>CM020982.1:46748226-48078088 GCA_010134655.1 Fragaria nilgerrensis | reverse complement strand
TCCTGTTAATTATTTATCTTTGAAAAAGAAGACGCAGATGCAGTAGTTAAAAATAAATAAAATTGCTTTATAGGCTTGTCTAAGTTTAGTTTATGTGAATTTTAGTGACGCTTGTCCTTTTTTATTTATTTATTTTTTGCAGGATGTAGACATTCCAAGTCTATTTGATGACCGCCTGATCTGTGTAATTGTTTTTTCTGTTTTCCTCTGTTCTATTTTGTGAATCTCAGATACTTTGAAGGAGCATGTCATGATTCTTTTTTTGTGTGTGTGTGTGTGTGTGTGTGTGTGTGTAGTTTCGCTATTCTCCTGAGCATCTTCACTCAATGATTGATGTTAGCCAAAGCGCAGTTCAAGATATGCCGGGCACGTTTGTACTTCTCATTAATCCAAAAGGGGTGCAGATGGAAGAATTAACATAATTGAGAGTGTTCTTAAGGGTCATGGTAAATATAAAATTAAGCTGCAGAGCCAGAAATTGATTCGTCAATCCATCCGTGAACATGCTCAGTCTCCAGCATATCCAAATTTGAAGGGCCTCCTCAAATATGTCCATGTATGCAGTCAGATTTTGTGATCATCTTTTTTGCTTTATTTTTCTTCTCTTTTTACGTTTTTTCATTGTGATTTTTATCTAGTCTTTCTATTTGTATTAGGGTGAATGCGGTCTTATCTATGTGCAAGGTGGCAATTCTGTACTGACCTTCTTACTTCAAAATGTTGTGGTGCGCGCTCTTTATGTCCCGGGATTTGTATTCCCGCGTAGCTCTTTGTTTCTCACTTGGTCAAAACTCGAAAATGAAATCCCAATTCCCTATAAAGAAATTGGAAATCAAACCGAAATGCCCATCGACAGTCTGGTAGTAAATATCCTGCGGGTGCCAAACAATCCTGGAGACCTATTGAAGCTTCACGTCATTCTGAATCAAGCACATGACATGCTCCAGGTCGAGTCAATTAGGTTGCTTCCTCTGTTGGACCAGCTTGATCCCTCTGTTAATTCGCTTGGATACCTCTTCTTCATGTGAGCCTCATGTGCACTATATTTTATATTATTCATGCTTTAGTGTTTGATATTCTAGGGTTTAGTTGGAGGGCTCGGTAAACAATTTGCATAAGATCAAGAGTTATTGAATTCTGTGGTTTGTAATGCAAAAGTTTCTAGAATGCATGGAATTTTATTAGTTTGTAGTGTCTTGTTAATTGGTATAAGGTTTAACCTAGTTGCTGGGTGTGTGTGCACATGTTGGCAGGGAGGCATGCACTTCTGCCACTACATCAAAGGAGCAAGCTAGTGAAGTAGTGTTGCTCACTGCCAGATTTATCAATCAGTGTAATAAGGAGCAAATTCAAATGGCGCCTGAGAAGTGTAAACTTTTTCCCTTAGTTTTTTTGTCCTGGGCGCCCTCTTTGTTGACTTGTTTAAAGGTTGCTATGCTATATTCTCTTACTAAATGAACATCGCTGACTGGAGTTATCTCATTCCTTTGATATGCAGTCATAAAGGTTTGCAGGAGGTTCAAAGATCATGTTATGCAGCTTGAATCCCCATTGAGAGGAGTGGCACCGATGTTGACAGCCATTCGGAAAATTCAGAGATCAATTGAACATTTGACTGCGTTACATCCAGAGTATCTTGATCTTTGTCTGTTGTCGAACAGCTATAAAGCCGGACTGTCCATTTTAGAGGAAGATCTTTTTGAGATTGATCAGCCAGAACATCTTCTTCTGTATTGCTATTATGGGTGAGCTATCTATGGCGGGTTCTAGGCTTTTGCTTCTTGGTTGTGTCCCTTGCTTCTCTTAAACTCCTTAGCAGGGATCTAGAATTTAGAATTTTTCTCTGGTTTGGAGAGTTGATATTTCAGTTGTTAGATGGAAGTTTTATGAGTTTCTAAATTTAAAAGTATGACATTTCTGCTTTTTTCTTTTCTTTCAAACATGGTAATTCAACTGTAGACCCTTAATGTTGATTTCACAAGGAATAATAGGTATCCTTGTCATGAGTATGAAAACATGACTTCTCTGCAATTTTGGTTCATACAAATATGGTAATCGGACTGTAGTGCATAAGTTTGATTTTTTTTAGATCAATCACAGTTGAGAATTGATTCTAGGCTACTTGACCATTGATCGATCACTGCAAAGTTTGAATTTTTTTTTTAGATCAAACACATCCCTTGTAACGTGTTCTAATCATTTTTTTTTTGTAGTAATGGGTTCCTGATTTGATAACTAGAAATGTAGGTAGAATCCTCCTAACAAACTGGTCATTGTTTTCAGACCCAAAAAAAAAAAAAAAAAACTGATCATCGTTTGATGTGTAATGTGGCATTAACTAAGTTGGCTGACGAATTGACATTGTAGGGCGTTGATATGTATAGGACAGAAGTCTTTTGGCAAAGCATTGGACCTTTTGCACAAGGTATGTCCTCACTGTTCATCTAAAATCCGGTTAATTATATTTTCGGACTTCATTTTAAATCATATTTTCCAGGTTCTAACAGCTCCAGTGCCCGATATGAATGCTATAGCTGTTGAAGCGTACAAAAAATATATTTTGGTTTCACTCATTCACAATGGACAGGTATGCATTAGCTTCTGATATATTCATTAACTGCTAATATTGGTTTCGCTCATTCTTAGTAGTTATATATAATTACCGTGGCACGTCTGTTCACATAGGGACTATGGTTTAAGAGATTTAATCGCTTTGCTCTTTTGACTTAATCTGTATGTTAATACTCTCTTTATACCGGAACTTTTGTGATTAATTAACTGTTAAATTTAATGAACGGGTGAGTGATGTGCTTAGATGTGGCTTTGACTAATTTTATATGTCTATGCTGTCAATTTCTTTGAGGGTAATTTCAATCTGATTATTGTTTTATTATACTTCTAGTTCTCTACTAGTTTCCCTAAATACACCACATCAGTAGCTCAGAGGAGTCTAAATAGCCTTTGTCAGGTAGAATCAGACTTCACTTGTTTATCAGAATCTTACACTAGTTTATATTATTATGATTAATCTGTGTTTAGCAGTCCTACTTTGTTGTTTGTGTTCAACTTGCTGCTGTTTGGTTGAACCTGAAAACATTCTTGAAATTAAGCCATTGGAAGTAGTGCTGGAGCAAGTGTAACTGAGCATGCCTTCAGGCAAGGTGGCCGGCTGAAGGGCATACACTTCCTGCTGGCCTGTTCATTTGATATTTTTATTTCCCCTTATTCTTGGTTACCCTGTGGCGTTGGTCTGTTTTTATAAACTAGTACTGCGTTGTTCTGTTTTTATAAGTTAAATGCCAACCTTTGAGAACACTAATTAAAGTAATGCCTCTGGTTAACTTTTCTTAATTATTTCTTTGTTTCTATGATTTGAAAGGATGCTCAAATAGTTGGGAACTTCTCATGTTGCTTTGAATTTTTTTTCTTTCTCAGTAATGCTATAGTACTAGTTTTTTGTATCTCTAATTTGTTGTAAAATTTATTCTGATCAGCCCTACATAGAATTTGCAAACAACTGGAGCACTGGTAAAGTTGCTGTTGAGGTGGTTGCCCAGAAACACAGGGAGAGATTTGATAATGCGAGTCCTATTTATCATCCTGTTCTTTTTCACGTTTAAAACTTCATATGTTGTCTGCTGAATCAAAGTTTCGGATTTTGTAAAATATTTCCAGGATGGTTGAAAAGTCTTTCTTTTGAATCATTTCGCCATCTTTTAAGACTTCATATGTTGCGTCTACTTAATCATGGCTTTGGAGTTTTCTGAAAATAAAAGTTCTTTTTCTTGTGCGCCTTACTAGTCTCATTTATCTGTAGGCATATTGATGTACGTGGCTTGTGCTTCTTCATCTTATTTCTTTTAACTTTTCAGACTTCATATGCTGCGCTTTCTGAATGGCTTTGGATATTTGTGAAAACAAAAGTTAATTTCTTGTGTGGCTTACTAGTTTCATTTGAATCTATAGGCATATTGATGTACATGGCTTTTGAACTGTGCTTCTTCATCTTGTTTCTTTTAACTTTAAGACTTTGTATTCTGCGCTTTCTAAATCATGGCTTTGGAGATTTGTGAAAACAAAAGTTAATTTCTTGTGTGGCTTACTAGTCTTTCATTTGGATCTTATAGATATCTTGATCTCGCTTTGTGAAAACAAAAGTTAATTTCTTGTGTGGCTTACTAGTCTTTCATTTGGATCTTATAGATATCTTGATCTGGCTGTTGAATTGTGCTTCTTCATGTTGTTCTTTCTTTTATGTCCTTCATGAAATCATAGCTTTGTACTTCTGAGAAAGCCATAGTGGATTTCCTGTTCGGCTTACAGCACTTTCATTTGAATGCTTTAGCCATCTCAATGAGCTTTCAAATTGTTTTTTTCTTTCTTTCTTTTACTGTAGGATAATAATCTTGGACTGGTGGAGCAGGCGATATCGTCTATCTGTAAGCACAGGATTCAGAGACTGTCACAGATATACATGACTCTCTTGTTGCAAGATCTAGCCAACCATGTTCAATTAACCAGTGCTAGGGAAGCAGAAATGCATGTGCTACAAATGGTAATTGCTGTAGGGATTATTGTTGCTTCAAATATTTAATGCTGTACCCTATTCTAATATGGTTTTTGTGTCTCGTCAAAAAGATCCAAGATGTTGAGATATTAGGATCAATTGACCAGAAGGATGGAGCGGTTAGCTTTTTTGAGAATCCTGAACTGTTTAAAACCGAACATATATGTTCATCAATGCAAAGGTAAATTGTTGGACATCAGTAAATAATGAGAGTTACTTCACAGACAAAGTTAATCAGTGAATCTGTCTTTAATTTTGTCTTATATCATATTGTCTCCATTTCTTGAGATACATCGATGTCAGGGTAATTACATTTGGCAAACAAATGCTTATTTATTTTCTTTTTACTGTCTCAGGATAATTGGGCTTTCAAGGAAGCTGTCTACTATGAATGACGACCTCTTGTGATCCTAATTTGTTCGTAGGAGTAAAGGTACTAGACTGACCTATTTTCAGCTCAGCTGAACACGTTATAATACTAATCTCACACATCTTTCTGCTTATCTTGAGGGGGAATCAATCATTTTCGCTCCCGAAGAGTTAGGACCATGGTGGATCATGTAAATCTGCTTCAAGCTCCTGACTTTAAGATGATGATGGGTAACACAATCATTCTCACTGAAATTTTGTCTAGTTATGAACTAGGTTTGGTCGTGGTTTATCTTCATCATGAAGATGAGTTCATATCCTAACTTTTACCCAACCAAAATGCAGCAGACATTTTGAAACCACTAGTCTAGTAGTAAATTTTAGAGCAAACTGTTGGATCTAGAGCTTAATATGTTCAAGTCTGTTATTCATTTATCAATCAAGACTAATTCCATCAGCTACCGTGTTCAACATTCGTCCACCGCACTTATTTTATTATATTTTCTTTTTTATGAACTTTACAAGCCATTACTATACTTTTAAGACGTGCGCGTTAGTATTTCGCCTCCGTGAAAAGCAGTCGGCATGTTGTGCTGTGCTGATACTCCCTCAGGATCAGGATCTCTCTCTGGATCCCTAAAATGAGTCTTTCGGTAAATAATAGTCAACTTTCGTCATTAAGTAGGATATTTTTATAACCGTTTCTATTGACGCTAGCTTGATAGTAAATTGCTATGTCTAACTCAGCTATGACATTCTGCTCACAGCATCGATCTCAGTAATGATCAAACCAAGATATATTGTAAAAGACGCATTAATGCAAAAGATATTGTAATCTCAATTTACCAAAGAATAGTTTCTTACACATGTAAAGCAATTATTGATAATCTTTGACAGACAGATAAGCTACATATATGAACTATAATGGGGATAACGCATATATACCTTCAGGACTGCTCCAGGACTCGGATCAATCTAATAACTAGCATAAAGCAACGCTACGAAAACTGTCATAAATCAAAGAGCAGGGACACACAAATATAGCTCAAACAGAGACATAACTACATACTAGTAAACGAAAACCCCACTGTTATCACAACTAATGACTGCTGACAACAAAAGCTATATGTTAAGGAGTGTTTTCAGTAACTCCTTCCCCAGTAGCTCCACTTTTTTGCTGGCTTTCCCGATGCAAAGCAAAGAGTCCTTCAGGGAGTTCCGGGTGGTCAAAGGGCGAGCATAGTGACTTTGCTTCTCCAGTTTCACTTTTTGTTCGGGCTTTGACGTTCTCTTCTACTTCAGGTCCATCACACCAAGGAGCCAGGATCAGTTTCTTGTTGCTCAAAGCTACCGTAAATTCATCCCATGTTCTAGCAACCTGAATAGAAGCATCCCGTTTTTGTTTTGCAACGTCAAAGAGATTTTGTTGAATTTTATCAAACAGGTCGTTTACTTCCTCGACCAAGTTGACCACAGGAATGTCCAATTCCGCACAATTGTCACGCCGAACACAGCATACTTGTATCTTTTCCAAATATTTTGCTCCAACTTCAATCCTCAGAGGAACACCTTCAAATTCCCAATGTGAATGCTTCCAATCAGGCGAGTAGTTCTCCCTCAAATCAGCCTCAACACGAAATCCAGCTTCACTCAACTGCGCAACAATTTTCAAGCATGCATCACTTACGACAGATGTATCCACATCCTTAGAAGGCACAGGAATCAAAATGGCCTGGATAGATGCTACTTTTGGTGGCAATACCAAGCCTTTGTCATCTCCATGCACCATTACCATCAGTCCAATCGTTCGAGTACTATAACTCCAGGAGTTTTGCCAAATCATTGCTTTTTCTCCCTTTTCATTTTCATAAGTAATGTCCAAGTTTTGACCTAGACAATTTGAACTAGCTCCTTGTATACCGCAGCCAGTATTGGGAACAAAAGCCTCCACACTTGTGGTGTAAAGAGCACCGGCAAGTTTCTCAGCCTCACTCTTTTTTCCCTTCACAACTGGAATTGCCAAATATTCCTCATATATTCTTCTGTACAGTTCCAATATCTCAAGGACCTCTTTATCTGCCTCTTCCTTTGTTGCAAAAGCTGTGTGGCCTTCTTGCCAAAGAAACTCACGACTCTTGATAAAGGGAGTGGGATTGCCAGACTCCCATTGCACCACATTGCACCACTGATTCAGCTTCAATGGCAAGTCCCGGTGTCCCCTAATCCACTTTGAAAAATAAGGATTCATAAGAGTCTCACTCGTCGAACGGATTGCAATAGGCACTTCTAATTCAGATTTTCCGGACTTTGTGACCCAAGCAACCTCTGGAGCAACCCCCTCTATATGTTCTTGCTCTTTTTTCAGACCAGTAGGGGGGACGAACAAGGGAAAGTAGCAGTTTTTAATCTTCATTTTCTTTATTTCTGCATCGAAAAATGCTTTCATGGTGTCCCATATTGCCATTGTCCACGGCCTCAAAATATAACATCCAGAGATGTCATAGTATTCAATCATCTCACTGAGAACAACAACCTCCGAATACCACTCCCCGAAATTCTCATTCTTCTTCTTGATCAGACCCATGCCGGTTTCTTTCTCCACGTCCTTCTTCTCACCGCTCCCCAAACAAAATTTTAATAGAAAAGTAGTTGAAAACCAACCCAAGCATACAAACCCAACTATAGAGAGACCAGAGGATAATTGAAACCTCATAGTCAAATCAATGGGAGTCAGATACTCGGATATAACTTGAGAGAATAATTTTGTGATGTACGTGAATTGGACTCGCGAGGAGGACATATATATACAGATACAATCCGTGTAGCATATAAGGTAAGTAGGGTGAGTAGTATCCTAATTGAAGTCTAATTAACCTGATTACACGAATATCCTAAATATACAAGGAAACTACCACGAGGAATATCCTAAATATACAAGGAAAGTATCACGACTCGGACAAGATAGAAGAGGGGAATCTAGTGGCTGCATTCACGACTTTTCGTTGCTAGCTAGGATTAGGAACATTTAGTTCAACTGGGAAACAAATACCCGGCCTTATACAACTAGATTAAGTTTTGTAATTAAATTAGGAGAGGGTTAATCTCGATCAATGGGAGAAAGCTAGGAGGCCATGTTTGGTCCATGGAATCAAACCCTTGAGAAAGGAGTAATTACCTTCTATTGCTTAGAAACCAAAAGAAAAGAGTGGGAAAGGAAAGTGATTCCTAAATGGAATGAAAATTGTGGAAAATGGTTCCCTCCCCCCACACCATGGATTCACTTTCCCTCTCAGATTCTAAGCATTTATTTTCTATTTTTATCCACATCCTTTTATAATTTTGTGTCAAGCCTACTATTCAAGAATAAATTCCAATTGCATTTATGGTTTTTCCAAATATTGGAAAGGAAAGTTACAATTTCTCATGTCAAAGGAAAATTAGAATAACTGTTTTCCTTTCCTTTCCATTCCCTGAACCAAACGAGACCTTAGAGGAAGAAGAGAGGGTAGCATCCTCAAAGAGAGAGATTGAAGAGAATGCTTACGTTAGGAAGTGATCTGCTACTCAATTATCATCTCGACCTATTTGTTCAATTTAACTAGAATCGCAGGACCTTGTCTAACAAAACTATCTAACGAGCATCAGCTCTCTTCCAACTTTCATCTCCATATATGATATCGTCGGATTCTCGTAACCATGTTACTTAATTGTGTGTGTAGATGTTTGCACTAGTCGTGTCGTGCATGGGGAAGTCATGGTATGTGCTCTACTAACTTGCATTCTGATTTAACTGACACCCTGACGACAACTTCCTTCACAATTTTTGGTAAAATCCTTATTTGTTGCTACTTATGGGGAAAACATCTTCAATACACGACGTGTATCTTCACGTACATGCATATATAGATGGTCAGGATTAGAGAAAATAATATAAAAATATGATGATCAAACATATGAATTGTTATGAACGGTTAAGATTGCGTCGTGTAAATACATGTCGTGCATACAAGAAGTTTCAACCTAGAAAATGGATGTGTTAAAAGATGATTAAGATCATGCTTATGACTTAAGTAAGGGTAATGTCTTCCAGCTAGCTAGTGTCTTCCAGCTGTCTCTGTGCTTATGTGGCTTTACCTTCAGATATTTTCTTTTATGCTGTAATAGTTGCTAGTATAAATAGGTTTTTGGGTTGTAATAATTCTACATGACTATTCTGCATTTTATAAAAACACAGAGAAAGTTGCTTCAAGTTTTCTTCTTCTCCCTCTCGGTGTTCTTCATCATAGCTAGATTTTGCTAGTGTGATCATGAATGCCATGTTATCATGGTATTAGAGCTTCGGCTCTTGATCCTGTGTTCTCTATATGAAGCCGTGTTCGATTCTTTTCTTTGCTTTTGCATTGTAACCGATTCGAGCTTTGTCAATCTGAAACCCTAGGTCTACGATTCGTGCCTCTTCTATATAACTCAAGTTTTCAAGGTTGATTCTCGAGGCTTTGTTGTCTTTGATCGATGATTTGAAGGAATTGAAGTGATTTCTTTTCAGTCATTTCATCAAACACTTGGTGTGCATCTATATCTCGGTCGAATCAATGAACCTTTCGTCTCAATGTTGCTATACGGTGATCAATTTGCACTTCTGGAGATTCACGACTTTCCTTCTTGTTTGTCTAATTGAAGCTCTTCAAATACAGAGGTGTTAGTTTCTATACATATATTTGATATGCTTCGGTTGATTACATGTGCTTTTGCAAAGTCTCTCTGATTCAAAATTGTGTTAGACATGCTCTACTTGTCTATTTGCAACATAATGCCACAGATTGAGGTTTATTCTATGATTTGCTGATGAAGATTGGTGAAGTGTTAGTTCTGCAAGTATGTGTTTCATTGATCGAAATAATTGAAGGATTATAAAGTGGTGTTAGTGTTAATACATGTCTACGAAGGAAAGGTCTTGTTTGTTCCATGTTTGATCTTGATTATCCTGCAATTGAAGCTTTGTCGAGGATAAAATCAGTCCTTGGTTTTCTATCTTCATAGGCTATTGAGGTTTGGGTTTGCAGTAAACCTTGTATACATCATGGATAAAAATGCAAACCCAAATTCTAGTTTTCCGGCCAGATTGACTTTGTTTGAAGTTTTGGGTGATCTGGCCGGAAAACTGGAATTCGACGAACTCGCCGGGGATGGAAAGTGGTCGGGGAAGCTGTTGGAGTCCGCTGAGGTGGAGGCGCGCCCTCGCCGCCGCCGTACGGTGGCGAACGGAGGGACGTCCGCACTTTAAGAGCCGTGCGGACGTCCGCACCTGATACTCCATGTATATATATATATATATATTTACAGTCCCCTTCCAGAGTGAGATCATTCTTTGAAATTAAAGTGCGGGACTCCTTATTTCGCTCACTTTTAAGTCATATTTTCACATCTCAACCTTACAATGTCTAAAACACAGTGTGTAGATCATTCCTGCAAAGTTTCATCGAATTTGAAGATCATTTGGGCACCGAATTAGATTAAATAAATCAACAGAACAAAAGTTGTCCAAACAGAACCGTTCGTGTAAATTACGATTACGGAAGCTCAAATGATCTTCAAATTTGATGAAACTTTGCAGGAATGATCTACACACTGTGTTTTAGACATTGTACGGTTGAGATGTGGAAATACGACTTGAAAGTAAGTGAAATAAAGAGTCCCGCACTTTAATTTTAAAGAGGGATCCCATTTTGGAAGGGGACTGTGTATATATATATATATGTATATATACAGATTTTCTCAGGTGCGGATATATATAACACAAAAATAAGGTGTGTTATATATATAAAATAAAATAAAATGAAATGAAGCTCATGAACTTCGATGAAATCCGGTTGGGTTGGTCTAGCGGAAACATGTAGAGTGGCACGGACATGACACGAATGCTATATATCGGGTCATTTTAGGGTTTTTATAACAATAAAATGTCTCTGATTTGAATCTCAATGGCACAAACGTTATGTTGAGCTCAACTTTGGTCTCTTCTGATAATAGAATGTCTTTGATTCGAACCTGAATTTGTGAAAGTCATTCATAATAATAGATGTTGTTCTAGAATATTCACTTTGTCTATCCTCCGTCCAGAACCTCTTCAGTCTAGAATTGTCTATCCTCCTGTTAATCCTATAGGTGATAGTGATCGTTTCCCTGGGCCTGGTGCTGGAATGAATCTTACGGTTCTTACCATACGTGATTTTGGTGGTGGGGGTATGCTTCTAGGACCAAATGATCCTCGGTGGTTTGGTGGCATTAGAGAGCCTGGGTTTCCTGGAGGAGAACCGGGTGTTCCTCCTGGTGCTCGTTTTGACCCCTATGGAGCTATGGTCCACCTAGGGTTCCTGGTTTTGAGAGGAATCCAGGGAGTGGCCCTCATCCAGATTTGGAACATTTTGGGAGTGGTTCTGATTTCATTTAGAATTCTAGATGTTCTTCTCTTTTCTAACCACAATGTTTTGTGTTGGCTGAGACGTTTTTTCTTATTGTTTGTTTAGTTGTTTCGTATTAAAAAAAAAAAAAAACCCACAATGTTCTGTTATACTCTGGCATTCTTAAATTACTCCTTCCCTTTAGAAGAAAATTCTTATACTGTATGTTTAATAGCTTAACATGTACTTCAGAATGTTGCATCTCAAAAAAAAAAAAAAAAAATTTTGAATTGAGTAATTGTGAACAAAATGCTGGTGACGAGGCATTTTGGTAAAAGCATTAACGCAATCTTGTCAAGGAATAAGGAAATTTAGACTTGTACAAATGACAAAATATAATATTGAAAAGTTCCCTTCCAGAGCGGTGTCCCACTTTAAAATTAAAGTGTGGACCTCCTTACTTCGCTCAGTTTCAGGTCGCATTTTCATATCTTAACCGTACAATGTCTAAAACACAGTGTGTAGATTATTCCTGCAAAGTTTCATCAAATTTGAAGATCATTTGGATACCGAATTAGATTAAATAAATCAACTGGACATAACCGTTTGTGTAAATCACGATTACGAAAGCTTAAATGATCTTCAAATTTAATGAAACTTTACAGAAATAATCTACACACTGTGTTTTAGACATTGTACAGTTGAGATGTGGAAATGCGACCTGAAAGTGAGCAAAATAAAGAGGTCCACGCTTTAATTTCAAAGTGGGACACCGCTCTAGAAGGAAACTGTATATTATATATATATATATATATATATATATATATATAAATTACAGGTGGAATATATGAATCAAACACAAATGAAGAGCTTGTCAATTTCCACTGTATCAACTTTTTCAACACAGAAAATTGAGCTCCCTTGTACAAATAATGTTCTCTCCTGTTATTTTATCAAATAATAAGATGGCAGATTTCTGTGACAATTCATAGAAATACATGATTATATAGTATATACAATTGTTTCTTTTCATTTACACAGGCTCACTGTACACAATCCAAATGGAGATCCAACTCATAACCATTCAAATTCAAGCTGAACCACAGCCAGATGATCAATCACAGGATGAAGGCATGTTCTGTCCTGTAGAGGACCAAATTGATTTCAGGAAGTAGGATAAGAAAAGGAAATTAAAGATAAACACTTTAGAGTTGAGACATTAAACCATATTATTTCTTCATTTATTCATCTGAAATAACATGAGATTGCATTCATGTTTTTGGTTCTACTATATATTATCTACTCTATTTGTCCGCTTGACACTTACAATTTGGCTTGAAGGTATTGGTCCACTGTGAGAGGTTTTGGACCCCCAAACCAATCGATCAAAAAGATATTCTCGATGTCTAATTTGAAGAACTCGAAGTTGTGACCCTTGGGCCAGTCTGTTAATCATCCAACAATAATAAAGATCAATATAGTTCATGAGCAAGCAATGAAAGGGAGAGAAGGAGGTTATAGACACAAAAGATGTAATATTGTGTGTACTTGCATTTCATCTCTGGATGCTTTGAGAACAAGGCCTTTTTAGCAATTTCTTTTTCTTTGGGACTTCCATTAGCATACCTCAACTAAAATCAGAAACTCTGGGTTAGTAAACTTAGTGCAATACCTCTTTTTACATATCTGTTATTTTAGCATATAATGGATCAACTCAATGTTGCTACACACCTTTCCTGTAAGTGTAATCTTTGCACAGGTGGGATTCTCAGGGTCGACTTTGCCACAGGTTCCAAGAGGATGTTCACTAATTGTCAATGAAGCCCTTTGGTCTTTCACTGCATTTCTTGCAGTCGGATCAAGAGTTGTCAAGTAGAAGTATGGGATACCGCTGCCTTTTCCAGGTTCCCCATCGCTAAATGAAACCACATTCCTGCATTGTATTTGATGATCAATTTGATGCAGAAACATCATAGGAGTTGCAGTAACAAATAAACAAGTGATACAAGATTCTGAGGCAAATAGAAAACAATTGTCCAGCAAGGCATAGGAATGAAGCTCTTAATCAAAGAACGATATGTGTCACACACACACACAGACACTGTCTTGTCATTTGTCAATGGTGATCTGAATTTTTTGGACAATATTTTCTTTCGAGGAGCGCAAAGAAAGAAAGAAAGGTTCGGGCTCAATCCAGCACTAATACTATTCAGTTATGAGCTATACTTGAACTTAATGTGTGACAAAAAAGACACCAAAACTAGTAATATTATCTAAAGAGAGCAAAGCTGAAACACATACACATCATCGATAAGGACTAGGATAACATAGACAAGAGTCACAAAATTATAAAAGAGAAAATCTTACCCAAAGGGTGCTCCTCCCAATTCACCTGAGATGGTACTGCAAACACAGAAACCAGAAGTAAGATTCAAATTTCAAATCCAAGCTTCCAAACACAAATATAATACATAAGCAAACACAAGTCAAAATCTTTACAAGCTTGGAAAGCAGCAGACAGTTTCCCTTTCCATCTCACACTTTTTTTTTCAACCAAAATGAATAATCTTTTCAGATCTTACTGATTAAATGATATCCTGAAAAATTTCAACAACAGTAAAGTTCCTGTCTTTCTTTCGTCAACCTGATTTATAGCAACCATCTTGTTCCAACTAAGTCAATCAAAAAAAAATCTATGTACCTAAACACCCGATTTCATTACCACACAAAATTGAATCTCTAACTAATCAAATAGCCAATAAAAAATTTAATAAATTAATTCCTGCTCCTCAATCAGCAGCCTCAGAAAAACCAGTTACTCTAAGAAAGCTGAGGGGCCCTGATCAATTATTACTGTAACAATAAGATAGAAGCACAGAGATAGAGATAGAGATAGAGAGTAAAATTACTTCAAGACACCCCAGGAGTTCTGAGAGACCAGCCAACGAGCAGTGGCAGCAGCATTTTTCGGGCTGGGTTTATCCTTCGCTGATAGAAGCCTCCCGTGTACAGCTTCATGCATACCCAGCAACACAGAAACCACGTAGATTACAGAAACCAAATGAACAAGCGCTTTAATCTTCATGACTCTCTCTGGTTTTGATCTTGGTTTTCGTGAACAGAAAACAAGGAGACGAGTTTGTACAGTACCGGACCTGAACCCGAGTATATTTATACACAAGAAAGTTCACGATGAGGTTGTATCCTCTGCACTGCGGTCTAGTTGGAGCCGTTCTGGCACCTACAGCTGAGCCAATAACAGGCAATTTTGAACATTTCTAATTTGTTAGAGCAAGAAGACTAAAAGGTTTGCATGTAGCGAATCATAGCACACATAAAAAATTGATTGCAAGGAGGTGGGTCCTATTATATCGGTTTGGGCCTATCCGGATAATGCCTTTATCTTATCCGGCCCACGTTTTCCCCCCTTCTATATTTCCTTTCATTTCAATGATTTCCGTTTTGTTAGAGATGTTTCACATGAATTGTCAAGATCACAAAGTCAAGACCATAACTGATAAGATGAGTGAAGTTCACTGGTGACAGGTACTTGCTTGAAATAGAAGAACCCAATGAAACGTGGATAATGAAGTTGAGTGAATTGTTGATACAAGAAGATATATGAGTATAGTAAGCATATGAAATCAAAATATAAATGTGTATATAATACGTACATCTACTATCCCCTCCTAAGTAATTGAACTCAAGGTTATTTACAAATAAGTCATTGATTTATAAATTCTACAAATTTTACGTTCATACATGTTTGTATTTGTAAACACATGATGATTATGTGTGTGTGTATATATCTGCACATTTCGACATACATTTCAAATAACTACATGTGTCATGATAATACTAGATAGAATTTGTAAACCATATTGACCGATTGTTTTTCTACAATCTACATCGATATTTCGTACATCACTTTGAGACTGAATCAAATTAAACTTTTAGTCCACCAAAAACAGATCTGGAGTAGGATTTTTGCCCGCTCAGTTACCTTCTTGTTAATATATTGTAGAAAGGATGATACATCTCCATAAAGAAGCTATGATGTAAGATCAGTCGACAATGGAGTGATAGAGCAGTAAGATGGGATCTGAGCACTTGGCATGAACAGAAACAGCAGACCAACAATGATTAACAGAAGGCAGCATAGAAAAAGTAATTATACATCTGATCAACTTTGATTGATATACATGTCAATGAATGAATAGGTAGGTTCTAGAGGTCAACCATATCTCATATGTGAGAGTACAAATCAACACCGATGTCATTAAGGGTTCTGTCGAGTTTCTAGCCTATGCCTGTAAAATAATAAACTACTATCAAACTCAGTATATCATTATTTTATAAAAGAAGCAACCTGGGAAATCTTTAATCCCAATTTTGAAGGAGAACAAAATAATTCAATCTAAAATACCCTAAACACATGCTTTTGTACATTCAAAATGAAGTCAGAAAAACAGCAAACTGGTTTAATCTCAACAAATATACATTTTGACACATAGTCTAATCTCATCAACTCAGTACTTTCCACTGAAAACCATAAGCATTACCATCTACCAGAGAACCGGAAAAAAAATGAGATTAGCAACTAAACCTCTTATTTGCTTCAAGTTTGTTCTCAAAGTGATAAAAGAAACAAACAAACAAACTTGAAGCAGAATTTGAAACTAAAACCAAAATAAGCACATAATCGAAGTTGAAATCAATAATAATGCAATTAGTAAGGCATTAAAATCAAAAAAAATTTAAAATATCAGGAAAAGACTTAAAAAGATGATCAAAATACATGTACCTAAATTTTCATACAGAAATTTGAATATACCTTGGCAAGATAATGTTCAATGCTGGCAATGAGATTTGATGTGCTTTGGTTTGGTCAGCATCCAATTTTTCTTCTTTCCTCTCTCTCTCTAGACCCTTCCACAGATTAAAAAATCATAAGCATGCATACAATTATCAGATTGAGAAATTGGTACCAATAATTAGAAATGTGAAGAGCAGTGGTATGACTATTAGATTAACTTCTGTCAAAATTCGAAACGCAGAAGAAATTTGATACAAACAACAACAAAATAAAACGTACATATTCAAATCCAATAGATAACCAATAACAAAATGAGAGAAAGTTCCAAAATTGGAACAATATATTGAAGAGAAACCCCAAAAAAATAGTGAAAAACATGAACAAGAAATTAAAGTAGACCATTCATGAAAAGGAAACTCAACATACATCATTACCAAAACATGACACTTCTAAGTACACAAACATCACATACACTCGAACTGCACAACAACCAAATGAAATGAGATAAGTACTCGGATTAAATGACTACAGAACCCAGGACTCTGAAAAGCAAATAGCTTTATTTCTTCAAACCGCCAACCTGCAACTGCCTTATCAGTTCTATTCAAATGGTTCCTTACACACATTTAGCAAAATACAAAATATGTTTCCCGATTAAAATTTACTTAAGAAATTAAAACTCAGCACACAGTGCTCTAGGCTCACAATAAGCTCACCAATTGAAAACCAAAAAACCAATTTGAAAAGAAAAAAAAAACCATTTGAAATTTCTCAATTTCGATAGAAGCCAATCAAATTGATCGAATTAATCTTCCAAAATGTGTTCTGTATAGAATCTTTCCAGCAGACCAATCAACTTGATACGAACAGGGGCATCTCAAACCAGACATGCAACTTTAGTTATACAGGAGGATATAGATTAGTCAAGCAGACAGATAGGGACATGTGACTAAGTTATATAGTAGATATAGATAGGTAACGCAGAGAGAAAGATTACAAACACTTTCCATATAGTTCTGTCAACTCTTTTTCCAAGCTTAATATGTTTGTGACAATGCTATTTTGGTATGATTCTGATTACGTTTATGTTATTTTGGTATAGCTACACATGTTGAGGTATACTATTCAATTCTTCTATATAGCTGCTACTTCTGCCAACTCCCACCTTTATCTGCAAGGTGTTTATGTTTATGCTTAACAACAATGTTCTAAGAGCATCTCCAGCAATAGAGTTAAATTTATTGTTAAATTTGTCAACATTTAGATTTAAAATAGCAATTTTTGAACTTTTGCTCCAGCAGTATTGCTAAATTGTATACATTAGTTAAGTTTTAGTTAATTGTCTCCCCAAGATTGATAAATTTATCAATTTTCTCTATCAATTTTTAAATTTATCAACTTTTTAAGTATACTGCTGGAGTAAAGATTTATTTAAAAATTAATAAATCTCTAATTTTTTCAATTTATCAATACTGCTGAAAATGCTCTAACCATATCAAATATATAACTGAAAAAATAAGAGAAAATCCTGAAACATATAACAAGGATCAAAGCTATAAGCATGTGTTGAGACACACGTTATGAGATCAAACATAATTCTGGGGTAAGAATTGGTATGCATATTTCTCTCATCAGATTTTATTTTCTCTAGGGTCTTCTTTTCTCTAGGACCTTCAATTGTTTTCTGCTCTGGGTTTCAAGAAAAGTTGAACGTGACACGGCGTCAGAAATAGAATCACGTTGTTGTTAAACGGTGCGACAACTAACAACCAACAGCGTGTGATTATGTAGAAAACTATTTTGTATTTTCTCGTCACACCGACGTACAAGACCCGATCGTCTCATATATCAAAGCGGCGCTGACCCGAGAAAGGGACCAAGAAAGCCATGGGATTCATCACCTTCGCTGCCGCAGGCTTCGGCCTCATCCTCATGGGCACATTCGAAGCCATCGCTTCCACCACCACCTCATCTACACCCTCCAATCTCCCCGATCCAAACCCCAAACGACGCCGTCCAGATCCTCCTTCATCTACTTCCTCTCCGCTTCCCTCCTCTCCTTCCTCTTCATCCTCAACTCCCTCATCTCCTTCTTCGACGCCGTCAACTCCAACGACCGGGTCGGGTCGGCCCAGCAGCTCCAGGTCGCTTCGATCGCCGCCCTCTTCCTCCTCTACTCCCTCACCGGCCTCCTCACCCTCAACAACTCCTCCTTCCCATCCTCCCTCCTCAATCTGATCGGCCTTTTCGCATTCGTCGAAGAGTTCATGTACTTTTATCTCCGGAGAAAAGACACCGTCGGAATCGAGAACCGCTACTTCGACATGCTGCTGGTGCCGATCTTCGTCTGCTTGTTCGCCACGCTTCTTCAATTGCACAACAACTCTGGTTCGGTGATCCCCAACTTGGTTCGAGGAGTGGGGCTGGTGCTGCAGGGGCTGTGGTTCCTTCAAATGGGGCTTTCGATTTACACGCGTTGGATGGCGCACGGGTGCGTGTTGAAGGAGAAGAGCAGGGGGAATTATACGGTCAAGTGTAAGGGACATCCGGAGTATCACAGGGCGAGAGCTATTGCGACGCTGCAGTTTAACTGCCATTTGGCTCTGATTGTGGTTTTGCTTGTTGGGGTGTATTCGGTTGTGGTGAGGAAGACGGGAGGTGGTGGTGGTGGGGGTGATTTTTCGAGGTATAAGCCGCTTGGGGCGGAAATGCAGCATCAGATTGATAGTCAGGGGCAGTTTACTTTGGATTCTGATGATGAGGAGGAGGTTAGAGAAGAGGGTAATGTGGTTAGGCACAAGGCCGGCGGGGAAGTGGAATTGGGTGTGAATGGTAGTGGTATTCATACATGAGGTAAAATCTCGCCAGTTTTGATGTAGTGAATGTAAAACTCTCATATTTTGTTTTTTGTTCTTGTTCCATGTATTTCATACAAGTGAGTTGGGGTGTTCTGGTTTTCAGCTTAGTTCAGTGTGATACATCAGTTGTTGTCGTATGGGTTGAACATTGATAATGAGTAGCTAGATAATATTTTATAGATGAGCTTATGTAGTGTGATTTGGATGAATGTTGACACTTAGCACAGATGTTTTAATTCTTGAGTGTTTGATTGTAAACAACTTTATAGTGTGTCAACTGCCCATTGGGTTATACAATATATGGATAAGATGGTCAAATGTTGTTACTGTTTGATAATGTTTGTGATAAAGTAATTGGAAGTGTTGTTCTGTTTTTGCAATTTGGTTGCTATAGTTCTGTCACTTCTGTGTACGTTCTCAGGTCGACTAACATGTTAGGACCCACTTGCTTCTTCCTCTGCACTGGAGTATGAAATATTGGTGCGTAAATCTATCTTTGTGCACCTCTCCCATCCCACCCATCCCAAATATCATAAAGAGGACGATTGAAATTCTACTTATATAGTTGGTGTTTAAGCTGGAAGACGGTAATGTATATAGGAGCAGGGTTGACCTTCTGTTTTAGCTACAGAAGTTTGCCTAATTCCTCATTTCGCTAGTTTAGATGAAACCAGCTTCTATTGCTTGCTTGATTTTGTTCCATTGCTTCAAAATTATGGATGTGAGGATAATAGCCATGTTTCTCAGTATGAACCTGTCACCAAATTGCTTTGCCTTGTGATCTACATTGTGCAACAATGGCCAATTGGCTAACCAAGGTTTTCACACCATTCCTTAACTAACATATGGAAGATGAACATGGAGTTACCTGACTGTATCAAATTAATTAGTACATTACTGCTACGTACCATTTTGAATACTTGAACATGTAGAGGTGTGTCTGTGTGTTCATTCAGATAATTTTAAGAGTAGCAGTCACCATTCCTTCCAGCTTAAACATCAGAAAAGAAGACTAAAATGATACAAATCTATTTCGATTGAACTGAAACCAATTACCAGTTCATCCTTTCACCAGTTAATCAGTGTTATGCTCCCAAGAACCAAACCCAAAACCAGAACTTACGTCTATATCTTAATGGCTCCACCTGCTTGGTTAAGAAAGTTGGAGACCCAAACTATACGCTCATATGAATTTATCCAGGGCTAGCCTTCCTACAAACTGTCCCTTAGAAAGACTACCGCGTTAAATTAAAAGCAAAATATCATAAATAGTCACCGATTTTGTTGGGAAATAAAAAATTTATATGATATATTTAACCCAGGGTGTTTTGAATTCCTAACTCCGTAGTGCACTCCAAAAATTCTTTGAAAATTTTGGTTACTTAGAGTTGAAATACCCGACCCACAATGACTTCAATACCGATGAGTTAATTAGATGATTTCGTGGAGGAAGGCATCAAGACTTTGACGACCTCGTGTTACTATGGAGCTTGCTCGCTAGTCATTATTACATTACATCGTAGCAGGTAGAGTTAGAAATTTATGTTCAGAAGGGCCGACTATTGACTGATATACAGTAAAAAGACAATCAAAACTTTATTGATACATTAAATCGAGTATAATTTTCAGTGTACATTAAGATATAGATCGATAATCATTTCTCTTTCCATTTTAAAAGATGTACAACTGTACAAGTGATTCAATCGACATGTCTTCATAACTAGTTTTTTTTAACTAAATTTTCATTTTTACGCTTATTCAAAGAAATAATTGAGTAATTTAATTGAATCATATACGAAACTAAAGCTTCATTGTTTTAAGATAACTAATATTAGTTATGAAAATGGAGATGAATAATGCTATATTTTAACCGATTAGGAAAGAAATGAATGCAAATTATTTGCTTCCGTTGCTCACCATAAGTAATTACCAAATATTTTAGGGGTGCAATCAATCATAATTAACTAGAAACTCTATGAAAATCAATACCCTCTTAGTTGGAAATCACACATCACCAAGAAAGTTGAGGGGTGCGAAATGGCTCTGCCCATGCATCGTAGCCAGCGAACTTAACCTAAGGATCCAGTAAGCACAAGTAACTGACTAACTGAGCGCGACTACGTACGTAGTACATGCATATATCGATGTGTTCCAGTTGACGTACTCAATCAACCTACTGGAGTAGCGGGCAAAGCTGTCTACGTCTGGCCGGCGATGACTGAACATCCTCTAAAATTATAGAACAGCAAATTCCCACAGTAGCTAGGCCCCAATTGAACAGAGACTTGTTGATGAGCTCCATCTGCCTTTCTGTTTCTGGGAATATTAGAACAGGGGAAATTCTAGTATGCAGCACAGTTTACATTAGAAGACAAGTTAGATGAGGTTACCTAGAACTACTACAAGAAAACTCAACCGGGAAACCTCTTTAGCAAGTTTTTTTTTTTTTTTTACCTTTTTTACTTTCAGTAAAAATCAAAATTTGACGGAGCATGGTGGGCCTATAAGTTTGAATTTGTTTTACCTAAATACAAATATAGATCTATCCTCTTTTGCTCAAAGGTAGACAGTTAAATTTTTACAATTGGAGAATATATTGCTACCAGATTAGAATTTTTAGCAGAAGCCAAATTATCTTATAAAAACTACAAGAAGAAAGAAGAAATCTGAGAAAATTAAAAGAATACAGAGACAAGCTTCCTAGAAGTACTAAAAATTATTGGGATATTATCTTTCAGCTACAACAAAGAATATACGAGTCAAGAGAAGAAATTGAAGTTCTTCAAGAAACCTATGAAGAAGATCAAAAACCTCTTGATATTTTGAGCATCGGTTAGATCCGCCATAGCTGGTATCAGAGCCTGCTTGGCTCAAAAGCAGGTAACCAAAAAAGGCTTATGCCACAAAGTTGGCTTCTCTCAACCAACAAAAGAGAATCCAAACAAAAAACCTATCAGTCTTTTTGTACTACAAAAGGAACTGATAAGTGGGAAGTGTGCTTTCATTCAAGGCACATACAAGAAAGTCAATACTCCATTGAATACATCTGTAGAGTGCTAAACACTCTATACGACGAACATATTCATCTCCAACAGGAGATCGGAGTAGAAGAGCTTGATCCCTCAAGACCAAGCTTAATAGAGTTTTTAGATCATTTATCTAAAAATAAGACCTCTGAAAAGGTTATAGAGCAACTCGAGAGATTTAATCTACGGATAAATCAACTTGAGGAAATAAATTCAAAAATTTCTAAGCTTGAAGTCAAGCTAGATTACCTCAAAGAAAAGCAATATCTAACAGATATTGAAAAGAAATTAGTTCGTACTGAAAAGCTTGCTAACAATATCCATCAACAAGCAGTAGAATTAAGCAATACTCAAGAAAGCTTGAAGACACTTTTAGAATCTCTTATTTCCAGAATAGGATGATTCAGAAAGTAGATCTAAAAGTAAAACAGGAAGGTGTTAAAGCTATTGGCTTTCATCAACCAACGGAAAAACTTGCCGAGAATGTAGAAGCAATAATTTTTCAGCAAAATTATAATATCGCTTATCTTCAAGAGATAGGTATTGACCTCGAAATCCGATTTCGAGAGTTAAATAACAAAATCTCTAATCTACAAAAGATTATAGAGAAAATGAAGGACGGAGAGAGTTATGAAAAAATAGATGAAGAATCACTAGCTCAAAGTGTAGCTAGTAAAATCATCATAAATTCTCCACCCCTGCCAATGGGAGAAAGTAGACTAAGGTTTAGTGAACCTAAGCTACTTGAATGGAAATCTTCAAAACCAACTACCAAAAGAGACATGAAGATGTTAAGTAGAATTCTCAGCAAAGGAAACACAGCTCCAGTACAGCTGATAAATGCTCAAGAATTTGAGTATAATGAAATCGAGTCTAGCGTGCGAGAAACATCTGCCCCTAGATTTAGATTTAATGAAATCTATAAGAAAAGATCTTTCCTTATGGATTCACATAGATTCAAGATTCTTGAATTAACCGTTCCAGCCACAGGAGGAGAAACAGATATCAGGCTGATAACTCCAAAAGAAGCAAGTGAAGCATTTCACAGGAAATATTCCTATATGCATATTGGTGCAGTTCAAGTAGGAATAAAACTCTTAGCCAGAGATGGTATTGATTGTTCTGTTCTATGTGTCTTACAAGACGATAGAATAACAGATTTCAAGAAAAGTCTGTTAGGAACGGTAGAAGCTTCTTTGTGCAACCAGGTTGCATATTTCAATGTTTTTCCAAACTTCACAACACATCTCAAAGATGCTGCTCACTGTCTAAGATTGAGAATCAAGACAGATGAGATTTCTATGAAAAAAAGAATGATGGAACTGGCGATAGATTATCGTATTTATTATAAATTGATGAGCACAAATGTGACTCCTAATACCAGGTTTTTAAATAGCCCTGGAATTACCACATCTGTTCTCACCAACCCAAAAAATAATTCTCAGCAAAAACATGTCACAAAATGGCATGAAGTAACATTCCCAAGAGAATGAAATCTGACCCCTCCGATCAGACAGCTTGAGAGCTCCAATGCTTCAGTTTATGAAGATACAGGAGGAAAAATCAGCTTACAATTCCATAGGAATTCTTTTGCAAACTATGAAGAAGCTAGTACCTCTGAAACTAACATAGTTTATAATGAAGAATCTCTGGAGGAAGAGTATACTAAAAGACCTATGAGAATGTTCCAAGCTAGAGAATTAAGAGAATTATACACACAAGCTGAGACTTGTGATTCCCCAGAAGAACTAGAGAATATCATTAGAGAAATTTCTCAAGTTCAACTTGGAAAGAAAAAGAGGAAGATTCTTCCTTATCAAGCAGCAAAAGATGAACCAGAACACTCTGGAACAACAATGGATACAGATGGTGAAAGACAGACGCCCCCAGAAGGTGGTCATACTGTAATACAAAACATCACCAACAATCCTACAAAGATCATTCGGGAAAAGAATATTAAGCTTCCTAAAGGTCAGGCTCCTACAGGAAAATATGGAGAAAGAAGTTCTCAGAAATATATCCCTACAGAACCCAAATGGGGACAATCAGTGTCTGAAAGAGGAGTTTATCTGGATCTGGATCTGGATCAGGTAGGAGATAAAAGAAAAGCAATAGATAACTGGGTTGCTAGTTTAAAGCTAACTCAGGCTCTTGTGTTATCTAAATATGCTTACGAGGAAGCTCATGCCTACTATGAGTCTACCTTAACTGGAATAGTCCAGAAATGGTACCAGTCCTTCAAGAGAAGTTCCCAGTGGACTGATTGGGCAACAAAAATAGCACAAACTAATAGCCCTTAGATTTTGCAGTCCCCATCTATGCACAATTTTGCGGGGATATCACTGGGCATAGTGAACAATCAAAAGAAAGAGCCAAAGCAAATATTCAAAAATTGAGTATTTGTAATATGAGGTATTTCGAAAAATATACCAATGAGTTTCAAAACTACTACTGCACCATATGAGTTTCAAAACTACTACTGCACCATAGGAGACATCGAAAATAATGATCTCATCAGAACATATTACAGAAAATTACCAGAACCCTGGAACGATGCAGTAGCACAATCATTGGAAGAAAACCTTCTTCAGTATTTCACTGTTGGAGGAATAGCAAAAGAGTTAGGGATCTCCTAAGAAAACAATGTACAGAGAATAGAAAGTCTAAGTCTGCCAAGAAACAACTCAGAGGAGTTGAAAACATGTGTCCAAAGATTTTGGATACCCCGACACAATGGGGATGTCATATTCAGGAAAAGAAATACAGAAGAAAATTTCAGAATAGCAAGCAAAAGAGCAATTTCGCTTCTAAAAAGAAGTATAAATTCAGGAAAAGTTCTGGATATCATAAAAAACAATCTTCTCAGACTTCTCCAAAAAAAAAATTCTTTAAAAGAAAACCAGATTCTGGTTCTAAAGAAACAAAGAAGTGCAGATGTTGGCTCTGCAAGGCAGAAGGACATTATGCGAATGAGTGCCCAAAAAGGATAAAAGGACTTCAAAAGTCTTATTAGCCGAATATGAAGAAGCCATAGATTATGCTAATCTAAAAGGCTTTGAAGTTGTTTATTCTGATGAAGAGAATGAATCAGTATATTCTCTTGAATACCCATCAGATAGTGAAACAGAAAGTACTTCAGAAGGCTCTGAAGAAGATGAAAGATATCGTCCTATATTTGTATTACAAATACAAAATTGGAAAGAAGAAAATGCTGATATTATCAACATCTTTCATCCCAATCCTGGAAGATTTATATGTGATTATTGCGGGTGCGATGATGATAGTACTATCCCCATGTACTGTGAAAATACAGGAGAAACTTATCATCGCGAATGCTTTATCGCAGAACTCAGGAGAAAAACCAAGGCTAAAGATGCCCATATCTTGGTAGAAGAGGAATATAATGTATTCCATAAAAAAGACAAACAGAAAATCTCAGAGAAGATATGAAAATGATGAAGTTTGTAACTTCATTAAGCCAAAATAAAGAGATAAAAGAATCTCTTGAATCTCTTGATCCCACGACTGATGGGATAAGTGCCAATCCAATTCTTGGTATTAATCCTCCAAACTCCATAAATGAGGAAAGAAAGGTCAATCCTCTTACGGAATTGCTTGATACTCCTAAAAAATTAGAACAAGTGATGAAGATTCAGACAAGCATATATAGTAATTACATTACTATTGGTCTGAAGTTTCCCAACTATAATAAGTATCATCTACATGCATTTGTAGACACTGGCTCCGGATACTCCCTTGCCAAAAGATACGCGATCCCTGAAGAATACTGGGAAAAATCTCCAAGAACGGTTACTGGAGTGGCCATGGAAGACAACAAGATTGTTATGAATACTATGACACGCAATGTTAAAGTTTCCCTAGGAGGAGGAAATTTTACTATCAAAATCCTTTGGCAGTGTGAAGGCCAAAGCGCTGATTTGTTGATTGGAAATAATTTCCTACTTCAACAAACAATAACTCAAACTCCAGCGATGATTGGATTTGAGAAAGATCAGAAATTCTATTGGGAATCACGCCTGCTAGACGCAGTTAGTATTACCCGTCAAGGGTTTACAACTCAATATCAGAAGTCGCTAGCGAAGAGTGGTGACTATAAGCCAATTTTTAAACCTGTTTTGTTGCTCCAAGAACAGCTGAAAGGGTATAAAGAAATATTGGTAAACGAAACAACAAGTTCAGAAGACTCTGAATCAGAGAAAAATTCTGAATATCAAACATCTGACAATGAGAGTTCTGATGGAGAAGAAGAATACATCAGAGAGCATAACCTAAAGGTGTATGCTAAGAAAATAGAGCAAAAAAAGATACCAACTCTCTCAGAAATAGAGGTTTTACTGAAACCAGTTATCAGTGAAAATCCTCAGCTGTATTGGGAAAAAGATCCAATATATTGCCAGTTAAAGATGCACGACGCAAATACTATTTGCCATGTTAAAGTCATCCCTCACTATAGGGAAGAAGATCGAAAAGAGATGGAAAGTCAAATCCAAGAACTTCTTGAAAAGAAGTTAATAAGGCCTTCAAACAGTCCTCATCATGCTCCAGCTTTTCTGGTAAGAAACCATGCTGAACAATTAAGAGGAAAAGCAAGAATGGTAATTGATTACAGAGATGTAAACAAAAAGACCGTTAAAGACGGTTATCAGATAGCTCAAGTAAGAGTTCTCATCAATAGGCTTAAAGGAGCAAAAATCTTCTCCAAATTTGATGCGAAATCAGGTTTTTGGCAGGTCAGAATGCATTCTGATTCCATAGCCATAACAGCTTTTGGAACTCCTCAAGGGCATTATGAATGGTTAGTTATGTCATTTGGTCTTAAGCAAGCCCCGTCTATTTTTCAAAGAAAAATGGATAATATCTTCAAGCTTTACTCAGATTTTTGCATAGTTTATATAGACGACATTCTTGTCTTCTCCAAAACTATGAATGAGCATTTAAAGCATCTTGAACAGGTGTGTAAGCTTATTGTCCAAAAGGGAATTATCCTCGGACAAAAGAAGATTCATCTTATTAAAGGAGAAATAGATTTCCTTGGCATTCATGTTAAGGATGGAGAGATTCGTCTCCAAGAGCATATCGTTAAGAAAATTAGCCAATTTCCAGACAATATTCCTGATGCATAATCTTTACAAAGGTTTTTAGGAGTTGTCAATTTTGCAAGAGATTTTATTCCTCAAGTAAGTGGGCTAACTGCTCTCCTCTCTCCAAAAACAAGTTCCAAGAAAAAATGGTCTTTCACGATTGATGACAGTAATACTGTCAAAAAAATTAAGGAATTAGCAAAAAACCTTCCCCCTTTACAATTACCTGAATAAGGAGATCTGATCATTTTGCAGACAGATGCAAATGATTATTACTGGGCAGAAGTTGTTTTAGCTACTGCCATAGATACAAATCATGAAAAGATTTGTAAATTTCTATCTGGAAAGTTTAACGCTGCTGAGTTAAACTATTCTACTGGAGACAAGGAAGTCCTTGCCTTAATAAAAAGCATCAAGGGTGCCGAGGCATACCTAGGAAACAAATTTGTAGTAAGAACTGATAACAAAAGAGTTAAAAACTTCAAAAACTACAAATTAACTGATGCTGCAGATAGAGGAAGAGTTTTGAGATGGCAAATGTTTTTAACCCAATATGAATATGATGTTGAAATGGTTGCAGGAAACAAGAACTTTTTGTCTGACGCACTCACAAGAGAAATTGCGATGTTCGAAAGAGAAGGTCGTAATCCCAGAAGTAGAAAACCAGAAACAGAGGAAAAGAAGCTCTGGGAAAATTCAAAGAAGGCGATAAGACCGTAGGACTGCTCCATGATGGACCAGGATATCAATACTTGGTCTCCTATGGAACTGCTGAAACCAGTCAAGCTTCAAGAATCAAGCCTAAACCAGATTTTGAAAAAGATGGTCGTTCTAGTCATTCCGATGGTACTAATGAAGAAAAACTCGTAGATGAGTTATTGCTGTGTCCGAAAGGATCAGCCTTAACTGATCAGTCTCAGGGGAAAAGACTGGCTAGCCCGTCTCAAACGGCAGACGGTAAAGGCATATCAAGACCGTTGACGGCTGCTGCTTTGCCAAAAAGCAGAAGAGACCCTCTTAAGTCAAACAAGCTACCGCTAGTCACAGGAAGAAAAGTCATTCACGATCAACCACTGAAGATCTTCCAGAGACCAGTTTTTAGAACAGAAAGGCTATTGGCCTTTAAACAGAAAATTATTATTGATAATATTCTGTATTCTTTCTATGAAGAAAATGAAGCCCATTTACTTCAAACCCTTACGGCTTTAACTGAAGAAATATATGGAGTCCATACAAAAGACAAAGGAATTCTAGCAGAACCACCTAAGATTGTTTTTCTTACAAGTCCTGAAAGTGCTAAAATTCCTATGCAGGCCTTAAAAGAATCTGAATGGTATAATTTCCATAACCTCTTAGGTGAAGGAAAAGATGTTCTCCCAGAGACATTATCAATAAGCCCTGGCCCATATTATGGGAGATACCTGGTTGATGTTCAAGCAGAACATCCTCAGAAGCACAAGCTATGGCTTATAGAAAATGGTTTTGTTCATAATTTGTGGACAAAAACCAATGAAGATCTTAAAGGTTTTCCAGAAATAATAGCCGAAGCTGTCAAGAATATCAGACCTGATGGATGTATTTTAAGGATAAAATTATTTCAACTCCACCAGAATGGATCATGGAAAATGGACAGATAAATTATATCTCTCCATATCATCATGTCAGATTAATCCAAAGTTCGGTTCAAAAGTCAGCCATTACTAGTGGCAATGGAAGACCAAATCAGAGCATTCCATGGATGAAAGCTATGGCCATAACAACTATCAAAGACATAGTTCTAAGGGACTATGATTCAAGTCTCCTGGCAAGTGGAGAAAAAATAATGGTCACTTGCTATAACCATCCTCCTCTTGAGAACTGTGATTTTTTCACATCTCTTATGAGAAATGAAGTGGATTGCACGCTAGCTACCACCAAGTGGCTAGAAAAGGTTGAGACTGAAGAAAAATATAAGATTTCTTATCTCTATGATTCAGATCTCGACAATGGAAATGAAGGCATAGCACAAGATGGGGAAAATAGTGGTCCCAACTCTTCAGTGGGATATTCTGAGGATCCAGAAACATATCACAACATAGTAAACATGTTGGATAAATGAGCTTTAGCCGACGCTTGACGCCAAACTACTTTTCTTTTACTAAAAGAAAAGGAGCCACCAGCACAAGATGTCAAGCAACTTTGCTTTTTCTAAAGTAAAGTTATCTGGTGTAGATTCCTCTTGTCCTCCACTCTGCACAGTAGCGTTTTAGTTTTAGCTTGAGTTCCATCCCTATATAAGACCCTCAAACTTCAGAAGGAAGGCATCGAGAAGGAAGAGAGAACACAAGACAGAGAGAAAACAAGAAAGACAGAAGTTGTTCCACTCTCCGACCTATCTCAAGAAGTTTTAGCCAATAAACAGTCTTTGTAATATAGTAGTGTGAGAAGAGTGTATGTGAGTCATCTGGTGTGAAGTACTGTAAAATACAAGTAAGTTTTTATCTTGCAGATATGAGTAGCTAAATAACTTTTAGCTGTTTACCTAAGAGCGAGGCTCTAGGTTTTATATTTGTATCTATGGTTGAATAAATTCATCTTGATGCTCAAAATCCCGTCACAAAAATAATTTACTTATATATATATTAGTCTGTTAATTTTCGTACCGTGTTTTGTTTAATTTACTGCTTCACAATTAGAACCTTTTTTTCAAGACAGCAGTGATTTCGCCGCACTTAGTAACCAGATAGACCAGGGGTCTTTAGGTGAATCTTTTCGGCATGTTGAAGGCTAGTCCTTTTTAGGAAGGTTTTAGTTGTTTACTGGTAAATTGTAATATTGTTGTAGCAACCCCTAGAACAGATCACTAGCAGGTCACTTTGGACCACTTACCTTTTAAAAACCATAAAAGCAGTCTGCATCCCATGCAGCACTGCATAACAGACATACCCTTAGAATAGTCCATTACAACTAATTTTGTGTATGAAAGCTCCTTAATTAGTTCTTCATCAGCACAACTCATTAACTTGTCCGACGAGGCAACGACGTCGACTATGTATCGTTAATTAATTGATTCAATTTTAGAGAGTCAGTCTTAGTCACCCAAGTTGTACATATATGCAAGAGTCTCCCTTAGAATGACGACTAAACCCAACGTCTTCTCCCCGTTAGGAGTTATCTATTATTTGTGTTCTTGCTTTTGGTACTTTCTTCCAATTCATCTCAAGGTCCAATTCTAGTGAGAATCTTAAGTTAAAGATTTGGTGAGGATTTTTGGTTTATGGTTTAAATGACCCAATTTTTATCACATTTTGACATCTCATCCGTTCAATTTTTAGGTTTATATAAGTAGATCATTTTTACAAATTTTCAACCAAATTAGTGTTCGTTAAAATAATAAACTAGATCAAATTAATGAACGAACCAAATTTGTCAAATATGAACCGTTCAAGTTCATAATTGATAAATCACACTTATGAATGCCTTAACAATTTTCAATATAGCTGAAAATTTGTAGAAATAATCTACTCATAAATACCTATAAACTGAACGGTTAAGATGTGAACATAAGATCAAAATGTGAGATAAGCCGAAAAGTCTTCACTAAGTCCTCAACTTAATGGTCCTCACTAGAAGGGCTCCATTCATCTCAAACATCAAGACCTAATCATTTCACTTTCACAAGAGATTATATTGTAATCAACCTTATACATAGCAACCAAAATACGAGGGGTTGCAACACATGCCATCTTAAATCACAATGGCATCGAAATCTTTTTTTTTTTTTTTTTAGTTTTTTTTATAACAGAGGACATGCTAGATGCCCAAACCTCCATTCATCTCAAACATCAAGACCTAATCATTTCACTTTCACAAGAGATTATATTGTAATCAACCCTATACATAGCAACCAAAATACGAGGGGTTGCAACACATGCCATCTTAAATCACAATGGCATCGAAATCTTTTTTTTTTTTTTTTTAGTTTTTTTTATAACAGAGGACATGCTAGATGCCCAAACCTCTATTGAGTTTTATTTAAAAAAAAAATAAAAGAATACAAAAGTAAGGAGGGAACATTAAGCCTAACTACTTAATAAGAAAAGTTATCAAAATGAAAAGAAGCTCTAACAGAAAAATAAACAAAAACAAAATGATAAGAAACATACAAAGATCATCGAAATCTAACGTATCCTCCGAGTTAGGAGCACCTTCTCCTCTACTCCCAATTGATCATCTCGAACCTCAGGACCGACCTCTAGCTAGTAATACTGTAAAACTAGTCAAAGTCACATCTTATATTGTTAAGGAAAACCGCAATATGGAAAATGTAGCGATGATCACTGGGTCACCGTCGTTACTTCTATTACAAGCCTATAAATAAAGTTACAAACATGAGGTTTTTGCAACATAACTAGCTAGCTAATAGGAGCCATGGCATCCAAGTCTAATCTGCCACTCTTCACTATAACTCTCCTCCTCGTCCTTCTTACGCTACTCTGTTATGCAACTGCTTCTCATCCCCACAACAAGAGCTCTTCCCCAGTTGAGTTCCTTGAGCATCTCAAGGGTTGCCACAAAGGTGATAAGGTCAAGGGCATCAATGACCTCAAAAAGTACCTTGAAAAGTACGGGTACTTGAACTACAAGAACCACAGTCATTCAGACGACGATGAATTCGACGATCTTTTGGAGGAAGCTGTCAAGACCTACCAGATCAATTACCACCTCAAGTCCACCGGAACATTGGACGGCAAAACAGTGTCGAAGATGACAACGCCTCGTTGTGGCGTGGCAGATATCATCAATGGCACCTCGTCCATGCGATCAGCCAAGAAAAGGCACCACCATGGTAATATCGAGCTACTTCATCTTATTAGACCCTCTAACTTGTGCCTCTGATTTTCTTCCGTTGTCCAATAATTGTATAACATGCCCAAAATTATATGTACATGCATGCATCAATTACCATTAATTAATTGAGTCTCAAAATCAAACTTTAAAACATACAGTACGTAATTCTCTTGGATCAAAACTTGAACAAACCGTCTAACGATTTAAGCTCGATATTGTTTTACAGGTTCAGTTCATACTACTGCTCACTACTCGTTTTTCCAAGGAAATCCAAAATGGCCTTCCTCTAAGTATCATCTCACTTACGGTTTTCTTCCCAACACTGCATCTGAAGCCACAGGCGCGGTGGCGCGGGCTTTCGCAACATGGGAGGGGAACACTCACTTTACATTCAGCCAGGCACAAAGTTACGATAATGCGGATTTGAAGATCGGTTTTCAAAGGGGTAATCATGGAGACGGGGCTGCATTTGATGGACCTGGCGGAGTGCTGGCCCATGCTTTTAGCCCGACGCACGGAATATTCCACTACGACGCAGATGAGACTTGGTCTGTGGGTGCTGTACCAGGTGCTACTGACTTGGAGACGGTGGCTTTGCATGAGATAGGGCACCTTCTCGGACTGGGACATAGCTCAGTGAAGGGAGCTATCATGGAACCGACTCTTCCCACGGGAGAGACTCGAGGTTTGAATGTGGACGATGTTCAAGGTATCAAGGCTTTATATAACGTATGAGTAGCAGTGCTAGCACGTACCAGCTCGATCAGACCATTCAAAGTTTTGTTGTTATACCACTCTATTAATTAAATAAGGTACCTGAGTATACCCTGTATTGTGATTTTTTATATTTGAAATAATGAAGAGTGTTTTTGTATCCATGAACGGCTAATGTTTTGGCAAATTGTGGTACAACTTCTGATCTAGTTACTGTGTCCGTCAAGATGTGCTTCTGTTCGTTTTGCAGCAGTTTATTTTCTCCTCAAGTTCGTGTTTGTTACTCTTTTTTATTTTGTGGAGGTCTTGGTTTTGGACGTACTCCCCTCCTATTTCTTCTTCTTCTTCAATATAGAAAAGAATGAGTGATAGGGAGACTGTTAACTCATCTCTCATATTCCTCATTCTTTCAGCAAGAAAGAAAAAAGAGAATTATGCATGTATATAACCATAAAATGAGTTATTATATGATATATTAATCTCATCACGACAATTAATTACAACAAAACAGATGTCATTAGATCTCTAGCTTTTTATGGATAATTGATGTAGAAAGTTAATCACGTTTGGAGATGTATATTATACACTTATTTTACAAATAATTAAACTGAAATTACAAGTTAATTAATTAATCACTTGCGATCTATTTTACCCGCCATCAAGCCACCGACGCCTCACCCGGCAAAGCCACCAAACGCTATACATGGCCATCGAAACCACCCGAACGCCTCCAAAACTTCAATTGGGCAAGCTATCATGACTAGCACATGGTCCTCTTTGGCCATCTGACGACGCCACCAGTCCTCCACAAAAGCGCACTGTCGGACTGGGATGGAGAGAAACAGCCACCGCCTATGATTTTGGCTGAGAGAGAGAAGCTTTCTAAGTAATGCGCTTTATGATTAGATACAATGAAGTTGGCAAGTTTGAACTTTAATTAGGTCTTCGTAATGATACATGTAGTCCACCAGTCGCTCCTTAATTGATTGATTAATTTACGGAGTAAGCAGCCAAACTGCAAGACTTGTTCTAGCAAATGGTGACCTTGATCAGATGACCATTACTAATTAACGTTCTCTCCGAGTCAAGAACTAGCCTATATATTCCCCATTATTGAATGAATGTTCTTCTACTCTGCTCTCCCAGTTGATCATCTCGAACCCTCATGAGTCGGCGCGGACCTTCCTTACCTTATATTATTGAGGAAGGACCGGAAAATGGAAAATATATAGCCATGATTATCGTTGTTTAGCCGTCGTTCTTCTGTGTCACAAAGCCTATAAATAACAATACAAATAAGACGCTTTTGCAACAATACAAGCTAGCTAGCTAAAAGGAGCAATGGCATCAGAATCTAATCTTTCTCTCTGCACTGTCACACTCCTCTTCGCCCTTCTTACTATCTTCTCTCATGCAACTGCTTCTCATCCTCACAACAAGAGCTCTTCCCCATTTGAGTTCCTTGAGCATCTCAAAGATTGCCACAAAGGTGAAAAGGTCAAGGGTATCAATGACCTCAAAAAATACCTTGAAAATTACGGTTACTTAAACTACAAGAACAACAAGAGTCATTCGGACGATGATTTCGACGACCTTTTAGAGGAAGCCGTCAAGACTTACCAGATCAATTACCACCTCAAGTCCACCGGAACACTGGACGGCAAAACAGTGTCGAAGATGATGACGCCTCGTTGTGGCGTGCCGGACATCATCAATGGCACCTCGTCGATGCGATCAGCCAAGAAAAGGCACCACCATGGTATCGAGCTATTTCATCTTTTTACGTTGTCCTAGCTTCCAACTTTCTTACGTTGTCCTACAATAATTTATATGTACATGCATCTACAACATGCAATTAATTTCTCCTGATGCTATTGAATTTCAACATCAAAATTTAAACCATACAATAATTAATTCTCTTGAATTAACACCTGAACACTCTGTTTAACGATTTAAGTACTCAATATTGTTTTACAGGTTCAGTTCATACCACTGCTCACTACTCATTTTTTGAAGGAAATCCCAAGTGGTCTAAATATAATCTCACTTACGGTTTTCCTCCCAACACTCCATCTGAAGCCACAGGCGCCGTAGCACGGGCATTCGCAACATGGGCAGCGAGCACTCACTTCAAGTTCAGCCAGGCCCAAAGTTACGAAACTGCGGATTTGAAAATTAGTTTTGAGAAGGGTGATCATGGAGACGGGCATGCATTTGATGGACCTGGCGGAGTGCTGGCCCATGCTGTTAGCCCGTCGCATGGAATATTCCACTACGACGCGGATGAGACTTGGTCTGTGGGTGCTAAACCAGGTGCTGTTGACATGGAAACGGTGGCTCTGCATGAAATAGGGCACCTTCTGGGACTAGGACATAGCTCAGTGGAGGGGGCAATCATGGAACCGATTCTTCCCACGGGAGCGACTCGAGGTTTGCATGGGGATGATGTTCAAGGTATCAAGGCTTTATATATATAACGTACGAGGAGCAGGGCTAGCTAGCACCAGCTTGATCGATCAAACAATTTAAGCATTGTTGTCCTACCAGATCTTTGGAAAATTTTGGTCAATTTTCATTTGGTGTGGTGAGAATATGAGATATCTTCCTTCTCAAGTTCCTTTTTGTTAGTCTTTCTTGCATGGAGTATACGTACTGTTACTTGTTACTCCTCTCAATCTCTTACACAAAAAAAAAAAGAGAAAAGAAAATTTTTCATGCATCGTATATATGTCCATGCATACGCGCATATGCATTCACTGTAAAGTTAACCGTAAAAAAATTATGAAAATTACCCATAGAAACTGACTACATGAGTTCTCTCTAAGGACTATTATTTTGTGCAAAAACTTATTATATTAAAAACCGTATCATCAATCAATCTATTGGAGAAACAGATGTGATGGTAGTGATGGTACTTATCAAATAATCAGTAAACGATTTGTACGTGTTTAACTTCAAGTCTTCAGAGAAGAAAGGGCAATCATGCATGGAAGCAAGAGTGACCATCGATCGAGAATCAATGTCAGATGACTAGAATATATATCACAGTGATCTCTCATCCAGAATTCCAGACTATCGATCTCATTCTGTGAACTCATCCATATATCTGGAAAATTGGTTTTATGTACAGAGGGCGTAAACGTACTGTACATTTCTCGATACTTTTGGCGTCAATGATCTAATATATCGATAATGCATGAATGTTTACACGTCGAGACTAGTTTCATCTTCAAAATTCTCTGAATTAAGGCTGCTAACTGATGCATGACGACTGATGCCGAATGTTGAGCTCAACATGTTCTGGTAAGAACAGTTTTGTATGACTTCTGCTTGTTAAGCTCAACGGCTTCATATGCATGACGTACGTACACCAACTCTATATAAAACGTAATTGATCACGCCATCTCTTTACATTTACACATCAAGGCTTCTGCAACATCCATACTCTTAACTTGGAGCAATGGCACCAAAACCTTATCTTTCTCTTTTCACAGTCACTCTCCTCCTCCTTTTCCTTACCCTCTTTTCTTTCCTCTCTAATGCAACGGCAAAGGAAGTCCATAGCAGCAACAACTCATCTCCGTTTGACTTCCTTGACCATCTTAAGTGTTGTCACAAAGGTGACAAGGTCAAGGGCATCCATGACCTCAAGAAGTACCTTCACAAGTTCGGTTACTTGAACTACAAGAACCACATCCACTCTAATGACGACCATTTCGACCAGTTCCTGGAGGAAGCAGTCAGGACTTACCAGCTTAATTTCAACCTCAATCCCACCGGAACTTTGGATGAGAAAACTATATCAATGATGATGAAGCCTCGTTGTGGTGTGCCCGATATCATCAATGGCACCACATCCATGCGATCGGCCAAGATAAAGCACCAACACCGTACATATATATTTCATCTTAATAAAAACAGAGATTAATATCATCTTAATTCTATATAGTTTGTTAGTAGTATTTTACCGGTCAGTAGTAACGTACTGATCAAGAAAACATCACTGTACTTTTAGGTACATCAAATTGTTAATAGCACGCATTCAGTTATATATACTCGAGAACTAAGACTTGATCATTACGTCTAATGAATTCAAGTACTTGTTTTGCAGGTGCAATTCATACCACAGTTCACTACACATTGCCTGATGGAGATAATAAATGGCCACCCTCTAAATACCAACTCACTTCCGGTTTCCTCCCCGGCACCCCATCCGCAGCCACGGGTTCTATCGCGCAGGCTTTCGCAATATGGCAAAAGAGCACCCACTTCAAGTTCAGCCAGTCCAACAATCCCCAGAATGCTGATTTGAAGATCAGCTTTCACAAGCGTGATCATGGAGACGGGGATCCATTTGATGGGCCTGGTGGACAGCTCGCCCATGCAGCTTACCCTACGGGAGGAACACTGCACTACGACGCAGAGGAGACTTGGTCTGCAGGTGCTAAACCAGGTGCAATGGACTATGGGAGTGTTGGTTTGCATGAGATAGGGCACCTTCTGGGACTTGGACATAGTTCAGTGGAGGGAGCTGTCATGTTTCCAACTGTCACCGAGGGAGTGGCTTATAAAGGTTTGCATCAGGATGATATTCAAGGAATAAAAGCTTTATACAAGGTTTGAGGAGTAGTATCTCCTGGCACAGATTATGTTCCAACAGAGTCGACTTCTAATATATATTTCTTGTTATCAAAAAAAATAATGTACCTTTGTACAACGTACATTGAATAAAACTATAAACTAGCTTGTGTGAGGATTCTAGTTTCTGTATTAATAAAGATGAACTCTTACTGAACAAACAATGATCATATCCTTTTACATGCAGTATGAGAATTCTTTTTAAATACAAGACTCAACAATAGGTGACTCAACACATACCTTAAAATTTGGAGTAGCGAAACTCATAAAAGATGCAAATCCGTTCTATCTTTATTAATAAAGCCAGAAGGTACCCATGATTGATTAAAACTTTAAAATATGTCATCTAACAGATGAAAGATAAATTAGTAATTGCAAATGTTGAAAATAAGAAAATAGAAAAACAGAAAGAAAGAAGCTTAAAATAGGAGGTGGGACAAAAAAGTGGGGAGGGAAATTAGATTTTTTTATAATTTTTTTATTTTTTATTTTTAAGAATGGGAAGGAAATCAGACTTTAAACATAACTATAATAGTTAAAAAAAAAATTCACACACGCACGTGGTACGGGTCAAGATGCTAGTGTATAATTAAGTTAATTTCTTCATAAACCATAACCTAGCTATATAATTATATATTTTTTCAAATAAGACGTACGTAGTATGCGCCAGACTATATATTAATTTTGAGAGGCAACTTTTAAGTTTTAAGTATTCTCAATGTAAATATGTAATATATGAGAATGTATATATGTAGTCCACCAATCAGTCCTTAATTGATTAATTTAGGGAGCAAGGAAAATGGCAAGACTAGTTCTAAGCTTCTAGCAAATGCAGACTTAGATGGAATGACCAAGCCAATTAAATACTTAACGTCTTCTCCGAGTTAATAATTCTTCTTCTTTACGCCCAATTGGTCGATCATCTCGAACCTTAGGACCTAGCAGGTAATTGTTAAGAAAGACGCGCAATATGGAAAAGTTGAACGTTCATATGTTACAAGCCTATAAATAGCAATACACATAAGAGGCTTTAGCAACATAACAAGCTAGTTAGTTAAAAGGAGCAAAATGGCATCCAAATCTAAATATTCTCTCTTCGCTATCAGTCTCCTCTTCGCACTTCTAACTCTCCTATCATATGCAACTGCTTCCCATCCCCACAACAAGAGCTCTTCCCCATTTGAGTTCCTTGACCATCTCAAAGGTTGCCACAAAGGTGATAAGGTCAAGGGTATCAATGACCTCAAAAAGTATCTTGAAAAGTTCGGTTACTTGAACTACAATAACCACAGTCATTACGACGACGATGAATTTGATGACCTTTTGGAGGAAGCCGTCAAGACCTACCAGATCAATTACCACCTCAAGTCCACAGGAACATTGGACGGCAAAACAGTGGCGAAGATGATGACGCCTCGTTGTGGTCTGCCGGATATCATCAATGGCACCTCGTCCATGCGATCAGCCAAGAAAAGGCACCACCATGGTATATATCTAGCTATTTCCTCTTATTAAACGTACAATTACTTTGTCATCTTACTTCCCAATGAGTTATAAGTACGTAGAACATACACCACTATATACAAGTATACAACAAAATGAAAGGTACATGCATGTTCAACTACCATTTCTCCTCATTACATCTAACGAAATTAAGTACTCGATATTGTTTTACAGGTTCTATCCATACCACTGCTCACTACGCATTTCCCGCCGGAAATCCAAAATGGCCTTCCTCCAAATACCATCTCACTTACGGTTTTCTCCCCGGCACCCCATCGGAAGCAACGGGGGCTGTTGCACGGGCATTCGCAACATGGGCCGGGAACACTCACTTCACCTTCAGCCAGGCTCAAAATTACGAGAATGCGGATTTGAAGATTGGTTTTGAAAAGGGTGATCATGGAGACGGGTCTGCATTTGATGGCCCTGGCGGTGTCCTTGCCCATGCTTTTTACCCGACGGACGGAAGATTCCACTACGACGCAGATGAGAATTGGTCTGTGGGTGCTAAGCCAGGTGCTTTTGACTTGGAGACTTTGGCTTTGCATGAAATAGGGCATCTTCTGGGACTCGATCATAGCTCAGTGGAGGGCGCTATCATGTCCTCAGGTATTCCGTCGGGAGTGACACGAGGTTTGCATGGAGACGATGTTCAAGGTATCAAGGCTCTATACAACGTCTGAGAATTAACCAGTAGCACTAGCTGGATCCCCCATATTCATCTTTTAATTCTTCTTTCCTTTATCAAATAAGGTACGTGCGTACCTGAATTACCTGTGTTGAGATCTTTCAGATTAAGAAATAATGAAGAGAGTCGTACATGAACAGCCAGTCCTTTGGATATTTTTGGTACATTTTCTTCTGATCGAGTTGGGGTTGTGAGTGTGCCTCCCCTTTTGTTTTGAGCATTTACTTTGTCCTCAAATTCGTTTGTGTTGGTCATTTTTTGTTGGAGGTATTGGTTTTGGTCCCCGTCCTATTGTTCTTATTCTTCTCTAATTAATAAAACATAGTGATAGAGGTCCCTCCTCTCTTATATCATCGATCTATTAGCGAGAGAGAGAGAGAGAGAGAGAGAGAGAGAGAGAGAGAGAGAGAAGGAAAAGAGTTTTATGCGTAGTATATCTACGTGCATGTTTAATTTCGGAAGAAGAAAGAGAACCTATGTATGCAAGTGATCACTTGCAGATGTATTCGCAGTGATCTCTCGTCCTGTCAGTCCAGGTTATCTCATACTGTGAACTCATATGGAAATTGGGTTTCCATATAGAGGGGCGATTTGGTACTTGAATAATTTGTGGCTTTGTGCATCAATAATGATCTCTATCGATAATGATTGTTTCCAAGCTAGTTTTTGTCATCAAAATTCTCTGGTTTAACAGTTTAAACCTAACTGCTGAAACCTAACTGATAATGAAAGTTGCCAAATGTTGAGCTCAATATGTTCTGGTGAGAACGTTTTTTATATGATTTCTGCTTGTTAAGCTCAACAGCTCTATATGCATGACGTACGTACATCAACTCTACAGAAAACGTAATCGATCACACCATCTCTGTACATTCACGCATCAATAATATTGCCTATAAATACTACTGCGAATATGATACTTCTGCAACCTCCGTACTCAGAGCAATGGCACCAAAATCTAATTTTTCTCTGTTCTTAGTCACTCTCCTCCTCGCCCTCTTTTGGTTCCTCTCTAACGCAACGGCCCAGTTGATGCAACCTCAGTCTTCATCTCCATTTGCCTTCCTTGAGCATCTTAAGGGTTGTCACAAAGGTGACAAGGTCAAGGGCATCAATGACCTCAAGAAGTACCTTCACAAGTTCGGTTACTTGAACTACAAGAACAACATCCACTCAGATAACGACGATTTCGACGAGTTCCTGGAGGAAGCCGTCAAGACTTACCAGCTCAATTTCCACCTGAAGCCCACCGGAACATTGGATGACGGAACCATATCAAAGATGATGATGCCTCGTTGTGGTTTTCCCGACATCATCAATGGCACCACATCCATGCGATCAGCCAAGATAAATTTCCGGCACCGTACGTACTTCATCTTACTAGAAAATTATATTGCCATTGCATCGATCTTAACTTTATACTGCTGATCAAAAACACATTACTAGCTGGACATGTACTCATATGTACATCAAAATTGTTAAACGCATGCATACAGTAACTCCCTTGAATTAAGACTTGATCAATACGATATTGTTTTTTTTTTTTAAATAAAAACAAATAAAGAGCTGGTGCAGCTGCATACCCTCAAGCCTTGATTAATCACTCGATATTGTTTTACAGGTTCATTTCTTACCGGTATTCAGTACGAGTTTCCCCCGGGAAAACCAGTATGGCCTTCCTCTAAATACCATCTCACTTACGGTTTTTTCATGGGCACCCCATCCGAAGCCACGGGTGCTATCACACAAGCTTTCACAACATGGGCTAAGAACAGTCAATTCACTTTCAGCCAGGCTCAAAATTACAATAGTGCAGATTTGAAGATCAGTTTTCACAAGGGTGATCATGGAGACGGGAATGCATTTGATGGCCCTGGCGGAGTTCTGGCTCATGCGTTTTACCCGACGGATGGAAGATTCCACATCGACGCAGCTGAGAATTGGGCGGTTGGTGGTAAACCTGGTGCCTTTGACTACGAGAGTTGCGCTTTGCATGAAATAGGGCACCTTCTGGGACTCGCACATAGCTCAGTGAGTGGAGCTGCAATGGCCCCTAGCCTCCCCGCGGGAGCGACTGTAAGAGGTTTGCATGCGGATGATATTGCAGGAATAAAAGCTTTATACAACCGGTAGTCAGGGCCGAAATTTATATATATAATTTTTTATTAAAAAAATACCGAAGCTTTATACCCTAGATTTCTTTTTTTAAGGAAGAAATTTTGTGCCTCTTATATATGTTTAATGTTTTTGGTGTTTCAAATCTAGCAATTCGGAGATTGAAAATGAAAAATTTGGATATGGAAAACTCATAGCAACGTGCCCGTCAAGTCTTAAAAAATTGAAATTTATGGGGAGAGGAGATGCGAAATGGAGAGATGATGAAAAATTCAAAAGATTGTAAGTAATTTATAGAGAGAGCTGACTAACTTTGTTTGATTGTAGAGAAAGTCAACAGTCAAGTGGCCTCATTTATCGCTGTAAGTTAATGCAACAAGTATATGAATTTAGGAGAAAATTAAGAGATAAAAAGATTACTCCAAATTATCGAAAATGAAAACCATTTAAGTAGTTTTTAGAAGATATCAAAATGTAATTTATGATGATTAAACGAGATAGTATGCCCTTTTAATTGTGTTATTAATATATTTCTTTTTTAATTATATATACTATATAACAAATCAGTAAAAAAAGGCCAAAATTTAAGTTCCTCTGGTCTGGGCCCAGTGCAGGTGCACTGTTGGCCCTGCGCCAGGGCCAGAAGTGCCGGTAGTCCTGCTCGATCGATCAGATACTTCGAAAGTTCAAAGAAATGAAGAATTGTGAATTGCATGTATCATCACCTTTTCTGATTATATATGTTCTCCCAAAGTCAGCTTTTAATTTTTCATGTTATGAAATAATGTATCTGTTCTTCAAACCAGAAAAATAATGTACCTTAATTTGTACAAACATGGAATAAGATAAGTTGTGTGAGGATTCTATAGTTTCTCTACTAATTTTCCTTATAATTAACTTTGTAAGAAGAAAAAATTAATCATATCTTTGTTTGAGTAAAAAAAAAATGTTGAATACAGGTTTCCAAAAATCATTCAACAATTTAAACACTAAAAATTAAGAGTAGCAAACACGTAAAAGAGGACAAATCCATGCAGTAAATAACTTAAATATCCATAGAGAAGGCATGGTATGGATATACTAATTAAGTTGAGCTCAAATTTATTTGAACTTTGAATCTTGAATAACAAATTGCTCTCTTTGTACATTGAAACTGACTCATAAACTCAAAACAACCAGCTAGCTTATTTACAACTTTCATTACTGTCCAAGTCCAAATCCCTTTTACTTGTGTAACATGATGAAATAATCACAAAAAACAGAAAGCTCAGTGCACTTGATGCTGCTAAAAACCAGTAGTACTTGTCTAGCCTAGCTTCACTCATATCATCACAGAACCAGCTCTTACTTCCATTTGAACTTGTGATGGTCTCAACTGTGGATATCAAAAAGGCACTCAAGTAGCTCCCAACCCCAAAAACACTGGTGTATAGTGCAAAGGCCATTGTTCTCATTCTAATAGGAAATTCAGAGTAGAAGAACTCTTGCATCCCAACCACAGTGAAAATGTCTGAAATTCCCAGAAGAATGTATTGTGGCAGCAACCAGAATATACTAAGTGGAACCGTCTCAGATTGAGATCCTAGCATTTGCATCTTACTGCTGATATGGAGCCTTCTTGTCTCCACAAGTGCTGCGATGATCAGTGCTATGACCGAAGTGAATATTCCGATCCCCATCCTTTGCATTACGGTGATACCCTTTTCGTTACAAGTCAGAACCTTAGTAATTGGGATCAAAACTTTGTCATAAAGAGGCATCAATAGGACTATAGAAAGTGCAATAGCACTTTGTAGTGTTGCCGGTGGAATCAGAAAATTGCTTCCAATATTCCTCTTCATTGTCATGCCTTGTTTGGTGAAGAATGTCGAAGGTTGCTGGAAAATCACTGCAAACATTAACAGCATTAGCCAAATGGGCAAAAGCCTAAGAATAACTTTTGCGTTTTCGAACATGTAGACGCTACTTTTGGGATGTTCATTGTTCAAGCCTTCATTGCTGCTAAAGTTCCGAAGACAGAGCGGTTTCCCTTGAAGCCTAAGAAAATTGGATAGCATCAGATCAAAGTTCATGCACAATAATCTGAACAACACTTGAGTTAAAGAAAAGAACTTACTCTAGCTCAGTAACTTTATTTTCATTGGGCAACTTGACTTTGCAATTCAGTAATTTCAATGCAGCTGCCTTAATAACTTGAAGGATGCTCGCAACAGGCTTATAATCCATGGCCTCATTCCTCTGTTTATATGTATAAATTCGGCTTCCACAGGAGAAAACTACGACTGATGTGACCATAGAAATCATGGGGATAGCAAAACCTAGTATCCAACCAAAATTATCTTGAATGTAGGACATAACACTGATACCCAAGACGGTGCCACTACAAACACCAAAGTACCACCATTGAAAGAACAAACTCTTTTTGTTGGGTTTTTTGTCATGTTCGCTAGTAGGCAACTCTTCCTCTTCACTGTCAAGTTGATCTGCTCCGAAAGCCTGTATAGATGGATTATACCCACCTTGACCAAGAGAAATCAAATACAATGACCAAAACAGAAATGAAGATGAACTTGTTTTGTTTGCTTGATCCGAGGATGCCCGGGACATTATTGCTGTTGATGTCAATGCCACAAGCCCCTAAAACCAGAACAAATAGACTATCAATTAGTCCAATATTCGTCACAGGAGCATGTCGTTGTTACTAATGGAGCTTCAATTAACAAACAAACACTTTTATAGTATGTTAAACAACCATTACACCACCAAACTCAAATTATCCACATAATGTATATCAATCTCGATCAATCCCCTAGCTAAATCATCTTAAGATGGGTCAATCAAATTGTAGGCTCTTCTTATTTGCACAGTAATCTGCATTAATCTTGACCCGCCAGTCCACGTACTATATAAAGCTTTAATCTTAGTGCAGATGACTGATGACTCATGATCCATATATCTTAATAATGGTTTTCCTAATCGTACTCCTACTAATAATTGAGCACTCGATCAGCGGACACAATTTATTGACCCGAAAAAATACTTTACAAAAGAAAAAACAGAGGTAATTAACGACCAACAACAACAAAAGAAAGAAACAAAAGAGAGGTGGTTAGTACTTACGGCAACATAGATAAGAGAAGAACCTACAATGGTGTAATATCTATCCCAGTAAGAATCAGCAAAGGGTGCAATCAAGAGTGGAACCATGGATGTGAATCCGCACCAACTGTTCACCGCCTTCGCCGCAGAAGAGTTGCTCATCTTTACTACATCCGTTAGATAAGTTATCAGATTGGATGCCACTCCTTTGTATGCAAATCTTTCCATACCAGAAATCACTGTCATCAAACAGACAGACACATAAACCACCAATTAACAAAGAGTGATCATTTAATTAATATTAAAGAACGATATTCACATATAAGAATGGTTGAAAAAAAAAAGGTTTAGGAAGAGAGAAGAAATATGATGAATACTTATGAGAAGAATGCATGAGTTGCCGAGTCTCTTTCTTGCTGAGCCAGCCATGGGATTGATGGAGAATGAAGGTGATGAGTCTCTGAGATCGATTATGAAGATGAAGGAAATGATATCTGTATGCCACCAAAACTAGCTATAGCTCCTGTCCTCTGTTGTCAGCTTCTGCAGATCACTGCTTGTTCTTTTCAATATCGAGGCCAACAAAAAACACTAGCTAGCACATCATTGTTGTCTTCTTTGCTTTGCTTTCGATTCCTTTCACCAACAAACAAGTATCAAAGAGGCTTTGGACTAATGGACACACAAGGCAAATCCACTAAGATTGTTAAGCTCCCCTCAATGCTTGCACCATTTATAAGAAATGGAAAGCTGATCCCACTTTTTAATTTCGATGCATCAGTTCAGGCATGAATCGATCTGTTGTGGCCACGTAACCAATAGCTAGCTAAATTATAATGTCTGATGGACGCAACAAAAGAAGAATATGCCTCATGCAGATTCACTGTTGTAGGAACTGAATCACCTGGATGTGCCACTTAATGGTACACGTGGAGTTATCCTTCGACACGTAGGATGCTCCTTCTTGCTCCAGAAATCTGCAAAAACACCAGGAATTATTAATCTTTTGTAACAGTATGCATGACATTATTGATTTAAGCTGCCACAAGATCTGGAGAGAAAGCAAAGCATCATCTTTCATCCTACGCAGCATTGCAACTTCTGTCTTAGGGTCCAACCGGAGCAGCTTCAGTTAGCTGCTTAAACCTAATTGGGTAATGCATGCATACGTTTTCTACTTTTTCACCAAGATCATGACTATATTTTACCATTTTTACATGCTTTGCCTTCTCTTTTACTCCGAATTTGCTCAAACCAAGCATCATGCATGAGTTTTCTCATGATCATCTAGTTTGTTACAGTTTGTTTTCTTCTCTTTTCTGGCAAACAAAGAGTGAATGCGGTTTGAGGAGTTACGTTTCGGGACACTGGTAATATAGCTAAGTGACAGAGATCCAGTATCAGTGATCGATGAGGCAAAGCATGCATAGGGCACACAGCTCCACACATCCGACATCATCCTCACACACAGTTAGCACACAGCTAGCTCAAGTAGAACACATGGCAAATTAGGGCAAAGCTAGATGCAGAAAAAACTGGGAAAGAGTTGCAGTGCTGGGTGACGAGGATAAGTGGCATGGGTACGTTGGTCTGTATATTCAGTCTAGGAGTTAATGGAACATATATGTGGTGATCATTTGGCGGTGAGTTGTTTCCTGTGATGGATAGCACTTAGTTTCTTTATGGTTATGGATTAACATTTAGTGATTTGTAGTAGTGAAGTGAAAGAACTTTAGGGGGCTAGGTTGCCAGTTAACAGTAAACCACATATGACAGATCTTTTAGGCCTAGATAGTTATCGATCGAGTAGTGCACGAGTTCTTCATCATAATTAGGCAGACATGAATTAGTGTTGTTACTATTGTTCTACTTTTATTGTTCTTCATTATTAATTGGAGCGATCGATTGGGAGTCATTATAGAACACGCATTTGTAGAATCTTAATCTTGAAATTGTAGAGTTGGGGTCTGCTAGCGGGTCTGAGTTGAGTTGACACACGTATGCAAGCAACATCGAGAGACATGAGTGCGCACACTTGCTTGGATATTCATGCACAAAACAATCCAACTATAGTACTTTAGCTTATGAAACTTATCTCCGATGGCATGGCTTTGGTCCGGTTTGGTTTAGACCTAGTCGTGCATATTGTATGTTGGTTTTAAAATCTTCTAGAATAGACAGACATATATGAAGTTGTTCTAGGAATGATTATGCATGGGCAGGAGGAGGCTGCATGAAAGAAATGTTTTCCATTTTCGCCGACAGTAGCTCATAGCAAATTAGCAACATTTCTAACTTCACTTCTTTAATTCTCTGGTCGATCATTCTGCTTTGTCGAACCGATGGTAATTTGGCTAAGGCGTCAATGAGGCAGTTCGGTGATGATTTCTTGAAATTTCAGAACTCGATCGAGTGGTCGATCAGTCGATGGTTCTTGTCCGAGTCCACCGTAAGTGGGAAGCAAGAAATTCTTTGATATATGCCTGAATAATTATGATTAAGCTTTCCTGCATATATTATTCTTATTATTTTGTGTCATAGAGCTAGAATGCAGATGTTACATGAGGGAGGAAGGACATTATTTTAGATATATGGAAGTACATCTGCTTTGTCTAATTTTCCTTTTACACCCGTTAACGAACTTTGTCTAATTTCCATTGCTCAAGATAATTCGAGTTTTCTTTTGATGGAACAAGATAATTCAAGTTACGTACGTCAAGTTGTGATATATACAATAATAGCTGATTATAGTGCCTTGCTCGCTTTCTATCATGAATCCATGATCGATCATCTAGCTTTTAATCCTATAAAAAAAAATATCATCTAGCTTTTGATGCCAAATAATTATAAAAAAGAAAGACTAACTTTTGATCACATCTCATTTTAATTGCTCTACGTTTCCTTTACGTCAATCAAAAGAGAGATATGCATGTCGACATTATATTTTATACGACTTTAATTACTTTAATTCCGTCAATCAAAATCGACATGTACTGGAAAAAACTGATGTGTGTTTGTGTTTTCGTTCCCCATCTTCTATGGCTTTTATTTATGAACATATATACAGGTTATGACCGGCCCACTCAAAAAATTGAATGTACATGCATTCATGAATCATGATGATGTATGAGAAACCGGGCAGCAGAATCTACGCGCACTGATATATGGAACACAAAATTGAAGATCACATACATATATATGCATAGCAGATATAGCTAGCGAAGCTGATGACCGAGAAGGCTAGGTTTTAGAAAGGAATCATAGTTTTTCTGAAATGAAATCTCCTTTGGCAACCCAGATTAGACGGTGCTAATCTTAATGTACGTGGTTCAACCTTCATATATCCTTCAATCCTTCATCCTCGTCCCCTCCTCCACAGCCCCGAATACTTCAATCGTTCGCTTTCAGATATTTGGCCTAGCCTGTCTTTAATTTGCTGATGCGGTGCATTGTGATCGGGGAGTGTCCCTAACCCAACTTCTTCTTCAAGCTTGTGAACGAGGAGACCATATCGATGCTCAAGTTCTTCAAACAAGAATCAACTTCTTCAAAATCAGATTTAGCCCTCTACTTCTCATCAACATCAACATCAAATGATCATTTAGCCAGCTATGCACTTTCTACAGTCCAAAACAAATCCCCAAAACAACGAACCAGGCCCAAACCTAGTCTTCAATAAGAACCAAAGACCAATGGTGAATTCTTTTCAATTTCCCAATCTGCCCAAACTAGGGCTAGGGATTCAAAACTGATAAACCAACCTTGATACCGACTAACCCGACCCAAATCCGATCGGGTCAGTATTCAAGTTCAACTTTCAGTTGTCCCAAAACAAAGCGAATCCCAAAGTATGTAACATATCATAATTAGAATGACTCAAATATATACCGAGTTAACCGACTCGACCCGATTCAGCAAATCATATAAAAGGGTTGCACGACCTGTTGTCATAATCAACCCTAAAACGAGAATTTTTGTTCACGATTCAAACCTTAAAACAACATCAACCTGCATTTGAGTCTCGAAACCCTTCATAAAATGAATCCAAGCCTCTATCAATCATTGATCGAAGCCTCACAACCTCTCATTCTCATTCTCTCAATCATCATCGAAAACCTTTCAGTGACATAATTAAGAAATTTCATAATTCCTTAAGTCATATAGTTTATAGTTATTTTGCTTTCATTTAGGTCTACACAATTAAGTTATTTGTAAATTTTTAAAAATACATACAAAACAACATATGTTCAAAGTTCAAACTCGGAGCATGATTGGTCCCAAAGTGTCCTGAATCGATCAGGATCAAGACAATTTGGTACTAATGCCCGAAGTTTCACTTCTCAAACCGACCCAAACCCGATTGCAACATCGGTATCATTGTTTCAAGATCCGTACATGCCGGTTACTGAACCGTCCCTACCCAACCCAGACCACAAGCCAAAGACCCTCAAGTCTCCAACACTCTAGAAAACGTTGACCGTAGACTCCGCCAGTCCGCCGTCAAAAGTCTCCCCCCTTCGGACCCAAATCCGGGTCCCCGACCCCTCATTCGGATCCTTCACTGACTTTGAATATTCTCAAACAAAACAATTCAGTCGGAGCAGCTAGCTCTCCAAATCTCAAACACCCCACCAAAATCCCAAAATGGCCGATCACCACCACCACCACCACCGCCCCCACCGCCTCTCCCTCCCTCAACGCCCCGCCACCCCCACCACCTTCGCCTCCACCACTCCCACCACTTCCCGCCAATACCCACTTTACCCTTTCACCCCTTCCTCCGCCACTCCCTCCAAACACCGCCTCTCCTCTCTCAACCCCAAACCCCTCTCCTCCTCCTCCTCCGCCGCAAGTAAATCCTCTCTCTCATTCCTCTTCCTCCTCCTCCTCTCCCTCCGATCACTCTACTCCCTCCTCCCCTTCCTCCGCTCCTCCCCTTCTTTCTCTCTCTTCCCTTTCTCCTTCCTCGTCTCTCTCCTCTCCTTCCTCCTAACCCTAGCTTTCTCTCTCTTCACCTCCTCCTCCGCCGCCTCCAAGGACCCGTTTCACAACAAGCCCAGCAACAACCAGCCCGTCTTCTCACTCACTCATATCACTCAATCCCAGCACAGACTCCTTGTCTTGAAATCGATTCTCCTCGCCGGAGTCTTCCTCCTCCGCTTCCAAGCTCTCCGCTACTGCGGCGCCGCCGCCATGATCCTCGCCGAGATGTCTGGAAATGTGGCGGCTCGGTTCTTGGCCGAGGGGAGTAAGCAGAGTAACGGCGGTGGTGATCGGAACCGGTCTTCTTCCAAGGTTCGTGGGTTTCTTGCTCTTGTTACTGGGCTGTTCTTGTTGTCTATGAGCTGGGATCGGATTGAATGCTTCCCCTTTTCGGCGCCGAAATTGAGAGTGGAGAATTGCGTGAGGTTTTGGCCAATGCTGCTTCCGTTTCTGTGTGGATTTTTGGGGTGTTACGAGAGGGTTTCGATGAATTGGGGGAGTATTAGGCAGCTGGGGAGGAAGAGGGTTCGTGTGATTTCGTTGTTTTTTACTACTGTTGTGTTGTTTATTCCTGCTGTTGTTAGTGTTTTCGTTTCTGAAGCCGAGGGGGATGGAGTTTCGATTGGGAACTTGGGCTGGCCTCTGGCAAACACTGTTGTTTTTGGTGTGCTTTTGAGTGAGGGCTATAGTGATGAGAAGTCGGTGAGTTCGAAAGATTTTCGGAGGGAGTATTTGGTGACGTTTTTGTGTACTGTTGTATTGGAGCTGTTCTATTTTGCCGAGTTGTCACTTTGGGGACTGTTGCTTTGTGGTATGTTGCTTTACATTGCTGTTAGGGAGTTGGATCCTTTTGATACGAGTTATCTTGAACTGGGAATGGAGTCGTCCGAGTCATTTAGTGCATCTGTTATGAAGCCTATTAGGCATATTTTGAGTGAGAGGAAGTCTCGGAAGATTGCGCTTTTCCTTTTGATTAATACTGTGTACATGTTTGTGGAGTTCATTGCTGGGTTCATGAGCAATAGTCTGGGGCTGATATCAGATGCCTGTCACATGTTGTTTGATTGTGCTGCTCTGGCAATTGGGCTATATGCTTCGTATATTTCACGTTTGCCTGCAAATAATCAGTTTAATTATGGCCGTGGGAGATTTGAGGTTCTTGCAGGATATACAAATGCTGTTTTCCTGGTTTTGGTTGGCGCACTGATAGTGTTGGAATCACTCGAGAGGATTTTGGACCCTCAAGAGATGTCAACTAGCAGTTTACTAGTTGTTTCGATTGGAGGGCTTCTCGTCAATGTGGTCGGCTTGATCTTCTTTCATGAGGAGCATCATCATGCCCATGGTGGATCTGGATCATGCTCGCACTCCCAAAATCATCAACATTTGCAGAAGTCTGTTGTACATAATCACGAAGGTCATGAAAAGCTTGAGGAGTGTATAGCCATTTCTCAAGAATGCGCTGAAGAATCGTGTGCCAGCGATCACCAACATGGTAATTCTGTTGGCTGCAAAGATCATCTGCACGACCACCACAACCACAACCACCAGCATGACCACCACGATCACAGCCACCAGCATGACCACCACGATCACAGTCACCAGCATGACCACCACGACCACAGCCACCAGCATGACCACCATGACCACAGTCACCAGCATGACCACCATGCTCAAAACCACAAGCACGACCACCACGGCCATGGCCACCATGGCCAGAGTCACCAGCATGATGATCACTGCAGCCACATCCACCAGCATGGTGGTTCCGAGCTGAATATACTGCCAGAAAGATCAATCAAGCATCAGCATCACCACATTGACCACAATATGGAAGGAATATTTCTGCATGTTTTGGCTGACACTTTGGGAAGTGTCGGAGTTGTTATATCAACGCTCTTAATTAAGTACAAGGGATGGCTTGTCGCTGATCCTGCCTGCTCGATATTCATCTCCGTCTTGATTATATCTTCAGTTATCCCATTGCTCAGAAACTCTGCAGAAGTCTTGCTCCAAAGAATTCCCAGGGCACATGAGCAGGATTTGAGAAAAGCTCTTAATGATGTTAGGAAGATAAGGGGGGTTTCTGGTATTCGAAACTTGCATGTATGGAGTTTCACAAACTCAGATGTAGTGGGTACGCTCCATCTTCATGTTTCTACGGAAATTGACAAAGGTTCTGCAAAAGCTCAGGTATCACACTTGTTACATGATGCTGGAATCAAGGATTTAACAGTGCAGTTGGAATGTGTCGAGTGATAGCACTATAACTTCTGATCTCTATCCTCACCTGTTTATTGTGTGTTCAAAGAGATTACTTAAAATTGGTTGATAAACTACTTCAAGTAGCTGTTGGTAGTTACTTCTGGGTTCTGCAGTGCTTATAGCAGTGTCCTTGAATTTCTTGGGATACATCTTGAAGCTCCGAAGAGGGCTCAACAGAACGAGATAGATTTTGTCAAACATACTTCTCAGGTTTTTGATACAAATATTTTTCTCCTTGAACATCAGCAATGCATATTTCTTTCTGGTTGTATGTAATTTTGCTGACATGTAAAGAAACATGAAGAAACATTGAAAGAGTGATAAATCTTATTGGCTATGTAACTACTTGCAATCAATATACAAGTTCCTCTGTGGTTTTGCACCTCATTTGAAGTGAAACGCAATTTTTTTTCAATAAGCTTAGCCTCGCTTTCACATACATGTACTTTCATCTTATTTGCATGAATTTGTTCATTAGCCCTATTTGAAAGAGAATGGTGTTGTCCATTAGTCTGGCTTAGGCGTGAGTATATGAAAGCTTCGTCGTCGCAAACTTCCAACTTTATAAGTAGGCTTTGTCGTCAGAAACTTTCAACTTCCTTCACATACAAAATTTAACAAGTTAACACCCAAACATTCAGCTTAATGCATATGCCTAACCACGGCAGTAAAACAGTTCAGTACAAAGTTTCGGTATGAAAAGTGAAGCTAACATTATATTACAAGTAAACAAGTCACTCCAGACCAAAACCTTTAAGTATAGTAATTATACAGTAAAAAATCAAATTCAAACGAAAACATAATCCAGAAGAAAGAGCCATGCCTGTACAGTGTGGCTGAAGTTGCGAATAAATATTGAGAAAGCAGCAGCTTGTGGATTTATTGACAAGGGAGGTTAGAAGTGGATGAAGCTTGTATTTCCTCTGTTTCCTCATCAGCAGGTGGAGGAGGAGCTGCTCATAATCAAGATTTACCAGCAGGAATAAGTTAATCACATACCGCTATGATATGATTTGAGGATTTGATGAAAATTAATGTACAAAGGTTAAGATATGATCGAGTCATTTAGTGACGTACGCGTACCGTCCGTAGTTGATTCGTGATGAGAGTCACCGGCTGGACCCGCTACCACTTGAGACGCCCCTGCAGCTTCCTCCATTTCTGGCGGCCAATCGGGTCGGAAATTTGTGATAATAAGAGAAGGCACATGTTTGATTTTGTAGAAATCCTCTCCTCCTTCCTCAACCCTACTGCGGAATCTTCTGGGCATTTCGTCGATGATTAATTCCTTGAGGGTAGTAACATCCTGAATCCCATCTGGAATTGCCCGCAATTTCGGGCACCAGCTAATGCTCAATCTGTGAAGACGAGGCATGGCTTCTTTCTCCACCCTCCACTCCTTGAGATCGAGCAATTGAAAAAGGGTAAGAAATTCCAGATGAGGAAAGCCTCCTTGGGAGAAAACCATTGTTTCGGACTTGAAAGACATGCGATCAAGGTAAAGCACCCTTAACTTTGGCAGCTTCTCCAGTATTTCTATCTGGTCACCCTTCAGTTCTGTTCTATACAGTGTTATCTTGGTGAGGTCTGGATAGCCCCGGGGCTGTTCCGGTAACTCTGAGATTTTCCCTTCCAGTCGCAGCTTGTATAAATCAGGACACCTTAATACTATGTCTATTGGTATATGTATATGCTCCTCAGTACCAGCTCTAAGTTTGTCTGTCGTCAGAGATAGCGACCGAAGATGCTCATATGTTTTACCTTCTGATACCAACATTTCTTTCAACTCTTCCAACTGACCAGATCGTGATGCAATTATGACTAATTTTTTCAGATTGGGTAGCCGAACAAGATCGTTCAAATTACAATTTTCAATTCTAACATTGACCAACGTCTGCAAATTGCACAGCTTTGCAAATGACAGTTTCCGACCGCTTACAGTGTGGAACTCAGGTAAATATAAATGCCTCAGTTGCTCCATATTCAAAAATACATTTGTGATTTTGATCTTCCCATATGAGGCACGCAGATCTAGAGTCTGCAAAAGTATCAGCTTATATACAGATGATGGCAACGCAGAAAATGCGCTCTCCCTTAGACTTAGAAACCTCAAGTGGACTAGGTTCCCAATCGTCTTCGGTAACTCACATTCTCTACGTATATTTTCAAACTTCAAGACTCTAAGCAATCTGAAGTCGTTGAATACTGATCTTACAACTCTTTTGCTATATGTGAAGGACACAGGCGTACAGTATAGAGACCTAAAGTATAATAGAGACCTAATGTGGCCATTTCTTCCATCCTTACCGCTGAACTCACATTCAGATTTGTCGTCCAGATAAAGGACTAGTCTTCGAACCTTATTACCAGTTAGTCTTCGACCCGTAGAAAAGTCAACAACATCGAGGAAGTCCTCCTCTTTTGCCTTTTGCAAGCACAAGTCTCGCATAAGATCATGGAGACGACAAGTTTTCACCTTCCCAGTTAAACCATAATTTACAACTTGAACCATAGATCTTTCCACCAGTTCAGTGAGACAATCATATGCTACATCTTCCATTATTTCCAATGAACCATGTATTTCTGTTGTTGAAGTTATAAACCCTTCTGCAATCCAGAATTGGGTCAATCTTTTGACCGGTATCTCATGATCCTCAGGAAACTGGGCCAAGTATAGAAAGCAGAGTTTTAACTGAGATGGTAAGTCATCATAACTCAATGCCAAGACACCCGACACAGTACCATACTCCTGACCTGAGATTTCTCTTTCAAGGACAGTTGTGCCTCTCATTATGTACTTATCAACATTTCTAAGAACTGCTTTCCACTCCTCAACTTTATCTCGTCTACTTAGAAGACCGGCGAGCACACTGATAGCCAATGGCAAACCTGAGCAATGCTCAAGCATCTTCTGTCCTAATTCTCTTTTATTTGCATATTCTGGGAAAGAAATCAAATCATTATTTTAGTTGCTTATTGTTTTGCTTATTAGTTCATCAGCATAATTAAAACATGTATCCTCATGACTCAGTAGGAGAATGATATAGATTGACAGGTCCTATATTGATGTAACAAAAAACTGTCTACCTTAAGCTAGAAATGTATAGATAGAATTATAGTTTGGTGCAAAAAAAAAAAGAAAATAGACATACCTGTTTCATCTCTTCCAGATATCGCAATCTTTTCAAATAGTTCCCAGCTTTGTTTTTCATCAAGAGGTCGAGGTTGGTGGAGATGATCAGCTCCAGATGCAAGCGAGGCAACTTCTTTCTTGCGACTGGTGAGTAGTATCCGGCTCTCTGTTTCCTCATTGATTGGGAAGCCAGCTTTTATCGAATTCCACGCCTCTAGAGTCCATATGTCATCAAGGACCACCAGACATCTCTTTTCTCGTTGGATACTACAGACCTCCTCTGCTATTTCATCCTTTTTCATATTGGAAATTTCTGTCCTTTTCTCTGTTGTTGGAGAAGTGAGTTTAATTAAAATCTCTTCCAGCACATCCTTCCCTTCCCATTGTTGAGATATACACAACCAAGCAAAATAATCAAAATGACGCTTAACTTCATTTTGAAGAAAACTTGTTTTGCAAGAGTGGTTTTCCCGGAGCCGCCCATCCCCCAAATAGAAACAACAAGGTGATGCTTTCCTTCTCTCACCAACTCCTTCACCAGCTTATCAGTGTTTTCCTCCAACCCAACAATATGACTTTCAACTTCATGACCATAAGTTAGCCTTCGATCTCGTTGCCTCTTAAAAGCTGAAGCAACACTTTCACTACCGCTTGTCTGCCTTATGTTGTAACTTTGCAAACTCGACCTCAGATGAGAAAGTTTGTTCTGAATATCCTCAATTTCGGAACCAATCTTGTATCGATGAACTCCTTCATTGAAGATGCCGGCAAACCTTTTGAGAACAATCTTCACAGTACCACCTCCCCTCCTGGTAGCCACTTTCAAGGCAAAAGATTCAATGACATCCTCCAAGTCATAAGCAGCATCTCTGATAAGCATAACAAATTGCGTACTTGTTCTTCATCTTGTTGCCTCGTATCTGCGTCTTTTAGAAATCCCCGGATCAAGCGTAGCTCATTCTGCGCAAGCTCAATTTGGTAGCCGACTCCACTCAAGAATTTAGCTTGCTGAATGATGAACTCTCCGAGGGGCTTGATCCCTTCTGTCACAATTGCAACAACACCTTCAGCCATATCTCTGATCCTCTCAAATTTGTGAACTTGATGTTTTTACGGGTGTGTGGGAAACCCAACCAAAGTTCTTCTTTATGCAAAGATTCTTTACAGTAGCTAGTAGCTACCTCCAATAATGCAATATCCGACATTGTGATCGATAAGGCCGAAAGGTGTACCCTACCGTGTGAGTGGGATCCAAATTTGCCAACCAGCAGCTTTTGCTGGTCTCCATGACCGACCAATCAAAAAGAGAGAGAAGAGAGAGAAGAGAGAGGAGAGAAAGAGAGAGGGAGAGAGAGTGAGTTGATTGGTCGGTCATGGAGACCAGCAAAAGCTGCTGGTTGGCAAATTTGGATCCGGTGTGAGTGGTACTTTTCCTTTTGCTATTATGATTATCGCGGCCCCAACTAGTCACTTTCGCCGTAGCTAGCTTACAGAGGGAATCTATCTGTTTTTCCATTGTTCGAAGATATTGTGATCTTACTGGGCTCCTCAACTGTGGAAGCAAATCATCAGTATCCAATTTTCACTGTTTCCTAAGCCAGAATTTCACATCTTTCCTTCCACACAAAACCTATCCTGGTGAAAATATTTTTTATGATATTATTTTCTGTATACGGTCCAATTATGAATTGGGGCCTGGTACTTGACATGGTATAAATTAATTTATGTGTGCACGTTTGGTTTACCAGACCTCATATGGAAACAGAAAAGATTTAACATATGTATCTAGTGCTCACAAAAAAAAAAATCCATACTAAAAAATAAACACAAACCAGACGCTGCTGGTTCCGTTGTTCTCTTTTGTCAAAGATCGGAATTATGGCTGAAGGTGCCGTCGCAATTGTGACCGAAGGGATCAAGCCCCTCGGAGAGTTCATCATTCAGCAAGCTAAATTGTTGTGTGGATCGGAGTCGGCTACCAAATTGAGCTTGCGCAGAATGAGCTGCACTTGATCCGGGGATTTCTAAAAGACGCAGATACGAGGCAACAAGATGAAGAACAAGTACGCATTTGTGTTAAGCTTATCAGAGATGCTGCTTATGACTTGGAGGATGTCATTGAATCTTTTGCCTTGAAAGTGGCTACCAGGAGCGGAGGTGGTACTGTGAAGATTGTTCTCAAAAGGTTTGCCGGCATCTTCAATGAAGGAGTTGATCGATACAAGATTGGTTCCGAAATTGAGGATATTAAGAACAAACTTTCTCATCTGAGGTCGAGTTTGCAAAGTTACAACATAAGGCAGACAAGCGGTAGTGAAAGTGTTGCTTCAGCTTTTAAGAGGCAACGAGGTCGAAGGCTAACTTATGGTCATGAAGTTGAAAGTCATATTGTTGGGTTGGAGGAAAACACTGATAAGCTGGTGAAGGAGTTGGTGAGAGAAGGAAAGCATCACCTTGTTGTTTCTATTTGGGGGATGGGCGGCTCCGGGAAAACCACTCTTGCAAAACAAGTTTTTCTTCAAAATGAAGTTAAGCGTCATTTTGATTGTTTTGCTTGGTTGTGTATATCTCAACAATGGGAAGGAAAGGATGTGCTGGAAGAGATTTTAATTAAACTCACTTCTCCAACAACAGAGAAAAGGAAAGAAATTTCCAAAATGAAAAAGGATGAAATAGCAGAGGAGGTCTGTAGTATCCAACGAGAAAAGAGATGTCTGGTGGTCCTTGATGACATATGGACTCTAGAGGCTTGGAATTCGATAAAAGCTGGCTTCCCAATCAATGAGGAAACAGAGAGCCGGATGCTGCTCACCAGTCGCAAGAAAGAAGTTGCCTTTAAGTGGTTTAATTTCCCAATCAATGGGGATCCTCAGAGGAAGAGTCTGATATATATATACAGGGCTTTTCAATGATGGATCTTTTTTTTGTTCATTTATAGGGATACGGTATTTGATGAACTTCCTCATCATAAAATTACATCTGCACCATTTAATTTGTAGGTCTATATAAGTAGATCACTTCCACAAGTTTTTAAAAAATTTGGTGATCGTTAAGTCATCCAAAACTTTGATTTACTTTTAATAAAGTTGAACGGTTTATGTTTGTCAGAAAGTGTTGAATTTATTATTTAATCTCAACCATCCAAGATCATTAAAAAACAGATCTAATGGTAAGTTGCTATCCCTAGAAATGAACAAAAAAAGAGATCTCTCATTGGAAGGGCCATGTATATATATATAGGCCGGATCAGGAGCGAACGTCCGACCGTTCTCCACCCTCCGGCGCCGGCGACCGCGCGCCTCCACCGCAGAAGACTCCAGTAGCGTCCTCGACCACTTTTCCTCCCCGGCGAGTCCATTCTTTTCCAGTTTTCCGGCAAGATCACCCAAAACTTCAAACAAAGTCGATCTCGTTGGAAAACTGGAAAAAAACGGACTCGCCGGGGAGGGAAAGTGGTCAGGGACGCTACTGGAGTCCGCTGGGGTGGAGGCGCGCCGGAGGGTGGAGAACGGACGGACGTCGGCACTTTAAGCCGAATGCGGACGTCCGCTTCTGATCCTCTATATATATATATATATCAACAGTAATCTGATTGAATGTGGCCTTTAAGTGGTTTAATATAATATGGGAATATAAGTAATTCAAAACCAAAAGTTTAATTTGGTGGGCATCATTGTACGTGGTACAACTTTTATTTTCATCGATAATTTTAATTAAGCAACTAACTAATTGTTCTATGTCAATGTGACGATTCATTTTTTGTTTTAGTATAATATCCTCGGTAATAACTGATAAGTTCAGTTAATAAAGTGGTACCGTAACTTGTTTTCCTTTAGCTTTCAATTCCAGACTTGTCGTCTCTAATATTTCTTGAAAATTAATTAATGGAAACACATACAGACATGCATGAAAATATATATGATCATGACGCGGATGGTAAGCAATTGACTATCAGTATCACCATATATGCATGCATATATGTTGGAATCGAACTTGGAATATACGTAGCTTATCATCACGTACCATTAGTCCATTACTGGCCCCAAGTATGGAATATACCATTAGTCCATTACTGGCCTTAGGGGTTTTTCTCAAGTTGTGGGAACTATTCTCGTAAAAAGAATATCAAGTTACAAACCTTTTGTTTTCTAATGTCATAATCAAAAGACTAGTAACTCTGATATAGCAGTAATGGACCATTGCTAGTCAATGTTGTGTGAAGTGTGGCAAATGAGAAAGATCGATATTTTGTTTCGTATTAATCGTTGGCATTCCATTTGGTAATCCTGAAAATGGAATGAGAGGGACAAAGTTTTGAATTTTTTGCTTTGTCAAGTCAAGTAGATGGTGATGATATAACCAATTATTTCCACAATAGATTAGATGTCGTGACAAAGCAATATTGTTTTCTTCTTCTTATTTTTCATGCTATTGACTTGGGAAAAAGAAGACCTACAAAAGAAATAATCAAAGAAAATCATGTATCTATCTAAAATCCTAATATTTTTTTTCTGAATATTCCGATATATCTAATATCTCCTTTTTTTAAAATGCTAGTAGATCCACCGATACCGATACTTTAATCATTAGTCCATACATTAGTTTTCCATGCATAAGTTGTTACTATACGTTGCACACATAAATTAATTTATACCATGTCAAGAGATAGGCCCCAAAAAAGTCTTTCTAATGAGCACCCTTAAGTTGAGGACTTGGTAATGACTTTTCAGCTTATCATAATATTATCCTTGGTGTGGTATTGAACATTGGCCTACAAAGGATCAAAAAGGAAAAGAAAACCCACAACGAAAAGCAAAGCTAAAGCAACCAAAGCACCACCACCATTCCAAGTAAAGTTATATTCCAAAGAAACCATCAGGAGGTATGAGGATAGCAGGACGGGGATACATAGACAGGGATATCACACATCCAAACTTATTGTCAAATTATTCCGGCAGTCAATGACTACTGTCAAGTGTAAAACACTACAACCTAATGCTAATGATTATATAAATCTTCAATATATATTTCTAGAATGGAGTTATAAAGTCCTGCATATATACATTATTGAAAAGACTCACGTCACATACTTCTACTGAACTCTCAACTTAACCTTTTGGTATTCTTGAATCAGAAATAAATTTAAAAACTGTAAAAATAAATTGATGTAAAATAGTAAAAGCAACAACACTAATGGAAGAATCACCTCTGCTGGCAAATGAAGTGTCCCGGACCGCCAGACAGCCTGCTCACACCAAATAGCACTTGCACATTTTCCCTCACTACATAATGCAAAAAAAAAAAAAAAAAAAAAAAACCATTATTCTGGATAACAGTTTCAAGAATCAATTAAGTAAACTAAATCACAGTGAAAGAAAATACTCAGCAAACCTCAAAAGTCAAAACATAACCATTAATACCATCAACAAAGGAGAAAACAGCCAGCCTAAATTTAACTGAATTACAACATATTATTACATTACTGGTTTCCCTATACAAAAGAAAAGCAAACACAAGATATGTTACAAGGTGGTCACATAGAATAGAAAACCAGAACAACAAGATAATACCACGAAAAGGCGTTACATACAAATTGTGATCACTTGCAAAGGCGATATGATGGAATAGCCGATAGATGCTTGGCCCTTGGAACCGTAGTTCCATACTCCTCTGTCATATCCAAATCATTTGGTGACATGTTATCCGGAAGTTCCCAATCAAACAATGCACAGTTGTGCCAGCACAAACTTGACAACCGTTAGGCCTAGTTGAATAGCAGGGCAACGCCTTCGTCCAGAGCAAATGGAAGAAGCTCAAAGTGGTTTCCCCGGAGATCTATACTAAACACTCAAATGACTGAGGCTTCAAGGGTTCCAACAACCTTATGAATCTTGTTACCTCTCATAACGGCGTCTCTTTCCTAAGCAAGTGGAAATTATTTCTTGATCAAACTCCAATATTCTCTCAAAAAAAAAAAAAAAATATCAACTTTCCAAAATCTTTACGTAAACACAACGTGAGCCTTCCGACGTCGTTTTGGTCACTACCTTGGTGGTTCAAATAATATTCTCTCTCGGGATCCCTTGCATCAAAGTCATAACAGATATTTAAAACCTCCTCGGAGTTTGGACACTCGAACACAACTCACTTCTCTTCCAAGTCTCCATCTTCAACTCAAACACTTTGCTTCCATCCGAATCCCAACTCACTTCCACTTTCATCTCCTAAGCTCAAGATCTAGGGTTTCCATTTCCGGCATGGACAGCTCAGGAGAGAAGGTCGTCGCCGTAATCATGGTCGGAGGCCCCACTAAAGGTACCTGGGTCATCTCAATTCCTCCAATTTGATCAAAGTTTCAATCTTTCTCAACCTTTTCTGAGATTTATTGATTTTCCGGTCAGGTACTAGATTCCGGCCTCTATCGTTCAACACGCCGAAGCCGCTTTTCCCGTTGGCCGGGCAAGCCATGGTTCATCATCCAATCTCAGCTTGTAAAAAGGTTGGTTTTTTTTTGTTTTCTTATTGGGATTTTGATTTTGCAAGCATTATTGGTTTAGGGGTGTGAATTGTTTAGAATGTTTGGTTTTGTGTTGTAGATACCCAATTTGGCACAGATTTTTCTGATTGGGTTTTATGAGGAGCGTGAATTTGCACTCTATGTTTCTTCGATTTCGAATGAGCTTAAAGTGCCGGTGAGGTACTTGAAAGAGGATAAACCACATGGCTCAGCTGGTGGGATTTATTACTTCAGAGATTTGATCATGGAAGATGGCCCGGTATCATCGCTTTTCTGCTTAATTCTTCTTGGATAGTAGACTTGAATCTGTGATAATGTTGTACTTACATGTGTATTTTGTATTGTGTTTGTTTGGCAGTCTCATATCTTTTTGCTGAATTGTGATGTATGCTGCAGCTTTCCACTCGCAGATATGCTTGGTATGTTTGGTTTGCGATATAATGTTTGTTATAATGGGATTGTTGTTGGTTAGAGTTATGGATGATGACTTGGAAGGAGTAATTGATAATGCTGCTTGCGGATGATGTTTGATTTTGCAGAGGCTCATGTAAGATATGGTGGAATGGGTACAATGCTGGTGATCAAGGTTGGTGTCTTGACAAACTGGTTTCTATCCCTATTGAATTTCTTCTACTTTGCCTTTGGTGATGTTATTCTTTCCTCTCTTTTTTTTTTTGGGCTGTATCTGCAGGTTTCTGCTGAATCTGCCAACGAGTTTGGTGAGTTGGTTGCCGATCCGATCACCAAAGAACTGTTGCATTACACTGAGAAACCAGAGACTTTTGTATGTATATAGTTCAGTTAGTTTTCTGATGTTATTCATTTTATTGGTGCTTTGATGACCTTAATTACAGTTGCTTGTACCAAGCCACAATTTCTAAGCCTTGACTATTTTTGGAAATGCAGGTGAGTGATTTGATAAACTGTGGTGTTTATGTATTCACCCCTGAAGTCTTTAATGCCATTGAAGATGTCTCCAGTCACCGGGAAGGCAGAGGTTAGTCTTGTTTAGTACATGTACAATATGGCTGTTGGCTAGTTTTTACCTTGAGTTAATCTCCAGCTCAAGTAATCTTAATTTATTTTTTTGGTTTGTGATGACTAGAAACAATCTTGGCCTCACCCTGTATTGCATCCGTAGAACTGAGTCACTACTGCTATTATATGAAATACTTGTTCTTGGTGTTTTCTTTGCATATATCTTTGCCATTATATGAAATACTTCAATAGGTAGTAGCACCTGTTATAGATTATTTGCTTGTAAGTTCTGTTTGATGTATTTTAGTTGCAAATATGGAACCTCCATAGAATAAATCAATAATGTGTTGAAGCTTGAATCATGATTCAAATTAAACAGCCATGTGACTGATACAGGTTCTGTTTGTAGCTTTGATAAGTTAATCTATTCGGTAAGATGCAATGAAACAGCAAAGTTTTTGCTTTGTGTGCGTCATATATCATATGTCATATAAGATCTACGTGGTCTAATGAATTGGTGATAGTGCTTGCAATCATTGACTTCGTTCCACATCTGATTGTTTAATTCAGTCTGCCATATGCAATAAACTGTCTCCACCTTTCTGACAGTGACATTATTTTGTCTGTTTCAGCCAATTTACGCCGTATTTCCAGCTTTGAAGCCCTTCAGTCTGCTACAAGGTTCGCCTTCTCCTGGTTTCTTACTTATTAAGTTTAAATGTCGAACTTATACCATTTCTCATCTGGGTTACCATAGAAGAACTGTTTCCCTATTGTGCGGTGCAAAACATGGTTCCCAGATAGTATCTAATCAACAACCTGTTTATGAGTTGACATCTTTTCGTTTAAGTTTCCGTAATTAACTACCTTCTTTGTAATCCCCTGGAATTTCAACTCTTGTGGCATGAAAGCATTACAACATATGTTCGTTATTGAATGTCATCACTGCAATGTGTGTATCATCATGATGTGGACATATTTTGATGCACACTCACAAAATAATCACAATGATATGGTATTTTTACTGTATTTTTACTTTCCATATCTTTTGATTATCAACGGCCTTTCCTTGTGTCTGTTTTGATCTAATTTACATTTTCTTCAACAGGAATCTTCCTACAGATTTTGTCAGATTGGATCAAGATATTTTGTCACCTCTTGCTGGAAAGAAGCAGTTATATACTTATGAGACCATGGATTTCTGGGAACAGATCAAGACTCCAGGGTAGAGCCTGTTACCTTATGACTTGATTGTTCCTTTCTATAACTTATTACCATTGTTAGTTCATAATAATTGTTGTTTACATTACAGGATGGCATTGAAGTGTTCGTCTTTGTATCTTTATCAATTTCGATTCACCTCTTCACATCTTTTAGCTAGTGGAGATGGAATCAAGAATGCGACAATTGTTGGTGATGTTTATATTCATCCATCGGCAAAAGTACATCCTAGTGCGAAGGTAGTGCCACTTCCATGTCATGTCTTTGTAATGTGTTTATGGCATACCCAATTTGTGCTGTCCTTGTTTACAGTTGCACAGGCACATGTTAGATAAAGTAGGGCTGGGCAGATGCATACAGCAACTTTTTACTGATACTACCACTTTAATTCTGCGACATTTCCTTCTGAAGTGTGATTCGCCTTTTGTGCACAGATTGGTCCCAATGTATCTCTTTCGGCAAATGTTCGGATAGGTGCAGGAGTAAGACTTATAAGTTGCATCGTCTTGGATGATGTGGAAATTAAGGTATTGAAGCTGTGCCCGTTGATATTTTAGAACTTCACAATTTGATGTTGGTGTTTCAATCAATATCTAAAACTAAAAAGGTTTTTTTATATTTTATTTTACTTTTTACTTTTTTATGACAGGAAAATGCAGTTGTTATACATTCTATTGTTGGATGGAAGTCAACTATTGGGAAATGGTCGCGTGTGCAGGCAAGTCTAGTCAAGTAGTTGCATCGTGGCATAATAAAAGGCGGTTAGATGTGAACTTGAGAGAGATCATCTCTCAACTATATGCTAAGGAAACATCTTGAAAAGAGAAATACCAGATAACCAAAACTCAATTTTGACCTGGTAAATAAACTTATTTCCAGGACATAAAACTGAAGCCAGTCATGAATGAGATAATTAAAATATAAATTAAGTAAAGCTTATTGAATGAGATTAGTAGCTTACTGTTTTTCTTGAGTTATTAACTTCTTATGAGTTAGTCTCAAATACTCCTGATTGTTGTTGCTAACTAAATTGAATGGTTCAGGCCGAAGGAGACTTCAATGCAAAGCTTGGAATTACTATCCTGGGTATGCATTCCTGGTTTCTTATATTTACTTTCTACGATGATGTGCAGTTTAATGAAGATCCCTCATATGAGCTCTCCTTTTCTTTTGGCAGGAGAAGCAGTAACTGTTGAAGACGAAGTTGTGGTGATTAACAGCATTGTTCTCCCACACAAGACTCTTAATGTTAGCGTACAAGAGGAGATCATTTTGTAGAGGTTGAGAGAGAGATTGCAAATGCCTCCTAGTTCTGTTTGCACCCCTCTATCCACTTCTCGAATAATTTTGGCTAACATCTATGTTGTATAATTTTTTTTTTGTTGGACAAATAATATTGTATAATTGAGCAACGAGGAACATATAGGCAACATTCTTTATTCGGCAATACAATCCTCCCGTAAAGAAAGAGGACCAATTTTTGTGACCAATAAGCGTACCTTCACTTGATATTGTATAATGTTGGTTTGGATTTCATCTGCACAAATTCATAGCTAAAAATTATATTTTGATGAAGGAATCATCTGCCCTCAACGAGCCTCAGGTTCAAAAGTGATATGCTTGCAAGTAATTGCCTGATCATCCTAGCTGTCTACCCCTTGTTGTAGTGTGGGAGGAATCTTTGTTGCCATAACACGTAACTGGTTTGCAATTTCGGTGAAGTCCAATATCTGTGATGGCGCTGCTGATCAGCAGCTCTCTATCTGTGATTTCCTCTCTAAATCACAAGACTTGGGGATTTGTGGCTGCGTTTTATGGCTCACAATATTGCCTGCAATTATATACGAACAGCACACCATCAATATCTTTCAATCCCAGAAAACCATATACGAATCCAGCATGTTTGCATAAATAACAAATTTTAAGCAGTAGCTCACATATGCTACGACCATCAAAATCCTTTCTGGTAAAGAGCTCACATAGTTACGATACCAAAAACGAACGAAGCAATCTAATGTTCCTAAAGATATGTCGAAGGGACAATCATGTGTCACGAACTAATAACATATTTCAAAATTTAAAAGGAAAAAGGAAAACACAAAACCTTCAAGAAGACGGGGTAACATCTACGATTTGAAACTTCAAGTGTCATTTTAGGAAACGTTCTATGCACACTAGCCGACTGAATTCACCCTTGATAGGCCACAATAACCAACCTCAGACATGTGAACTTCCACTCTTTTTTGTTCATGTGACATCTGAATAGATCACTGTATTTAACAACACAATGACATTTAGGAAACATAGAAGTTACAGGAGAAGAGAAGTTATATACACCTTCTGATTGAATTGGAATGTTATATGAAAAAAAAAGAACAAAACGAACTGTACCTCCGCTTTTTTTCTTTCTTTCAAGATATTCCAAAGGCTTCTAACACCGTCTTTCGGATTGTTCAAGATATTCCAAAGGCTTCTAGATCAAAGGACGGTCAAAAGGGCATTGCAACATTTTTTCTAGCCACGTTTATAATCCAGCAAATACATAACACATAACGTGGAGGTTCAATATTAAACGTTCCCGTGGCGGAACCCAAAGCATCCATTGAACCAATGTACCTCCACCTTGATCGATGACAGAAGTAGAAGATAATAGACTTCATGTAGTTCATATCTAGTAGTACAACAACTCATCCTTGTCTTTTATGAGCCGAGAAGCAAATTGTTAGTTCTAGCACTCGAAATCCAACTGAGATATTTGTATTATACAAAGATACTCTAGCACTCGAAATCCAACTGAGGCTTTCATGAATTTACATTGTTTAACAAATATCTTAGCAATGAACAAAAACAAAAAACCAAAAAAAAAAAAAAAAGTTTTTTCTTTTCAACTCACCCCATTCTAAAATCCTAGGTTTACCATTGCATAGAACCTTTAGTCGGCTAATGTCATCTGATATCGGAAACCCTTGATTTGGCTTATCTAGATATTTGGTCTTGATGTTCGGAAACCTATTGTTTAGCCACTATGGTTTCCTTTGGCAACCCATCACTTTTTTTTTTTTTTCGGTCTGTTCTCATCACTACTTCAATTATGCTCAATTTCAAATTTCATTTATCAAGAGCTCTGCATCTTTCCCTTCTTTCTTCTTTTTCTCGTATAGAGTTGCAATGTCGGCTACAAATGGTACTAGCACTGTGAAAGCCACCTAAAAAAACTAAGGATTAAATTCAATATGCTACTTTGAATTTGGATCACTCTTCAGTTACGCCCCTCTATTTGTTTTTAATCATGTGTACTCTTATATATATTCTCAAAATTCATCATGCTGAGACAAAAATTCAAATTCTCTCCAAACATGACGTCAACATCCGATGTGAAGGAGACATGTAAGGCCCAACGTTCAGTTTATAACCCCTCATTAAGGGCAGAAACACCATTTAACCAATTTTTCACTTTTTTTTTTTCATTTTTCTTTTGCGTTTTCTCATTTTCTTCTTCTTCTTCTTCTTCTTCCACTCTCTCTCTCTCTCATGGATTCTTGAATCTATTCTTCCATGCCAAATTATCTCCCATAACCCACACTCTAATTCATAGCCACACTGATCCATCTCATTTCACTTCATTCTTCTCAGATTGATCGTCCTACTCTCCCTTTTCCATTTCGGTCTAATTATTCAATCTGATGTTGTCTCATTACACTATAGCCCGATCTAAAAGTGTTATCCCAGTTCCACTTCCAATCCAAGCCCCTTATTCCACTTTCTTGATCGCGTCCATCTTCCCTCAATCTGCTTCAATCACCCAATCTCATTAATCAGCTATGTTCACCTAGTCAGTGACTGACAAAGAGATTCATGGCCAATCACTGTTAGATTTAAATGTAATGGTGGGAAAAATTATTTTTAAGTAGAGTTATTTTGTTTTTAACCTTTAGATATAAATCTAATGGTGACTAACCATGAATCAATCGATCATTCACTGACCATGTGAACACTACTCTCTCATTAATAGTGTCAAAACCCTAATTTCGACCAATTGGGGAAAAAATTCAAATTGGGGTCATTGAGTAAGTCATTGACCTTGTTCCAGCAAATCACTAACCAATTGGAATAGAGCATCTTCCATAAGACTTGGTTCTGGTTCCAGCTTTTTGCAAGAACATTAAAATTAGGGTTTGAGACTGAAATGTGGGTCATTCTTGTCTCTTTCACGTTGGACGTCGATGTCATGTTTGGAGAAAATTTGAAATTTTGTTTGAGCATGATTGATTTTGAGAGTATAAAGACACATGTTAAAAAAAATAGAATGACACAACTGATGAGTGATCCAAAATTCAGGATAACACACTGAATTTAATCTAAAAATTGATTTCTCACAAATGAACAACTGTCTAATAGTGCTGGTGCGTTTTTAAAAGTACTAGATGATCGATGTATATGTTTATGTTCTTTAGTGTTTTTGAAGTATCGAAACACTCAAGTTAGAATTAATTTTTTGGTCGAGATCATGTGGGTTTCTCATAGACTTTCTAGGTTAAAATACTAATCGGTCACAATCTTCTCAAGACGTACGATATCTAACCACAGAGTTAACTTCAATCAACGTCGGCATGATTACTATTTAGAGTAATGAAAGGTGTGGCAAACAAAAGTTGTGGTTGTCAATTTGAAAAGGAATGACATTCTCTTCCTTTTTCCCCTATATATCAACCATATGCTACATCCCCACAATTGCCACAACCTTAACAAAGCCAAGTCCCTACTTCTGCTCATACAAAAGCCCCTCGCGCATTCTTCCCATACTTTAATATCAATCACTATGGGAGGTTGTGCGAGCAAACCCAAGGAGTTCAACGAACGCATTGGGGAGATCGCTTCCTTTGAGCACCCTGCCAAGGTATAGGAGATTGTTGTCGCTGCTGCTGCCGAGACCACCACTTTTGCTGATGATAACAAGGAGAGCACGGTTAGCCCTAAAATTATGTTTCTAATGACACAAGACCCATTTGTTCTCAGATGGCTCACAAACATAGAAATAATCATCTTAAACTTAGGGTGCATGTCCTCGTCACCCTCTGTGATCAGCACAATCTGAAGTAGCATAAACACTCCGGAAATTTTTTTATCTATCAATTTTACTTGACAACCAATTTCAAGATTGAATTCTTGCATGATCTTACTAACACTCATAACTTCTCCTAACATTCCTTCATCCACCCACTCCATGTGGGAGGAGTTAGAAATGTTAGTAAGATCATGTAGGAATTCAATCTTGAAATTAGTCGTCAAGTAAAATTGATAGGTAAGAAGATTTCCGGAGTGTTTATGCTACTTCAAATTGTGCTGACTATAGAGAGTGATGAGGACATACACCCTAAGTTTAAGATGATCATTTATGTGTTGAAGATTTGTGAGCCATCTAAGGACAAATGAGTCTTGTGTCCTTAGAAACATAATTCTAAGGACTGACCGTGCAGAACGGAGATAAATTCTTTATTGTCAGAGATTCCTCCTCGTCCTCGTGGCATATGTCATGCCACTGAATGAAATTCTTTCGGTGTGACTAGGATGAATGATTTTCTGAAAAAAGTTACTGGGTTTGCTGTGTCTTTGGACATGTTGCTGTCAAATCATTAAAGTTGTCTTATCAGTCTTCTCAAGCAGAGATTTCTTGAGCATCAACATGTTGCTAGATTCGCTCCTGAGACCCAGCCCCCTCAAGTACTTGACCAAGTCAGACTCTTTCTTGACCCAAAACTTCATAAGGGTTAGGTACACATTTCTCCAGTGTGTATGATGTGAACACAGAGAACGCTGGTCTTAAGTGAAGAGAAGTCAAGCCCCTTTTCAATGGAGCGCTTAAACACTTAAGTGGATTCTCGGTGGTTTCTGTCAAGGGTCCTCAGCATGAGGGCTTCTTCCATCACCTCCGCAACCTATTCCAAGACAAGAATATTAGGATACAATACAATTAATGTCTAAACACTGACAAACAATCACTAATGTTCAAAGAAATTTTATGCTGGATATTGCAACAAGCACAAGGAGATACTGATATAAAGATAAAGAGCAACCACCAAAACCAGAAGAAACATAATGCATCCAACTTAGGGGCCAGCAGAAAATAACTCAATAAATTACTCAACCTTAGTAAGCAAGATACATACAACCTCAAAGATGGAAGAAAATACACGCACAAACACAACACCATGCATGGTAAATATCTGTATACAATTTATTCAATAGATATCCGTTTACACAATCTATGTACACAAATCACAGAAGCCCACTCACAATACATGTTGGGTTTATAAGATTATGATAGACACTACGATGTATATTAGACAATTTTTTTTTAAATAATTTTTCCATATTGATTTGAGTCCTAAAAGTTTGAATACAAAGTGCATACAAGAAATCATCATTTGCCTCCTGCACTTATCTCATGTTCATTCATGGGATACAATTGAATTAGCTAGATTTGAAGTTGTAGATCATACATTGACAAGGGAATCTTCTTTCTTGACCTTGGAGGTGGCTGCCGGAGCGGTCTTAGGTTTTTCCTCTTCTTTCTTCTCCTCCTCTTTCTGGGTCTCCTTCAGCCTCACCGTAGATGATCTCACCTTCCTTGGCAGAAACCTCGACTTCAACTGTCTCCCATTTCAGGTTCTCTACCACAAAATCCTCTTCGGGAAGTACAAGCACCGACATGACCTCAGCGGCTATTGTTGTTTCCTTACTTTCACCCTTCTCATATTTCGAGAGATCCACCAAAGGTGCTTCATCCTCAATACTCTTGTCATTTGATCCAAGTTTAAGCTCACGATCTAACTCATCCAGCTGTTGTGAATAGCTATAACTAAGACAACCCCAAATTTGAACGTCAAGGCTTCTAACAAGTGTCAATCGTTCCAGGGGATTAGAACTTGTGTCATCTTGGTATTTCACGTCGTCTTTGGAAAGATTAAGTTCTGAATTCTACTCTCTTATCCAGGCTTGGGCCTAAGGCGAGGACCTGAGGTGAGGCCGAAGAGGCGGCCGCCTCAGGCCCAAAAAACCTGGAGCCACCAAATCTGGCAGCTGCCTTAAGCAGGAGGGACGACCCTCTATGGAAGCTAAAGCTTAAAGCTATGGTTGTTTGAGTTTTGGTTTTTTTTTTCTTTTTAAATGAAAAACAGAGGAGAAAAATTGTTGGGTTTAGAAGAAAGAGAAGGGAGAGAGAAAAGTTTGATGATGATGATTGATGAACAATAATGATTGTCAATGTTTCCATAATAATCTAGGTTTGTGGCCGTCTCTACGCTGGTTTTTTTTAATCATCCCCATTATTAAGTTGGTGGGACCCCTCCCCCGCGTTAAGATTTTTGTGTAGTGATTGATATATACACCATTTTTTTGGTCTGAGTAAATACATCTTAGCAACATCCTTACGCCCCCAGTTATTCCCCATTACAAAGGTGAAGCTTTCTGGTTAGATCGTCTAACCAAAACATACCGTCTAGTACAAAAAAGAAGAAGTTTATATTGTTTTAGAATATCTTTAGCTCTTCTATGGCCGATTGACCTTTTTTTAATGAACATTAGAATGCACCATTCTTAGAACTCGTCTAAGGTCTTAAAATCTCAGGTTCGAACTTGCTCTTATCTAGTTGCTAAGGGTTTGAAAAGCTTACTAGTCCAGAAGATTTCATGCAAGGGTAGATACCTACATCTTGAGTTTTTTTTTTTTAGAAAAAATTATCATATATGTGTCATGTCTAAATGTTAAAATTTTGCATGCTTGGTTTAGAATGCTAACTTCTAGTCTATTTCATATTTTCTTTGCTTTCCTGCTTTGTATCTCATATAGATTAAAATGGAGAAAGTTGTCGGAAAGACCATTAGGAAGGAAAATTATGACTTTAAAGACCATTCAGATTAAAATGAAACCACAAAGACTAAACATATGTTAACTTCAAACCACATGGACTAAACAAATTTCAATTCAAACATAAAAATGGTAGTATGCTTTGATCATCACCGAAGACTATGTCAATTCAAAGAGGGAACCGTAAACTTCAAGTTATGCATCCTTAGTGTAGACATGAAACAGAAAGATGTTTATGCAAGTTGTTCTACATATTACCCTCATTGCAGGGTGATTTACCTAGCATATCAAATGTCACCAAAGATTCAACAATCCAGTAAATAAAGCACCAATAATGTAGCAAAATATGGTGTCAATGTAGATTACAAGAATACAACAATCTAAATTTCTTTACTCAAGAACATATTCAAAATTCCTATTCATGGCCTCTGAACTTTCAAGAGATTTTAACATCTCTAAAGTGTGTTCTGCTATCAAAAATTTATGGCATTTATGCTTAAGACGCTGGAAGCCCTCTCGCATTCTTGAAAATGAAATTGAGGTCTTCTGGGTGATCTGTCTCGCTTTTTTCAAAAAAGATGACCAATCTTCGATTGTTTCAAAAACAACTCTATGCAGATACTTCCCTCCCTTTAACTCCATCAGTGGGTGTCCACAATTCTTTCCATTAATACCATTTTGTGTCCTACAAAATTGAAAAGAGTCGGTGACATTTATCTAACATATACGTAATTAATTACGAAATCAGAGGAAATACGTACATCAACCATTCCTTCATAAAATCCATGTTAATAAGATGAGGATCATAGAACAGAAAAATAGCTTTTCCTTCCAATTCTTCTAACTTAGCGAGCTCCATATATTTAGGTGCATCTTCACTCAATTCACCGTCTTCAATATGAGGTAACCGAATTCGGGCCATATAGAAAAAGATATATAACTGGAGCACCGTGCGGCTTGATTCTATACTCATAGTACCATCAGCCCTAATGCATATAACTGTAGAGAACACAATTAACAATATTAATTCAATTTCAACTAACAGATGCAACAAACATAATACAAAATCATCCATAGGAAAAAAGTGTAACTTGAAAAACAAGACATGGAACAATCGGTCCATGAAAAAAACAAGACATGGGCACCAAATCTGGCAGCTGCCTTGAGCAGGAGGGATGACCCTCTATGGAAGCTAAAGTTTAAAGCTATGGTTGTTTGAGTTTTGGGTTTTTTTTTTTTTAAATGAAAAACAGAGGAGAAAAATTGTTGGGTTTAGAAGAAAACAGAAGGGAGAGAGAAAAGTTTGATGAAGATGATTGATGAACAATAATGATTGTCAATGTTTCCATAATAATCTGGGTTTGTGGTCGTCTCTACCCTGTTTTTTTTTAATCATCCCCATTGTTACTTAGCAACATCCTTATGCCCTCAGTTATTCCCCATTACAAAAGTGAAGCTTTATGGTTAGATCGTCTGACCAAAACATACCGTCTAGTACAAAAAAGAAGAAGTTTATATTGTTTTAGAACATCTTTAGCTCTTCTATGGCCGATTGACCTTTTTTTAATGAACATTAGAATGTACCATTCTTAGAACTCGTCTAAGGTCTTGAAATCTCAGGGCCGGCCCTGCTCTTATCTAGTTGCTAAGGGTTTGAAAAACTTACTGGCCGGTCCAGAAGCTTTCATGGAAGGGTAGATACCTACATCTCGAGTTTTTTTTTTAGAACAAATTATCAGATATGTGTCATGTCTAAATGTTAAAATTTTGCATGCTTGGTTTAGAATGCTAACTTCTAGTCTATTTCATATTTTCTTTGCTTTCCTGCTTTGTATCACATATAGCTTAAAATGGAGAAAGTTATCGGAATGACCATTAGGAAAGAAAATTGTAACTTCAATGACCATTCAGATTAAAATGAAACCACATGGACTAAACAAATTTCAATTCAAACAGAAATATGGTAGTACGCTTTGATCACCACCGAAGACTATGTCAATTCAAAGAGGGAACCATAAACTTCACACCAACATGGTCTATGCTAACAACATGATATATGCCTAATATCTAACACAAAAACCAACCACATTTAGATTTTATTCCATTAGAGTATCTTTCGTTATTTTAGAGAACGTGTTTAGCTTTTTTGAAGCCTCTTTAGCAATGCTAACAATTTTGCAGTCAAATTTTTGTCAAAATAGCTTAAAAGTTATTTTGGCTACCCACTTTAGAAATATCTCTACACCAGCACTCTCTATTTCAACTAAAGATTTATTTATATTATTGATTAAATAAATAAAAATTAATTTAAATGTATTTTAATATTACATAAAATGACTTAAAATGAAATACATTGAATTAACATAAATTATAGAGAGTCTCATCTATTTAGCTAGCGAGATAGCTAAAAGTTAAAATAGCTAGTCACTTATTATTCTGCTGTAGCTGATAAAATTGATAAAAACAAAAACAAACAAAAAACTAAACTTGTTTTCTAAAATAACTAAGGAGCTAATAATATAGAGTCTGCTAAAGATGCTCTTAGATATTTTTAGAGATCTAACAGATTAGCCAAGGTTTATCTATTATGACTTTTAGTTATCTCGCTAGCTAAATATAGAAAGCAAGATAACTCTGATGAGACTTTGTAATTTAATACATTCTTTTTACGATATACATAATTACATTTAAACTATTTAATCTTCATTTGAAGAATGATATTAATTTAAAAAAGAAAAATGATATTAATTCAATACTAGCTAAAATTAAGATCATTGATACAGACGTACTTCTAAAGTGGTTAGCCAAAATAATATTTTAGCTAATTTGACTAAAATTTAACTAAAAAAATGGCTAGCATTACTAAAAATGCTCACAATCTTCGTAACATTGAATGACAACTCACAATGCTCGATTTTCACCAAATAAACTTACTATATAGCTATTAGACATGTAAAATGAAATAATGAAAAATGTCGTAGTATAGTTGATGAAGGTATGTCCAACTCAGTTTGTGTCCATTCCATTTCTCTCAAGTTTAAGATGGTAGATGACAATATGATTTAAAAATCGTATTTCCTAAATTGACATTATTCCACTATATACTCGGTTACTACACACCAAGCACAGAAAAAAGTGTGTACGTAAGAAGATATAACATGACATAACGAATTCCAAATGACTTTGGCTTTACTAGGTCTTCTATTTTGGTGAAACCTTTTGGCACAAAATTATTTAGTCTCCATTACTCCTGATTGTTGTTGCTAACTAATAACAACATCGTTGTTAGCCACGCCACAAGGAACATATAGGCAACATTCTTATTCAGCAATATATTTCAACAGTACAGTCTTCCAGTAAAGAAAGAAAACCAATTTTTGTGACTTAAGAAGCGTATTGTATAAATTTGGTTTACAATTTCATCTGCACAAACTGACAGCTAAAATATTTCGATGAAGGGACATCTCTTGGTAGTACTTTCATGCCGATTTGGATTCTAATTTCCATGATCCTGTTACAAACTCAATTACAGAATAAGTTGATCAAGAAGAACAATGTCTGATACTGGGGGAATCAAAACACAACTATTTATACCAATTTACCGACTAGTGGTATCTCCATGATCATATTTTTATAGAAAGTCGCAGCTGTTTTGATTGCTACAAAATTGTGAAATACAGGATGCCTTTTGGACCGACAAACAGCGCATAGATCAAACTACAACAGTACAAAATTAACACATTTCCATTTACTGATCTAAACAAAACTCAGAACTCAGAACTCTGCTATTGGTAAACACGAAAGCAAGTATCTTGAAGCAAAATTTGGAACAGCTATTTCACAACAAAACGAATTCCAAGTTCATGTAACCCAATAAACTTGCTCAGCAGGAGCTAAACCTGGATGGTAGATTAGTTGATGTATCACCACTCGTATTTACTGTCTTTCCCCCGAGACTTTGCAGCAAACATATAATCCCACACTTTTGATTATGTTAATAGTGGGATCTGAGAAATCACAACATTCAATGGTAGCCGTAATTCCAACTTGTAAGCTTGTGACGTCTCCTCACTCTTGGCTATGAGCCCCATTGAAGCATTGTCCTGAAGACTGCCATAATGAAATCCACCGCTAGTACACTCACTGGTGTTGCTGTAACTCCATCTTGTAAGCCTGTATTTCCATGGGAGAAATGAGGACTTGTCCTTCTGGAGCAACATCTCCAAACTGCTCGGTATACCCAAGCATATCTGTGTCTTCATGTAGAAGATTTAAGGAAGTTGGTCTCGCATTCGATACAGTGAGCTCCCGAAACATGTTGAGCAAATTCACAGTTTCATCAGCAAATCTAGTGCAATTAGACCTGCCCTTCCGGCAATATGAAGAGTCCCAACTTCGTCTCTGTAATGTTAAGACAAATCTAGAATCTTCAAGTGGTGGCTGAGAGAACTTTAAAGGTTGGGGAACCTTTAAACTTACAATATGCAGATCACACGGTAAGGGTGCAGCTAAGGGTGAGAATGATCTCGGGGGTGGTTGCACTGACAAATCCTCTGGCTTCTTGGAAACGAATGCATGCAATGGATAGTTCAGGTCAGCACCGACACGGTGGGAGAGAAGAGAGGGGTTTAATGGCAATGGGTTAGAAACTGGGTTTGATGCAGAAGAAATATTGGCCTCTACAAGGATGTGGAAGACTACATTCATCGCACGGTTGTCCATCACTCCTTGTCCAAGACCACGACCGTCATCTCTTACCAAACGACGGTCAAGCATAATCTCCAACCATCCATTTTTAAGGCTTGCCACACCCAATGACTGCCGGGAATGAACAGAAAACCGCTGACCATTGGATCCCTGCATGAATGCAAGAGAAGGCATAGGGTAGTAATTGCCCTGAAGGGGGATTTTATCGTAGGTTTCTCTCCTGCTCATCTGAAAGCCATTTAAATCAGAAAAGAATACTCTTTTGTTGTCAATATCTGTTTTGTATCTAACTATCAACTCCCTGTCATTAAACTGCTGGTCGAGAAGCTCAACATGATACTCCTTCTCAATGAAAAACTCCTGTACAGTATTTTCTCCGTTGTAGAGACGAGTGCTATGAGAAATGGGGCTCTTCTCCCATTGTGTACTTGGATAAGAATATACTTCCTGCACCAAAGGTCCCTCAGAGATCACCATCTGCCCACCTGCTGCAATGATAGGCTGCGCATCACCATCAGGTTTAAAAAGATATGCTCCGCTTCCCCAGCTAGAATACATAGCTATTTCTTCACCCACAACATTTTGGGTCCCAGTTTTATAGCTTATTTTCTGCAATAGACCATGATTGACATCAAAAGTGAGTGTTTGATGCCTGTTCTGGATTTCAGCCACATCAGCTTCTACTTTCGAACAAGGATATGGAGTTGGGCAAGAGAAAGAACTAGACTTTGAGAAGTATCTAATTTTTGCTGGCTTCGCCTTTTCACATCCAGCAAATCCATTAGTTATATAATACGTCTGCAACCCCAGAGCAGGAACAGAAGCCTGCCAGTAGACACGATGCCTTCCAGTGAAGATTTTGCTTTTATCATGCTGCAATTCAGGGGATATTTGGCTTGGGACACATGTCCAGTTCAAGTTTAGAACAGTAACATCGGGACGGTTAACAATAACCATCACAACCTCTTCTCTTATCTGCTCCGAGGGATTGAAAAGGACTACTGTTTGGCGGGTTCCTTCACGAGCCATGATCGCTCTATGAACAGGCTGAACATCATATTTAGATCTCACCTGTTCTGGCTCAAACTGAGAAGGGTTAATATCATATTTGTCATGGCGTATTCCAAGCAACACCTCAATAGCTTTAGACATGAAAATCTGCAAGTCCTGCAAGGAAGTGTGCATCCGCATCCCATAATCCAGGACAACATGGTCTTTAGCGGTACCAGTCACACCATCATGATGCTGAAAAAGAGCTAAATTCCTTCTAGCAGCTGCTAGCTTGTAAGAAAACCCGATGGGCAACTTTTCACATTGTGCTCTCCCACAGTACCCAAGCAGGAAAGCCACCATCATATCTGTGGCACGAAGTGTGTGCTCTAGTACTCGATCAACAGCCTTGAAGAAAGGCCTTGATACATAATAACCACTCCAATAGTCCTGCTGCCTATCAGCATAAGTGAAGAAGTCACCCGAAAGAGAAGGAAAACCTCCAACCTGACCGGAACCAATTTCCCCAGGACGTGTGTGATTTATTCTTTCAGCCTCCTCACGAAGGGTTCGAAAGTAGTCCTCCAAAGTTCCAAAATGCGCCTCAGCATTTAAACTGGGATTAGAATTGATATAATCAAATAACATCTGATAATTCCTAAACTGAGCTTCAGCTTCCTCTACGCTAACGTAGCGAAAATCATCTCCAAGAGGAATAAGAAGTGTATTTGTCCTGTATAGTGTTGATTTCTTCTTATATTGATCTAGTAGTAAAAGTGCCCGCTCCTGCACATTTTCTTGGTTGGTTTCTACCGGATTATCTCCCAAGGACAAAATTCATACATAAAGCCACGCATACGGGCAAAGTCGAACTGACAACAAATAGCTGGCTCTGGCCCACAAGTATGTGGAACATCATAGGAATAAAAGGGCATCATGTGGACAAAAATATCAGTAGATTCATCCACATCCCAGCTCTGACGCCAAATATACTCCAAATTCTTGTGCAGTGCAAGCTCTTTCTTAAGCTCATAATGGGTCCTCTGAATGAGCATATTTTCAAAACCCATACGGCGCAGAAGATATGCCATGGTAGATGAGTAGCCAAAGGGATCTATTGCCCAAGAATTCTTAGGAATAACACCTACCGTTTCATTCAGCCACAAATTTCCTTCTGTGATCTGACCATCCATTGCCCAAATATCAAAGCAGCAATTCAGTGACATGAAAGATGTATATAAGCAGAACAAATGCATTTCTATAAATAGTGTAAATTTACAAAAGAGAACTGATAATACCTGTTCAATTATGGCATAGTAATGTGAATTAGCCTGCATAAACAAGAGGAACCGATAAGCTTCAAACTTATGGATTGGTTACACAAGCACTTCACGCACTAGGAGCAGTCTAAGAATGGTTAAACTCCAACTCAATGTAAATGTGCATAAACAGAACCTTAGGCTTTGAAATCAATTAAACTTCTACAAAACGTCTACAGATATTACCTCATCATTCATCACCCAGCCACCTCCAACGATCTCTAGCTGACCATTCTTTACCAGATTCGTGAACAATTCTCTTTTGTCATCAGCGGAATCTTTCCACCACCTTTCCAGATACGACATCTCTTCCCATATAAACTTGCGCCGAGTATCCTACACATTCAAAACGCACTCTACTCAATCCCCTACATAAGCAGGGAATTATAAACACAAAATTGTTCTACCATGCTTTCCATTCACTCTTCCAAGACTCCACAACTTAATAAGTTCAAAAACCAACTAAAACCAATCACATTTTAGACACATTATAACACAAAGAGCTTATCCGAAACTAGAACATCAAAAAGTGAACAAATTAGTGCATACAAACTTAACAATCGGACACTTGAACAGCGAAAACTAAACCAATTAGTGCATACATTTCGAAGCTCTAGAGCTCCGAAAACCTAAACAAAGGTCACAATTGACTGAAATTACAGGTAGCTGACCTTGGAAAGCGTAGCAACAATGGTGTCGAGTATATGCCTGGACTGCCTCTCATAGTACTCAGCCACCGTGAGCTTCCAACCGGGATCGTTATGCGAGTGCGGCACCACAATCACCTTCAGCTTCTCGGAGTCCCACTCGTCGCCTTTGTAACCGACTCTCCATCCTTGCTTCCACGGCCCGCCGTCGACGTCGGAGAATTCAATCTTGTCGTAAAGCTCCTTGGTGGTGATGTCCACGGCGGCGCTGGAGACGTCGTCGTTTTGGCCTGGTTTTCGGGCGACGGGCTTACGTGGCGGCTTGGAGAAGCGGATCGGGGACCTGGAGTACTTGAAGCCGGCGGTGATCGGGTGCGGGACGCCGTAGCGGAGGAGGAGGAGGAAGAAGAAGAAGAGGGAGACGGAGAGGCCGATGGTGAAGAAGTTGGCGACGAGGAAGTCGCGGAGGAGGAGGCGTCGCCGGGGCTTTCGGGTGTGCTTCGATTTGGAGGAGGCGGTGGTGGAGGGGAGGGGAGAGTGGGGCCACGCGCCTCCGCGGCGAGCGCTGAAGGACGAGAAGGCCATGGTTTTGGTGAGGAAATGGGATCTCGAATTTTCTGAGAGAGAGAGAGACCCGAGCCTTCTGTGTGAAGTGTAAACTGTGGTGGTGGACCGGTGGTGGTAGTGAGGGCGGTGGGGTCCGCCGCTGTGGAAATTCTTTTCTGTTCGATTCTTGATAGTCAACACTCGTGAGAGGAGACGAATTGGATCCGTTGGATTGTGCGACTTTTCACTTGCTACATTTTTCCTTTTTATCTATATTGGAGTGAGATAACAAGACACGTAGATTATGCTAGTAACATACTTACTCGGTCAGCTTTTGAGATGCGGCCAATTTGTGCGGGGGCAAGAGGAGTGTCGGATCTATATTGATGTAGATTTGAGTTGGATCGGCCAAGGTTGGGTGGAACCATGCGGGTCAGGTTAGTGTCTGCACCAGGTTTGGCTACCGATCAAGGTGTGTTGGTCTAGCCGGCAACCAGAGAGTTCAACAACTACAAATATATTAATGTTATACTCTATATTAGTTTTCAATATTTTTGGAAATTAATTGAGTTAGAAGTTAGTGTTTTTCGATATTTTAAAGAAGAGCAAAAACGTAATGTACTCGGAAACGTTTCTTTTAAAGGGTCAAAAAGTTTTTTTATAGGGTTTCGCGAAAAACTTTCTTCACGAGTCTGATTTAGATTAAAGTTTTCTCATACAATAAAAAATAATACGAAGATGAAATATTCTATATAAAGGAGAGCTCGGGGACTCCCTCAAGAGTAATAAACCCTAGCTCTACTCGCGAGTTTTATTTTCAGCATGGCATCAACAGCAACCTCGAGGTCGAGCCGAACAAAACGGGGTGTCAAGAACACCACAGAGAAGAAGGTGGAGATTGTAACCTGGGAATCGGAAGGGATAGAGCCGATGACGAGCTTCGAAGATATGTGCCTTAAAGACGAGCTCCTCCGAGGCATCTACAGCCATGGCTTTGAGAAGCCCTCAGCTATCCAACAACGGGCCATCAGAATTATTATTGAGGGAAGGGACGTTATCGCTCAGGCACAGTCCGGTACCGGAAAGACATCAATGATCGCACTCGCCGCTTGCCAAATGGTTGACACCGCCTCCAGAGAGTAAGAGATCCTTTCCGAGCTAGCTAAACCCTTCTTCTACTTTTTTTATAGGAGTGGTTAATTCCTTTATGTCCTTCACTACATAGGGTTAGGGTTAGGGTTTGTTTATTTGCATGATACAAGTTCTGAATTGTTAGTGTTAACTGGGGCTTATTATTTGTTAAATACATGCCTAATTATTTACCCTATGTTACAGGGTTCAGGCATTGATACTTTCTCCAACGAGGGAATTGGCAGCCCAGACAGAGAAAGTGATACTGGCAATGGGCAATTATCTAAATATTCAGGTACATTCATGCATAGGAGGCAAAAGCTTGGGTGAGGATATCAGAAGGCTAGAGAACGGTGTTCATGTGGTGTCTGGCACTCCTGGTAGAGTCTGTGACATGCTCGACAGGAAAACTCTACGTCCTCGACAAATTAAATTATTAGTCCTCGACGAATCTGATGAAATGTTGAGCAGAGGCTTCAGGAATCAGATTTACAACGTCTACCGCTATCTTTCGCCTGACGTCCAAGTTTGCTTGATTTCTGCTACACTTCCGAATGAGATTCTCGAGATGACTAAACTGTTCATGACTGATCCTGTAAGGATCTTGGTCAAGCGTGATGAGCTGACTTTAGAGGTACATAGATAATTTTACAACAGCTTGGTATATATGATATTCTGCAGGGAATATCATATGTTAATATGTTTTTATTTGAATACTATGTTCTTGAAATATATGTTAATATTAACTTTGTATTTAAAACTGCAGGGAATCAAGCAATTTTTTGTTTCAGTTGAAAGAGAGGATTGGAAGTTTGATACTCTTTGTGATCTCTATGACACCCTCACGATCACACAAGCTGTTGTTTTCTGCAACACAAAGCGAAAGGTCGATTGGCTTAGCGAAAAGCTGCGGAGCAATAACTTTACTGTGTCGTCAATGCATGGAGACATGCCTCAGAAAGAGAGAGACGCTATAATGAAAGATTTCAAGAACACTGAATCACGCGTCCTCGTCACAACAGATGTTTGGGCTCGGGGAATCGATGTTCGGAGCGTTTCGTTGGTTATCAACTATGATCTTCCAAACAACCGAGAGCTGTACATTCATAGGATTGGTCGTTCGGGTCGTTTTGGAAGCAAGGGTGTTGCAATCAACTTTGTCAAGAACGATGATATCAGGATCTTAAGAGACATTGAACAGTACTACAGTACCCAGATTGATGAGATGCCCATGAATGTGACTGATTTACTATAAGCTAGTTACATGTAAGCAGTGGTAGACATGAAACGTACGTTAATTATGCTTTAATTTTCGTGTGCTTATTTTGACTGATATCATTGACGATTGTTGTTGAAATTGAAGAATTTTTTTTTTTTTTTTTGAATAGGAAGATTATTTGTGTGTGCTTGATGATTTTATATAAGACTGCATAGCTGGTCAAGGCAAATTAAACTAATATACTGGAGAGAATATAATCAATTAAACTAAACCAACTGGATAAAGAGAACATACTGGTTTGGATATCACTAATCCCGAATGGAGAAGCTCTTTGATGAAATCGAAGCCACCCCTCAACTTAACCGGCTGTACGTATAGCTATATTGTCCAAGCTTGCTCAATCAAGCTAGGTTGAGCCTCTTTTTGCTGGTAACAAAATCCATAAGACTGTCAGTTCCGGGAGATAGAGGGAGAGAGTAGTCAGTGAAGTCAATTTTTCTGCATCATAGCGAACAAGAGTGTTGGCTCCAAAGCTAATGGAATTTTTCTCAAGTTGCAAATGAGAAACACAGCACGTCCATTTGGAAATCTAAAGAAAAAGGACCTAAAACCCCACATTCGTATAAGTTCTGGAAAACCCAGAAGAACTTCAAAATGAAGAGAAAAAAAAAACACATACAGACATAATCATCAATAGGAGTATGACTGAATATTGAGATATAAGAGCAGATATAAGTGAAACAATACGAAATCAACAGATATCAGTAAGTTATTTTCATTAAGTCATAGTTCCAGAAGTTGAAAACACACAACGTAACACAAGCCACGCACTCTTTGCCATCTAGACACTGGTTTACATATTAGTCAAAGATGAAATCTTCATCGTCACCATCATCAGGCTTGTGACAAGTCACACCAGGCTTTCGAAACATGGAAGTCCGCTCATAAAAATTGATCACCGCACGTCCTAGCCAGGTTCCATCAGGGTGGCCAGGATCCCTCAGACTACAGTCGCGGCAAACTATCATATAACGCTTCCCGATAGGTGTGTCCTTGGGATCTCGAATAATCACCAAGTACGGGCAATCACGTGACAAGTGAGCCCCGTCCTTCATACAAACTTCGCAATGTATCACTTTTTCTTCTGATCCATCTGAATCTGAATCTGAATCTGAATCTGAATCTACGTCTTCCACTTCCATGTTTTCCGATCGGGGCTTCGGATCCTCATCGAGGATAACTGGGATTTCGAGAGACATACTGGCTTCTCTGCGCGTCGCGAAAAAATAGATCTGGTTTGTTCAGCTGGTCTAATTTAGGTTCTGGAAGAGGGGAGCCTAAATATCACAAGGGAGGGCTGCTACGGGCCGGGTCTGCAACTTGGCCCGAATACAATTTGGGAGGAAAGAGATTGGGAAAGTGAAACCGTAGATTATTAGGAAACCTATGAATCCTTAGATTACAAGGAAACACAATCAAACATGGATTAGACATCTAGTTTGATTAGGAATAATCTTCAACGGGTTTCCTTGTAATCTAAGGATTCATACTTATAATAATACGTTTCCTTATGTTCTAAGGTTTTATCCTTATATATATACGGCCGGTTCAAGGGACATTAGATTTAACACTAATTTTGACACTATTTCATAACCATTAGATTTTAAAAAATTCAATGGTCTAGATCAATTATAAATAGGATGTCAACCTACTAAAAATGATGTCGCAAGTGATGTGAAATTACCTAATTTCATAACAACTCAAATTACAAGAAAAGAATGAAAAATCTAAATCTAAAATCTGAAAAAAAAAAAAAAAAAGACGATACATGATCAAGACGCAGATGAACGCAGACCTAAAAGAAGAAACAAAGAATACAGAGGAGCAAAAGAACCAAAACATGAATAATTCCAACATTAGCATCATGTGTTTTACTCATTTTATAAGCTTTTGTTTTACTCATTTTATAATGTCTTATGAATAATTTCTCATCAGTAATTGCTCTAGTCCGATCTTCATTCCTCTATCTTGAATTGATCCTCCTCTGTCTTGAATTATTGGGCGTGCATCTCTTCCAAGTAGAAATGTCGCCAACGAATTTGTTAAACTGCAGATACAGTGATCCTTCACTATCCTCTTTTTTTTTATCGTACAAATTGGTTTTTTTTTTCCTCCAGATTTTAGATTTAGATTTTTCATTCTTTTGTTATAATTTGAGTTGTTATGAAATTAGGTAATTCCACGTCACTTCCCACATCAATTTTAGTAGGTTGACATCATACTTAGAATTGATCTAGACCATTGATTTTTTTAAAATCCAATGGTTAAGAAATAGTGTCAAAATTAGTGTTAAATCTAATGTCCCTTGAACCGGCCCGATATATATATATATATATATATATATATATATATATTGTTTAACCATTGGTGCGGACGTCCGCACCACTTTTCGATCAAATTTCCTCATCTCCACCGTCTGGTATCTAGTTAATATTGTGTAGATCATCTCTGTAAAATTTCAGCCAAATAGGTAATCGTTAAGGCCCTCATAATTACGTCTTTTGGTTATAAACATGAACGGTTCATGTTTGACAGAATTCAGTCCGTCCATTTATTTTTCGAGTTTGAGGGCCTTAACGATTACCAAATTGGCTGAAATTTTGCAGAGATGAGGAAATTCGATCGAAAAGTGGTGCAAAAATGAAAATCCGCACCAAAACCATTCGTGCGGACGTCCGCAGCTGAGAAAAATTATATATATACAGAGCCGTTCTAGAGCGGACGTCCGCACTCGGCTTAAAGTGCGGACGTCCTTTCGATCTCCACCGTTCGGCGCCGACGACGGCGCGTCTCCACCCTAGAAGACTCCAGCAGCGTCCCCGACCACTTTCTCTCGTCGGCGAGTCCGCCGAAATCCAGTTTTATACTAGATCGATTTTGTTTGAAGTTTTGGGTGATCTAGCTAGAAAACTGAAAAAAAACGGACTCGCCGGGGAGGAAAAGTAGTCGAGGACGCTGCTAGAGTCTTCTGGGATGGATAATTCCAACATTAGCATCATGTGTTTTACTCATTTTATATGCTTTTGTTTTACTCATTTTATAATGTCTTATGAATAATTTCTCATCAGTAATTGCTCTAGTCCGATCTTCATTCCTCTATCTTGAATTGATCCTCCTCTGTCTTGAATTATTGGGCGTGCACCTCTTCCAAGTAGAAAGGTCGCCAACGAGTTTGTTAAACTGCAGATACAGTGATCCTTCACTATCCTCTTTTTTTTTATCGTACAAATTGGTTTTTTTTTTCCTCCAGATTTTAGATTTAAATTTTTCATTCTTTTGTTATAATTTGAGTTGTTATGAAATTAGGTAATTCTACGTCACTTCCCACATCAATTTTAGTAGGTTGACATCATACTTAGAATTGATCTAGACCATTGATTTTTTTAAAATCCAATGGTTAAGAAATAGTGTTAAAATTAGTGTTAAATCTAATATCCCTTGAACCGGCCCGATATATATATATATATATTGTTTAACCATTGGTGTGGACGTCCGCACCATTTTTCGATCGAATTTCCTCATCTCCACCGTCTAGTATCTAGTTAATATTGTGTAGATCATCTCTGTAAAATTTCAGCCAAATAGGTAATCGTTAAGGCCCTCATAATTACGTCTTTCTGTTATAAACATGAACGGTTCATGTTTGACAGAATTCAGTTCGTCCATTTATTTTTCGAGTTTGAGGGCCTTAACGATTACCAAATTGGCTGAAATTTTGCAGAGATGAGAAAATTCGATCGAACAGTGGTGCAAAAATGAAAATCCGCACCAAAACCATTAGTGCGGACGTCCGCAGCTGAGAAAAATATATATATATATATATATATATATATTTATATATATACACGGAGCCGTTCTAGAGCGGACGTCCGCACTCGGCTTAAAGTGCGGACGTCCTTTCGATCTCCACTGTTCGGCACCGACGACGGCGCGCCTCCATCCTAGAAGACTCCAGCAGCGTCCCCAACCACTTTTCCTCGTCGGCGAGTCCGCCGAAATCCAGTTTTATACGAGATCGATTTTGTTTGAAGTTTTGGGTGATCTAGCTAGAAAACTGAAAAAAAACGGACTCACCGGGGAGGAAAAGTAGTTGAGGACGCTGCTAGAGTCTTCTGGGATGGAGACGTGCCGTCGTCGGCGCCAGAGGGTGGAGAACGGAGGGACGTCCGCACTTTAAGCCGAGTGCGGGCGTCCACTCCTGATCCGGCCTATATATATATATATATATATATATACACAGTTCCCTTTCAGAGCGGTGTCCCACTTTGAAATTAAAGTGTGGACCTCCTTATTTCGCTCACTTTCAGGTCCTTAACGATTACCAAATTGGCTGAACTTTTACAGAGATGATCTACACAATATTATCTAGATACTAGACGGTGGAGATGAGGAAATTCGATCGAAAAGTTGTGCAAAAATAAAAATCTTCACCAATGGTACGTCCGTAGCTGAGAAAAATCATATATATATATATATATACACACACACACAGGGCCCTTCCACTAAGGGATCCTTTTTTTGACATATATGAGGGATAAGAGATTACACCAACTTTTCGATCACAAAATCACATCTCCACTGTTCAATATTTAGGTCTATATGAGTAGATCACTTCTGTAAATTTTCAGAAATTTTGGTGATCGTTAATGCATTCAAAACTACGATTTATAATTATAAGCATGAATGGTTCAAGTTTGGCAGATTTGGTTCGTTCATTGATTTAATCTTGTTCGACACCTTAACGATCACCAAATTAGATTAAAATTTACAGAATTGATCTATATATAAGGACAAAAAAACTGAACGATGGAGATTCGAGAATATAATCGAAAAGTTGGTGTAATCCCTATCCCTCAAATATGTCAAAAAAAGGATCCTTTAGTAGAAAGGTTCTCTCTCTCTCTCTCTCTCTCTCTCTCTATATATATATATATATATATATATATAAGCCGGATGTGGAGCGGACATCCGCACTGGACTTAAAGTGCGGACTTCCCTCCGTTCTCCACTGAACGGCTCCGACAACGGCGCGCCTCCACTCGAGCAGACTCCAGCGGCGTCCCCGACCACTTTCCCTTCCCGACGAGATCGATTTGAAGATTTGGGCAGTAACCTCCACCCAAAACTTCACACGAGATCGATCTCGTAGGAAAACTATAATTCGGCGGACTCGCCGGGGATAAAAAGTGGTCGGGGACACCGCTGGAGTCCGCTAGGATGGAGGCGCACCGTCATCAGAGCAGTCCGGTGGAGAACGAAGGGACGTCCGCTTCACATCGTTTTCGTATATATAAATCTACGGACTAAACACGTGTCACCTGCACAATCAACTCCACATTTATATGGGTCCCACTCCCACGTCTTCTCTTTTAGTTCTTCTCACCTTTGTCCGCAAACCCAGAAACCAAATCCTCTCTTTCGATGAGAACTCACATCTTTACCCTTCTCCTATGAAATCAGCCATTTGAACATACTAACCATCTCCTCTTTATTATATGCACACACACTTAGTTCCCTTCGAGAGCGGTGTTCCGCTTTGAAATTAAAGTGTGGACCTTATTTCACTCACTTTCAAGATGCATTTCCACATCTCAACCGTACAATGTCTAGAACATAGTGTGTAAATCATTCATGCATAGTTTCATCTAATTTGGAGATCATTTGTGTATTGAATTAGATTAAATAAATCAAAAGAACAAAAGTTGTCCAAACAGAACTGTTCGTATAAATCACAATTACGGAAGCTTAAATGATCTTCAAATTGCATTATAAGTATGAATCCTTAGATTACAAGGAAACCCGTTGGAGATTATTTCTAATCAAACTAGATGTCCTAATCCATGTTTGATTGTGTTTCCTAATAATCTACGGTTTCAATTATAATTGTCTATATTTATAAGGTTTTATATCTTCACACACATTTTCCCAATCTCTTTCCTCTTCGGCCCAAGTTGCAGACCCGCCCCGTGTAGCCAGCCCTTTCTTGTGATATTTAGGCTCCCCTCTTCCAGAACCTAAATTAGATCAGCCGAACAAACCAGATCTATTTTTCGCGACGCGCAGAGAAGCCGGTATGTCTCTCGAAATCCCAGTTATCCCTGATGAGAATCCGAAGCCCCGATCGGAAAAGATGGAAGTGGAAGACGTAGATTCAGATTCATATTCATTTTCAGATTCAGATCAGGAGTCAGATTCAGATGGATCAGAAGAAAAAGTGATTCATTGCGAAGTTTGTATGAAGGACGGGGTTCACATGTCACGTGAGTGCCCGTACTTGGAGATTATTCGAGATCCCAAGGACACACCTATCGGGAAGGATTACATGATAGTTTGCCGCCACTGTAGTCTGAGGGATCATGGCCACCCTGATGGAACCTGGCTAGGATGTGCGGTGATCAATTTTTATGAGGGGACTTCCATATTTCGAAAGCCTGGTGTGATTTATCACAAGCCTGATGGTGACGATGAAGAGGACATCCTTGACTAATATGTAAACCAGTGTTTAGATGGCAAAGAGTGGCTTGTGTTATTTTGTGTGTTTTCAACTTATGGATCGGAACTATGTTGTTAAAAGGGATAGTGTTTGATTAAGAGCCCTCTACAAGTGTTGTGTTGATTTTGTATTGCGTCTCCTTTAACTTCCTACTTAATGAAAATAACTTACAGATATCTGTTGATTTCGTATTGTTTCACTTATATCTGCTCTGATATATCCTGTTGATGATTATGTCTGTATGTGTTTTTTTTACCTCTTCATTTTGAAGTTCTTGTGGGTTTTTTTTTGTTTTTTTATTTTATATTTTTTTATACGAATGTGGGGTTTTAGGTCCTTTTTCTTTAGATTTCCAAATGAATGTGCTGTGTTTCTCATTTGCAAGTTGAGAAAAATTCCATTAGCTTTGGAGTCAACACTCTTGTTCGCTATGATGCAGAATAAGGACCTAAAACCGTTCATGTGCATGTGCGTGAACATTTTCCTTCTCATTCTACTCTATACTGACTCTTCTTCTTCTGCGTGGTTTTACAAAATTGACTTCACTGACTACTCTCTCCCTCTATCTCCGGGAACTGACAGTCTTATGGGTTTTGTTAATTACCAGCAAAAAGAGGCTCAACCTAGCTTGATTGAGCAAGCTTGGACAATATAGCTATACGTACAGCCGGTTAAGTTGAGGGGTGGCTTCGATTTCATCAAAGAGCTTCTCCATTCGGGATTAGTGATATCCAAACCAGTATGTTCTCTTTGTCCAGTTGGTTTAGTTTAATTGATTATATTCTCTCCAGTATATTAGTTTAATTTGCCTTGACCAGCTCCTGCATGTGTCGAATTTTGCTACAAATCAAAATCCATACAGTAGTTCTCCAGAACCATGCATGTTGCTATAATCTACTGTATTTCTGCTCATCAATATGCACAAAGAGTTTCTATTATCAGTTCAATCGAGGATCTAATTTATATTCACATCAGTTCTATTTCCAATGTCTTTTCAGTATAGATTTTCTGTAAGCTGTATTTCAGTATAAATTGTAAAAAGGAAGCTGTATTTTCAGTTCTGTAAAATTCCTAATCACATACTCAGAGTCTGTAATTGTGCGTAGAAAGGCCTAGTGGGAACTGGCGCTGTATGGTTTTGAGGAGATGATTAACCATCAGAGGACTAACCGACAGTTGTGGAGACACTGATAGCTCTTTCTTGCATCTTTGGTTCTAGGGGTTTGCCTGTGAAATTTGAACATCAAGTGCACAAGTCCTCTAAGTACAAGGTGGCATCAACACCCTTAGCTTTAAACATTCAGTAAAAAATGGGTTAGAATTTGGATATGTTACTGTTTATGGTTTTATTCAATTATTTTTTTTTTTTTTTTTTTTTTTTTGAGAATGAACATGTACACAACTTGAGACTGATAAGGACACGAATGTTTGATGTTATCGGGAACCTTATCAGCAACATCAACTTTCTTCCTTTATACAATGAAGTATATATTCAAGTCAGCTGGTTTTGACGAAGTTTCTTATTTTTATATAAATTCTTTTGTTAGGATTCAACTTACACATCAAAGTGACTCCTCCGATTCCAGTCAAGTTTGTTCAGCGAAAGGTGATTTATTCAGCATATCAAATATCACCACAAATTCAACAATCCAGTAAACAAGCACCAAATCCCAAATAATGTAGCAAAATATGGTGTCAATGTCAATCCAGTAAACAAAGCACCAAATCCCAAATAATGTAGCTAAATATGGTGTCAATGTAGATTATAAGAAATTAAGAAGACAACAATCTAAATTTCTTTACTCAAGAAAATATTCAAAATTCTTCTTCATGGCCTCTGAACTTTCAAGAGATTTTAACATCTCCAAAGTGTGTTCTGCTATCAAAAATTTATGGCCTTTATGCTTAAGACCCTTGAAGCCCTCTCACATTCTTGAAAATGGAATTGGCGTCTTCTGGGTAATCTGCCTCGCTTTTTTCAAAAAAAAAATGAACAATCTTCGGTTGTTTCGAAAACAACTCTATGCATATATATACTTCCCTCCCTTCAACTCTGTCACTGGGTGTCCAAAATCATCTCCATCAATACCATTTTGTGTCCTACAAAATTGAAAAGAGTCGGTGACATTTATCTAACATATACGTAATTAATTACAAAATCAGAGGAAATACATACATCAACCATTTCTTCATAAAATCCATGTTAATAAGATGAGGATCATAGAACAGAAATATAGCTCTTCCTTCCAATTCTTCTAACTTAGCAAGCTCCATATATTTAGGCGCATCTTCACTCAATTCACCGTCTTCAATATGAGGTAACCGAATTTGGGCCTTATAGAAAAAAATATATAACTGGAGCACCGTGCTGCTTGATTCTATGCTCATAGTACCATCAGCCCTAATGCATATAACTGTAGAGAACACAATTAACAATATTAATTCAATTTCAACTAAAAGATGCAACAAACATAATACAAAATCATCCATAGGAAAAAAATGTAACTTGAAAAACAAGATATGGAACAATCGGTCCATGAAAAAAAATCAATTCAAATCTTCACTTTTAACACTATTTCCACATATGAAATATGCATGCATGGTTTGACAGAGGTAGCCTCTTCTCTTGTATTCATATTTGCATGTTTTTCTTTCCATAATATTTCACGGAGGATGTATATATGCCATGCCAATTATAGATACCTAGAGTGACATGATGAAATGGTTATTGGGAAAAAAATTAAAAATTCAGTAGAATGTTAATATTTGCATATTACTTGAGAGAGCATATAGATATGATAAGTATAAGCTAAAGTGACATATGATAAAAGGGATGCAGGAAAAAAGGGGGGAAAAATTAACTATTCAATAAGAGTGAGAAATACCAGTCATTATTCCTCCGGTTTCCCATCCACACTAAACAAAGCAGAAAGATGGAGTAGTTCATAATCCGAACTATTCTTAACAATGGAGCTGCACCATTTTTATACTTTTTTCACTCTCCATTGGCGACCAACAAGCTAACGAATAAGACTAGAGAAATTAAACACTCCATTGGGAGATTGTGGCCTGCTAAACCTGCGAGTTTGACATCGAAAGATACGACTTGTGGCTTGGCCATGCCAACAGGTTGGGAAGAATGTTCTGAAGCCAACAAGATTGTAGTTGGGGAGTGGGGACACTGTTGTTTGACTTTGTTGAGCAAACTGTAAGGTCTCAGAATGAGAGGTGGAACAAGAGGTGGTAATAATAGGCCTATCTCTGTGGTACTTGATGCCCCCAACATCAAGAACTAAAGCTAGCGAGGCAACTCTTATAGATTTTGAGTCTGATTTAATTAAAGCCAGCCTTCTGTAGTGGCAGTGCCATCTTTTTGAAGATGTTTTGACTAGATCTCTTTCATTTTGTGTATATATATGGTCATCTTCTTGTACAATATAATTAACGTTACCTTTCAGTCTCCTGGAGCCTATCTTGTATGCATTATGTGATTTTGATGGCTTGAACTGAGACAGTTTATTTCAGTTGGATTTTATGTATCATTCTTAGTTTATGCATTCCCTTGTAGAAAATAAATGACTGACTAAAGTGTATGTCATGCTTTGGGTGGTGAGTACCTCACCTTTTAAACCAACTGATTACCTATAACCTATTACAAAGTCTTCCCCAGCATGTTGAACAAAGTGGTGATTTCTAAAATAGGTTTGTCGATTGCAAAGGATTCCGAAAAAAATCTGGTCATGGTTGAAGGACTTAAAAGAGTAAGAAGATTCAAGATCCCACTACAAGATAATGGCTCCCTAGACTTGCTCTAGAAACATTTGAATCCAAAGGCTACATATCTAATTATGAGCACTATCACGTGGCAAGAGGTTGGAAAAAAAAATATTCACAAAAGCCAACCAGATTTTACATGGGGATGACACCCTCATTTTAGGTCACGAACAGCGTAGTGCACCTTCATATCTCAATAATGGGCATATTTTGGTACTTGATGCACCTAGCTTCAAAGCCAAAAGCGAACTAGGGACACCCTCATTTGAGTTTCAGGTTTCACTGCATTTGTGAAGATGCTTTTGACGTACTGGAAATCAGATTTCCATTTCTTGAGCTGTGTAATCAACAATAGTGTGCTTGCTTGAAAGAAGAGACCACAGTAGAAACCAATCCACAATCCCTGCACCCAGAAAAAATGAGTTGAACTGTGAAGCCAAAAAAGAATGAGCTTACTATATAAATTTGAGTACCTTGGCATAACGTTTCAACACAAATCCAAGAAGACCAAGACCAGAAATTATCATGCCAGTAATATAAAATGCACCCAAATTCACATACACAGCAAAGTGCTGCCACCCACATCCTCTGGCCACACCTGAACATAACCAAATAACCACTAAATTTACACCAAGAAATAAACAGAAAACAAAGCTCAAATAGAATATCTTGAATATGGATCTTGACCTAAAAAGACTCCTTGCAAGGAATCAAGAACTATTGAAACTGCAAGAAGTGGTGTCATAGAAGCAAAGTCCTCTATCATAATTGCATAATTCGAAGAGCTGTCAATGAAGAAGCCTGCGCAGGTATTGTGACCAAACGTCAAAGCCAGAACAATTATGAAATAAAGAATCAGCGAGAGCTTAAAAGTCACAAGCATCACATTCTTTGCTTGATACAGATTGCCTGCCCCCAATTCATTTGACACCCTTGTACTGCAACAACAATATGTGAACCATGTGTCAATGTATGAAAAACAATGTATATATCGGAAAACTGGAAGGAATTGAAGAACTTGGAAGTTTACCCTACTCTTACCTAGCGCAGCACTCAGGCCATATGTAACCAATTTCTTGTGTGTTCACACTGACAATATAATAAAAAGGTAGTTATATGAGTTAGACAGAATAACATGCTGGAGCAAATAAAAACTTGCAAAAATGTTATTGAAGCTGACCACATTGCGAGTATTGAAGTGGTTCTTGTCGACTTTGGCATCAACCCTCCCATAAACATGAGAATCTCAAAAGCCCAGTACTCCTCCAAATTAAAGAGATAAAAGAACAGAAAGGTACTCGTATTTCAACGACAACAAGTAACAGATGCAATGTCACTAACAATACAGTTTCAAATGTTATGTTGCTGCACTGTCGGCTTTACTGATCAAGTAACATCTTGTTTGCATTTGCAATTCTGAATCCCAAATTCATATCAGATCAAGTTTATTACTCGATAAAGAAATTTTCTAGCATTTATTAGAATTGGGTAAGCTCCATATTCGTATTCCTTCCAAAATACTGAAAGCTAATTGCTCTAGTAAAATGCAAAACAGGGGACAAACATTGAAGGACTACCTTTGATTGTACACCAGCAATTAAAAATTCAGAATTAGGCGCGTTAGGATCCTTCTCCATTGACAGTCCGGCTTGGCCCACATTCCACACACACACTTCACATCTGTACCATCCTTGATCTCATATCGTAGTTATCAAGTGCAGAATTGTATTGTCAGCCTGAGTAAAGTTACTAACCTTCGTCGCAAGTATATGGGGGTGATTTTATCAAATTTTTGGCATCTCCAACTAAAATGTAAGGAACATTAAAATGAGAAGGAATAGTAGTAATTGTGATCATTCTCTTCAAATAAGAAGTAACAACCAAATTTCCTTTATGAGTACCCGAGAATCAATAAATGCAAACTCTGGTGAAAGCCATGAAATGTTTGTTGTGCCTTTAACCTATAAATTGCATTTAAAATGTAACAATACAAATCCTATATGAGCATATATACCAACACAAATTATTTAGTAACTTATAATACCTTGCAAGAATCAGTGAAGTTCCTTACAGGATACCCAGAGGAGGCGAATCTATCAGCCTAAGAACTTTGTGCATAAAAGCACTTTGCTCCTCTGACACCATCGTGATGAGAGTTGATGCACTTACAAACCTCTGCCTCAGCCTTGGTATAGACGTTTCTAGCATTCACAGGGGTAACAAGTTGAGAACCATATATGAACAAAGCAAGATATAAAAAAGAATAAGTATGCCCACTGACACACAAGCACATCAGACAAAACGTTTTCTTTTTCTTCGAAACACATAACGTTTTCTTTTTCTTCGAAACATATTGTTTCGAAGAAAAAGAAAACGTTGTGTCTGATGTGTTTGTGTGTCAGTAGGCATACTTATGCGTTTTTATATCTTGCTTTGTTCATATATGGTTCTCAACTTGTTACCCATGTGAATGCTAGAAATGTCTATACCAAGGCTTAGGCAGAGGTTTGTAAGTGCATCAACTCTCATCAATATGGTGTCAAAAGAGCAAAGTTCTTTTATGCACAAAGTTCTTAGGCTGATAGATTAGCCTCCTCTGGGTATCCTGTAAGGAACTTCACTGATTCTTGAAGTTACTAAATAATTTTTGTTGGTATATATGCTCATATAGGATTTATATTGTATTGTTACATTTTAAATGCAATTTACAGGTTAAAGGCACAACAAACATTTTATGGCTTTCACCAGAGTTTGCAGTCATTGCCGTTGATTCTCGTGGTACTCACAAAGGGAAATTTGGTTGTTACTTCTTATTTGAAGAGAAATTATCACAATTACTACTGTTCATTCTCATTTACTAATGTTTCTTACATTTTGTAAAATTTTAGGTGGAGATGAATACCAGAAATTTGATAAAATCACCCCCATACACTTGCGACAAAGGTTGGTAACTCTTCTCATGCTGACAATACAATTCTACACTTGATAACTACAATTGGTGATGAGATCGGGATGGAACATATGTGAAGTGTGTGTGGAATGTGAGCCGAAACACATAACAACTTTGATGATGTAACAAGGGTCACCTTTTGGTAGTGGTCTCTTCATCTGCCAACTCCAGAGCCGTACATTTAAGTTGGTAGGGGAAGTCATCATCAACTGAACATGAGAAATTAGGGAAGTTAAATCTAATAAACAAAAGATGGGTACAGTTGCTTGATATATTATTCCACGTTTTTTAATAATGAACTTACTCAGGCTAACAGTGGTTGCATTCAGCAATATGTGACACATTTCTTGAGACATTGCCAGGTCTATAGCTCTTTGGTTGCTGGTATTTGAAAAGTAATTCCAGAAATTCATGTACAAAATAAATGTTAGCCAAGGCTCTGAAGAACAATACTGAAGACATACACAATTGAATTAGAGGACAAGTTTTTCATTCTTCCTCACCGTTTATTAAGGACTTCATAACTGCTCCCCATGTCAAAAGAAGCTTAGTACAATCCTCACTCTTATTCTTCACAGCGAAAAACAAGGGGGTTTCTTTCATTTCCGTCTTATATTGGACGCCAAACGGATCTTCCAACAGAAGGACCTGTCAATGGCTCAAAGTCACTGCGCTACTGAGTTTCATATAAACCTAAAGGGTGCCAAGCAAGATGATTTGTTAAGCAAGATGATTTGTTAAGAAAACTGGATATGTAGAATAGGAAATATATGATACCTCAAGTGACTCTGAATTGCCATTACCAGCAGCAATATGAAATGCTGTTAACCCCAATCTATTCCTTTGGCTTACTCGAGCACCATGATCAAGAAGAAGCGATAAAATTCTGGGAACGAAAGAACAGAAAGTTAGTAAGGTAATTAGACCCTATGTATCAGTGTGCGTGTGCGTGTGTGTGTGTCTGTGTGTGTGTGAGAGAGAGAGAGACGTACTTGATCTGCTAGACGTTTTAAGGATCCAATGAAGAGCAGTATTTCCTTTTGCATCAGCGTCATTAACATCAATGTTTGTATGCAGAAGCAGCTGAATAACAGCTTCATCTCCTCCCTATCAAAAATTTATCAAACTATAGTCACATATCATGATATGAAAGTACTGTATATGATAATTGATCACTCTAACTTTAAAAAGCAGAGCTCTACAATAGCAAATTTGTTCCCATGCAACTACTATGCATATTTTCTAACAGCCAGATTGTTTTCAGAAGCTACCAATATGGATTACCTACAATGCATGCTGAGGCACAATACTTCAAAGATGAAGAGCTTTTTGTCAGCGATCATTATGATTTACGAGGCAATGTGATTCAATATATTTTGATTTGCTTCTGCTACATATTCTGAGTCTACCTTTATTTTGCATAGTAATGTAATCTTAAAGTTCTAAGTTCTAACAGAGTAGTAAAATGTTTCCGTTCCAGAGACATTATGGAATGGGGAAGTGCATACAACCAAATATTCAATGAAAGCAAGAAAACAACAAAGGGAATGAAGAAAACACCCGAGGCCCACCCACCACATTATCCCAAAAACAAAAGAGAAAGAGAACAAATACTCTTGTGACCAGTTGCAATGCCTATAATTCAATTGGATCATCCTAATCAGCAAACAATGCAAATACCATATGGAAATTATGATCAAATGTTTCGTCTTTTTCCAACACCAAGACAATTCCCCTATGAAAATTACTGAGAATTTAACAGAACGATGATGGCTCACCTGAGCGGCACGGATGAGTGGCGAAGCCACTTTCTTGTCCCCACCACCGCTCTGAGCAACAGCTCCGAACAGCTGAAGCAGCTCTACTCCCTCAGCAACAGCTTCCTCCTAAACCGTCTTGGGTTCTGGTTCGTCTCAGCTCTACTCTCTTGTAATTTTTGTCCTTTTTTTTTTTCTTTGGAGGTAGATTTCTAAACCGTAATGATTTTGCAGGTGGAGCTCTTCCACTCGGCTCCGAGACGCTCCTATTTAGATTACAACCGTGGAGTCGCTGCTTCGAACCGGTCCCACTCGGTTGAGGCCGAGTCGAGTGTAATCAGAGCGGTACTCTATGGACACAGCAAGCCTAAACTCGCGGATCAGACGAAGTGTCTCGCCGGTGAGCTAGACCGAGCGACGGCGTCGAACCTCAACGGTCTAGCTCGCCGGCGAGACGCTTCGTCTGATCCATGAGTTTAGGCTTGCTGTATCCATAGAGTACCGCTCTGATTACACTCGACTCGGCCTCAACCGAGTGGGACCGGTTCGAAGCGACGACTCCACGGTTGTAATGTAAATAGGAGCGTCTCGGAGCCGAGTTGAAGAGCTACTCCTGCAAAATCATTATGGTTTAGAAATCCATCTCCAAAGAAAAAAAAAATGGACAAAAATTCCAAGAGAGTACAGCTGAGGCGAACCAAAACCATCTGAAATCGCTAATCGGAGCTCAGGATTCGACGGCGGAGATCCGGAGAATGCAGAACGCATTTGCGGAGTGATGAAACGGCGTCGCTTTGATGAACTAAGAAACCCCAACTTTCAGAGCTTCTTCGTCGCCTCTCTCTCTCTCTCTTCTCTCTCGCTATTTTGTCTACACTCTGACAGAAAACGGAGACACACGAAATAGGAGGGAAGCCTTATACTAGTAGCAGTAGTGGGGGTGACCACTGGATTTGATTTTACCGTTGTAATAATATACATTTTCTTCTTTCTTTTTTCTTTTTTTGATGGAATACATTTTCTTGTTTCTTATTCTTGTAATGAGTTAAGAGAAAATAGGTCGTGGACAGAAGAGCACCAGAAGGCAGCTGGGTGCATCAAACTCAGTGGAGACCAGACTCACCAGAGCCTAATAATTAGTCAAATGGGAAGATATATATGCAGTACCTTTAGGCTATGATCGTTTAACATTGAAATGGTAAAAGAATTTGAATACAGCTTTGGCATAGAAATCGTTCGCATCGATGTCTTCCCTCTTCGTGTATGTCCTTTACTTGCAGCAGAGCCTGCATGTAGTGAAAATCCACGAGCCAAAAGATCTGCAATATTTCATCTAGTCCCGGCCTCCTATTTGTTTCTCTTATATGGAATTTTGCATTGAGCAACGAGCAGGCAAGCTTAAATGTGATTATTAAGCTAGAAATGCCACAATTTCATCTCATTCAAAGAACACTTCTTAAATTAACTTAACATTCACATAACAAGTTATTATAACCCAATTGGCAACTAATACATGCGGTTTCAGTTAGGTAAACTAGTTAAGTTTCATGTGATGTGAGAAGCTTGATTACAACAAATAGCAAATAGTAAGAGCACAGGTACGTATTAAATTAGGCCGTACGTCTGGATAACCTTGGGTCCTAATTCACTAAGTAATTTCGTAGTTTTAATAAATGTTTAGAATATGATTATATCGAAGCGGGCAACGTGTTGATTAGGCACCAAAAGCGTTTTTAAGAAAAATCAATCTCACATATCATTTCAAAAATTAACTGCATGGCACCATAAGTTTTGTGAAGAAAAATCTCACAAATAGATTCAAGATAGCCTTTAAACCAAACTGTTGCAATCATATTCGCTTTTATATTTGATGGCCCTTATATATGATCCTAATTGGATACGTTTGGCCGTCATTTTTATAAGACCTAGAGGGACTTAAAACGGTCGAGTATCCTATATATGTTTTCTTTTTCTTATTTCATCACATCATGTAGCTTCACACTTATATTTACCGATTTGACTTCAGCATTATGGATCACGTCTCAAATTTTGCCAATGGTGTCATAACAAATTAATTGAGATTTTGACCACTTAAATTTGCCAATAACAGCAAAGCTTGGTGAAAATATGTCTTCTACTTTTACTAGCGTACATAAACTCTTTACCCACCCACTCAAGTGAATAACCAAGTCTTGACAAATCCATCCTGAAAAGTAAATGAAAAATGAAAAATAAATATATTTAGGCAGATAATAGACAAAAGCTTCAATAAATACGAAAGATGAAAAAATCAAAAGCGGAGCTGTGAAAAGGCAAAAGCAGTTTTCCATTTCCATTTTAAGGCATATTTGCAGAGAGCTTATAGATAAGAGTAATGCCCTTAATTAGCCATTTTCGTATAAAATGAAAGCGCGGGTGTGTCAGTCAACGACAACTGTGTGCCTGACCGTCCTTGGTCTTCAGGGTTAAGATCGTTTTCAGGTCGTGTTTCCTGCAAAATCATCACGCCATCCTCCTTCACTCCAATCCTCTCCTTATCAAACAACTGCGGCAATCTCCACCACTACCCACCACATCCTGGCCGCTTTGCTTGAACTGTAGCATGCCCTGGAATTGGCCAACGACAATGGCTCACCCTTCCTCTCATTTGGGTTGGGCCTTGTGTGCTTCATGCCCTCCCAAATCGAGTTGAACTCCACCACCTTGCCGCTGTTCACTAAGTTTTTCTTGTAAAGCTCTTGAAACGAAATCTGCTCACGGCCCAGAGGATGCGGAGAGCTGCTCGGTTAGGTGTGGATTGAATGCGAAACTCGAAGAGATTAAAACTGGCTAACACTATCCCATTTAACTGCATAGTTCCATAACCTAATAACTCAAACGATAAAATTATCACAAAAGGCACACATTGTCCATCTAAATACTGCTCTACACGCGAGCACCCACATTAAGCGAGGAATTCAACTTCTCCTTGTTGCACGTCCTTCGAAAGTTCGAAGGTAGCATCAGGGTGCCCATGTTCCACCAAAACTTGGTCGTTAGCATCATCTGCAGGCTGTCGAACTATTAAACAAGACTTGCGAAAATCAAATGTTGCGCGTCCTTCCCAGGTTCCATCAGAGTGCCCATGTTCTGACAAACCGCAGCGGGCGCAAACCATCATATATGCCTCGCCAACAGGTGTGTACTTTGGATTTGGAATACACTCCAAGTATGGGCAATCATACGACCTGTGATCCCCGACCTCCTTCATACAAACTTCACAGTGTTTCAGTTCTTCATCTGATTCTGAATCTGTGTCTTCATCTGATTCTGAATCTAAGTCGTGCTCTGAATCTTCCACATCCATCTTTTCCGATCGGGGCTTCGGATCCTCATCGGGGATAAGTGGGATTTCGAGAGACATGTCGGCTTCTCTGTTAGTTTGAGAGTCGGAAGAATGCTTTAGTTGATAAAAGAGAACTCTTTATATAGACGGCTTCATGTTGAGGATTTTCGCCGGTTTATTTCATCACATTGTTTCATCTTAACCGATTTAGTTTTTAGTTCTATATAAATAGATCATATGTATAAATTTTAAACAAATTTTGTGATTGTTATGGGTTCCAACTAGATCAAATCAACGACGATCCAAATATGTCAAATATGAGCCCGTTCAAGTTTATAATCGACAAATCATATTTATGAATGTCTTAACGATTTTCAAGTTTGATGAAAATTTATAAAAATGATCTACATATATCTACAAATTAAACAATCAAAATGTGAATATACGTTCAAAAAAGGTGAAACGAAGAAATCCTGAATTAGTGTTCTTCGTTAGAACTCCTGCCTTATATAGACAGTTATAAGTATAGAACCTTAGATTTATACTTGTGGTCCTGGGATTATTTGGGCCGACGCCCAAATTTGGGTTTGGTCACTACTGGTTTAATAAGTTAAATTACAGATGGTGCTTCCTGATTGGCTATAAAACATCATCAAATAAGAACACACGCGCTGAGCTCCAGCCTGAAATATAGCGACTCTTCTTAACAGGCTTTCTCTCTCAACTAAACTCAGACGCAATTCCGATCCGATACGACACCGTCTCCTCTGTTTCTCACTCAGGTAAAATTCGTTTCTCCATCCTCGATTCGCATTGCCCTGATTTTAGTTTCGGTTTCTAAGGAGAAGGTTTTGGATTTCAGATCTATTGACTTCGTTTCTAGATCTTTCGTTAAGGAGCTTAAGAATGTTTGAATTGGTAGAAGAATTATTTTATGGCTGTGAAATTAAGCTGAAAATATATATAAGAATGTTTGAATGTTTGAATTGGTAGAAGAATTATTTTATGTCGTTCATGTGTGAGTTTATATAGTTTGGAATTTTGCTTGATTTTGGGTTCATAGGGTTATTTAGTATGATAATCAATTGTTGGTAGATGAAATTTTATGACTTGTGCCTTGTGATTAGATTTGTTAATAAAACTGAATAATGGTGAATTTTGCTAAGAAAGATTAGAATGCAGGGGAAGTCTTGAAGGAGATAAACACAGGCAAAATTTGAAGGAAAGGGGGTCAAGAGAAGAGTTTGGGACCATGCCGGGGCAGAAGGTTGAAACGGGTCACCAGGATGTTGTTCATGATGTTGCCATGGATTACTATGGGAAACGTCTAGCATCGGCTTCATCAGATACCACTATTAAGATAATTGGTGTCGGAAGCAATGCGAGTTCACAGCACCTTGCTACGTTGTCAGGTCACAGAGGTCCTGTGTGGCAGGTGGGTTGGGCGCATCCCAAGTTTGGGCCGATCCTTGCTTCGTGCTCGTATGATGGCCAAGTGATAATTTGGAAGGAGGGTAATCCAAATGAGTGGTACCAGGCTCATGTTTTCAATGAGCATAGTGCGTCTGTGAATTCCATTTGTTGGGCACCTCATGAACTTGGACTCATCTTAGCTTGTGGTTCTTCTGATGGGACCATCTCGGTTTGCACTGCTAGGGCGGATGGTGGTTGGGACACCACTAGGATAGACCAAGCAGACCTTGTTGGAGTAACCTCCGTTTCGTGGGCTCCATCAATGGCTCCTGGTTCTTTAGTTGGAACTGGCATGCTTGAACCTGTTCAGAAGCTGGTCTCTGGTGGCTGCGACAATACAGTGAAGGTGTGGAAATTGTACAATGGGACTTGGAAGATGGATTGCTTCCCCGCTCTTCAAATGCACACCGATTGGGTTAGAGATGTTGCCTGGGCACCCAACTTGGGACTTCCTAAGTCCACCATTGCAAGTTGTTCAGAGGATGGAACAGTAGTTATCTGGACTGTGGCCAAAGAAGGCGATCAATGGCAGGGTAAGGTTTTAAATGATTTTAAGACCCCGGTTTATAGGGTGTCATGGTCACTAACAGGAAACCTATTGGCCGTGGCTGATGGAAATAACGAAGTAACATTGTGGAAAGAGTCTGTTGATGGCGAGTGGCAACAAGTGAGCACAGTCGATGCATAGGTTTTCTATTTATTACTACTTTCCGGTTAATGTCATTAGTTTTCTTGTGAACTAGACTGCCAGTATCTTAGACACATGACTCTTGCTTTCATTTTGTTTGTGTTGGTCAGCACTTTTATCTTCTGTGGGACGAAATGATTGTGGTTTGGTGTTGTAAACTTGTTATCGGATGGAGCTCAATCCAATGTGTGTTTTCCCTCATTATGGTTTCTCATGTTGTACTCGTTACCACATTGTGGTGTGTTTCTCCATTATCTGAATTTGCTTATTTCCATTGAAGAACTTTAGGTCACTCTCAGAACCGGAGATCTCAGTTGGATTCGTCGAAACCTGATCACATCTATGCATCTCATCAAATGTCTACTCATCTATAACGCGATATAGATCTTTTGTTAGTTACTACAACTGGATTACAACGGTCAAATCACTCCATTTGTGGTCTTAGATCTGCTACCGGAGGTAGCCTCTGATCCATTTTTTCCCAGTCACCACCAAAATTGGTCCACTGCTGAGTTCCTGTCTTGTTGAAGCTTAGTTGGACCTACCACAGATTCTTCATACTTGGTTCTCAAATCTCAATTGTCATTCCCCTATTTCTTCTTGGTCATTTGGAATTAGATGCCAAATCTAAAATGATTTTGGCTACTATTATTATTACTTACGGCCATCTAATCTCTCTTTATTGGTGTTATGATGATTTGCCAATCCATGATCGCACTTCCTTGTACCTAAATCCAATGTGAACCACGTTCAACGTTAATAATTCATCACTTAGAAATCAATCTATTTGGTAGTTGGTGGCCACTACCAAATCCTCATGGTTTTTGTAGAAGTCGATTACAAATTAGTTCAAAAGTTTGCTTGGTGTTCATCCTTCCGACTGTAGCATCTGCCCGACTATATTGTAAGACTTCTTACTCTGTATTGTACTAATTTCCGACCTAATTCTGGATCTGACTTGCACAGAGAACTCTAACTCCTAAAACAAAATGTAAATTGCCGACGGATAGTTGTACTTGCACTTGTCTAAAGCTTGCAAGACATTGGCCAATGTAGAAATTTCAGAAAAATCTCTGACCAAATATGTATTCAACTCTAAGAAAGAAAACTGCAACTTTCAAAACAAATTGCAAAGCCTGGAACTGTTTCGGTTTCTGGTAAGAAAAAAAAAAAAAAAACTTGAGTAGGGGCCGAATCTGTAATTGTGTTGAAATGCCAGGGGAATCCTCCTAACGAATGCCCGAGCTACAAAAGCAAACAAAAACCAAAAATTTCAGAAAGATAATAAAAGATTCGGCTCAGTCCAGCCAGTTGTTCCATGGCGGCCGCAGCTCGAGCTTTCACTCTCTCCCGCATCACCGACCTCTCCCTCAACTCCCGCCACCGCCAACCCCCACCCCCTCCGCTTTCCCGCCACCTCCTCGCCCGCCCCTTACTCCCCTCCTTCCAACGCCGCCGTCGTCTCTCCTCCACGCTCCGATGCCTCATCTCCGGCGTCGACGGCGGCGGCGTCTCCGACGAGTTCGTCTCCACTCGGAAGTCCGGCCTCGACCGCGGCTTCTCCGTCATCGCCAACATGCTCAAGCGGATTGAGCCTCTCGACAGCTCCGTCATCGCCAAAGGCGTATCGGATTCCGCTAAGGACTCGATGAAGCAGACCATCTCTACTATGCTGGGGCTGCTTCCGTCCGATCAGTTCTCCGTCACCGTTAGGGTTTCCAGAGCTCCGCTCGATCGCCTCCTCGCCTCTTCCATCATCACCGGGTAATTCAACTTCAAAGTTCATTTCCGAATTTCGAGAATTTTTGAGTTCAAAATTGAATGAATTGAAATGAATTTAGGTATACGCTGTGGAACGCGGAGTATCGGATATCGCTGATGAGGAATTTCGACATTTCTATGGAGGATTCTGTGGCTTTGGATGGGTCAAAGATCGATGGGAGCTCGGAGGTGGTGGATGGTGAGGAAAAGGATAGTGAGAATGGATTTGGGGGGAGTAATCAGTACCTGGACTCATCGATTCCTCAGGTTTTCGGGGATTTGTCTCCGGAGGCTTTGAATTACATCCAGAGGTTGCAATCAGAGTTAACTAATGTTAAGGAGGTGAGCGTTTTGGTTCATTTCTTCAATTTGTGCGTAAATTAGCTGTCTTTAGTTTTGAGCTGTGTTTCCTTTCTTTGTGAGCTTCCAAGTTTTAGCTTTTAAGCTATTTTTGGTTTGTTCATCTTCTTTTATGGGTTCAAGTTTGGATGCCTTTTGGTTCTACTTCTAGTTTTTAAAAGCATGATCAAAAGCATCTTTTGTTTTGTTTTCTGTGATTCCAAGTTCTAGTTTTGAAGTCTTTTACTTTGAACTTTTTGTAATGCCCACTTGCTCCTCATATATGCAATGCACATTGTTGGAGCTTTTCATTAGATTCCTCACAGATGTATAAATTAACAGCTATTGGTCTCTGCCTTAATTGATTACAGTCAGAAAGGCCTTGTGAAGTTAAATGTTGTGTGAGATACATAAACAGTCTGGGATTTAGTTCTTGTGCTTTCTGCAAACTTACGAGTAACGTGTAAATTTTTTGTTGTGCTGTTTCAGGAACTGAAAGCTCAAAAGCAGGAAAATACGCAATTAGAATATGACACAGGACACAGAAATGATTTGTTGGATTATCTACGGTCCTTGGATTCTAATATGGTAATAGCTATTTTTTTTTGTATTAATTATCACTGTGCTTTGCCGCCTTTGCAGTTGATTTTTGTCTAAGTTCCAGTCTTATGACTCTATTGGTTATTGTTTTAACAGGTGACGGAGCTATCTCGGCCCTCATCATTAGAGGTGAAGGAGATTATACACCAACTTGTTCAAAATATATTGCAGAGATTCTTTAGAGATGGAGAATCCTCAGAATTTGAGGAAGATTTAGTTAAAGCGAATATAGAGAATGTTCTAGATTCTGATGGCGAACTTTGTGATGCTGTACGGACTTCACGAGATTATCTAGCAAAGCTTCTTTTCTGGTAACAATTTTATCATTGTTCTTCTTCCCTTTAGATAAGGGGACTGCAATCCACGCTCCTATTTTACAATCCGTTCTCTTTAGAGTTGAAAAAACTAAAAGAAAAAGGCTTTTAGAGTAGAGTATGGATTGTAAGATGGGGGAGTGTGGATTTCATTCTCGTTTGAAGATTAGTTCTGGACTGTGCATATGGACACAGGCTGAGGCACATGCTCAACATTGTTTCCTTGTGCAATTTCTTCAATCCTACTATTTGATCTAGTTTCACTCAAACTCTTAAGGTTGACTATTTTTTTCTCTTACTATTTGGCAGGTGCATGTTGTTAGGTCATCATTTGAGAGGCTTGGAGAACAGATTACATTTGAGTTGTGTTGTTGGATTGTTGTAAAGAGAGGAAAGATAGAAGGCGTGTATATTCTTCATGTTCATCTGTAAGAACCTTTTTTGTTTTCTTGTCCCTCTGTATTACTATTTTTCTATCAACCGAAAAGCTTCTTAGGAGTACCACCTTAAGAATCGTTTTCATGTTTCAGAGTCTGGACTCTACTACCTTATAACAGAGAGACCTATGTAGTAGAATTGAAATGTTGCAGACCTCTTTCCACCAGTTCAAAAAGCGTAGCGTGAGAGTGTGAGACTAAGCACACCAAAGATGTCATAAGATTGTCTATTTTGGCAGGAAACATTACCGGAATTTCTGTTCATATATTAAGAAAATTCATAAACAACAACTGGGTTGAGATTTCTAACAATCATGGTCATTATTTATTTTTCTTCTTTTCTTGCTTCTTTGATACTGGATTCATCTTGTCTACAGCTCATATTCAACCTTTTGTCGGTCGATAGTGGAAAAAGTCCCTCAACAAAAGTCCCAACACTCTGAACACGGTCACCAACTTCAGTAATATCACAAATTGGGCGAAAATTGTTTCTTTGAAGTTGTACATAACAAATGACTGGTCACGCACCATCAAATCATGAGATTCTGTAGAGAAACCAAAGTGTAACAAATCGGTATTTGGCGTAGAGAGTTTCATTCTAGTCCAATACTCGCTCACCCCATATTCTTTCATGACCCAAAACTCATTGTAGTAGTGATTTTCGTATACCATTATGGACGCTATGCACAGGCAATCTCTAAACACTCTTAGTACCAATACTGAGAATCATCTAAGAGAGGGAGTTGAATTTCGCGAACAACCTCCTCTGCTAATAGTAACGAGAGTATAAGTCCATCGCCATCTCCAACTGTTGACATCCCCAACCAATGAACAGCTCCATTCAGGAAAATCCCAGGAGAATTTTCAGGACGGTAGGGAAAGAGGCACTCGATAGTTCGCCAAGAATCAGTTTCCAATGTATAGACACTAAACATGACTCCTTCAATATCATTATCCTTCTTTTTGAAGAACCACAGCCCCCTAACCACCTTGTACTCATTAGTGGAGCAATCAAATCCAAATCCATTTATCATGCTGATTCGAGGTTCAAATTGCCCACGGATCTTACGCATCCACCATGACGGTGTCTCTGCTACTTTTCTTATCTCCCTGGTTGCAGGGTTAACCAAATGCCACCCACTATTAACGTTGTATAATAACAACAAGTTATTGCAGGCGTAGATATGGGGATCCCAAAAATCATCTGCAGAAAGTTCCTGGTGAACAAAATCGAGCTTGGTGGCCATTACCAAACCATCGTGATCATCTGCACGGGTGAGAAACTCATCTAGGTCCAAAGAGTAAAAACAGTAAAATTGACTAATTGGCACGGTGAATATGACTCTTCGTCTCCCTAGATATACATGTTTATCCTCGAGGGCTTTCCTATCGTGCAGTGCAATGAACTTGGTGTTGGAGATTAGAGAACGCCAAGGCTTTGATACGCATCTGAAGGGGCATAAGGACTTCACTGTTAGCCTTGCAAGAATCTCAACTATGATATCGGCTGGTAGGGGGGACTGGTGCCCTATCAGTTCGCCATTGTCTTCTTTAGCCTAAGATCAATATTCAGAAGAAAAAAAAAAAAAAAAAAACTCTAAGATCTGCAACGCTTTAGCTGCTTGAGAATCTCTTTCAGTAGAGATTATGATTCGGGAGGATATTGAGGGTACTTGATTGATAATTAGTGCATATATAGAGAGAGAGGATATGTGTTATGTACAAATAAGGAGTCCTGTTACAATAGTAACTAGGATACTTAATGGAGAATATGTTAATCCTATTACAACATGCCAATATCGTTAGGACGATGCACACTAGAAGTCGAACTCCTGCAACAAAAATGTAAATGTACACGATTGTAACTTTTTGTTCATAAGTTTATGATAGGTTTTTAGTTAGGATTTATAAATATTGGTATCATTTAGCATGCTTATCATCGTATAAATCAACTTAAAATTTATGAAACACCAATCAAAATGCGCACAGGGCAATACTTGACGTGCGTTTCAATGGTTTCATGTCAACATAAAAGATGAAAATGATAAAGGTTCACTACCATCTGGTCCTGGCCGGCTACAGCTACCAACCTATAGCTCACAGTAAATCAGTTACATTCACGGGCATCTCGTCAATCTGGATACTATAGTACTGTTCAATGTCCCTTAAGATCATCTCATCATCGTCCTTGACAAAGTTTATTGCCACACCCTTGCGCCCAAATCGACCCGAACGACCAATCCTATGTATGTATAGCTCTCGATTGTTTGGAAGATCGTAGTTGATTACAAGCGAAACCTGCTGAACATCGATGCCCCGAGCCCAAACATCAGTTGTGATGAGCACTCGTGAAAGACCTTTCTGAAACTCTTTCATAATAGCATCTCTCTCCTTCTGAGGCATATCCCCATGCATTGCAGAAACAGCAAAGTTATTAGTCCTCATCTTTTCACTAAGCCAGTCTACCTTTCGCCTTGTGTTGCAGAAAATCACAGCTTGTGTGATCGTAAGCGTATCATAGAGATCACAAAGAGTATCAAATTTCCAATCTTCTTTTTCAACTTTAACGAAAAATTGCTTGATTCCCTGCAGCCATGATCACACACATTTAGTACACAATTTTGCACTTGAATAGCTAATATCTTCATCAAAAACATCAAATGTTACAAACATCCAAAGTCAGCTTGTCACGTTTAACCAGGATCTTAATAGGATCAGTCATGAACTTGTTGGTCATCTCCAAAATATCATTAGGGAGTGTCGCAGAGATCAAACAAACTTGTAGAGCCTCTCGTAGATGTCTGTAGACTTCGTAAATCGTCTTCTTGAAGCCGCTGCTCAACATCTCATCAGATTCATCAAGTATTAGTAACTTAATGTGTCGAGTGCGTAGTGTTCCCCTCTGAATCATGTCATGGACTCTACCAGGAGTACCAGACACCACCTGAACTCCGTTCTCTAGCTTTCTGATATCCTCTCCCGCGCTTTTGCCTCCAATGCAGGAATGCGCTTGAATACTCATGTAGTTTCCGATTGCCAGTATCACTGTCTCTGTCTGTGCCGCCAGTTCCCTCGTCGGAGATAGTATCAGTACCTGAACCCTAAATCACAATGTAACTCGTTAATAAATTAAACACATAACACGAACCCTAAACCTAACCATAGATGGTATTAGCAACTTAATCAAACAAACTAGCTACGAGAATTTTATCATGCTTTGAGAATATGTGAACATGTACGTGATGCTCTATAGTGTCTAGGAATGTTGTACGCTCTACTAACATGTACTTGGGGAATGCTCGCAAACTTATAAGCCCTAAGACTAAAAATAATAAACAATGAAACAAATTAGGGAACTTACTCTCTGGAGGAGGTGTCGACAGTTTGGCAAGAAGTTATGGCAATCATGGAGGTCTTTCCGGTGCCGGATTGAGCCTGAGCTATGACGTCGCGGCCCTCGATCATGGGTTTGATGGCCCTTTGCTGGATGGCGGAGGGCTTCTCGAAGCCGTAGTTGTAGATGCCTCGGAGGAGCTCCTCCTTGAGGTTCATCTGATCAAAGCTCGTGATCGACTCTACATCATCCGACGACACAAACTCAAGCTTCTCCTTCAGCGCCTTGCTGCCGCTGCTGTGAACCATGTTTGGTTTGTCGAGTTGCACCGCCGCACCGGTAATATTTAGGTTAATTTGTTAGGATTGAATTGTTTGGGACTTTAGAGCATCTCCAGCAGTATTGCTAAATCAATTTTTTTTTGAAATTTGTCAATTTTTGGGATAAATAAGAGCTCCAGCAGAATACCTAAAATATTGCTAAATCCTAACATTGCTAAACTAAATTGACAAATTTAGCAACCTAGACAAGAATTGCTAAAGAGAAACTTATATTTTCCCTCCATTTTTTATCCACGTGTAAGTTTATGATTCGTTAAAAATATTATTTAACTTACACTTAACAATTACTGCTGGAGCACAATTGCTATTTCAATTGTTAAATATCCTAACTATTGTTAAATTTAGCAATAAACTAATCTATACTACTGGAGATGCTAGAGAGAGTTGGCTTAGTAAAGTCCCTTTTTATAGGGCAATGGTGTTACTTTAACTCTTTCTTAGTTTCTTTAACATTCCTTACCTTCCAAGCAAGCCTTTACCAAATTAATCTGTATTAATTCATCTAGGAAATATGTACTAATCCTAAAAGGGCACACCACTCTTGTACACAATTAGGTCTTATCAGTGATCGATGTTATCGTATATGCTTATGTACTATCCTAAAAGAACTACATATGAATTATCTTGATCTAAATTTAAGGGGTGACTAAATTTGGCCTCAAGCTTTGGTGTTGCTTTGACCACATAAGCCCTTTGGAGTTTTATGCTTAGTTTAGATATGGAGTTCTCTGGAATCTAGCTAATCCCTTACTTTGGAGGCAATATGCATACAAAACAAATCTTATATATAAAATTGTGTGATAATTTGAAGTTGTTCATTCAAGTTTCTCTGTAAAAGTAGCTGAAGAACTCATAAATTGACAAACTTTTGGGGAGAATCCCCACAAGAAGTTATTGGTCCTCTGGCATCCTCTGTACAAATTGCAATAGTGATAAGTTGATTGAGACAAGTATCGGAAAGATTGTTGTGGTGGCTATTGCAAATCTCATCTTAACAATGACAGTCTTGCAAAAACAACTCTGTTTAATTAATGGAACAATGTGTAAAACCACTATTCAAAAAAGAAGAAGCATAAAACCAAGAACAAAATGCCAGCACATCATCATAGCAGATCATCAAGAATATGAGACTAACAAAAGATCTCCAAAAATATGTTTGGCTAAATGGAACAATGTGTTCCACTCTGTTTACATGTTCAATCTCTTCTCTATATACATATCCTATCAATGAATTGAATCAAATCAATTAGGACAAAAGAATCCTTTTCTACAAAACTGCCAATAGCTGTTCATGATGGTGATGGTGATGGTGATGATGATGGTGTATGTAGAGATCATAAGGCGCCCAAAGAAAATCAACCAGGCAAGGCTTCCCCAAATCAAGCCTTGACCATGGCTTCCCTTTCCCACTCCAATGCAACAAGCTCACAGGACCTGGATGCAGAGACCTGCAACTATTCACCACATTATCACCACCAAGCCCATGTTGGTTCCATCTGTGATGAATAGCCTCAACATCTCCACCGAAAACCAACAAAAAAGGCGGTAGAGATCCCAGCTCGTAAATCCTCTTCTCCTTCTGAATCTCCATCCAACTCTCAATCTTCCTCGTATAATCACCCTCTCTCCACCTCACCAAGTCCATCACCATCACACCTGTATTGAAATAACAAGCACTCTTCCCTTCAAAAACCTTGGACATTTCACTATCCCCCCAAAATTCATCCGAAAAGTACTTGGTGAAATTCGCGTGACAATACTCCGGAGCACCAATAACTCTGGACCCTGACAACTTTATCCTCCACAGCTTCTCTACATCATCAACAACGATAACATCCGAGTCTAAATAGATCACACGCTCCACACAAGCGTCTAGCAAATCCACTAAGTAGCTTCTTGCGTAGTTCAAAGGGTTATCAAGAGCTTGACGAATGGAAGACGAGATCAGATGACTGACTACGCTCTCCTTGAACTGATAAACTCTGAACCTGAGCGACGGAAACGTGGAGTGCACAACTCGAGTAAGGTCTTGGGAAGTCACCGGACTAGAATCTGAAGCGACGAAGTGGAAGAAAGTGTTTTCAGGGCAAGAAGCGTGCTTGAGAACAGAGTGGACTGCAGCTATGGTGCCTCTCAAGTACTCAGAATCAATAGTCATTGCAACATGAACAAGAGAAGGATCACACGCCGCCGGAAAGTTCCCGACACCCAAAACACGGCAGCTGTATCCGTTTTTGTATTCCGGGGCTTCAGAGAATCGCTGCAAGAATGATAACCCTACTCTTTCTGGAAACGATCGGATTGCATTTGCGGGAGTAAAGGTGATCAAAGAAAGAAGGAAGAAGAAGAGAACCAAGAAGATGGTTCTTGAAAACATTATGGGAGAGAAGGAAATCAAAGTGAGAAAGAAAGAGAGAGGAGATGAACGAGTATATAAGTAGTGAAATGGTCAAGAAAACCCAACACGTCTTATAAAAACGAGCGTAACAGAAGAAACGCGTCTGCAATATTTTTCTAGTTTGAATTTTGCTGGAAAGCTTCGAGGTGGCTACAAGAAGAAACCCATGTGACCACGTGGGTTGATCAGATTGGTGTGTTTATTAGGCTTCTTCTAATTACTTATGGACATGTGACCACATGCTATGAACGTATGTGAATATTATTAAGAGCCACTAAGTATGTATTTATACGTTTATTATTGAATATTGACCATATATAAACAAAGAAATTAATGGTTTTTATTATGGTGTGAATTAGAAGTGGAGAAGTTTATAATAATTTCTAGATTGTTATGTGAATCCGATGACTTTTAGTCGGTGAGATGTTGCTTGGTTGATTAAGGTGTTTAACTGACAACTTTGAGGTCACGGGTTTAAATCTCACTGACATATGTAAGGTGTGAGTTATTAATAAAATATTTTAAAAAAAAAAAATTCAAGGACTTTTAAACCTATTAGATTAAACCTAAGCTAAAGTTTGACCCTTTATTAACAAGTAATTGACGAAGGGAGATGAGAAGTTTGAGAACACAAAGCTTGTTACTAAAGTTAAAGACCAATGATTTTTGTAGGCCGCGTTATTAAAACACGAGGAATCACATAACGAACTATTTTTCGACTAAAGCTATGACTATGGGTATTATATCACGCAGTCACATAGGAAAGCAATATTGTATACTAGCTGAAAGAAAGTTTCAATGTCTCTTTAAAAGAGAAGGGAAACAAAACAACATAGCTTCCAAGAATATTAAGAGGTCACATGGACAGCTGTGGCCACCTACCAGGGTATGTTCTTTATTCTGGTTACCAGAAATATTAAAGCAAGAAAATGAGAATAATTTCTTTGGTAAATTAGAGTACAAGCAAGTCGAATATTTTGGGCTCCTAATTCTTATACAAATACCAATTAAGGGCGGCAACCAACTCACGGACCCCTCAACAACAAGAACAAGAACAATGGCCTCGACACCACCAACTGGCAGCTCCGCAGTAGAAAATAACAAGAATCCAAGATAATGAGTTTGCCAGAAGGTAAAAAAGAATCAAGCAGAGAACAAGTAATATGTAGATAAACTTGAATTTCTTATTTAGGAACACTCTATACCATCCCATGTATTCATATTACTGCATTAGTTTCCTACATAAACATATGCAACATCATACACGAGTTGGGACTCAGACAAAGATTCAAGTTCAGTTGTATCACTATACTCAGCATTTTCATTATTCTTGTTAATGTAGAGAGAGAAGCCGAAATATACAAACTTAAAAAAACAGACTCTTTCTAGGATGGATCTAAGTAGTACTCACAGTGCATGATCAAGCTACTCTAAAAGTTGTAGCTCCTCCATTAAAGCTCATGACCTCATTTACACGATCATACTGCTTCCTGCAGCCTGGACATCTCCCATCTGCCTCTAAAATCCTTTTGTGACAAAAGAGGCATAGCCGGAAACCACATGAACATGGAAGAAAGCTCGAGTCTGTGATATCTAAATCCTCATAGCATATAGGACATGACGAAGGCTGGGGAACAATGCTTTGCCAAGTCCATGCAATGGCTCCATGACCACAATGCCAGTCTGACTGCACCGGGAAACTATGCTCCTTTGACAAGTTTGGCAGACTCTGAGGACGGGAAGCATCGTTAGGCCTCCAAGCACACGTGTTCACTCGTGACTCGGGAACTATGTTTCTGTTCTCTGGTTTTGATAACTCGGCTACAGGATTCTCAATACAGAGTTCCGGACCCGTGGGTTCAACCTTCATTTCAGTTGTGGCAGGAAAACCAAACAGATTGTTATGTTGATTGTCATCTGCAGTTAAAGCATCTGCCACAGCCTCCCAGTCATCCAGACACCCATCGTCTGGGTCCTCCTTGCTGACATTTTCTGGGCAACCACCGTTGCTGCTTTCGTTAAGATTCTTTACCGAATCACTACGATCCAAACTGCTTTCACAAGGGCTGTTCATTAGAGACTCCACATCACTGTCATGGATTCTTGAATTATCAATCGAACCTCCTGTTGAACTTGTTTCCAAATTGTCCAATAATATTTTCCGCTCATTATCTACATGCGTGAATGATGTAGGAGATCCTTCATTCCGATCAGCGTTCACCTTGTGCCCTTTATTCTTGACTGCATTACAAACCAAATACATTGTTCATACAATGTAAAGAAAAAAAAAACAGAGAATAAATACAGTTCAGATGAAGGGAAAGACAAATTCCAATATGATCAAACATACATGAAACTTAAAAACAATTATAAAATAATGAATCTTCTGAACTTGTTGTCTTAATGAGCAGGGTCAGGGGAAAAAGAATCAATGTCATCATTTTGATAGTTCAATTTAAATATTATATTTGGGTCTATGAAATCAAGAAAAGGGAACCTATGTACCAATTACTAAGTCAGGCATCAGGACACATGTATTCGAGTCAAAAGTCAGGCCACTCATATTCTATCCTGAATTGCTGAAATCCAAGAATTCTATAAGAAAGCCTAAACCCTTTCCTGATTTCTTCTTACATATACTGAGTATGTCAGTGCTAGCAATACAGCAATTAAAATATTGAAACTTCATGACTCTTGCCATAGTGATCAGCTATACTTTTACTCAAATAATAATAGACCTTTTTTTTTTTTTTCCTGCTAGTGTCGTACATTTATGATCATCAAAAACCCCTGAACTCTTGCACATCAAAAGTTCATAACTCTTGGCAAAGAGAACAGAGGCTAAACCCTAAACCTTCCATAAAAGACTTATCTTTTCTTTACTAATGTTTAGGGTTTATGGCCATCAACCAAACATCCTCTTCGTCTATTCTACATCCATCCACAGTATTGGGCAACATAAGCAGACATTTCCATTATACTAACCTCATATCCGCAAACATACAATTATCCTCAACTAATTAACTCTGTTCCTATTGACGATCAAAACTAAATACTCGTTCTCTACTGACATGCCACAAAAGACATAATCTTTCCACCAAACGATAGAATTTGATTATTATTCATCCTCGAAAAAGACGAAATTAGAAAGAATGAAAACACATACCATGTGAAAGCCACTGCTCACGGCGAACATCGAGCTTGCTCTGCTTCAATTTCGCTAACCGGTTCGTCTGAGAATCAAAAACAACTGTGAGAATAAGCTCATATCATTACAAATCATCCAATTCAATTCAATTCATATAATCTAGAACGCAAATTTTCACAAATTGAACATATAATCCAAAATTCAATCTCCAAATTCAAACATTCTTCCATTTCCCGCAACTTTTTCCCAATCCAAACCACACATGCAACCACAGATAAACGCAAAGCGAGCAAAACCACAAAACCTTACCCGCTTCTTCTTGGCCAAGTCTTTGGGGATAACAGGAGAGCATGAGGAGGAGATAGAGTCCATTGTGATTTCTGAATCAGAAAAACCCTAAGTTGTGATAAGAGAGCAAAAAGAGAGAAAGAAATTGAGGGAAATTGAAAGGGAGGAAAATTTGGGAAGGAAATGCAAATACGGATAGGCAGGGAGTGGATGTCACGAATTTCGCGTTTCTTCTTTCTTCTCTCTCTCTCTCCTTTTTTATTAACACGAGATTTTCTTCCGGGCTCGACACCACTACACGCTCTCCCCGCCGCTTTTATATATATATATATCTATATTTTGTGGTTCCGATTATGCCCTTGGGATTTCCAGGGTCTGCTTTTGTTGTGGGATTTTAAAAGTTGGAAGTCTTGCGTTGCATGATGTACCCAAGAACTTTTATTGGAGTTAAATTGGGCATGCGCTTTTAGGTACCAAATTTATTGTCATATATGATCTTGAGATTTATGTATAGGTACTTTTACATCTTGCACTCTACTTTGGTGTAAATGGTGAAGTAGAAAAGTATAGAGTTTGAGATCACATGAAAATCTGATGTTGTGTAGTCCTACACGCAAGGAAGTATGGAAAATGACCATATGTTTTGCTGTATGTGCAAACATTACAGATTCAGTCTGAATTATGAACTGGAAAGAAGCCCTAAATTCGTTAGTTGATCAAATTAACGAGGATATTAAGCACGAAAAGAATCCACACTCTATAGTTATGTCATTAATTCGTTAGCTGAATGAGGATACCAAGTTAAAGCAGTTTACACAGTTTACAAATTTTGATCAGAAGATTACAAACTTCAGCATCATCAATTTTAGCAATCTAAGTAGCAAGTAAAATAGATAGAACATGTTTGGGAAAACAGTTGAATCCTTTTCAAAAATTGCAACGTTCTGGTCTGGTGTGTCCCTGGTTTGAAGAGTTAATTTACAATGAGCGAAGGGCATTTCTGTGAAACCGAATACGGGTAATGTGGCGGAGCTGAAGCCTCTCAAGTGGAGGCATAGGTAAAAGAGGTGGTCCGTTTCACTTTTGCACACACGAGGACACGTGTCATGGCCCCCCACGTGTTTGGTTCCCCTAGAGCACATCACATATTTATTGTCTCTAGTCTCTACCCAGATTTATCTATTACTGTGTCACTGTAAAAAAGCTGGAAGTAAAAACATTGATATCAAAAACGAAGGATCAAAGTTACCATGAACCACAGATTTTTCCAAAGCAGAACAATATATGTAACCAAACAAAAAGAAGCAGAACCATATATTAGAAGAACCGAGTTGAGTCTGAACTACAACTGATACAATAATGTTACACTATTTTACACTGGGACTTGAATAAACCTGATCTGCAAAAACAACAGACTTTCTGGTGTAAAAGAATAGTGATGCAGAAATGCCTGCAAATTGCTGGGTATGAAGCTGACTTGTATTGAGAGGTACAGAACTTTGGGGTCGTTAAAACTCGGGGCTTTTCTGCTGTTTCACCAATTTTGTTACACTTACAGTGTGCTTATGAAGGGTTCTATCTACGACAAGATCAACAACAGTACCTTTTCTACGGAATTATCATACACCAACCTTATATACACAACAATGGCTCATGAGCCACTCTTCTGACCACAACAAGCTACATGTCCGGGCTATTCTCTTTCTCCGGTCTGTCAGAAATAAAGGAGATGTCACCTCAAGGAAGTCTTTCTGGTTTCAGTGCCACTACTACTACTACAGACAAAAAAAAAACAGGGGTTAGATCTCATTCTGACAAAGTGTAGCAAATGAAAGATGATGAAAGACATCCTCTGACAGAGTTTCAACAACATTTTTCTCAGGTCTACCTTGAGCTTCCAATCTCAAAGGAATTCTAAGCTACTATGAGACGGACAAGAATTTGTGGAACCGCTGTACCCTCGTCTGATCACAATATGGTGATCTGGACTCTGACGACTTTCTCCTTTTCCTTCTCATACGGAAGAAGTAATCTTCTGTGTCAAGAACATAAGAGATCTGCCACATGATACTTTGATGAATAGAGCTTCGTGGGAACATAACATGCATGTAAATTGTACAGATATTATATCTTCAGCTGTGCTTACATTATCCCCCACCCCCAAAAAGAAAATAAAATATAACAATAAGGTTTCCTTTTTACCCTTGAAGGTGGAAGGGTCCATTATTACTTCTGGTTGCCTTATTACAGAGAGATCATGATTTTTAAGTTTGACCATACATATAAAGAGATTAAAAGATTGGCTGGATGACCATACTTATAGAACATAAAATGATGCTTACATATGACAAGTCCTTTAAAAAAAACAATCAATTCTATACATTGTCAAGGGTGATAACAAGATTAATGAGCAATGCTAAGCCAAGAGATGAGATACCTTGGATGAGTTGCAAGCTATCTTACACTCCAACCCATTGACTAATTGAACACCCTCCATGGCATTGGAAAAGGCAGAGGATTCATCTTGCCCTGCAAACTTGCGCTTGTTTCTGGAAAAGTGTAAAGCAGCAAGTTAGGTAAAACAGCACAAGACCATATAGGACTACTAAAGAATGGACTAAAAAACCAACAATTAAGACAGAAATAGGGTCCTAAACAATATTAGATAAGATGCTAATTGCCCAGACACCTAATGCTACCCTCTAATACAATGTAAATCTGAAGTGCACATTATCACCTCTGCAGGGTAATTCCGTGTGGCTCCTTTTTGCCAGGATAAAGTGACAGGAAATCATTGTGCAGATAAGAAGAAAAGTTAGGTTCCATAGAAACTGCCGACGCCTCAGGCTTTTCACTCACACTGTCCATCAGCTGGATGGACAGACGGGAGGGTGCAGAGTGCTACAAAGAGAAGCCAAAGAAAATATATCATCAAATCGGACAAAAAACCAAATTTATGGTCTTGGGGGTTGGGAAGACAAGTGTCAGATGACTTACAAATTCCAATCTGTAAATGTTCTCCTCATGCACAAGAACACGTGTGTTTTCAAAATAGACAGAATCAACTAGCTTCCCCTTTTTCCTGGACTTTTCATATTCATATAAATGAAGAAGCTTATTGTCCATCTCATCAGTTGCAACCGCTTGAAGCTGCATAAAGAAACCCAATTCAGATTACTGGCACAACAAAGAGAACAACCAAGACACACAAACAGAGATCTTACACACCCCATGGAAAATTAACGAGCTTACCTGTTTAACAAATTTATATATTAACTTGTCCAATGTGAATAAGACGTAGGACTGATTTCCAATAATAGCTCGGCACTCATCCTCAAATTTTGCATTGTCAGCAGATCCATCAAGTAAATTGTACAGTGCACTCATAAATCTGCACAGAAATAACACAATAAGTCACAAGATAAAAATGCTTTGGGCAGTTCCCACAATTATAATTTACAAACAAGATATAGTTGGTGTGCAAATACCTGCCATAAAGATCTGGAGGGTTGCCATCCTTGGAAGTTCTCCACTTAGTTTCTGCTCCTACTGAATTTGTTTTTGCAGCTGAAATCCTCTCGTATAAAATCTGGCAAATTCAAAGAAAACCAGCTATAGTATATCTCTACCACTTAAAAAATTAAAAAAAACACACAGAAACAAACTCAATGCAAACAAATAAAAAACAGAAACGAGAAGTGTATCCTTACTTGATGAAGCCTATAAAGCACATAAAAGTTATCATTTCCATAAAAAACACGAGAGTCTTTCTTGTCATCAACTAAAGGTTCCGAGACATGCTTTGCAAGAGGCTTCACAGACATAAGAAAACGTTCTGGCAATTGCAAGGAACAGCTATCCCCAACAAGGTGCCCATCAGCCATCCCTTCAGCCTCACCTTCACTCTCAGCCTTACCATCAACATCATCATGTTCAGCATCCTCTTCTCCATGCTCTTCTCGGGAACACTCATCACCAGCTGTCTCACTGCCGGAGACATCTTCACCAGCTTCAGAAACATTTTCACTGTTCTCATCATCAGCATCTGCATCATTTTCCCCAGCATCCTGAGGGCAAATTTCTTCCCCGTTTCCGGATTGATATTGCCTTTCAACACCATGGTTTCCCTTAGGTAAAGCCTGCACCGCATCTCCAGATACAACGAAGTTATCCTCCCCATAATCACCGATAGGTGATAATTCACCTTCTTCCTTCTCAATTTTAGAGGGCCCAACAGACTCCTCATGCCGACTGTTGACTTTAGTGCTTTCTGTAAACACCCCATTACCAAATGAAGCAGGTTTTGCAGTATCACCACCCTGAAGCACCAAAATGAATATCAGTACTTAATGCAAAGCCAGTTGATAATATCAACCAAACTCAGAATCTCAAAAATGCCAATACTCCATAATCATACCTCCGATGAAGGAACAGCAGCATCAGCATTAGTTTTCTTTGATTGCTCATTTTCACTAATGGAGTCGTAAGGTCTTGAGGTAGTTGCAACAGACCCTTAAATGAAAAACAAACTCAAAACTTCAGTACTATTGAACTCCAGAAGCAAAATTATATCAAATAATAGGTGACTAAAGAACAAACAGATGCCAAAACTTAAGGAACAGGGATGAAAGTAAATAAATACAGACCTGACGTCACTTCCATACTGATTCTCCCATGGTTATTTTCTCCTCCAATTGCAAATGATGCGTTGGAATTGCCTACTCGATCAATGGAGACAATCGGTTTACTTGGCCCATGCATTTTATCAGAGATACCCATATTCTTCTGTTCTTTCTCTACCCGGATGTTATTACAGATCAAATCGTCCCTACCGGGATTATCTGCATCACAACTGCCATCTTCTTTTGCCAAGGTATCCCCATTAGCCAACGTAATCCTAGAACTTGCCACTTCTGCTAAAGCATTTTCATCTTCATTACCCCCAGATTTAGGCTGCTTAAAATTTACCATGGTAGTGTCACCACCAGGACTTCCTTCACTTTCTCCATTGCTTGATGCACTGCAAGTCATAGCCAACTTCCTAGTTTTGTCCACATCATCATCATCCTCTGAACCATGAGGCCGAGAAGGAATACCCAGCATTGGCTCCAAAAAGGTAGTATAAAGTCTCATAGTCTTACTCAACTGTTCTTTAGTTGAGCTAAGCTCTTCAGATGAATATTCAACAAGTTTATACAAGTCTTCGTGAATGCTGACATCAAGGTATTCATACTCCAGATGTGGAACTATAGATTGCCTGTTTCCAGCAGCAACAGCCAGAAGAATATCGTCCTCTATCTGTTTTTTATCTTTCAATTCCTTGATCTCAGCCACCAAATCTATTCATCAAGGGGAGTATAATTTAAATGAAGGAGCAATTATAAACAAATCACACAAGGTCTAGAGCTCAAGAAAGATAAAAGATTATACATGCAGCTGACTATAAGAACTTACATTTGCTGCTCAAGTTCTTTGAATCTTGTTGTTTGAAATAAAAGCTTCGGTGATCGAGTGATTTGTAATGGTTTTTGGCATATATATCAGCCCAGACCTTATTGAAATCCACTCTACACCTTGTCCATTCCTCTTGTTTCTGTTTCAGGCGAGTTAATATGACAGGCAGAGCAAGCGTTGGACTTTTCCGCAGAATGTCCATCACATCAAGACCATGGTCACCATATAATCGTTCAATGCACCTTATGTTCAGAGCTACAACAAACAGGAAAAAACTAAAATAAAAACCAGCACATATGAATATCAGAATTAAATGCCCAACATTTAAAGAATTGTAGAACAGCTTATAGAAACATACCAGTAAAGTGGTCTTCAATATGAATTTGAGTTTCCATACTGAGTTTATTTTCATTCATGCTGTTCAACAGTTCCTCTGCTCGCTTACAAGTTGAGCTCACTGACTCCAACAACATATCCAACTCAAACCTAAAATTTCCATACATCAAAATCAAAATAAGTTTCCATATGAGACAACATATCACCATTATCAAGTTGGTGATACATGAAATGAGCTATGTAAAAGAAATATCACAAAATTGAAACAGATCTACATGGGCATATAATAAAAATTTGTATGCAAAATGGTCATCAGGAAAATGTATAACCAACTGATGAGCATGAAAAGTTGCAGATACACTTGTATTTTATCCCCATATATTGTGAACCAAAAAAATTTAATAAAAACAGATATATAGCAAATTTACCTATCATCTTCACAACGGAAAAGACTTTCTTCATACTGATTTCTTCGCATATGTTTAAAAGAGTAATCTTCACTTCCTGAAGTCACAGATACCCAATGGTCATTCAAGACCTGAGCAGCAAGTTCTGATCTCTGGCTTGCTGAGGGTATTGGATACTGCAAAGTGACAAGCACCAATGAGTTGCCCACCAAAGATATGATACATAGTCCTATATGAAAATACAACTAAGTCATACATCTTCTGGAAGAAGGCGATAGCTTGGAGTACAACGTTCACAGTTAGAGAGGTCCAGCTCTTGAATAGATTTCGCCCAATACTTCTCCCTGTATCGTTCCTTCTCTTTAACTCCCTCCATTTCACGCTTTGGCTCCTTGTCTTTGTCCTCTAACTTCACTGACCGTGATAAATGGCCATCACTACCCCCAGATTCTGCAACACACAATTTAGACACTATAGAAATTCCTGATAAATCACATGGCAACTCATATATTCCATTTTGAAGATGTAATGATTCTAACAAAAACAGATACATAGATTTAACTAATATTATAGTAAAAGAAGAAATAAAATACGTACTTCTCACTACACCAGCAAGGAACCCATCTGCAAAATATAACCAGTTAGATAAAAACCAAAACCACATAGAACCACAAGAAAACAAGTAATGGTGTTTTAACAGCTACCAATATTCTCACAGCGCTCCAAGAACTCATTAAATTCCTCCATAAGATCTGGATGCTTCAATAAATCAGTCACCTGAGATGGGCAGGGGTTTAACCCAAAAAAAAAAATCAACTTAAACTCAAAGCAATATTCTCATTGATACTACTTTCTTAGCTAAAAACACAATGCTGTATCAAAAATAGTACAAGGGATTGTGATTGATCAAAGTATCAGCAAATTTTGAAGCATCAAGCTATTGAGCATAGCATTGTAGCACATACCATATTTTGTAAATCATTCCTTTTGATAATCCCATTGCTATAAATATGAAGAAACTTCAAAAATGTCTGGTAGTCGTCTTGGCTGCACAGACGCTCCTTGACTTTCTCAAAGAAACCGAATGCCTGGCTGTACTTGCCTGACATAAAATAGATAGAGACCACCATTAGCACAGTTGCTTCATTAAGAGATGGTAAAATTGTCAGAACTTTGAAAAACTGCCACCTATGGTGTACTAAGGATTATATAAGTAATCATAGAAGGTACATCAACCTGCCGTTTGAAAATTTTCTGCTCTTACCAACAAAAGATAGGAAATAAGAGCTTCGTTCTGGTTTAAGAACCAATATTTAAACAAGTCAACCCTCTTAACGAATTCTCAGACCAAGTATCAGTGTCAAATTTAAAATATATTTTTCCCTTACACCAAATGAACACAAACAATGTGGAATTTGTTTTCCAACTTTTGTAGACATTCATTGTACAATAGTCATCAAGGACACACGTCCTGTAACCTATGATATGTCAACAAGAGAAACAAAAATAACATGAAAAAATAATTGTAGAGCATGTTTCAATTACTGAATGCAAACATTTGTATAGCATGACTGACTCACCCTTTAAGGTATCTTTGTCATCATAAGGAGAAAAGTTAGCATTTGCTCCAAAACCATCAACCTTCCTGGAAGATTTTCTTTTCTCTGGAAAACGCTGCAAGTTGTAATCCCTGTTGTTATCAGTCTCTACTTCTCTATCTTCATGGTCACGATTTCTCCTATCCCTATTCTCCTTCTCAGGAAAACGTTTCCTCTGCTCCTTCAGTACTTTCATCATTCCTTTGTCATCATCTAGCTCAGGACGATCAACACTAATATCATGATCACCATGAGAAGTAATTTTATCCCGCCTACGTTGCTGTAAAAAGAAGCCACCAGCCCTTTAAGAATGACTAAGTAAAACAGAAACGGAAATTAAGATCAAGTTCAATGTAATTACCTTGTCAATAGGCATTGGCCGCAGAGTAGGTGTAGCAGAGCTCCGCTCATTAAAACGGGGATATGGATTGCGGCCATATTGTCCCTGATGAGTTGAAGTTGTTGCTGACGTATCTGGTAAAAATCTAGTGAACTCATCCAGCAGATCTGGTTGGTCATCAAATAGAGAAGCAACCTGAAAGTTCATGTGTGTAAACTACTAAGAACATGGGGAGGAATATTTTCTGAGGGACAAAAAGAAGAGGAGAATGACTCAGAGACATAAAACAATCAAATTTACCTCCTGGTAAACCTCATTTATGTCCTTGTGCTCCTTTCGATACATATTCAGTATGTCTAAAAATGACTTGTACACTTGCTCATCATTTTGGAAACGTTTCTGCATGACAGATATCCAGCATTAAAAGACAAAGTAATAAACTTTAGCATGTGATTTAGGGAAAGAAAAAACCACCATACTATATATTCACCTTGATCTTGTTTACAAAACTGATTGCTTCTTCAAATTCAACGGTCTTTTTTGGTTCCACTTCCTCAAGAGTTATCTCATAACCCTTTGGCAAAAAGGTATTAAACCCCAAAATTAAATTGGTATGCCCTTTAAACAGTTCCTTTACTCTTGCAATGACACCTGTCGTGTCGGTTCTGAAAGAGATGGTAACATTAGTAGAGATACAACAGCAGCTAAATCGCCAAGCATCTATTACAAGGTAAAAAACTACGGGTCTAGTGCTACCTTTGAGCCTTGAAATCCTTCATGACCTCGAGAAACATTTCATACTTTTCTCTTTGGTCTTGAAACATGTCTTTCACTTCTTTGAGGTATGTAAGAGCATCATTCGTCGTCAGTTTCTGTGAAGCAGCTACTCCGACGCTGACTACTCCAACGCTAGCTACTCCACCTACCACGCCTCCTCCTCCTCCTTGCACTTGGGGCGGCCCATTTCTGCCAGAAATTGACAATCAATCAACATGCACAGATACAACATATTCGCCCAAAAAATGTGACATCAAGAATATCAATGCAGTTACATCAGTACATACAACTTCTTCCTAATGCAAATCTACCTACACACTCTTGATTATTTGCTCAATACTAATCAGGGATTAACAATACAAACAGAAAAAAGGGAAGAAAAAAAAAATCTTCGGTATTAACATTTTCTCGGTGACCAAACTAAGCTAAACCCTAACCAATTTCATCTCTCGAAACAAAACAATCACCTATCAAACTTTCATCAAGCTCTCCAACTCGAGCCTCTGAAACCGAAAAACTACTCAATCAAACTAAAATCGAACAACCTCCACGATCAACCACACGCAATCGAATCAAATCCACACCACACCTAAACACCATAGCTAATTTAGCAAAACTACAATCGCACACAATGATCAATCAACCGCAAACCAAAGCCTGAAATCCTCACAACACGACACAAAATCGAAGCAATTCAACCATGCAGAGAGCACAGAGAGACTCACGAGTCCCCGCGCGAAGAAGCAAGCGGGCGTTTCAATTGAGAAGAACCACCGCCGGCGCCGCCACTACCACCACCGCTGTACACATCGTCTCGTATTCTCTTCATCCCTAACCAAAACCACAATCTCTCAAATCAGAAAACCAGAAATCAACAGAGAGAAATTAACTGACAAAAAGCCATTTCTGCACAAATGAATTGTGAGAAATAATAAAAAATAGTTACTTTTTTACTGTGAGCAGATCTCTCCTACAATCAGGAGCTAATCGATTTCACATGGAGAAGAAGAAGAACCAGCGAGAATCAGAAGAAGAGGATTTGATTGATATATATCGCTTCTCTTACGTTAAAAGAAAAAAGTGAGAGAGAACTAATTTTGTAAGAGGAGGCCGAGGGGAGACGAGACCAAGTTTTCGTTTTATATATTACACCATAAATTTACAAAAAACTAAAAATAAAAATTTAATTTTTAAGTACGTGGAACTGCGCAGTTCAATTCGAAATGGCTTGGCTTCTGTTCCTGTCTCTGAGCACAAAACCGTGGGCTGGGTCGGGTCGGGTTCTGACCTGAAAAGGCACGAGGAGGTGGACTGGGTACTTGGAGGGGGTGATGCTTTGTTTCTGGAAGTGGTATTGTGACAGTGTATTCAACTTACTCAAGGTATATGGAACTAAGGCTTTGGGGAAGAAAAATGAGATGGGACTAATTCACAAGTTATGGATCATGATGGATATATATATATACAATATATGTGTGTGTTGGAAAAGAGATTTGGAAAATATGGATTTTCTAATGGGGTGGAACGTACACGACTCAGAATTATTTGTTGGATGTGATCCTTGTGGATTTAAGATGAGGTAAATTTTAGATTATGCGTTTTCGGGGTTTTTTCTAAAGAGTTTTATGATGAAACTTTATTAATGTAAAACAGAAAATTAGTTATTAGGAAGTCATAACGTGAAAAATTAGTGGTGGATTGATGTACAAGTGCATGAAACTATAGGATATAGAATGTGAATAGTTTCATCACTTTCATGTCACAGATACAAATGATACAATCCATACACGTCAAACCTTTAGAATTAGTAAGAGACTCGTGTCAAAAAATTCTTTTATGCACCAACATTCCCCAAACTACATATGATTATTTGTAATTTAACATTTGTCTTGGATTTCTTAGATTCATCGTTTTGTTTTCTTTCTTTCCATGTTTGTTCCAATAGGTTGAGATTTAATTCTCCTATGCACTACAGTTACCATCTAGTATAGAGTATGGACTATCAGATTATCTATGCCTAGACAACGAAAACGGATCAGATCAGTGGCGGAGTTGTTGACAGATTATCTTGTTGCCCTCTTAAACTTGACTCAAGCTGCTCTATAAAACAGTGTAGTAATCTCTGGCATACAAATATATGGGAGTTTGTAGTATACATGACGTACACGTACACATCAAATAAGAACCCACCGTTATCCGTTTCACAAATAAACAAGGTTTTACGTACATTACACATCCAGACGCAGTCAAACTGTAAAGATTTTTAATCCCCATTACTTGAAGCAATAAGGAAAACCAAATTAAAGATTCAGAACAGAGGGGAAGGGTCGCACCAGAAAAGAAGTGAGAAATGAAATGGTGGCTTAAAAGCCAAAGATTTCGACTGAAAAATGGAAAATCTTTATGATGAACAGGCATTGTAACAGGTGGTAATAGCAGGAAAGCATATCAAACCAAACCTTGACTGTGATTTTCATCAACAAACACTGTATATTCCGATACATATAGAGATGTGCACACATGAAGGGGTGAGGTAAGAAATGATAATCCATCAAGCAAAGCTGTAGTTCCTACTGAAATATTTCTCTACTCACTATGATTACAATCCCAATTTATCCTATCCCTATTCTACTTTCACCATTGCCCCAATTTCTCATTCTGCTCCTCCATCATGCAGTTTAGGATGATCAAGACTAAGATCTCGACCCTGCTGTATTCCTATCCCGCATTCACATTGCTGTGCAAAGAAGCCAGCAGACCATTAAGAACACAATAATAAAACAGGAACAAGAACACCAAAAGGAGTAATGTATTAACCTTTTGTCCACATTAAACAGGATTTGAATCTGGTAGAAACTTAGTGAACTCATCAAGCAGATCTGGCTGGTCATCAAATAAACAGCAACCTGAAGATCGATGTAAAGTTGTAAACTACCCAGAACATATGAAAATTATTTTCTAGAAAATAAGAATAACAAACAAGTGTTAAATGAGAACCATTAATATAAACCGCCAAACTCAACAAGCGACAAATAGAATATACTTACTTCAAGGTAAACTTCAGAAATAGGTTTGTCCTCCTTCCGATACTTGTTCAGTATGTCTAGGAATGCCTTGTAAACACGGTTGTCGTCATCTTGGAAACGTCCCTGTAAAAGAACCCATCAATCAAAATGCAAGTAATACCACATACTTGGTAGGCAAGTGATATTCGCACTCCAAACCTATAAATTTGCATTTAAAGAGCTGTTATTAGCACTGATTCGTTTAAACTAATTATATCATGTCAATAACCAATACTGCCCCTCATTTTCTTTTACCAAAACGCTCAGTCCTAATTGCGAAAAGATAAATTATATCCTTATATCAACCATCAATAAATTGATCAAATATATATGTTTTGAATCAAGTCGGCCCCAATCACAGTGTCATAATCATTTTCTTTTTAGCCTCTAAAGAATCTGTACAATTACAAGCAAACCAGCAGCATAACAAAAATGCCAAAATCTAAAAAAGGAAAATGGTACATCAGCTGGAGAAGAGAACAAGATTGTCCATTGACGAGAGAAAATGAACGAACTATTATTTTACACGGGGGAAATGGGTGTTGAGAGATAGATGAGAGTTCTCCAACATCTCAGAGAGGGGTCCTGGATCTGGTTATATATAAAACCTATGTTGGATATGGGGATGGAGAATATGGTGTGAATGTAGTTCTGTTGGCCTTTTGGTTCTCTAGTTGTGAGGACGAGGAGTTACATGGCATTGTTTTCGATACTAAATAACGATGAAGTTCATGCAAGACAATATCAAGAGTCGCAGAACTCGGTGAAGCAGAATGGTGAATGACGACCAGATGGCAAAACTAAGGAATATAAGAAGAAGAGAAAAAAGAGGACTACATTGACACTAAATGGTAAAATTAACTTCTATAAATATAACGAGGTTAAAAAGTCGGGTGCAAAATGACATTTGAGAAAGGCAACAACTCCCCCACCATTTTGATCTCTTTAACTGTCCCTGCCTATTGAATATCTGAAGCATGTAATGACTTTATCTTCTCCTTCCCTCTCCCAAACAGGACACGCATCCATGTCCTCGTTGCATATCTTAGTCACTCCTGCTATATATCCTCTTTCAAATGATGAAGATTCTTTACAAGCTAAACAATTGGATTGAAAATTGCAGCCCTACCTAACATTTCCCCTCCCCATGCTGATATGCTAATAAGTCGAAAGACAAGAGTAGTTTTGCAATTTGAAACCAAAAGTAGTTTAGCAAAAGGAGTGGAAATGTACAAATATGGAGTGGGAAGAATCACTTCCCTTAAAAAGAATAAGCATTCACCTTTATCTTGTTTACAAAATTGATAGCTTCTTCAAACTCAGCTGGCTTCTTTGGAGGCGCATCTTCATCAAGGGTTATCTCAATACCCTCTGGCAAGAAAGTATTGAAACCCATAATTAAGTTGTTATGCCCTTCAAATAGTTCTTTTACTTTTGCAATGACATCTACTCTGCAAAGTCTGACAGAGACATGAATAATGGAAGACATCCATCAGCATCAAATTTCAACTAAACAATGTGCATTACAAGGGGACAAAAAGAAACTAGTGGTACAGAATACCTATGAGTTTTGAAATCTTTCATGATCTCAAGAAACCTTTCATATATGACTCTTTGGTCGGAAAACGCTTCCTTCACTGCTTTGAGATATGCTACAGCATCTTTACTGGTCACTTTTGGTGCGACACGTCTTACAGTTACTCCTCCAGATATTTGGGGAGGCCCATTTCTCCACATCAAAAATAAAATGAGAAAATTCAATATACAATCAATGAAACACCCGAAATTTCCAGAACCTCAAAAACGGCAATGTGATCACTCTATGCATACGACTTCTATTTGCTACTGATGTCCTCTATATATGCTAAACCTAGACATCTAAAAAGGAAAAATATACTATTTCCTCCGCATTCTGTCTACCAAATCAAACTAAGCCCTAAACAAACTGACATCTAACAGTTTAATATACAATCAAAATGCAAGCACCCTAAAATTCTGGAACCTCAAAAACTACAGCATACAACAACTTTAATTCTACCACCCAAATGTTCTTTATAAACTTTTACCCAACCTAGTGTTCGAAAGAAAAGAAAAAGATTAAATCTTTTCAGAAACTGAAGATGAAAGATCAAAACTTTCTCTCATACAACTCCCCACCATCCTCTTTACCAAATCAACCAAAGCCCTAAAAGAAAAAGGAAAACTTCTTTAGGTAATTTCATCTCTCTGAACACCAAATCTACTCGACCAAGACACAAAACAAACCAATCACTCCAATTCAACCCTTCAAACCCAAACTACTCCTCATTTCAACTCAGAAATCCAACAAAACAGACACAAAATAAACCACTTCATCTACAAAGCATCACCAATCAAATCAATCACAGCTGACATTAACTCACAAACATGGGAACAAAGCCAAAATCTCACAGAACAAATTGGCAGATAAAATCAAAAATTATCAATAATATAAATTAAAGCAAGAATTCAATTCAGGAGAGAAAAGAAAACAGGCAGAGGAAAATTAGACTCACGAGGGAGGAGTTGAAGAAGAAGAAGAGGGGGCTTTGGTTTCAGAATCAACGGGAACATGGTCTGGTATTCCCGCCATCCCTGCCAAACAAAACCCAACAACATTAATTTTGGTTTTGAGGTCTGGCCGGTGGTCTATTATAAATGTTCCTACTTCCTACATTAATTTTTACATTTTCTTTTCTTCAGTTGTATCGACATGTTATTGTTACTTTCCACTTTTTACTGTGGACGGTGGAAAATGTGTTTGAACAACTTTAAATGCAGAATTCCTCAATAATAAATACCATTATCACCAAATTTACTATTTTTCTATTTTTTTCCCCCAGTTTTTCCGTTTGAGTGGTTTTATACTTTTACTTTTGAACCTCAAATTTGGTATTTACATCTCTATGTGAAAAATTTAAAATTTTTGTTTCTCCCTTTTATACATTCTTTTTTTTCAGCAATGACACGATCCACATTCACCTTTGTAAGTCTGTAACTACACCATAAATTTTGCAACGTAAATATAAATCATCGCCTCATGAGTCATGAGATGTCAGTAGTCATTTTTTGAAATGTCCATTGAACTTGAACAAAACTATATTTCAGTTAAAAGCTAATAATGACTAGTATTTCAGTCCACACTTATCAAATAACTAATTGAGACTTTCAATTTACATCATAATGTTAATGATATTTTACTAGCATCTCAAATTTAATAAGTATATATAGTTGTCGTTTTTTTTTTCTTCTTCATCCGTAGGAGTTAGTGTACACAAAACATGGGCGATCCTGAGACTTTTGATGCCCAGTGCAGAAAAAAAATTTGGTGCCCAAACATAATGATTATTTCAATCCAATTTTTATTAGATAAAATATATGAATTATGCATCGATTTTGGGTTGCGACGCATGTGAGTTATGCATTGATCAACAATTTATTATGTCTGTTTTTTTTTTAAGGAGCATGTATATGTAATATGTTAGATTAACAAAATGCCAAAATTATAGCATATATAGAAAGAAACTGAACCGGGAAATGATTGATACGCAACTGAAAATTTGGCCTCAAGGATGGGTAATTAGCCGGTTAGTTTTAGAGCGGACAAAATAAATAAGAAAAGTTTGAAATATAACAAATGATAGCTAAAATAACTATTGAAAGTTAAAATTAAAGAAAAAGTAATTCTAAAATTTTGGTGAATGAGACTCGTACGTTTGTTATAGTCGTACGTGTTTACTCAAAAAGAAATTATTTCCACAAAAACATATATACACTATCATTTTAAATGGTGGATTACACTAAACTGTTTTGGTGGTGGGAGATAGAATACTAAAACAACCTTACTCGGTAATTGAAAACGGTGGAGCTAATTAAATGCTAAATGGCAAATTATGATTGATTATAGCCTTAATTAGAGACATTTACATAAAAGTCTACTTTGATACATTTTCTTTTACATAAGTCTATCCAAACATTTTTACTCACATAAGTCTACTCAAACATTTTTACTCACATAAGTCTACCCAAGCCTAAATAGAGTTTTAGATTAGGTATTGAAGTTCAACAAAATTACAGACTACCATCCAACTAAAAAATTAAGAATTAAAATTTGTTTAGTCTTTATGGTTTGAAATCAACACATGTTTAGTTATTTTGGTTTTATTTTAATCTGAATAGTCCTTAAAGTCACAATTTTTCATCCAAATAGTCCTTATGGTTTTATTTTAATCTGAATAGTCCTTAAAGTCATGATTTTTCATCAAAATAGTCTTTTCGATAATTTTCTCAGTTAAAGGCCATAAGGACTATTTGGATGAAAAATCATGACTTTAAGGACTATTCAGATTAAAATAGAACCATAAGAACTATTTGGATGAAAAATCGTAACTTTAAAGACTATTCATATTAAAATAAAATCATAAGGACTAAACATATGTCGACTTCAAACCACAAGAACCATATAATATTTTACCCAAAAATTAAAGTATCTCTCATATATTTACGAAAATATTACTATTGTAAAAAGTCAACAACTACTCTCTTATCCGGAAAAGTCTTCGGCCGACATCTGATGAGGTCTCTGGTGAATTTTTCGGCCGACCTCCGGTGAAGATTTCGGCGACCACAAAAGCCACTATCAATGACCAAAGAAGATACTACTGCCAACAACAAAACCTACTACCACTAGCAAAAAAAAGACATTACTGCCAATAACAAAAGCTACTACCAGTAGCAAAAAAAAGATACTACTGCTAGCAAAAGAAAAATCTACCGCCAACAACCAAAAAAAAGATACTACCACCAGCAAGAAAAGTTATACTACCACCAGCAAGAAAAATACTACAGCAAAGCTGAACAAAAATTACTACCAAGCATAACAAAAGCTACTCCTACAAGTTATGAAAGCTAATTTTTGAGATGTACAAAACTATAAAATGTAAAGGATACGACTAAAATAAAAATGTTACTTCAATCGAGACAATATAACAAATTCAATGGTACAAAGAGTATGAAGCCTTCTACAATGATAATCATGTACAGAGCTACTTCCATAGTTACATAAAGCTATAGGAAAAAAATTTCCACCTTGACCACGATTTTCCTGATGGACCGAATGATCTCTATGGACATTTCAATATCTTAGTTCACCTGATTTTTGAAATCAAGTCATGTGATTACTCCTTCTTTTAGATGCGTTTGTGCATCTTGCTTTCCTTTCTTATAGATGCCTTGTTTTGCTTTATTACTTTTTAGTAAAAAAAAAAAAAAAATCTGTTGGAGCAAAGATTTATTTAAAAATTAACAAATTTTTAATTATATTTTTTTAATTTATCAATGCTACTGGAGATGCTCACCAAAAATAATAGTCAACTATGAATTCAACATGAAAATTTTACAAGAACTTACTAGTCATAAACGTCATCTCAAAACCAAGGAAATAGTGAAAGTTTAAGTACGTGAAACTTCACAACATTGTAAATAAGCATATCACAATCTACTAATTATCATTCTACTAAATAAAGTCCCAAGTTGTTTGGTTGAAGAAGAACTCCGCTGTATTGGTAGTTCTGGTACAAGAAATCTAGTGAACTCTCTTATCAGATCTGGGTGGTCACGAAATAAAGAAACGACCTGAAAGTTCAAATAAATTAACTACTATATGAACATGAGCAGGAAGAGTTTATGAGGGCCAAAAAGAAGAGGACAATGACTGGGAGACATTAAACAATCAAATTTACCTCCACGTAAACCTCAGTTAACTTCTTGCGATTCTTCTTAACATTCAGTATGTTGAAGAATGACTTGCGTACTTGCTTATCATTTTGTAAATGATTCTGCAGGACAGAGATATCCCGCATTAAAAGGTAAGTACTAAACTTTAGTATTAGTGAAAGAACAAAAGAATACCATGCTAATAATCACCTCGATCATGTTTACAAGATTGGAAGTATCTTCGAATGGTTCCACTTCCTCATGATCAAGAGTTATCTCATAACCCTTGGGCAAAAAGGTATTAAACCCCAAAATCAACTTGGTATGCCTTTAAACAATTCCTTTACTCTTGCAATGACTCCTGTCGTGTCGGTTCTGAAAGAGAGGGTAATATTAGCAGAGATATACAACAACAGCTAAATCACCAAGCTATTTCTATTACAAAGGGGAAAGATTACGGGTGTAGTGCTGCTACCTTTGATCCTTGAAATCCTTCATGACCTCAAGAAACATAACATACTTATTTCCTCTTTGGTCTTGAAACGTATCCTTCACTTCTTTAAACAAACCATCTACTACGGCAATGACATCTCTCCTGTCAAATCTGAAAGAGAGATGGTAATGTATTAGCAAAGATAAATAACAGCAGCTAAAGCACCGAGATATCTTCTTACAAGGGAAAAGTTCACGGGTCCAGTGCTACCTTTGAGACTTGAAAATCTTCATGACATCCTCAAAAAATAGATAATAAAACATTTCTCTTATTATTTCATCTTGAAATGTCTCCTTCACTTCTTTGAGGAACGTAAGAGCATCATTCGTCGTCAATATCTGTGAGGACGTATTATGATGATCGGAGGACAAAGATTTCTTAACAGCGCTGGTAAGGAGTACTCCTGTTGAAGCCAAGGCTACTCCAGCTACCACGCTGCCTACTCCTCTTCCAGCTTGTACTTGGGGTAGCCCATTTCTGTCGAAAATGTCAATATGTAAAATATAATTATACAGAATACGCTGCAGACTACATGCTCTTGCTTATTAATTTGCTCAATACTAATCAGCTATAACAACACAAACAAGTAGCATCGAGAAAAAAGAGAGGAAAACAACACAAACATGAGAAACTCTGAGAAGAAATAAAGGATTCAACCAAATTCTAGATTAACATTCTCTTTGTGACCAAACTAAGCTAAGCCCTAAACATTACAATAATCCCGTATCCGATTTCATCTCTCGAAAAACAAATCTGCTCAAAACACATGTACCTATCAAACTTTTATCAAGGTCTCCTATTCGAGAGTCCAAAATCGAAAATCTACTCATTTATGCCTAGTAGTGAGACATGTGGGACTGGCCAGATTCCTTCTTCGCATAATTTGCTCATATATATAGCACTTGGTTTAAAAATAAAAACAACAAGTTTCTCAAGTGTTCAAAATTCTAGTACACATCCAACATCACACTTTGCTTAGTGCATATAACTATCATTCTTATGCAATCACATTTTCTAACATGCCCTAATCTGATTTCCACTTCCACTTGAATCATTTTCTAGCAATTGCAGCAAGATTGAGGATATCTAATAGCTACTCATTTTAGATACTCAATCTGTTTTCTTGAATCTTAGAGTAAGAGATCTCTTCTGATTTCAAACTAAGCGAAAGTATCAACAACCGTAAACAATAATACCCACTACAAGTATAGAATACTAGACACCAAAACATTTACAAATGGAAAAGATTGTACAAACTCCAAACAAACATGGCGATTCGATCATGCATGCAGTTGGGAACTTACGAGGCCCTCGTCAAAGAAGAAAGGGGTTGTCTCATCCCTACAAATACAGAATCACAGATTAGTAAATTAGTTAGAGGAAAAGAGGAAGAAAAAGAACCCAGATCAGATGTTCAACAAGATCGACTTACTCCACAGATTATATTTTATTTTTTATTGGTGGTTTTACTTGGGTGTTGGCAAAACCTTATATTTTCCCTTATGTAGGTGCTGCTCATGTTCTCAACTAAAACCCTAAACTATGATCAAGGTTGGGCCGGATCATTTCAAACATTCTTAAAAAAGAATTCTTCTTCTCAAAAAATAAAAAAAAAAAAAAAAAAACTCATTAGCTAGAATTCCGCAATTAATTTAAGAAAACAGCCTAACCTTCTATATCTCGTTCAGTTCAAATGTCAATTGTATACGGGCCGGGCATGGATCAAAACCAAACAGAGGCTAGATATGAAAAAAAAATTAAAACATGGCTCAACCCGAAATGATCCCAGGGTACGTATAGCTAAAGAAATTGTTGTATTATATGTGTGTATATTTTCTCTGTTTACAAACCACTTAGAAGGATCAGCAATTCAGCATCATAGTACGTAATGGCGGATCCAGGATTTGAACATATGGTGGGCTTCAAATTTGGCCGAAGGGCAAAAAAAAAATTTCAAATACAACCATGCAAAATGTAGGAACTCAAGTAGCCGTTAATAAGTCTTCAAAAAAAAAAGTAGGCGTTAATGAAAGTAGAAGAAATTTCTAAAAATCAAAGATAAATTTGAAAACTCAACAAAATTTTCCCCAAAAGTTTGGATTTTTTGAGATTTAAGGAGAAGACTAGAAAACTAGAAGAAATAGCGATTGATGAACTGAGAAACTGAAGAATAAAAACATAATCACGTATAAAAAATAAAAATAAAAAAAAGACATGCACAGCTAGTCGGGAAGTTGGGTGGAATTGACTGAAAAAAATACATATATATAAAAAATAAAAAAACATAATATACCTAGGATTTTTTTTAACTCCAAAAAATTTGGTTGGGCTTGAGCCCTACCAACCCTTGCTTTGGCTCCGCCCCTGATAGTACGTAGGCTGAAACGAAACCTCCGGCTCCAAGATCGAGAGCAAGTTTGTTGCAGTAGGCCATTAGTACTCGGTTTTGAAAGAAGGGTACGTCTATAACTAAGAGTCTAAGACCCAGCAGTAATCAGCTACAGTTGATATTGTATATTTTCACGGTAGTTTGGTTATAGAATTTAGACCAAAGCGTGGTTCTAGCGATGTTCAGTTGATACAAGAATTAATGGGATTCATATACTGATCGGCATACATCATTATATTTCTAGACACATTTATGCATGCAGTGATGCAGGTATAAATAAACTTCAGTACTTCATCAGAGACCGCTCATTCTTGTACATGCACAATATTTATGTATAAGAAAACACTACTACGTACAAGCTAGGAACCATAAAGCCATCAGATCGACCCAGCGTCTTGATGAGGAAATGAAAAAGGGTTCATGACGAGTGAGTCCCTTTCTCCAAAGCTCATGATTGGTTGACGAGTGAGTCCCTTTCTTCACTGATCTGTGATGTACTAATTTGTCAACTGATCTGTGATGTACTATTTTAACTCTGTTTTAAAATGTAAAACTGATTCACAATTACCGAAGATTTGAGCAGTCACTAGCTAACCAGATAACTCTCTAGCAGATCACATAACCACAAAACCTACATCAACCGACCTATATATAGTGAATCAGCATTTCCCAATCAAAATGGTTAAACACAAAGGCTGTTTACATGTCCACATTTAACCAACTCCGCTTTAAAATGTAAAACTGATTCACAATTACTGAAGACTTTGAGCGGTCACTAACTAACCAGATAACTCTCTAGCATATCGTATAGCCACAAAACCTACAACAACCGACCTATATATAGTGAATCAATCTTTCCCAATCAAAATGGTTAAACACAAACACTGTTTACATGTCCACATTTAGCCAACTCCGCTTTCAAATGTAAAACTGATTCACAATTGCTGAAGACTTTGAGCAGTCACTAGCTAACCAGATAACTCTCTAGCAAATCACATAGCCACAAAATCTACATCAACTGACCTATATATAGTGAATCAGCATTTCCCAACCAAAATGGTTAAACACAAAGACTGTTTACATGTCCACATTTAGCCTACTCCGTTTTAAAATGTAAAACTGATTCACAATTGCTGAAGACTTTGAGTGGTCACTAGCTAACCAGATAACTCTCTAGCAGATCACAATGTCGTTGAAGCAAGTAAGATAGCAGATAACTCTCTAGCGGTCACTAGCTAACCAGATAGCATATGTCCTTGAAAATATACTAGCAACAATGTTCTTAGGAAAATAAGAAATACAATTCAACATTTCAACAACAATGTCGTTGAAGCAAGTAAGAAACACAATTAAACAACAATGTCCTTAAGAAAATCCGAAAATAAAAAACACAATTCACCAACTAAGCAACAATGTCCAAATACAATTCAAATAAAGAAAATAGATTCTTGCAAGCCTACTCTTCCAATTCTTTTTCTCCACATCTTTCAAGTACTTTTTCGGTATTGGAGTCAAACTCAAAATTCATAGTCTCTTCTTCCTCTTCATATGAATCCATGGTTTTCACTTTTCCAACAAAAAAAAAAGTTTTTTTGGCCGTCGTCCGCCTACACTTGCCAATTTGCCGAAAATCGAGACGGCAACTCTTCTCCGGGCGCCTAGGCAACCGCCTAAGCCGTTATATATAACCAAAAAATAACCATAGATCTGCATCAACTATGATGTAGAAAGTCTCGCATTGATAAGTGCATGATGACAGAGATTTAGAATCTCGGTGGGCACTATGGGTGGTCCGGCCAAACAAGAAGCTTTATCAATGATTAAGAGACCGATCCATAACACGCACAACTTTAGCCAATTCGAGAAGCCTATAAAACCCATCTCCGAGCTCAAACCCGCTACAGATCATCTCCACGGCTAGATCAAACACGTTGTTGTCCAATTGAGTTGTCCTTTCCAGACAATTGAGAGCACGTTTCTCCTCTTCCTCTAGATAAGCAGAAATGTCTCCGATTGAAATTGAGATCCATCCCTCCTCAATCTCTACTTTCACCTTCAAATTCTCAAGCACTGAAAATTCTTCCACGCAATCAAAGAAAGTATCGGGCTCTTCACTGACAACAAAAACAACACAGCTTAATTAGATGAGCTACCAAACTAGACAAAACAGAGACTGAAATTGAAATTGAAATTAAAACATAGACATAAACATAGATCCATACCTGATGATTGGCTAGATGATGGTGGCAGCCACCGATTCGTGGTGCTGGTCAATTTCGAGTCGGTAATAGGCCTGAGAGGAATCAGACATGTTAGTGTTTGCTCTGTTCTACTTCTTCTCTTTTGGAGTTATGGGATTTGAAATGTTTTCCAACATTTGAATTCCTTAAATAATAAAATGGGATTTGAAATGGTGATCTCCTATTGGTTGAAATGGATTCACGTGGATCGCCAAGCCTGGCTAAAACCCCACCGTTCATTTTAAGTTTTCTTACTTATGATCTCCACCGTTACTCTCAGTACCCCTCATACGCCAAATGGCCAAAGTTGCCCCAGCCACATGGCTTCACCATGTCCACACGTTCTGAAAGAGAATGGTAGGGCAGTAAATTCAATGGTTATCAGTTGTTTGTATGGTGAAAACTAATTACAGCGGAAGGTGATCTTTAACTTGTTGATCAACGAATCCATTATATGGAATCGAAGCACTAAGAGACAATTGAATTAGACAAATAACCTTTGAATTTCCTCTTTCATATATACATCTTCCTGGTTGTTCTTATTAGCCTCAAGAAACAATTTTACTGCTAGACGGCCTGGACCGTGGTAGTGAATAGATGACACATAACAAAGATTCCATTGTTAATAGATGCATGGTGCTTCTCAAAAAAAAAACGTGATGTGAGCAGATGACATGAGTGTTAGTAGATGATTAGGGGTGCCATATTCTTTAGATATAGTTATAGTACACTAAAACTATTTATTATGGTAAGCGGCCGACACTTTCTCGTTGGCGATCACCGTCGCGCATAGTCGCAAAGCTTCGTCGTGCCTGTGTTATCATAACAAATCCACAACACCTATAAACATCTTAGCTAATTACATCGGTGAGCCGTGACTTGGTTGGTTAAGGTGTTTAACTGACAACTTTGAGGTCATGGGTTCAAACCTCACCTACATATGTAGGAGGATGTGTCAGTTATTAATAAAAAGTTTTTTTTTTTTTTTTAAAAAAACACCTTAGTAATTACGCTATATAGATTATGCTCTGTAGCAATCATATAAAATCTAAGATATATATTATATATAGTATATAGTATATATTTTATTTTAGTCCCCCATTCCTCAACTCTTGTAACCTCATTTTTATTATTATTAAAATATTTGATAAGGGACGGGCGGTGGGTTTCCGGTTGTAGCGGTCCCTTTCGATGTACAGTGGGTGCTCTATCACCTATCAGACTGCTACAGAGGAGCTGATATCGTCTAATCCATGTCATAAGATTTAATAAAAAATATTTTTATTTTATTTTAGTACATTCTTATCTTAGTTTTAGAAGTACTTGTTGCATGTTGAAGTTTGAAGTTTGATTTTGATATATTATGATCTTGGTTTTAGTAGTTGTTGCAGTTAAAGTTTGAATCTTTATTCTAGTTTAACTCATATGTGATTTTGGTACATGTTGATCTTAGTTTTAGTAGTACTTTTTGCAAATTGAGTATAGGGACTTATACACTATATATCAACTTACTTGGCCTAGTTATGTTGTGGTTGTACTAATTTTGAATGTAGGGATTCAGGAAGGTTGATCCGGATAGGTGGGAGTTTGCAAATGAAGGGTTTCAACGTGGCATGGCGATCCGCGTGAATCCATGTCAACCAATAGGAGATCACCATTTCAAATCCCATTTCATTATTTAAGGAATTCAAATTTTGGACTACCTCGAACATTTCAAATCCCAAAAGAGAAGAATAGAGTAAACACTTGAAACATGTCTGATTCCTCTCACGCCTAAACCCGATTAAATATCTACGTTGTCAAACGATGACAAGCGTGGCCCGAAGATCATCCTTGTACCGATATTATCCCAACTTAACCACCTTAAAGGTGTTGAGTTTTAATCATAAAAGACCTCGGTACAATTAGGAATGATCCACCCACTTATAAATTATATTTTATTTGTCACTTTTCTAATGTGGGATCTCTCATCTCCAACATTCCCCCTCACGTGCAACCTAACTTTTAGGTCTGCACGTGAAACTGATTAACAAACTGAACCCGGGCCCCATGACAACCGAAAAAACCTCAAACTTCCCATAACAACTGAAAGAAACCCAAACTCGAAAAAACCAAACCAGGGCCATGACCCTTGAAAGAACCAACCCGGCTCGTGGAGACGCAACTGGAGAGGGACCCGCTCTGATATCATGTCAAACGGTGACAAGTGTGGCCCGAAGATCATCCTTATACCGATACTGTCTCAACTTAACCACTTTTAAGGTGTTGGGTTTTAATCACAAAAGGCCTTAGTACAATTAGGAATGATCCACCCACTTATGAATTATATTTTATTTGTCACTTTTCTAATGTGGGATCTCTCCTCCCCAACATACGTATTATGATCGTGGGAAGAAAATTTCTTAACAACGCTTGTAAGGAGTCGATACTCATATGTCAATTGTATACGTGCATGGATCAAATCAGAGGGAGGAAAAACATGGCTTTGCATGCTCAGCTGAAATACTTCGATCGAGAGATCAGCTATCATATCATAGTGATGAACTAGCCTGAAACAAAAACAAGTTTTCTTGCAGCGGTAGTCTTGAAAAAAGGGTTTGTACTTATAAGTATCGAGATCATTTAAAGTTGATTGTATATATTTCATAATACTCTAGCTACTAGTTACATAAATTCAATTTTCCGTTTCTATATAAAGAGCTCAAACTGGTATAACCAAATCTCAAACCCTCCAACTTCTCAGACAAACCAACACTCAACGCAATGTCTTCCGCTCATTATCAATTTGGTCATCATTGGTCACGGTGCCTCACAATCAACCCGGAGGAGCCTAGGTACCAATTTTGTTTCCTTGTCTATGTTGTTTTCACTCCCTGTTTCATCTATTCAGTGTCGGTCGATGTTCTAACATGTGGTTTTTTTCAGGGATGCTTTTCACCTCTCATTTGATCAAATTGTTCAATTTTGTGGCTTAAGATGTTATATATTATATATAGCTTAGTTTAGCAGATGTTTTTTTGTTGATTAACTAAATGTAAGATTGAACTACAAAGTTTGAACAATTGTTGAATTTATAGTCATATTACTAAGAAATAAGTTGCATGATGAAGATTATAAAAGAGTGTATGCACGCACTCAGGGGGGCCGACGCTTTCCTCCTCTCAATTGATCGAGTTGTTGAGTTTTGTGGCTTGAGATGTTTGATATTATATATAGCTTGGTTTAGCAAATGTTTTTTTTTTTGCTGATGAACTAATTATAATATTGAACTACAAAGGTTAAACAAATGTTGATCGAAATGATAGTCATATTATTAAAAAATAAGTTGCATATTCAAGGAGTCAAATTTGGCTCACATGTTAGCATTTTAGCTCTAATTTTTGGCTCTTTTGCACTTTAGCTCATCGATTGAAGATGAGTTTGGGCTATAATCTCACTCTTTGACACTTTAGCACATCGACTGCATATGGCCTCAGAGGTCATCTCCAACCTAAAGTGCTAAAAATAACATATGTGCTCACTTTTAGCACTTGTATTTGACACTTTAACCAAAATAACACTCATCGTCTTCAACCGATTAATGCTTAATTATAGTACCTTAATATATTTACTGTTTTATATATATTGTAGACATTTTTAATTATAATATTCTTTACAAATCTATGTGTAGTGGTCTCTCTTATCTAAATGAAACCTTATCAAATTGGTCAAGAGAAAGAAACCTATAATATTGTAGCGGCTCATGGTTGTTTGTTCATTTATGGCATAATGTGCTTTTGCCACCGCGATCTACAACTATTCATCAATCTTGGTTCCGAAGAAGTACATTCCTAATATTGATTGAATTTGTTAAAGACTTGAGTCCAAAAGCCACACCGCCGATTGACCAACACCATTTTTCTTATTTGTTAAAGGCTAGGGTGAGAGCTTCATCTTCCTTTGTCGTCCAATTTTGGTTTTGCTTCGCTTTCGAAGTCCTAACCATTCGAAGAAGAGGATAGAAAGTCTAAGTGAAACTAGCTAGAGATAAAGTTTCGTAAGAGAGTAGAATAGATGATATGATTAAATAGAGATGTGAAACACAGATTAAACATTGTGCATATATAGGAATAAAACTGTTAATTAAGGAGAAAAAAAAAGTCGTAGACCAGATGTAGCCGTTACAAAAGCCGGTAAAAAACTCTATCACATGAAAACAAATTTGTAACCAACTGAAACTTGCCAAGTCAAAACGAGGAATTAATCTTAGTGTGAGATTTCTCACGTGAGATTTTTTTCAAGACAAAAAGGTGTTGCACTTCACCTAGCCAATTAATCGTTTTTTCCGCTTTGATTATCTACAAATGTTATATTACGCTCATGATTAGGTTGTTCCTATGTCTTGTGTAATTCTTTGAAAAGCAGCATTCGCTTTCTGTCTTGCAAATTGTATCGCATGTATTATTTAAAATGTCAATCATAGTAAAGTAGGCGAGAAGATGAGCCAGGAATGTTATCCTTGCTCAAACAAACTAACGCCATTGAATGTTATCCTTGCATCAAATTCTTCAACACACGATTAGTTGTGACTTGCACTATGAGCCTCTCCTCGATCTACAAGCTACTCCCTTTCCAGACTTTGCTCAAGCCTTGCTTTGGATGAATCTTGTACTTCTATAGTACATCAATGGCGGTTCAACATAATGTAACTATGTTAATAATGCCTTCAATTCATAGTGTGTGTGTGTGTCTATATATATATATATATATATATATAGCTACGTACCCTTCAAATTGTCAAGTCGAACTTGCTAGTAGTAATGAGTAATGACATAGCGTCTATGAATCCTCGATAAGTTTAAGACATGCAGAAATGGCTAAATGGGGATGCAAGATTTGACTTTTAACTTAGAAATGATGGATTTGATTGCCTCATTAACTTAGAAATGATGGATTTGATTGCTTCATGAAAACTCAAATGTGTTACTCAGTTACAGAATCATAGATACAGCTAAAACTTTACACATGAGACAAAGCCCTCTATTTCTTATCAGAAGATTCTTTGTTTTGATCTTTTGCTTCCACTTCTGTTGATGTTTTCTCCTCTTTCTCATCCTCAAGAGCTTGTATCAAATTCATCAGGCAGATTTCAGCATCCCCAGAAAGTGTCTTGGGCATCAAATGCTCAGCTACATCAGCTGGAGTCATATTAACTTCACCCAGCAACTCAAAGACTGTGGAAAACATACTGTGTGTTTCAAGCTTGAGGTAGTTCCTAGCCAACACCTTGAACGATTCTTAAGTTACAATATGACATTTCTATGTGCTTGTCCATCCTACCTCTTCGAATCAATGCTGCATCAAATTTTTCAACATGATTAGTTGTGAATACAATGAGCCTCTCTCCTCTACAAGCTTACCACAACTCATCAATGAAGTTGATAAGCCCAGAAAGTGTGACCTGACTAGGCTTGCTTTCGCATTCTTCTTTGGGAACCTTCTCCCTTGGATCTTTCTCTTCCTCCTCATCCCTTTCTCCTTTCTCTGCTTCCTTCTTTGGCCTGTGAGATCAAGTGAACAATCAATGTCTTTGATCACAATATTGACATGCTTGATGTTTCAATCAGCAGCTTCCTTAGTTCAGTGTTATCCTTGATAGCAGTCAATTCTAGATCATAGAGATCATACCCCAAGTGCACGTTTAGTACTCATGACTACATTGTATATTCTTATTTTTTAGGACTGTCCTGGACTCATATGGGGTGTCTTAAGTTGTACTAATATTAACCCATGTTTTGTGTTGTATAAAAGATTGTGTGATCTAAAGATGACATATTTGAATACCACAATAACATCATCTAAGGAGGTCCGAATGTAAACAAGGTGCTACGTAAGCTCATTTATTTTTGTACCCAGTAACACCAAACATAATACGTACTAACTAAACTAGACTTCTTATTTAGCAATGTCTCATTAGTCTCAACAAATAAATATGCAGCAAGAGATTTGCCATGGCAGCAATCATTGTGGACTAAATATCCTCTTTTCCAAGCTCTCCCAATTCTTGTATAGAACTCTTCAGCTTTGCTAAATGCCATCAAATCTTCAATGATGTCCTTATTCTTCTCTGGCTCCATTGCTAGTGTCTGAAATGTTGCTGGGTGCAGAGAAAAACCACATGGCTCCAATGTGACCCATTATTAGTATTCAGGAACTAATAATGAGTTTATGTTATACATCTCGGTACCGTACGTAGACAACCCCAGTATACAAAGTTTCCTATGCATGAATATATAGTCTAGCTGTATATATATAAACATTATATACAATCAGTAATCATCGATCATGCATTTGGCGCCGTCTCTCCTACGACAGAAGTCCCTACGCGTCCATCTATCTCTTCAGCTATTGGTTTTCTCTATGTAATGCTATTCGATCATCATGCAAATTATCCTTCTTCTTCAGAATGACTCGTACCACAGTAGTAATATTCCAGCACTGAATATACAGGCACTGAAAACCATAGTAATATTCCTTTCTTACTTCCCCTCTCAATATATACAGTACGTAGTAGTAATTAAGGACTTAAGTAATCCATAGACTATTCAAATATGATATCATAAACAAAAATTATAAACTCCAGAAATGTCCCCTCTTAAGGGACTCATTACGGGTAGGTCATATCAGAGGAAGAGATGTACCGGCTAATTAAACTAAAGCATATTATGTGCTGTGTATAAACTAGTGGCTATCTTGGATATGAAAAACAAAAAATTGAAACATATATGGCTTGCTCAACCGAAATGACCCCAGCCTCCCAGGGTACGTACGTATATATATGGCTCAAGAAATTTGTTAAATATATATTTATATATGTGTATATATGTATATATTTCTAATTATGATTGATTCTCACTTTACAAAACCACTTAGAAAGATCAGCATCATAGTGCACTAGCCTGAAACGAAACCTCCGGCTCCAAGATCTAGAGCAAGTTTTGTTGCAGCGTACTCGATCTTGAAAGAATGGTCTGTAACTAAGACCAAGTAATTAATCAGTTATATATAGAATTGATTGTATATTCTCACGGTAGCTAGGTTATATATAGTATTTAGACCAGGCGTGGTTCTTACAATGTACGTGTATATATTTGAATAATTTGATCTAATTAAGATGGGGTTCATATACTGATCGTCATACATGCTCATCATTATTCTGGACACATTTATATATGCATGGAGCCAAAAGGACATAATCTTTAATCTTCCTCCCTTTCAACCAAAGCAGACCGGGTGGGCAGTGATGCTGATGCAGCAGTTATGAAAAAACTTCAGTACTTCATCAAAGAAGCAAACTACGTACCCCTCATTCTTGCACGTACACAATATTTATGTATAAGAAAACACTACTACGTACAAGCTAGGAACCATAAAGCCATCAGATCCACGCACCCAGCGTCTTGATGAGGAAATGAGAAAGGGTTCATGACAATTTGGTAAACTCTGATGCGGATGGCGTCCTTTGGAGGCTGACCAGAGAGTAGTAAGAACCTTTAGGCCCTTTGGCCAAAAGAGACGAGTGAGTCCCTTTCTCCACTACCCTCCCTTTATCAAGCACAGTGATAAGATCACAGTGTTGTATGGTACTCAACCTGTGCGCCACCACCACACTAGTCCTCCCCACCATCACTCGCTCTAGCGCATCTTGCACAACCTTCTCCGACTGACTATCAAGCGCGCTGGTCGCCTCGTCTAGTAGTAACACCACCGGGTTCCGCAGTATAGCTCTAGCTATAGCAATGCGTTGCTTCTGTCCCCCAGAGAGTTGCACTCCTCGGTCTCCACATGAAGTGTCATATCCCTCCTTGAGGCTCGAGATGAATTCGTGAGCATTGGCTGCCTTTGCTGCTTCGATTATCTCCAACTCGTCGACCTTATCCGACACGCCATAGATGATGTTCTCTCTTATGGTACCTGAAAATAGCGTTGGCTCTTGGCTAACAAGTGCTATGTGTTTCCTCAATGACCTAAGGTGGTACGATTTCACATCTCGACCGTCAATGACCACTTCTCCTTTCAATGGATCATAAAATCTTTCGATTAATCCGATAATCGTCGACTTCCCAGACCCGCTTTGTCCCACTAAAGCAGTCGATTTCCCGGCTTCGATTTTGATCGAGAATCCTTTGAAGATCATCACATCAGGTCTAGCAGGGTATGCAAAATGCACGTTACGTAGTTCTATGTCACCTGTTATTCTTTTGGGCTGGCAACCTTCCGGGTCTTCGGGTTCTATATTTGTGTAACGGTCCAACACTGCAAATACAGAAGCAACAGCATCCGACCCTTTGGCAAGATCGGAAGTCATACTTCCAGCGTCGGCAATAACCCTGCCGGTGCTCACCAATATCATGAAAGTCTCAAACAGCTCTTTGCTGTGACGTAACCCTGACTAATGAGCTTGCCTCCGTACCAAAAATCAAACGCCCAAGTGATAGTGGTAAGGCTTTGAGAACAGCCAAGGCCAATCCCTGCATACCATGATTGTCGGATGCTCTCCTTACGTGGGCCTTCTTGGGCCTTTTCGAGCATTTTCAACAGGCGGTCTTGAGATGAGAAGGCAGTGATGGTTCTGAGATTGGAGACCGCTTCTGCAGCTAGCTTGCTGCTTTCATCTTGAGCTTTGATGGCTTTCTTGGACATACTTTTGAGCAGGACACGTCTGGTGTAGTAGCTCACGATGATAATGGGTTGCACTGCTATCATAACTATTGCAAGTCTCCATGCAATTACCAGACCCATTGTGCAGGCTACAGTCACAGCTGAGAAGGTTTGAACAAGTAGAGCCATCCTATCACCCACTAAAGATCTTACCTGCAATCAAATAATCAAAACAATACTTACGTAATAAGCATCACTTTAGATATCCATAACTATAATGTGAAATGGTATGTTCGGTCATTTATCTCAAAAATTTGAAAACACACAAATGACACAATATACGATATGTATAAGATACGGTTGATATGTAGGTTTTTTTTGTATTGTATTTAACTAAAAGAAAGTTGGTAACATAAGATACGTACCACATTGGCATCTTTGGCGAGTCTAGAGCAAATGGCACCACTAGAATTTTCATCTTGATCAAACCACCCAACTTCGAATGTAAGGATCTTGGAAAGCATCCTTTCTCTAACTCTCTTAGTCAAGTACTCTCCCATGTAGGCAAAGTTGTAATGCTGACAAATGTTTACCAGCAAAGAGAAAATAGCCAACCCTAGAAAGCAAAGTGAATAAATCCTCGTCTTCTCCTTGATCTCATCATGGTCTGTCAAAAAATAAACCGACACCATTGATCCCATAGCAAATGCATATGCTGGTTGAACTGCACCAAAAAGTATCGCACTGAAGCACCCCAATAGCGCTTGTTTCCACTCCGGAAGGTTCAAAGCTATCAATCGTTTAAAAGATGGAACAGGTAGCTTCTTCCTCTCTACGATCTCATCTTCCCCAGCAACCACTGATGAAGCACGACCCTGCGCAAATGAGTTGGCTGAACTCGAACGACTAACCATTGACAACCGACGACTGCTTGTGTTGTGAATGTCCATGTTGGATATAGACGAAGATGCGTAATGATGGCCTTGCTCTTCTGGTTGCTTCTCTGTTTGTTGTAAGCGGGTAAGTGAGGTGTAGAGACCATTGTCACGTTGGAATAGCTCGTCGTGTGAGCCTATTTCCATGATCTGCCCATTTTGAACGACGGCAATGATGTCGGCGTTTCGGATGGTGGAGAGGCGGTGGGCGATGATGATCGTCGTCCGTCCCACTGCCGCTTTGTCAAGAGCTTCTTGAACTACACGCTCCGATTCCGAGTCCAATGCGCTTGTGGCTTCATCTAAAAGAAGGATGCGTGGTTTCTTGATGATTGCTCGTGCAATAGCTATTCTTTGCTTCTGCCCTCCCGACATTTGAACACCTCTCTCGCCAACCTGCACCAGTTTAAACGTTTTCTTAAGTACTTTTAATATCATGATCAATCAAGCATATGTAACAAAGATATGTGTAACTACTAATTAATTAACATCAAGTAGTTTGACTGTTAGATGTTAAGGCTAGGAAAGGAGTCTTGATCTGGTGCAGTTGTGTTTACCAATTGTCGCACGGTTTCATCATTAAAAATAATTTATTTATCCATGCTTAGCATAAAAACATGTAACAAGCATTTTATATTGGTGTTGAATAGAAGAGGAAGTCTACAATGAATTAACGTATTACTACGTTAATTTTTTTAGTAAGGGAGATGGCTCTTGACGTAAAGAAGTAGACCAGCTCCATATAGTATAAGAAGCTTAATAATTATATGTGCTATCTAATTAGCTATAATTCGTCTAAAAGAACTATATGCATAGAGTTGGGTACTTCATACTTGTGTTTAGAAGAAGATTATCTAATTGTAGATAACTTCTATACCTACCAAACTATGTATAAATTAAACGTATAACGGTATAAATGCTCCTCCAAGAATTTCTAAATAAGGGGAAAACATAAGCTTCACTGTTAAACTAAGTAGTAAACTAATTGATAAATAAAAGTAGTTAAACATCAGATTCCGAGAGCTGTAACCTTATTTTATTTCTTACATACTAGCTTACGACATGCTTTACATGTTAAAATAATCAAAGATTTGGAAACCATGCCAGTATATAACAATCGTGGTACATCGAATTTGAAGGCAAGGAATATAATTATAAAAAATAAAAAATAAATAGTGTTCATATTGTATAACTGGAAATAGTGATGCGCATGCATATTGGACTCTTCTGTTTATTGATCAAATGGTGGGGAACCAAATCATTCTAGTTTTGACAATATTGAAAGCAAAAATTTGTCGTTTGAGAGAAAGAGGTATCTAAAAGCAACAGCAAAGGACAAGAAGAGTGAAATACCTGTGTATCATATACCATAGGCAACTGAGAGATGAAATTGTGAGCATTGGAAGCTTTACCAGCCTCAATAACCTCTTCCATGGTAGCATCTTCTTTCCCAAACAGTATGTTCTCTTTTATGCTAGTTGCAAACAACGCAGGCTCTTGGCTCACCAGTCCCATCTGTGACCTCAACCATTTGAGCTGACACTTGTTTATGGCCACCCCATCTATGAGTATCTCTCCCCCAAGAGGATCATAAAATCTCTGCAACAGTGAAATCACCGTCGATTTTCCAGAGCCACTACCACCCACCAATGCCACGGTTTTCCCAGCTGGAACTGTTAAGTTGAAGTCTTGGAAGATAATGCTTTCTGGCCTTGAAGGGTAGGCGAATTCTACGTGCTTGAATTCAACTTCTCCTAAAACGTTCTCTAGTATTTCTCCTTCCATGTTGTCTGAATCGATCTTGGGGACCCTTCGAATCACCTCCATTATTCGTTCAGCGGCTGAACATGCTTCTGAGAAGTACTTCAAGTTTGATAAGCCTGCCCCCAATGCCCTGTATATTGAAAACATATTTAGTACTCTTATTTCTTCTGCAACTTTAGAAATGAAATTAGTGATGTAGAAAAGAATATGCAAGTTCTTACAATCCACCAACAGCTATAGCCGCACCAACAGCGAAAACAGTGCCTCCCTTAGCGCCATGGTACATGACCATTCTGCTGCCATAGAAAGACATGAATGACCAAATCGCGAAAACGATACCGTTGCTTCCAATGGCCAAGCCTTTTGCCAAACCCTGACTCAACCCCAACTTCACTGATCCTTCAAGAGCTGCGGAGAACTCAGTTATGGTCTTATGTTCTCCAACAAATGCATACACGGTTCTAATCGATGACAGTGTCTGTTCGGCTATTGTACCAGCCTTGTTGTATTCATCTCTTAACTTCCTAGCCAGTCCCATCAGAGTCCGTCCATACATCAAGCCCGGAATCACTAGAAGAAGCAAAAGGGAAACCCAACAATGGCTAGCTTCCACAGCATTATGAATGCTGCCATATAGCTCCCAAGGAACATAGAGCAGTTCATTACAAAGTTTGGCACCTGGAGGTGGCAATTCATTAATTAGTTAGAGCTAGAGCATTGAAAAACAAGTCACATTTCCTACTGAAAATGATGGTAATTAAAGATTAAACCTTTTCACTAAGAACGTCTTGAATCACAAGGCTATCACTAGAGACGCTCGTGATAACCTCTGAAGTGCTTGTGACATGCAAATCAAAGTAGCCCACATCTTGCCTTAACACTGCTTTCAAATATCTCACTCTCATTCTGGCTGCTTGTCTCTCACCGGTTCTTGTCCAACAATATCCCTCTACAAAAAATGATTAATTTAGTTTTAAAAAATCTATTTAATCTTGATAATGTTGATTGATTTTTCATTCTTGCACCACAGAAAGGGATAATCTTATTGGTGAAATTAGAAGTAAAAAGAACCCACCAAGGAAACAACAAACAAATGATGCAGAAGCCAAGTACAATAGCGCCACTGCATTCTGTCCACCACAACATAAAAACCCAAAGTTAAATAGTTGTGCTCATTGCCTTGAACAGTTGAACTGAACCTTTTGCCATATACCCCAAATATTTTAACAGCGAAAAATAATTATAAAAAAAAAAAGAAAAAAAGAAAGAGAAGAAGAAGCAAAAGAAGAATTAGATGAAGGAGAAGGTAACTCCACAGATTAACAACAAAAGCTATAGATACATGTGTGTCATACTCATCAAAACCATAAGAGCAACACATCGATCATATACCTTATTGATGTTATGCGTGAAAGCATCTTGAGCGTTGGACGAGGAGCCACCGACGTTGTTCATCAAGCGGCTAGTGATCAACAAGACCAGAGGGGTTGAGCAGCCGTCGCCGATGCTTCCGAACAACCCCAAAGCCATCAGAAGTTTATCAGCACCATCAGCGTGCATGAAAACTGAGCTTATAGAAGAGCCACCTTTCTTCTTACTCACCATTTTCTCACTTTCTTCTCCCTCAGCAACGTACGTACGTACCCAACAATAGTACTCTATCAGATTCTCTCTCAGATCGACCGACGTATACGTCTGTTTAGTTGTTATGCCAGAGCTCTGGCCTTAACTGACGAAGTGAGAAAGAGAGAAGAGCCATGTATATATAGGTGTGCCGGAGTTTACTGTTGGCATTTGCATATGGACAGGTCTATTGCTTTAAGATAAATCTGGATGAAGATTGTTAAACAATGAGCATCTGATGGAGAGAAACAAAATTCTAGGGTTGACTAAAAAAAAAAGGAAGAATTCTTTGCACATAAGCGTCATTAGTGACGATGAGATGAGGTGTGGGACCTGTATCGATCAGGTTAACTAAAACTCCCCCAGCTATAGTTGATTAGTGGATAGAATTAATAATTTTAAGCATCTGTTGCTTATTAGGTTAAAAAACAGTGATTGAAAAGAATAAAAGGGATGCAATACAGGGACTAGGGTCTGACTCCAATGCTTAATTTCTTGTTTTGATATAATTTGGAGTTGGAATGCGACTTTGAACTACAGAGTTGTTGTATATATAGTACTCGAAGGAGGTTATGCAATATTGCAACTAATTTGATATTTGGAATATTTGTCACAATTATGTTGTGGAGTTTTCAATTGCTAAAAACGAAAGATGATGTGTGTATAATTTAGAATGGAAATATGGAACAACTTAAAAGAATCTTTCCACAACGCAATAGACGTGATAGATATGTGATACGTACCGGTTGTAAGCAAATGATTTTATTTGAGAAATCGAATAAGTTATATTACCTTGATCAATTTCTTCTTATATTTCTCTAATAAGTGAGTAAGTCGGTGAGCTGTGACTTAGTTGGTTAAAGTGTTTAACTGATAACTTTGAGGTCATGGGTTCAAACCTCATTGACATATGTAGGGTGTGTGAATTATTAATTAAAATTTATTTAAAAAAAAAGAAAAGTGAGTAAGCATCAACGGGTATGTGATCGATCAAGTCTTCCATACCACCACTAATTGTTGTTAAAATTATTAGAAGTATACGTACGTTCAAGATGCTTGTGTACGTAGCTAGCATACTTTTTTTCAAACTGGGTGAAGACCAGAGGGTCGTGACTCGTGATATATATGTTTAGCGACAGTTTTATTGTCGTGATCAATATCACATAGTTCCACTTATTAGTAATTTAGACGAACTACTCACAAATCACTTTGTCAATTTAAGCTACACTACAAAGACTTTCGGCTACATAATATATTAATTTTTGATATATATATATATATATATATATAGAGAGAGAGAGAGAAGTATATGATGTAAAGGACTCACTATATTCCAAATGTTTATTCGCATATTTCTCACACTCCCTGCGTGTATCGACGATGCCAAAAAAACAAAGTCAACTAATGATGTGCATATATAACAGATTCAGCTAATTAAGCCATGTTCTTAAAACCATTACAATATAGAACTATATATTTAGCCTAGCTAGCTTCTGCTTAAAATAAGACTAATCTTCCAAACTAGCTAGTTGTCTGTAGCCAGACAAATATTAAACATCAAGACTAATTAATTGTCTGAATCTCATAGCTAATTAAGCCAGCTTTCTCAATCCATTAAACAAAAATGAAAGAATCCGTTTCCTCCTTTTCAACTCGAATATGAAAGAACAACATGCAACACGTTGATGACGTGTCCTTTTCTCTTGAGCTTAGGTTACACGTGGAATCAATGTGAACCAATCATTTTTCCTTTTGATTTGCAAACCCTAGTTTTTTATTTATTGATTTGGATTCTTTGTTAATTAGAAAACCCTGATATTTTTTTTTTTTGATCAAATGCACAATAATGTGCTACAACCTCTCACTTACAAGGAGAGACTTATGCCACTAGACCAAATGGTACTGGACAGAAAACCCTGATATTAAGCATACATTTCGTAATAAGAATTTTATATATAAATACATGAAATATAGATGGCTTTTATTATACCTGATTCAAACATAAATGTTTACCAAATCCTCAATTCGAGGCTGGCTGAATTTATATCAGAAAGATTTAATATATCGAAAACAACTTATCTATAACTCTGGAAATTGTGATTTGAATATATGTATATGACCAAGGCCACAGAATTTTGTCATGTGTTCGTTGTACAGAAGGGGGTACGGTGCCCTAGTCCCCAGATCGGTCTCTGTAATTCAGAACTGCATTTTCTTCCCGATCATCAAAAATCTTAGAAGGAAGTTGATTCGTGGCACTCAGATTTCAAGAACATGCAAGCAGTAACCAGATAGTGACACGTTTGTTATCGGGAGTTGAATTCTGCAATAGCAAAGGAAAGCATATATGCAGGGGTGATCTTTCACTTTATGTTGGAGCATTATCGAAGGCTTCTATGCAGCAGCAGTTCTTTAGTTTCGTTCCAGACCTCAATTAGAGGCTGAGAGGATTACAAGGGAAACGAAATGACGTACTTGCATACGATTTCTACACGACTGACTCTGTTTATAGAATATTACGGAGAATGACTCTCGTTTTCTATATATGTACGCCATTCTCCATAACAATCACAAGCCCTATATACACTAATGTACGTCACAAGTTAAACTAATTAATAAACCAGTATTAACTTATATATGTCTCTAGATATGTATGCACGTAAGTTCATATATACTATATAACCAATCAGCTAGCTCATATGTAAGGACAGCTTTCGGTACTCGATCAGGTTAATTAAATAAACACAGTCTCGTAATACATTCTTTTGTATACATAGTCGGCTCTGTCGTTACGTAAAACGTTTGACCTAAATGAGAATTTCTCATTAACATGTTACAGAGGTATCAATATGAGGTGGTTTTTTCTAGAACTTAACACCCACAGCAGTGTGGCTGCTTGATTTGTAGGTGTGGGCAATGGTACGAATTATTTAGTAAATCCGACATATTATTAATAATAATGCGTAGGACTATCAAATGATTTTAGCGGAGTGGATTCTACGCACCAAGGTTCACTTGTATCATTAATGTGCAAATATTTAAATCGTCGTATGCGAAATTCGAATGAAAACTAGAGACCGTAAATTCATTCTTTTTATTTTCATATTTGATCCGATCAAATTAAGCACCCATAATAAAATTATTTCTTATTCGACCTCAGGATCCTTGATCACTTCCTGTGTTGGAAACACGTAAGGCTATTTTTGTGGGTTTCAATTTTGTTAACGATATTAAAATACATGCATGATAATACAACGTGGATGACTGGATCAAAATATTACATATTAGTTGCTCGGTTCACTTGTACATTGGTGTCTAGAAGAATTTTGGTGTTTTTAGACAAAATAAGTTGTTTGATATATATATATATATATACACACACAGCCCGTCTCAGCTGCGGACGTCTGCACCGATGGTTTTGGTGCGGATTTTTATTTTTGTACCACTTTTCGATCGAATTTCCTCATCTCCATCGTCTAGTATATAGATAATATTGTGTAGATCATCTCTGTAAAATTTCAGCCAATTTGGTAATCGTTAAGACCCTCAAAATAAAAAAACAAATGGACGGACATGTTTGACAGAATTCAGTCGTCCATTTGTTTTTCGAGTTTGAGGGCCTTAACGATTACAAATTGGCTGAAATTTTACAGAGATGATCTACACAATATTATTTAGATACTAGACGGTGGAGATGAGGAAATTTGATGAAAAAGTGGTGCAAAAATGAAAATCCGCACCAAAACCATTGGTGCGGACGTCCGCAGCTGAGAAAAATCCTATATATATATATATATATACAGTCCCCTTCCAGAGTGGGATCCCGCTTTGAAATTAAAGTGTGAGACTCCTTATTTTGCTCACTTTCAGGTCGTATTTCCACATCTTAACCGTACAATGTCTAAAACACAGTGTGTAGATCATTCATACAAAGTTTCATCAAATTTGAAGATCATTTGGGTACCGAATTAGATTAAATAAATCAACAGAACAAAAGTTGTCCAAACAGAACTGTTCGTGTAAATTACGATTACGAAAGCTCAAATGATCTTCAAATTTGATGAAACTTTGCAGGAATGATCTACATACTGTGTTTAGACATTGTACGGTTGAGATGTGGAAATATGACTGAAAGTGAGCGAAATAAGGAGTCCCGCACTTTAATTTTAAAACAGGATCCCACTCTGGAAGGGGACTATATATATATATATATATATATATATATATATATATATATATATATATTCTTGCTGCTTTCTGATTTTGATCCTAATTAAAGGCCATAGCGTAAATTACTAGACATAGCATGCATGCTTGAAAGGATAACACAGTAGCATCCTAACCACGCCCCCCAACTGTCCTGCTGGCCATGGCAGACAGTTGAGCCAACTTACCTTATTTCTGATGGTCAGCTTTGAAAATTTGACAAGCAAGCTAAGCTATATGCATGTCATGGAAATATTGGCACAGATAGATACATAACAGACACTCTTCACTTGCTAGCTTTACATTTATCATCTTTCAGTTTAGTGCCTGATAACTCCATAACCCTAGCACACTCTGCACTTTAATATATGAAGTCTGTTAAGTCGTATTCCAGTACCAACTTGATTGATCGATCTTCTACTAGTTAGCTCCATACAACTTGTGAGTAGCCACTCATATTTTTTTTCTTGAAAAATTAGGGATGTTTCATCATGAAAATAGCGACTGATCATGTACTTGGACGGATGAGAAAACACATCTTTTGAAACTAATTAGTGGGCTGCGAATGGGATTGATGCTGTAATGTCATTTCAATATAGTTCCATTTCCATACTTCCCATTTCATGATTATAGCTAGCTAAATCTTTGCTCATAGCAAGTGTAGTTATATATCTGGAAACCATAGGGAACTATACAATTAGAATCCTTTACCTAATTACTTCTGTACATGGGAACGTACTGTGACATATCTTTGATTCTCTGCACAAAAGGAATAATACTCTCATAACTTCTGGCTAACATTAACGGAAGTGGCGAAGAATAGAGAACTAAAGTAGTAGCGTATCACATTCATGGCCATTTGAAATCAGATTCTCAATGATAACAAAGAAAATAATGTATGTAGTACTAATAAAAGTTCTGACTGCAATGGCAGACGCAAAGTCTAAATTTGCTCATATAATTATCTAGGGTTTCATACATCCGAATGAAGACATTTTTTCTTCAAACTTTACCATCCAGATTATTAACAAGATCGAAGAAGCTGTATTGGTAAGTATGACAGTGATTTACACATTTAAAAGTTGGTATAATCCTCAATTGTGGAACCGAATTTAAGCATCATTGCGTGAGAAAACGGATTACGTGAAAATCGATCGGTGCTAAATAATGCAAATGAAGCATTCTTTGATGCACATAATTTCCCCAAGTAATTTCGAACTACCAAATATATTCTTGCCGGCCATCACGTACAACATACGTATATCCTTTATTAGTTGTCGTGAGACTTTCTCAATCATAGTTATGGATGCGCATGTAGTTAGCCAATTAAGATAGTAGTGGTAATCTACTAGCTAGTTCCAACTTCATAAGTTGTGCTTGTGCAATCTGCAGTGGCATATATCATATATGGATATCGATATATGTTATTGGAATATTGGGTAGTGTTGAATGCTTGTGGCTGTGTTCTCATCAGTCAAGCTAAGCAACAATGACAGCACCATCATATAATCAGGGGACACACTCCAATGCATTTCATCAGCAGCTCCATCGCGCGCCCTTGTGGATCCATATTTTGTTATAATGATATTTCTGATGGACGATTTAGACCCTTGCTTGGAGTATTGGAGCTAGCAATGCTTGTGGGATAATTGTTAGAGGGTTAGGGTTTTAGGATTTTCCCTAGTTATATGCATGCCCGGCTCCCAGCTAGCTAATCAGAAAAGATGATTGCATTGCTCCTACATGTTCCGATCTGGGCGCCAGTCATAGTGTGTTTACTGAAAGTGCTCACTTACAAGCAGGGTTTTCTGATGCAACCCAAATAGGGTAACAAATGGAGGACAGTATATAGGCTCTCCAGTCTCCACCATTGCCTTTTACCTTTCTTATCCACATATCCCCCAAATTGGAAACAGCAGCTCCATTACACTCTATTTATAGAAACAAGCTTTTTAATCATTGTATATGGGAAAGGCTAGGTTTCCATAGTCATCCAACCACCTCCACCAGTACTCAGCACCTTTCCAAATTTAATAACAAGATATCGCAGCTCGATCGATCTATCTTAACTGTTTATGTTCCTCGATCGATCTCTCTTAACTGATGTAAAGGCGTCCCTTACCCTACAAGGCTCTCGTATATTGGTTAACACGATGAGGCATAAGGCAAGTGTATGAAGGTTGAAGTACAATTAACACAGTGTAAAATAATACAGCAGAAACAAAGTTCGATTCATAATATCCAGTGAATCAGTACGTATATATGTTCCTATAGTTAGCTCCCGGAAGTGAAATAGTACGTACCACTAGATCAGTAATGGAGGTCCTCCCCGTCATGGAAGTTGGAATATGCAACTGAAGCTCCATTAACCACAATGATTAAGACATTGTCATTGGAGCTTAGATTAGGAAAGCAAAAGACTAGTCTGAGCTTTGTTCACAACCAGTGAATTATGAACTTTTCAAAGTAGCTTATACACCATCCATTCTTTTATTGCCACTGTCAGAACAGTACTTTTCATAGTGGAATCTGAAGAGTCTGAAGTTGATGGTTGGAAGCTCCATTGTCTTTTGGCCTTATATGTCTATTGGGATCCTGCTATAACCAACTTTAAATTGAGGCATTCTATAGTGCTAGCTAGCTCCTGCGCGCAGAGTTTCAAATCTGTTCCTAATTAATCACTCTTTTAAGTGAACGTTTTGCATCGAGTACTGCCTCAATTCAGAGGTGGTAGTATAGCTAGATAGTCTCAAATATAGATGCATGGAGTGGTAGATTATGTGGTTCTTAATTAGATCAACGAAGCAAATCTTTAGGAGCAGCTGATTAGCGGACACTATATTTTGGCATATAAAGCAGATTATATGACAAAATATGTTCGAAGTCAGTTCTTTGAACTGACTGAATGAAAGTAAAAAGTTTCCGCAGATCAACTAGCTATTGTCCATCGTTCATCAAACAACTGAAGATTCTTCGTATATATATGAACTGTTGGACTTTCACATCAGAATGACTAGGCTGCGATTTTGATCATCATAATGCTCGATCATTCTTTTTCTCCTGCCGTATCGATCTATCAAACTCACAAACAGCTTGGAATATCTTTTTAGTTCTACAAAGTGGATTTGGCTTCGTATAAAAGCTTATTATCCACAGACAAGATCCATGATCAAAGGATGATCGACAACCACACATCTGTTGTTCCTCCAATAACAATGTGGGGAAGTCTTTTTTCGCCTCTTGAAGAATATTAGATATATATTATAGACATATATATTATAGAGTTATATATATTAGCTAGCTTGTGAAGGTAGCAACTTTGATCGACAGTAGAAATATTACACTGAATATTTCAAAAATAGAAATAAAAATATGACACTGAATATATATAGCTTGCTACACTGAACTGACCAAATTAGCTAGACATTAAGTAGAATAATAGACTATTTTCTAATTATTATACTAATTCAAGATACTAATCAATGATTGACTTGAACCTTAAGATGGATATTCCTCCGTTATTGCTTAATCATCTTAAGATTGTGTACTCCTGCTTGTGAAATTGACTAGGGAGTAATAAGCTCCTGAAGGTCCCTTAGCCAAAAGAGAAGAGTGAGACCCCTTCTCCACTACCTTCCCTTTATCAAGCACCGTAATGTGGTCACAGTTTTGTATGGTACTCAACCTGTGCGCCACTACCACACTGGTTCTCCCCACCATGACATGCTCCAATGCCTCTTGAACCACCTTCTCCGATTGGCTATCAAGCGCGCTCGTTGCCTCGTCAAGTAACAACACTGCAGGGTTTCTCAGTATAGCTCTTGCTATAGCAATGCGCTGCTTCTGACCCCCAGAGAGTTGCAATCCTCTATCGCCACACGACGTGTCGTACCCGTCCTTTAACGCACTGATGAACTCATGAGCATTGGCTGCCCTTGCTGCCTCAATGACCGTAGTTTCATCCATGTTTTCCGACGCTCCAAATACTATGTTCTCTCTTATGGTACCAGCAAACAATGTAGGTTCTTGGCTTACCAATGCCATATGTTTCCTCAATGACCTGAGGTTGTAAGACTTTATATCACGACCGTCGATTTCCACCACCCCCCTGATCGGATCATAAAATCTCTCAATTAGTCCGATAACGGTTGATTTACCCGACCCGCTTTGGCCCACCAATGCCGTGGACTTTCCTGCTTCAATGTTCATTGAGAAGCCTTGGAAGATCATCACATTGGGCCTAGTTGGGTATGCAAAGTACACGTCAAGAAAATGGACCTCTCCCAATAGTTTTTCAACCTGGGAGTCTTTTGGAACTTGGGGTTCTATTCTTGTGGTTCGGTCCAAGATGCCAAATATTGACCCAATTGCATCCCAGCCATGGGCCAGGTCCGATGTCATGCTTCCGGCATCTGCTATGACCCGACCCGTGGTTAGCAGAATGAGGATGGTCTCAAACACTGCTCTTGGTGTGAGGTAGCCTTGGGAGACAAGCCTGCTGCCATACCAATAGCTTAAACCTACAATGAGGATTGAAGTGCTCATTGAAAACCCGAGGCCAATACCGGCGAACCATGATTGCCGCAGGCTTTCTCTATGTGGGCCTTCTTGGACCTTTTCTAGCATTTTGAGGATCCTGCTCTGAGCTGAGAAGGAAGTGATGGTCCTGAGGTTGTAGATAGCTTCAACTGCAAGCTTGCAACTTTCCTCTTGGCTTTTGATTGCTTTGCTGGACATTCTGCTGAGCAGGACACGCCGAGTATAGAGGCCCATAATGATTATGGGTTGGGTAGCAATGACGACTACGGCAAGCCTCCATGCAATTATTAGGCCCATTGTCCAAGCTATAGTCACAGCTGAGATGGTTTGTATAAGAAGGCACATTCTGTCACCAACTAAAGATCTGACCTGCCATTAGCATGGTTATAGTTAGACTATGGAAAATGCTACTAAATAGATAGAGAAATGTGGATGAACTTACCTGTTCAGCATCTTTGGTGAGTTTAGAGCAAATGGCACCACTAGAATTTCTATCATCGTCGAACCAGCCAACTTCGAAACTAAGTATCTTGGTGAGCATCATTTCTCTAATCCGATTGCTCAAATGCTCCCCAATGTATGCAAAACTATAGTGTTCCAGGAGATTAATCAGTAACGCGATCACAGACAACCCGAAAAAGCAGAAAGCGAGAGTTGTGATTTTCGCCTTAATCTCCTCCGTATTTGTCAAGAAATATATGGATAATGTAGTCCCCATGGTGAATCCATATAGGGGTTCAACAGCTCCAAAAAAATCGCACATATCCAAGCTAATACTGCTTGCTTCCACTCTGGAATATTCATAGATAACAATCTCCAAAATGATGACTTCTGCTTGGAAAGGTTGCTTTTAGACTCTTGAGCAGTAGTAGTACTAGTACTATCAGATGCAACAAGCTGGGAGGTTGAGTCCAGGTGCCTAGTACTAGAACTATCGTACAAGTTGACCAAAGATGTTGAAGGACCTTGATCTTCTGGTGTCTTCTTTTGTGGTGTTTGTTGGAGGCAGACAAACGAGGCGTAAACTCCATTTGTCTGTTGAATTAGTTCATCATGTGAACCGAGTTCCATGACAGAACCATTTTGCATAACAGCAATAACATCAGCCTTCTGAATGGTGGACAAGCGGTGAGCAATGACTATGGTGGTTCTTCCTGTGGCTGCTCTATGGAGGGCTTCTTGAACTAGTCCTTCTGATTCTGAGTCTAATGCACTGGTGGCCTCATCAAGGAGAAGGATTTTTGGTTTCTTTATAAGTGCTCTCGCAATTGCTATTCTTTGCTTCTGTCCACCTGATACTTGAACGCCTCTCTCACCAACCTTCCAGTTGATATATAAGAAGTTAGCTTAAATATACAATATCAAGTTCTGAATTTTTCACACAAAGAACAAACAAACACAACACAATTTTTTTTTATGAATGAATAATTTGCGAGTAGCTAGTAGCTAGAGAGCAGAACAAACCTGGGTGTCATACCCATTCGGCAACTGAGATATGAAATTATGAGCATTGCTAGCTATGGCAGCCTCAACTACTTCCTCCATTGTGCCATCCTCCTTGCCAAAGAGTATATTCTCCTTGATGGTGGTTGAGAACAATGAAGGCTCTTGGCTTACAGATGCCATTATAGACCTGAGCCACTTAAGCTGTAACTTATCAATGGCAAATCCATCTACTAGAATATGTCCTTCAAGAGGGTTATAAAATCTTTGCAACAGTAAGGTCGCTGTTGATTTCCCTGATCCACTTGAGCCGACTAAGGCAACAGTCTTTCCGGCTGGTACGGTTAGAGAAAAGTTGTTCAGAACAATGCTCTCAGGCCTTGATGGATACGCAAACTTGAGATGATCAAACTGGACTTCACCTGAGGCATTGTCCAGAACTGTGCCTTCCATGTTTTCTGAATCAATTTCAGGAACTCGATTGATAACCTTCATGATATTCTCTCCAGCTGAGCATGCATCTGCAATGTACTTCAAGTTTGATAAAGCATAACCCATTGCCCTGAAAGTTATCCCATCAGCAATTTCGTTAACTAAGAATAAAAATGAAAAGAGGCATCCTCTTGTGATTATATATAACATGATTAAACTGCTTACATTCCTCCATTGATTATTGAAACACCAACAGCAAAAACAGTCCCTCCTAAAGCACCATGGTATATAACCATTCTACTACCCAAGTAAGACATGACAGCCCAAATGGCAAAGACAGTGTAGGTGCTACCAATTGCCAATCCCTTAACCAAGCCTTGCTTCAAACCAAGCTTTGTACTCCCATGTATGGCAGCAGAAAATTGTGTTATCGTTTTGTTCTCTCCAACATATGCATAAACTGTTCTAATAGATGATATTGCCTGTTCTGCTATTGTCCCGGTCTTAACGTGTTCTTGTCTTCTCTTCCCTGCTATTCTTGTTAAGCTTCTCCCACAAATCCAACCAGGAAGTACCAGAAGCAACAGAAAGGGGAGTCCAACCAAAGCCAGTTTCCACATCAACACAAATGCTATCACGTAACTTGTAACAAAAAGGGAGACTTTATTCACAAACTCTGGCACCTGATTCAAATTTGAAAAAGTGGATTATAATTAGGTGCTTACTCTGCTAGAATTTGATAATGCATAGTGCAAATTTCAAAACAGGAATAGAACCTTGTCACTGAGAACATCTTGAATGATCTGAATGTCATTTGACATGCTTATTACAACCTCAGAGGCGCTTGTTTGATGCGAATCTAAGTAAGCTACCTCTTGGCGTAACACCGCTTTCAAATAGTTTCTTCTCATTTTTGTAGCTTGTCTTTCCCCGGTTCTTGTCCAACAAAACCCCTCTACAATCACAACCATATCAGAGAAAAATCAGTCATGAATTAACATATCAGTTAAATTTTGCCAAGTAAACAAGAGAAAACCTCGCTCATACCTAAAAAACAAGTAAGCATTGATGCGAGGGCCAAGTAGAAGAAGGGAATCATTTTTTTCTGCAGCAGTCATTAACATCAAAATTAAATTCAGATTAAATGATTAAATGTGCATGTGTAAAAGTTATGTGTACACACTATATCAGAAAGCCAAGAGAGATCACTGATTGTGTGTGTAACAAATTAGAAGAGAAGAGACATACCTCATCAAAGACTCCACCTCTTCCCATATTGTTCATCAAACCACTATTAAAAACAATCAACATCCGAGTAGAGAGTCCATCACCTACAGCTCCAAGGAACCCGAGAGTCATCAAGAACTTATCGATAGCATCTGCATGTATAAAAATTGAGCCAAGTGACCCAATTTTCTTCTTCGTAATGTCAATATTATTGCGTTTGTCTGCACTTCTACTCATCTGCATTCTCGATATTAAAACAGTTCGATCATAAAGGTAAAACTTGAAGAGAATAAGATTCAAAGACGCCAATACATACTATATACCACTCACTTTTCTCATGAAGAAGTTGTTCTCTGTCACACCGATTTGCTTACCTAACATGGAAACAGTACATCAATATGGAGTAGCTTAGTTTGACAGTAGTAATGGAAATAATCCAGTCCTTGATCGAACAGCTAATTAGTAAAGATGCACATACGCAATCAGCGAACCAGGATAAATTTATAGCAAGGTTGGGGGAGTCCAAATTAGAAGAGAATTTTTTTTTTTTTGTTACAATTAGAAGAGAATTTGTCCAGCAACAAAACATTTTGTTTTGTCCATTTGAGGATAAAATTGATGTAAAATATCTGAGTAATACTGATTTCAGTGATCGAGGATACAAGAAAATTCTTGTCTTGTGTATAGATTTCAGTCATTTCACCATAAGAGCATTTGCACAGATGGATCGATTTGATGACTGATTTGTTGATTGAGAGAAAACATCAATACACCGGCAAAGTTTTGTCTGACCAATTGCTAAGGCCCACATGGGACACAGCCGCCCGGGCAATTGGATTGCTAATTTTCGCCCATTGAATTGCCTGATCAATTCTGGTGGGCTCCATATAAAAGTGATGTGTCCATCACGTGGAGAGAAGGAAATTGACTTTGATTTGAGAAAAAGTATGCTTTAGGGGTGACTCGAACCACCATCTCCTCTAACAATTATAAAATAACCCTCAAACAAATGAAGTAAACACTCAAGCTTATCAGAGTTCTAAAATTCCAATACTTGTTCAATCAACTTTTTCCTTTTTTTATATAAAAAATTACTGTTTATTTTGTCAAATGTTATCTAAGATAATTTTTCATTAAGATTAACTAACGTACCATTATTATAATTTAAAAATAATTAATCAAATCAAACTATAAGTTTAGTTTAGTTCATAAATAAATGAATTGATTAATTTATAATGAAATTAATTAGCATGTAAATTGCCCAATTGGTGCATTGAACAAGCAGAAGGCAATTACTAATTTTAGATGAATAGTGGATTAGTACCAATTTGATTGGCAAATCAGCAATTGCCCTCCTGTGCAATTGCTCTAAAAGAGAGATAAATGGTATTAGCTTAATTAAGGAATACTAATCAACCGAAAGAAAGGGAAACAACAGAAAAGGAAGGAATTTAAAATTATGCAAATGTTAAAATTTGTACGAAATCATTTTTTGCAGATTATGGGAATTAAAGGGGATCCAGCAGACCCTAAAACATTTTTTGCAGATTACGAGTAAGGAAAACTACTAAGTTTAATTGTCATGTTTAGGAAACTGAGGAGGATACATGTAATTCCGGATCCTGCAGGGAAAACTATCTGCAACAGATTCACAAGCAGACGAAGACAAATGAAACACACCCTCTTTTGTATTCTAAGCATTACATAAAATTAGACCACTCTCAATCTTGTCTAGTTTTGGTTCCAACGCACAGGGACTTAATTTACACCTGATGTGCATATAGAGATGCGCAACCTCTCCTACTCTGGAGATTCGGCGCCTGATTGAGATAGTGGCTCAGGCGCCAAAACTGCCATATATATTTCTCGTTTTGTCAACTCAACTCATGAGTTTTCCGTGCCAGAAAAGCTTGGGGTCTAAGCTCTAAGCGTAATGGACTCTCTCTCTCTCTCTCTCTCTCTCTCTATATCTTCCTCGATCAGTTACGAAGCCTTAACTTCATGCAAGAAAGGAAATTAAGACAAGTCAATACACAGTTCAATATCAAATTATCAATTCAAAACCTCTATTTCCAAGTTAATTAGTTTTCTCTCTCTCTCTCTCTCTCCGTTTCGATTAGTAGTTATGAACAAGCGAGATTGCTAAACGTAGTGCCAATAGTGTAATCTGCAGCACGCAACAGCAGCAGCGCACAGCCTCTACGTTTGAGGCAAAATTTATGACAGTCAATCTGTTACTCGACGCTACCACATGGAATATGAAGGGTATATAACAATAAGGTGACACAGTATCAATGCATTTTCTTATGAGTTATGTCTACATTTCTAGAGGGTGTATACGAGTCTGAATTACTCAAAGAGGAGGAACTGAGGAAGTACCTGTCACTTCTTCTTCGAGACATTTCATCGAACATTGCCCCGCTCCTGAAAGACATGCAATATGAATTATTTATAGCCCTCTCAGTACTCCTGCGTGTGATTGTAGCTCTCGTCCGGAAGGTGTCTCTCCACCGTTGCTTTTTCAGATCCCCAATTCGGACGAAAACACCTTCCTCACCATCCGTTTAGTACTTTGCGCTGATCGTGGTGCATTGATTCACCAACCCCCCATAAAGGAGAAAGGAGGCCTTTTTCTGAGTCATGGAAGATCTACGTGCAAGTGTTGGTGCCTCTACATGTCCATTTGTCAAGCACTTAATCAAAAGTTAAAACCATGCATGCGGTGATCCATACGCAATTACCAACCAGTAATCCACTTAATCAGGTAAAACAAAGCTAAACCCTTCTGTGGTTTACTGCATTGCTCAAAGAGTTTTCTTTGGTCATAAAATTCGCTCTTTCGAATGTTCAGATCATTCCAGAAGTTACGGCATAGAACTGTACAGTTTCCCCTGCTTGAACATCTTGAATGATCGACAACCTCAGAGGTAGCTTTTCCAGAGAACAGAGCGAATCGAACAGCTCTCAATAATTGTTTTCATTCCTGCAGATTGGCCCAGAAAGCCATGATATCCCTTTTGTTGCGTGCAGTCATATATGAAATCAAAAATCTAACTAGTTAATCAATGACCCTAATTAATTTAGTTAGATTTTCTGCGAATGTACGTGTGTGAGTGACAGATAGGTAAAGAGGAGAGGGATAGATTCTATAACATGATCCAGCTATGTACAATTTATGAATTCAAACACCTTTTAGAGTGTAGTAAGCCAGCCATGCATTAAACCTATCACTAATATCGACACGGATTAATATTATTGGAAATTAAACCAAATGCTCTTTTCTTTACGACTAAAGATAATAAAACCTACTTTTCAAAAAAAAGATAATAAAACCTAAAAAACAAAGAGCAACTAACATTTCTTCTACATAGATCGAGACATTCTTCGAACTTAACACACAAATTTTAAATAAATAAGACGGAAACAAATAATTATAATTTCGCACGCCGTGTATGTAAAAATTATTACAATAGATAACCAAATTAGACCAGGCCACAAAATATTTTGAATAATTATTGAGGCCCATTTGTCGAAGTGGGCTGCTAGAGAATACTAGAATGGCGTCCATATATAAAATTCTCACACACACACAGTCACACTCACACTCCGCACAAACAGAAACGAAGCACAGAGTCAGTGAGGTCGGTCAGTAATGGCGGGAAGCGATGCAAGGAAGCACCTCATGAACTTGATTCACGACTTCGCCTCCGAGAAGTCTCAGGGAGGTAAAATCCCGTCCGATCGCTACTCGTTTTCCGATTTCGGCATTCGCTACTACTCCGTTTAATTTTTCCGATTAGTAAAATGTAGACATAAACTCGAAATTTCCGACGGCGAGCCTTATCGGAACCATAACCGGTCGTTTTTTAAGCTTTATTTTCTGGAATTTTCTGAAATTTGAAGTGTGAAATGCTTTGGTGTTGAGATTTGCAGAGCGAAGAGTGGTCGGCCTGAGGAAGCGAATCGAAGAGCTGACGTCTGAGGTTGAGGTCAGAAATGCGGAGCTCGAAGAGGCCAAGCGCACCAAGGAGTTGATTGAGCAAGAGGTTCGAGGCTACGAAGTTGAATTGGCTATGAATGAAGCTACGATTCAAACGCTGGAGGTTTGTTGCTTTTGTACTTTACAAAATGGAGTGATCTATTTGTTTAATTTGATTAGGTTTTTGATCAGATTTCCATTTCAGTCGAGGATTTCGCTGACGCAAGAGGAGGTTTCGGCAGTTGGATCTGAATTGGAAGCTCTTAAGGTAATTTTATTGGGGAATTGAGATATTGGAGAATGATTTTGATGGTTAGGTTTTTTCTTTTTCATACTGAAACTCATTTTTATGGTGTTTTTGATCCGGCATTGTAAAGAACAAAGAAGCTGCTGCACGGTATGGATCCCTTGTCTCTATTGTTATTTAGTCATCTGTGATTTCTGAATTTTGTTTTCTTTTCAATTTTGAAGAAATTATAGTCTATGACGTTTGATTATTTGCCATAATTATGCTTGCAGAGATGAGTTCATAAGCCAGATGTTTGAGCTCAACTTTAAGATAAGGTTGGTTTCATCTTTGAATAGAAAGTTATATGAATGCTCCAATTATGCATGTCTCAATAGAGAACAAGAAGCAGTTTCCTATTTCTAAGACTTATAGTGGTATTTCGCCTTGCTCGATATTGAAGATCATGTGGCATAGAGTTCATTTAAAAATGAATATATAACAGAATCTAGCTGCAGTGTGATACTTACTCTCTGATTTCCACAAGTGCTATTTCAAAAGTGTGTAGTGCCTCCATGTAGTTACTAAAGTACTATTGTGTTTGCTGACAAATGTAAATCCAGGAAGTTCCAAGAGTCAATTGCTGCGAAAATTCATGAGGAGAATTATATGGAAATTGAAGCTGGTGATGGTCTGTATACACTTGCTGATTAACCTATTTTTGATCTCTTAACATATGGCATTCCATCTGATTCTATATGCATTTATTGAATGTTCTATTCGTTATCAACTGCACTCCATCTCACTTTTAGTCTCCTTATACTATTGTTTCTCTCAAGTGGAACTAATTTATTTGGTAATTTAGTTCGGTTAGAACTAACTGCAGATTGCAATGTTGTTTCAGATGGTCATGAACTAGTAAGGGAGGAGGTCTCTGAGGGATCTTTAAGAGAACTTGAGGAAATGCTTGCCTGTGTTGTATCTGAGACAGCTAAAGTTGAAGAAGAATACAAATCAGAGCAGAATATTCAAAAGCAGGTAAGAAATCGACCCTTAAAACTTGTGAATGGCTAATTAGTTATTAGCTTCAAGACTGATCCTAAGGATGTTGTATATGAGTTTCCTGCGTTTTTCCCTTTAGCGGTGGACAATAATTTTCCCAGGAAAGGAATATGAAATATTTGGATATCTGGAACATGTACTTCTGCAGGTCCAGCAGGAGTTGATTGATCGTGAAAGGAAGGTATTCCTGATGGAAGAGACATTGAACGCAACAAAGGAATTGCAAGACTTGACTAGATATCCTTTTCAAGACTGCAGTGGTTACCAAAATTACTCAATTTTTTAGCACTATTTACTCCTCTAGAACATGGAACATTCACAGCCCAAAGAAAATCATTGTTCTCGTATATAAATTTAGTGAATCATAGGTGAATAAGTTCAAGCTATTCCATTCATATCTATAATGACAGTGAGATCACTTCAGAGCTGCTTGAGTTTTCCATCATTTTAAAACTCTCATGCAAAACTGTACAAGTTATTAGTAGAAGTTTATTTCCCAGCTTACCGGATTCCTCTTTTTTTTTTTAAACGGATTTCTGTTAGTTATTTAGAAAATGCAAATATGAGGAAGCACTTAGATTTTTGCACCTAATATTCACTAAGATACTGTGTGAAATTTCTTATCAACTTTCGTGATGTTGAACAAATTTTCTATTTATTCTTTGTTTTGATGAAAGGAGAAAAGAAAGAGAAAACCAATTGCTTCATTTGATGTGTTTTTCATTCTTCTTTTCTTGGTCAAGTGTTTTCCGTTCTTGAAGTACCATACTTTATGACTATGACTTCCAGTCTTCCACTTTGTTGTGTCTTTGACTGGAAACAAGCAGACTTCTGAATTGGAACAGACTTATGCTACCCTTGGTGAGAACTTGCAGATGAGATGTGCATGTCCAAATTGTCATCTAGACAATGTGGAGGCCCTGGGAGGACTTACTCAATCAAACGAAGCATATTAAACATTTGGTAGGTATTCTACTTGATATCACTTCATTTTATGTGTTTATTTTGTGTATGATGTATCATGTCTGCAAAGCACTTTTATTCGATATCAATGACGTCAGCTGGCCTTTGGAAGTGAAGGAACATTTATAGGAGTATGCTGGACCCTGTGAGGATGAATATATTAATTTCTGTGTATTTTCAAAGCTTTTTACAGAGTATTTCAGCTTACTTCCATAAACATTTGAAAATAAGTTACTTACTGCACTAAATCGAAGGTTTTATGCCTGTAATTACATTAGAAGCTATTACCTTCTTGGAGTTGTAGATCTAACTCAAGTTGCCCAATCATAGAACACCAAAAAAAATTAAAACAAATGAAGAAGGAGATATGGGTTCTGTGAAAGAAGAATGAAAAAATTCTGGACACTAATGAAGCCTGCCTGAAACAATCCAGCATGCCAAAGGCTAGCTGAACTTACTGTCACCGGTTTGTTCTACCCTTTTGCTCTATGTGGTGGTGATGCATCTATATCCTTTTCCAGGAAGGATAGCAATGTAGATTGGGTCCTTTCAGCATGTTTTCTCTGCTCCTGCATCAACAATTTTTTTTTTCTTAGTATCCCCGACCAGATTTGCATCTTTTTAATAGTCTCAAACTGAATATAGGTATATGTTTCACTGATATTCTTGAACTGTTAGAAACAACTCACAGTTGCTTTAGGAAGTGTTATGTTGGGAAGAATCGTTCGTGGTGAAACCATTCTTGGATTAATTGACTTCTCTACTTCTACCTGTGTTGAGAATAGGGCAGAGACTGGCCTGTGGTCTGAGAACTTACTCTCGCTACGGAAATAGGAGAGCTGAGTCACCCCTTTTCCATACCATAGAATTCTGTCGCACCTGCAATTAATCAAAGTAACTAATTTATGTATAGACAGAAAGAAAGATGTCTTTTCATCCTTATCTTTTTCTTCCAAGAAAGTTGTAGAATAGGACATATATCTACTGGGGTCGTGGGGAAGATAGATCAGCTTAGAACTAGGGTAGAACTCTATGAATCTGTTGATACAAAAGCAAAAACAGTACTTGATTTTAAGGTCACATAGTGGCTCTTTGTTAGAAATAATTTCATACGACAATAGGGAAGGCCCGTACCATGCTGGAGTTCTTTGCTTCTCTCCTGATTTGCTTGGAAGCCCACCTGAGTATCTGTTGCAATTTGATGAAGAATACTTGTAGGTAGGTGCAAATTCTATAGCTCCCTCTTCCCATCCCTGAAATACCCCACCATATTCTCGTTCCCTACGAAGCTGATCAAACTCTTGTAATGCTCTCCAGTCTAGTTTGTTTATCAGCTGCCTGGCTGAATTGTCCTCCAAGTATAGCCTATAGTTGAGATCCCCAAACCAGAATATCCGACTGTACCATAAAGCAACATAATAAAGTTAGCTCTGTCTTAAATTGTTTCTTTCCAATCGTTGATAGTTTACTTGTCTTGGTCACTTGGGTCTGTTTGATAACTTTTAGGTCCTAACATGTGTTTGACAGTTGATAGATTATCTTCATACTTAAATTAGAAAAAGTATATAGATGCATGCTAAAATTTTAAACCTGTTTCCTGATAATGGTAAAATGAAAGCTGAAAACGACAGCTAAATGAGTGAAAAATTTTGCTTCTACATTCTAGCGGGAGGAACACATACTCGTGTCCTAAGATGGTGAGAGGGTGGGAGGTATGATTGTCTGTAGGGATGCTGGGAGATCGAGGGAAAGTGGTTCGCCTAAAAATCTCTGAGACTTGGTGATTCCTTCTGCCTTCATCTCCTTTCTTCTCGCCAGAAGCCAAATGGGCAACAACAAAGCAAAAACTAGTTCCTTCAATTGTCATGCTGACTGAAACTGAACCTTTATTTCCCAAATAACCCATGATACCACAAGCCACTGAGCAAACTTTAACATCTGAAATGCAATACTTTCTGAGCAATTCACTTTTTATCCATACACTAATGAACACTCCCACCATCTTCTTGCTTGCCATTTGCTTGTACTTACTGCCATCCTCTGGCATTTCATATTGCTCAACAATGGGGCTCCCAGTGTGGTTGCTAACGCTTATTCTGCTTTCAGGGTCAGGCATGTTCACGTACTTGTAGTTTTCACTTGAAGTAGGGTTCGATATGGATGTGAACCAAGGGCTGCCATGTTTGTTGAGAGTTTTCCCTATCAACAGGTTCCAATTTCTTGCTTCAGTTGGGTCTTCTGTTCCAATCACAGTTCTCGTCTTCAAAGGTACAATCTCTTGAAACCTGCGAGCAAATCGTAAGCATTTTGTGCATAAATCTTGCTAAGATTGATTACATGCAAAAGCTCAGAGTTTTGAACATTATAGTGCTAATTCTGATTGATGACATACCCAAGAACATACAAGTCTGCTGCATCCTTAAGATTCAGCCACTCTTCCAAATCTTCTGCTAAGCTCCCTATGGGAGACCTTCCAGCCACATTCCAAGTTCCCACAAAGATTCTAAATACAGGAATATGTTTATTAGGTGAATATGAAATCGATGTCTATTTCTTTTTTGTTTAGCTATTTCCTTGGGTGAAATGTTAGCAACTTACCTCAACGCATTAGTAGAAGTACATGGACTCATCTCCATGGACTGCGTGACAATCTCATCCAAGTAATCACCACTTTCATCTTCACCCCCATCTGTAGAAAAATATGGCATAACTCAGTTTAGTTTAAAGTTGTGAGAGTTGTGAGGAGAATGGTTCCGAAGTGGGGGAAATATGAGAAGAACGGAAAGAAGAACCTGAAACTTGGTTGAGTTGATACGGGTCATATTTCTTGTGCTTTCTTTTGAACCACTTTCTAAACCTTTTTCTGTATTTATGATTCTCAATGTCCATGGCTAACAAGCCGGTGTCTCCTATGTCGTTGATGAAACAATTACTACATCAAAGATGGAGTATTGGTAATGGATGAGCTTCGTGCATCCACCTTTGCGTTGCTTAGATGAGAGCTGTTACTTCCTGGCATAGCTTCTATTTTCTGTAGACAAAGAAAGTGTAGATTTAGCTGTAAGATCATAGTATAAACCGCCCTGTACCAAAGAAAATGAAACCCAGAAGGAGACAAACACATGAAGCTCACAGAAAACATAGCTCTTAGCGACAAACCCAAGAGAGAAAAAACATATACCTCAACATACCTTATGTGCAAGTCAAAAAATGGTTGGAGAGATTCATAATTCATATGCAGGTTTAAGTGGGAATCAAAAGGAGGATATTAGCCTCACATGTACAAAGGCTCTATCATTTGCTTAATTATTAGGGTCGTTAGGTTGGTGCTTGTCACGTTCGTCTTTTTGATATCTACTTGACATTTCTATTACCTGTCCAAGTCAACTTCTTAAATCCAGGTTAGGGTACACCTAAGAATAGAGCAACACAGACCTCCATTTTATCTGTATATACGCATCGAAAATTATCCAGAATCCAAAACTAGAGATGTATGCCCATAACAAGATCGATTGGTTGTGCTGCAACAAAGGATCGAATTCGAATATGAAAATTCCCATACTTGGCTTGCATCGAATAGGTCTCCTATAGTGTAGAGTAATCTCAACTTGCAACTAATTGTCTAATTCATAGTATGTTGGAGTTTATATATTCAACTTCTGCTCGTTAGTATGTGATAAGCCGCCGTCTTAAGCAGTTCTAAATTTCTAATAAGATCATCTCACTATCAGTCCTAAGTGTCAACATGGATAATGTATAACAGTAATGGCACCAGCCAAGTTGTAGATGGACTATGCAAATCGTGACCCCCACCCCCGCCTAAAAATTAAAAAAGTAACGATGTGACTAGTAAGTAACATGATTAAATTTGGTTGCTTTCATGCGTAGAGACATTCTAACCAAGTGTATTAGATGCGATTTGAGTAGATACGCATATACATGATTAAATTTGGTTGCTTTCATGCGTAGAGACATTCTAACCAAGTGTATTAGATGCGATTTGAGCCTGTGTAGATACGTTTCCATTTCAACAATAATGAGATGTAGACTCCTCGACCTTCCTTGTTTGCCTAATTGGGACGATCATTGCTGTAATCTCTTAACGTTGTGTTGGTGTAACAAAGATAAGATTTTGCCCTTTTTAGTGTTTTTATTTGCGAATTAACTAACTAGGAGTTTACGTTAATCTCCTTCTCGCCTTCTCATATGATAGAGATATTCCCAAACTTGTATTATATGCTACCATCTCTTATTTGTTGATCTTATCCAAATCAAGTATGTTAAATTTTGAAATATAGTAAACAAGACCAAGAGACCATGGAAACACAAAGTCTGTCTGTCCAGACACATTAAGAATTTGAATATTTGGGCCTCAAAATGTACTTGAACGCCGATTTTGAATACACAGATGAAACAACTGACCCTAATTTTACACTCAATTTCTTGCATCTGAAACCAAGTGCTGCCGAAACATAACAATGAAGGCTTCCACTCTCTCATTCAGAGCCTCCTTGGACAGCTTCGGAACCTCCTCCTCCGGCTTGTCTTCAACTTCGAACCACTCTTCCTCTTCCCATTCTTTAACCACTTCTTGATCAACTTGCGCCGGTGGCCACCTACATTGCCTCGTCTCCTTCTTCATTTCAACCTTGATCGGAACTCGATCTGCTTCGTCGGCGTTGTTTTTGCATTCCTGATGCTCGTCTGAGGTGGAAGAAACTGAAGTGAAAAGAATGGCTAAGAGGACGAGGTTGAGAACGATGAACACCCACGCCCGCCACTGCTCCATGAGAAACACCATCAAAACCGACGCAGATGCTCCGGCGGTGAGCAAAACCATGTGCATGACATACTCTTGCACTCGAAGAACCTCTCTTTGCTTCGTTACTCTCCCACTCAACTCTCTTCTCTTCTCCATTCTTGTGTGCTTGAGAAAACTGAGACTGTGATCCTTGTGCTGGGTTTTTATATTAAAAAGGGAAGGAGCTCTTATCCTGTGCATGCTTGGTTTTGGTTTGCAAAAAAGGTGTGGTTTCGAGTGGATTCTCAGTGCGCACCGCTTTTGAGGAGCCAGCTGTGATGAGAAGAGAGACGTGACGGGTAGGGTTGAAGCTGCTAGGGGAGACAAGCAGACATAAATCCTGAAAGCCTGCTAGCTCTGCATCACTACATCACCCAGCAACCATATCATTTCTCCAACTTTGGATTTAGCCATGGACGTTTGCTCATGTTTTTGGCATTTGGGTGTGTAGCTTGAACACTTGGGGCGCCAAACTAAAGCCACTAACTAGGGCTCATCACTATCTGATTGAAATCCCTTGTGCATTTAATAACATATCGTATGATTCATGTCATTCGATTACCAGATGAGGTTTCTTTTCTCTTCTTCATGTCACGTTACTGTTTAAGTAGTGAGATAAGCGGCAAATCAAACTCACATTTAAAGTTGAGATTCCTAATTTTCTTGCTCACCAATAGAATAGTTGCAATCCTGAAAGTAGGAATCTCGTACCAAATGATGGCTTCCTTTCTCGAACAGAAAGAAGTGAAAGAGAACAGTCGGAAAGGGAGGAGGTTTTGGCAGATGTGCCTCATAAAAAGAGAGCAATGAAGTCAGACGTGAAGGTCGAAAAGCACGCCTTGTGCTGTTGCTGTTGGATGTGGTGGTGCTCACTGTTTGATATGAACACCCTCTTCCCTATTCATGTATCATCAGCAGAAAATGACCCTACATCACCAGCAGACATCACCCATCAGGCGCAGCAGCGAATCATGTTCATTCTCTTGGTTGCTTTTTGGATTTCGGATTTTCAATCTGGATGTGCTTTATGAAACAACGACATCCTTGAGGATCAATTAGGAAGAGACCATGGGACTTGGGTGTATGGTTAGTTCGGTACCTCTGTAACAACAAAGTTTGATCAAAAAAATATGGAGCCACCAAAACATATATAGTTTACTGAGGCACCATATATATCAAAACATAAAATTCTTTATTATGATTTCCATCTATTAAAAATTTAAAATGATATGATTACTGAAGAAAACAAGACCGTAGATCTCCTTTTCTTATTTTTATATTCTTTTATTTTTCTTTTTAAATAAAACTCAATAAAAATTTAGGCATCTAGTATGTCCTTTGTTATATAAAAAATAAAAAACAAGACCGTAGATCTCAAGTTGAACACCTTAGTTTCGTCCACAAAATCATTTGTGTTGAATCCTCAATTCTCGATTAAAAATGTTTATTTCTTCTTTTTTAAAACATATCTCGACAAAAAAAAAATGACTTAGTAAAACAAATGGTACATAAATCTTTTAATTTTAAGAAAACTACATTTTAGACCCATTTTAAGGTCATATCTCCACGTCTCAACTCACCGACTTTATTTGCATATCCTTCGCCTAAAGTAACTTTCTGATGTTCAGAAATCTGTGATATTTGAATATAAACAAGCTTCCTATATCCATCGTGATCTTGCCTCAAAGTGCACTTATTAGCATCTACAACAAATTTGACTTGATGGCTGTGTTTTGCGATTTCAACAAGTGTTATTATACTAGAGCAGCCTTTTCTATTCTTTTATTACATGTTGTTAGCAATTTTGTGGCAACAGGAACCAATATCAACAATGTTGATGGTGGCTTCAGCACACATCTTATTCGAACAAAATCTTCAAAATCACCATTGTATAAACACAGAGGCAACAATATCGTTCGACGTTTGATGGATCCAAACGCGCCACAATTATCACTACAAGAGGATCCGCGCACTCACTCACATATCATGAAGTTTTCCATAGGAACTCCGCCCGTCGATATCCATGCGATTATTGATTCAGGCAGCACTCTACTATGGACACAATGTCAGCCATGTCAAAATTGCTTCAAGATGAAATACGACATGTTCGACCCGAAAAAATCATCAACTTATAAGAACTTTTCTTGCTCAGCAAGAGAATGCAGACTGGTCGACGAAATGTCACCACAAGCAGGTTGCAGAGTATCTCCTGAAGTTTGCCTTTACAATATCAAGTACGAAGATGGATCAAACACAACAGGTCAGATGGCTAAAGAAACAATGACATTGGCAACCACATCAGGTAGTGTTGTAACCCTAAAAGATATTGTTTTTGGTTGTAGCCATATGTCGAACGCTGGTACGTTTACTGAGAATATAATGGGAATAATTGGAGTTGGACGAGGACCCTTGTCATTTGTTTCCCAGATTGCTCCATATGTTGGAGGCAATAAATTTTCTCATTGCTTGTTGCCTCCTCAGACTGATCCTAAAATCGAAAGCAAGATCTATTTCGGGAATCATAGTGAAGTTTCAGGTGAAAATGTGGTGTCAGTACCTTTGGTCGAAACAGAAAACCTCGACCGTGCATACGGTGTAATAGTAAAAGGAATTACTATCGGAGATAAATTCATTCAGTTTGCTCCGATAGGTTCATCGCTTCAGAATAGCACGATGATAATCGACTCCGGCACAACTATCACAACTATTCCTCAAGATTTTTTTGACAGGATAATAACTCATCTGAAGGAGTTACTTGATCCAAAATCGGAGACGTCGATTGTCACTATCCCGGGTGGTCATCCTTGTAGCTTCTTCTGCATCAAGGGTACAATTCCAGAACTAAATATGAGTGTTCATTTCGAGGGTGACCGCAAACTACAGTACACCGAGCAACAAATGTTTATGCGAGATGTGGTTAATGATGATCGAGTCTGCTTGAAAATGTTGAACATCAGTGACCCCATGATCAATCAGGATGTTTTTGGTATATATGGAAGCACTCTTATGGAAAATCTACTGGTTGGATATGACTTGGATAAAAATGTTGTCTCCTTCAAGCCATCTAATTGCATCAACTAATGGCGGTGTTGCTAATCATATTGCTGCTTAACAACCAGAGAAATAAGACAGTTGTGTAAAACTTTCTTACTAGTGTGCCTAAGTCATACTAGAAAATACAATAAGCCCAAGAAACTCGACTGTATTATCATATTAGAGTTGTATTAGGAGTTATGTACTATTCGCATTTCTATACATTGAGATTTTTATCAATGAATAAAGTTGATACAAAATTACCTGAAGCTGCGGATCCACTACCACTTTTTCGATCAATTCAACAATTCCTCATGGAGATCATCATGGACCTGCGTGTGTTAGAAACCCAGGACTCCGCAAAGGAGGAATTGCGACAAGAAAGCTACAATTGTTATTACCATCAGAGTTCCTAGATGAGTTTGAATGCTTTGTGTAATACTAATACATAAGAGGCATTCTGTAGCCTAAGCCTAGGGTTAGAATTAGCAACATCAAGACTGAAATGGAAGAGTGTTCTTACAAAAAGGCATTCAGTACTACACTGGCATTCAACTGATGAAGACACGAGGATTGGTTTTACAAAAAGCACAGATTCTGCTAGTTATGTTCATTGGGGTTGGTTTGATACCATGCTAATCCAAGGGAACCACCATTTCTAGGCCTAACCCAACATTTATTTGAACAAATTGCGAAAGAATAATAATATTAATATGACATGATAACTTATAGGCCTATAGCATTATTCCCCTGCTCCCAAAAATGTTGAATTCCCAAATGAAAAAGGAGCACCAAACCCCCACCCTAAATCTTCTTAAAACCCCAAAGCCCTTAATATTTCAACCCTGATTATGCATAACTTTCTTTTACCAGAAGTAACTCAAACTTCATTTCAATTACGCTTGTTGGATTTTGGAAGCACCACTATTTGTACCATCTCTTCCCAGACAAAGATATGAGCTGCAAATGAATGAAAAAATGAAGAGATGTCAATCTCATCCCAAAGCAGTAATTCAACAAGCATGTAATGGAAATTTAGAAAACCAGTCACCACCAAATCAAAGCACATAATAGATATGAGAAATTCCTACATGATAAGTAGCAAAATCCCCACCCTCCAATCTTTTTATGGTTCTCTGTAGCCATGGCATATGATAAACTTCAAAGTAATTTTGAATTAAAGTCTCTTAGGCACATTAAGTACTGGAAGAAAGGGATATATTAAGAGCAGTTATAACGAACCTGTCGAGCAACCTGGGCCAGCTGCCGACTGTCCCTAGACGAATCATTTTGTGGCTGTGGTGAAATAGATTCTCTCTCGTCAGCCCTCCTCTTAGTCGTGTTCTCCTCAAGCAATGCAGTTTCATCAGGGTTGCTTGAGGAATTCATGTGCTTCCTCTGGAAAGTGTTCTTGAGATGTCCACTGTCGCCCACGTGACTAGGAGATTCATTTGATTGTTCCAATACTTTAATATCCGCTATATCAGAATTCATCCCTGATACAACACCAGTACCAAGGCTAAATTCAGAACTTGGAGCCTCTGAATTCTCCACAACATCCTTTCCCGGCTTTACAGAAACAGACACATCAATCAACTCACTACCTTTGTCTGCATCATTCTGGCCAGGTCCAGATTTAATGCTGACTTTAACACTAGCTGAACCTGATATAGGATCAACATCTCTTCTAATTAATGTCCTTCCCGGATCCAGACGGAGCAATGGCTTCATCTTAGCTTCATTCTTTTCAGCTGTGTTTGGTCGATCTTCACAAGATTTAACATCACCATTAATTAAGTATGCAACGGTCCTGCAGCGGGAAAGGACATGAGATGGCTGACCAGTACTCCTGAATGAGGTACTGCTGCCGTCCTCACTATTTACATTCCTTTTCCTTTTCCCCATCTGAATGATCTTACTGTCTATAGGAGAGCAGCTACTATGCAACCCACTGGAAATTCTTGTGATGTCCTCGACTGAGGCCGGAATACATGCATCAATTGAGGGTGGAATACATGCATCCTTATGGGATCCATCATTCCCATCAACTGAAGAAGGTTGACATGAACTCATGAGCTGAGTAGGACAAAATAGGTGTGAGGTTTTGGCTTTCCCAAATTGAGTCTTCTTTCTTTGCATTGTGCGGACTTTAACAGGGCTTTTGGTTTCTCCTAAAGATGGTTTCTTAACTACTTCTATGCCATTGTCACTTGCTTTGACTATCAACTCATTCAAATCGTTCTTCTTCTGAAACTTGTGATTGTCCTCGTATCCAAAAAGCGACAATTTACCATCAAATGAGTTTCTTTCAAAAGCACGAACTCTCTGTGTACATCCATTTCTGAGGAGCTCGGACTCCTTACTTCTCATGATTATTGAGTCAAAGTCATAGACAGGGGCACGCAATTTGTCCAAATCAGAAACAGTCAACTGTTCAGTTTGTTCTAGTCCATTACTGACCTTACGGTCCAGATCTCTAGTCACCGGGATGTTCTTCAGGCCAGAAGTTGGAGCATCTTCAGGCCCTAAACCTGGAGAGAGTGTTGTGGGCTCAGGTGTCACATTCCCAGAAAATGAGGCATCTTCCCTTGTGGTTTCTCCATTCAAAGGCTCCACTACGCTTGGATCCACCCTCTCCAATTCACCCCATGCTTGTTTCAACTCTGATCTAAGGTCAGTTATGATATCCTCCGCCTCATAAAGCTGCGCTTCAAGCTCTTGAATCTTACTTTCTTTTTTCAAAGATGTCATCTCTGCTTCACTTGTCTGTATCAATGAAAATGTGGATCAATTACATCTAAATGCAAAAACTAATGCAAGCAGGCACTCATAGTAAAGAAACAAACGACTAAAAATATGGCACAAGTGCAAGTAAACCAGCGTCAAGATCTCCCGGATGAGTTTTTCATAAACTAAGATTCATCATTCAAAGCAAAGAACTGTAAAACAAACATTCCATGTAGAGATACAGAGAAGCAAACGGGAATGACATATTTCTTTTATTAAATTTTCAACAGGTTTTGAAACCAAACGATAACAATGAGCATGTTCTTACAAAAATATTATCATATCGTAGTATCACGCCACAGCACAGAGTCAAAACAACTAACAAACAGTACCAGGGAAGATGCTTATAGCCTTAAACCCTCACACAAATCAGAAACTACGAATTCCAGAATGTAAGAAATATCAGAACGTGTGTGATATCAATATATCAACAACAACAAAATTAAGCACCAATTTACAAAACTCAAGCATCTTCAAAGTTCTACTAGATTCAGAAACTAATAATCGAAACTAAACCAGATTCAAGCCCTCAAATGCAAAACTGAGCTAGCATCATTCACAAAACCTATAATTGGATCCATCAAAAACAAACGAACCTGAGAATCAATCATCTGTTTCAATCGGAGCAGCATCTGAACCGCCTCGTCTTTAGTGCTACGCAGATCGTGCTCGAACCGAAGAGCTCTCCGCTCCGCCGCCATTACTCTCGCCGCCGCTTCCTTCGCCGTGTTCAGTATTATCTCCGCGTACGCCTTCTTCACCGCCGCCGTCTTCTGCTTCCAAGAAAACAAATCACAGTCAGAATCTCCGATTCTAGAAAACCAAAACAAACATTCATAATCAGAATCAGAATCTCCGATTCTAAAAAAAAAAAAAATCAAAAAACGAAGATTCAGAAACCGCCGGCGACGGTGGTTGCTGTGGTGGTGGTGTGTTTAGGCATAGGGGCATTTCCGGAAATTCACCTCGGGTTCCATTCTTCTTCGTCTTCGGACCTCCACCGGACCCTGTGAAAGAGAGAGAGTGAGATTGGCGTGTGCTCGTTTCTGTTAGGAAGAAACTGAAAGTCTGTTTTGCTCTCTCACTCAGGCCATGATTTTACTGTACTGCCCCTTGAATTACGATTCCCTCACCGCGTCGCCTAGCGAGTTCGTTGGGGGGCATTTCGGGGGGATAAGGACGAGTAAGGAAACCAAAGGATGGTTATGAAACGACATCGGTTCGTGGGCTAGGCGACGCCGTTTTGGTTCAACCACCGCGTTGATTGGGGGTTGGTTTGGTCATTTCAAACAGCGGAAGGCGCGCAAATGAGGAGGATGCGGGGCCCACCTCGAAATAAAAAGCGGTAGTTGTTTTAGGCAAGCGGCGCGGGTCGTTGGGTTTTCTTTTTTCTGAAACGCGCGGAGACGTACTCAAAAGTTTTTGAAATTTGAACGGACGGACGAGTCGGGGTCTTTTGTGTGGGCAGTCGAATTCACGATCACATCATGTTTGATGGCCATTTCCTCCGGTAGCGGCACTCGTTGGTGATTCTTCTATGAGTTCTATCTGACGGTTCACGTAATATGATCACCTTGTATCTCTTAAATCATATTAATGTGTCAATACATCAAAACACACTAATCATATTTAATTGATACAAATATAGACGTGAGATAAGAGAGTGACACCATATTCATGTGTTTACAAACATACAATACTATAATATGTGTGTGACTCCCATTATTTTATCAAGAATCGATTCATGAGTTTATGAATGATTCTCAAATGAAAATAATTATCCTCATATTCTATTATTTATGATTCACGACCTCTTCATTCAGGTGTTCATGATTCATAATATTTTTTATTCCAAATAAGTAATCATGTCATTACAATGTACTAAAACACTAATACACGGTACAAATCTTGAGTTTATTTGCATCTCATCTAAAACTCACATTATCAACTTAATTATTCCAATTTTGGATTTTGTACATATTTGTGACAATAATACGTAAAAGGTTTCCAAGCTTTTCTAATTTCAACCCCATTACGTGTGGAAAGTGGGATTCAAAGATGCATATTCTCCAACCTCATTGGCTGCCCACAAAATGCCACCCCCATTGGTCACTCCATAAATCACAAATTCTGGTTTCTGGTCAATTAATTACAAATCAGTTGAATCCCAGTAATAAAAAAACTGAGTACTATATTCATTCCCACTCTAGTTTCAGCCATTTCTGGTGGACTTGGTCAAATAAAGCCATCAAATATCCAAAAACACCTGCACAAAGCATCTCCCTTGATGCAATCACCCACTCTCAGTCTTTGATTGAATTATGCAGTCCAATTAAACTCCATTTTCCCTGAAACATCTCCTGTACTGAAGTCAATGGCCCTTTTCAGAATACGCGCAAATTTGACAATTCCTCTCCACCCTTTTCCCCTCTAGACCCAAATCGCACAACCCATCTCTCCATTTCCATTAACCCCACTATGTTCAGCTCAACTCCCACCTGGGTTCTCACCCTGGTCTTGTTCTTGAGCTTCTTCTCATCCCACCAAGCTGTTCTTGAAGACGACGTCAAGTGCCTTCAGGGGATTAAAGAAGCTTTCAAGGACCCTCTTGGGAAGCTCGAGTCTTGGGACTTCACCAACTCCTCTGTGGGCTTCGTCTGCCACTTTGTGGGTGTTTCTTGCTGGAACGATCGCGAGAATCGAATCTATAATCTCGAGCTCAGGGACATGTCTCTATCAGGTACGATTCCCAAGTCGATTGAGTACTGCATTAGCTTGACGAATCTGGATCTTGGAGGGAATGACCTTAATGGAATGATACCTAAAGATTTGTGTTCCTGGTTGCCGTATTTGGTTACTCTTGATTTGTCCGGGAATGAATTCACGGGTCCAATCCCGGTTGATTTGAGTAACTGTACTTTCTTGAATAATTTGATTCTTTCCGATAATAAGCTTTCGGGGAGTATTCCTTATGAGTTGTCCAGCTTGAATAGGTTGAAGAAGTTTTCGGTTGCGAATAATGACTTGAGTGGGACTGTGCCTGATGTTTTTGATAGTTATGACAAGGCTGATTTTGCTGGGAATAGCGGGCTGTGTGGAGGGCCGGTTAACAAATGTGGGGGGTTGAGTAAGAAGAGCCTTGCGATTATTATTGCTGCAGGGGTGTTTGGTGCCGCGGCGTCATTGTTGCTAGCTTTGGGGTTGTGGTGGTGGTTACATTTGAGGGTGGATAAGAGTAGGAGGAAAGGAGGGTATGATGTTGGGAGGGAGGATTGGGCCGAGAGGTTGAGGGCCCATAGGCTGGTTCAGGTTTCGTTGTTTCAGAAACCGCTGGTGAAAGTTAAGCTGGGGGATTTGATGGCAGCTACGAATAATTTCAGTCAGGAGAATGTGATCATTTCGACTAGGACTGGGACTACTTACAAGGCGCTACTGCCTGATGGGTCGGCGCTGGCAATTAAGCGGCTTAGTACTTGTAAGCTTGGGGAGAAGCAGTTTCGGTTGGAGATGAACCGGTTAGGACAGCTCAGGCATCCGAATTTGGCGCCCCTTTTGGGTTACTGTGTTGTGGAGGATGAAAAGCTGCTGGTATATAAGTATTTGTCGAATGGGACTTTGTATTCTTTGTTACATGGAAGTGGTGATGGATTGGATTGGTCAACTAGATATAGGATTGGTTTGGGGGCTGCAAGGGGACTTGCCTGGCTTCACCATGGTTGCCAGCCTCCAATTATACACCAGAACATCTGCTCCAATGTGATTCTCCTCGACGAGGATTTTGATGCCAGGATAATGGACTTTGGGTTGGCAAAGCTTATGACGTCTGATTCTCATGAGAGCAGTTTCGTTAATGGGGACTTGGGAGAGCTTGGTTATATAGCTCCTGAGTATCCAAGTACTATGGTAGCTTCACTGAAAGGGGACGTTTATGGATTTGGCATAGTACTCCTGGAGTTGGTGACTGGGCAAAAGCCTCTTGAAGTCAGGACTGCTGAAGAAGGTTTTAAGGGTAATGTAGTGGATTGGGTGAATCATCTCTCTAGTTCTGGTCAAAACAAGGATGCCATTGACAAGGATATCTGTGGAAAAGGACACGACGATGAAATTCTACAATTTCTGAAAATTGCTTGTAAATGTGTTGTTTCTAGGCCCAAGGACAGGTGGTCTATGTACCAGGTTTACCACACACTGAAGAGTATGCGCAGAGACCATAGTTTCTCTGAACAAGATGATGAGTTTCCTTTGATTTTCCGCAAGCCAGAACATGAATGACTGAGTTTTGACTTGAATCAATGAAGAAACAGGGGCGACAAAGATGCCAATGTGGCGACAGAAAATCATACTGAGGTACGTTCTCAGAGTCCCATATGTAAATGGTGTGATCTTCATTTTAGCTGATTTTCCCTATTTTTGTAGTTTAGCTGTATACTACAATAAACTTCCCGAACAGTAGGCCTCCTATTATTTGTTTGCCCTTTGTTACATTTATATGTATATGAAATAATAATCAACTGAGGTGCAGTGATAAATGTAATATGCTTCCTGTTTATGGCCATTAAATTTTGGGTGCTGTCGTATCTCCCTGCCACACAGGGAAATACTTTTGTTTTCCCTGAAATGGTTAGGTTTTTATTCACTGTTTAGGAAAGCTAACCGTGTTCATAATCAGTTTATGTTTGGGCTTGCCCAAATGAATAGCTTATACTCCTGAACTGAGTTCAACTAATCAAATACAGATCGAGCCTTTCTATATTGTTTAAACCTGCTTATGAGGAGCTGTAGAGTAATTCACCTTGTTTGTTTCTCACTTCCATGTGCTTATATATCATCAGTATGTAGTAAACCTTGTTTCTATACTGAGGACAGCAATATGAGGGTTTGTAGATTAGTGATTTGAAGTTTCACTGGTTTTTTCTAACTACTTGGATAGATTAGTGTATAGCAGGGACAGAAATGGTGTATTGTGTATAGCAGGGACATAAATGTGTATTGGCTACCCCCACAAAAGCAAATACACCGTATGGGTCAGCTCGAATATCATATTTGTTCTAGTATACTATATCAAATACTCGTTAGCGCCTTTGTTCGGTAACTTACCAGTTTACCAGTAATTTTAGTTGTGTAAATCCTCATTCTTTATATATACTAACGGTAATTGGCACACAGGTGTTAGCCTGCATTATTGTTTCTGGTCACCATTTTCATATGTAGAAGTGTAGAACAGCTATAATCACACAATGCACAAAGATAGTAGCAAAGAAATAGTTTTGGGCACTGAATACAGTCGTTGTCTTTGGTTGAGTAGCTTGCATAGTGATTACCACTATACTAATGTTAGGTGGGAGTTAAACTTTTGCAAGGCTAAATTCACGTTCATATGATGATATACAAACTCAACAAAGGTCTGTGCATGTTGCGGTCTGTGATTACCCCAAATCTCTGTCTCCTTCGCTGTCCCTTCAATAGCCTTGCATTGAATTGAATTGTTTCAAAAATAATCGTCTATCAGATAATACCATTTAGATGGGTTGTCAGAGTTCAAAATGGGTTGTAGAAGGGAATTGCCGATCCAAAACAGATAAATAACAAACCATATGAAATCAGAAACATATATATATATATATATATATATATATATATATATATATTTTTTTTTTTTTTTTTTTTTTTTTCATTTTTGAAATTATGTATATGTCGTTTCAACACCATGGAATCCTCATTTTATTTTCTTTCTGCCCATAAACCAAATAATGGGCTTCAGCTCCGACTATTAGACTAGGTTGTTTGTAGAATTAGTGCAGAGGACTGGAGCAAAGAGAGCAAGAGTATCCAGCTACACCGCACATTTCCATTCTGCTAACCTACTATGAAGAGCTGGGTACATAATAATATATCTCAGACCTCAATTTGCATTGTTTGCAATCTTTTAACGTTTTGGTTGTCCTGCATCTAAAACAAACCAAGCGATTTTATGCGTAAAATTGAGGTATATTCATCAATTTATGTGTCAAGGTATGCTGAGTATGCATAAATTAAGACAAGTATTGTTTTCGATTTTATTTCGTTTCCCCCAATATCTCAAGTAAATGATGAACAATTTTGCAGTTGTTGGAATCTGAGGACCTTTGACACAAGACCGTCAGGATATACATGGTCAAACAATGTTGGGAGCTATAATCCTTTCAAAACCCTTTTTCAATGTACCAAACCATGCAAAACCTATTTCTATTCATATTTGTCATGTTTTTCAATCTCATCATTGGTAAAGAGTGATCGTTAGCATGTATTCCGATTGAAGGAATACCAAAATCTAAATTCGATGTCAAAAGCAAGAGATTTCATAAGAAATACATTCATATATATATGTTGTGCAATAAATCATGATCTTCACAATGGTATTCCAATTGATAAAAATTCGAAACCACCAACCAGTTGCTGTTTGATATGGACTTCTCAAGTATTGATACCAAAACCCACTGCACAAGCCACTGAGCTAAAATGTGACCAAATGTGTCTCCTTTTTAACCATTTGCTCAGTTATTTTGGGTCGATCTGTTGTCTTAAGGGGTAAAAAATATGCTATCTCTTTGCCTCTTTGGTTCTTTCAGTCAAAGGAACTGCACGAGAGGGGAATCTGTCTCCTATATGCATCAAAAAAGGACTGTAAATTTGAATCTCACTTGCTTTGGACCTTCTCTTTTCCCTCTTGAATCAATCAAAATGAGCACGAGTAAAGGAACCAAAAGCTAAAGCAATCAACAGAGTTGGCTCCTTCATTTTCACTTTGCATATTCATCTTCTTCACTTTGAATACAATGACTTTTTCTTTTTTCCTCTTCCTTTTTTTCTTCTCAATCAAATATTTTTTACGCTGGTGGGTTATGTTTGAAACTTGAAAGTACCAACGTGGGTAAATCTTTTGAAGATAATGATGAAATTGAAATATCTTAAATAGCAAAAGTATAAGCAAATTAAGCTCACCATTCAAAGGATTGTTTTGATATTAGGGCACCTTTATTCAGTAATTGGAAGAGAATTGCTTTTAGTTTCAAGAAGAGAAGGAAAATGCTTTACTTGGGGAACACAATCACAATGAAAGCCATTTGAAGAAAGCCTAACTATTAGAAAGCCAGTGAATCATACAAGTTAGGTACCCAACTCCATAGATTGTATGCAATGTGGGACTAGACTAGAACCGTTATTGTGTGTTTGCATTTTCTTATAGTATCAAGTACCAACTTGTCTTCAAAACATTGGATTTCCTTCTGCTTGGGCTCTTTGTTTTTCTCAAGTGCAAAATAGAATCCTATCCATCATGTCTCCATAACATTGAATACAAGGCAAGCTTACAAGTGAAATATATTGACATTTCCCATCTTACCCAAGTTGGACATCAAACTTGAATGTGTTTGAGCTTACCCAAGATTACCAAGTTGTAATCTTGAGTGAGTATATTGTGTTTGAGCTTAAATGGGTTTCTTTTCATGCCCATGAACAACTTTACAGTAAGGTTGGGAATTCAAACACAGTCACGAATCACATTACACAATGCTCAGGACTTGGACATCAAACTAGTGAGCTTCTTTAAACCTACCTTCTCCAAAATTTTCGATAATTAATCACTCCACAAATCCTAATATTCCTAAGGGAGGCGAATATCATAAATAACTGCACGAATCGCAGAATGCAGATAGATAACTTATTGTACAAGCTTTGCCTCCTGCTCAAATTCTTTTGCTTCACACTGCCCTTCATGGTTAAGCTCGACCAGCTGGTTGTCTAGTCTTCACTGCTCTCCTGAATTTGCATATAAAAAGGAATCAGGAATTCATAAACTGATAAACAAGTACGTCAACAGTAGGCAAAACATACACAGACATCATTTTCTTTTCTCTGAGTGACTTGATCGTTAAATATGGAAAATACTATGATGGTGAGATGCCTAGTTCAATGGGTTGGTGGATCTATTCTTATATTGAAGAATACAGTAAATTAAGATTACGATTTGGGATTCTAATGCAGCAAAACAATGAATTAAACAAAATTATCAAAAGGAAAAGAAGAGCTTTGCTCTACATGTTCCCTCCCAGAAGAAAAGTTGTCTAGTTCTTTCTCCAAGGCCGTAAGGTGTTCCTTATGAAAATAAGAGAAAGTTTGATACATAAAGAAGGCTTTAATAAAGAGAGACAATCATCAATTTCCATATATCTCAAATACTAGATGGTGATGGACATGGACATGGTTTCTTTAACTCAAGCTAATATTATATAATACAGAACCTGGGCCAAGTTGATTCTTCATCTTCGTGTTTTGTACTCGCTACCCAATCAAAAATGAAAAATAGTAATGCAAAGACAGAAACACAGGTGCATATTTCCTTTTAACCAAAAACAGAAAGAGAAATCGAATTCTTCAGGAAGAAAACGGCAACTTGTTTGTAAAAAAGTTCACCATCACCATCATGTCACTAAAAACCAGAGACCGAATATATATGCAGTTGAAATATGGAAACAACATATTCTCTTTCTAACTACTCTGATCTGCTTTATATATTTTTGTTGGTATTCTTTTGGGCCTTTGTCTCAGGATGCATGTCCCATCATAATTCAAGCATCTTCAAGTATGACCAGCTAAGCTAAAGAAAAATACAATAATGCCACCACAAATGAATGAAGGAAAGGAAATGTACCTGTTATGAATGGGATCAGGTCCATTCGGTACTCGTCTCTTGCTCACGAAAATGAAGGTAGAAGAATCCCAAACAACAGCATGCTTCTTCTCTCTTCCAGTCAGCTTCCAATGCTTGAAGACTCTGGTGGATGAAACTGTAACAGTCGGTCCCGTAGCGTGGTTCACTAGAATTGCTGCAGAGAAGAACCAGAAGACACCCAGAAGCAGAAGAAGTCCAAACATAGCCCTTAAAACCTTGCTTCTTCCTGAATTCTCCATCTATCCCTTAACGCCCTCCCCCCTTTTCTTAATTTTTACCTACTGCCTTTCCACCCAAGCAATAAGGCTGGCCATTTCAAACAGGGATGGAGAGGAAGAATTATTGAAGAGCAATGCTTGTGGTGAGAGGGCAAAGATAAACTCTCAGACAAGCAAGCAGAAGAGAGAACAAAAAGGAGAGCACACAAGGAGAACCAAATGATTAGGTGATCTTTAACTTGGCGGGTAGAGTTGTTGGTTCTATATAAAGGCTCATACAGGGAGATATCGCTTGAGATGTGAATCTGAGTGAGAGAGATAGATAGATAATAAAACGAGACTAATAAAACAGAAAAGTTCGTTATTCTAGTGCTTTGGTGTGTTGAACGGGTCGGGTCCATTTGAATCCTCTTTCTCTGCTTTGGTTTGTGCATTTTCATGCAGCTAAAGGGGACCTCACTATCGCCCTAAACCTTACGTACTCCAAGTTTGTAAAAGACATAGAGCCTGGAGCTACCCTATTATATAAGAAAGAGGGCAACAATGAGCACTGAGGAACCAACTATTACTCATTACCGGGATGCTTGTTCCCCTCCCCACCTATAATAGATACTTGGTTCCAGACTACAAGATAACCACTCATTTCTAAAATCAAATTCATCTCACACTGTAAATGTAAATGACCTCACCCAAATAATTTGATAATACAATACTAAAAGGTGCCAGGGCTAAAACTTCATCCAGAGTTAGAGTTTTCTTGCTTACTAAGGATCTCCTTTCCTTACAAGCTTCATCTGTAATCAAGTATCATTTAAAATGAAAAGAAGGGTCTAATGCAGCTTTTCATTGAAACTTAAACAGTTCATTAGATTTGGCACTAAGTTTCACATCAACAAATCTTCCACTCCGTAATCAAGCAAACTGTCCTATTACGCCTTGCAAGTTATGTGAAATTTCAAAACAGAAATTTAAAGTCCCACCTAAAGGAAAAAGAAAAGAAGGTAATGCATGCTCAAAGAGAAATAGAAAAACACCAATCAGTTCTTAATTTGATGCAACCAATCTATGGTTTTTCTGTTCCTTGGTCATTTGTAACTACAACTCTAGAAAACATCACACATGAAATTAAGCAGTCATCACAAAAGATGTCTACTCTTCAGGAAAGATGATCTCATAACATTTTGAAGTAGTTTCGTTCATAAGCAATGGATATGCAAAACTTGAAAACTTGTACAGGAATAAGTGTTCAATAAGATCATATGTGCACAGAACTAATATACTAAATTCAGTACAGCAGAAGAAAGAATACATATCCGAACAGGGAAGCAAAAGACAAGTACAGTACTTATATCAAATGCCTTGGCCAGAAGAAGAGATGCTTTACATCTTCTAAAATAACAGAAGGAATCTAAATCTACTTTCTTATTCATAAGATAAGAAGAGTATCATATGGAGTTCTTCCGACAAAATCAAACTCATAAATGTCAGTAACACCCCTAGCATGACAAGAATTCACCCTGAGAGTGACAGTTAGAGGAGATGCCATTGCAATCCATGTAGGGGACCCCTCCAGAAATCCTAAGACATAGAACTAAGTGGACAATAATCCTGTAATCAGACAATAAAACCTGAAAAGAACTACTGGTGTTTCTAGTACAAACCTTAAGGCACTTATGAATAACATACATCCACTCCATTGTCACCGTCTATAAAAACTGTTATGTAGTTAAACTTGCTAGTATTTGAAGAACTATGGACACCATGGAAATCCAACTGAAATAGACATCCAGTTCATGGTCCGTAGTCAGTATTTCCTATCAGTATATTAAAGTTAGCTTTAAACTACTTTACTTTCAAACAATCTCCCTGCTACTTTAAAAGCTAAAGATAATTAATTACAACAATCCTAGATCTTTAACCCATGGCTCCCTTATAAACAACTAAGGTTTAATGATACACGTGGGACACTCCTATCAATTATAGAAGATATCAGTCCATAATCGGTCCCAAATCTTTCATGAACAATAGGTAGTGGAAACTAGTCTATCAATTGACCAGGGTCCATCTGATAACATTTACCCTAGGGGTCCCAACTTACACTAAGCTCAATTAGTAACTAAAAGCTACAAAGAGGGAAAGGAGAGAAAAGAATGACCCAAACATTAGGCTATAAGAGAACATGAGTGAACAATTGAACGAAATGCGTACGGTTCATGATATGAAGAAACAATGTAAAATGCAATTCTAAATATATCATAATCCAATACCTAGAACCAAACATATAATCTTCGATCCCAAACCCAAAATAACTGAAATTATCCAGCCAGAAAGTAAAAGGAAGAAAACAACTCGGAATTGACTAGAATTCTTAACTGCTTTGGTTGTCGCAGATTCTTCTACTTGGGTCTGTATATATGAGGACATGCAAGCAGAAAATGGTAATACTTCTTCTACCGTGGTTTACCGATAAAGGCCTGTAACAAGGTCAAAGCTAATTTCTCTCCAAAATAAGCTTACTCTACCTAAGGTTATGTCGTGGTTTAATGCAAAGCTGATACTAATCTCCTAATAGTCTTTCCCTACTCCCTGTGCAACTTCTTTATGGTTGCAGAACAGCATACTTCTTCCTACAAAACTCAATATACTGATTAAAGTGGCCCAACATCCTCCATTTGATCAAAATACATATCTCTTTCTCTTTATGAAAATTATTCTTTTGGATACTGTCACCTCTATTAGGTGATACATTGTGCTTTTAAGGGGTCCAGTATTAATTCTGTGCTACAACAACCAACAGATTTTCAATCAAAAGTATTTGTATCAACTCAGTTATCACTTATCAGGAGCATAATTGAGCAGTTACTGGGTTCAATCAGTTTGATGCTAATGCCTCCACTCCAACCTTAAATGAAGCAAAACTACTCACCAACACAAATCAATACCATTACAACATGATCAAAGCAACAGTATCAAAGCAAAATAGGTTTATCGGCTTTCAATGGTAAGTTGGTGATAATTCACGAATTTAGTGACCCTATTATTCAGAGATCATTACTAAATTTATTTTTTAGAAGATAAATGCATTGGCATTCCATCAGCGCAAATTTAACTCTCAACCAATGTATTAATATATCTACACAAAATCAGTTTCAGGTACCTTACATTTTTGACAAAACTCAGCTTTAACATAAAAAAGTTTGACTTCTCTTCTAACAATTGTTGATCAGCTACAGAACTCTATGTATTAGCGAAGCCTCTGAAGGTTACCTGCAATATATAAGTCCACAAATCAGGGAGATGTAATGATATGCATATAATTATGCATGCTTATGAGAACTTGTGACACACAATTGAAAGTATGCAATGCCCAGGAAACATCAATTTACCGTGCAGTGGAGCTGCTACAAGCCTTCAACCAGACTTAAAGTTGCTGGGAATAAAATATTTCATTCTCTGAACACAGGATTAGAGAATGTGCCATTGCCCCTCTGCAAAACTATCTTAGCTCCAGATTTCAGTTTCCCTCCTATTTGAAGACTTGTGTCCAACTTCTACAATTCTACTGCTACTCCCCGTGGTGACTTTTCTAATTTCTTCTTCTTCTGGGCCCACTTAGGTCCATAAATAACCAAGTGTGTCCTGCCAAACCGCCGATCGGTTATCTGCAGTGTCGTGGTAGATTATTAGCAATTAAATTCCCAGAAATACATAGCTTCCATACTACTCCAACATATAAAACAAGAGTACCCTAGCACAATAAAGCCAACACCTCTTTGAATAGCATCTAGATCAACTCCACTAAGGAGAACAAGAAAATTAAAAATATAGTAGAATATAATTAATGCATATGTATAAACCAATACTGATATTATTTATTCATAGACAAACTGCTGATAGTTTGCAGTACCTTCACAAGACATCCACATGAATCAAGCATGTCGGTCCTCGTTGCATACTCAACAACCTAGATCATGAAATTGTGGAGATTAAGGGACACAGGAAGCAAAAACATAAGCACACACAAGAGATAAATAGCCATGACTTACTATAAAGGTATTTTCTCCAACTAACGCTGAGTTTGATATTTGATCCATCAGTACTGCATAGTCAACTTGTGTATACGGAGGGGTTACACTAATGTAATCGAATGGTTCTTTACCTACAGGCAATTGAATTGCATTTTGTAATGAATGGATTCAATAAGGAAACAGGATGTGGTTACCAAACTGCTATATAATGATATTTGGTTGTGAGAAAGACAGACTAGCAGCACATACCTGCAAGTTTCTCAGCACGTTCTATGAATTTTTCAACACGCACAGCATGTATAACTGAAACATCGAGGAACCCTGTCCATTCCAAGTTTGGACGTAGAACCTCTGAGACGACCCATGGATCCATCTCAACAAAATGTACCTAAAATTTCATACGTATGTAAGTTTCCTACCCAAACCACACAAGAGATGTGACATGGTAGTACAATTATAAGAGTAAGTAGTAGCAAGAGATGGGATATAGTCTGTCAACCATACCTCAGAACATCCTCGACTAATAGCTTCGATTCCAACAGATCCAGTACCACTGTACAGGTCTAACCAACGGCCAGGCCTTAACGATGCAGGACAGCCACCTGCAGCCTAAGAAGATTCAAAGCACAAACATCAACTTACAAGCACAGACACATTGTAACATGTCATAATCTACAAGTTCCACCAACAATGTAGACAACCCTCTTCACATAGAGATACAAGAATTACCTGCAGGATGTCAAAGGCTGCACCTTTCACAACCTCCATCATCGGTCGTACATCCATTCCCTTTGGAGAAAGCAACTTCATTCTCCGAGCCTTCCCTCCAAGCACCTACAAGCCGCGCCACAGCATTTCAGATTCATGACTCCTACTATAACTACTAACATTGCATTCCGAATTGCGAAATATACTCATGTAAACTAAATTCAACACCTCTAAACACACTGCATTCTTATCTCAGCAATAACAAAATCACTAAACAAGCCACATAATTTGTACCTGAAGCAACTTATGCGTGGTTCTCTTGGGCTTAGGCTCAGCCTCTGAGGCCTCCTGTAGCTCAGTACTGCTCTTCTTCTTCTTTCCCTAACATTCCAATTCTCCAGTCAACAATAGTCAAACCAGAGAGAGAAACAGTCAATGGAGAGAGAGAGGAACCTTGCGAGTCGGCTCCGTCAAGGCGACGTCGGGGTCGAAGCCGTACTGCTCCATCAACTGCCGCTTGGCATCGTTCCAAGCTCGATCGCCGGACTCTGCAACCGTTAAATTACTTCAATTTCGGGAAGAAATGGACGAAATTTTGTTACTTTGAGGAATGAGAGAGATGAGATTGCTTACTTGAGGAGAGGACGACGAATGGTGAAGAAGGTCGGCGATTGGTGCATGGTGCGGTGGAGGAGAAATTGAAGCGAGGAAGAGAGGTTGAAGATGAGGCGGAGTTGTCTGGAGTTACGCTCAGTCTGAACGGAGATAGAATTGTTGACGATGAAAGCGCCATTGCTACTTGCCCGAGCTCTACTTTCAGCTCTCTTTTTAGTATCTGTAACAATGGGTCGGGTCAGACCCATTCACATCCAAGCCCAAGTAACCGCTTTTGTTTTTCGATGAAGAAATCACGTCATGTGAGGATACATGATGAATTGTTTAACAAGGCATCTAATATCAACAACAACTATTTGAAAAGCGCAAGAGACTTGACGACTTGACGTTATTGATAGATCTAGTTATTGAAAATCTTATGGGGAAACCATGTTGAGGGAGAGCAAGAAGGTCAGCTCTTAAGCGGTCATAGATCAGTGGTGTTCACATGATCACTTAATGACTAAGAAAATCATGATCAATCACCGTTGGATGTAAATCCAAAGATGGAAAACAAAACAACTCAACTTTAAAATAACATTTCTCATCATTGAATTTATATCAAACGGTGATCGACCATGATTTCCATACGAACACTATTAACCCTAGATATTAGTTATTTCAAAACTTATTATGCCAAACCTACCGTTGTGTATCTTCCTTATTATAGCTACGTACGATCCTGATCACGGTTACTACACATCCCGTTCATGTCTTTCAACATTCGGTCATTTTGGTCATTTTAGAGAAAATGCGCGCATCTTATATTTGACAATTCTTAAGAAATTCTTAATCATCAGAATTCATAAACATACAACTTAACACTGATCGAGCTGGACGTAGATCAAGTCAATTATGGAAGACGCTACAGATAACCCACCCATGTCGACGTAGGTGACCAAAAAAAATTCAAAAACCATGACTCGACACGTGCCAAAGTAGATATGTTGAAATCCGAGAACCACGTTAAACTCTCGAAGTAGATTTGGCATCACAGCCCACTAGCCACGTGTCACTCCCACACCCGTCCATCCGTTACGTGGGAAAAAGCGCGTCCACCAAAACGTCGTTTATTTACTGCGTCGTAATTTGACTTTTCAAAAATACAAACGAGAATTGCTACACTATAGAGATTTGCTTCGAAGCCGATCGTCGTCGTAAAATCCAATCTGAATAAATATTAAATTCTCTCTCTATTGAATCACAGCAAAAAGCTTCAGTCTTTTTCGCTGAGACTGTGAAATCCGATCGGGAAAAGTTCGGGTCGGATTTTCCGGTGAGAGAATGGGAGCGTGTGTGTCGAGGCCCAAGGGCTGGGCGATGAGATTGTCAAAGAAGAAGAAGAACGGCGGCCACCGGCAAAGACGGATCATCCGGCGGCGTGTTTCCTCCTCCAACAAATCCGCCAACCCTCAACTCCAAGGTGAGAGCTTCACTCCGGTGAATCCGCCTTTTTCCACATTTTTCCGATTCGGATTGTTTGATTTGATTGAATTCAGTAGCGGTTTTGGTAAATAGGGAGTATGGATAGCGCGTGGTTTGATTGTACTTCGGTGATGGATTCGGAGCGAGGAGATGATGAGTTCTACAGTGTGTATGATGGTAATGTGTTATTGTTTCCCTGAATTTGGTATCATCATTATTATTCTTCTTTTGTTGGGTTGGGAATTTGAAGTGGGGATTGTTTCTGGTTTCGCGCAGATGTGGTGTCTTTAAACGGGTCGGAGAGCGCGTTACAGAGGACTAGGGAGGGTGGTGGGGATGAGAGTGACAGAATGCAAGGGTTGGGGGTCGTTCAGAATAACTGCCTGCCTTGTATTCCTTCGAGTAGTCCTTCAGCGGTGGAGAACAAGTTGAGTTTTCGGAAGAGGTTGGGGCCGTCTAGGCTTTCGTTTAAGTGGAGGGAAGGGCATGCTGCTCCAGCTGATCCAACGTTAGGTGAGTGTTGTTGTACTTTGCTAGCTTACTGTGAACTTATGATGCATTTTTGTAGCTGATTTTGATTTTTTGTATGTTTGTATTAGTTTCGCCCAGGGCGGTTGTGAGAAGACCTATAGCAGGTTCGACGATTCCATACTGCCCGATGGGGAAGAGAATGGCAGATTGTTGGTCACCTCTTGAGCCAAACACATTCAAAGTCCGGGGAAAGAATTATCTTAGGTGAGAATGAGAGGAAGAGCATAGTGTTTCAGTAGTGTGTAATTGTTTATCTTCCGTATTTGAATAATCTGTCTGAGTCATTGTTGGATTAACTCTTCGTTTTCTTAATAGGGACAAAAAGAAAGAGTTAGCTCCCAATTGCGCTGCGTATTATCCTTTCGGGGTTGATATTTTCTTATCTCAGAGGAAGATTGATCATATCGCTCGCTTTGTGGAACTTCCTGTTGTGAATGTAGATGGAGATGTCCCTTCTATTCTTGTTGTAAATGTTCAGGTGCCTACCCCTTGATCCTTTTTTCCCAAGTTTCTACCTTTTACATTATTTCTCAGTTTCAGTTTCTTTCATTTTTATCTGGAAGTTGAGAGATGCTGCAGACTATGACAATTATTGTTTGCTCTGGTAATCGAATTATATCATCAGACTATAATCTTTGTGCAGCATTCGAAATATATGAATAGTATTCATAGCGTCCTTCACTCCTCTTTATCCAAGCTTTCTGTCTCTTAGATTGTTTCCCTATTTCAATTGTTTGTTTATCGTTTTGTCTGGAAAGTTGAAAAATGCTGCCGACTGTGATGAATACTATTTGGTTTGATAAAATTGATCATATTGCTTCTTTAATTGCGATCATAGTCTTTTGTGCAGTGTTTGTTATGTATGATCGTAGTGTTCATAGTCTCATGTACCCTTCTTTTCCCAAGCTTTCTACCTCTTATATATATGTTTACCTATTTTGATTGTTTTTTTCTTTTTCTGGAAGTTGAAAAATGCTGAACTATGACGAGTATTGTTTGTTTTGTACATTTAGTTGAGCATGCTTAGAGAGTTGATATCCTCATAACTTTACTGTCCTCTATGAAATAGTTTTTGTTCTAATAGTTTTACTGACGTTCTGTGCTCATATTTGTGTACTGCAGATACCTCTGTATCCTATCTCTATGTTTCAAAGCGAACATGATGGAGAAGGAATGAATTTGGTCATGTATTTTAAGCTTTCTGAAAGTTACTCAAAAGACCTTCCATCTCATTTCCGCGATAGTTTAACTGTAAGATCCTTGAATTATAAAAGTATATAGTCTTTCATGTGATACTGGACCTTGTAACTAAGTTATTTTGATGATGATTTAATACATTCAGTTGATTAACTATATATGTTTTCCTTGTTTCACTCCTTGACAGAAATTCATCAACGATGAAGTGGAGAGAGTTAGAGGATTCCCTGTTGATACAATTGCACCCTTCAGGGAAAGATTGAAAATATTGGGCCGAATAGTAAATATGGATGAACTCAGCAAATTGAATTTAAACACAGCTGAGAGGAAGCTAATGAATGCATGCAACGAAAAACCTGTCCTTTCACGCCCCCAACATGAATTTTACTTGGTCAGTTTTCTGTTAAATATATTTCCGCATACCATTCAGTGAATATAGTCTTACTAAATTCTCTTATTCCCCTCATCATTCTTTCAGGGAGAAAACTACTTTGAGATTGATTTAGATTTGCACAGATTCAGCTACGTATCCAGAAAGGGTATTGAATCATTTCATGAGAGAATGAAGCTATCAATACTGGATTTTGGTCTGACAATTCAGGTAAATAATATATATCTTCGTGATTCTGAGCTTGGTCAGTTTACTTCCTACTTAAGATCCACTCCCTAATCTTTGCTGTACATTGTAATTTTTAAATAGGGAAACAAGGCAGAAGAATTGCCCGAGCATATTTTATGCTGTGTACGGTTGAATGAACTTGATTACAATAATCGTTACCATCTAGGAACTTGAGTAAAAAAAATCCTCTGCAATCCCTACAAATGCTTCAATATGCCGGAACAAGGCAGAAGTGCCTGAGTATGTTATGCTGCGTAAGGTGGATGAACACGAAAATCTTTACTGTATGGGAACTTGAGTCAAGAACACCATGTAATCCCTAGAAACGTTTGAATATTAGAGGTTTTCAGATCAGATAGGAACCTACAAATAAGTTAATTCCATGATACCATAGGTTTGACACTTCACCCTTTCAAGTCTGCAGTCGGACCTTTGAGCATCTCAAATTTACTTGTATATATCTTCTTACAATGTACAGTTTTGCCTGGAAGAGAAATAAAGATGAGCAAATTATTTTATTGGGATTTATACTCTTGACTGCTTCTGCTTTCTCTTTCAAGGTTGCAAACCGCCGGATTGAGTTAGCTCTCCATCTTAAAGTGCATGCATATTGCATGGGTTAAACTTCCCAGAATGCTGACAGATATTTTCATTGCAGTCGGCAGGTAGCAACAGTATGCTTGCTTAGTTATAAAACTGACTCCTATACTAGTAAGATTGAGAAAAGAGAAAGAGGTATGCTGAAATTTTCATAATGTATTTATAACAAGAACTTTATTTAGACCTCAAACAATGGCACAAGAGGTTAGGAAAAGAACACCTTGAAGCTTTTTGTTCACGATGGGAAGGTGAAGATGAATTTATTAGGGAATGTGAATCAGCTGACCTCCCTTGAAATTCTTCGTTACAATTTGTGTGGTTCTTGTCATCAGTCTGGTCGACGGAAATGTGACTAGAGTGGACTTTTTCCGGAGTGTTTTGCACCGATTTTCGTCCCAAATTCGACCAGAAGAGCCTCGCCTTCTAAATGAAGTAGATGATCTCTGCAGTGCAGTCATTGATCAATTCTCTCCCAGGACCATATATAATATGTAAAAGGCCTTCTCCTTCTAGATAACATATATATACAGATACAAGAAACTGTTTCTTGTTTTAAGGTTATTTTGCTGTTTAAGTTGGTGGGCGCAAAACTGTGCTGGAGAGAAAGGAATTATTGTTAGTCAAATCCAGTAGTTAAGTGGTTAATGAATGTTCTGGATACGATTACTAATATGTAGAAATTAATCCCCTTTCATAGGGTGAACTATTGTCTAACGTCAGCCTGTTTCTACCTTATTAATAGATTGACATCCCTTTTTTTTTTTTAAATGAAAAAAAATAAAAAAATAAAAAATCGATGGCATCACAAAGCCCAAAAAAAGGCCCAAAAACATACCAAAAAGGGCAAACGCTTTTCGTCCTGCGTCTCTTCATTTTCTTTTCACTTTCTCTGCTTCCTCACGAAAGGGTTTTAGAGTGAGAGAAGAGGCGAGAGAAAAGGGCTTACGAGAGAGAGAGACGCAGTACGACTTCAGAGACCTGGAAGCTATGGGCCCAAATCAGGTAACTGAGAAACCACATTTGTTCATCTATATCAGGTTTCGGTTTCACTTAACGCAAACTAGATCTATATATTTCTAAGCTTTTATTTTGGAAATCAGTAATTGTGAACTATTTATGCAATCTCTTTCGTAATATATTTTGTGAGGAATTTTTTAGTGCTCCCGAAGGACCACGTGTCAATCTGACGTGATCCTCAATTCCATTTAAATTTTGACATGTGGATTTTCATGATGAAAAACAATTTTCGTGATTTTGTTAAAGACCATTTTGGGTTTCTTGTTGATATTTTAAATCCTAACCTCTAAACCCTAAATCCTAAACCCTATACCCTAAACCCTAAATCCTAAACCCTATACCCTAAACGTATACCCTATACCCTATACCCTAAACCCTAGGCCAAACTCATAAAAAACCGGTCATTTCATAAAATATAGAAAACCTTAGTTTATATTATAGTTTTAATAAATCTATATTTTGCGGTAGGCTAGTATTGGGTTTTATGCACATTTTGTCTCTAATGTTGTATTATGATCCTCGTCTGTGGAAGATTATACATCTATCGGATTGTCCTTGACCTTTGTTCTTAGTTATGTTATTGAAGGACGTATCTGTTACTTGAAAATTTGTGACCGAGCCTACCCAAAGAAATTATAGTAGATTGTGTGTAATTGTGAAAAAGGAATTGTGTGTGATGATGATAAGAATTACAGTGGATTATGTGTGAAGGTGATAAGAAATTTCATTTAACTTCTTATACATCTGCAGAATAACTCTCCAAGAGAATCAGCAGGAAGCAACAACTTGAGCAACTTAATGCCCAAGTTGTTTCTCACGGAAACAATGTGGGGGCACTGAGTGCAAACAGGGGTGGTAGCAGCATCCAAGGGGTTGTAGCTGGAAATAGTGTGGTTGTTGGTAGCAGTATCAATGGCCCTGCAGCTAGCAACGAGAACACCATTTCAGCCGGGAATATGAATGCTGGTTCAGCTATTGGTGTTGGAATTGGTATTAGTGTCAATGGACCTGCAGCAAGTAACAATGGTTCAGCCCGTAGTGTTAACAACGTGAATGGTGGTTCAAGTGGTGTAATAGGCGGGAATAGCATGTTGGTAGATGGTGTTGCGATGCAGCTGAAGAATCGCGGAGGTGGATCGATACTGAGCAACAACAGCACGCATGACAGTTTGGTTGCCAAGAACAATTGGGTACCAGATGTGGAGACTGAGAGGAAGTTTTCTCTGGCATCAAAACCATGGGCATGGGTCTTCAGCGGATTCTTCACAGCTGTTATATGTTACTTTATATATCAACTGTTAGGGAGAGTTATGCATTAGATTATCAATATAGTATTTAGGTTTGGCTGTGTTAAGGATAAGATGTAATTACCATCATATGGTCTCAGACTCTTATATAGCTGCAGCCTGCAGATCTACTTTTCGGTATCAGAACCTTCACTTTCTATAAACAAGTGAATTCTCCCCTAATTTCCTTGTTCTTGTTGCTTTCTTCTTCATGCTTTCAGGGTGGATTTATATCCCTGGCTTGGGTGTTATCGTTAGTCGCATCTAGTAGTTGAGTGGTTAATGAATGTTCTGGATATGATTACTAATAGCAAGTCAGGTTGTGCAATACGTTCATAATGAAGTTCCAAATCATATTTCAGGTTGTGCAATACGTTGCTATTTTTCTTTTTTTTTTTTTTTTTTGACACTAGGATTCATTCCTGTTACATAGTTGCAATACTGTGTTTATTGCATTATGAAATATGAACATATCCATCTTCCGATTAATTCATTTGGATTACACTAGTATATAAGAAAGAAAGAAGATGTAATCATATAAAGCTGATTCAATCAGGCTAATAGAAGTCTGGAGTGAACCAGACAGGTTGAGCGTTTAACCGGGTACAGGAATGATCTTCAGGGAAAGCATACTGATCAATTGTCTTGTTTGTCAACGAAAAGACTCCAAAATCAAGTCTGCTTGACGACACTGTTGCAAAACAACAAGGACTGTCAAAAGCAAAACAGATGCAATTTCTAGTTAGGACTGCCTTATTGTTGCATGAGGCAGGGATGAATTTGCAGCCCGCCCTGGCCATAAACAAAATCCGATCACCAAAGTCATCAACCTGTACCCATCGAGCACCTTTATTGAACTCCGGCTTGAACACTCGAAATCCATCACTCTTAAGTGGAATGGTGTTATTATCATCTATGATCTCGCGCCAAGGAACTATTGGATCTACCTCACAAGCAAAACTGACACAACGAAGAATCAGAAACAACTCCTTTGATACAGAATCTTTCACTAGGTGACTGCTTTCGATGTCAGTTGCATACCTAACTCCATCAGCTAAAAGATTGAAGCTCCGGTAAGAACGTGGCCTGGGGTCAAGGATAACTAGCCTTTCTGCGTTATAGCTAGGATAGCTGCCATGGGCATCTTGTATGTCAAACACCATAATAAACATAGATGATCTCTCTGTCACGGCATATATTTTCCGATCAATTGTTTCTATAGCCACAAAATAGAGTCCTCTTACCTCCTCCCCTGTAATGGGAGTCCATGATTTATCAGTTGGCCTACAGAAAGCCAAATGACCATTTGAAAGGCCAGCAACAAGACAATGAGGGCTTGTTGGTACTGAAGAGGCTACTACCTGATAAAAGAAGGTAGGCTGATGGTTCCTGCCACTGATGTATGGAATAGCAGATTGTGATGGTAACATGACCTGGGCACCTGATACTGGATTGAAGAAGTAGTTGACAGTCGTATAAGCGCTATAACGACGATGTATGAAGAATGACCAGGGTTCCAATGACCAGAGATTCATAAAAGCCTCAGGATGCCAACCAGCATTATCAACCATAACCAACCACCCCTCGATTGACCCAACACAGTTGAGCCTATTCATATGAGTGGGATTCGGCTTATAGGTTTTCTGGTCACTCAGACTTAGAAAGCAAGTATCTTTGAGGGAAAAGCGATGAGCACGGAGCACAAGCCATGGCAGTTGAGGAGCAGGCCTAATGCATTTGCTGGCAATCGCCATATCAATAATCCCCCGCCACGAAACGATACTGACCTACACCGCACATAATCTTGTATACAAAGCCGCTGTAGAACCAAATCGAGGATTTCTTCAGGGAGATTATTCGACCACCTACTCTCCTCACTCTCTACTCCACAAATGTTTCATTAGTTTGTCTCGCATCCTTCTAACAGAGGACATAGCTCCGATCACCTTCCGGCCTACATGATGTTTAGTCTGCAACAGCATTGTCCTTGAAATGCGGTAGTAGGTGAAGGGTACTTATAAACTCCAAGAGCAGATCGAACCCCCTTATACCTAGTCCTCCTAGGAATCGTCCTCGCCATATCTTGGAAAAATCTAGCAACAACTCCTGTCCATTTTTCTCTTGTCGGCTTAACCATCCTAACTAATCTCAAATTAACTTCTTCTGAAATTCCTGAATGTCAAAACAAATGTCACTATAATAGAGGAAGGTTGATTATATTCACACACATCTCACTTCAATCTACCAACAACATTTCGAGATTCTTTTTTTTATCGGTTAATTTCACAGAAATGAACAAGTTGTAGATTGAAAATGGAAGAAAAGCTGACCTTTAGGAGTCCAGCCGGTCCGAAATTGACCGGGAGAGCGCGAATCGATGCCTCAACAGCAATAGTAGCAGGAAGATGGTGAAAATAATTTAGGGGTTTTGACCATTCAAGAACAGAGTCAGGCTGCTGCTGCTAAGAGACTGATGTTCCGGGTTTTAAAGATGGATCCGGGTGGGTCAAATAAACTTGAGCGGCCCGGCAAGAAAAGAAAGATTTTTTTTTTTTTTAATCTTTAGATTTTCTTTTTCTCGAGTTGAGGTTTATTATGGACAATAAGAGAACAGAACTCAGCTATTTATACTACTTGATTTTGGGGTTTAGGTACTAATCCTTGGCCTAATTGGACTGGGATAACAAATATCACCTCAGATATTTCAATTAGTCACCACGGGCACACTAGTGACTAGCCTGTGATATCAACTATCTTGCAACTTGTTACGAAGAGCCTGATGGACGAGTACAGTGAGAAGAGGAGCTCTTTTCAAGTTTTCATTTGATGCAACCCTTTATGAATCTGAGATCAAAAACCATTGTAGGCTCACTTTTAAGTGAACTTTCTGAGAGTCAAGACTGTCTTCATTAAGGTAGCCAGATGTTGACAGACGCCACAAGCTTTGCATTGAGGAAAATGGTGAGAGAGAAGTAGATGTTAATAAAGCCTAAAGATTTGGTTGTTAAGATGAGAGTTGCTAAAAGATTTTGTTAAGAAATTAAAGTGACATGGAAGATGTGATAGAATTCGACAAGAAAATTAAAGCTTGCTTATATCTGTATGTAATCTATCAAAAATAGTTTAGGTTTTATCCTCCCCACAGAAAAAACAAATGTTCTCTCTGTCCTCTAACGCGAGAGGTTTTTCAGCGACGGCTAGGTCAGACTAACAGTGGCTTTGCATCTTCCATTGAAAGGGATCTCTTCCTCTCTCTCTCGTCAAACCTGTGGGAGTGACAACAGACATGCTCGATGGTCCTCTCTATATACATGTTTCGGCGATTTTCCTGTTGCTTCTGTTGGGGAGGTTGTTGGTGGCGTCGATACATGCTTGGTGAAATGGATCTGGTTTCGTGTTGAACGGGAGACGAAATTGAAGGCTTTGGTTTCTGGTGGTGATAGAGAGATTAATGGTGGCGGGAAGGACGGTTGTTTCCTTCCAATTGTTATCAAGGGCAATGGAATTGAGGGTGATGCAGTTGTGAATGAGCCTTGCGTGGTGGTTCAAGATAGGGTTTATGCAACGGTGTTGCGGGACTGTAACGTCGACATTTGGATCGACAGTGAATGGAAACTTAGAGATTCTTTTCTTCTTCCTCACGTCGTCACTGTGGTTGATGGCGTAGTGCTGGGAGGGCTGCATCACCTCCTTGGGTTGGGCTGTTGATGGTGGGTCTCACAATGTTGGGGCAACAACGGTGGTTTCAGGATGGGGTGCCGGCAGCGCTACACGTTGGTTGATGGCGGCTAGGGTTTTCATCAGGGTGATTATATTAGCTGGGCTTTGTTGGGTTGGGTAGTTATTTTGTTTTTTAATTTTATTACTTTTTTGGGTTCATATCTTTTTTCGCGAAATGATATTAGACCTTTTATTATTTTGCCTTGAGTGAGATATATTGCAAAGGAAATATAAACTCGGTGGTCCCTTAATTGAGACTTATATTTTATTAGTCGGGTTCTGTAATTTCTTTGTTTTGAATTGGGCTTCATATAAGAATGTGGGTGTATTATGAGACTAATATAGTTTGCTTTTTTTTAGATGGATTTGTAGTAATTTTTACGGAACGGTTCTTTCTGTCGCCTTCACTGAGGGGGTTCGTTTTTGTACCACTTGCTGAGCTAATAAAAGATGACCTCTTTTGATAAAAAAATAATAATATCTTTATGTAATCTATAGGAAAATTGCTAACTATGATGTCAAAGCATCATCAATAATCAAAAGATCCATCCAAAAGTTCAGGGAACAATGCTGCCCTCATCTCACTATCTTGACCTATGATTGTGTCCACAAATGAACTCAAGGAAGAAGAAGAAGCTATGTGATCATTAGCCAAATTTTTGTTATTGTTCAAGCTTGGACCTCCATTAATGGTTGATGAAGATCCAACTTCAAATGACTGGGATTGAATTCCATTACCAACTGTGGGATTGGTTGGTGATAATATAAGTCCATGAAACACTTCTTGCTTGGGTTGATCTGCGGATGAAAGAGGATCCTGAAGAAGAAACTCACTCCAATTAAAGGGAGAAGAAGCTGGTGTGCTAACTTGTGCAGAAGCATGACAATGCGGGCTCAATAGATCAGTGGCAGGAGGAGAAGATGATGATGAGCAAGAGGAAGTTACTTCATTCAAAGAGTGTGGAGGTAATGACACATTGTCGTCTTGATTCATCTCTTGAAACTGAGACAAAAAGCCGAAGGGAAGAGTACTAGTATGAGAGTGGTCATGTAACTCCATAATGGGGTTCATCATCACCATATTGGTGTGTGCAAGTCCTGTGATCCCCGAAGATGGATCTGATTCAGATACGAATGCGGTGTTCGTGTTCAAGTTGTTGTTGAAGGAAGGCTCTAGATGGTCGCCGATGTGGTGCGGAAGGCAAGTGATGTTTCCAAAGTCAGAGAGGACATGGGAGATAGGTTTGTGGGTTACAGGGTCAATTCCTATCTTGGAAAGCTTCTTTTTCAGCTTGGTATTCCAGTAGTTCTTCACATCATTATCTGTTCTTCCTGGTAGCTGTTTTGCAATCAGAGACCACCTGCATTACCATCATAAGAACTACTTGCGATTATGAGAGAGAAAGAGATAGTCATTATATATGCATGCACTTCTAAGCTCTAACAAAATACAGCTGTTAAAACAGTTATAGTATGAGTGTGTTTGTTATGAACTTCTAGAACTACAATGACATCAGCTCTTACACATCAGAAAATGTGGAAAGTTCATGAAATACACAAAATCATCATCATCAGCTCATCTTTAGATCTTTCCATTTTACTTGTTCCCTTACATCTTTGTTAACCTAAACAGCTCAAGATTGTACCCTCTAAAGTGATCTGTCATCAGATCGATTTCTTTAGGTTCTTCAAAATATAACCACTTGAGAGGGTAACGAGCAGTTTCGAGGAGATCCTCGAGGGGTTGGAGCCATGTTTGAGAGTGTTCTAGCACTACTCAAGAGTGGTAATATTTCTGAAAATCGATAAAGATGGTTTAATGTCTTTGAAGGTCTGAAAATTTGATTAGTGTTGCAGATTTCCTTCGTCTTAGATCTACTCTAACTAGAAGCAAAGTTTTTCAAAAGGAGAAAAAGTGAGAAATTAAGGTGACCTGCTTCCTATAGCCTTATGAAGGTTGATAATATGCTCTTCCTCTTCAGGAGTGAAGGTGTCATGCTTGAGGTCAGGCCTGAGGTAATTAGTCCACCTAAGCCTGCAGCTCTTCCCACATCTGTTCAATCCTGCAAACGTTAACACAGTAATTATTGATTCAAATGTTAACACAGTAACTATTGATTCATATACATGTATTTATGTTGTTAATACTATCAATTTATCGAACTAATCATGTAATTAACTTTCAACCTGCTTTCTTAGGAACCACAGTCCAGTTTCCAACTCCATGTTTGGATACACAAGCAAGAAGTTTCGCATCCTCGGCTGCAGTCCAGAGGCCCCTCTTAACATTTGATTTATCACAGCAAGGTGGCCTTCCCATTTTGAGAGAGAATCTCAGAGAGGGAAACAGAAAGAGAGGGATGTGAATCAAGGGGAATATTATTATTATGTAATGGTGATGCAAGTTTGCCAGTACATTTAAAATGAAGAAAGGGAAGGGTTTTGTTTAGCAAAGAGATCAAAGGCAAGAAATGCATGCGCCCCTTGGCTCCCAGTTAACCAGAATTGCATGAACAATTTCATCTCTTAGAAAACGGTTTAACATAACATCACAGAATTGCCAATTCTATCAGGCTCACATTGGGTGAATTGAGAACAGTACTAATATCCATAATTAAACAAAGGACTTCTCTTTTTTCCTTTAAAGAAAAATTAGAACTGATGCAAACTTGTATTGGCTCCCCTATAACCAGAATTGCATGACCATGCTCGTCTCTTGGTAAATGGTTTAACATGACCTCACAAAAGCATGCATTCGTAGATATATTACACACAATACAGGCTTATTAGAGCAATGAAACTTTTCTAAACTGAACTTCCCTGTAGTACGACCAAGCTTAGGTAGTTGAGCTCTTTCCCAGACAACAGATCATGTCAAAGTGAGGATTCAGAGACAGGATCACCCTGTAACTGGCCCTCGTTTTCAACAGCATGCCTCAGAATTCATATTTCATTACAGTAGTGAGTTTCGTACAAAAGAGAAAGGAAAATATCATGATCGTTGCCTCGTATAAAAATCATAACCATAAATTATAGATAATATTTGATGAAAAGTACACATGTCAAAACAGAATCTCTGGAGAGGGTTGAGAGGTATTTTGAGACCTACACGTTCATTTTTGTAATAGTAAGCTGTGCAAGAACATTATGAATGTGCTAGGAAAGTTCATCTGGGGCAGAGCTCAATGTTATATACAACTAAATAAGGATCACTCTCCGTATAGAAGGAACATAACTTCCCTAAGATGAACAGGCCTTGCAACTCTTCCTACAAAACCCAGGAAGATCCGCTGAACCCACCATGTATGTAGGATTCTTTTCGCACTCACCGGCTTTAGCCCATGTGCCGCAGTTTGCATTCTCATCCGTACACTCCCCGCTATGTGCCTTCTTCAATGACTTTTCGAAGGATCTCACATGAATCCACTTGGTTGCAGACCATTTCTCACCCTCAATGACAGGGCAGCTCCCATGCAAACTGTTTGGATCGGTTGTTGCATTAGGAAGGAGACTGAAGAACAGCAAGGCATCACCCTTGAACGGTTTCACTGTCAGGGAAGCAAAAAGAGGTACTTTTAGGATCGAAAACACAGAGATGATGTTCAACATGTTATGACATAAAGTAACGGACCCTCATAATATAACAGTGAAAAACAGGTTTCAACAGAATGAAGTTACAAAGTTGATTACAGACCCTTGCATTGCTCATTCAAACTGATTTGGGGTTCAAACTTGATAGTGCTGCCTGTATGAACTACAACACATGCCGGAAAGAACATAATTTTTTTTTTTGGGGGGGGGGGGGGGGGTGTGTGGGGTTTAACAACTTGTATAAAAAGCAGAAAGATACATAGACTATTTGGAGCAGTTAGAGAACTAAGCATAGACAAGGATGGCAGTTAGAAAAATGTAGTACCAGAATAGCCATTTTTAGCACAATCAGACAAGACCTCGTCCTTAGTTTCAACCGTTTTCACCTGTTGGCATAATAAAAGAAGTCTGTTGAAATCCCAAAGGTAAGAGAACTTTCAGGCATGAAAATTCAGTGTTGCAAGTAAGCATTCACCTGTGCTTGGGGAAAGACTGTTTCACCACCCTTTTCAACATTAGAGAGATACATCAATACAGTGGCAACACGGTGGCCACCCAATTCCTGATTAGCTTTGTCATGAAAATAGTCGTAATGTGGCTCATACTTTTGACCGTTTTCATAATGCAGTATCTGCATTGCCTCCCCATTCTCTGATTAGAGAACCCCAAAAACAAACAAAAAACTAACATCAATAAAGATAAAATAGGACAGTTTTAATCCGTTCATTAAATAAACGAAATATATACCAATTGGAAGGAAGGTCCATGCAGCAATCTTAGTCTCAATGTTGGCAACTACTTCATCCTTCAAGGAGAACAAACAGCACCAAGTAAGCATTGTAAGTTCAAAAATTCGAGAAGTGCAGACAACATAGTAAGAGAAGATGGATTGCATTTTCTGGGCATGCACCATATATGAGCTACACAATATGATGGAATGTAGTTATCATGCAGAGCACAGGAAATGCATGATGAGTTTGGTTCTAAATCAAAGCTGGAAACTTTACTTGTTATAACAAGGTTCAAACAGTAACGCTCTCTGCCTTCCATTTTGTATAAACAACCAAAACATAATTTGAGTACAATCATCCTTACACATGCATTGGATTCAATTTCCACCTATTTCGTATACAACCATGCTAACCCATAGTGTGACTTTCAGAAGTTTTAGTCACAATACCAGCACTCAGACAACAGGTAAAAAGACCAACAGAAAGCTCAGAAATATGCTGACTTAGCAAGTTCAAAACTACCTAGAAGAACTAGTATGAGTTGGTAGTACCATGACAGGCATCACGCGATGTTCAAAATGTCACGGCAAACTAATTTATAGAGCATCTCAAAGCAATGCACATGAACAACCAAACCAATCCAACGAAAAGCATCAACTAAAGAAACAATCTTTATACAATGTTAACTATTTAAAACCGAAGCAACTCACTCACTCACCTGAGCTTTCGCAAGGAACATTCCAGAGCTCGTCCGCACTTCACTCTTTATACTCTTACCAGACTCATTATCAGCCACCATCGACACCTCCAGCTTATCCTTGGCCTAATCCCCAAAAATTCACACGAATTAACATCCAAAACTTTAAACCACATTGTCAATCAAACACACCTAATCCCTGCCCTGAATCACACGCATAAAAAAAAAATTAAAAAAAAAAAAACCGAAAACGAATTACCATATTGATCAGATGATCACACTCCTCCTCAGTAAGAAAACCCTTGTACAAAAATGCCCTGCAAATCACAAAAAGAAACCAAACAAGGTCAATTGAGTAAAAAAAAAAATCAAAATTGAGCAATAAAAATGCGAAATTGAGAGAAAGAAAACAAGACCTGGGTTTCCATGAGAGCTGAGAGACGTGAGTCGGGTCAAATGTAGCAGAAGAAGGACCTCTCTTCATTCTGATCACGGATCCCACACTGCAAATGCACACAAAACAATCCATCAAATCATTAAAAATCCAAGCTTTCAATAAAAATCAACAACACGAAATCAGATATATACGTTTGCTTGAGGTCGATCAGGTTCTTGACTCGAGCTCTGGAATGGGAGACGTGAGGGAGGAGGAAGAAGAAGGAGAGGGAAAGAGCGAGAAGGAGGCGGGAATCCATGGGAGAGAAATGAAATCTAGGGTTTTTGATTTGGGGGAGAATTGATTGGGGAACAGAGAGAGGAGGAAGAAGAAGAAGACTTGTGGGTTTTTGGGAAGAAAAAAAATGTGAAGGGGGGTTTTGTTTTGAAGTGTCAAAAGGGAGAGAGTTGAGAGTTAAGACAAAGGAAGAGGGGCGCCCACTGAAAATCTAGGGGCTGTTGGCTACTGGAAACAGGGTCAGATCTGCCTTTGTTATTGTCTGGAATTTTTTTTCCATTCGGGGCGTACAGTGGGGTTTGGAAAATCAGAGCGGTCTCTAGTATGAAACAACAAATATGTACTTAGTTACATACGTCCACATTATTTGATCTGTTTGCTTTTCCATTCGCGGAAATTTTTTGTTTCTAAGATCACACGATATTGGGTTGAGTCGATTTCAATTTTCCCTTCTCTTTTTATTTTTAGAAATTCAATATAAACACTAGTCATACGTTTGATTTACATTATGTTCTAATGTGATACGTACGTTCTTATTTTTGTTCGATACATACATAATCTTTAATAACTTGAAAAATTCTGCTGTGCATGCCTGCTGGAAACACAGACATAGCATGCCTGCTGAAAACACTGGCATAATTTTCAACCAACCACCTCTTGTTGGACCCCCTGCTGAACTTCCCCTTCTTAGTGATAGGCATGCTATATCGTTTGGTATAGCAGCCAAACCCTAATAACTTACATGATACGCAAACATATAAACTTACATAACATCGCAAGCATTTACCTTCCAAAAACAACCTTCTAAGAAAAAAATCAAAACGTTGAGAAATCAAAGTTCAATGCTTTCACATTCCCTCGTCTAATCCCACACACACCAAAAACCTATAGTCAAGTATCAAATAAAGGCAAACAAAACCTAACGAAAATTAGGGCACAAACCAAAGAGCTTCCACAGTGGTTTCTACGTCACATTGTCGTATAGGCAAATTCCTATATCTGCTACGTATTGAAATTCCAATGGCACAATTAGTCCAGTCTAACTCTAGCTGCAAGACCTTTAAGCCAGCAACGGAGTAGTTGGTTGCGAAACCAGCAGCCGGCCGTCGTAGAACTATTTTAGGATTACTAGCCGCGCGCTCCGGCAACTTTGGGTATAAAGTTTTGGAAGGCTCTCACATGAAGCCACTTGGTTGCAGCCCATTTCTCACCCTCAATGACAGGGCAACTCCCATGCAAACTGTTCTGATCGATTGTTGCATCAGGAAGAAGATTGAAGAACAGCAAGGCATCACCCTTGATAGGTTTCACTGTAACAAAGGAAGCAAAGCATCGAAAACAAAATGTAAGTAATAGATTACGTAAAAATCCAACAAGCAAAATAGCAGGTATCAAAATGTAGTACCAGAAAAGCCCTTTTTAGCAGAATCGTACAAAATCCCATCCTTGGCTTCAATCGTTTCCATCAGCTGTTGGCACAATAAAAGAAATCCATTGAAATTGCAAAGGTATAGAAGAGAACCTTTTAAGGCATGAAAATTCAGGCTAGGGTTGCAAGCAAGCATTCACCTGCGCTTTGGGAAAAGCTGTTTCCCCACCCTTTTCAACATTGGAGAGATACATCAGTAAAGTGGCAACACGGTGGCCGCCCAATTCTTGATCAGCTTTGTCACTAGAAGAATCGTAATGTGGCGCATACTTTTGACCATGATCATAGTGCAATATCTGCAATCCTTCCCCATTCTCTGATTATAGAACAAAAGAAAAAACAATAACATCAATAAAGATAAAATCGGACAGTTTCTCATCAGTTCAAATAAATAAACGAAATACATACCAATTGGAAGACAGGTCCATGCAGCACATCTGGACTCAATGTTGGAAACTATTTCATCCTTCAGAAGAACAAATAGCACCAAGTAAGCATGGCAAGTTCAAAAATCCAATAGTACGTACAGAAAACATAGCAAGAAGAGATGGATTGCATTTTCTGGACACATGAAATGCACAATTAATGAATTTGGAGCTAAACTGAAGCTCGAAACTTTACTTGTTATAACAATGTTTGAACAGTAATGCTCTGTCAATTTCAGAAAGATATCATGCCATCAGTTTTGTATAAACACCAAAACATAAGTTGAGGACGTACAATTTTTATACAATGCTAAATATCTAAAACCAAAAAGAAAAAGTGAAAAATCACTCACTTGAGCTATCCAAAGGAACACTCCGGTGCTCGTCCGCCCATCAGAATTACAAGTCTTACCAGATTTCTCATCTTTCACCATTGACGCCTTCCGCTTATCTTTGGGCGCCTATATCCCCAAAATCCACACGAATCAAAATCCAAACTTCAAACCACATTTTGAACCAAACACGCCTAATATCTGTGCTATAAAAAAGAAAAGACGCAAAGCTGAAACGAATTACCAGATTAATCAGATGATTACACTCCTCCTCAGAGAGAAAACCCTTGTACAGAAAAGCCCTGCAGATCACGAGACGGAACAAGGTCAATTGCGTAGAAATAATCAACATTGAGCCATGAAAATGCGAAATTTAGAAAACAAACAAGACCTTGGTTTCGATGAGAGCTGAGTGACGCGAGTCGGATCAAATGTAGCAGAAGAAGGACCTCTCTTCAATCTGATAACGGATCCAACACTGGAAATGCACACATATATTATTCCATCAATTATATATGCTTATAAGATAGAACATATGTTTAGGCTATAACAAACTTGGACCAAGAAAACGACTATATAAATCTTGTGACATATTTATGCTGATATAACGAAAACGACTATATCCGTCGTGGTAAGATTGAGACCATCATAAGATATAGCTCATATGAAAATTTCAGCTTATACGATGTAAGCTCTTTATGTTGATATAACTCTTTATGTTGATATAACGAAAAATCTTTTAATTTAGTAGAATGATAATCAACTGTACGTAAACATCACAAGCTCATAGCTTCCGCACATAAACGCAAACGTCGACACTTAAGAAGAACAGATTACACATGCGTACCTTGATACACAAAAACAATCGTTCTTCCCACACGAGTGATCCGAAGAAGCCATGGCGTAGACAAGGTGGTGCCTGTAACTTTTACAGTTTTACTTTTTACAATCCTTTCGATCTTCTTCTGTTTTTGTTTTCTCCGATCTCTTTCTTATAAGGTTGTCTATACAAGTATTGGTAGCATTATTAGTACCAATAAGAAATTGAAATTAAGGTCAAAACCTAGTAGAACTATGAAACATATATGAAGTCTCTGGAAACCAGGAAAGCCAGTCCTAATCAAATAAGAGAGAATCATATATTGATCCCTGCCATTGTACTGTTCCGGTCATTTAAAAAAAATGTTTACCAAATTGCCAAATACATATATACTACAATTTACCGAATTTATAAATTAATTTGCTCTTCACAACATCACATTCATGACATGTTTTAGAAATTTGTAGTGTTACACTATCCAAGCGCCTGAAGATCTCAGTTGTAGAATGAAAATTAAATACCTCTATATGTTATAGTTTTGAATGATCGATATCAATTCGATATATATACATGCATATGATCGACGATATAGCTTGATAGATAGCTAGATAGATATATCAAATTGGAGAGAGAAATAAACTAAGTACTACTAGATTAATGGCAATAATCAAGCTACGTCATGTTATGAATTGATGTGGTGAGATAAGCTTCCATCTTTCATATTATTGTCTTATAATAACGATGTTAGAGGTATGCCTCAATTTCGTTTCAACTAGTGTATCATTTGTTTTAGGAGGTTTTGGTTTTGATCCCCTTATTTGTTTCTTTTTTCTTTTATTAATAAAATAGAGTGATAGACGATTTATTCGCTTATCCTTGATTATTCAGCGAACAAAAAAAAAACTAAGTACTACTAGTTCTTACCATGCACTTGTATGTGATCATAATTATTCTAACATTGTTACAGATTAAATCTAAAGTAATCAGAAACAAAAACCACACTTTTGGTATCTATAATATCAGTATCACTTCTAGCATCCCATAATCTTCTTGGCATTAGCAGGATTCTCCGCCACCGTACCGTCATTCCCGGCCAGAGCTCTGTACTTGTCCTTCCTCGTAAACGTCGTGCACTCATACGACAAGCTCGCCGCAATCGTCCGCTGTATATAGTTGGCCACCTCATGGCTCGACTTGCCTGCTCCACAGGTTAACTCGCTAGGCAACTTATTCAAAAAAGTTACTTCATAAGCAGGGCTAGGGTTCATAAAGAAGTAGAACGGGTCCATCCCCTTCCACCCCCTAGCCGTTGTACCGTGGAACATACTCATCCGGTTCGCCATTGCCACCGGAACGAGCTCGTCCGTGAGCTCGGCAAACAACGCTGAGAACCGAAGTAGAAATGGTTCTCGGCATGTTGTGCCCTCGGGGCATATGACTAGGTCACCTTGTTCTAGAAGTTTCTTGATCATGTTGGCGTCGGCGACCCTGTCCCGGGTTAGCCGGACGGTTTTGATGGGCGAGATTATCTCTGAGAGACGCGAGAGAGAGTATGTGACTGCCGGGATCGGCCGGCCGAGAGCGGTGGAGAGGAAAATAGGATCGAGTAGGGTTCGGTGTGAGCAAATGAAGAGAACTCCGGTTTGACCTGTTGACTTCTTAGCCGGAGGTGGTGGGGTGCCCTTGATATAAACCCTAACACCTAAAGCCCAAAAAGCATAGTACACGACCGGCATAGGAAGCAATGAACCGGCAGCAATACGTAAGCAAGCCAAAACGAAACCGACCGGAATCCAAAGAATGGTGAGCAAGGCCATCAACGGAGTTGGTTTCGAGACCAGCCGGCCGTCGTGGAATACTATCGGCTTCGGCAACTTGTCGTGACTCACAGGCTCTACTTCCGGCTTAGCCGGAACAACGTAGCTCTCTTTGCAAAGCTTCATGAATGGATAGTCGGTTTTCCGGTCACCAAGTCCAATATCAGGAGCGTCGGTACCAAAAGCTTTTTTGAGCGCGTCAGCTTTGTTGTTTCCGACGACAATCCCAGGATTTAGGACAAAGCCGGTAGCTCTACCTCTGTAGGTGGAAATCTCTGTCCCGAGAACCAAGTCTGCCCCCAAAAACTCCTTCAAAAACGCCTCCACCATGATTCTCGGGTTGGCCGTCAAAACGCAACGTTTCCCGCACGACGAGAAGACTCTCCATGTTTCAGAGTGCAAGTCAGTGGAGTAGAATTTCGGCAGCACCGCGCGTGCCACGGACTCAATGTCCGCGACTTTCATGCCCGCGAAAGTCGCGAACACGAGGACACGTATGCCGGCTGACTCAGAGACGAAGTAGTAGAGAACACCAGCAAACGGCGAGGCCAGGAGCAAAAAAAGAAGCCTCAAAATGCCGCCGACTTCGAAAGCCACTAGGGCAAAGTAGGGAAATGAGCTCCGTCCGCGGAGCAGAGTCCCGTCCATGTCCGCCACAACAGTGTGCTTTTCGCGGCCAATGGACGGGCATTTATCGATGGTTGGGAGGTGGCCTTTTTCCATGGGAGAAGTTGAAACAGGGCTAGGCAGTGGGTTAGCCATATTACTAATCAAAATGTTAATTAGCACCTGGTTAACTGGGAGTTAAGTAATTGTGGGTACTTATATATAAGGATTAGTAGGAGTAGTGCATGGGACAAGGGTTTTGGTTTATGAGACCAATGACAGTGGCGCCGAGATTTACGAAAAGAAATCTGGTAATGGTGACAAAAGCTTCGGAATCGCCGATGTCAATGTACCTAGCTAATATATACTTTAGTGTATATATGGAACGAGAAAGACAATGTTGTAGACTTGTAGTAGTAGCAGCTAGCCATGCATGACTAATCTCTCGTGTTAGTTAATCGACAATGATGAATTTCGCTTCTTTGAGATGCTAACCATGAATACAAAGTACTTGGTTTGTAATCCTCATTGCTCGGAAAACCATGGACGTCATCAGTTTTGAATATCGAAATGTTCTAGATCATATATATACGTGCTGGTAAATGATCATTTTCAGAGGGCAACCTAAAAGTGAATATTCACATGCTATGGTTATATATGTGTAGCTTGTCCAAATTACTGAAATTAGTATCACGGTTTACCGGATTAGCTATATATCCTTCATCATCTTCTATATTACGAGAACTATGAATAATGTAATTAGCGATTTCCTTATCAAGTTTTTATTACATTTATTTTATCAATACATTGATCAACCTAACGCATCAAAGGGGTAATAAAAACATGGGCCAATTACATATAAGTCAACTTTGAGATATTTTTTCTCACATAAGTCCACCCTAACATTTTTACCCACATAAGTCCATCCAAGCCTAAATAAGGTTTTGGTTTAAGTATTGAAGTTCAACATAATTACAGACTGTCATCTAACAAAAAAAATTAGATTTTTTCTTTTATATTTACAAAAATGCCACTAATGTAAAAAGTCAACAACCACTCTTCTCCCCGGAAAAGTCTCCGGCAGACCTCCAGCGAGGTCTCTGACGGACTCCGGTCGACCTCCGGCAATGTCTCCGGCCGAATTCCGATGAGGTTTTCAACGGTTACGAAAGCTACTACCGCTAGCAAGAAAAACTATTATCCCTAGCTACAAAAGCTACTACCACAGACTACAAAAACTACTATCGCCAGCAAGAAAAATTACTATCCCTAGCTTCAAAAGCTACTATCCCTAGCTTAAAAAGCTACTACCACCGACTAGAAAAAAGCTACTACTGCCAGCAAAAAAAGCTACTATCCCGAGCTAGAAAAGCTACTACCACCGACTACAAAAGCTACTACCACCGACTACAAAAGCTACTACCACTACCAACAAAAGCTACTACTGCCAGCAATAAAAGCTACTACCATCGACTAGAAAACTACTACCATCGACTAGAAAAACTACTACCACCGACTACAAAAGCTACTACCACCAGCAAGAAAAGCTACTACCACTAGCAACAAAAGCTACTCTATCAACTAGAAAAGCTACTACCACCGACTACAAAAGCTACTACCGCCAGCAAGAAAAACTACTATCCCTAACTACAAAAGCTACTACCATACATAATAAAATCTATTACTACCAAGTAATACAAAATATACTATTACAGTGTCAAAAATATACTATCACAATGACAAAAATATACTACTACTGTGTTGGAAATATACTATCATAACCATAACCAGTCAATTGTGAGCTTGTTGAGCGTTGAGCATGTCAAGAGGACGGTTCCATTCTCGGTAGAGCATTCGTTTCCCGATGTCGTCGATGCCAGCAACGACGGGTTTATTTGGATCGGATCTAGAGGTGAAGGCGCTAGATGGTTGAGCGGATCAAATCAGAAGGCGTCATCGTCGATCCGAAGGCTTCGTCTTTAGGTCGTCAACCAGATCTGCTACTTCTCGTCGCCGATCTTCATCGATTGGAGCCATCTGAGGCGACATCTTCGAAGCCAGCGGAAGGCGATCATAGCCGTCAAGGACCAGACGAGCCGACGAGCCATCAGGTTTCAGAGATCCCGTCGAGGTCAAATCAGAAGTCGTTATCGATGGAACTGGACGCAAGAGACGATCCGGCGACTTCGAGGTCGAGGTGTGTTGTCGTCGATCCGACGACTTCGAGGTCGAGGCGCCGTCGTCAAGCCAACGGAGTCAAGATCGAGGTCAATGCTTCATCGTCGTTCTGGCGACGTCGAGGTCGAGCCAACGTCGTCATCTATCAAGCGGCGCCGAGCTATCATCGTCGAGTCAGTGTTAGCCTGAGACGCCACCATGGCCGGAGATTCGAGATCGGAGAAGAAAGGGAGGAGGAAGACGATGAGCCAGAGAGAGAGAGAGAGAGAGAGAGGAAAGTGAAGGATTCATGTGAGAAGAAGGGATTTGTAGGGAATGAGGGTATTTTAGGAACATAATAAAAGTAAAATGACAGGTTTAGGCTTAAAAGTGGACTTATATGGGTAAAAATATTAAGGTGGACTTATGTTACAAAAAATGTTGAGAAAGTGACTTTAGTGAAATTTTCTATAAAAACATCACTTATGAACCAATAAAAGGTAGAGAGATGATCTTTAGGGAGTAGGGGTTTGGTTATCCTAAAGGTATAAGGTTTTGACTTTTCTACTACATACGTATAACATACATCAAACCGTGAGCCGTCTGATCGTCTTGAATTTTGAATTACTAAACGATCGGACGACTTACGGCTTAATATATGTTACCCGTAAGGTTTAGAGTTTGGTTATCTTTAAGGAGGACCAAACCCCGTAAACAAAATTGATGGGGACATCTTTGTTTATTCCGCCATTGCTCGTCTTGTTCTTCCATCGTCGTTGCTTATAAAGATGCTTGAGTGTTGTTTCCTTCTCTATTGTTTTGCTCGGACCACGAGTGGCCCCAATGACACTCCATATATGACTTTGAAATCTGCCATTGATAATATAGAGGTTAGAGCGCTAGCTTAGAATATATAACAGAACTTAAGTATATATCATATGGAAAAGTGACATATTTAAGATTAAATGTCATTTTCCACATAATGTAAAGATTTGCATTATACATACTTGGAGCGATAAGGCAATTAATCAATAATTTTCAGATAGTGTATATATATGTCTGTATCAGAATTATTCTTATCCATCCTATTAAGAACTAGGCCGGAGCTATCACTTTCACCACTGGATGCTTCATTTTGTATTGGATACATGAGGAATATCCATAACTTTTATCTTCTATGTGCTTATATGATGAATTAATGATTCGGCAAGTCTCATGCTTATGCACATTGTTGTAGAGCTTACAAATTGATCCAAATTGGTCTTCTCATGAGAAGGAGTTATTTTATTTTTTCTTGATCAAGTGGTTAGAGTTATTTTTTTCTTTTCTTAATCGAGATCAATTAGATAGGCCTAACTAAAGAGACTAATTTCATTATTTTTTTTGTTAGAACTGTTCCTCCTCATGACCGGTAAGAGTTTATTGAATTTACCTTGAATCAACGTCAATAATGGAAACCAGGTTGGAGGGTCCTATATATGTAGGTTAGCTCTTACAAACTCAACCAGATGTGATGGTTTACAAACAATAGTATATATAGGAGGTTAGTATCACAACCTTTTATCATTTCGACTTCAGTTTAGGTGACTAAATGACACCAATTCGTTTGTCACGGAGATGATGAAGAAAATAAACTTTCCAATTACAAAATGGCACAAGGACTTCCTCGTTCTGGAGTTAATTTTGGAGCTGAATTTTGGTTGTTTGGCTCAATGCAGTAGACAAGGATTCACCTGTCATTCTTATTCATTTTCTTCATAGCTAGGTTGGGAATCAATATGCTCTCTTTTGTTTCTTAAGAACCAGGAAAAGGACACTGTGATTATTGATTAAAGTATAAGGCTATAAGCATAAAGAAAAGCCTGGCTGCATAGGAATAAAGAAACAAAAGAACCACCTGGAACAATTCAAGAAAAGCAGAATCCCACACCAATAAAGAGCTAAAGGGATATCAATGTGCCAGGGAGACAACATCACGGTTCATTTTTTCTGTGTTGTCCAGTTCAATATTTCCTTTTTCAAAAGTGCATTTTCAGGTAAAGCTTCAGACATTTTCCGGGGACAATTTAGACTGCAGCATATGGTTACCGCACAAAGGCAGGATCTGAAAAGCGTTTCGGAGGCCAGCCACTGTAATAATTGTGTGAAGAACATAAAATTCACCAAGGGGCATGATATAAGCACCAAAATTTGTCACAAGAATAATTGCCTACAACCCTTTTGCTATCCCATCAAAGTTCATATCAGAAAAATTCAAAATCTAAATATGGACCTGGTAACCGATTTGTCTCTGCAGCTCCCTTGTCATTTTGAGGCGCTGCAGACTTGAATGCCTGGTTTAAAAGGGAAAGATCAAGTGGTTTTGGGACTTCTGGAGGCTGCGTGCCGCGAATGAGAGCCCAATTGACACTTGCAAAGAAGGGATGCTGCTTAATCTCTGTAGCGCCTCTTTTAAAGCCTAGTCTCTTTTGAGGGTTCTTTACGAGGAGGCCCCTGATCAAATCCTTTGCAGCAAAACTAACATTGGATCCATCAGGGAACTTAAGTGACTGACCAACGACATTGAACAATGTCTCCCGATTTCCATTCCCTTTAAACGGTGTCCGCCCATGAAGCAGCTCATACAAGAAGATTCCGAAAGTCCACCAATCAACAGCACTGCCATGACCATCTCCTCTTATGATCTCAGGAGCTAAATACTCATGAGTTCCAACAAATGACATGGACCGCGCATTAGTTGGCTCAGCAATAAGTTCAGGCATCGAATCTGAACTCCCCAAATTCGTTCTTTCAGTTTTCTCCTTTGTTGATTTGGACCTTAGGAATCGAGGTGTAAAGCAAGAAGGTTGCAAGCAAGAGGGCTGAACACAAACCGGTAGTTTGCAGGCTGGAATTGGATCAATGCAAGCTGGCTGAATGCAGTATGTGGGTATTGCACAAGATGACTCGACGCTGGACTGAACAAGAGTAGGACACACCTTACATCTCAATGATAAATCAAAATCCGTAAGCATGATATGTCCATCCTCCCTCACTAGTACATTTTCGGGTTTCAAGTCCCTGTACACCACTCCCATCATGTGCAAATACTCAAGAGCAAGAAGCACTTCTGAAGCATAAAACCTGCAACAGACAAGAAAACAAAGTCTCATAAATTGCTGACAGTCATAAGGACAGTACTACCAGAAATTAATTTACACCAAAACTAACTGTAAACTTATCACCAGAGGTACAGAACCATTTAACACCAACATTAACAGTAAACAGCCACCAAATTCTTTACGGTTGAGGAATCAACAAAACCATAAACAGATTGTTCAGAAAGTGATAGAATTGTTGAACTCGAAAAACTCCACCCATAAAAGTTTCAATCTTTAAAAATGAAACTTCAAAAACTTTCAAGGTAAGTAGACAGATTTCACACCGTTCCAATCACAAACAACAACCTCATTTCTATTACGAGCTTAAAATTAAAGATAGAAGGCATTCAATGTCAAGAATGGGAAACAAACCTGGCTGCTTGTTCAGTAAAATGCTTCCCCGGCTGGCGCTGCCGGAGCGTATGAAGATCGCCGCCGCTGCAAAACTCCATTAACAAGCAAGAAAACTTGTCCGTCTCGAAATTGGAATAAAGGGTGGGAAGAAACGGGTGGTCCAATAACCCCAATATGTCTCTCTCAGTCTGAGCCCTCATCAGCTTCTTCCTCCCGGCCAACATTCCCTTGTCCATTACTTTCATCGCGAAAACGCAGCCAATCCCTCTCAACTCAGCCAAGTAAACACTCCCTATATCCCCACATCCAAGCTTCTTCAACAGCCTGAAATGATTCAGACCCAACTCGCCTTCTTTGGCCTTCACGGATTGAATCGCGTCCCACCGAATATCATTCCCTTTGTGCGGCTTCGACGGGCAAATTCGCCGGAATGTCACCTCGTCCGTCTCGGCTGCCGTGGATGATTCCGACCCTTTGGCCACCTCGTCTGACTCGGCATTGTTGGAACTCTTCTTGGTCTCGGCTGAGGAGTCGTTGCTGACGTCGTTGGTGCTGCTGCTGACGCTGGCGGTGTTGTCGGAGCTGCTGCAGAGACTGAGACTAATGCTGAAGCTGTTGTTGAAGGGGCTGAGATCTTGGCTGACGAGCTCATAGCTGCTTTCGGGTTTCTGGGGCTGTTTTTCCATGACGGTTGAAAATGAAGACGAAAATACTTGGAGAAAATGAGGGTTCGGTTAAAATGGAGGGTTGGTGGTCAAGGTTTGGGAGTTGGGTGTGACCCGAGGTGGTCAAAGAAAGAACCGGGCGCCAAGAGAGGTGAGCGTAGGGACCCAAAAATGAGAGATATAGCGTTGGTGGTATTCAAAATTTGAAATTTTGGTGTGTGAGTGAGAGTGAGAGAACCAATGAGTAGTTGCTAGTACAGACTTGGGTTGGGGCTTGAGTCCATTTTCTTACCCCCTCTCTCTGTCCCAGAAAATGTTACAGCTTGAAGACAAAACCAAACATAGAAAAAGATTGAAAGAAAGAAGAAAGAATCCCTCTTTACGAGGACGACAAAAGCCTCTGAGATTTTTCTAATCACCAAAGCAGCACCCTCTTTGGCTCCGGGAGTTTTAATAATAATGAAGAACAGAGGCTCACCCAATCCTGTTATTTTGGTTTAAAATCTGATCAATTTGGGTTGGTGGGCAATTCATCTGTGGAGATTGACGTTTCAATAAGGATGAGTTGGATGCATTGGTGAAACAGCTACAATGTACCTTCATATTTTTGGTGAGATATGATCACAGTGGTTTTGGTAAGAGCAATTGATGCAATGAGGATCCCTTTGGATATTCTGGGTCCTCTGAATTTGACAGAAGAAGGGGAAAATAAGGTAACCCACCCTGGAGCTGTAAATGACCTCTTCCATATCTATGTTTGCCAGAAGCAGGAAACTTTGATTTTATTCATTTTCTGAGACATACTGAATGAACCAAAATGAGCAAGTCATTCAATTTTTTTGATTTATTTGTTATTAAAATGGGAAAGAAATACAAGCACATTTGTTATAATATATTATCTGAATTCTGGAATAGAATAAACTATAGCAAGTAAAGAGCTCTGACCATGGAGACTGTGTTCAATTTTTCGATTACCACATTAATTGCCTCTGATTATCTGAAATTTTGTGTTGCCTCAATCATGTAAAGGAAAATAGGTTTTTATGGCACTAGTCTTGCATCATCATAAAGCTCCTGCCTTTATTTCTATAATTGGATGGCTTAAAGTTGGGACTTGATTGTCACCAAAAAAAAAATTTATTCTGGGTTTTCTGTTGATAATCACTGCCCACCTGAGGATTTACATGTGGCCTGTTAGAGGTGATTTTCATTGTGATGATTCTGATACTTGTTAACAGATGTCATTTCCCAAATCAAATGACATTTCAATTCAAGTTTGTTGGTTCCATTACTTCCATATTTTAAGAGCTTTAAGAGATGGCAATGCTTAAAGATTGTCCACATCAAATCTTGAAGTGCAATCTAAGAAGAAGCAGTATTTATTCCTACTAGTATAAAAGTATGTAACATCTGAAAGTTGAAGCAATGCATCAGAATCATGAAGCTGCCAGTGTTTGTTGCTTCTTTTTCCCTGGTTCTTACATGGAATTGCATGCTCTTTGGTAATGAACAAAATTGATTGCCATCATTGAATTAGATTTTGTAGTTTTCCAATGTTAAAGTTCTTGAACTTTACTATATGATAGTACTGAATTGCAGGACACGGAGTAGCGCACACAGTTACGTTTTACATTCACAATAAGTGCCCCTTTCCCATATGGCCTGCAACTGCTCCCAACAATGGACAACCGGTGATAGCTGACGGCGGCTTCTCCCTCCCGGCTGGCCAGGCTAAGCGCATTACTGCACCGTGGTCATGGAGCGGTAGGATTTGGGGCCGAACAGGATGCAACTTTGCCTCTAATTGGAGCCCTGCTTGTGAAACTGGAGACTGTGATGGAAGACTGGCTTGCAATGGACTGATAGGCACTCCACCAGTGACATTGGTGCAAATTGCGGTTCAAGCTGACAAAGGCTTGCCAAATTACTATGATGTGAGCGTGGTTGATGGATACAATCTTCCGATTTCAGTCATGTCGAGGCCAGTAGCATCGAATTGTAGTATTAGTGGGTGCTTGAGAGACCTGAAAACAAGGTGTCCGGAAGAGCTTCAGGTTTTGAACAGCAAAGGGGAAGTGGTGGCTTGCAAAAGTGCCTGCTTGGCATTTGACAAGGACTCATTTTGTTGCAGAAATCAATATGGAACTCCAGAAAAATGCAAGCCAAGTGTGTACTCCAAGATATTCAAAGATGCATGTCCCTCCTATTACAGCTATGCTTATGATTCACCACCTCCGTTGGTGAACTGCAAGGCTAATGAGTATGTGATCACATTTTGTCCTTCAGGCTGGGGTGCTGAGCATACTTCCATATAGACCTTCCCTATACCACATGTATAAACTAAGTTGCCTCATATATAGTGAACTTGTGTATAAGTCAAAGTCTAGTCGTGTGCTATGTACCATTCTATACTTTATGAAAACTAAATGGTCAATACAAGAATATTATATCTAATATCATAAAAGAGGTACATCGTACATATGGTATAAGTAAGGTTATCAATGAATCAAGTTGTGTCGGATTCAATTTGTGTCAATATACATATGAATCTTGCTAATATGTGGATCCAATTCATATTTTAGGTGAATAGTTGTTAATATAGGGTTTCAAGTGACATTTCCGTATAGTTTTACAGATTAATTAAATCAAATACGATTCACTGTTCAAGTTAAACACCCAACCAAATCATACTCAATCCCTAACGAACCCCTAACGAACTAGTTGTAGACTATAAACACGATCGAACTCATCGAAGTGTATAATCCTCATTATCTAGTATTTTCGTGTTATGTTATCAAGTCAGTGTTCAAATTTGATAAACCACAAATTTATTTGTTCCTAATCTACACGGGTCTTTCTTGACCAAAAACAATCTACACGGGTCTTTCTCAAAAAATATAAAATAAAAAAATAAAAAAAATCTACACTTGGGTCTATTGGACCTCGGACCCTCACACAGGCTTAGGTGAATTTCAGGCCCAACTCTCGAACCTTCATAGTTCCCACTTAGGGTTTCCACCCTATTACACTATAAAATGCCCGCCTCAAGATTATGAGAGCCATCTTCTTCTCCTTCCTCCTTCCTGCTACCACAAGATGTGTGTTCTCTCTGAAACTTTAGCTTTTTGGTTGGTTTCGTTTGAGGGGCATAGTGGGTTGTTGAGGCTGCAGCTACCAAAGCATCCTTGCAAATCACTTTCAACCCATCAATGTATATTCCCTCTCTCTGCTTCTCCCTCTGTTTTATCAAATCTATGATGAGAAAAATACTGCAACAATATGAATGGAGATAACGCTATCTCCAATTTCCGTGTTTACTTGTATTTAAGTCTCTGAGATTTTGTTCAATTATTCATTTTGATTTTTGATTTCTTCAAGAACTACTCATTTTTTCCCTTCCAAATATTTGGGCGTGATGAGCAACTTATTGGTCCGTGTTTCTGATTTTACTGTGACCGACAAACCTTAACCAACTCTGATCTCTTGAGTTTCAATTCTCTTTCTGAAGTTTATTTCTTTTGTTTTCGCAATGTTTTTCGTGGGCGTGATGAGCAACTTATTGGTCCGTGTTTCTGAATTAAACATTGACGACAAACCTTAACCAACTCTGATCTCACGATTCAAAGTTTGAACCTTTTTCGTTTTGAAGATTTGTACTTTGTTTTACAGTGGTTGTTGCTCTGTGATTTTTGCCTTGAATAGGCATATACGCTATTCTGATTCATAACATGAATGGATAAATCTTGAAAGCTGAGAGCTTCTTACTGCTAATTTTGTTTGTGTAATTGTTCTGCGGTGATGAATTATGGATAAATTCACATGTCAGACTTCAGAGATTGTAAAAGATCAATGAGAATGAAACTTCCTAGCGTCTGAGCAGAATCAGTTTACTTGTTTTCTTTGTGTTTTATCTATGATAAATTGTTTTGTACAATGTGACGTGAGATTTCTCTTCGGAATTCTCAAGCTTTTCTGTGGGTGCAAACAGTTTGTGTGTTTGTAAGATCCCAAGTAAGCGTCACAAATAAAGCCGATTTCGTTGACGGTGCTTTTACTAGCATCTCCGAGAAATGGCGGCGTCATATTCCATTGCCTTGTACAGCGGCGTTGCTGCTTTTACTATTTGGGACTGGCCATGAGGCATACATTATATGAAAATTTTCTTGATTCTAAACTAGGTAGGTTTGCTAATGCCAAAGAGCTCCAGTTTGATGAATTGCATAAGTTTGATCATTGTCATCTTATGGTGTTCAATATAATTGAATGTTATTGTGGTGGTGCTTGTTTTGTTTGTGCAGTTTCTCTAAAGCCGTGTACATAATACATAGCTTTTGACAAATAAAAAAATGAGACCCGATAGTTGATTGATATAATGCGAAATATGATGGAGACGGCCAAATTTTCGACAGGGAAGATATTAGAAGAATCAAATGCTATCATGAAAAATTGAAAACTTAGGGATTACTTTACACAGGAACAGCATCAAGGAGATCAAGGTTTTCTGCACACATAGCTGTTTTAAATCTACGGGGAATGCCAATAATGTCCGCCTGCTTCGCTCTCTTTGTCTCCATGTCATACCAATAAACATGTTTGAGGCTCCGCCGCTTGATACTAACAGAACCTGCTTGCCGCTCTTTGAGAGTGCAAAGGGTTCCCAAAACTGATAATCATAATCATACCGAAGCATGGGCGTTCTCCAAGGCAATTCACTTGTATCTATAGTATATAACCGTGTCCAAGACTCTGCCACCCCGTACTCCTTCACAATCCAAATATCATGCAAACTAATGCTATGTATAAAATACATATACAGTAATCCTCCCAAGGGCCCTAGACTCGCGGGATAGGCATTGACATCAATCGGGGCATTGACAACAATCGGGGCTGGAAAAACGTTGTACTTCTCAGTTGCAAGATCAAGAGCTATGATATTGTTAGGATTGGCCAGCCAATGTACAGAACCATTCACATAGGATCGATGGTTTATATACCATGATGGTTTGAGCTCATAAGGGAAGTGTTGGATCTGTTTCCATGAGTTGGATTTTGAGCTATAAATTTTCACTTCTGAATCCTTACTTCCCAAATTATTAGTAAATATCTCGCCTCTCACAAATTTATAGTCATCGTTGGTGGAATCGTACCCAAACCCGTACGTGGGTAATCGGAAGACAACGTTTTTTGGAGGGTTGAAGGAATTCTCATTAACCTTTGTATCGATGGATTCCATACTGCAAAATAGGGATGTTTGGATTCTCCATTGTAGATACTGGTGATGCTAATGCAAACCAAACCGTTACAGCAACTCACTATGTTGAAACGGTTGCCGGGTTGTTTCACTTCCAATGGCTGCGGAATTCTCACGGCATTGTTACCTAATACATCTCCGTCGAAAGAAATCGATACAGAGAAATCTTTGGAATCGTCGTGTAGACCTTCTGGTAAAAGAACAAGTGAGAGAGGAGTTTTGGTTTTCATGAGGTCGTGACGAGCTTTGATGAACTTCTTGTTGTGGATGGTAGCATTCCAAGCTCTACACACACATGAACCGTATAAGAGCCTTGGTTGGGAGTCGTAAAAGGATGTTGAAGATTATTTCCGGCGGTAAATAGGGTGATATTTTTGACAGTTTGGCCATTATTTGTGCCCCCAAAGAACAATCCTTAAAGCCGAGTTGGGGTAGCTAGTCTATTATATAGACAACAAAGAGCGTAGAGAGCAAGAAAACAAATTTCATCCCGAGAAGGGTAAATAGAATACTAGAAGGAAAAGAAAACGAATTATGTTCTTGGTGCTCTTGGGAGAACTATTTTCCCCCGGATCACATCCTGTTTCCAATGTATGTCTGTGAAGATCAAGATGGCCACACGTTTGATGAATTGCTCCAGATTGATGATCATGTTGGAATGGACTTAGATTTTGAGTCCTAAGGCATGACAACTTCCATAATATATGCAGAATAAACATTATGGGATTAAAACACATTATCATGATATATTTATCTAAATGAAATAGTTAGATAAGTAATGAAATACAATCGAATTATCTTGTTTAACAAGATAATAGAGATGGACTAATATTGTTGTTTTCTAATGGGGGTATGAGACTCAAAACTCTTTGATGGACAAAGTTTGAGCTATCCAAAGTGCAGTATATAAGGAGATCCCTATGCACATTCTATACTACGCCAAACACAAGTCTCTCTCCATTAGAGCTTTGGTAATTGAGTATGCATAGAAGATCCCTTATCTTTGGCGGAGCTCTCGGTCTACATCGACGATTATGGTAAACAGGTTGTATATCCTCATCCTTATTCTATGACTATTGTGAATATATTAATCTTGTATGAGTAGTATCTACATGTGTGTTTATGCTTAAGTGTTTTGTTCTTGTGGTTGTAGACAACATGTTGTATCAGAGCCACCAAAACACTTTCATAAATCATTTTACATGATCAAAAACATTTTACATAAATTTTCTTCATAAATTTTTGAGTAAATTTCAGTTTACTCTCCTGAACTTTAAGTCTAAAATCAGTCTGATACCTTATCTTTTTTTTTTCTATCAGTTTCATCCCTAAACTTTCAAAATGACATCAATCTCGACCAAAATAACTAAAATAGCCCTTGTTAATCTTTTTACCCTCTCTCTCTCTCTCTCCCCCCATTACCGCCCCTGTTTATCCACCCCTACCACCAGCAATGGGCCCCGACGGCAGCTCGTCCTCCTCCCCCGGCCGTCATCGCCGCCGCGCCTCCACCTCTTCCTCACCACCGGTGAGGTCTCGTCGCTCACAATTCAGCCTCGACCTCCCTGTACTCTCTGTCCCACCATTACTTTCCTCTCTCCTCCTTCCCTAACTCTCCGCATCGGCATCGCCGCCGTTTGAATTGAACCCTAACCTTACCTTCCTCTCTCTTTCGAAACCACCCCTACCATAACTCTCCTCCCTCTTCCTCCCCAAGCTCTCCGAATCAGCCCCACTGCCATTCGACGTAAACCCGACCTTCCTCTCCCACTCAAACCCGCCGTCGGATCAGAGCGACAAAAACGAGCTCTTGTTGGACACCCAGCTGTCAGATTCATCTGCCTTCGACTAAGACCCAAACCTAAACCTTGCTCTCGCCCTCCTCTCAACCCATTCCCAACTAATTTCTTCCCGACGCCCCAATCGTGAAGACCGGTGATGAAGATGGTGCGGACCTCCTCGTTGGCGGGCCGGTTGGGGTTGTCGACGAGGTGTTGAGGAGGAGGTGGAGGCGCGGCGGCGACGATGGCTGGGGGAGAAGGAGGGGCTGCTGTCGGGGCCCATTGCTGGTGGTAGGGTGGATAAACAGGGTGGTAATGGGGGGGGGGGAGAGAGAGAGAGAGAGAGAGAGAGAGAGAGAGAGAGAGAGAGACGAGAGAGAGACGAGAGAGAGAGAGCGAGAGAGAGAGAGAGAGAGATAGATAGAGAGAGAGCGATTAACCAAGGGTTATTTTAGTTATTTTGGTTGAGATTGATGTCATTTTGAAAGTTTAGACATGAAACTGATTAAAAAAAAAGATGAGGTTTCAGACTGATTTTAGACCTAAAGTTCAGGGAAGTAAACTGAAATTTACTCTAAATTTTTTTTCGGCAATTATTTGAAGAACAGAATGTAAAACAGGAAGAACTAGAATTCTTAAGGTGTTTAACCCGAAAACATGTACCATATACCCGAAATAACTATACGGAGCCTATTTCACAGCCATTAATGTAAGCTGAAGAACTAGAATTCTTAAGGTGTTTAACCCGAAAACATGTACCATATACCCGAAATAACTATACGGAGCCTATTTCACAGCCATTAATGTAAGCTTTTCTGATTGTGGGATAAATAGCAACACTGTATATAAAGAGGAGGAGAACTGAGGGAATGCTCTAGAGATTACAGACAGAGAGGGGATTCATGGGTTAAATCCCCTAAATAAGATGAACCATTATTGCTAAAGTATCCGCAACTCTGTTCTTTCACCATTCAGTTTCAATTATAGGATCTGCCATTTTTCCATTTCACAGTGATCAGTTGAGGTATTGCACAGGAATTCTACTTGATGTAGTGATCAACACAAGAATTGCAAATGAATACATCAATGAAAGATCTAAACTTTGCATTAACATTGAGGAAAGGAAACTACTAAAAGCACCACAAGTACCTTCTCTCGTTCACACATCTTATCTTCTCTCTTTGATTCACACTCACAAGATTGCAACCATATATGACAAAGACTTTGACGAAGAAAAAAAACCTATATGACAAAAAGGAGACTTTTTGATTGCGATATTAATTAGAAAAAAAAAACCTACACTCACAAGATAACCATATATGACAAAGACTTTGACGAAGAAAAAAAAACCTATATGACAAAAGGAGACTTTTTGATTGCGATATTAATTAGAAAAAAAAAACCTATATGACAAAAGGAGAATTTTTGATTGCGATATTAATTACTGGACGCAAAAAAAAAAAAAAAATTAAGCAAAACAAAAGCCACAGAAAAGTAGAATCTTTTCATGTTCATCTTATATATGATAAGTGGTAATAAATAAAAGAATTAAATTCAGTTTACCCCCTTCTAGTTTGGGGTAACTTCATATTAGTCCCTACACTTTTAATTTCATCAGTTTACCCCTGAACTCTTCAATTTATATCTGCCGTGCCCAAATTCTCATACTCCGTTTGAATTTACCGTTAATTCTAGATACGGGCCTCACAGTTAAAGTTAAAATTATTAGCAGTTAACGTCCGATTGGGACATAATATAGGACATTGGTCACGGTTTAGGAAAATTCAAAAGTTTGACGGGTAAATTGGGTAAATATTGATGAAATTTACCCCATGAACTCTTCAATTTCTATCTGTCGTGCTCAAATTCTCATATTTCGTTTGAATTAACCGTTAATTCTAGATACGAGCCTCACAGTTAAGGTTAAAATTATCAGCAGTTAACGTTCGATTTGGACAGAATATAGGACATTGGTCACAGTTGAGGAAAATTCAAAAGTTTGAGTGGTAAACTGATGAAATTGAAAGTATAGGGATTAACATGAAGTTACTCCCAAACCTCATAGGGGTAAACTGAATTTAATTCTAAACAAAAATACTGAGCCAACTACGTTACTCATATTACGCTAGATTCAATAGTGCACCGAAGTAGTGAAATTCGAGTTATACTAAGATCATGTTTCATTGTGGTGAATCATATGCTGAACAGATTTTTCCTCCACTACTGCTATTTCTCTTCTAAGCAATTTCCATACCAAGTCATGAGAGGGACTCATTTGTCAAGCAAGGCAGGCCTCACATTGAGATCTGTAAAGGATCACACACTTTCCTTCTGGTTTCTTTTAGTCAAATGAATATATATATGAGTTACTAAATTAAATTAGAAAAGACTACTAGACCTTCTAGTGGGGGTAGAGTCTTCTCAACTATATATAGCAGTATCTTGATTATAAAGCACAGAGAATCCAACCAAATATCCTACAGATGATGATGATGGGAGAAATGTGGCCTCAACTGGGTTCAGTTATAGCCAGTGTCATGTTCGGATATGCCATGTTTCAGCAATACATTCCTTACCAACTTAGAACCTCCATCGAAAAATATACCCAGAAACTGTTCGGATATGTGTCCCCTTACATCCATATTTCCTTTGATGAATATTCCGGTGAGTGGTACAAGCGCAGTGAGCTCTTTACTACCATCCAAAGCTACCTCAGCACCAAGTCCTCCACAGACGCGAAACGGCTGAAAGCTCAAGATGTCAAGGACAGCAAGTCTGTAGTCCTTGCCATGGATGATAATGAAGAGGTGACAGATGAGTTTCAAGGCATTAAGCTATGGTGGGCTTGCAGGAAAAACCAGCCGAGACAATCTCAATTCTCCTTCTATCCTCAGACTGATGACAAGAAACAGTACAAGCTCACCTTTCACAGACGCCACCGCGATATAATCATGGGGTCTTATCTTGACCATGTAAGGAAACAAGGCAAGGCAATAGCAGTTAGCAACAGGCAACGAAAGCTTTACATTAACAATCCTGCTTCAAATTGGTACGAATGGAAAGCAACTAAATGGAGCCCTGTGGTATTTGAGCACCCTGCAACATTTGAGACCATAGCAATGGAGCCAAAAAAGAAAAAGGAAATTGTAGATGACCTCATCAAGTTCAGCAAGGGGAAAGACTACTATGCCAAAATAGGGAAGGCTTGGAAGAGGGGTTATCTTCTGTATGGGCCACCAGGCACTGGTAAGTCCACCATGATTGCTGCCATGTCTAACCTCATGAACTATGATGTTTATGATCTTGAGCTGACCGCGGTGAAGAACAACACTGAGCTGAGGAAGTTGCTGATTGACATTCCTAACAAGACTATTATTGTGATTGAGGATATTGATTGCTCGCTTGATCTCACGGGGCAGCGGAAGAAGAAGAAGGAGAAGGATGATGATGAAGATAAAGATAATGATCCGATCAAGAAAATGAGGGGAGGAGAAAAAAGCAAACCAAGTGAGGTTACTTTATCTGGGCTGTTGAACTTCATTGATGGTATTTGGTCAGCTTGTGGAGGTGAACGAATCATTGTGTTCACAACAAATTATGTGGAAAAACTTGATCCCGCTCTGATTAGAAGAGGAAGGATGGACAAGCATATTGAATTGTCCTACTGTTGCTATGAAGCATTCAAAGTGCTTGCAAGGAACTATTTGGATTTGGAGTCACATGAACTGTTTGATACCATTGAAAGGTTGTTGGGGGAGACCAATATGACTCCAGCTGATGTGGCAGAGAATTTGATGCCTAAATCTGATATAGAGAATGCTGATTCTTGTTTGAAGAACTTGATTGAAGCTCTCAAGACTGCAAAGGAGGAGGCAAGAGTAAAGGCCGAGGAAGAAGTGAAACTGAAGGCAGAGGAAGAAGCCAAAGAGAAGGCAGAGAAAGAAGCAAAATTGAAGGAAGAGGAAGAAGCAAAATTGAAGCCAGAGAAAGAAGAGAAGGAAAAGGTTGAGTCTGCTAAAGATGAAGTTAAATGTAAATTATGTAATGGAACATCAGCCAAACAAGATGGGAAAGAAAATGGAGTCGTTCATTGAATATGTGGCAAGAGAGTCAAATAATCTGCATAACTGGAACTTGTAGTTACAGTATGTTAGACAGACTCAATCTTCTCCTAAAACTGAGCCATCTGATGCTCCTTCCATAAAGAATTGATAGGCTGTTTTGATTCTCTGCTATAACTACATATCAATGCTATTATTTGTATTTACTGTTTTCCATACCTAGAGTATAGAATAGCTACTATATATCTGTACAATTGTAATATTGTAGATCTATGGAAATCACTTTCTATACAATAGTGTGTGAAGAATCATATCTGCATAACTTGAACCTGTAGTTACAGTAGTGTGAAATAAGAATCATTAAGAGTTGTTTTACAATCTGCACTTTTTGCAAGCAATTAATGACCAATTTTCTGAATTTTGATGAAATAACTACTACAGTTCGATCATGTTTCATGGAGCTACTCTAATGCCAATTGAAACTGAAAATTCTCTTCATAATCTTACTATGCAAAGCTGAAGTAACAGTGGAAAACCTCTATATTTCAACAAATTTTGACCACATATATGGAATGAATGACTAATGGGGAATCTGAACAAGCAAGCAAGTTATGAGGTGCAGGCAGGGCCATAATTATATTGTGTTATCTTGCAGCAACATCATGATCATCCCATATGCAATCTTGCAACTATATACATACATTTGATAAGGGTGGGAAGAGATATCTTTTAACCAAGGAGAAGATCAGAGGTCTTGTGCATGATGCATGTTGAAGGAAATATTATGACATCATTGGTATATGATGTCAGGGTACTTTGGCCTTCTGTAGAGTGTCGAGAATCTGTGAGTGGTTTGCAGTGGGTATAGTAACCCATTTCGCAAGCAAACTCTTCGCCGGCCTTGAGCAAGGAGACAATCTGCAAAGAGACCCATTCACCAGTCCATTCTAGACCAGAATGCATAATGTATTCACATAGACACATCATACAGCGACTCACCCTCATTTCTTTCCCATCATTTATACTATTATAACCTTCACATAAACATAAACAAAATGCAACGTATCCCATTGTGAACAAAACAGAGAGGCAAAGCTCAAGAATGTATGCTTGAGCCCTCCACCAGACAAGTGAAAGTCCTTATTGAGTCTGTGTTGAAGAGCCCAAATTCCATATATATACAAGTGTTAAATCTTGTAAAACCAACCAAACAGATGAGAGAAATGTGGTTGTGGCCTCGACTGGGCTCACTGGGTTCAGTACTGGCAAGTATGATGTCTGCTTATGCCATGTTTCAACGATACTTTCCCCATCAACTCCGGAGCCACATTCAAAGATATACACAGAAATGGTTCGGGTGTGTGTACCCTTACATCCAGATTTCCTTTGATGAATATGCCGGCGAGTTGCACAAGCGCAGTGAAAGAAGCAGAAGAAAAATAAAATCAAAGTAGGAATAGATCGAACTGACAAAAGCAAAATTTTTGACCCTGCAGCAATATATATTTGAATTAGATCAAATCAATGAACGGACCATAAATTTGTCTAACAAGAACTGTTTATGTATATAACGATTACGAAACCCAAACGATTATCAAATTATATGAAACTTTGCATAAATGATCTATGCATTAGGTTTTACAAACTGAACGGTGAAGATGTAAAAATATGAGTCAAATAAGGAACTTCACACTTTAATTTCAGAGCAAAGTTTCGCTCTGGATATAAACTGTATATATACACACACAATCAAGGTATGTCACGCATGAGTGCATAATTATACTTGCTCTCCAGTCTAATACTTAGGACTGTGGATTGCATGTACTTACGATCGTGGATTTGAAAACAATGAAACTAGCAAAGGCTAGTCCAACTTACTATTGAAACTTTGGAAGCGGAGAAGGAGGGCGGTAACGTGGTGGTCGTCCGGAAAGTGAGGAGGAGCGGCAAAGGCGCAGCTGATGCTAATTTTGTTTGTGTAATTGTTCTGCGGTGATGAATTATGGATAAATTCACATGTCAGACTTCAGAGATTGTAAAAGATCAATGAGAATGAAACTTCCTAGCGTCTGAGCAGAATCAGTTTACTTGTTTTCTTTGTGTTTTATCTATGATAAATTGTTTTGAACAATGTGACGTGAGATTTCTCTTCGGAATTCTCAAGCTTTTCTGTGGAAGCAAACAGTTTGTGTGTTTGTAAGATCCCAAGTAAGCGTCACAAATAAAGCCTGATTTCGTTCACGGTGCTTTTACTAGCATCTCCGAGAAGGGCGGCGTCATATTCCATTGCCTTGTAGAGCGGCGTTGCTGCTTTTACTATTTGGGACTGGCCATGAAGCATACATTATATGAAAATGAGGTTTTCTTGATTCTAAACTAGATGGGACTGGAAGAATGGCATGACTACGTTGTGCATTTTGCTAATGCCAAAGAGCTCCAGTTTGATGAATTGCTCAAGTTTGATCATTGTTATCTTATGGTGTTCAAGATAATTTTATTTTGTTGTGGTGGTGCTTGCATTGTTTTTGCAGTTTCTCTAAAGCCTATTACATAGCTTTTTACAAATGAAAAAAATGAGACCCAACAGTTAATTGATATAATGCGAAATATGACGGAGATGACCAAATTTTCGACAGGGAAGATATTTGAAGAATCAAATGCTATCATGAAAAATTGAAAACTTAGGGATCACTTTACAAGAACAGCATCAAGGAGATTAAGGTTTTCTGCACACATAGCTGTTTGAAATCTACGGGGAATGCCAATAATGTCCACTTGCTTCGCTCTCTTTGTCTCCATATCATACCAATAAAACATGTTCGAGTCTCCGCCGTTTGGTACTAATAGAACCTGCTTGCCGCTCTTTGAGAGCACCAAGGGTTCCCAATAATGAATAGCATACCGTGACATGGGACTCCTCCAAGGCCATTCCGTTGTATCTATAGTATATAACTGTGTCCAAGACTCTGCCGCCCCATACTCCTTCATAATCCAAATTTCATGCAAACAAGTGAGATGTATAAAATACACATACAGTAATCCTCCCAAGGGCCCTAGTCTCGCGGGATAGGCATTGCCAACAATCGGGGCTGGAAAAACGTTGTACTTCTCAGTTGCAAGATCAAGAGCTATGATCTTGTTGGGATTCGCCAGCCAATGTACAGAACCATTCACATAGGATCGATAGTTTATATGCCATGATCGTTTGACGTCATAAGGGAAGTGTTGGATCTGTTTCCATGAGTTGGTTTTTGAGCTATAAATTTTCATCCTTACTTCCCAAATTATTACTAAATATCTCGCCTCTCACAAATTTATAGTCATCGTTGGTGGAATCGTACCCAAACCCGTACGTGGGAAATCTGTAGAAAACGTCTTTTGGAGGGTTGAAGGATGTGGAAGGAATTCTCTTTAACCTTTGTATCGATGGATTCCATACTGCAAAATAATGGTTTTCTATGTCTATTGGAAATAGGTTTCTAATGTGTTATAGGTTTCAGGTTAGATATCTATAAATAGGGGCATAGGGTACAGTAGTTGATGTGGTTGTGGTAGAGAGCAATCATCGTGGTTGAGAGAGCAAGTGAGATCTTGAGAGTTGGTGAGAACGTCTTGTGAGAGATCTTGTACTCTTGTTCTTGTGTTCTTCTTCTTCTATAGTAAAACCCAGCAGCCCGGGGACGTAGGCAAAGTTCTTTGCTGAACCTCGTTACAATCTCATGTGTTCGTGTTTGTTGTTTCTCGATCGTTTATCTATATTGTTTCGCACTTGTCTACTTCCGCAAGAGGAATTCTAGGCTGAATTCCTATCAATGTTTGGATTCTCCATCGTAGATACCGGTGATGCTAATGCAAACCAAACCGTTACAGCAACTCACCATGTTGATACGGTTGCCGGGTTGTTTCACTTCCAATGGCTGCGGAATTCTCACGGCATTGTTACCTAATACATCTTCGTCGAAAGAAATCGATACATAGAAATCTTTGGAGTCGTCGTGTAGACCTTCTGGTAAAAGAACAAGTGAGAGAGGAGTTTTGGTTTTCATGAGGTCGTGATGAGCTTTGATGAACTTCTTGTTGTGGATGGTAGCATTCCAAGCTCTACACACACATGAACCGTATAAGAGCCTTGGTTGGGAGTCGTAAAAGGATGTTGAAGATTATTTCCGGCGGTAAATAGGGTGATATTTTTGAAAGTTTGGCCATTATTTGTGCCCCAAAGAACAATCCTTAAAGCCGAGTTGGGGTAGCTAGTCTTCTATATAGAGAACAAAGAGCATAGAGAGCAAGAAAACAAATTCCTAGGGTTGGGCATGGGACGGGATTAGGGTCATCCCACGGCCTGTCCCGGACATTGCACACGGGACGGGATCGGGACGGGCCTTACGTTTTTAAGACTTGATCCCACGCAAGTCCCGTTCCAAATAGGATCGGGACGGGACAGACCCAATCCTACCATCTCGGCCCAATATCAATAGCCCAAACTAGAAAATAAAAAAAAAGAAGAAAGAAATTTGGTGACGTGACAGAGATACACATATATAACCTAGTTTTACATCAATTAGACAATTACTCAATTACATAACCTGAGTACCTGATAGTGATACCAATACACAACATGCATTCAGCCATTCACAATAAACTTATTCAACTTTATAAATAATCAAGCAAGAGAGTGAAGCTTCTTTGAATACACATGTTGAATACACACATATAGATAATCACATGCAGCATTACATTCATAACAGTATAGATAGTTCTGAAAATACATATCCAAATATCCTGAAAATACATATCCAACTTTATAAATAATCAAGCAAGTAAAGTCCTAGACACATCAACACAATATTCAAACGAACTCTATTTTGGTTTCATACATTATTGAATGTAATATCTACAGCTAAATTATAAAGTTGAATGAATTCTACCGATCTGCTATAGCATACAATTCCAAACAGAAGATCCAACTCCAGTACTCCATTACTCCACAACAAAACTTACATCGAATCCTAAACATTTCTAACATTTAAGAGGGTGGAAATAACTGATGGAACGTACAACAACTTATCAACAAGAGTAAATCTACAAAGCAAAAATTATATGAATACGAAGAAGAACAGCAACAAGGCAAACTGCCCCTGAAGTGATGTCAAAACTATATCTTTGCACCTAGACATGTAGCAAGAAACAATTTAGATGATCAAGGAACAGGTAAAAATCAAATGGTAAAATGCAAGATTAAGAGATATTGAACAAGATAACACCCAATAACTTTATCTAGCAATCACTAAACTGTTGTCATAGCATTAGAATACATGCACCCAAATGGAAGCTACCAGGGAACAATGACAGAAGAAGACATCGCAAATTCAACAATCTAAGAGAAAAATCCAGACATACAGAAGTCCTCAAGTCGTTGGGAGTCGTGAAATTTTGAGCACTGCTGCTATCAGCAAACTTTGCAAAATCGGGCGGTGAGGAAGCGGAATCGGGCGAGGAGGAAGCGGGCGCCGAGGCGAGGAGGAATCGGGCGGTGAGGTTAGCGGAGGCGGTGGAGGAGTTCAAGGAGAACTTCGGCGGAGTGGGATTGAGGTTTGGCTGGATTGGGATTTGGGGTTCATACAGCTTCAGTGCTTCGCGTTTTGGGATGAAAGAGAAACTGAAAGAGGAACTGAAAATGAGATGAGATGAGTTAGTATTAGGGTTCAAAAATGAAAGGTACGTTAAGATTAAAACATCTGAAAAAATCAATGGCTCAGATTAGTCTATATTTTACACGGGATAAGACGGGCTTGATGGGTCTCAATTTTTTAATCCTACGTTCTGTCCCGTTGTTTTTCTACGAAACGGGCCTAGTGTTTTTAGACTTACATCTCGTCCTATCCCGTCAAATTTTGGGACGGAATCAGGACGGGACCGAGATTTATGTTTTTTATGCCCACCCCTACAAATTCCATCCCGAGAATGGTGAATAGAATACTAAAAGGAAAAGAAAACGAATTATGTTCTTGGTGCTCTTGGGAGAACTATTTTCCCCCGGATCACATCCTGTTTCCAATATATGCCTGTGAAGATCAAGAATTCAAGATGGCCACAAGTTTGATGAATTGCTCCAGATTGATCATTGTCATTTATTGTATTTGGTGTTTGACAGCCAATAATGTAAGCTTTTCTGATTGTGGGAATAGCAACACTGTATATAAAGAAGAAGAGGAGAACTGAGGGAGACAGGAGAGGGAAATAACTCTAGAGATTACAAAGGAGAGGGGATTCATGGGTTAAATCCCCTAAATAAGATGAACCATTATTGCTAAAGCATCCGCAACTCTGTCTTTCACCATTCAATTTCAATTATAGGATCTGCCATTTTTCCATTTCACAGTGATTCGTTGAGGTATTGCACAAGAATTCTACTTGATGTAGTGATCAACACAAGAATTGCAAATGAATACATCAATGAAAGATCTAAACTTTGCATTAACATTGAGGAAAGGAAACTACTAAAGCTATGCAAACATTACCTTTTAACAATGTGAACGAGAATGTCACTCGTACATTCAAGAGAAATAACCTGAATCATGCAATCTTCCATCATCAGCATCCATCAAAGTTCATCTCAGATGAAATTGAAGTTAAAGATAATGCGCACTACATTTTCGTCACATCTTATTGTACACCCTGTGGTATAAGTATAAGTGCGAGAGCAGTGTTGGTTTTCACGAGGTCATGATGAGCTTTGATGAACTTCTCGTTGTGGATGGTGGCATTCCAAGCTCTTCAAACACACATGAACCGTATATATGAGAGCCTTGGTTGGGAGCCGTAAAAGGATGTTAAAGATTATTTCCGGTGGTAATTAAATATGATGATATTTTTGAAAGGTTGGCCATCTGTGCTCCAAAGAACAATCCCTAAAGCCCCCAAAGGATATATGAGTTGTGGTCTTACTGATACAACGAATGACTCGTCTTAAATATAGAGAACACAGAGCTTAGAGAGCAAGAAAAACAAAACCAATAGAAATCCAAAAGGAAAAGGAAACGAACTATGGATACAATCCATAAATGGACTTAATTGGGTAGGTCTTGATTATCTCAAGCTAACTTTCCACAAGCAACATAGGCATGATCATGCATGGGGTGTTATCCTGATCATGTTAGGAAAGAAGGGAAGTAGCAGATTGCGGTGAGGCCATACCTATGATCTAACCAGATAAAAAGAGAATGCAAGGTTAATATCTGAGGAAGGAGGGAACAAGGGGATGTCTTTGAAATAGAGGAAGAAATCATCGGCTAAAGAGGAAGAAACTGATGATGCCACATGATCATCTTATAATTGAAAAGATGGCAATTAAGAACTTAGGATTTAGTACTCTTGGTCTTCAATCTTTTGCATCATTCTAGCAGTACATGTTTATGTTATCATAATCAACCGCATAAGGTAAATGTCTATGTTATCATAAGCAACCACATAAGGTAAATGCCCATTTCTATGTTCATGACCCCTATAGACCAAAAATTCTACCGTGTACTTAATGTAGTGATCAGCACAAGAATTGCAAATGAATAAATCAAAGAAAGATCTACATTTTGCATTAACATGGAGGAAAGGAAACTATCAACGCTATGCATCGTTGCCTCAACAACTTGACTGGGAATCTCACTCTAACCTCCCAGAGAAATAACCCGAGTCATGCAATCTTTCATCATCTGCATCCATCAAAGTTCATCTCAGATAAGTCTGGAGCAAAATTGAAGTTTGAGATCAATGCACTACAGGCTTGTTAGTTATTACTACTTCAATTCAAACAAGTTTAAGTTTTTTAAATGCCCCTGATTTGTTAACAGAAACATTCAAACATGTACAAGTACTTTCTTAGTCATCATATACACATAACAAATGTCATATAAATGTATGCTTGTGTGGCTCCTTCCTGGAAAACTGAAAAGCCACAGAACAAACCAAAATCCATGCAGCAAATTAGAATCTTTCTACTTCACCTGCGCTATGATGAGATCACTCAGATGGGTGGATGTTACATCATCACGTCTCCAAAATAATGATATAAACCTTGAGACCTTGTCTTGTTAGGTCATACATATGGATTGAAAACTGAGGATGAACAGCGATGTTGAAAATGACAGAGAAAGAAGCAGAGCAAGTTAAGGCAGGGAAAGAAGAAGAGGAAAAAATGAGGGTGTTTAACATGAAGTTAACCCCTTGAACAAGTTGTTATATGATACAAGTTACTGTCGACTACTAATAAGCTGTGCCGTGTGCAACTTTTGTTTCTCTGTTATCAATGTTTTCTTAAATATTTAAGAACACACAAATCTTCTGTAATTTTTGTTGTCAACCAAGTTCTCTAAACAAAAAAAACAAAACAAAAATGTATGGTAGTTTTGCTCACCCACCACAAGTACCTTCTCTCGTTCACACATCTTATCTTCTCTCTTTGATTCACACTCACAAGACTGCAACCATATATGACAAAGACTTTGACGAAGAAAAAAAAACCTACATGACAAAAGGAGACTAGAAAAAACCTATACTGGACGCAAAAAAAAAAAACAAAAGCCTTAGAAAAGTAGAATCTTTTCATGTTCATCTTCTATATGATCAGTGGTAATAAACAAAGATACTAGTTGAGCCAAATACGTTACTCATATTACACTGATTCAATAGTGCACCGAATTAATTATTGAAATTCGAGTTATGAGAGGGACTAAAATCATGTTTCATTGTAGTGGACTAAATTCGAGTTTGAACAGATTTTTCCTCCACTACTGCTATTTCTCTTCTAAGCAATTTCCATACCAAGTCATGAGAGGGACTCATTTGTCAAGCAAGGCAGGCCTCACGTTGAGATCTGTAAAGTATCATACACTTTCCTTCTGGTTTCTTTTAGTCAAATGAATCTATGAATTACTAAATTAAAGAAGACTACTAGACCTGCTAGTGGGGGTTATCTTAGTCACCAAGAAAGAGTCTTCTCAACTATATATAGCAGTATCTTGATTATAAAGCACAGAGAATCCAACCAAATATCCTACAGATGATGATGATGGGAGAAATGTGGCCTCAACTGGGTTCAGTTATAGCCAGTGTCATGTTCGGATATGCCATGTTTCAGCAATACTTTCCTTACCAACTTAGAACCCCCATCGAAAAATATACCCAGAAACTGTTTGGATATGTGTACCCTTACATCCAGATTTCCTTTGATGAATATTCCGGTGAGTGGTACAAGCGCAGTGAGCTCTTTGCTACCATTCAAAGCTACCTCAGCACCAAGTCCTCCACAGACGCGAAACGGCTGAAAGCTCAAGATGTCAAGGACAGCAAGTCTGTAGTCCTTGCCATGGATGATAATGAAGAGGTGACAGATGAGTTTGAAGGCATTAAGTTATGGTGGGCTTGCAGGAAAAACCCGCCGAAACAATCTCAATTTTCCTTCTATCCTCAGACTGATGATAAGAGACAGTACAAGCTGATCTTTCACAGACGCCACCGCGATATAATCATGGGGTCTTATCTTGACCATGTGAGGAAACAAGGCAAGGCAATAGCAGTTAGCAACAGGCAACGAAAGCTTTACATTAACAATCCTGCTTCAAATTGGTCCGGATGGAAAGCAACTAAATGGAGCCCTGTAGTGTTTGAGCACCCTGCAACATTTGAGACCATAGCAATGGAGCCAAAAAAGAAAAAGGAAATTGTAGATGACCTCATCAAGTTCAGCAAGGGGAAAGACTACTATGCCAAAATAGGGAAGGCTTGGAAGAGGGGTTATCTTCTGTATGGGCCACCAGGCACAGGTAAGTCCACCATGATTGCTGCCATGTCTAACCTCATGAACTATGATGTTTATGATCTTGAGCTGACCACGGTGAAGAACAACACTGAGCTGAGGAAGTTGCTGATTGACACTCCTAACAAGACTATTATTGTGATTGAGGACATTGATTGCTCGCTTGATCTCACGGGGCAGCGGAAGAAGAAGAAGGAGAAGGATGATGATGAAGATAAAGAAAATGATCCGATCAAGAAAATGAGGGGAGGAGAAGAAAGCAAACCAAGTGAGGTTACTTTATCTGGGCTATTGAACTTCATTGATGGTATTTGGTCAGCTTGTGGAGGTGAAAGAATCATTGTGTTCACGACAAATTATGTGGAAAAACTTGATCCCGCTCTGATTAGAAGAGGAAGGATGGACAAGCATATTGAATTGTCCTACTGTTGCTATGAAGCATTCAAAGTGCTTGCAAGGAACTATTTGGATTTGGAGTCACATGAACTGTTTGGTACCATTGAAAGGTTGTTGGGGGAGACCAACATGACTCCAGCTGATGTGGCAGAGAATTTGATGCCTAAATCTGATATAGAGAATGCTGATTCTTGTATGAAGAACTTGATTGAAGCTCTCGAGACTGCAAAGGAGGAGGCAAGACTAAAGGCCGAGGAAGAAGTGAAACTGAAGGCAGAGGAAGAAGCCAAAGAGAAGGCAGAGAAAGAAGCAAAACTGAAGGAAGAGGAAGAAGCAAAATTGAAGCCAGAGAAAGAAGAGAAGGAAAAGGTTGAGTCTGCTAAAGATGAAGTCAAATGTAAATTATGTAATGGAACATCAGCCAAACAAGATGGGAAAGAAAATGGAGTCGTTCATTGAATATGTGGCAAGAGAGTCAAATAATCTGCATAACTGGAACTTGTGTTAGGAAAGAAGTTATGTGTATCATGTGTATTTAGGATTGTATCAGAATTATATCCTTAGATATATGCTGCCTTTTATGTTCCTCTTTAATATATCCTTGGTGATTGAATGAATGTAGTGTGTGAAGAATCATATCTGCATAACTTGAACCTGTAGTTACAGTAGTGTGAAATAAGAATCATTAAGAGTTATTTTACAATCTGCACTTTTTTCAAGCAATTGATAACCAATTTTCTGAGTTTTGATGAAATAAATACTACAGTTCATGTTTCATGGAGCTACTGTAATGCCAATTGAAACCGAAAAATCTCTTCATAATCTTACTATGCAAAGCTGAAGTAACAGTGGAAAACCTCTATATTTCAACAAAATTGACATAATTATATTGTGTTATCTTGCAGCAACATCATGATCATCCCATATGCAATATCGCAACCATATACATTCATTTGATAAGGGTGGGAAGATATCTTTTAACCAAGGAGAAGAAGAGGTCTTGTGCATGATGCATGCTGAAGGAAAGATTATGACATCATTGGTATATGATGTCAGGGTACTTCGGCTTTACTGTAGAGTGTCGAGAATCTGTGAGTGGCTTGCAGTTGGTATACTAACCCATTTCGCAAGCTAACTCTTTGCCGGCCTTGAGCAAGGAGACAATCAGCAAAGAGACCCATCCACCAGTCCATTCTAGATCAGAATGCATAATGTATTCACATAGACGCATCATACAGTGACTCACCCTCATTCATTTCCCATCATTTATAGTTTTATACTAATATAACCTTCACCTAAACATAAACAAAATGTAACGTATCCCATTGTGAACAAAACGCAGAGGCAAAGCTCAATAGTCTTTAGTGAAAGTCCTTATTGAGTCTGTGTTGAAGAGCCCAAATTCCATATATATACAGGTGTCTTAAATCTTGTAAAACCAACCAACCATGCTCAAGAGGATGATGATGAGAGAAATGTGGTTGTGGCCTCGACTGGGCTCACTGGGTTCAGTACTGGCAAGTATGATGTTTGCTTATGCCATGTTTCAACGATACTTTCCCCATCAACTCCGGAGCCACATTCAAAGATATACACAGAAATGGTTCGGGTGTGTGTACCCTTACATCCAGATTTCCTTTGATGAATATGCCGGCGAGTTGCACAAGCGCAGTGAAGTGTTCACTGCCATCCAAAGCTACCTGAGCACCAAGTCGTCTACAGAAGCAAAACGGCTCAAAGCAAAAGAAGTCAAGGGTAGCAAGTCTTTAGTCCTTGTCATGGATGACAATGAAGAGGTGACTGATGAATTCCAAGGCATTAAGCTGTGGTGGACTTCCAGGAAAACTGTGCCTAGGCAATCTTCATCATTTCCTTTCTATCCTCAGCCTGATGAGAAGAGGCGTTATAAGCTCACATTCCACAGACGACACCGGGATATAATCACAGGGACTTATATTGACCATGTGAGAAAAGAAGGGAAGGCAATAACGGTGAGTCATAGGCAAAGGAAGCTTTACATTAACAATCCTACTTCTGGATACAAAACGAGGAAATGGAGCTCCGTAGCCTTTGAACACCCTGCAACATTTGAGAGCATAGCAATGGAGCCAAAAAAGAAAGAGGAAATCATCAATGACCTCATGAAGTTCAGCAACGGTAAGGAGTACTATGCGAAAATAGGGAAGCCTTGGAAGAGGGGTTATCTTCTGTATGGACCACCAGGCACTGGTAAGTCCACTATGATAGCTGCCATGTCTAACCTCATGAACTATGATGTTTATGATCTTGAGCTAACTACAGTGAAAAGCAACACTGATCTGAGGAAGCTGCTGATTGACACGCCTAGTAAGTCTATTATTGTGATTGAGGACATTGATTGCTCGCTTGATCTCACGGGGCAGCGGAAGAAGAAGAAGGAGAAAGATGATGAAGATAAAGAAAATGATCCGATCAAGAAAATGAGGGGAAGAGAAGAAAGCAAACCAAGTGAGGTTACTTTATCTGGGCTATTGAACTTCATTGATGGTATTTGGTCAGCTTGTGGAGGTGAAAGGATCATTGTGTTTACCACTAATTATGTGGAGAAACTTGATCCTGCTCTTATAAGAAGAGGAAGGATGGACAAGCATATTGAATTGTCTTATTGTTGCTACGAAGCATTCAAAGTTCTTGCAAGGAACTACTTGGATTTAGATTCGCATGAATTGTTCGGAAGCATTGAGTGCTTGTTGGGGGAGACCAACATGACTCCAGCTGATGTAGCAGAGAATTTGATGCCTAAATCTAATGTAGAGGATGCCAGCTCTTGTTTGAAGAACTTAATTGAAGCTCTCGAGGTTGCAAAGGAGGAGGCAAGAGTGAAGGCTGAGGAAGAAGCAAGAAAGAAGGCAGAGAAAGAAGCAAAAGTGAAGGCAAAGAAAGAAGCAAAATTGAAGGCAGAGGAAGAAGCAATTTTGAAGGCAGAGAAAGCAGAGAAGGAAACAGAAGAGTCTGCTAAAGATGAAGACAAATGTATCGGAATAGGAAAGAAAATGGAGTTGTCCATTGAAAATGAGGAAAAGAGTTAAATTATCTGTTCCATTATCTATCCAAATCACTGTGTTTTTTCCAATGTTTAATAAGAATCATGTGATGGAGTTGTTTACCATTTTTTCATAGCAACCAATGATCTTTTTTATGCTTTTGTTTCTCTGATCAAAATTTTATGTTGCATGCATGGATTCACTCTAGGTTTCTTGTGCCAGTGAAAACTGAAAAACTTTTATATGAAATACAGAAGTAGAACGCAAAAGCTTCATGAACTAAGCAATTCCTAACTCCATATGGCTAGTCAGATATATAGGATGTTAAGTCCACAAAGCTAGCTACAAGAGTACAAGGTATAGTATAATTAGAGCCCACAGTATCAGAATGGGGAATCTCTAGAGGCTAGAGAGCTTACCATGAATGACCACAAGATTTGGGAAAGCACCAGTACACTTTCAATCATTCAATCCCCATCTATCCCTCTCTTTAGCTTTGGTAAATCATCTCCATCTGTCCTGCAGCCAATGAGCAAAGTTACTATTATTGCTGCTACCTCAAATTAAGTATAAATGAGTTTTTTTTTTTTTTTTTTGTCCCGATAATATAGCTTTGAGTAGTTCACTCTTTCAATAAAATCACAAACACCAGTATGATAATCACATGCATATATAAATGGTTACATACACAATCATAGACTCATAGTGACAAGGGTGGGATGTCTATTAAGTAAAACTGAGGAAACTACCAATTTAATTATTGCTAATCACCAAATAATGGTGAAAATCTGGAAAACCCATGTCCCGTATTGTTTGTGTTGAAATGAATTCCCTGACCATAGAAGAGTGAATCTGTAGATGAACCTGTATCATTCAGTAAGGTGAAGAAAAGCTCAAGACAGAATGTGCATGATGTTGAAATGAAAGATTATGATGTCATGGTCCTAATAATTTTCAAAAAGTTTCCAGGGAGTTTCCTAGTTGTTTACAGTTGGTTTGCTTAACCCAATTTGCAACCGAAGGAGTCCAAATAGGCTTTGCCGACCCTTGAGCATGGAGACAAATCCACCAGTCAATTCTACACCAGCATGCTTTATTGTATTCACATAGAAATGTCCCATACCGACTCCCCTCACACTTTATCCTACAAACAATACAATCTTCACCTAAACTTTCACAAAATTTGTGTTTTCATTCTGAACAAACAAAAACACACAAAACACAGAAGGCTCAGAGTTGAAGCATGTATGCTCCAGCAGACATGTTTGCTCATCTAGGTTCCACAATAGGTGCCTTACTGTTTGTGTGGACAATCTTTCAACAATTCTTTCCTTACCAACTTCGAAACCACATTGAAAAGTACTCACAGAGATTGGTGGGTTATGTTTATCCTTACATCCAGATTACCTTCAATGAGATGACAGGAGAGCGTCTGATGCGCAGTGAGGCCTATTCTGCTATTGAGAATTATTTGAGCTCCAAGTCTTCGACGCAAGCTAAGCGGCTCAAAGGTGACATCAAGACCAACCAGTCTCTAGTTCTGAGCATGGATGACCATGAAGAAGTTGCTGATGAGTTTGAAGGTGTCCAAGTATGGTGGGCTTCTGGTAAGTTACCAAAATCTCAGACACTTTCATACATCCCCGTAAATGATGAGAAGAGGTATTACAAGCTCACTTTCCACAAAAGAAAGAGGGATCTCATAATTGGGCCTTATTTGGCTCATGTATTGAAAGAGGGTAATGCTATCAAAGTGAGGAACAGGCAAAGGAAGCTTTATACTAATAATGGGTCACATTGGAGCCATGTGGTTTTTCAGCACCCAGCAACATTTCAGACACTAGCAATGGAGCCAGAGAAGAAGAAGGACATCATTGAGGATTTGATGGCATTTAGCAAAGCTGAAGAGTTCTATACAAGAATTGGGAGAGCTTGGAAAAGAGGGTATTTACTTCATGGCCCTCCAGGAACTGGCAAGTCCACAATGATTGCTGCCATGGCCAATCTCTTGGGGTATGATCTCTATGATCTAGAATTGACTGCAGTCAAGGACAACACTGAACTGAGGAAGCTGCTGATCGAAACATCAAGCAAGTCGATTATTGTAATCGAAGACATTGATTGCTCACTTGATCTCACAGGCCAAAGGAGGAAGCAGAGGAAGGACAAATGGGATGATGAGGAAGAGAAAGATCCAAGGGAGAAGGTTCCTAAAGAAGAAAGGGAAAGCAAGCCTAGTCAGGTCACACTTTCTGGGCTTCTCAATTTCATTGATGGGTTGTGGTCAGCTTGTAGAGGAGAGAGGCTTATAGTATTCACAACTAATCATGTTGAAAAGCTTGATGCAGCATTGATTCGAAAAGGAAGGATGGACAAGCACATAGAAATGTCATATTGCAACTTTGAATCATTCAAGGTGTTGGCTAGGAACTACCTTAAGCTTGAATCACACAGTCTGTTTTCCACAATCTGTTTGTTGCTGGGTGAAGTTAAGATGACTCCAGCTGATGTAGCAGAGCATTTGATGCCCAAGACACTTGATGGGGATGTTGAAATCTGCCTGATGAATTTGATACAAGCTCTTGAGGATGAGAAAGAGAAGAAATCATCAACAGAAGTGGAAGCAAAAGATCAAGACAGAGAATCATCTGATAAGAAATAGAGGGTTTTGTCTCATGTGTAAAGTTTTAGCTGTATCTATGATTCTGTAACTGAGTAACTCCACAAAGTTGAGTTTTCATAAACCAATCAAATCCATTGGCCATTTCTGCATTTCTAAGGAATCTGGAATCTTTACATGGAACACAGTTGGTTCCAAAAGAACTACAAAGGAACTTGTAACAAAACAAAATCACTGTTATCAAATTACATAGCAGAATACAAACGTACAATTCGGCTTACATTAGCTAATGGATCAGCCGAAAATTTTGCCTCATTACAAATTGAAGGCTGGCCCTCTTCCCCAGTTGGCATTGCATATCGACACAACGGGCACAAGTGATTCACCTCAAGCCACGAGATAATGCAATCCGCATGGTAACAGTGAGAGCGAGGCAAACAAATAACCAGTTTATCAACACAGCTACCATGACCAGAATGCGGCCCTCGGGGAAGGCCGTTTGAAGCACCCCGAATAGTTTGTCCAGGACAGTTGGTTGCTCCTCTTGTGGGACACCAACGCTCGAAAGGAAGCGAGTCATAACTGGTGTGTACCCCCCCCCCCGTCTGTTATTTCTACGAGAGTAAAAGATGGCACCATCTGTGGTTTCAGTTATGGAGGCTACAGGAGTATAATCCAGTGGATTATCATACAAGCACCGGGTTTTCTTCACAAAATAAACATTGATCGGAAGCTGGTCCTCGTAACCAGGCCCTGCAGGTTCAATTATTTCTCTCTGCAACACTCTGCTAAAGAAAAGGTTCTTCTCGGGCGCTGAAGACATGATTGAAGGAGAAGTGGTGATATCCGTATGCACGTTCAGTGAAGTAGCGTTGTATATATACACCATTTAGTACTAAATCAACTAGGAAAGCCTATCTTAATTTCTACCAGAATTGGGAAAGCCTTTCTTAATTTCTACCAGAATTAGGAAAGCACGGTTTTTTTTTTCTTTAAATAATCATAGAATATAACCTAGATAGCCATAAGCCCATTAAGCACACTATTCTACAAGGTGAATTTATCTATTTTTAGTTCCAACATAAAATCGGTTTCAAGGGCATACTGAATGAAATGAAGAGCAGTAAAATTCAAACAGAGGAAGAAGGGGATCTGGATTCAAATATTAGAAAAGAAAGTCCAAAGTTTTTCCAACAATTCAAACCCAACGAGACGAGTGGGTCAATAAACAATAGGTTCAAAACAGAAGCAAAACCTGATCTACGGAGTCGGCAGTGAGTCAGGACATCGGCGGATGAGGCAGGCCATCGGAGGAGGTTTGCGGCAAAACTTTCGTTTTATTTTCTTTTTTTTATCGAAAGCTTCCCTTCGCCTATTATTTTTTTAGACCAAAAGTTTAATAGGCTCGGAGACATGAGCCCAAAAAGAAACCCAGCCCAAAATGAAATCCTCCCATTCTAAAAGAACATGGTATCAGTCCATCAGACTATCAAGTCTTGTTCCTCACTATACTCGATCTCAGTATTCAGAAAACATACTCAGCATACCATTCTAATAGTCTGATGCTGACCTCTGCAAGCATATATAACATATTCTAAGAGCTCCTATGCAAACATACTTAACATACATACATTTATATTCCATTCTAAGGTAGCTCTTCTGTCACTTCATTTAAATTTGAGACTTAATATGCCATCATGGTCATATCAGCAAAGATGAAGCAAGTGCCGTAGAAAATCAACACACAGCTTTCACCTCCGAACCATGAAATTTCTATAGAGACAAAGAATTACATCACACATTAGCCAAACCAGCTGACAAAATTAACACAAGAGAATGCAAAAGTGTACCTCCCCACTCATCTTGAATTCCAATACCTTCAATCATATGCCACTAAGAAAAGCTTCATCTTCTCAAGCACATCCCTCAGAGAAGTAGGCGTGTTGTGATCAATATTAGGCCGACTACCCTATATAAAACCCAGACTCAAACTCAATCTGCAAAACCAAAAAAAAAAAACAGAAAAGGCCAAGGTAATACTAGGATCAGTTAACATAAGAGCTACAAAATGAAAGATTTTATTCGTTTACTACTATGAACCCTTTGCAGAGATGAGAAACTACTCAAGTGCTGATCCTATAATGCACCTCACCGAACAATTGTATTGTATGGCTTTTCTGTTTGAGATAAGATGTCAATTGATTCATAAATCGAGACCCAAGCCTCTTGGTCAGCTTCTCCTCAATAGCATTGTCGTCAATATAGATAAAGGCCCCAAGCGATCCCATCACCTCATGGCTCCCATTTCAAAAGCTGCAACATATATGTTTTAGTTATCACAGCATTACTGTCATCAGTAACAAATTTGACAGGTGGATTGAGCATGATAAAGGCAATACACCAAGTTACCATTGAGTTTTATCTCATGTATTAACCGTTAGTGAAACAGATTTTAAGCTCCCAAATTGCGGTTAAATGATACAAACAAACCAAGTAGTCTTAAATTCTTAATCAATTGGGCATAACCGTTAGAATGCCATGAAAACCAGGAACACAATCAAGGTAAACTCAAAGAAAGTAAAGAAAGTAAGTGATTAGAGCTTTTACTTCATATATGTGCCCAAGTTCATGTGCTTTTGGTAGTTTCCAGGCTTCCAACTAGCTTTCCGAAATCGCCGAGAAGTTAGTTTTGGGGACATTGAGTTTGTCACACCAGTGCCATCATCACTCATTTCACCACATAAATCCATGATGTTTGAATAGCTCAAGGTTAGTTGCAAACCTAAATAAAACACAAGTGAAATCAATAACTGAATACAGAATCCGGCCAGCAAGTGCAAGTAAAAATAAAACTACTAAAAATGGCAATCGAATGCTGAAAAAAGGCCAGGAGTAGAGGGTGCACAAAGTTTAACAAAACTCGAACCAAAACATGAAAGTAAGCTCTAAAAATTGCAGTGCATTATAGAACCTATCAGAACAAACACAAACCCAGCTCAAGATAGACAAAATAATGAAGTGCATAAAGATGAACATGAAAGAGAGATTGCATTGTCGCACAAAAATATAGAATATGATGCAAACCCTTAACCCCATTAAAACACTAGATTGGCAGTAACCCATATAGGATACAATGAGCTTTATAGCAGCTGGCCTCTAAAAGAGAGCAGGGAATGAAGAAATAGAACCAACCCAAAGAGGAAAACCCAGCACGTACTTGAAATCAAGGGCCAAAATTATGAATAGGAAATTCTTTTTGAGGAGATTAATTTGAAACTGGAATGGAGAGAAAGGCCACCTTATGCTTGGGTACGAATTGCGGTCGAAGTTGGCTCGAGTAAGTACCCTACAAACAACTCCCAAACAACGAATCAGAGTCAAACTTTCACTTTTGGTGGCAAAAAAGCAAAATAATGGACGGAAAAGCAAATGCTAACTGAGATCATCAATGGGTGACAACCAAATAGTCATTACCATTTTCGTAGCTTGTGATGGAAGTAAGGATAACCGGAGTTTTACCCTTTTCAGAAACGCATACCCATTTTGAAAGAAATTGTAGAAATTACATATTAATTATTTCCCTAGCCATCTCTGGCCATGAATCAACAATTCGAAGTGTCTAATTTGGGCGTGGGTCTTTTGTTGAAATGGAATTGCCTTACTTTTTCTATCTTTTTACATCTTTATCATGATGTTTTTGCTTCCCTCCCCCCCAAATTCATTGCCAAAAGAAACGAAAAAATGTAACACAATTTTCAAAAATTATTCTCAGAAAAAAAAATTAAAAATAGAAATTTCAAAAATATATTGTAAATTTTAATTTTAGAAATGTATTCAGTTTTTAGTAGTTTATTGTTAATGAAATGTGAAAACTTCAAATTGATGTTTTCAGTTTTTCTTTATAAAATTGAAAATATTTTCACTTTTTTATTTTCTATATTTTAATAATGTCTCACCGAACACATTTTCATCTCATTTTCATTTTCAAGTATGAAAATATAAGTATAAAAACACCGAACACACCACCTAACTAATTGTATACATAAAATTTTCTATTTTGTGAGAATGAAGGTTCTAGTTCAACTGTCACAATTTACTTTTCATTTAGTTTTTCTTGAGAGAAAACACTTTTCTTAAAAGTTAATCTACACAATTTTTTGTAACATTTCTGTTCCACATGTCTACACCAATTGCCAATTGCGAGTGGCGGGGAGCTACGAAGGGGTGTCATATCATCTACTCTCTCTCTTTTTGGCAAACAGAAAATTTTATTAAATAAAAAAAAATAGTACCTAAAGGGGGACATGAAACCAAAATCTTTTAGAAAACAAACAAAAGAATAAAAGACAACCAAAATATAAGAAAGATCAAAGCGGATTGCATCATAGATCAATACGCACCACGGGCGTCCAATTACGGGCATGGTAAGAGTCTCGTGAATCTTTTTTGGTCTTCACTTTTTTCTTTTGAGACTTTGGTAGAGATTTGAGAAAATTCTCATCCTCTAGAATTGTTTCACCCTCTTCATATCAAAAACTCAAAGGACTTGTCATCTCATTTTGGGTATATGTACTAAGACCAAGGGGTTCTTCATTTTTCAAATCACCCCAACAAAACTTAGTTTGATGGTTAGAGTCCACCAAACCAGAATCTTCATTATTCACTTTAACCATAACATTATTATGTTTTTCAAGTTCAGCATCATTCGAAACCAAAATTGCATTAGAATCGTCTCTTTTGTCTCTAGAAGAGTTTGCAACAATCTTCTCTATATAATCCTCTTCTCGCTCAGCTGAAAGGACTTGAAAAGAGTTTGACAAAAAAATTGTTGGGATATGTTGTTGCCCTACCTCTAGTGCATTAGGTGTTACACGAACACTCAAAGAAAATGGACTCTGTGAACCTTCATATCATCTACTCACACCGTGCACCCTACAAACTATTATCAATGGAATCTTTGCTATGTGGCACCCCTAAACTATGAGACCTTTGTGTTTGGGCTCCCAATGGGGGAATGACTTACTGTTCAATTAAGTTTCAAAGTCTCCATCCTCAACCTAGAGTGACGATAATCATAAATGATGAAGGCTCTTGATAAGAGACAAAACCGTTGGTGAGTGGTCTCCTATAGATAGATGAGTTATACCCTTGTTAAGGGTGATGATGGAAACGTTTTCGTTTTGTTTTCATTTGAGCTCTAACTATTGACTCTAAGTTTACATGTAAGTGCAGTTTCCTTATTTATTTATTTTTTTGATGGGATAAGTGCAATATCCCTATTTTGCTGATTTCACTAAACGATTAGCATAACTTATAGGGGAGTGTATGACCTCTAGCTATTGTTCGGTCTGAAATTCTCACTATTGGGTGGGAGTTCGAGAGCCATGAATGTGCTTCATAATTCTTAAGACTCTTACAGGTGATATGTCAAGTGAGTTGGAACTTGAGTGCACTCTCATAAGTTGGTCTCGGCTAGCAAGACTTCTTCATCTAATGATTCAAGCCGGTTTGATTTTGAGGGCACTCCTGTGAATCGGACTCGGCTAGGAGTTAATAAGGACTAACCCAAAAAGAGCGAGGATAAATATTTGCATGAAAACGGGGAATGTTATCTTTGGTTGTTTTTTCCTGCAATATTGGAAACACAAATGTAAGGATTTAACAAGTTAAATTGCCAAGACCAGAAAGTGTGTATAAACAAAAGAATGAGCGAGCGTACTGATTATTCACACCTCTCAGAAAAAGAAAGCAAAGGGGGCTATATATAATGGCTGTGGCAAAGGCGTGGCGGTAAACCACGAGCACATAGTGGCTCGTTTATTATTCCCCGGTTCAGAGAAACTTTGGTGATGATGCTCATCCCGGCGTAGCCGAATTGCAACCAGATCATTGCAAAGTAGGGTTTTGAATTCTATCTCAAGGAAGTTGCTGAAGCAAGGCCTCGTTTGATGAGAATATATACGTTTTGAAATGTATGTACGTACGTGTTAGGTAAGTACGTACGTACTAAAATAGTGTGCCAAAGATGTACGCATGAGTTATCGATCTATACTATACTTTTGGCCTTGGATTTCAGTAAGTTTTTTGTCACTTCCATATGCATTCACTCACTTGTCAAATTGTTCTTCTGCCTTTCTAACACGTCCTTGGAAAATTACTTGAGAAAATTAATTCTATCTTATTGCCGTTCAATCTAAGACATACAACGCCGATATATAGCTAGCTGCTTGTAGTAAATTGCCCCCTTATGAAACCGACCGAAATTAGCAGCCTTAATTTGCTACTTAACTAGTTAAGGTTTGGAACCTTAATTTGCAACTATCGAAATGACAAACTTACTAAGATTAACTATCGTAGAGAACTTAGAGAAATGTTGTTTGCTTCCTTTCCCGATCCGATCACCGGTCAAGATGAATTTATCATGATTAGTTGTGACTTGCACTATGAGACTCTCATCTACAAGCTAATCCCTTTACAGTCTCTGCTCAAGCCTAGCCTGCTTGCTTAGGATGAATCTTGTACTTCTCTGTAGTTTATCGATGGCGGTTCAACATAATGTAAACTATGAGGCTTGTCCAGGTAGGTGAGGTAGCTGCTAGCTAGAGCATTTCAAATGGTTGTTGATGACCTGATAGTCCAAGTGAACGTATCATCAATCATGATTGGTTTTCTCATCTTGTTCCTTGGCGTTTGCGAGTAGCATGGGGTAATTGTTTGCACCGCATTTCTCAAATGAATTTTCGATCTTCTCATATCTTCAGGGAAGGTAATCAGGTGGCAGATGCTCTTGCCAATATGAGTTTGTCAATGTTTGCATTATCTTGGTGTGATGAACCTCCCCACTTCATTCGGGGCATGTATCAACGAGATAAGTTTGGTCTCCCAAATTTTCGTTTTCATTGACTTGTTTTATAGTGTAGTTTGATGTTAAAAAATAAAATAAAATCATGATTGGTTTTCTAACCTATTCTATAAGAGTAATGCTAGGTGAACCACCTAGAGCCCACCTTAGATGGCGGCTGAGGTGGCATAGCCACATCATCAAGTTATAATTTCAAGTTTTTACATTTGTATTTTCCTTAATTATGTTTTTTTTTCTGTTAACTTGAATACCTTTTAATCTTTTTTTTGTTTGTTAAATACTTTTTTTTAGGGTTTTTTTTTCTTCTCTTTATCTTCTATGTTCTCCTTCTCCTTCGTCTTGTTTTCTAAAGCAAGTACATATTATAAAACCATTGGATCTGATATACACGATTGCACTCATATATATATATAGCTGCTTATAATAAGAAAGACTGAACCAAATTCTCTGTATGAAGAAGGCATAAAGGAAAAGAATGAAAATATGGTCTGATTGTCTATTAGGGGTGTAGGGCTGCAAGAAAATTCTAATTTCCATGTGCCAAAGGAATATCTGGGTTCTGAGACTGGAAGAGACTCTTTGGTGGATACGGGGTGTTCCAAGAGTGACTTGATCAAGCAACATGGTCGGACAGTAACAAAAATCCATGCCATCTATGCCTAAACCCTAATCCAAATATGGGTTTCGTGATTTCATACATAAGAAAAAACGAACTAACGCCAGATATTGCCAACGATGCTTGCGAGGAAAACGAAATCTGATTGAGAGGGTGTTTGAACAATTAAATGGGAGAATGAGAATGTTGAGAGTAGGGATGAGATCAAGAGGGAGAGGAGAACAACGTCATGAAGAAGGGACTTTGCTCAAACACCAAAAAGAAAACAAATTTTTTTTTTTTGAGAATCAGAAAGAAAGGAAACAGTTTAGAAGATAAAATCATAAAACCAAAAAAAATAGAGAATAATAAAAAAATAGAAATATAAAATAAAACATAAATTAAAGTTTGATGATGTGGTTATGCCACTTCAGCCGCCATCTAAGGTGGGCTCTAAATGGTTCACCAAAATGTGGTTCACCTAGCATTACTCATTCTATAATCTGTATTGGCATTTGATTATCGTTTCCGAGTAATTTAGAAGAATCCATAACAATTTTTCAATACTTATGTTTTCAAAACCATGAACACAGAAAATAGTTAAAGAGATTCGTGTCCCCCGATGGATGCACAATAAGGTCAGCAACAATTTCTAGCTTTTTCCATCGAATACAAATAGCAGAGCTCAAGCAATCGAAAAAAAAAAAAAAAAATAGCAGAGCTCAAGACAAATGTATAAATAGGACGGTGCGGATATTTCCCAATTTGGCAGATCGAACGGTGCGGATTTTCCCAAATCTAACACGCTGGCGATCCGCAACCACATTCCACAACCAATCACCACTTGGCTCTTTCTATTTAAAAAGCTCACCAAATGCCCAAATCTCAAAACCTCCAAATTACAAATCGAACACTCTCAAAATTGAAAAACACCATGTTTTCGGCTGATCCTGATGAATGTGGTTCTGACAGGCTTCGGTTGGGGCTCGCAATTTACCCGGAGGAGGAAGCTAGGTGGGTACCCATTTTGTTTCTTGTCTCTGTTTTGTTCACTTGTTTCTATATCACTCCTGTTTCATTTGTTGATGTTCTAATTAACCCTGTTTTTTCCAGGCAAGAGTCGGAGGTGTTTTATGATTGTAAGGAGGAGTTCTCAACCCTCGAGAATTTGAAGAAGCAGTCGAACTGGAAGAGGAATGGGTTACTAGTTCTATTAGAGGCATTGAAGCTCGTTTTAAGGAGGAGGAGATGCTCTGTCGAATTGTCCTCCAGCGGACAATTCGTATTCTCAACGACATTTTCTATCTTGCTGGAGAGATGTGCAGCGAGTTTGAACTTACAATGGCCTCCTCGGTGGCACGGCGCAACGCACTCCTTCTCGAGTTGTCGGAGATAGTCCGGGTTTTGGAGCGTTCGCGTGAGTCCTTGGTTGAGCTACCGGCCGGAGATGATTTCCCAGCAACTGAGTCCAAAGAGATTTTGAGTCTATGTCTCCGTGCACTTAGGAGGACGGCACTTTCGATAAGCCAACTTATGCCGATTTGCCGTCGTTTCGAGGCGGCTTGAGTACTGTATAGGTCGGTATAGATCGTTTATACATAGTTTGGATGGCATGAGCCATGAGATCTTAGAAGCTCTAGCTCTCAGTTTTATCTCATGGTTTTAGTATATATTTCGGATGTATTAGTTTTGTGGCATGACATCTTAGAAGCTATAGCTCTCAGTATAGAAGCGATAGCTCGTTTTTGTGTCCCAGTGTCCTCTGCCTTAACACGGCTTCGTCTATAAATATAATGAAATTGGTTGTGGTTGTTACATGAAATGAGATTGGTTGTCACACAGTACACAAATCAGGTGTACACACAAATCTAGTTCTTGGCTTATGCAATTCTTTGAAAGTTCGAATCGATTCTGTAAGCAGCATCCACTTGTGTCTTGTAGGAACCGCCTATCATGTGTCTGTTGAAATGCCAATGATAGTAAATTAGGCGAGAATATGAGCTTTGGATGTTATCCTTACCCAAACAAACTAACGCCATTGAATGTTATTCTTGCATCAGGCCCTCCTCCATTCTCCATATTGAATTTTCCTACTGTTGCAATGAAGCATTCAAAATTCTTGCAAGAAATTACTTGGATTTAGATTCACATGAATTGTTCGGAAGCATTGAATGCTTGTTGGGGGACACCAACATGACTCCAGCTGATGTAGCAGAGAATTTGATGCCTAAATCTAATGTAGAGGATGCCAGCTCTTGTTTGAAGGACTTGATTGAAGCTCTCGAGGTTGCAAAGGATGAGGCAAGAGTGAAGGCTGAGGAAGAAGCAAGCAAGAAGGCAGAGAAAGAAGCAAAAGTGAAGGCAAAGAAAGAATCCAAATTGAAGGCAGAGGAAAAAGCAATTTTGAAGGCAGAGAATGCAGAGAAGGAAACAGAAGAGTCTGCTAAATATGCAGACAAATGTATCGGAACAGCTAACAAGAGGTGAAAGAAAATAGAGTTGTCCATTGAAAATGAGGAAAAGAGTCAAATTATCTGCATAACTATAACCTTTTGTTCCATTATCTATCCAGATCACTGTGTCTTTTCCAATGTGTAATAATTAATGATCAATTTTTATTTCTCAAAAAGAAAAAGAAAAAGAGAGAGATCATTTTTATGCCTTTGTTTCTCTGATAAATATTTTATGTTGCATGGATTCACTCTAGGTATCTTGTGCCAGTGAAGCTGAAAAGCTTTTATATGAAATACAGAAGAAGAATGAAAAAGCTTCATGAACTAAGCAATTCCTAACTCTATATGGCTAGTTTGATTAGATATTAAGTCCACAAAAGCAAGCTACAAGGTTTAGTATAATTACTTAGAGCTTACCATGAATGACCACAAGGTTTGGGAAAGCACCAGTTCACTTTCAGTCATTCAATCTCCATCTATTTATCTTTTGCTTTGGTAACTTATCTCCATCTGTCCTGCAGCCAATGAGCAAAGTTACTATTATTGCTGCTACAGCAAGAACAAATTAGCTTTGCAGTGCATTTTTTTTTTTTTAGCATAGCTTTGCAGTAGTTCACTCTCTTAATAAAAGCACATACACCAGTACGCTAATCACATGCATATATAAATAGTTATAAACTCAATCATAGACTCATAGTGATAAGGGTGGGATGTCTATTAAGAAAAACTGAGGAAACCATTTTAATCATTGCTAATCACCGACTTAATGGTGAAAATCTGGAAAACCCATGTCCCCATATTCTGTTGGGAATAGAAGAGTGAATCTGTGGATGAACCTGTATCATTCAGTTAGGAGAAGAAAAGTTCAAGACAGAATGTGCATGATGTTGAAATGAAAGATTATGATATCGTATCCTATTATCCTAAATTCCTAATGATGTCATGGTCCTAATAATTTTCAAAAAGTTTCCAGGGAGTTTCCTGCTAGTAGTTTACAGTCGGTTTGCTTAACCCAATTTGCAACCAAAGGAGTCCAAATAGCCTCTGCCAACTCATTTGAGTTTTCATAGAGCAATCAAATCCATCTCATTTCTAAGGCAAAAGTTAAATCTTGCATCCCCATTTGGCCATTTCTGCATCTCTCTAAACTTACCAAGTCATTATATTCATAGAAGATATGTCATTACTCATTACTACTAGCAAGTTCGACTAATTGACAATGGGAAGGGTATAGTAAAATACTATGAACTAAAGGCCTTATTAACATAGTTTACATTATGTTGAACCGCCATTGAGGTACTACAGTAGTACAATAAGCAAGGCTTGAGCAAAGACAGGAAAGGGATTAGCTTGTAGAGGAGAGGCTCATAATGCAAGTCACAACTAATCATGTTGAAGAACTTGATGCAAGGATAACATCCAAGGCTCATATTCTCACCTAATTTACTATGATTGGCATTTCAACAAACACATGATATACAGTTTCTACATGAGATACAAATTTGCAAGACAAACTCACAAAAGTGTGCTGCTTTCAGAATCGATTCAAATTATCAAACATTATGGAACAGAATCACTAGGATTTTATTGGAACAACCTAATCATGAGCACAATATAACATTTCTAGATAATCAAGTAAAAGCGGATAAAAAACGAAATGAAGCAGGGTTGGTATACTAATAGATGGAATCTGGAATCTGGAATCTTTACATGGAACACAGTTGGTTCCAAAAGAACTACAAAGGAACTTGTAACAAAACAAAATCACTGTTATCAAATTACATAGCAGAATACAAACGTACAATTCGGCTTACATTAGCTAATGGATCAGCCGAAAATTTTGCCTCATTACAAAAGTGAAGGCTGGCCCTCTTCCCCAGTTGGCATTGCATATCGACACAACGGGCACAAGTGATTCACCTCAAGCCACGAGATAATGCAATCCGCATGGTAACAGTGAGAGCAAGGCAAACAAATAACCAGTTTATCAATACAGCCTTCTACAAAGTCATCTTTACATATACTACATGAGTACATGACACGTTCCGCCTGATAGTACCTTCTTCTAGACTATAAAGTCTCACTTTCTGCAAGCCCTCAATCGATGATCTAGTTGCAGGGGTAAACATGACGATCCTAGGAAGAGCTTCAAAGGATTCCAATGAAAGCCTCTCAATGGGGGGATAGCTGGATAGCTGTTCCATGATAGTCAACACCACTTATCGCATGAGTTTCATAGCGTAACTCATCCGTAACCCATTAACTTAGGCTAAACCGAACATCGGGAGAGTCGCATATAAGTGCTGAAATGGTATCAAGATCATCAAAACTACCCAACAAACGCACGGTAACTTGAGCTACCATGACCAGAATGCGGCCCTCGGGGAAGGCCGTTTGAAGCACCCCGAATAGTTTGTCCAGGACAGTTGGTTGCTCCTCTTGTGGGACACCAACGCTCGAAAGGTAGCGAATCATAACTGGTGTGTACCCCCGTCTGTTATTTCTATGAGAGTAAAAGATGGCACGATCTGTGGTTTCAGTTATGGAGGCTACAGGAGTATAATCCAAACATTGTTAACATATATAACATATTCTAAGAGCTCCTATGCAAACATTGTTAACATACATTGATACAAACATGTATATTCCATATATTCTAAGGTAGCTCTTCTGTCATTTCATTTAAATTTGAGACTTAATTAATATGGCATCATGGTCATATCAGCAAGTAGAGAGTTAATTACCAATGTGTATCTGTAGTTTGCCCCTTGTAATTGGACACAGAGGCACAAAATTAAGAAGTTGCAGGGATTACCGTCACAAGAGGATGGCACAAGCTAGCTGCTACACCATCAATAGCTCATCTATATATATTTACCACGTACGTATATATCTCGGTACGTATGCGTAAAAGCTAGCTAGTGCCATCTCTCCTGCGACAGGATTCCCCCAACCTCTTTTTATCGCTTATTTCTCTAGCTCCCTCTCCTTCGATCAGTTTGAGATGATTGAAAATGCAAGTAATAAAGGATATAAGACGTATACTCTTTCAAAAAGAATATAGAAGGTTTCATTTCACATGCAGAAGGATGGAGCATGCATGTAGCCCTCCATATAACTATTTTCTGCGACATGAATCTCTCTTAACTATTTTCTTTGTTCATGGTTTTGAGAACTCAGGCATGGGCGATATTTATAGGCATATTATTTGGAAAATCCGAAGATCAATGTTAGGTTTTTCCACATTCAACGATTAGGAAACTGCCTATGCAATACCATGAAATTACTTTTGATTTTCCAAATCTAGCTACTTGATCTCATAAAGTACTGAGTGATGACCGAGGAAGCTCTAAACTACAATTAGTTATAGTTTTGTATATATTGTATGAACATTCCTCTTCAATATGTTAATTGTTAAAGCTTGATATCGTTTAGAAACTTAAGTTCTAGTGACTTACAGGGTCTTATGGTCATATATTATTTGGAAAGATGACTAGGAAATTTTTCGAGAACTTCCTTCGCAATTTCTCCATGACTTCGTTGTTCGGTGATCGATATTACACTAGTACGTACCCAATTGATCAGTCAAAATAGAAGGAACAATAATGTTTAAGAAGACTAGCTAGCTTGTCCCGATTATCCAGTGCATCGATCATTTGTAAGCATTTCATGTTCATTAGCTACATTATCCGTCAATTAAATATTCTTCATTAATAATTGTTTCGGAAAATCCCTGGAAATTTAAAAGAAACTTCATGGCATTTGTATAGGCAATTTCCCAAAACGTAGAAAAACGTAACATTGTTCAAGTAGAGAGAGAGAGAGAGAGAGAGAGAGAGAGAGAGAGAGAGAGAGAGAGAGAGAGAGAGTCTGAGTCTAACTAGCTTAATTGGTATAAATAGCTAGGTAACCATACTTAGAGAGAAATCAAGAAACAAGAGATTGAGGGATTCTATGTCGCAGGAGAGATGGTACGGTGCAAGTAGCTATCTGCTATATATAGGATATATGCATGCCATTCAATTCAATGTATAATAAGAGCAGCATGTTCCATCCTCCTGTGACATAGAAACCCTCCAGCTTTTTATCCATTCTACTGTATAATTTCCTCTACATCATAGGAAAACCTAGAGAATGTTATATATAAAGGTATGTAGTTCAGTCATTAGCTTGTTAATCCCTATTTGCCTATAAATAGGCTGTGATGTACATCATGTTCCCCATTGCAATTGAATAATCGATGTAGTCCGTATATTGTTTTTTTTTTCTACGTTTTAATTTCATTTTCTGCAGATTATCTAGAACAATCCATGGTTTCTATCAAAGAAGATGAGAGAAAAAGGGTTGGGGCCGGGGATTTATATATATAGTCACATGCAGGACAGGAGATACGGCATCACCTTTGAGTACTCAGTTTATGCGGTATGAATGTACACTACTACTGGTCTAAGGTGTCATTCCTCTTGTGATATGAAACCCTAGAGCCTCTTTTATCCTCAATCTGAGGTGTGCGTCATTAAACAAGAAGTCCCAAATACATAAAATGGTATATATACCAACTTCTATCTGCAATGTAAATATTTCTTGATTTTTTTTTTTTTTTGGCAAAGAAATACTTCTTGATGTTTAGCTAGCTAGTTTTCCAGCTCTGTATATATGTAGTTTGTTTCTCAAACTCTTTGTCAAATAATTGTTTTTATTCTTGCATGTCCTCCTCGATCATGATATACTTCGATCACTTCTTTGTTTGATCACAACTGTGACAGTGAGGCTATAGGGAAATAATAATATCTGTTAGTTACAAACTATGAGCCCCTCCTCTACAAACTTACAAACTAACAGATTTTGTAACTGTTAGTTTCTCATATCGTAGCTAGACGTCGAGCTACTGCTGGCTCTTTCATTTGTGCATGTGAGCTGGCTCTGGAACAGTAGACACGCAAATTCGGCTGCAGATCTGGTGGCTGATTTGGCTTCGCGCGGGGTTTGCATTGTGGACTGGGCAACTAATCCATCTCCCTCCCTCATGCGCATTCTCATCCTTGATGCATCAAGCCCTCCTCCATAATTCAGAACTGCAGTATCTTTATAGCTGTAGTATCTGCTTTATGTTTGCCATATTCGCTGCTACCTTGTCAAATGGTACAACCCCACCCGCCCCCAAAAAAAACCAACCATGGAGCTTTCTTACCTCTAACTGCTCGGTTCACTATGCGCTCCATACTTGTTCATCCATGCTTCCTTTTTTAGTCCGATGGAGGCAGTAATAGTGTCATCAGTCTCCTCTGAAGTAGAGGTATTCTTGGGTTCTGGTAAATCCATCCTCGAATTTTCCAAGCTGCAAAACTTAACATTAATTGATTGATGTCAATGATGAGTTACATGCAGGTACGCATAAGTTACTAAGAATACAAATGTTATCAGTAAACTACAACACCTAAACAAAACTAACTGATTACTCTTATGCTATGAGAGTCCCAGTGAGAAAAAAAAAAAAAAAAAAACTTCCATTTGATAATTTTACAGCCAGGAAATAACCATGCTGTAAGGACATACATATATATCCTTAGGCTGGTGATGTAACATTTAAGGATGTGAGGCACTTCAAGAGTATCTTGTCTTGAAATTTCTAGACGGTGATAAATCATTTAAAGATGGAAAAGGACCACCTCTGGAATGAAATTAGTCGTGAATAAAGCTTCCAAAGAGCTTGTTTATGTTCTGATTGAGTATGATTTCTCTAGAATCTAGCACATACTATATAGTCAAAACATGGAATGGAAAAATGTTCTCTTAAATTGGAAGGCATGCCAACTTTGTAACCTTCTCCCTAACAAAACAGACATTAAGCAGACTAAACAACAATACTCATCTTAAACCCAAATTCCACACTGTTCAAATCTCATTCATACACAATTAAGATAGAAATATCCTATGAGTCAAAACACAAGGCAAAATGATTACCACCCAAAAATGGGTACTTCAAAAGTGAACAGAGGCAAAATAAATATCAATTCTTTGTACAGAAATGAGAATACAATGATACCCAGATTAATTAGTACATGCATGGAATAAGAATTTAGCCCTAAAAATGTTGAAGAGGGATTCAGAATATAAAGGTCCTAGAGGGGGTGAATTGGTCTTTTTGAATTTTCGTTTACTTCTGTATCCGAGGATAACAATCACTTATGCTATCCCCGATTCACAGGATACGAGTTTGCAGAAAGTAAATTGCAGCAAATAAAGAAACAACACAACGATATTTTTTACTCGCAGAAACCCTGAATGCAAGGAGAAAAACTGCGTGTCTCTAACTCTCGAGAGACAAAATTTTCCACAAAATTTTCCACGATATTTTTTACTCGCAGAAACCCTGAATGCAAGGAGAAAAACTGCGTGTCTCTAACTCTCGAGAGACAAAATTTTCCACAAAATTTTCCACTAAATTTTCGAAGCTTCTTACAAGAATAATAGTTCTAGTGATACACTACCATAGTGCTATCTTTCCTAGTCCCGAACTAGTCTAGACCTATTCCCTCTCTTGTTTCTAAGCTCTTACAACATGGAACACTTTCAGAAGCCTTGTTCATGAATTTAGCTAACCACTAGCTGATTCAACCTTGAACGCTTCTTGGGTTGGTTACACTACACATCCCTCATGGTATGCAACATGATATGAGTTGATGAAAGAAGTTTTGAGTTCAAGCTCTAAGGTTTATGGTCACGAGGAAGACTTAGAGCAGCATGAATAATGCAAGCTAAAACTAGACTCAACAAAGAAAACACAATAAGGCAGTTTTCAACAACCATTGAGCAAAGCCAAAGCTATGGATATATATATAGGCAGACAAGGCATCAAAGATGATGCAAGCTGACCTCAACAAGTTTCAGAAAGGTTTGGACAGAAGTGTTTGGCTCTCATACTCTATGGATATATATAGGCAGACAAGGCATCAAAGATGATGCAAGCTGACCTCAACAAGTTTCAGAAAGGTTTGGACAGAAGTGTTTGGCTCTCATACTGAAAGTGATGTGTCCAAACAGAGAGATGACACAAACAATCTCAATAAGACAAAGAAACTTTTCCTAAAACATGAACAATTCAAAATAGGGGGCAAAGAGGCTTCAAACCCTCTTACTCAGTCCATTAGTGGACCTTGACACAGCCAATAACGACTGGTCTTTGAACCATACAGGAACCATCTGTACATAGGATAACGTATCATGAAATCCTAGCTGGAGTCTTAAGCATCAAACCATTTGGTCACGGGTTGGCATAAATAAAAGATCTCAACCCTTAGACTGGTTTGAGCGTTAAGGCACTCCCCACAAACTCAGTTGTCCATTTGAATTTAAAAGACCTATTAAACTAATATAACAGATTTTAAAACTCAGGACAGCAAAAGACTCAGTACTAGGATAGCAAGCAAAGCTGCTAACCTACTAGGATAGCAAGCAAAGCTGCTAACCTCTGTGAAAAATAGTGATATGCAAATGTATGTTTTACCTGAAACCATAAGGGATGTTAGTGACACTTGTTCTTGTTCAGATGCCAATATCTCAAAGTGTTTTGCAGGATACAAGGATTGCCAACTATCCTTATACCTTCAGAATATGTGACACTTAAGCTGACATTTATCACAACGTAAACAACTCCGGTGGCCGGAGCAATGGTCAACTTCGAGAGCGGGAAGAGCTTGGGGTCTTGTTTGGGGTTGGAGATCATGGTCACAGTCTCACAGACAGATGTTGACCTCCGCAAGCATATATACATAATCTAAGAGCTGCCATGAAAACATAGTTAACATACATACAAGAATGTATATTCAATTTTAAGGTAGCTCTTCTGTCACTTCATTTAAATTTGAGACTTAATATGGCATCATGGTCATATCAGCAAAGAGATTGTTAATTACCAATGTGTATCTGTAGTTTGCACCTTGTAATTGGACACACAGGCACAAAATTAAGAAGTTGCAAGGATTACTGTCGCAGGAGGATGGCACAAGCTAGCTGCTACACCATCAATAGCTCATCTATATATATTTACCACGTACGTATATATCTCGGTACGTATGCGTAAAGCTAGGTAGTGCCATCTCTCCTGCGACAGGATTCCAACCTCTTTTTATCGCTTATTTCTTTTTCTCTAGCTCCCTCTCCTTCGATCAGTTTGAGATGATTGAAAATGCAAGTAATAAAGGATACAAGACGTATACTCTTTCAGAAAGAAATAGAGGGTTCATATCACATAAGGATATGGAGCATGCATGCATATATATTGCCCTTCATATAACACATACATAGCAGCAAGCGCCATCTCTCCTGCGACATGAATCTCTTTAACTATTTTCAGTACTAGTGTTCATGGTTTTGAGAACTCAGGCCTGGGCGATATTTATAGGCTTATTAGTTAGCAAGTTAGCCAGCTAGAAGGCGTCAAGGCTTCTCTAGCTCTCTATTTGGAAAATCCGAAGATCCAACATTGTTGATTAGGAAATTTCCTATGCAATACCATGAAATTACGTTTGATTTTCCAAGTCTACTTGATCTCAGATTATAATTAATTGTAATATTACAATTAATTATAGTTTTGCATATATTATATGAACATTCCTGATCGTTTAGAACCTTAAATATTGCTAGTGATTTACAGGGTCTTATGGTCTTCGATTATTTGGAAAGATGACTAAAATTTTCCTCGAGAACTTGGCAATTTTGTATGATACAGGCTAGAAAAGAAAAGTCCAGATGAAGGACTTGGACTATATCACTATATCAGGTCATCAACAACCATTTGTAATGCTCCTTTAGCAGCTAGCAGCTGGACAAACCTCTCACATGCACCCTCTCGCTTTTGGCTGAAAAAATATCCAAGAACGACTTAAGAATCAAGTCATAGAGATAGAGTTTAATGGAGGTTTCTGGGAAATTGTCTTAATTTATAGTTATTAATATAGTAAATCAATGGAAGAGATGGAATATTGTAAATATATTACTACGAATCAAGTTTGTAATTTGACAAGATGAACGACCAATGAGATGGATGTTGATTTTAACCTGGAAATTATTAACAATTAGGATTCATCGATCAGGTACCATCCTTCTAGATCAATAGATCTTCATCACCATCCGTCAATTAATTACTTCATTAATAATTGTTTCGGAAAAGCCCTGGAAATTTAAAAGAAACTTCATGGCATTTGTATAGGCAATTTCCCAAAACGTAGAAAACCCTAACATTGTTCAACTAGAGAGAGAGAGAGAGAGAGTCTCTGAGTCTAGCTAGCTTAATTGGTATAAATACTAGGTAAACCATACCTAGAGAGAAATCAAGAAACAAAAGATTGAGGGATTCTATGTCGCAGGAGAGATGGTGCAAGTAGCTATCGGATATATATAGGATATATGCATGCCATTCAATTCTATGTATAATAAGAGCAGCATGTTCCATCCTCCTGTCACATAGAAACCCTCCAGCTTTTTATCCATTCTAGTATTCTACTGTATAATTTCCTCTACATCATAGGAAAACCTAGCACTAGGCCATATGCATCATCAGACGACACTTTTCAGACGACATATTTTGGACGATTTTGAGTTTGTGTCGTCTAATTAATTTTTCGACCCTTCAGACGACATTTGTGAAGTATAAGTCGTATGAGTGCCATGCTCCCTTCATACTTCTGGATGTTGCTTAATTTGTCTGTGATATGCAAAATTTCAGACGACATATATATGTAGTGTAAAAAAGCAACATTTAGCAACATTATGGTAATACGTTGGACAACATATAAAAGTTGTCTGTGAAAGAATGAGAAATCTACTTTTAATCCCCTTTTTATGTACTTCATCCAACAACATATTAATGTCGTCTGAAACAACCATAAATCTTTGATTTATACCTCCATTTTGAACCCTTAAATTCACTTATTCAGACGACAAACAAATGACGTCTAACAAACCCATAAAATTGAGTGTACGAACCTTGTAATGTATAACTTCAGACGACATATGAAAGTGGTCTCTCTGACCCTAAAATACTCAATTTATAATTAAATATTGAGTTTGGTTACCTTTTATTGTATTTAATAAGATGACATATCGATCTTTCTTTATTCAATACAGACTACATATATATGTCATTTGATGAATACATAAATAAATCAAAAACAATTGACCGAAAAGAGGGTTTAGAGGTTTCGTTAGGAGTCGGGCTAGTAGTGACTAATTAGTTTGTGAAGTCGGATATCATTTTTATGTTGTGTGATCAAGATTACAATGCATTTAGGTTAGAAAGGTCTTGCGCCGCATCACTAAATCTAAAGGCAGTTGTGCTCTCTTTTCATCACTCTCTTTCTAAAGGTGTTGACCCGTCCCTCTCTCTCTCTCTCTCATCTCTCCCCGACTCTCTCTCTCTCCTCCGTTGAGCAGCAACGATTCCGGTAGCACCGGACGGCGAGACCGCCACCGAAGTGATCCTCTCCTCCTCCTCAACTCAGCCCAGTCCTTTAATCCTGAAGACATCCACTTTTGGCGGAGATCGATGGAGGAGGACGGTGACTGTCCTTCTCTGTTTTCCGGCGAGGGCTCGGGCTCCGGTCACCGATCCTCCTAGCGACGGTGAGTCCCTTCCTCCTCTCTTCCTTTTGCACAGTCTAGTGCTTTATTTCCTTCAATTGAGACCTAACTCAGAAATCCCCTTCTGTGTTTCTAGGTTTCTTGAGCTTCTTTTCCGACGATTGTGTTCTTCGTGTTTTGGTGGCGACCACGAGCTCCGACGAGTGTAGTTCATCCTTGCCGAAGCCGGGACTTAGAGTTGGGAAGCTTTGGGGCAGCTGCTGTTATGCAGCATCGTGGCAGAGGGACTGCTTATTGATTTCAAGCAAGGAAAGGTTGCTGGGTTTGAGTGGTGTTCAGATTGGAGGTAAGGAGTTCGATTTGGTTGGCTGTGTTGTTGTTTGTGTTGCGGTTATTGAGTTGGATTGTGACAGAAATCATTGTTGTGGTTGATACTTGTCGATAACTTGGTGATAGGAGTTTATGGGGAGGCTATGGTGAAATTCCGGCAAGGCACCGGAATCCGACCAGTATTTCTGGCAAGTCGCTAGAATCCTGAGGCAGTAATTCCGGCAGAATCCGTGAAGTTAAACATTTGTGGTCTCAAGACAAGTCAAACGACAAGTAATTGTTGTTGGACTCTAGATGATATAGCTCCTAGTAGTTTGACAATATGAGACGACATATAGTTGTCATTAGAAGTCTCATAGTACAACATATCTTTGTTTTAGTTGTCGTTGAACGTTATATCAGTCGACACTTATCTATAGTATGAATAAATATAAGAGGACATAAACATCATTAATTTCTTCCTTATTTTGGCTTCAGTCGACATTTATATGTTGTATGTAATCCATTAACACGACATATTTTTCTGAAACCTTCCAGATTCAGCTTCTTCCAGACGACATAAGATATGTCGTTTGAACAGATATCAGACGACGGTGGAAAACTGTCGTCTGAGGTCAATCACACGACATAAAAAAAAACTGTCAGACGACAGACCTGAACTGTCGTCTGATGAATATTTTGGCATAGTGTAGAGAATGTTATATATTAAGGTACGTAGTTCAGTCATTAGCTTGTTAATCCCTATTTGCCTATAAATAGGCTGTGATGTACATCATGATCCCCATTACGATTGCATACACGATGTAGTCTGTATGTAGTTTTTTTTTTTTTTTTCTTCAACGTTTTAATTTCATTTTCTGCAGATTATCTACAACAATCCATGGTTTCTATCAAAGAAGATGGGAGAAAAAGGGTTGGGGCCGGGGATTTATATATAGCTAGTCACATGCAGGACAGGAGATACGGCATCACCTTTGAGTACTCAGTTTATGTGGTATGAATGTACACTACTACCGGTCTAAGGTGTCATTCCTCTTGTGATATGAAACCCTAGAGCCTCTTTTATCCTCAATCTGAGGTGCGCGTCATTAAACAAGAAGTCCCAAATACATAAAATGGTATATATACCAACTTCTATCTGCAATGTAAATACTTCTTGATGTTTAGCTAGCTAGTTTTCCTGCTCTGTATATATGTAGTTTGTTTCTCAAACTCTTTGTCAAATAATTGTTTTTATTCTTGTCCTCCTCGATCATGATATACTTCGATCACTTCTCTGTTTGATCACAACTGTGACAGTGAGGCTAGGGAAATAATATCTATTGATCAAGACACAGATCACCTTTAGGTGAATTATCCCATGTCACCAATTATACGTCTCTATATGTATGTTTCATCTAACCCTAGGTAGAAAGAAAAAGGAAATAAAATTAAAGAAGCTAGGTTTTCAATTTCCCTTCACGTTTTGTATTTCCTCGTTGCCCACCGGCCTCGTGCTCTCTCTGTTTAATAGGTCTTCATAAGTCATCATATGAAGTTAATTAGGTCATGTCAGATGTGTTGAGATATCAATCTCATATCGGGAATATAAGACCTTATCTGTGGGTTTATAAGGGTTTGGGTCACTTCACCCATTGTCAATTGGTTTTGGATGTGAACCCCAGACTACTTTATCATGGTATTAGAGCGGGTTACCCACGTCCACGTTTGAAGCTCAAAGGCCACACGCACTCCACGTCACCCAAAATGTTGTCCACGTGTTAGACTTGAAAATTCGCCATACGTGCGGGGGCGTGTTGAGATATCAATCTCATATCGGGAATATAAGACCTTGCCTGTGGGTTTATAAGGGTTTGAGTCACTTCACCCATTGCCAATTGGTTTTGGATGTGAACCCCAGACTACTTTATCAAGATGAGCGAGATCAGATGAAGCAGGTTGCAGAAACTTCGCCTTCCACCATAAACTTTCACTGATCAGTGGACGGCGGCCATCCTCTTTCACATTTCTCCTTTGAATTTCATCATGCATATATGGGTGAAATTTCTGTTGCTCGATCTCTAATATGGTCACGGACGCACTGTTCATAATTACGTACGGCTATAGTAACTACTCCTTTTACTCATCGGTGTTTAGATTTTGAATTTGGGAGAGACAACCTCTATGGGCTTACCCACAGATACGAGTCAGTTTCTTCATTTGGAAAGTTTCAGAGCAAGGACGATGGAACAGTTCAGTTGCATGTGGATCGGAGTAGTCGTCTCAAAGACTCAAACCCCCTCTTCATAATTCATATATATGCACGTGAGATGCATGCGTCCACACATCGCAGTGATCGCACCTGCTATTCTTATATTATATTAATCTGCAGTTTTTGCACAAATTAATGCAGCTACTTGGCTCTTCGGGCTTATAAATAGAATAAGGACTAGCTGAATGCATGGAATGGAAGAGAGAAAGAGAGAGAGGCATGCAATTGACAAGAATAAAGGAGTTGAGGGTTTCTTGTCGCAAGAGAGATGGCACTGGCTACCGAGCTCATGCAAGAGAGAGATGAATCGATCAGGTGGTCATCATGTATATGCATGGAATTGATTATGTAATGAGCAGCAAGTAGCTAGTGCCATCACCTTGCAACAACAAACCCCGCAACTTCTGGTAACTAGGCACACACCCGCAGTTCTTCAATCTTCAACAATCAATCATCATATTTAATTTGCCGTTTTTTTTTTTTCACGAACATGGTCATTTCTTTGTATCACCTAATTGAAGGTACACATTCAAACTCCATTTTCAGCCACACTCTTAATTACATACAATACATGGTGTATAGACTATAGATTTTCATCATATAATAAATATAAGATGTATTAATTATATATACAACATATATATGTGCGTACATAGCTAATAACTGTTAAAATATCTCATATTTATCGGGAGGGTAACAGTGTTGCTGACTGCTTAGCTAATTTTGGTGCAGATGTAATGTGGGAGTTCATTGGTGGGATTATGTCCACCTTATGCAATTACAGCTTATTCACGTGATTTAGCAGGTTTTCCTAACTATCGTTTTAGTTTGTGATTTTATAATGGTCTTTTAATTTGTAACTCTTTAGGCAACAACAATGAATTTGTTCTTTGTTGTTCATTGTGTTTAGTAGATCACAGGTTTTTGTATTGTTATTCTTTTTCGGAAGGGGTTTTGGTCTATGTCCCCCTCTCCCTTTTATATACTCTTTTGTTTCTCTTTTTTTTCAATAAAATAACTGGAACCGAGCATAGGGCTGAGCCTCCCAGCTTGGTTGGGTTCCAAACTCTTAAAAAAAATGACCACGCGTTTTTTTTTTTATCAATTCTGATTAATGAACACCTTTTATTTAACAATAAGAACAACAAATATGAGAACTTGACAAACATATAAATAAATATATATATATATATATATGTTAATGTATCTGATTTTAAGATCGAAATATAAAATCAAAATCCAGTTGAATTGTTTTACATAAATGTCATTGTGTCAACAAAATAATTGAAGTAGTAAGGTTGTTCCAATTTCACCATGTTTCATTTGTTTTTTCACAAATATCATAACAATAAAACTAAAAGCTTGTCGAAATATGATTGTTTTAGCTAGGCATATAGAGTTCATTAATTAGCAGATGCTATATGCCCATACTAGTTGTTAATTGATAAGAGATCCATCAAGTTTGATCGAGTTCAATTGAATATACTTGATTGGATGCAAGTTCAATCATCATCCACTTGGAATTAACTTTGTTCATCATCCAGATGATGCCATAATTATGATAAAGAAGAGATTAAGATAGTTAATTTATAACCTATATATGTTGTTCATTTGTGAGCCTTATCCGTGAGGCTTTAATCTAATTGAATTTCATAATACTCTAGCTAATAGCTAGTTGCCTTCCTTGGATACCACCTATCCAAATTAGATTTTGGATAGTTTGTGTTCCTAACGATTTCGAAGTATAGAATAATTAAGTCCGTACTACTACTGTATGGTTTTCAATGCATATTTAACACCTCCAAATAAGCCTCCGGAGAGTTCGTGTTGAAAACTGCAGCATCAATCTCAGGGTTCCAGAGAACTGAAAGAGCATTACTACTCAAAATACAATAGTACGTAGTAGCTAATAAGATCGAGATCGATCGATGCGTAGGCACTTCTGTCGTAGGAGAGATGGCGCCGAATGCATTGATGATTTTATATAAAGGATTAAATTCAGTTTGCTCTCTCGTATTCTAGGTCAATAATCAGTTTGGTTCCATATTTTTTTTTTTAGGATTAGGATCCTCACCTTGGCTATCCTTAGCTTCTAATATGAGCCGTAGATGAGATATCCAATGGCTGTTGATAGCCCACATCAGCAAAATACATTAAATGCAAAGTTTTAAGATTTCTATGTTAACAATATACTTAACGTCATCCAATTCTGTTCTCTTTCTCAGTCTTCTCATCTTCCTCCCTTCTCAAAACTAAAATCAAACAGTATTCATCTTTCCCATTTCCCAGTTCTACCAATCTGATCTTCACAAAGACCCGATCTTTCTTCACTCAAAAGCCTCACTGCCACCAACTGTGCAAAACCCGCTTCTCAATTTCATGGGTATATGTCTCTCCTTTAATGTCTCTCGCCTTTTATAACTATGCACTTATGCAGAAACCCAGTTGATTAATCATTGACATCAAAACTCAGAGTTAATCGAGTGATGGAGAGCCCACAACCAAATCCAAACTTCACCTAAATAAACCCTCCCTCTTCATAGGAAATGATTGATGGATTAGAAACAATAAAGTTAAGGGCTTATCCAATTGATTGGGTTTGGTCATGGGTGAGTTCTCTTGCGCATCGTCCAGAGAAGATAAAGGATTTTTGATTGATTGGGTTTAGTATCAGGAACAAACACTACCAGGACAAGCACTTTAGCCGATGAAAAAGTTTCGTCGACCTGTTAGCTTAATTCGTCGGCTATGGTTTCATCGGAAAATGGTCGTCGGTGATGACTTTAGCCGACGACACTAGAAGACGTCGTCGGCTATTATCTGGGACAATAGCCGACGAATATCTTAAATGTTTCGTCGACCATAGTCTGAGACTTTAGCCGACGACGATATTCGTCGGCTAAAGTATGTAATAAAAAATTTAAAAAAATTAAAAAAAAATAACTATAGCCGACGAAATATAGTCATAATTCGTCGGCTAAACCTGAAAAAAAATTAAAAAATACTATAGCCGACGAATATCTTCGGCTAAAATATTTAAATATCGTCGACTAAAGTTGCTGTTTTTGAAAGAAAAAAAACTGCATAAACTTTCGGCCACCTCCAATCACCACCAAAATTTGACAGAATCTTCCTCTCAACATTCCGAACAACTTTCTAGAAGAAGTCCAAGCCCAATTCTAAGCCTAAACATGTCAATTGAATCAAAATATAAAAATCCCCAATTTTAAACCCTAAAAACTTCAAATCTTTGATTCTCTTCACACACACCGAATTCTAAGAGAATGTAGTACTAATCAAACTCAACTTATCCATATATAGAACCCACCAAATGGTGACCTGAGGAAGGAGAAATTCGATCGACACCGAATCCGAACCGACGAAGTTTTGGAGCTCGATTTATCCCTCACGGCGACGTCACTCGATGCACCACCTGTCTAACAATGAAGTAGAGACGACGACGAAGCTTTTGATACAAGTGTGGCGGTCTCCGGTGGCTTGACGGCGGAGCTAGGCCGAGAAGAAAATCCGGCAGGCGAAACAGTAACTTTTTCTGATTTTCTGATCTCTTACCATCCACCTCCGGTAAAACTCCTATATAAAGAACTTTACCCAACGAAATTCTTAATTTTCGTTGGCTAAACTCCTTTGAAAATTTTGATTGACCGCCAAAATTTTTTTGACAATAGCCGACGAAATCATATATTTTCGTCGGTTTAAGTGCTTTGAAAATTTTCCCTCAAATTTGGTTTGCCGCTAAATTTTTTTTCGATTTTAGCCGACGACTTTTCATATATTTTCGTCAGCTAAAGTCATTTGAAAATTTTCTTCCAAATTTGGTTTACCGCCAAACAATTTTTGACCTTAGCCGACCACTTTTTTAATATCTCGTCGGTTAAAGTCTATAAATTCACGAAAACGCTCATATCTCCCTCTATATTACGTAGTTTGGTCAAACCTTCCACACGAAAAAATTTCACGTAGATGAAACGCAACCGTCTATATAAAAATTTTAAGACATTTACCTTCCGACGATAGGGCTCCTCATAGGGAATAATAACGGTAAATAGGGTTGACCGCTACTATCGGCACCGAGACGTTACCCGATTTACGTGATTTTTGAACCATAGCCGTATTTCACCATTCTGAACACAATTTATTTCACGAGATTTTTGATAATTTTGCATCCTATGTAGAGTTGGTTCACAAAGTTGTATAACCTACTAAACAAGTTATACAACATTAGTAGACACGTTGTGATTCCAATGACTAAAATTCACAAACCAAAATTTGACCGTAAGATATGATCATTATGACGAAAGATGTCTATGGTAAAAAATTCAACTGGATCCGACAACGTTAATGGCTCGATCGAAACGGTCAACTCTAATCAGAAATAAGAAAATTGCATTTTGAAGCCCTAAACGGACTCGGATGGCCAAAAAGGCCCATATTTCATAGCAAAGTGATGAGTTTGACTCGTAGGGCCGTTTCGCTTCCGGAAAGGTATCACAATAGTCAATCGGACACCAAACGCCAAATCTGCAGCATACCGGGTTTCGACTGTTCTACATCAGAGACGTTACCCGATTTACATGATTTTTGAACCATAGCCGTATTTCACCATTCTAAACACATCTTATTTCACGAGATTTTTGTTAATTTTGCTTCTATGTATAGTTGGTTCACAAAGTTGTGTATTTGTTTAAAACCTACTAAGTAAGTTATACAACATTTTATTGTTTTTCTTTTAGCTGACAAAATAATAGTCGACGACTTTTTTCAATAATAGCCGACGAGTAAAAACTTTGGCCGATGAAGGAAAACTTTGGCCGACGAGTAGAAAATTTCGTCGGCTAAAGTATAGTATAGCTGACAAAAAATTTTCTTTAGCCGACGAAAAAAAAATTTTGTCGGCTACAGTTGACCATAGCCGACGAAAATTTAAATTAGCCTATGAAGGAAAATTTTGTCGGCTAACGTGGACTTTAGCTGACGAAAAAATAATTTGTCGGCCTAGTTTTTTTATTTTGGTCGGCTAAAGCCTTTTTTCTGGTAGTGAAAACATTTAAGGATTCGCAACCACCAGCAAAATCCCATAGGAGATTTCTCAGATTGTTCTTGAGTGATTGAGATCCACAATTAGCGAGTCAAATCTGGTATAGTTTTATAGTGGAGGAGGGATTGTTAGGATTACAGTGGCTTGAATTTCATAACTCTTTAGCTCATCAGAGTGCAAGTGAGGATGAGAAGGTGAAAAATACTTGTCAGATTGGGATGAAGATGAGAAGGAAAAACGTCGAGGAACTTAAGAGGCAAAAAATAAATTTTCTAAATGGTGTCTAAGTATTGTTAACATATAATTCTTAAAATGTTGCATTTATGTACATTTTGGTGATGTGGCCTATCAACAGCCATTAGATATCTCATCTATGGCTCAGATTAGAAGCTGAGGACAGCCAAGGCGAGACAAAGCCAAGACGAGGATCCTAATTATTTTTTTTAATAACGTTGGTCCTTGTACTCTCAAACATCATCAACTAAGTCCAAAATTTTAATATGGCTTCAAAAATAATATTATTTGTTGACTTGAAACTGACATGGGGATCCACATTTGCGTTTTTTAACCTACAAATAGGGCAAATAGACATTCTAATGATGAAAAAAAGTCATTTTTTAAGGACCAAACTCACCCATTTTTGCACTAAAATTCAAATTTTAGACTTAGATGATGTTATTTGAGAGTATAAGGACCAACGTCATTTGAGAGTACAAAGACCAACGTCATTTGAGAGTACAAAGACCAACATTATAAAAAAAAAAAAGATATGTGACCAAACTGATTATTGACCTAAAGCACGAGGGGGCAAACTGAATTTAATCCTTATATAAAAGGCAGAGGGCTTCATCTCTCTTCGACTGAAGCCCCTCGGTTCGATACATATGTAATTTCATATATGCAGCTGGAAGAATAATAACCGATCCAATTACCAGCCATCTTTTTTCATACCCTTTTGAAAGAGGCTAGGTGAAGTACTGTTACTTCTCATTTGATTTGCTTCTGTCAAGTTACTACTTCTGATATATGATTAAGAATTAAATTTAGTTTACCCCCTTGTGGTTTGAGGGTGATTTCATGTTAGTCCATACACTTTTAATTTCATTAGTTTACCTCAAGAACTCTTCAATTTATGTCTGTCGTGTCCAAATTCTCATACTCCGTTTGAATTAACCGTTAATTATCATACATTTTTTTTATTATAGTAACCAACCGTTTAATTTTCTTTTCGGGAGAAACCAACCATTAGTTATTCACTTATTTGTGGTTTCCCAATCCACTATAATTCGTGTTACAGATCGATCTATTCCAAAATGTGTGCAAATGATTGTGTCATGCTGAAGAATAGGGTACTGTTTGAATGATTGAATGATATATTTCTTGGGATTTCAATAGGTTTTAATCTTCTGGCCAATGCACGTTTTTTTTTTTTCTTTCAATCTAGCTATCATTGTGGAGACGATTTTGCATATGATGCGACCGCCTTGATGAATAGAAACCCTAATTTCTTTCTGCAAGTGCATGAGAAACCTAGCGTTGTCGTCCAAGTTTATTTCAACTTTCGATCAGCAGTGTGAAATGATTAAGAGCTGAGCGGGTCAATGTTCAAGGACTCATGCATGGAGTAGTAGCTAGACTAGAAGCTCAAAACGATAGTCAATTAATAACCAATCGATCTACATATATACACCTTCAAATAAGATCATCTTTAGCATTGGCTTATCTTATATAAAAGTATACGTAGGTCCAAATGAGATCGAGAATACGAGGAACTTATAGGAAAGGTTATTAAGGAAGAGATTTGAGAATAGTCGTGCATTGACCGATCGATTAGCTTTATTCTAATTTATGATGATCAACCCGTATAGTAGTAGAGTTGAGCTAGTCAAAAATCATGCAGGGACTCATATATGCCTGCATGGAGTACATTGGCGACGATCTCTGACTTGATATATTCATGTCCATGTGTGATGTGTTCACAATTGCCACTTGATCTTATGTTTCACACAGCGATAGGCGCCCATAGCTAATTAAGATTAAGATACTATAAGCTGTTGAGAGAGGCTCCTAGATTCAGAGGTTATAACTAGAAAGGCTGCAGAGAGTAAGAGACATTGCAGGAAGGCAATTGATTCATCAGAACGAGGCCTATTCAGAAGTTGAGGGAGTCTTGTCGCAGGAGGGATGGCACTGCTTGGCTAGCTCCCATTCAGGCAGGTGGAAGATAAGTAGTGCCATCGCTGTTCGACAAGCCGCCCTGCAATTTCTTCTAACTGCATTGGCGAGCAGTTCTCGATCATCATCACTTTGTGCGTCTGGTATACAGATATACACTGGTTAAGCCTTAAACTAAGGTAACTCCATTTTCATTTCCAGACTCTATATCAGGTACATTATAATTATCTTATTGATCTAGGAATTGAACGAGGAAATTAATTTGATTGTCGACGTTTACCAATTTGTGCTTGGTCTGGAAAGAAGATATATATTGGATAGCTCTTTGCCTTCCATTTGACCATGTTTCACCTGTTTCCTTTTTTCTTTTTTCTTAAAGAAAACAAATCGCCCGCCCGGTTTGGTAGATTGTCTCTAGTCTCTATAGCTGTTTTGCGTTGACATGTTTCTTGAACAAGTCACCAAGTATTTATGAGGTAGCCGGTAGGTTAGCAAAGAGATACACACACACAAATATTGATGGGATGAATTCTATGATGACATATATATATATTCGATATATCTAGCTAGCTAGTTCTAGTATATATTCTTATTATTCTCCGTGCATTATCCATGAGACTTTAGTTTATTTAGTTTTTTTTTTTTTTGGGCGAGTTGGTTTATTTAGTTTAGCCGGTACTTCTCTTCCTCTGATATAACCTACCCGTAATGAGTCCCTTACAGTTTTGGAGTTTATAATTGTTGCTTATGATCGATATCATATTTGAATAGTCTATAGATTACTCAAGTCCGTACTACTATACTGTATATATTTAAAAGATTAAATACTAAAATAGATGGGAAGTCAGAAAGGAATATTACTACTGTGGTTTTCAGTTCCTATATATAAGACTACCATATATATCATGTGGTACGAGGCATTCTGAAAAAGGATAAATTACTGGATGATGAATATAGCATTACCAAGAGAAAACCAATAGTTGGAGAGAGAGAGAGAGAGATCGACGCGTAGGGACTTCTGTCGTAGGAGAGATGGCGCCAAATGCATGATGATTACTGATTGTATATGATGTTTATAGCTACTGTATATTCATGCGGTGGGCTTCATCTCTCTTCGACTGAAGCCCCTCGGATCGATTCAGACTTTCCATGCCGCTGGAGAAGAAAGCGATCCAAAGCTGACCCGGCCACCTTTTCAGAGATCCCTAGCTTATGAAAGAGGTGAAGTACAACTTTGAGTCTCTGAGTTGTTTAATTTCTGCAAGTAGCTTAGGTAGAAGAAATTTTATCAAATCAGAGGAAGGTTTGCTGGAAGTCTTACCTGATTAAGTGATTATACAGCAAATTAGATCCAAGTATGCAGTGGCTCATGCTGCTGCTATGCTTGGAAAAGGCTTGGTGGATCCTCTGCGATGGGCGACTGAGACACCACCTAACCTCACTCTCGTTTTGCGAAATGATGGCCTTCCCTGCCCCTATAGAGGAGTGTACTGAGCTCGGCAGCTTGCCGGAGCTTTCTTTTTTGTCTGAAGAAACTAACGATCTCTAGATCTTTGCTGGGTTTAGACGTTTAGTTTTCTTGCTACTTCTTTCTGTATTTGGGCCCTTGTTTTGGTTTTTTGGCTTTGACCCCTAACATTATCCAAAAAAAAAAAACTATTTCCTTGAATTGCCTTAATAATTGGTTTTCGCTGTCTAGCTTACCTAGAGATCAGGACTAAATTGATATGTTATGGTCTGAAACTACTACGAACAGTCCAGGAGAATAGGGTGACGATGATCGGCCGGAACTCAGAAGGCTCTTCTGTTCTGTCCACATGCTTCACGCACTGTAATTAGTCAATATAGTAACAGTACGTGATTAACATAATGCAAGCCTGCAGCTTTCATGATTGGTCTCTATTATTTTTCCCTCAGGTGGCCATTCTCTATTCTTAGCATGTTATTATTAAGAGCAAGTGCGTTTAATTATGTGAGTCCCATCTCTGTCAACTCGAGTACTTATGATGAGCAGATCTTAAACATATAGGCATTGCATACGTACCGAGAGTGACGTACGGGACCTGTCATTCTTGCGCGATTTGACAAGATGCAATGTTTATGCTGGACCGGGAGAATGGGGCATGATCTGAATGGTTTGAATGACAGCTTTTTTGGAGTTTCTGTTCCGTCCATATAGAAATGATTGACAGCTGGCTGAGCTACTGAACTGTTGAGTAATACACCAGTGGTCCAGTAGTACTGTATTTTTCATGTTGAGTTATGTTGTGGGAAACTTCAGGAGACAAATTATATAAATATTATATAATCTTTATGATTTAAAGTCGACATCTGTTTAGCTTTTATGATTTTATTTTAATCTGAATAGTCTTTAAAGTCACGATTTTTCATCTAAATAGTTTTTATGATTTTATTTTAATCTGAATAGTCTTTAAAGTTATGATTCTTTATCTAAATAATCTTTATGACTTTTAACTGAGAAAATTTTCAGAATGACTATTTAGATAAATAATCATGACTTTAAAGACTATTTAGATTAAAATAAAACCAGAATGACTATTTGGATGAAAAATTATGACTTTAAAGACTATTCAAATTAAAATAAAACCACAAGGACTAAACATATGTCAACTTCAAATCACAAGGACTAAACAAATTTCAATTCCGTCCTGCATTTTTTTCTTCGGTTTATGGGTATAGTCGATCAGTTACAGTACAAGCTAGCTGTCTATATGATTGATATATAGATAGAATATGTCATTGCAACAAGAAAAGTTCTTGTCGCATGTTCATATAATTGCTGTACTAAATTTTGAAAGTTTGTTAGATTTTCCAATATGATCGACAGATCAGTATGAGACATATGCGTATATGCTAGGGTAAAAACATATGCTCCATAACATAAGTTGCTGATGCAAACAAATGAAAAGGAAGGTGACTTATATATATATATATATATATATATATATATATATATATATATATATATATATATATATATGGAGAGGTATGTCATGGTTCCAACAGAAAGGGGCTATCACTAAATTAGAAAGGGAAGGTCCATGCGTAATCAACTCAACCGATCGATTGATGCACTAATTTTCCGAGCAATTATCATCTGTATGTTTTAAGGTGCCGGGATATAACTCAAAACAAAGCCAAAGGAGAAGCAAAAGAAAAAGAGGAGTTTGTGTCACTACAAAAAATATGCCCAACAACCACGTTTTTTATTCGTGCGCATTGGCACAAATGCCCACGTTTGTTTGTGGCCATAGCTAACAGCCACGATTCAGCAACATATAAATAGAACGTGGGCTTTACTGTCGTGGGTATTGGTATATTCTACCACATATCCAATAGTTTTGTGACAAACTTAAAAATGGGCCCACTTTGTAGAAATCAAAGCAAACAGTCTCACACTTGCATCATTCGTGGTTGCCTCAAGAATATTTTATTCTGTCAATTACCCTCCCACAATTATCAAGCATTCGTGACTTCTATCGTATTAATTCAAAAAAAAAAAAAAACTCTTCCTGATTACTGGAGTCTGGAACCCAGGAACAGTGATTCAAATTCAATCAAAGATATAATGAAACCAATGTTATGCTAACAAAACTCATTGTTATCAATTTCAAGCAACCAAGAACACCTAATCTTCTATTAAAAAAAAATTCACACCTAATCTAATTAACAGAAGCATGGTTACAGATTGTTGAAAGTTCCTTTTCTTGCATTTGTGACAAGTTCCCTGCAACTACAAATTCATTTTACTCTCGGCCTGCAGATTTTGCCGGAGATGTTGTTTCTTGAAAATTACACTACATAGTCTCAGCTGCATACACCTCACAATAAGTGTCCTGAAACATATCAGATACAATTACATTCTTCACATCAAACATATAGATGACATCGTATAATAATAGAAAGTAAAATCCAGTAGTTCGCAATCTCGAGAATACATTTCTCAGTAACAGATAGTTCATAGCTCACTTACCCATTTTCTTCATAGGCTTCAAACTGAACAAAAATCAGAAATAATAAAAAAGTCACCAAATGGTGCCAATGAACCTACCCTTTTCCTATAGTTGATCCAATATGAAGTCACCTAAAAGCTCACAATGAAATACACACCATTAGATATATACTCCATCAAATTTTTGTGCATGTGTTGCAAAAGAAAATAAACAATGACATGCACAGATATTAGAACCCATACCTTAACCTAAAAATCTTTCATTGCTCATTTGGAAAAGAGGGTCTGTAGTTTTACCTACAAGAAATGACAGATATGATTGCAGCAAGGAATTTAAACAAAATGCCTAAGAACTAAACATTATAGAGTTTATAAGAAGACTCTCAGAAGCATAAGGATTCAAGTATTGAAAATTATGGCAAGTCACATATGAAGGTCTAGAAACACGATACCAAGGTTCCGTCATAGATATCCTCCACCAAAGTATACAGAGCAAAAGATGATATGATGAAGGCTAGCAACATTGAGAACTCCTGTTTAAAATATATAAACGGAACAATTTGTAACTTAAAGCTTCAATCCACTATGATGAAAAATTGAAAAGTAAGAAATTAATGCTAAAGAACAACTGAGAGACACACTTGAAGTCTCTTTTTTTCTTTCCCTGTATTCAGGCAAAATGTAAAGTTCTCTATGATACAAAAACAAATCCAAGATGAGAGGACTAGCATATACCATTCCAAGATAGTATCGTCAAGAGGAGACATTCAATTTAGATTAATCCAAACATAGTAACTTTTCTAGACTTACTGCTTTTATTAACAAAAGAACCAAAACAATCTCCTTATAACACACCATCAATGTCGACCACCTAAAAATTGAATATTTTACAAGAGATGCTTACTCATAAATCAAATCATAAAAACATTAGAGGATTCAATAACTAACCCCGTGGATGCCGCCGAATCTTTCCATTGCTGGTGCCAATTCAAGGGTGAAGCTGAAAGAAACAAGTAGGTATTCAGCTTATGATAAGAACTGCAAATTTAAACAAAAACTCTTTCTAAATACTCTTTCTTTCTGTTACCCATACCAAATTTTTCAACTATGCTTTCTTGTAGTAAGACTTGTTGAAGACTTCCAAGAAAGACATGTAATTGCTTCTTCCAATCTCAAATTCTTTCACATCCGAAGAGCCCAATTCTTACCTGCTCCCGGTCGAACAAAACTTGGATTTCAATTTTCGCGACAGAAAACAAGAATGATTCAGAAATAAATTATGGCTTAAAACTTAACTAACATAAAACAGAAGGGATCAATCGAACTCACAGTTTCAGAGAGAGAGGAAATCGATTACGGGATTGTTTCTCGCCAATTTCAATAGATAGAGAGGCCGTTTTTAGGGTTCGTAAAGAGTAGAAAGGGGATCTTCAGAAACAGAGAAAGGAAGAGACTTGACCAAAAACATGTTTACTGGGTGGGTGCATGTAAATTTGGTAGTGAATAAGTGGTGCTGTTTTTTTTTTTGTTGGGTTACTCACGAATCCACACAATTGTGAGAAATTTTTCTGGGTTACTCACGGATCTACACAATTGTGAGAAATTTAAAATTAAGAGAAAGAATTTATATAACATATTGGGTTGATGTCAGAGAATATTACCCCACAAGGGTAGTAAAAACTATAATTTTATAAAACATATCCACAATTTGTGGTAAATGTGACAATATAAACACCATCGTGGTGGAGGCACTGCATCCACAGTGCAAAACAGTAACACATTCCACGATTTGGCAAACAATGGTGTCGAAGAAGTGGCCTTTGAGCACTTTTTTTGTAGTGTGTCTTGAAGGCTTGCATTACATGTAAACGATCACTAGCTAGCTTGAAATGCAGCAATTTAAATGCAGTGGCTATCAGCAGTTCGTATGGTGAAAACCAATTACATTAATGCAGGTTGATCTTTAACTTGATATACTGAAAGATCAGACAATAATCTTTGAATTTCCTCTTTCAAATATACATCTTCCCATTTGTTCTGAACTTCGTATCACTTTCTGTTTCTTTCGAAATTTGTCTTCTCCAAACGTTAGCTTCATTGTTCCAAGTTACAAGTTGATCGAGATCCTGGCATGGATGGTTCTAAATTATGTCTTTGTTTGAAACAAGAATCTTGCTTTTGCCAGTAAGCCTTCAAGAAGACTTTGAAGCATATCCGGCCTGTTCAGAATCACCTTTGTGGAGTACATTGAGAAGACATGAATGAATCTTCCTCTATGTCCTGGACCCTTGATTCTTACTATGGAAATTTTTAAGTAGGTCAATTCTTTCCTTCTAGTTATCTTCCTGCACATACACAGTTTATAAAGCCAAAGTCACTCAACTAGCTTATTCCTCTGTTGCTTGTAACTTCTGAGTTCTAATAAGGATACCTTGCTTTCTATTTCATTTTAAGAGCATTTCATGGCCACCCTCATTTTCTGCCCAACCAAGAGTCTTATCTTTCATACTTCATTTCTGATTGACTAGCTCTACTTCTCTAACCAAGTTGAATGGATCGATCATAGGCGGTGGTACATATAGACCAAAGGCACCCCTCAAAACTTTGACTTTACATGTATTTCGCATTTGAAATCTAACTGAGTTGGAGAAATTTGTTAATGATGACCCTCGTTTCTAGTCTCTGGCTCCGTCTATGGGATCGATCTTATGCCCAACTTCATGGTGGTGGATACCCAACTTTCCTTCAACTGATGCAACGACCTAATTATACGAAAACCTCATCTCCAAGTTGTTTAACTAGTTGGATAATGTTAATTAGTTAGGTACGTAGCTGCTAATCTGAATACTTCTCTGGTCCCAAAAGTCGTCGGAGGTCGACGTCAAATTGGCCGTGAAATATGAGTTCTATTCATGTGGTTTCTAAAGAAGACGTCAAATTTGAATCATAATCAGCATGCTAAATGCTCTTCTTCATGTCTTTATCATTGTAAATGTGAAAGTGTCTTTCTAAATCTTCTTTGTGGTTGCCATTGGCAAGTCGTGTCAACTAATTAGTAAAAGATTAGGAAGAACGTTTTTTGCTTCAACATCAAAAATATCATTGGACTTAATAGAGTTTTAATTTTGCTTTGTTTATTTTCTTATATTGGGGATTCTAGAATAATTATGCACCAATCCATTACAAAGTGTCCTCTATTATTTTATTTAAGTCTTCTCTTTGAATTCAATGCTTATTACAAATTAATTTCTCTTGCCAATTCTAATATGATGCCGAGAAGAATGTTAGGATAAAGGACCATGATTAATTAGTTAGAACTCAAAGGTGACATATCACAACTCAACATTATTTGATGCACAGATTATACTTCTGGAAACCTTTTTAAATATACAATTTGATTCAGGTCCTTCATCACTAATCTAGGGGATAAGATACACTCGCAAGTGAGCTTGCAATGTTGCAATCTTCATACTTGATACATAATCTTACTTTTTTGGAAAAAAGCCAAAAGAGGGAAAGGAAGTATATATACTTATGCTATTACTATTATTACTTAAGCTATTAATTTGCCAAGAAATTGCTACATTGTGTCTATAATCACTATAGTTATGTTATTGAAACTATTCAAAATTTGGATCACCTACCTTCATTTTTGCATTTTCTGCATGCCAAAGCTAAAATGGAAAGACTACCCTGATCAACCACAACAAGAAAACCCCAAAATAGGGAACCCAAAAAATCTAAAACACTACCTATACTAAGCTCTCTAAAGTCCAGCCTGAAATTGTGCTAGAATTGAACCTTTTAGTCCTACAATGCTCAAATTTGTTCTCTTCTAGTTTCCTCCAAAAAAAATCAAAAAAGGACTAGACTTTTAACCCTAATCCTACTCTGACGGCGAGCTTAGTTCCCTAAAATGTTGAATTCAATCCTCTGACCCTTCTTCTGTACTAAACGTACAAACCCAGTTCACCAATCTAAACCCTCAATCATTACACATAAACAAATACCTAACCGTAATAATTAATCAGTCTTAAACAACCCCTCTATAAAACCCCCCTTCAGTTCTTTACCAAACTCGGTAACACTCAAAAACTGAAAGTAACAGCAAACCAAAAAGGTCGCTTCTTTAATCCAACTCCCCACCCACCAAGATTCAATCTTTCCCCAAACCCATTTCAGATTTGGTCCTTCCGAGCAAAACCCAGTTTTCCGATTCGGAGCTCCGAGCAAGTTAGTTGAATATGAAGAAGCTGAAAAGCTACTACATGCATCTGAGGCACCAACAGCAGAAGACAGTGGAGCTCAAATGGATCTTACCTCTCGCAATCGGCTCCATCGTCTCTCTCTTCCTCCTCTTCCTCACCACCCTAACCTCCTCCGACGGCTCACCGTTGCTGCCCTTCTACCGTTACTCCATTTCTCTCTCCAACTCCGTCTTCATCGAATCCAAGCTCCACCCTCTCCCCATTTCCACGCTCCCTCCGCCGCCGCGGTTCGCTTACTTCATTTCGGGGTCTAACGGCGACGGGAACATGCTGAAACGGACGTTACAGGCGCTGTACCACCCGCATAATCAGTACGTGGTGCACTTGGACGCCGAGTCACCGCCGGAGGAGCGGATGGATCTGCAGAATTACGTTTCTAACCATGAGGTGTTTGTGAAATTCGGGAATGTCAGGATGATCACCAAGGCGAATTTGGTCACTTACAGAGGACCGACTATGGTGGCCAACACGCTCCACGCGGCGGCGATTTTGCTCAAGGAAGGCGGCGATTGGGATTGGTTTATCAATCTCAGTGCTTCTGATTATCCACTTGTTACTCAGGATGGTGAGTCAACTGGGGCATTGACTCTTTTTGTGTCCATGTTGATTTGCTCTGTTTTTTGGATTGGTTCTGTTTTATTTTCTTAATTGGTTTGTTTGTGATTTGGTTAGATCTGCTGCACACATTTTCGTACCTGCCTCGGGATCTTAATTTTATTGATCATACTAGCAACATTGGATGGAAAGAGTATGTGGAACTTTCCTTTTTTGTTTATAGTCTCCATATGTGTATGGTGTTTGGTTTGTTTTGTGATTAAGATATTTTTGCTCATTGGTTTTGTAATGCTGTGTTATTGTAGGTTCCAAAGGGCCAAGCCGCTAATTGTGGATCCTGGGTTGTATATGACAAAGAAGACGGACGTGTTTTGGGTTACGCAGCGCAGGAGTGTGCCAACAGCTTTCAAGCTTTTTACAGGTATAAACGGATTGATATCTGCCTGAATTTGTTAACAAAATTGTCTTTTATTAGATAGTTGATGATATAGAAGGACTAGATTTGAGCACAAAATAGCAGAGTTAGAATCTCTGTGAGGCATGCCTCTGATAAGTAATAGAATTGAGCATTATCTTTGCAAAGTTAGAATCTTTGAGTTGCATACCTTTAATGCAATGCAAATCATTGTCCTTTTCTGGTTGGAGTGTTTGAACTTGTTTAGCATATAGAATTATGATTTGGTTTTAATTGGAACACCTTTGGCATACTGATTGTTGCTGGCTATGTGTTCAAACTTCAAAATGCAATGTACAAGGACAATGAGATTTTGTCAATTTATGGCAGCCCTTGTTTTTGGATATTGAATGAAATGGAGTGTCACATAAAAACATCGAATTGTGGATAACGAGTTGCAACTTTTATCTACTAAAAAATGTAATTGAAACAGGTTTTAGGTGCAAACGTGCAATTGTTGTAGACCTTCTAGTTTGCACTCTGAGTTTAACTTTATTGGCTGTTTAAGCTAGCAGGACCTATGATTACTAGAAAGAAAATTAGTGTTGAATTCTCGGTTGCCTTCTTGGAAAATCAGTTTCGACAAAACAATATCCTAATGTAGACATGTGAGACAAAAAACATCATACAGATGATCCAACAGTTGCATTAGAACAATTACTTTATCTATCACGTTTATAGATGCATATCTAAAGTTCTTAGTATCTGTTGATCTGCTGTCCTTTCTGCCTCTGTAAAACCTATATCTGTTTGTGGGGAATTAGATAATTATCTTAGAGAGCAAATAGGTGTGTCATTTAGAACATGATATCTTTTGGCATGTGATCACTCATTAGAAAGATGTTTAGTATCCTCTTTCACTGTTCAGAACTTATTATTAGTGCCTGCATCTGCACCCTGCATAGTGCAGCCCTTCTCGTTCACAGTATTCAAGTGTATTTAGTTAAATAATCTGCATCTATGTTGCTTGATTATATAATTGTTGTCCTTGACCCATGATATGCTTGTCCTTTCACTACCGATGATATGTTTCTTAATGCCTAGAATTAGGATATTGTCAGTATGCCTGCCTTTGAATCTGATAGCCTATGAATAACTTGAGGATTAAGAAGCATTGTACTCTATAGGTCCTCTGGAAAATTGATCTTATTCTTCTAAAAAATTCACCAACCACTAGGTCGTAGTTCCTTTTAGCATCATATTACACCTATGACCTTTTCGTTTGTTGGTTTTGGATATTTGAATATGTGTTTAAGTTAAATCTGCCCATGTCCAGTCAGTTCTCCACTTGTTGCTCCTTTCCTACTGGCCTTGAAAATACTCACACTTCTCCAATCAAAACTGTTTACTGTGTCTTTCTTTTCAGAACATATTATGTTCTTAAGATTATTAATCTAACCAAATTTTGGTTTCCCTCATAGGTTCTGCTTGGATGGCACTTTCAAAACCTTTTATTGACTACTGTATATGGGGATGGGACAACCTACCTCGAACTGTTCTCATGTATTATGCAAACTTTATATCATCCCCAGAAGGATACTTTCACACTGTCATCTGTAACGCGCAAGAGTTCCGCAACACAACTGTGAATACTGACCTACATTTCATAGCATGGGACAATCCTCCCAAGCAACATCCTCACCACCTCAACCTTGGAGATTTCCAAAGGATGATTGGCAGCAATGCTCCATTTGCAAGAAAGTTTCGGAAAGATGATCCGGTGCTTGACAAAATTGATTCTGAGCTATTGTTTAAGGGTCCAGGCATGCTTGTTCCTGGTGGCTGGTGCACAGGAAAAAGTGAAAATGGATCTGATCCATGTTCTGTTATTGGTAATACCACAGTTCTCAGGCCTAGTCCTGGAGCAAAGAGGCTAGAACTTTTGATCAGCTCGCTTATGTCAAACGAGAATTTCCGACCAAAACAGTGCAAATGACAAGAACTTAAAACTGTTGTTGAAGCGTTCCCCGGTTCTACTTCAGTTCGTTTATACTTGACATGACACTGGAATACAACATCTTCAGGGAAATGGTATTTTTTATAGTTGGAGAAGATAATGGCTCAAAGTATGCACATGGCTTTTGACATGGTAAGTGGCTCGAAGTATGCACTTCTGAATTACAGAGCCAAGAATGTGGTGGAATTGTATCAATTACTGAGCTAGATTGCTTCGCGCTATGATGACATGGTATGCACCACTTGGATGGTTTTTAGATCACCATTTCCCTTTTACATTTTTTCTTCCCTCTTTTCCTTTAAAATGTTATACTGTATTTCACTTGGTCCAGTAGTAAATTGTTTATTGAGGCTAATGCTGTGGTGTAAGAACAACTGGGAAGATGTATATTTGAAAGAGGAAGTTCAAAGATAATTTGTCTGAATCAGTCCGTCTCTTACCTGCAGTTGTAATTAGAAAAAGTCATCAGACTGCCCGAGTCCTTAACTGGAATACAACTTTCTGCTTGTATATAGATAGTACAGACATTCATGTTCAAAATGTGAGAATTCTGATACTTTCATTGTCTTGGGAAATGTACAAAGTCAGTACAATATCTACAAATAACATAATTTGGAAAAAAATTAGAGCACAAATGCTGTGGACATCAGTATAGGTTCATGATTTCAACACTCGACTTTCATTCATCCTGTTCATGATCCGATATGAATCATTAAGTCTGTTTGATCTTTCATAGATGCCGGCAACAACAAGATGCAACTCCTTTTTGTTGATGTTGGGATCGCAGACCAGCCTCTCGAACATTGCCTCTACCGTCTTAAAGTCCTTTCTTGCACCATAAAGACTGAGCATTTGGAAGTGAATTTCATCAGAGAAAACACACCCTTCATCCTGCATTTCCCTATAAACAGCGTCAGCCTTCTCAAACTCCCGTACCTTTCCATAAGCGTTGAGAACTAGGCCAATCACATGGGAAGCAGGAAAATATCCTGCCACTCTCATATTCTCAAACACTTCAATGCAATTTGCATATTTCCGGTTTCTTGAGTAGAGCTCAATCATGCAACCAAACACCGATATATCCTTCACCTCCCCAGCCTCAAAAGCCTGACGGAAAACCCATGTAGCCTCCTCCACACGACCAGCTCCAGCAAGAATGGTAATTGCAGTCTCCCTTGGGATATTGTCTGGGCGCTTGAGCTCATGAAGCAAGCGCTTAGCATGAGCAACCAAACCTACTCTCTCATACGATACAATCATCGTCTGATAAAGAACCTGATCAATCTCAACCCCGGAGCTCCTCAGCTTCTGAAACAGCATTGCTGCCCTGTCCAATTTCCCTGCCCTGCCCCATATAGATATAATCGTCGAGTATGTAATGGCATTCGGTTGAATCCCCCTCTTCTGCATTTCCTGCACAAGATTCGTAGCCTTCTCATGCTCAAGCGACTTCCCATAAATCCTAATCATGGTATTATACGTCACAACATTCTGCTCCACATCCATCCTCTGCATCATCCTAAACAAATGAATGGCTTCCCCGAAAAGCTCAGCATCTCCATAAACCCTCAAAAGAGTATTGTAACTAACAACATTCGGCTCAATCCCCATCTTCCTCATGCTCCAAAACAACCTATCCGCCTCCTTCGCCATATCCAGCTGCCCATACACATCAATCATAACATTACAAGTCGTGATATCCAGCCCACACTTGACCTCATTCATCTCCCGAAACACACCCAACGCCTCCAAAAACTTCTCATTCTCAACGTACATTGTCAACAGCGTCGAGTAGCTCACCGTATCCGGCGCAACCCCCACCGCCCTCATCTCCTTGAGCAAACCTCTCGCCTCCCTAAATAACTTCGCCTTGCCAAACACATTGATCATCGAATTAAACGCAACCAAATCAGGAACTATCCCCATCCTCTTCAGCCGCGAGAAAATCGCAATCGCCTTGGTGTAGTCACACAGCTTCCGTGACAGCTCAATCAAGTTGCTGTAGAGCACCAGGTCGCCGGAGACGCGGTCCTGCTCCATCTTCTGCAGCCACGACAGCGCGGCGTCGAACATGCCGGCTTTTCCGAAAGCAGTGATGAGAGTTGAGTAAGTGTATCTGTCCGGTGATAAAGCCCGGTGGCGCATTTCGTCGAACAGGCCGTGTGCGAGGTCCCACTGGCCGGCGCGGAGGACGTTACGGATGACGACGTTGTAGGCGAAGACGGAGGGAGTGTAGAGAGCCACGTCGTTGATCCAGTCGAGGATGGCGAGGGAGCGGCGCCAGTCGGGCTCGCGGGAGAGGAGGGAGACCATGAAGCGGATGGAGAGGCTGCGGGATTTGTAAGGGGAGAGGAGGGAGTTGAGGTCGTGGTCGTTTTGGGTGGCGCGGATGGAGGCGGCGAGTTCGTCCATGTCGATGGTGTGGTCTAGGAAAGCGGTGCCTTGGAGCTTGCGGCGGTGGCGGGGCGGGTGGGAGGGAGGAGAAGACGGCGTCGTTTTGGGGTTGCGCCAGATGTCTTTGGTGGCGGAAAAGACGGGGAGGCGGGGTTTGGGGGCGGTGGAGGTGAAGGTGTAACTGTGGGGTGTGGGGAGGGGTAGTGATGGGGATGAGAAGGAAGAAGAGGGAGGTGGGTATGGAGGCACTTGCATTGAAGTTGCAGAAGGCGAGAATGTACACATTTCTTTGCGACAGAAGTAGAAATTGGAGGATGGCGAGTCGGAAAGATTGAAAATTTGGTATATAGAGTTGCAGATAGTGAAGAAGAAAATGGGGCGGAGCGTTTGCCTCCACAATTTGTAAACAAATGATATTACTTTTTATTTTACTTGATTAGTTTCTTTTATTATCTTACTAGGTTTAGTGCCTCTCCTACTTGCACCGGGATAAAAAGTGAAATTTCAGGACTATGGATGGAAATGCGTCTCAGGGTGTTTCTAACTTTCTATTAGTCCCGGGAAGCAAGGATGGGCATGTGAGGATGGACAGCTCTTCATAGTAGGGATTAGGGACGGACGACGACGAAAAGTGAGACTGGAGGTAAGGGCAAATCTGTAGGCAGAGACCTTATAGGAATGAAAAGCTTGAGAAGAATGTGACGCCGTTCACTTTGTTTAACATATGCAGACAAGCTTTCTTTACAGTCTACACGACAAGACCAATAATTTGCCGTCATGGCATTACAAACAACATTATATTACCAACGTTCCTGCTTCCCTCGCAGAATTAATGCCTTGCTGGATGATTCACTGCTTACTACCTCATTGAAATCTTTTGATCCAGCATTCAGGAATTGCATCTTTGCCTTCAACTGATCATTTACATTAGCATCCCCAATTATCATCTCATTCTCAGCAAATATACTGAGCAGGGCTTTGTGATCATCATATCCCTCAAAAGTTTCAGGCCCTTTCCCATCTAGTAGAACATCTGTTGTTGAGTCTAATGCACACAAGGGGAAACTTGATTTCGAATTTTTCTGCAACTCTGCTATAATTTGGGCCTATAAAGCAACAAGAAGAGCGACAATGTCTCCAATTTAGTATTTTTGAGCGTTTAAAGACTTCATAGCCGTGGGAAAAATCCATACCTGAGCATTGTTCTTTCTCCGTTCTGCTTCTATTTTAGCGATAAGGGACCTCTCTAGATCATGAGCCTGCATGTCAGCAAGTATTTATATCAAGTACAAACTTTATTGTAAGTAAGATTTTGTAATCAATGTTTATGTTGAGTTCCTGAAAGGATGGCCCTCTGATAGTCTCCTCCATATCTTTAATCATCTGAAGGTTCTGCTGAAACTGTGTTTCAAGTACCTGCATATCACGTACTATTTGGTAAAAGCTCAAAAGGCAGCATAGCTGATTAATCACAAAGCAATTTTTACCTCTATGCCTTGTTCACCATATACATTATCAACTTCAAGTACTCTTAGCAGCTGTGGATCTCTTGTAGTGGATCTCTTGTGCCAAATCAGTTTTGTCAATTCCACAGATGCCTATTATGAGAATGTCATCTGATATTACACCTAACAAAGACTTCATGTATTCTTTACCAGCATCCAATCTGGGTGGGAAAATGGAAACACTCAAGTGTGCATCTTGATATCTACTCAAGACATGTTTTACAATTTCCTTGATGAACTTTGATTGCAGCCTGTGAATCATTGACAAATTTAATCAAAAAAACGATTATAATCATAGAGTGATAGCTAAAGTGAACCATAAACCAAAGACAAACGCACTGAAGTGCTTTACATGCATAAATCTCCCTTGCACAGATCAAACTCTCATAGTTGAATTGGTTGCCATAGTCTAATTGCTAACAATTGTAACTCTTAGTTTTGGTCTCTCTTTGTTGTGGGACTGGGAACATTTCAGTTTTATTCTTCTTTTCTTTGAATAAAAGAACAGTTCAGGTGGGTAAGAAAGAAACAGAAAGAGTTTCCAAAATTACCAAGCAGCAGCATCCTGCATATCAAAGCCATAAGGTTGACTAGCCGCTTCAGTCAACGAGGTCCTCCAAGCCTCCAACTTGTCCTCAGTCCTGCCAGTCCTTTCATGTTGATCAAGTGCTGCTGAAAATGTACCCGTCTGCTGCTGCACATCGCAAGGATCCACGTCAAAGAAAATAGGCATTATGAGCTGACCGGCTTCCTTGTTACACTCTACAATCTTGACCAACTCATCCAGACACCACCCTGAGCTCGCGTAGTTCTTGGAGAACACTATGATGGCGATTCTTGACATCTGTATTGCCTTGAGGAGATCGGAAGAGATCTCGCAGCCCTTTTGAAGATTGACATCGTCTTTGAATGTGGGAACGCCGGATTCAACTAGGGCGTTGTGGACGTCTTTGGTGATGTTGTGGCGGGTGTCCTCGCCTCTGAAGCTTTAGTGAACTGGTCACTTTGGCAGAGTAAAATTTTCTTGTGGACTTGCGAGAGCTTTGACTCCGCGAAAGACTCTGCAAAGTGTCTCGGTATTAGAAGTGATTGTTACAGTTCTGCAGTGTGTGCATCCTTAAATCTGTTCATTTAGCGGGTCTTAATTTTGACACTATGAGCATGTGGGAATATGTGAACTCTAGTTTCCTAGTAAGTGGGTTTCATTGTCAATTTGTGAGCAGCGTAATGACGAGGTTGTTGCGTGTCATTAGGAGATTTGAGCCCGATGGTGATAGCAAATTATGCGTTTTATTTGGGTTAGCTATTTCCATTGCTCAGGAAAGAGTGTGCATACCTACGGGTACTCGTACTTTGAAGCAAATATCACTTAACCCACTTACATGTAAACGTTAGTGGTTCAATGAAGGATTTAGAGTTCTTGAGAAGATTGAAATACTTCAGGATAAATGGGAAGGTTAAAATAGTCAGAGATAGACTTAAAGCAGCACAAAGTGGTCAGAAGAGTTATAAAGATATCCGTAGGAAGGACCATGAGTTTAAAGTGGGTGATTAGGCGATCTTGAAACTACCTCCTTGGGAAGGGGTGGTACGTTTTGGTAACGTGTAAAGCTTGGTCCGAAATTTATTGGTCCTTATGGATTTTTAGATCAAGTTGGCTCTCTTGCGTATCGGTTAGTTTTGCCTCCGAAGTTATTCAAGATACATATTGTGTTTCATGTATCCATGCTTCGCAAGTATATTGTCGATCCCTCTCATGTGCTGCAAGAGCAGCCGATCAGTTTGACGAGAAATTTGTCTTATGAAGAGGAACCGGTTCAGATTCTCAACCGAAAGGAGCAAGTGATTGGGAACAAGACAATCCCACTTATCAAGGTGCTCTGGAGAAGTCATCAAGTAGAAGAAGCTACTTGGGAATCAGAGGAGCAAATGATGCAACAATATCCCTATCTCTTCGAATGACAGGTATGTAAATTTCGATGACGAAATTTTTATAAGGAGGGGAGAATTGTCACATCTCGACCCTTAAATTTTTACCTTATTTACCAGCTTGATTATAATAATAGTTTTTACCGTCTCCGGCATTGAGATATAGTTTATTGGTCCCTAAAAGGGTTTTAAGGGACGTTTATTTCGGAGGATTTATTCGTAGGAGAAAATGTGACGACGGTAAAAATGATAAATTTTAGATAGTAAAAAGTAATTTTTATTAGGGTATTATTTTTGGGGTGTAAATTTTGGAGATGGGTTTTTGTTGATATTGGGTTGGACCGGTTTGGACACAGGCCTAAACCATTTCTCTCTCTTCTCTCTCTCCCTCCCGAGCTCTCTCTCCCTCACCCGTGCAACTTGACCTGCCGGAGAACGAGCCTCTGTCCGAGCCTCTGTCCTGCCGCTAGGGACTGCCGGACTATCCCAGTTTGGACCCCCGCCACCTCCTCTCCCTCCCCGGCCTAGCACCCGAGTCAATACCCTAGTTAGCCTTAGAATTGGTGATTGTGCTAGTTAAGAAAGTTGTAGAGCTTGATGAGAAGATTATTCTGTTAAAATTTCATATGATTTGGAGGTCGCCGGAATCGGCCTCCGGCCGCCGCTACCGGCAGAGCCGGCGCTGTTTTGGAGTTTTGGATGGTTTTAAATGTGTAATAATTAGAAGAGTTTAATGAAGTAAATTGTGGAATTTTTGGATAAGTTTGTGAATTTCCGAAGTTTGGTATTTTTGACGGTTGAATAATGTAGAATCCAGCCGTAGGATTTAAGTCAATTTCTTAGAAATGTTGTATTTACGGCTACTGAGTATGATATTAAAGTTTGGGTCATTTGATTTAAGAATATCGAAGTTAGGCAATGATGAGCGTGTTTATGGCTCTCGGTTAATTTTGTCTATTTTGTATAAATATTGGATTTTTAGTGGGAAATTAATTATATATTTGGAACAGGACGTGAGGAGGCCCGAGCAGAAGAAGCCTCGGAGCGTCATCAGGCTTAGGCCTAATTTGTGAGTGGACTTTGTTTTAATTGAAAAGCATGCGATGAAGTATCTTGTTGATCATTTATTTCTTTTCCTGAGATTTATTTATTTCTCGGATATTTGACAATTTTCCTCATTTGGAGAGTTTTCCGAAAATGAGATTTTTGGTGGATATATATATTTTGGATATTATGAGTATAGTATGTATATAAATGCTAGCTAGCCATACGTGCTTGGTCCGTCATAATGAGGTAAAATATCATTATGGCGTGACGTGAGTATTAGACACAAGCGTCATAGCCCTATATGAAAACTACTTTCTTTTCTGGTTTATTTAGGTTTTCATATAGGGAGTCCACATGTATATATACACTCGCCCTCTTCGGTCATAATGAGGAAAAATACCATTATGGCGCAACGTGAGCGTTAGACGCCAGCGTTGTAGCCTTGTATGAATTTCTATTTTTCTAAATTGTTCTTAGGATTCATACAAGGAGTCTAACGAGTGTAAATACATATGAATATATGTTTATTTATATAGTTTAGCCTGAGAGACTCCATTTTATTTGAGTTGGTGACTAGCCGGTGCTAGTCGTGAAATTGCCAGTTTATGAGTTGAGCGCTTTTGAGCTGCCGCATGCAGTATATTTTCTATGAAATTAAAATGGGAATGCATAAATATTTTTTGTCCACTCACTCTAACGTTATTAAATGTCTTCCCCTAAGCCTTTCGTTTTAAAATGCCCAGTCTGCAGGATTGCATAGTTGAAGTCGGGCGTATATGGAGAAGAGGCATAGTCAATAGTATAGCTTCTGCTCATTTCTATTTATTTCTAGTTTCTTTCCTCTCAAATAGAGTTGCTCTGAATATGTGGTTGTCTTATAGGATCTTTGTTAGATTAGTAAATCTATATTGGGAGATGTTGTGATTTGTGGGGAGCACGAAGGCTCCAAGAGTCTATAAGGTTGGAGTTGGAACCTTTAGGAGTGTTTGCAGGTTTTCGTTAGGAAAGGTTGTCCATTTCCAGGGGAGGTTTTACCGAATTTTGCGATAAATCTTTCATTGGAGGTGGTCCCCGCACGATTTACTCCGGGTTCAGGTTGAAATTCGTGGTGGGTCGTGTCAATCTTGGTTTGACATCGTTAAAGAAAGTAAGTTTGTTCTCTTAGAGCATCTTTAATAGACTCTCTATTTTAACTCCTTAACTATTTTAGAGAGCGTGTTTAGCATTTTTGGATATTTTAAGAGCTCCAGCATACTAGTTAAACTTGAGTTATTATAACTTTTAGCTATCTCGCTAGCTAATGCTATTATGATTTTTAGAGCAACTTTAGTAATGCTAGCCATTTTTAAGTTAAATTTTAGTCAAATTAACTAAAATATCATTTTGGCTAGCCACTTTAGAAATGTGGCTGCATCAATGCTCTCTATTTTAGCTAGCATTACATTAACATTATTCTTCAAATAGAAATTAAATAGTTTAAATATATTTATATATCACGTAAAATATCTTATAAGGAATGTATTAAATTATAGCTAGCCTCATCTGAGTCATCTCGCTAGCTAAAAGTCATAATAACTCAAGTTTGGCTAGTCTGCTGGAGCTCCTAAAACATCCAAAAAAAGCTAAACACTCTCTCTAAAATAGCTAAGGAGTTAAAGTAGAAAGTCTGTTAAAAATGCTCTTAGCTATCTCGCTAGCTAAAGAGATGACTCAGATGAGGTTAGCTATAATTTAATACATTTATTGTAAGATATTTTATGTGATATATAAATATATTTAAACTATTTAATTTTTATTTAAAGAATAATGTTGATATAATGCTAGCTAAAATAGAAAGCATTGATGCAGCCACATTTCTAAAGTGGCTAGCCAAAATGACATTTTAGCTAATGTGATTAAAATTTAACTTTAAAATGGCTAGCATTACTAAAGATGCTCTTACAATTCATCTTTACTAAATTCGTACATATATAGATGGGGTCCGGTTTAAGGGACATCTTATTTTACACCAATTTTGACATTGTTTGTGTGCCATTAGATTTTAAAATGTTCAATGGTTGAGATTTATTGTTTGAATGTTGTCAACAGACTACCAAGTGAAGTGGAAATGACATGGCATTATATATTTCTAACAAGTTAAATTTTCCTTCTTAAAAAAACAAAATTATAATATGGAAAATCAAACCAACAAAAACTATAAAAAAAATATAAAAAAAGAGAAGAAGTTGATGAATAGAAAAAGAAGAACGGGCAGAGAATGATAGGAATACAATTGAAGGCCTCCTCAAATCCATATTATATTCTTAATTGAATTATATATTTTCCATATTCAAATTCAAAGCAAGAAGAAGGAAAACGAAATCGAATTAAGGAGAGTAGCATCATAGATTCATTGCTTCAATTTATGTCAGCGAAATAAAGAACAAGTATCAGTATTTAGTGATTATGGAAGCCAACCCTAGTTATAGAACTTTGGCTGAACAAGAATCAAGAATAAACCTTGTTGATCAATTCTATGGCTTTTTATGAAAGGGAAAGAAATTTAGTCATGGGTAACCCATATATCTCACAACTGAAGAGATGATTGTTAGAAGAATTAGAATTCAATCGATCTGTTTCAATAGACCTGGTTCTCTGCTCGATCGTTCGACGTCGACTTCTTCTTTTTCTATTCAACTTTTTCTCACTTTTTTTTTCAGTTTTGTTGGTGATTTTCCAAATTTTAATTTTAGTTTTTCCATGAAGAAAATTTAACTTAGATTAGAAATATATAATGTCATGTCATTGTCTGTTAACATTATTCAAACAATAAATCTCAACCGTTGAGCATTTTAAACTCTAATGACTCACAATCGGTGTCAAAATTTATGTAAAAAATTACGTCCCTTGAACCGGACTCATATAAATGACTATGGTAGACAAAAATGTCGGCTCTTCTTATTATTGTGAAACATATTAATTCACTAAATGTTGGATCTTACAAGTGCCAATGTTCGTAAATATGGATGCACGAGTGCTAAAGGCAATGTGTGAGCAGGAGCGGAGCTGTGTCACGACCTGACGGGGTCTGGACCCTGTCAAAGTTCTGATTGACACACTGATGTGCATGCAATTTTTCATAAACTACCCACTATATACCTTCCATTTACATAGTGGACCCTCCAACCCTATTACAAACCCACGTAATGTTCTATTTTGATGTACACAAGGAAAGTATTATAGTAATAAGAATACATGTAAAACAAATAACAAATTAGGTTTTTATTTTTTATATTTTTTAAACAAAAGTCAAAATAAGATATTACTATTACAGTTTTATAAAGAAGCTATTAGGTACTGAAGGAATAGCTCTTTATGGTTGATCGAAGCTCTCAGTAGCCTCTACCATGATTCTTCAGCAGTACCCTCTTCCTGCAATTTAAAGGCATCATCTGATCTTTTGAATCTTATTAATGTATTTTTGATTGAACTTGTTACACTTCTCAATTTATCACGGCTACATTTTCATGTTTTCTTCCATTTGTATATGAAAAAAAATCATAATTAACAACGTGTGCACTTAACAAGTAGTTAGTTAAAAGAAAAATGAATAGAACATTCTAATATAGTGTTTCATGACGGAGTTTATTGTCGATGCTTTTAATTAATTTTTTCTTATTAACAAAATATTATTTTACCCTTTACGTCTAGACTCTCTTAAAATATAAATTCTGACTACGCCACTGTGTGTAAGTATTTTAAGCTGGTAATATATAACGAAGACGTCTACATCATTCCAGATGGGGAACCACTTGAGAAGGTGTTCTTCATCACAAGAGGTACGCATGGTCTCACACAACTTGTAATGCCAATGTTGCCGGAAGTATTACCAACGGGGGTTTATCAATTATTAAGTGTCTTGTGAGAGGTGACCTTTATGGAGATAAGCTACTAAATTGGGCTACAACTAAATTTGCCTCATTTTCTGAGTTTTCTATCTCAACTAGGACTCAAAGCTCAGAAAAAAGTCGAAGGATTTGTTTTGAGACTTGAGAGCCAACGACTTGAAGAGTGTTACTAAATTATTGTGGTACTTTTCTAGTAAGAATCTCCAGCAATTGAACAATTCTGAGTTGGAGGAATGGAAGAATTTGACAGCTTCTTCCATACAACTATACAAGCGAGATGGCGCCTGCGTCATGAAAGGCTTATTAAGATAGTCTGAAAAAGTAAATTATAAACACTACATATTATTTTATGTATGTATCTACGTTTATACACACATCAAATATAGGCTCAATTAAATGTTATTTGGCATATGATGTTATTATGTGTATATTATGTTTGTATTGCTCTTGAAAATGGACACTTCTTTTATTTTTAGCTATCGTTAGTCTTAACTAAGTGGTTAGCTAGAATTTTTTCTATGTTATGTAATATTTGATTTTTATCAACCAACGAATATTTAGTTCAAAATTAGACCTCAATTAGCTCATGAATATCGTAACAGATTAGTAGATAGTTTCTTTGACATATCCACCACCCATTTGATTATATAAAAATGCTTTCCCATCCTAAAAAGAATGGCAATCCGTCTATGTCTACATCAGACACTTGGTTTATGATAATTCAAGCGCGGTAAACTGGACATGTGATTGCATCATTTCATTCATTTGCATGACGTTTAGTTGCTTGTCTTAGTTTAGTCGTCTAAAAGGAAAAATAATGCAAACAATATCCAACTTTTTATGAAAACTAACTTTTGTGATCTTCATTTTTAAAAATTTTAAAATGGTATCACATGTTTTTATCCTAATTGAAAAATTGTATCTAGAACCGTTACTTCCGTTAAAAATACTGACGATAAAATAATTTTTATTATAAAATGACTATTTTACCCTTTACTTATTGTTTTTCAATTCTTTTTTAGAAAGCTGAGCTCGACCAAACAAGTTTATTCTCATATTGAGCGAAATGATACCGATCTTCAGATTGACCAAACTGTATACTTTACAGTTTACACACACTCAATTAGCACACCCCTCATCCCCACAAACTGATTATGCACGTAAAATACCGTTGTAGAGTTTTTAAAAATTAAGATACCAAGTTAGCTTCCCTAAATGTTACCATTTTCCTGTCTAAAAAGACTGAATAGTTAGAAATTCGGTTTATCTCCTAGGGTTTTAAAGTGTGTGATCGCTTCCCTCCGGTGGCACGTCCAACGACGCTGCTGTCGAACGAGAGATGCGGGAGTATAGGCGGTGGGCAAGCCTTGTAGGCCGGTGGTGGTAGGCGAGAGTTGGGGGCTTTTCCAGTGAGCGTTGGTCTAGAGATGTTACTGGTGGCATTGAGTTTTGTTTCGGTGTGAAGCTATTCAGATCATGGTGGCGGCGAGGCGGTGCCTCGCTGGGAAGAAGGTGTGGCGTTGTGGGGAGGAGATGGCGGTGACAGCCTAACCAGATCAATTCCTATTCAGGTTTGGGCTTCTTTGTCGTGTTCTGGTATAGATCTGGGCGAGACGGTGGTTTGCCTCCCTCTGGCTGTCGTGGTCGTGCAACTTCTGGTGGAAGCCATCGCTGATGGCGTGACGTCGGGATAACGCTCAGCAGTTGGTGATCCTTGGGCCGGGTTCCTTTGGCTGGTCCGCTTCTTGCAGTCCAATGGGAATGGGTTGGGTCTTGGGCCTAGGTCTGGTTTGTTTATTTTTTTTAGGGTTTTGTTTTCTTTAGTTTTTAGTTTGGTTTGGTTGGTGTCGTCTCTCCTCTTTGAGCAAGGGTTTAGGGATTTGGTAGGTTTGGTGTCATCCCTCCTCTTTGAGCGAGGGGTTAAGGTGTTGGTAGGTTTAGGGTCGTATTGTGGGGTGTGTCATGGTTATGGTGTTGTTTTTATGAACTATTGGTTTTAATGTCGATTATTTCTTATTGTTAATGTAATTAGGAGGTTCAATGTACATATTTGCTGACAGTTTTGACATATAATGTTTGGAATTATTGTTTCTTCTTGAGATTGGCTGGATGTATTATGGCTTCTGAAATATGTTAGGTTACGGTTGAAGGATGTTCTTGTCCACTGTAATCGTTGTTTTAGGTAGGGAGGAGTGTGGAGACTGTTGTCTACCACCGAAATCTCATGATTTGTAACTTCGATTTATTTTAATAGAATATTTCCCTTCTTCTAAAATAAAAAATAAAAAAATAAAATAGTTGGTTGCCTTCATGTTGCGTATGAGCCTAGTGAATTTGTCAAGTAGGACATGTTGGTGAATGGTGAGTTAATGTTGATGATAGATGTCAACTCTTTCAATGGCTGATTGAGCTGACTTTTTTTTAATGGAAATTGAGCCGACTCTGTAAACGACGGTTGTTTTGAATTTAGTTGCTTAAATTAACAAATCAACCAAACAAATAGCAACTGGCAACTTCATTATTTGTCAACTTGCTTGTGACCTACAAGACCACACAATGAAAAAAAAAAAACGAGGTACAGGTATTATTAGTTTTTTTATTTTTTATTTTTTATTTATTTTATTATATATATTATCTTTGCTATTAGAAAATCAGGCATTACTTTGGTATCTTTAGTGATGCATTTTTTTTTTTCAATTACCTAAAAAAATCAACTAGCAAAAATAGTTACTATGACCTAAGAAGAAGAATGACGTGGTAGTTTCATCCTAATTTTAGTGGAATTTTTTTTAGTGGAGTTTCATCTTACTTTTAGTGGAGCAGTTATCAACACAAAAAATAGGATTAACAGATTCATCCAGTTCAAGTGAAACTTCTTCCATATTCTGATCCCTGTGTAGATACACGGGTAAAAGGCTAGTTTGTTTTAACCAAATGAGAAAATTTCTTTTTATGTTTTAAAAAAAAAAAATTATTATATAACTCACACACCCTACATACGTTAGTAAGGTTTGAATCTATGACATCAACGTTGTTGGTTAGCCAACCTAACCAACCAGGTCACTACCCACCGACATTCTTTTATGGTACTTGAGGTTTGAGGAATGTCAATTTAGACAGTATGATACCTTCATGTTAAAAAAAAAACAATATGATACCTTATGGTGATGGGGTTTTGAAATTGGCCGTAGGGGATAGAGTTATAAGCATATTGCAGCATTGTGCTGCTGAGCTACATGCTTTGATTCTTGGTATATGGAAACAATGAAGAGGCGTGGCTTGACTCCTGCGTGGGTGGAAACTGACTACTATGAAGCAGTTAAATTGGTCAATGGAGGTGGAGTGTTATGCATTTGCTCATGATGGTGTTTTGGTAGAGAAAATCATATTTCTTCTCAAGGTACTTGGTCTGCAGAACATCTCTTATGTACATCGGAGTGGTGTTGCTCATGTCGTGGCAACTAGAGTAGTACGGTTGGAGGGGCGTTTTATATGGTTAGGGGTTAGGCCCGATTGGCTCATGGATGTTATCTTTGATATGATAGACCCGTAACTAGTTCAAATAGTTAGAACGTGTGTAGGACATATTTGTCTACTACCGGTATTTCCTTTTCTTTGTCAGAATCTTCTTCAGGAATAAAATTTCTCTTCATTCTCAAAAATATGATACCTTATGTATAAAGGAAGACAGTTTGAACCTCAAGTACTACTTTTTTGCATATAGTACTTTTGTTTTCCCTATAAATTTGGACATGCATGTGGCTATTCTAAGAGTTGATTTTGTATCTAGTCCAAATTTTAAAGATAAAACCTTAATTCATTTTTCTAGGTTTTTTTTTATTTTTTTATTATTTTTTTTTCCGAAACCAATTATCAACTCTATTAATAATTCAGCAAAACAACATACATCAGTGGAGCGGTCCGAAAAAGCCATTTACTACACAATTCAACCATTTAAAATCTACGAAGCATATCCAAAATCTACTCTATTCTTTATATGGAAAACTTTTGTTACAGATAACATGACCGTCCTTGGCGCTATCTAGAGCAAGCATAGAGGTCACATATCTCCTACACCCAAAACCGAGTCTAATTGGACTCAGCCCAAAAATAGGCCCATATCCAAATACTAAGGGCACCTAGAGAATTGGGTAGCCCCCCTCCTCCTCCTCCTCTACCACGCCGACCACGGTATCGAGAGCAACATCTCTGCCCCAAAGAAACCCTAGCCACAAAGAGAAAATGTCGACAACCCTCCTTATTACTGTCAAATTTTAACTGAAACAACAAGTCGAGACTCATTCAGATATATTAAATTTGTGGCATTAACCACCGCGATTAAAGTAGCTTCTCAGATCTTTTTCAAAAAAAAAAAAAAAACTAGCTTTTCAGAAAGTACTAAATAATCTCTTCAAAAATAATAATTCTGTTTTATCTATATACTTATATATATAGCCTATAGGCTATAGCCTTTGTTGTCTGGCGGAGTTGGTATAGAAGACGGGGTCAAGACTGATAACCCATAGTCAACCCTCCTTCCTTTATAAAAAGCACCATAACATGAATTAAAATTCATCCGTGTCTCAATCTTCCAAACTTCTGCTCTTCATAGTTCGCTTAGAAGATCCGCAAGTGTTCTATTCTCCCGTAACGATTCAATTCTAATCAGCAGGTTAGTTACTGCATTGGGCTCATGGTCCTTTTATTACGGTGCTGCTAGATGTACCTAGCAAAATACTAAGTAGATCCAACAAACTTTATACACCCAACAAATTTATAAAATTTCTAAATAGACCCGGCAACCTTCTAATAATACAATTTCTTTGTTAAACCCAGCAAAACTCAAGAATAAATTCACACCCAGCAAAATTCTTCTTAGACTCTTCTCAGAAAAGATGCAAGTTTGTCACTAGTTTATGTGCAGGCTCTTCGCCAACAGCTTGATCAAATGCAGGCACATGAGGTAGGTTGCCTTTTCTATATTGCCAGTTATAACATTACTCTTTTTTTTTTTTTTGGCATAGCTAATTTATATTCATTTTCAGATTGTATGGGATCATTATTGTGGTCATAGGGATTCTCATCAATTATTAGATATTTCATTCTATGCAGGGATGCTAAAGTGTTTGGATATTGTTGAACCATATTATCCAGATAGGGTTCTGAGACAATTTGGTCGAGTTCAAACGATTCCTCACAATCCATATACCCCTTCTCGTGTTCGATGAGTTTCTGATTCCAAATCATACAAGGTTGTGTACCAGTACTTTGATGGGTTGTGGCAACGATGGCAAGAAAGTACTCCAGTTAAGTTTTCATATGACTGCACTTCAGAATACTTATCGTGGTACCAAAACATCACACATCCCTATGTTCAACATCTTGATCGGTCAGACGAATGGTTAATTTATTTTCAATCATATTCAAAATGAACATACCTTATTAGAAGCATTTGAAACCATAATTGCACTCCCAACTTCATCAATATATATCCAGATTAAACTCTTGAAGCACAACAATATAGTGAAATGGGAAACGTTGTTTAAGGTTTTGTTGGAACTAACAATGTGTTTACGTTAAACTTAAATTGCTGGGTACATTTAAAATTACTAACTAAAAGAATTTTAAAATTTTAGGTTTCTTTTGTTTATTATCTTAATAATAATGACTACAAATGTCATTTCAGATGAGGATAAAATTGTCTTTTCAGTAAAGTTTGTTTTGCTGGGTCTATCTAGTATTTTGCTGGGTACACCTAGTAGTACCCTTTATTATTTTGTCTCATCTTTACTATCATAATTTCTTCTGGATTTAAATGTTGTTTATCATGTAAGATGGGCCTCACCCAAATACATAAGAACCCTAGCCTCCTCTCATTTTCATTTTCATTTTCATGAGGTAAAATGAGAGGAGGAGAAGATCCCTTCCATCGACGACAAGTGTATTCATAAATGTCTCATTTTAAAAATCCTCGATCATTTATTTGGCCAAAAAAAATAATATCCATGATAGCTTCCTTATAAATTCTCTATTATAGAAAAACAAAAGTAAAACATTTGAGTTATTTTTCTTCTCCAACTCTAAAAGCTTGCTTATTTTAGAGAATTCATGATCATTCCCCAAATTATTCTATAAAGTTATAGAGTTTGCTGTAAATATAGAGAATTTGGGTTTCTCTTTTCATATTCCCTATTTTGAAGAAAATGTTAGAGCAAAACACTTAAAATCTTCTTCAAAATGAAGAAAATAGAGAAAATAAGGAAGCTGGAGTTTCTTTTAATATTCGGAAAAAATTGTAGGTGCAATTTACATCAATTAATTAACCAGCATTTTTTTCTCAATAAAAACAATTATTTTTTTCTTTAACCCATCCCAATGCACAAGAATCGAATACTTAACCAGCATCGATACAGAAATTATTCTATCGCCTATTGATCATTTACTATACTTTATTTTTACAAACAGTTACGGGTATAGTTCGGGCAAACCTTAATTATATACGTTTGCTTGTGTTCTTATTCAGAATGTCAGATGCAAAGAGAACTATTGAGGAGGGGCAACCTTCTGGACAAGATGGAGGACGTAATACGGTCAGTGCACTTGCAAGATGGCCAAAACCAGATGATATCCTTACCATGGCCTTCTCAGGGAAGACTAGGAAAATATTTACATCTGAGGAGTGGAGAAAGATAGGTCCATCCGTCACAAGATGGCATCATATATTTGTAATATCATGTGTATGTGCTGTGTTGATTAATCCTCTCTTTTCTTACATTTTCGTAAGGGACGACGATAAGAAATGCGTGAAAGCGGACGGCAAGTTGAGGTTTGTGTATCTCATTCTACGGTCCGTCACAGATGTCTTTTATATAATCGACTTCTTTTTTAAAGGAATATTGATACGTCTTGCTTATGGGAAAGCAATGAAATTATACAAGCACGGATTTGCTCGAAGCCTATTACTTTCCTTTGTCCCTCTCTTCTTCGTTTGTCTTCCCATTCCACAGGTAAGAGAAACCTATTGTCAATAATCAATTTGTTTGTTCCAATCTCTCCTGGATTTTAGATTTTATGTTTTAAATTTCTAAGTGATGCTTTAGTTACTTAATTTGAATGTACAGTAGGTATTACATGCAGCTTTAATTTCTCATGCAGATAATACCTACTCTTGAGCAATGGATATACGTATGTACTAACATTTTTTTGTTCTTCTATTCTTTCTAAACTTTCCATAGGTGATACTGCTAATGTTCACTTCATCAAATCGTATGGATGCTATTCTACTTCTCGCTCCATTTCAATACGAGCTACGAGTCTTCTTTATTTACGGACTGCTTCGGCTACGTCGCAACAAGACTGGATTACGCGGATGGGTTAAACGCATATTAATTGCTTTTCCATTCATCCTAGTAGCTCATGTAAGTTTTTTTTTTTTTTTTTTTTTTTTTCTGAGAATAAGCAGCTCATATAAGTTGATCTCAAGTTTAAACTTAATTTCTCTCTCACAAACTGGAAAAGTTTAGCTTAATGACCATATGGTAGGACTTCTTTTTTTTTTCAAACTTTTTCATGAAAATAGTTTGATTTTCCTTTCCTACGTTAAAGCTAGTCTAGCATTCTTTTTTTTCCTTGAAACGCAAAATTAGTCTAGCTATTTATGAAGTATTTGCTGGCCTTTTCAGCTATTTGGATCCGGATGGTATTATCTTGCTCTTTCACGAGTGCGAGATTGTTGGCGGGATGCATGTAAAAAGACGAATGGTTGCCATTTTGAAACGAATTATCTGACTATTTGTACTGACGACAGACGGTTCAAAAGTATCAATAGCACGGTTCTGATTGGAATTAATAATTTTTGTCCAATAAATCCGGCAAATGCAACCATATTTGATTTTGGTATTTATCTCTACGCTCTTCAGTCTAATATGACAACGTCAGGGAATGTTTCACACACAGAGTTTTTGGTGGGGTCAAAATGTGGCAGAGTTTTTGGTGGGGTCTGCGAAATTTAAGGTTTGTTCATATAAACAAGAGTGATGATTTTGACATTCCATTGTATATATATATATATATATATATATATATATATATATATATATATATATATATATATATATAAAAGTTCTGAAGCGGGCGTTCGCACTCAGCTTAAAGTGCGGATGTCTTTTCGTTCTCCACCGGACGGCTTTGACAACTGCGTGTCTCCACCCGAGCGGACACTAGAGGCGTCCCCGACCACTTTTCATTCCCGACGAGATTAATTTGAAGGTCTAGGCAGCAACCTCTATCTAAAACTTCACACAAGATCGATCTTGCCGGAAAACTGGAATTCGGCTGACTCGTCGGGAATCAAAAGTGGTCGGGGATGCCTCTGGTGCATGTCCGTTCGGGTGGAGGCGCGCCGTCGTCGGAGCTGTCCGGTGGAGAACGGAGGGACGTCCGCACTTTAAGCCGAGTGCGGACGTCTACACCAGAACGCGGCTATATATATATATACAGGCTTTCTCTGCTACACACGTTCGCATTTATTCTTACGGTACACATTTCACTTTAGACTCACTTTTCAATCGAATTTTCACATCTCCATCATCTAGTCTTTAGATACTAATGTATAGATCATCTCTGCAAAATTTTAGCCAATTTGATTATCATTAAGACACTCAAAACAGCGTTTTTCTGTTATAAACATGAACGGTTCAAGTTCGACAGAACTATGTTTTTCTGAAATTCTTTTATATAATAACATCTAAAATTACAACCATGGAGTGACCGGTGTACACAGTAGTGTTCACATGATCACTTAGTGACCAAAGAAATCATCATCAATCACCGTTAGATGTAAATCCAATGATGGAAAAAAAAACAACTTAATTTTAAGATAATCCTTTCCACCTTTGGATTTACATCTAACGGTGATTAACCATGATTTCGTTGGTCACTAGGTGACCATGTGAATACCATTATGTCCACACATACACACACCTCGCTGCCTAACATACCAACCATTACAGTTGACAATAACCGATCACGTTCAACTATAACTAAACCTATTCCAAAAATCTTGATATATCGATATTTAGAGCATCTCTTCGTCACGATGGATAAACTTATTAGAAGTACTCAAGTAGTTCAAGTATCTATTGAAATAATATATTTCTCTACTGATTGATATTTCGTTTTTGCAGTTCTCTTGGTTCAAACCTTCAGACAAGTGTTGATGGAACGGAAATTGCTGTTGCGATTACTGTATGTATTACTGGCGTGGTGCTATTTCTGGTGTACGTCAGTGAGATGAGACAGGTTGGTCTTCATATAAATGATACGTTATTGTCTTTCTTTAAGCTTAGAACTTTTTATTAAATAAAAACAGAAACACCACAACACAAAACCTCAAAGCTTAGATCTTTACATACATAGTACATATATATGTATATGTACAGGGAACATCTAACAGAGGACAATTTTTATTATTTTACGTTAGTAGATGACTTAGTTTAATGATTTAAACCCTTACTTCTCTTGATTCATATGGAACAACCATGTCTACAAAATATAATTAACTGATCCCATAATCATTTTGTAATTCAAAATTGTGTAAACAATTATAGGTTGTTAGATAAAATTAAAATAAATATTATGTTAATAAAATGGTTAAACATTTTTTATTTCAGCTAATGTTTTATAGGATTATTCATATATATGTCTATAGGTAACTAGAGAATAAGTTGTCAACATACTGCAAAAACTAAAAACATCATCAATTTAAGAGTAAGGATGTCAATCTCTAAAACCGGACTTGTTTATATCGGGGACCATATATTTCTGCACCAATATTAATAAACCATATAACATACACGCAGGTGTTAACATCAAGAGTAAAGGAGCTTAGGTTGCGCGAACCATGAACCCAGATGTAGATTTGTGGTTAACTAAGATGGATCTCCCCGAGGGTTTTGTTCCAGCGCGAACAGATTTAAAGAAGACTATTACGAAAAATATCAGACAAAAACTTAGAGAAAACAAACATGTTGATTCGAACGATTTCCTCTCTATCCTTCCCATACAACATAGAAGAGATATCATGAGTCATCTGCGTTTGACTTCGTTAAAGAAAGTAAGTACTTAAATAATTAACTCGGTAACTACCATTTATGGACCGCATTGTACGTTAACGTGACAATGGTTCATACATGCAGGTGCCAAAGCTTATTGAGAAGCTGATATATTCAGATAATCAAGAGTGGAATGAAAGAGTGTTGAAAGCAATATCTGACCATCTTACGCCTGTAGTATATCCAGAAGACAGCTATATCATGCGACAGAAGGAACCACTCGAGAAAATGTTATTTATCACGCAAGGCAGAGCATGGTTGTACGCATCAAGTGGAAATGCAAGCAGAGCTAGTAGTAGTTCTAGTTCATGTTCATCAACTATCAGGTGTCTCGAGGAAGGTGATTTCTACGGAGAAGAACTAATAGAGTGGTCCTTAACCAAACTTGCTTCAAATTCTGAGTTTCCCATCTCATCTGGTACAGTGAAGGCTGACACAAAAGTTGAAGGATTTATTCTAAGGGCTAACGACTTGGAGAGAGTTGTATGTAACTTCTGGTGGTATTATTCTCGCCGAAACCTAGACCTTGGGCAATTGGATGTTTATGAGTACGAGAGGTGGCGTAATTTGGCAGTTTCTTCCATCATGAGAAAATTGCGCCAACTTCGTGTTAATAGGCCTGAGACTTTGAGGGCGGAAGAAAACCATGCATGTACTCATTTACATGTTATGGGTAAAAGATTATTGGCAGCTTGCAAATGTTTCAGACCTTCGACTACATCACCACAGGAGGTCGAGTTGGTAAGATACACTCCATCCAAGATCGTATCTCCACATATGGGTTCGAATCCTCCCAACACCGATTGAAGTTGATGTTAATTTATTCTTAGTGATCGGGAGAAAAAACGTTATAATAATAACCCCGATATATATTACTCTGTGTGCATAAATCTTTTTACAATACCGTGTGATTTAAACCTTCGATCGTTTCTAGCTAAATAAGGAATTGAAAGTGCTACGCCGCTACGGCGCTACCAATTATGTTTCTCTTCTCATATATTATGTAAAAGTTATTGTCAACCCAGTCTACTACCATGTCCAAGAGTTCATTTGTTAAACAGCTCTCATCTGCAACACCCATGTTAAAAGAAATACTTCATCCTCTGTTAATTAATTACACAAGCAATTAACCATAAAATAACTAGTAAGTTGCATGTTCAAATATTGCTTTCATTACCTTTGAGAGGTGCAAATCCTTTCTCCACCAAAGTGGGAATTGATTTCAAGCTCATAAATCCGACTGCCGCCAAAGTAAAGAAGAGTGCTACAGGAATTCCAAGTTCTTCAGCAACTGTGATGGTGAACGTCATGAAGCCATCCAAGACAATGCTAGTCACCGGAAGATTCATATTGGCGCCATTCAGTTTGTTGAGGAGGTTACGGAGTGGAGCCAAGGAATTTTTTCTTACAGAATCAAACATCATTTCCTGGGAGTCCTTTTCATCTGAACTTGGAAAGCCGTCTGGAATAGTTTCAAACCGAAAACCAGGGAAGTGATCAAGAGAGTTGGGTCCAAGAGATTTAAGAAAACGTTTGTGGTTGAACTCTGTGTTGACAAAGGTGACATGAAAACCTTTATGGTGGAGGAGTTGAGCAAACTGAAGCATTGCCTTGATATGGCTCTGAAATGGCAAAGGAATGCATACAACATGAGGCTTATTGCCTACAGCTATTAGATGAGGACACATCTCAGATTGAGTATACTGTATTCAAACAAATACAGGGCAGCTTCTATATATAAGACTCACAAATCAAAGCCAAAACCTAATTGAAAACCCAATTCACCAAAATCACAAAGCAACCAAATTTTTAAGGCTTAGTTTGAAGGTGGGTACCTGAGACCGTTCTCGTTGAAGGTGACGGCGATGACCTTGCCCTCTTGGAGCTGCCGCCGGAATCGCCGCGTCTTCAGCCTTCTCTGCTGCCATGAGAGATCGAACTCAACTCAGCTCGTTGGGCGCTTTTATTATTTCGGCGAAGTGCTAATACTAGGATCCAAATGCCATAATTGCCCCCAGGATCCAATTTATTCACAGAAGCACCAATCCTTCAGAACAACCTCACAACATCAAGGTCAGATCTTTAGATGCATTACATTTCCATCTCTATCCCCTCATCTATGATGTGTGTGATGAATGTCTCAAACTCTTTGAGGCAAAGTGTGAACAGATTTCAGGTCACTAGTGTTAAACCATTGGAAGTCAGAAGAATTTTCACAATGGGACTTCCATTTACTTCCCATCATGCAGGTCAAATTCTTTTTGGCCCAAAGAAGAAGGCCCTGTCCAATTTCCCTGCCCTGCCCCATATAGATATAATCGTCGAGTATGTAATGGCATTCGGTTGAATCCTCCTCTTCTGCATTTCCTGCACAAGATTCGTAGCCTTCTCATGCTCAAGCGACTTCCCATAAATCCTAATCATGGTATTATACGTCACAACATTCTGCTCCACATCCATCCTCTGCATCATCCTAAACAAATGAATGGCTTCCCCGAAAAGCTCAGCATCTCCATAAACCCTCAAAAGAGTATTGTAACTAACAACATTCGGCTCAATCCCCATCTTCCTCATGCTCCAAAACAACCTATCCGCCTCCTTCGCCATATCCAGCTGCCCATACACATCAATCATAACATTACAAGTCGTGATATCCAGCCCACACTTGACCTCATTCATCTCCCGAAACACACCCAACGCCTCCAAAAACTTCTCATTCTCAACGTACATTGTCAATAGCGTCGAGTAGCTCACCGTATCCGGCGCAACCCCCACCGCCCTCATCTCCTTGAGCAAACCTCTCGCCTCCCTAAACAACTTCGCCTTACCAAACACATTGATGTGGAACATGCCACGACAGTGCGGCGTCGAACATGCCGGCTTTTCCGAAAGCAGTGATGAGAGTTGAGTAAGTGTATCTGTCCGGTGATAGAGCCCGGTGGCGCATTTCGTCGAACAGGCCGTGTGCGAGGTCCCACTGGCCGGCGCGGAGGACGTTGCGGAGGACGACGTTGTAGGCGAAGACGGAGGGAGTGTAGAGCGCGACGTCGTTGATCCAGTCGAGGATGGCGAGGGAGCGGCGCCAGTCGGGCTCGCGGGAGAGGAGGGAGACCATGAAGCGGATGGAGAGGCTGCGGGATTTGTAAGGGGAGAGGAGGGAGTTGAGGTCGTGGTCGTTTTGGGTGGCGCGGATGGAGGCGGCGAGGTCGTCCATGTCGATGGTGTGGTCTAGGAACGCGGTGCCTTGGAGCTTGCGGCGGTGGCGGGGCGGGTGAGAGGGGGGAGAAGACGGCGTCGTTTTGGGGTTCCGCCAGATGTCTTTGGTGGCGGAAAAGACGGGGAGGCGGGGTTTGGGGACGGTGGAGGTGAATGTGTAACTGTGGGGTGTGGTGAGGGGTAGTGATGGGGATGAGAAGGAAGAAGAGGGAGGTGGGTATGGAGGTAGCATTGAAGTTGCAGAAAGCGAGAATGTACACATTTCTTTGTGACAGAAGTAGAAATTGGAGGAGGGCGAGTCGGAAAGACTGAAAATTTGGTATATAGAGTTGCAGATAGTGAGAAGAAAATGGGGAGGAGCGTTTTGCCTCCACAATTTGTAAACAAATGATATTACTTTTTATTTTACTTCATTAGTTTCTTTTATTATCTTAATGTGTCCCTCTCCTACTTGCACCAGGATAAAAATGGGTCTCAGGGTGTTTCTGTTAGTCCCTGGAAGGAAGGATGGGCATGTGAGGATGGACAGCTCTTCATAGTAGGAATTAGGGACGGACGACGACTGAAAAGTGAGACTGGAGGTAAGGGCAAATCTGTAGGCAGAGAACTTATAGGAATGAAAAGCTTGAGAAGAATGTGACGCCGTTCGCTTTCTGTAACATATGCAGACATGCTTTCTCTACAGTCTACACAACAAGACCAATTTACCGTCATGGCAATACAAACAGCATTATATTACAAACGTTCCTGCTTCCCTCCCTGAATTAATGCCTTGCTGGATGATTCACTGCTTACTACCTCATCGAAATCTTTTGATCCAGAATTCAGGAATTGCATCTTTGCCTTCAACTGATCATTTACATTAGCATCCCCAATTATCATCTCATTCTCAGCAAATATACTGAGCAGGGCTTTGTGATCATCATATCCTTCAAAAGTTTCAGGCCCTTTTCCATCTAGTAGAACATCTGTTGTTGAGTCTAATGCATACAAGGGGAAACTTGATTTCGATTTTTTCTGCAACTCTGCTATAATTTGCGCCTATAAAGCAACAAGAAAAGCGACAATGTCTCCAATTTAGTATTTTTGAGCGTTTAAAGACTTCATAGCTGTGGGAAAAATCCATACCTGAGCATTGTTCTTTCTCCGTTCTGCTTCTATTTTAGCGATAAGGGACCTCTCTAGATCATGAGCCTGCATGTCAGCAAGTATTTAGATCAAGTACAAACTTTATTGTAAGTAAGATTTTGTAATCAATGTTTATGTTTGAGTACCTGAAAGGATGACCCTCTTATAGTCTCCTCCATATCTTTAATCATCTGAAGGTTCTGCTGAAACTGTGTTTCAAGTACCTGCATATCACATACTATTTGGTAAAAGCTCAAAAGGCAGCATAGCTGATTAATCACAAAGCAATTTTTACCTCTATGCCTTGTTCGCCATATACATTATCAACTTCAAGTACACTTAGCAGCTGTGGATCTCTAGTAGTTATCAATATTCTGCTTCCTGAGCCAAACCAATCCCGGCTCCTAGCAAGTGCATTTAACTGGTCTAGCTTATTCAGATTGTCAAGAATGAAAAGCACTCTTTTTCTTCGTGCTTCATATTTGATCAACTCAGTTCCTTCCTTAACATCATTTATGTCTACATTGTCCACTTCCAGCATATCTGAAAGGAACCTCTTTTGCAAGGCAACTAGTCCATTGGGTTGTTCTGCCATCTTGTTCACATCTTTAATAAAACTGCTGCTTTCAAACCTATGAAAATTCTGGTCATACGCTTCTTGCGCCAAATCAGTTTTGTCGATTCCACAGATGCCTATTATGAGAATGTCATCTGATATTACACCTAACAAAGAATTCAGGTATTCTTTACCAGCATCCAATCTGGGTGGGAAAATGGAAACACTCAAGTGTGCATCTTGATATCTACTCAAGGCATGTTTTACAATTTCCTTGATGAACTTTGATTGAAGCCTGTGGATCATTGCAAATTTAATCACAAAAACGATTATAATCATAGAAAAATGATAGCTAAAGTGAACCATAAACCAAAGACAAACACACTGAAGTGCTTTACATGCATAAATCTCCCTTGCACAGATCAAACTCTCATGTTGAATTGGTTGCCATAGTCTAATTGCTAACAATTGTAACTCTTTGTTTTGGTCTCTCTTTGTTGTGGGACTGGGAACATTTCAGTTTTCTTCGCTTCTTTGAATAAAAGAACAGTTCAGGTAGGTAAGAAAGAAACAGAAAGAGTTTCCAAAATTACCAAGCAGCAGCATCCTGCATATCAAAGCCATAAGGTTGACTAGCCGCTTCAGTCAACGAGGTCCTCCAAGCCTCCAACTTGTCCTCAATCCTGCCAGTCCTTTCATGCTGATCAAGTGCTGCTGAAAATGTACCCGTCTGCTGCTGCACATCGCAAGGATCCACATCGCAGAAAATAGGCATTATGAGCTGACCGGCTTCCTTGTTACACTCTACAATCTTGACCAACTCATCCAGACACCACCCTGAGCTCGCGTAGTTCTTGGAGAACACTATGATGGCGATTCTTGACATCTGTATGGCCTTGAGCAGATCAGACGTGATCTCGCAGCCCTTTTGAAGATTGACATCGTCTTTGAATGTGGGAACACCGGCGTCAACTAGGGCGCTGTGGAGGTCTTTGGTGATGTTGTGGCGGGTGTCCTCGCCTCTGAAGCTTAAGAACACGTCGTGCCTGCGCCTTGTTGCTGACGAAAAGGAAAACGACAATGCATATATTGTTGTGTATGAGGCCATTTCGGTGTGTACTGTTTAGTTGGTTGAAATCTTAAACACGGTCACCATATATATATATAGTTCCTATCCAGAGCGAAGCTTCGTTCTGAAATTAAAATGTGAAGTTCCTTATTTGACTCACTTTTCGGTCGTATTTCCACATCTCCACCATTCAGTTTATTGATATTAATGCATAGATCATTCATGTAAAATTTTATTCAAATTGATGATCGTTTAAGTACCGAATTAGGTTAAATCAATGAACAGACCATAAACCTATCTAACCAAAACTGTTTGTGTAAATCACGATTATGAACACCCAAACGATCATCAAATTCGATGAAATTTTGCAGGAATGATCTATGCATTAGTATCAATAAACTGAATGGTGGAGATGTGGAAATACGACCGAAAAATGAGTCAAACAAGGAACTTCACATTTTAATTTCAGAGTGAAGCTTCACTCTGGATAGGAACTATATATATATATATATATATATATATATATATATATATATATATATATACAGTCCCCTTCGAGAGAGATCCCTCTTTGAAATTAAAGTGCGGGACTCCTTATTTCGCTTACTTTCAGGTCGTATTTCCACATCTCAACCGTACAATGTCTAAAACACAGTGTGTAGATCATTCCTGCAAAGTTTCATCAAATTTGAAGATCATTTGAGCTTCTGTAATCGTAATTTACACGAACGGTTCTGTTTAGACAACTTTTGTTCTGTTGATTTATTTAATCTAATTCGGTACCCAAATGATCTTCAAATTTGATGAAACTTTGCAGGAATAATCTACACACTTTGTTTTAGACATTGTACGGTTGAGATGTGGAAATACGACTTGAAAGTAAGCGAAATAAGGAGTCCTGTACTTTAATTTCAAAAAGGGATCCCTCTCTGGAAGGGGACTATATATATATATATATATATATATATATATATATATATATATATATATATATATATAAAGAGGGCCCTGTAGCAGAGTTGCAGATAATGTTCCATCATGTAGGTTCGTATGTAGCTTCCTGGATAGTTCGTTCAGCGAGTAGACCGCGTCCTACTTTTGACTTCGCACTACAATGGAAATAACATAGCAAAAACAGAATAATTACATTGAATTGCGAACTTAGGATCGAACATTAGAATAAATTGGTGTCGATGCTGGTTGAAATTGGTTCTCATCAGATTGTCCATCCTCTGATTCTGGTTGGCACTCTAGTGTTGAGACTATGGCTTCATCCTCAACTTATGACGTGTTCGTGAGTTTCACATGCGAGGATACACGCAAGAGTTTTATAGGTCATTTGTACAACAGTTTGGTTCGAAAGGGGATGACTTTCATAGATGCTGATCTTAAAAGAGGAGAGGAAATATCACAAGCACTTTCAGGACCACAAGCACTTTCCCGAGCCATTGAAGAATCAAAGCTCTCTCTCATTGTCTTCTCTGAAAACTATGCATCCTCAAGCTGGTGTTTGGAAGAACTGGTTTACATCATGGAATTATGGAGAAGCGAAGATAGATTGGTTTTGCCAGTATTTTATAATGTCGATCCATCCGATGTCAGAAAACAGAAGCGTAGTTTTGGTGAGGCACTAGAGAAGCTACATCGTTCCGGTCGGATAGGCCAGTGGAGGGAGGCTCTCACTCAAGTTGCCAACATCTGCGGCTGGGATAGAAAAAATTATAGGTAAATCTCTTTATGAAGTGATTGTGCTCAATTCTTTGATATATATCCATGGACTGCCCTTGTGTGTTTGTTTAAAATTGTTGATAACACTTCCAGGACCGACAGAGAGTTTGTTCTTGACATTGTAAAGTCTATCCAAAGTAAAGGACTTCCGACGAGGCTGAACATTTCCATCCATCCCCTCAGATATGATATGTGTGATGAATATCTCAAAGTGTTCCTGCAAGCTGGACCTCAGGAAGTTGTTATAGTAGGGATCTGCGGACCAGGCCAAATGGGAAAGACAGCTATGGCCAGAGTTATGTATGACCAAATTCTACACAATTTTGATGGCGGCTGCTTCCTCGCAGATGTTAGCCAAAGATCACATCAACTCAACTATTTGGTTCATCTACAAGAAACACTTCTTTCTGAAATTCTCTCAGAAAGGAATGTAAAGATCTCAGATACTAGAATGGGAATAGATCTAATAGCACAAACTTTGTGCTCCAAAAGGGTTTTAATTGTTCTGGACAATGTGGATGATTTGCGGCAAATAGATGCACTGATTGGTGATCGCAAGTTTTTCGGTCCAGGAAGTAAGATCATCATAACAACTAGAGATGTTCATCTGCTAGAACTGTTTGGAGTGGATCAGTTCATTTTGGCTCAAGGCTGTCCTCTACCAGAAAATGTTGCGGTAAGCTAGTTATACATACTATATATACTTACCTTTGTTGTGACATTTTATCCAAAAGTTGACTAGTTTTACATTTATAGGGCATCTGGGAGCCATACCAGCGAAGTCATTGCGTAGTTGCAGGGCTTAAAGAGTACATTGAGACCTTTAATCATCAGGTTGAGTAGCCTCAGATATTCAAAATCGATCCTAATTTGAGTCCTTTACAGTCCATCTCTACTACATATTGTAACAGTGTGATTGGCTCCATCACTTGTAGAGACTAGAGAAACTGAGGAACCTTAAAGCTGTTTTGCTCCAAGAGAGACAGAAAAACGCAACTCAGGTACTAAAATTTGTTATGATTTAAAGCAGCTATTTTGTGAGCTTGCAGTTTGCACATCTCTGATGTTTTTGTTGTTTACAGGGAAGATTAATTTCAGAGTTGCTAAAAGACTGTGGTGAGGGCAGTACCTCTACTGCTTTTACAATGACAGCTGAGACAGTGATGGATGAAAATGGCTCCCTAATCTCCCTTGGAGTATCGATTGACCCAGAAAATGACGATCATGAATGAGTTAATGAAAAGATTGGGAAGTCTCCACTTGACACATACATTGAAAGATAGTGGTGGAGGTAAAGCAAAGGTTTCTAGGCATGGACGTACCCTTTTCTTTCTTTCTTTATTTCTTTCTTGTATTTATTTTTTATTTTGTTTTGAGTAAGCGAGTTAAGGGAAAATCTGACCCCCACGATATTTTATTCAATGAGAAGGATGAACATTTATAGAGGATGAAGCTTAGGCGCCCTTGCATGGCAAGGTTTAAGTAGCATTCTATTCTATGTCATCTTTCATCTCTTGTAAGTTGTAACCTCCATCTATTTCTAGAAAATGTGAAAACTCACTCTAACAATAAATAAGCAAACATATCAAATTTGAATCATGGAAAAAGAAACATTTCTTTCTTTAGAAGAACAACAATTTAAAAACCAAACAATAGTGACATGAAGCAGTAAACGAGCAACAGCTACACTTCTGGATTGCTCAACATCCTAGTGCTTGAAGCATAGAGAGAAGGAGAAGGAACAGAACCTGGATGGGCAAAAGATGTAGCATTTTCTTTGAAGCAAGTGTAGTTGCACCAACTAGGTGACTTGTGAAGTTTCAGTACCTGCCCATATGCAACCAGCACAATCCTCATAAATGTACCTCTAAAATTTTACATACAGTCAAGTTAGAGCTGATTGCTGCAAGTAAAAGATATTGGTTATCAAAAATGTAACAGCTAGTTTACCTTCCATACATGCATGGATCTGTCATGGATCGGTAAAAGCAGCCACCAGTGATCGATGCAGAACCTTCAGCCTTGTTGATATCAGAGTGGTTGTATCCCCTTACACGGAAAATCAGATTGATAGAACTCGAGATGCGTTTCCTCCTTAAGACTTTGGGGGATGGTTTGGAAGAGCACCCTCATATGCACACAGCACACCATCCATAGTTTCCACCCTTGGTGACTATATCAACCTCCTCATATTGATCCTATAAAAACAATAACTTAAGCATTGCTACTAATAGAAAAAAGAATGTCCAAAAGCTTTTATTTTCACAATAATGGAAAAATAAAATAAAATAAGTAGTCTCATGTGCTGCCTCTAACCTGACCAACATCAGCACAACTGCACAAAGGAAGTAGGAAGGTCTTTCCAGATCAAATCTACATCGCCAAGGATTTCTATGTCCCAGAGCCCAAATTTCAGAAAACGGATTATCTCCAGGAACAAAACAGTTTCCCCATAGGCCAAGATCACTGATTGAGAATGCACCTGCCAACAAGTAGTTTAAGTACAAGGAATCAAACACTACAATGTATGTGGTGTCCTAGCTGAGGCATTGCAATATTTCTGCCACTACTCACTTGGCAAGTTATCTATGTCGAGCATCTTGCCATAATTTGCGCCTATAAAGCAACAAGTGAAGCGACAATGTCTCCAATTAAGTAGTTTTAACCATATTATCAAGAATGACAATCATTCTACTTCTGCTAGCTACATTCTATTTCTTATAGCTTCAGTTGTTAAAAAAGAAACACAAATCAACAAAGTTCATTAAAGCACCAATCTTTTAGCTTAAACACCAACCCTCTTCACAAAAGCAAATAAAAATGTCACCTTTACGCGGCTAAGAGCCTCCCCTTGCTTCTTCTCAGCCTCCTTTCTCCTCCTCTTGTGAAACCCAGACACAAAGTCGCTTCACAAATCAAAACCAAAACCTAATTCATAACCCAATTCACCAAAATCACAAAGCAACCAAATTTCAAGGCTTAGTTTGAAGGTGGGTACCTGAGACCTTTCTTGTTTCGTTGAAGGTGACGGCGACGGCTTTTGTGCCCTCTTCTTGATGTAACGGCCACGCGGAGCTGCCGCCGGAATCGCCGCGTCTTCAGCCTTCTCTGCTGCCATGAGAGATCGAACTCAACTCAGCTCGTTGCGCGCTTTTCTTATTTCGGCGAAGTGCTAATACTAGGAACGAAATGTCATAATTGCCCCCAGGATCCAATTTATTCACAGAAGCACCAATCCTTCAGAACAACCTCACAATGTCGAGGTCAGATCTTTAGACGCATTACATTTCCATCTCTATCCCCTCATCTATGATGTGTGTGATGAATGTCTCAAACTCTTTGAGGCAAAGTGTGAACAGATTTCGTTTTATTGTTAATATATGCAAACATTTCAATTTTGAATCATGGAAAAAGAAACTTTTCTTTGCTTTACAAGAACACTTGATCACTTCAATAGTTTAAGAACCAAACAATAGTGACATGAAGAAGTAAACGAGCAACAGCTCCACTACTACTGGATTGTTCAGCTTCCTATCGTTCGAAGCCGAGGCAGAAGGAGAAGGAATAGAACCGGGATGCGCAAAAGACGTAGCATTTTCTTTGGAGCAAGTGTAGTTGCATCGACTAGGTCTAGCAACTCTATATACACCGGTACTGGTTAAAATAAACATGTCTTTTATGTTATCCTGACCGAAGGAGAATATAAACCCCAATGCAGGAACGGAGCTTCCTGCCTCGGCACTGCACTGCATCGGAGAGTCCAGAGCACAACTGACTGGAACTAAAGTGCTTGTGAAGTTTCCGCTGTATTCAGGAGTTTCTGTACCTGCCCATATGCGACCAGCATACAAATCCGCATAAATGTACCTGTAAAATTGTGCATACAGTTAAGTTAGAGCTAATTCCTGCAAGTGAAAAATATTGGTTATCAAAACTAGAAACAGTTAGCTTACCTTCCATACATGCATGGATCTGTCATGGACCGGTAAAAGTAGCCACCGGTGATTGATGCAGAACCTTCAGCCTTGTTGACATCAGAGTGGTTGTATCCCATTACAGGGAAAATCGGGTTGATAGAACTCGTAGATGTATTTCCTCCTGGAGACTTTGGGGGATGATATGGAAGAGTACCTTCATATGCACGCCATCCATAGTTTCCACCCTTGGTGATTATATCAACCTCCTCATATTGGTCCTGTAGCAACAATAGCTTGAGCATTGCTAGTATAGGAAAAGAAAAATGTCGAAAAGCATTTATATCCATAACAATGGCAAAAATATAAGTAGTCTAATGTGCTGCTTCTAACCTGACCAACATCAGCACAAAGGAAGTAGGAAGGTCTTTCAAGATCAAAACTACAACGCCAAGGATTTCTAAGTCCTAGAGCCCAGATTTCAGGCTGCAACTCCTTATCTTCAGAAAACGGATTATCTGCAGGAACAGAATAGTTTCCCCATAGGCCAAGATCACTGATTGAGAATGCACCTGCATAAAAGTATTACATGTATCAGGACAACACACACTACAATGAATATGGTGTCCTAGCTAGCTGAAGCATTGCAAGTTTTATGTCATTACTCACTTGGTAAGTTATCTATGTTGAGCCTCATAATCTTTCCAAGCAAGGATTTCTTGTTTTGAGAAAAATTGTAAGGGTCACCTATGCTACCACCATCTCCCATCATGAAGTACAGATACCCGTCTTTGGGTCCAAAAAGAATTTGACCTGCATGATGGGAAGTAAATGGAAGTCCCATAGTGAAAATTCTTCTGACTTCCAATGGTTTAACCGTAGTGACCTGAAATCCAAACCATATGAGTATCAACTAAGGTCAGTAATAACAATTCAGGAGACATAAATCTATACAATCCTGCAGATTTTTACCGAAGAAGGTTGGGACGCAGTACCATTAGCAGTGAACTCTGCTATGATACTGTGATATTGACATGGCTGAGCACCATTATCAGAACCAAGCTTGGAAGGATCACATCCCACATCTGAGTTACATGAACATCTTCCTGAACATTCTGGCCATCTAACCTTATCACAGTTGAATGAAGCAAAGAAACGACCATTCTGTAGATAATTAGGATGGAATGCTAATCCCATTAATCCAAACTCAATATCAGCATACACTTGATCAGTTATATCAAGAAACGGATTTGATTCATCAATCACCAACATTCCTCCTGATCCCTCCTCAGGAACAGTTGCCAGCCATACTTTCCCAGGTTGGTCAGATAAGAACACGCGATTAGACCCATCCGGATGAGGTACCATGTTAAGATAAGATCCATTTCCAATTTTTTCAAGGCACATACCACTTGGGGGACTTGGAATTTCAGTGTTGTTCAGCAACACAGGTCCACCATCAAAACAGAACATTTCTCTATTGGAAGATCCACCAAATGCATCACAGAAAGCACTTTTCGACTGCCATATATCACTCAGCTTGGAAGTAGAATTCAATGGTGTTCCACCACCACCTTGCGAAGCAAATGGAGAACTTGATATGGATACATTTCGGCATTCATCCCAAACCTCGGTACAAAAGTCAACTCCACCATGTTGGAATTGGGTCGAGTTTGATGAACCTGTTGAGTTACAGAGAACAGGAACTTGACGAGGCGCTGATTCTGTTCTATATAGTTCCGCGGAAAACTGATCACATCTCTGCAAATATTGCGTTCACACATGTTAATTGGTGAAAACAACTTCCACACACACACTCTCACACATACATGAGACATGACACACATGTATAACACTAAACACTAGCAGCTAGCAACAACAAAGAAACAGGAACTGATACTAATTGAGAATCATATCGCTTATTAGAATCCTTACCGAGCAAAGTATAGATTTCAGAACAGCAGCACAACCGATATCAGAAACTTTCATAGCCTTAAATAGTTTTTGCAATTGCATATCATCAGTGGAATTACAACAAACACTTTCATTGTATTGACAGAACGAAAGTGGAGTGTTTGGCCTGAAGGGTGACCCTATATTCCAATATTGAAGCAGGGCAAAGTTACCAATCAGCAACTATAGAAACAAAAAACTTGAACCAAAATCATAGAAACGACTTTAACAGAGAACTAAGCACTCACTCATATTAGTGCACAACGGATGCGACCAAGAATACTCAGCAAGTAGAAGAAGGTTGCAGAACATGAAGAACACAATAGCAAAAACACTCCTCATTGTAATCACTTGCAGCATAAACAAACAAAAGCCACCTTTCTATCTTTGCAATACACCAAATGTGAACATCTAGCCCAAAATAGAAAGCACAGCAAATTTACTAGTCTCAAAAGCAAATCTCCACAGATTCACAGAACAACTACCCACTTCAAATAGTAAGTACAAAATTTCAAATCCTTGGTTGTTAGAAACCGTTGACGTTTTTCTTTTTCAAGAACACCATGGATATAAGAAATCATAAAAACGAATGACAACAAGTAATATAATTGGGTTTAGTTAATACTAAATAATAGCAATACAGCAACTTCTTGTCGATCGGTTCGTCAGAGCTGACTTTGCTCGAAATTCTAATACGGAAGCTGCAAGTTGACTACTTAATCCAACTCAATCAACGAATATTGAATAATGGTGTATGAACAAGTGGGTTCTATTCAGTCAAAGAAAAACGCAAAGGCCGAAAAACAGAATCTTTATCGACCTTAATCAAACCCCATTGGATTTACTATTTGATACGAAAACAAGTTCTTCATGGCATGATATTGATTTAGCACACGATCTTAACAATGTTGCTGGTCTCCATGGTTGTGATCCAACCCTTCTACAACATCAAGCCTTAATCCAATCCAACATAATTGGGTTTAGGGTACAGTGGTAGTCCTGAACCAACTAGGAATGCAACTTTTACCTACTAGGGGAAGGAAAACTTTTATTGGTCGAGTTCCAAGTAGTACAGGAATTTACCTATAATGATTAGGAATTTAGACACAAAGTGGCATATATATGGGTGTGCAATTGTGCAGTAGTGCACATCTTCTCTGTGAACAAATATCTTAAATTGGACCCGAACGAGAAACTCAGTTGGTCTCTTGAAAGACAGTCCTCGAACCTCTTCGATTTCTCAGCTGTCATCAATCTCATTGTTTACCCATTTTTGGATCAATCTTTAGTGATTTGAGAGTTTGGGGGGTCTCTAGCTAGCTACAATGTTCTACGGCGCATTAGTATGGGACCCTTGGCTCATTGTTGTCCAAATTGTGTGCCTTCAATGTTTACACTATCTCACTCTTGGATTCTTCTTGACAGTTCTCATCGGGGCTCGCGTGTCCCGAATGAGCCTCGCATACTACTTTGATTTTACTACTCTCACTGTTTTCACTGATACCGGGCGGTGCGTCATTGCTTCATTTGTGCTCACTGCCCTGGCAGGCGCTGTATATCTGCTCCTTCTCATAGAGAGGTCGAGAAAGTGCCTAGACTTTTCAGTCACCCTATACATTGTCCATCTTTTGATATGCATCTGTTATGGTGGTTGGCCTTCTTCAACAACATGGTGGGCTGTGAATGGCACTGGCATTGGAGTGATGACTTTGTTGGGTGAATATCTCTGCATCAGACGTGAACTGCAGGAGATCAAGATCCCTGCAGGACGATATCGTTTAAATGTTTGAACAATAGGAAAATCACGATGTACTATTCTAGGTAGAACAATGCATATTGTGCTTCTACTACAGTTTTCTTATGCGGCTCTATGCCTTTTCAGTTTATGTTGTTATTTTGAACGTACAAAAAAGAGAGGAAGTTGTAGGGTTGTTCTCAGTTACAGGATTCATATAAAAAAATTGGCTCTTCTGAAAAAAAAAAAAACAAAACAAAACAAAAAAAACCTTCTATTTCAATCCTCGTTCTTCCACCATAACAGATAGTACGTAATCCTTCTTCAAGATCAAGCAAGTATTTAACCTGACGGCCGATTAGTTTCTGAGCGCTTCTAGGTTCTCTTTTCCAATATGTTTAATTGGAACTATACTATATTTTCTATGAACTTTACATCCCATTCTCGATTTCTCATCATTTTCTCAAATCTCTATAATCACCATGGAGATCTTTTTTTGTTCTCTTCTCTTGTGCATATTGTTTTCAGTGATTAATTGGTTACTTTGGCGTAGATCTTTAGTGGCATGGTTAGGTTCGGGTTTTATGGATTCTGGGTAGGTCTAAGGAAGCTCCTCATAGTTGATGGATAGTTTCATGCTTCATAGACTGATAATGATATATGCCCAATTAAGGGAAGCTAACTTTACATAAAAATATTGAACGAGGCAAATGATGTGCACTGCAGGGAAATCTTCTGCAGTTTAGCAATATGCGTAATCACTGACACACATAATTACCTCCTCTGAAAGTTTAGTTTCTCAGTAGCAACTCCAAAAGCAAAAGCAAAAACTAGTGGAAATGCGAAAAGAACAATTGCTACATATTTTAGTTCATCATAGTAATACCCATGAATACTTTCTAAGAAGGCACTGATGGTCTTTTCCTCCCCATGTACTACTATCACCTTGTTTAGATCTCCATACTGTGAAGTGAGAAGACCGTTTAAGGACCATGCTACAGGGCAAATCCAATAACCCCAGACCCACCATTTAGGGATTTTCTGCAAGAGATAGAGGAACCAATATAAAAAATCTATACTAGTATATACAAATGTACGTCTTTCTTGTCGAGCAAAAGGATAGAGTTGGCTTACCGGTCCAGGCACAAGGAAACCTGAGAATAAGTTGAACATGGTGTAACAAAAACTGGCTAGGACCATAGCCACTTGGAATGTTGGGGTCAAAGCTGCAAGCAATATGCCGAAGTAACTGAAGTAGAGCAGTGTACAAAACATGGCATATACATACCAAAACACTTGGTAAAGTGTCCAGTGGAAACTTATTGTTGGATATGTGATTGCCGAAAACAAAACTGCCTGAACAAATATGTATGGTATTTCAATAATCACCTGCAAATATAGTATAGGGATGAGTTTTGTTAAAATCTGTAGAACTTGAAAACTCAGTAGGGCATTGGAATTGCTCAGATATGCTTTAATGAAATATTTTAATGTTACCTGCGCAAATGAATAGGCCCAAGAGGAGTACATCCCAGCAAACCTTTCTCGGTATACAACATTCCGCTCTGAAGCAATGCAGGGTAGAACAGAGGAGCAGTTTCCTATTCCCATGAATTGCAGTAAAACAAACATTGAGCCTAGAATGTTGAAAAAATCCTGTTCATTATCTCTGCAGAACAAAGAGGAAAAGTGCTTTAGATTGTAAATATTTTAGCCTCTGGTAGATTATCAAATGTGAACAAAGAGGAAAAGTGCTTTAGATGGTAAATATTTTAGCCTCTGGTAGATTATCAAATGTAGCTTAAATGCTCCACAAGCTAGGCCATTGCTGCTTTTCTAGTAAATCACTGTTACTGGATGGACTTACATTGTCTGCCCTTTCTGCCAAAGAAGTGCTCCAAATAACATAGAAGATGCAGCAGTAATTGTCAATCTCCCTAGATTATATTGCGGATTTCTCCAGTAGGAGAGATGTTGCTTCCAGAGGCAGGCTTTAAATTGCTCCCATTCATTTTGAGCAAAGCGAGTAGAAAAATGTAGTTTCTTTGCCCCTTCTGCTGGACAGCTGAGTTCCATAACTAGGTCGTCGTTCTTCCTAGATAGAGCAATAAATATTGGGATGGTCAACTAGAATAGTCAACAATACAGAACTTTGATGTTGTAGGTACAAATCAGTATCAGCTATAGCAGTACTACTAGGAATTTAAAGAAAATTTGCCTGAAAGAAACTCTATCTCCAAACTTGTGTTGGTTAGGTAACCATTTTGAGATGAAAATCAATGAAATGGTTTGTATTTTAACAATGCCTATAAACTCCAATGTTTTTGTGTTATCACTATCATGTATGCTAATGCTTACCGGCATAGATGTGATTCTCTATAGAGTTGAGCAAAATCTAAGCCAAGTTTAACTTCTGCAGAAGGACCAGTGACATCTAACATCCATGTTGCAGGGTTGTAATTTTCTTTGATTTTTGGAACCCCAGGGATACCCTGCAATAGTAAAAAGAGATTGTGGTAGAATCAGAGTCGGAAGAATTGGGATGTAAAAAGAGATTTTGTTGCTGTTGCCAGGTAACTTACCTCAAAGTATTCAGTAAGCTTGCTTGAATTTTGACCGAGCTCTCCACTGTAGATTAGCTGTCCTCCTCTTTTCATTAAAATAAGCTGTACAAAGTATTAGCTGATTAGTTACAAGGAACTCATAACTTTCTGCACAGATTTGCACTGGTCAAATACCTCATCAAATGATTCAAAGATGTCAATACTGGGTTGGTGAATGGTGCATACAACAGTCCTCCTGGTGCTGACAATGTTTTTGACCACTCGCATAACTATTGCAGCTGCTCTGGCATCTAAACCAGAGGTGGGTTCGTCCATGAATATTATGGATGGATTTGAAACAAGCTCCACTGCTATAGTAAGCCGTTTGCGCTGTTCAGTCGATATACCCCTACCAGGTATGCCTACCAGTTCATCCTTGATTTCGTCAAGCTCAATCATTTGTAGAACTTCTCTCACAAATTCCTAATGTCAATAGGAAGTATCATGAGATCTAATACATACAACATAGAGAGTCCTGAAACTTAATCTGCTTGTTCCTACAAATGATACTATGTTTTATGAATACAGGTGTTTTTATGATAATATTCTTGTTGATGCCAAGAAGTTTTAAGTCTAAGACATGTGTAGGACATATTCCAAACTGATATATTAATCAAACAATACTTTCTCTAGGTTGAAATCTTAGCTTTGAAGTACAGTGTATAAAAATAATACTATGTGCCTTCTAATTGAGGAGGAACTTACAGATCTGATTGTTCTATCAATTTGTGATGGCAAACGTAACCAAGCTGAGTATGTTACTGACTCTTCTACTGTTATCTGGGGGGAATGTATGTCACTTTGTTCGCAATACCCCGATATTCTGGCATATGTTTCTTGAACTTTTGGGTATCCTCCAATTCTAATGTCTCCTTCAATAATTCCACCAGTTTTCCTTCCTGAAAGAACATCCATGAGTGTTGTCTTTCCAGCTCCACTAACGCCCATCAGTGCTGTAAGAACTCCAGGTCTAAAAGCACCAGTTATATCTTGAAGAAGTTGTAGTCGTTTTGGTGGAAAACCTTGCTCTCTCAGTTTCTGGAAACAAAATGCTGAAAGGTGATCAACTGATTCATATACCGCATTCTTCAGAATGGAAAATTCATAGACAATGTGGTTACCTGGGGTGTGTCAACAAAATATTGCACTTTCTCAAATGATATAGTCATGGGCTCAAAAGGTAAGACCCCTGCAGTTTAACAAAGCAATATGTAACATCAACTATAGGATGTTTATTAATACATTGATGTTTTGATGATTAAATCATTACTATATAATAATATCTCACCCATATTTGTAGAATCTTCAACTCTTATTCGAGTTTCTATACGAGTTAATCTTTTTCCTTGATGGGAATTGTTCAGACTTTCCTTTTCTTTTAGACGAGACAACCTTTCATGAGAAATGATAGTTCGAGAACTCCCTGGAGCTGTGAAATTTCAAATTTCAAGTTCAGGTTTGTATTCATAGACTATATCTCACTTATTTCATATTTTTATTAGAATATGCAATTGTAGAGGGACTTACACTTTAAATAACTGAGAGCACAAGTGAACCCTAGGTTAAAAATCAACCAAAATCCAAGTAAAGCTCCTACAGATATCCAATAGAAGTATTCACTGAAATCAAGACCATGATCTTTTAGAGCTAGCTGGCCTATTGTGATATTTGAAGTTGAAAACTGCATGAAAAATTGAGTGAACATTATATCTCAGCAACCTACATTGATATGATTTCATCTATCTAAAATAGGTAGTAAATTTGTTTCACCTTTTGCCACCTTGGAGCATGGAACTCATTTCCTGTAGCACCAATCTCTGCATATACCAATGGGGAAAGCCAAAAGCCCCATTCCAACCAGCTAGGTAGAGAAGCTGCAATAGGAAAGAGCTTATCAGATTGACTCAAGGTCAGAAGGTATTATCAAAATGATTCTAGTAAAATCACAAATGGCTCCCTTACTTTTTGGAATTATGAAACCGCCAAATAGAAACATGACAATTAAGGAGAAAAGACCAACAGGGGCTGCAAGAGAAGGATTTCGAACCAAGGATGCAATCAAACGAAACAGTGATATTGCTACTTGATGGACGAGGAATAAAACAATGAATTGCTTGAAGAACCTGATAGTCATCGATAATAGCTGCTTTTAGCAAGTGATATGAATAAATTAAAAACTTTAGCCTTAGAAAATGTACCTATTGGGTTCAGGACTGTAACCGATGACATAATAAGTGAGTGCTGTCCATAGAAAAGCATCTATCAATGAAAATGGAATCTTTAAGATGGCAGATGGAATCGAATAAGCCCATGCAGGATAGAAATAAAAGTCTCTTTGCTTGTAGAACACTGCAAGTCTAGAAGCAGTCATTGATAACTCTGCAGTGCCATTGCACACCAATCTAAGTAGAGCATAAAACAAAGAACTCATAAAGAACTCAGAATGGATCTCATCGACTTTCATCCATGTACGAAGAAACACTGTCATTGTTACAAGCGCAATGACCACAAGCTGCAGAATGACATAGGCAAGGTGTCAAATTTTGATGAATTTAAGCTGTTTTTAGTAAACAAACAGTGGCAACTATTACCTGTGCCGATTTGAATACATGGACAAATGAGTTGCGCTTCATTAGAAGCCATTCTCTAGCGAGGCATGTTTTAAAGAGTTCCCACTTTCTCAGTGAGTAAGTATTGGATGACAAAGCATCTTTATGGAACTCAGATCGATTGAAAGGCTCTCGAAGTTCCTCATCTAGCTTCTTTCCAACATGGAAGTCCTTGAACATATTTACAAAGCTATTGATAGTAACATAATTATGGGGTTGGTCTTCATAGTACCAGTACTTTGCTTGATCCTTCTTTGAAACCACCTGCACAGTGAATCAACAATGGAAATCAGTACGAAAGCAGAAAATTTAGACAGCAGGACATATTGATTTTGTTTATCAGATAAGAAAACATGCCTCTTGGAGGAAGTCAGAAATGCCTTTTCGTGGTGGGTTACGAAAACCACAGTTCTCAAAGAACTCTGCCACATTATCAGTAGGCCCATGGTATACAACTTTTCCTTCTGCCATTAAGATAATGTCATCAAAAAGTTGAAAGGTCTCTGGTGTTGGCTGAAGAAGTGAAACCAAAATGGTGGATTCTGTTAAGTGTGTTAATTGCTGAAGACAAGTGATGATTTGGAAGGTGGTGGAACTGTCTAAGCCTGTCGATATCTCATCCATAAAGAAAGCTCTTGCTGGACCAATCATCATTTCCCCTAAGCAATCAAAATACGAAGAATTTTAGTATATAGTGATATAAAATTTCAGACTGCAGAAAGTAGATTTACTGTTGATGTTGATTAGAACTTTAGAAGTAGGCTAGGTAGATTTTTTAGCAAGATATCATAGGCAGTTGAATTACATTACCTGTTGTTAACCTTTTCTTTTGGCCACCTGAAATTCCTCTTTGCATTGGATCCCCTACAATTGTCTCAGCACAAATGTCTAGCCCAAGGATCTATAAGAGAGGCAGAACATAATAGAAAGTTTGCTGTCAATTAGAGCATGCATAGGACTTTGTCTCTGATATTGTGTGTTGGTAAGATAAAGTACCTTTATTATGTAGTCTGTCATGAGAGATTTTTTCAACCCTTCTATGGAAATGGCCTGTAATTCAGTTCTCGAGATACTTAGAAAGAAATTGATGGATACATAGCAGAAAAGAACTAAAACTTCTATTCTCAAACCTAGCTCATACCTTCATATAGGTGTCAACATCTGAATCTGGGACAATTCCTTCTTGCTTCTCCCTTCTGGTGACTTCTTTCATTATATCTGTTGTTGCAAAAGCTTCCGAGTTAAATCTAGTTTTATGGATTATGACTGTTGCTATAAGATGTGAATAAAATAGGGCACCTGCTCTGCTTCCAATACCCTGACAGCGTGCTGCGAAATCCAGTACTTCCCTCACGGTCATTTCAGAAATGTGCAAATCATATTGACTTATATAAGCTGATGTCTTCTGTGGAACAAACTCATTGAGCTTATAACCATTGTAGGTTACATCTCCCCTGACCTGAAAATTTAAGAATACAGTATTGAGCTCATATACATTATTTCCTTCTTCTTCTTTTTTATATTGAGAATATAAAGCTTACTGTTTTCTAGCTAATTTTTTCATGTAGAAAAACGCCAGCAAGTGAGCAAATAATGTTTATATTGTATTTATTATTATTGTTTTTTTGTTAATACAGAAGAACAGTGCAATGATTAACCTTGAGAGAATGGTTCAGTTTTCCTGCAAGCGCCTGCAAGAGAGTGGATTTCCCACAGCCTGGAGGGCCAAGCAATAGAGTCATCCTACACAAACGAGACCAGTAAGTAAATGCAACTCCATACTCTTTGTCAAGCAAATAGAACTAAAGAAGAAACCAAGTTTCTCAAGTGCATTTTCTTAATTCTAACCTTGATGGCTTGATGATGCCGCTGACATCTTTGAAAATTTCAAGCTTGTATGCTTGAGGCTTGCACCCAACTATCTGTGTCATAACCTGTACAACAGTTGGCATCTCCTTCACTATTAGGACTAACACATTTCTATTTATATGAATGGAAAGTAGAAGTGCAAGGTAGCCTTTGCCATAGAAAAATCACTTACAGAAAATAAGCTTTTAATGGTATTCCATAGTGTTGGGAGGGGTTTTCCTTGAACAACTTCACATTCTGCTTCTACAAACAGATTTTGGTATCGAACTTCCACAGTCGGCAGTTGCAGTCCCACTCTGAATAGCAAAAGTCAGTGAATTTCAGTGTGTAAAAATACACTGACAAATGTTTCATACTAGACTAGACAAAGTAAAATATGTGTTACCTGTCTATTCTTTCTCTGAGTTTCTGCAAGAGCCGGTGGTTATCTCCCTCAATTTCCTTGATCAGTTTTTCAATGACCACATGTCTCTCCGGTGATCCTAGCTTTGACACATCAATCGGTACCATCTTACTCTTGTTACTAGCCTCATCTTCCTTGTTCACATCTTCGCTGTAATCAAACAACGAAGTCCTAATGCGCTCAAACGTTGGCAACCTGTCAATGGCAGCCCACTGCAACTCAACTTCATCGTCTTCATTCTTCTTCATGGACCTTACATCTGTAGTGCTCCCGAAACTATCAGCATGCTCGCGAAACGAGGTCGTGACACTTCTTCCTATCTCTGCAGCCAAGTCCATTGTTCCAACTTCCAAGGCACTCTTCAGTACCCCTCTTTCGATTCCTACTATGATGTAATGTAAGTAGGTGCTTACATTCGACGTGCGTGTGTAACTGGGTATACATTTATATACATACCGTACTACATAGTAAGAATATTTATATATCAAGCCATCAAGCTTGTGGAGTTATATATTAATGTGAGCAGGGGCGGAGCCACAGAGGCCTGCATAACAATGTGCCACCGGCCCTCCTGCAATATTTTCATTATTTCTTTTCTAATAAAAATCTATAAGATTAGCCTTATAATATGTAATGCTTAGGTTGTTCTTCCTCCATTAATAAATTAAGAGGTGGGGTGTGGCTGCCATTACCACACCCCCACCTCCAAAACCTCATCACACCCAAATGTTGCAACAAATATCGCCTTCCCTGCATCGAATAACCACACTTGAAGTGTCATCCAAATCGAACCCGAAAAATCCAAAACAAAAACTGCTGATTCAAACTTCAAAGGGTAACTTATAAACTATGACTCACATCTGCAAACCCAACTCAGAATCGATCAAATAAGATCAAATAAAGCTATAATCACACATAAAGATCCAAACTTTCTCCATCACATTTTTGGGTACACAGATACAGAGAACAACCTCATCAACTGAACCAATTACATTGAAAGATAGAAACTTTACGAAAAGGGTGAAGAGATAGAGACCTTGAAGAACTTCCCAGATGCATGGCGGTGATGAAAGTCATTCCACGGCTGAGTTTCAGCTTCTTCAGAGCCCGCGCTTTTGCTCCGCCGAGACTAGGCAAACGGCGTCGCTTTCAACACCCTCTAAACGACGCTGTTTTGAACGGGGTGGGTATTTACGCGGGCTGCGCCGACAGGTGCTGCGTCTAGGCGGTCACACGTGGCGTGGGCGAGGCGGATCAGGGGGCCCACCATTTAAAACAAGAAAATATAATTTTAAAAAAAGAAAGTGGGCCCTGTAGACAGATTGCTGCGTCTAGGCGGTTCCACGTGGCGTGGCCGAGGCGGGTCAGGGGGCCCACCATTTAAAACGAGCAAATATTATTTAAAAAAATAAGACAGATTGGGCTAGGCGGACAAGAGTTGCGTCTAGGCGGATCGAGATTGCGTGGGTCGAGTCGGGTCGGGAGGCCCACGATTAAAAAGTAGAAAAGGGCTCAAACTAATCTAAACTCATGTCAACCACGTTTTCCGAGTTCTGATTCTTCAGACTTCCGGGTTCAGGTACTTTACTTTCTCTTGATTCACTTGTCTCTCCAGTATGATTTGTGAGGCGATCACTGCAAAAACTTAGATGAAACAACTTGGTTGTAATTGAATTCATTTTTACTGTCCTTTTATTTTATATAACCTTCTGCTGATATCATTCTTGAATTCAGTATATTCTGTGCTTTTCATGATCAAAGACTTGATCTTCATATGTATTTTGCATCAATGAAAATTTATGAACTTTTACTATTCATGATCAAACTTTTACCATGTTTTGTGAGGCAGTCGTTGCAAGAACTGTGTAGTTGAGAGAATTTAGTAGTTATTTAGTTATCAATGATACAAATAAGCTAGAAAGAATATTACAGCAGTGGCTATGTAGAGAAGTTCGTGTAATCAGCTTCAGTAATTGAAAGACATTATTGTTACCTCCTCTGGAAGTTAAGTTTTTCTGTAGCAAGTGCAAAAGCAAATGCAAAAACTAGTGGATATGCTAGAAGAACAATTCCTATGACTCCTAGATCATCATAGTTGTATCCGTAGATGCTTTCTAAGAAGGCACTGATAGGCTTTTCTTCCCCGTGGAGTACTATTTCCTTGTTTAGATCTCCGTACTGTGAAGTGAGAATACCTTTTACGGACCATGATAAAGGGCAAATCCAGTAGCCCCAAACCCACCATTTAGGAATGTTCTGCAGGAGGGGAGTAAATTCAAAACTTTGTGCGTATTCTTTTCTGTTGATGAAGTAAATTAAATGACTAAAGATAGAGTTAACTTACTGGTTGTGGTATTAGGAATCCCGAGAACAGATTGAACATGGTGTAGCAGAAACTTGCTAATACTGAAGCTACTTGGAAAGTTGGGGTCACAGAAGCAACCAATATACCAAAATAAGTGAAGTAGAGCAGTGTACAAAACATAGTATACACAAACCAGAATACTTTGTAAAGTGACCAGTGGAAACCAATGGTTGGATAAGTGATGGTGGAAAACAAAACTGCTTGAAGGAATATATAGGGCAGTTCAATGATCACCTGCACCATGTAGAAGAGTTATGTAACCTTTCAATTTTGAAAGTGCTGAATTTTGGTCTAGCTAGCTAGGGAAATGATTAGAATGCATACCTGTGATAAAGAATATGCCCATGAGGAGTACATTCCAGCAAACCTTTCCCGGTATACAACATTGCGCTCAGAAGCGACAAATGGTAAAACAGAGGTACAGTTACCAATTCCCATGCATTGTTGTAAAATAAATATTGATCCTAGAATGCTGAAGAACTCCTGTTCACCATTTCTTCAGAGCAAAAATAAAAACTTGATGAGATGCTAAGTACACTAGTCTCTGGTATGTTTAAGTAGGAATGCATTCTAACTCAGTAGTTAATCGAATGCAAGAAAGGGTGTGCTTATTCTTTGGGGAGTCATGCATACTTGACTTTTTGGATGTGCAAGATGATTATCTGGTACATAATTGATGTGGTCAAGCCAACATTATTCTACATGTCTAGATTTTGTATGCATTATATGGAAAAGTATACTATCAAATTGCCTTACATTCTCAGTCCTTTTTGCCAAAAAAGTGCTCCGAATATCAAAGAAGATGCAGCAGTAATTGCTAATCGCCCCAGGTTATATCTTGGATTTCTCCAATAGGATAGATGTCGCTTCCAGAGACATGCTTTAAATTGCTCCCATCCATTTTGTGGGAAGCGAGTAGGAAAATCCAATCCTTTTGAGCCTTGTGCTGGAAAGCTGAATTCTCTAACTAGGTCATTGTTTTTCCTGTATTGAACAAGAAATGTAAGAGTTGATACGGTAAGTCACTGAATAATATTGAAGAATAATGTTTTGTTATAACTGTCTCTCTTATTCTAGGAATCCTTTCTAGAGTGGTGTAATATTATCATAAACCTGATATCGCAGTCATTTAGAAAATCTAGCACTGCTAGAATTTATGAAAGATATTTCTGCTATATAAAGATAGCCTTTGCCTTCTTTTACGTGGACTGCCATCCCAGCTAGTTTGGGTGAGGTGCTCTTGTGGGAGTGTAACTAGTGCTAGTGTTTTGAGATAGAAGTCAAATGTTGTCATTTTGACAGTGTTTTTGAACTCGGTCATATATGCTAGTGCAGTAATACACTAATACTCACTGGCATAGATGTGATTCTCTATAGAGCTGAGCAAAATCTAAGGCAAGTTTGGCTTCTGCGGAAGGACTTGTAACTTCTAACATCCATGTTGCTGGGTTGTAATTATCTTTGATTTTTGGAACCCCAGAAATACCCTGAAACAGAACGGATGTAAAAAGCAGTGTCAATAGAATTGACGTGTAAAAATAGGGTTTTCATCAAAATTGGGGGTTGTTATATTACTCACCTCAAAGTATTGTATAAGCTTACTTGAATCTTCACCCAGCTCTCCACAGTATATCACTTGTCCTCCTCTTTTCATCAATAGAAGCTGTGCAAAGTTAAAAATTGATATATCAAATCACTTAATATCTTGTCATAATATAAATATTATAGATTCAGAAAAAGGGCCATGCATTTTATACTACGTCAGATAGTGCTATCAATTACTACAATAGACTCATAACTTTTATATTGGTCAATTACCTCATCGAATGCTTCAAATATGTCAATACTCGGCTGATGAATAGTGCACACAACAGTCCTTCCTGTACTGACAATATTTTTCACAACTCGCATAACTATTGCAGCTGCTCTGGCATCTAAACCAGACGTGGGTTCGTCCATGAATATAACAGATGGATTTGAAACAAGCTCTACTGCAATTGTTAGCCGTTTACGCTGTTCAATTGATATGCCACTACCACCTGGTATGCCAACTAACTCGTCTTTGATTTCATCAAGCTCTATCATTTGAAGTACTTCTTTCACAAACTCCTGAGATATGGATAGTTCAAATGGAAACGTTATGAAATCTTCTATGATCATAGGACGTCTAATGTACTTGACAATATATTATGACTCCATGTACATAAATCCTACAAGTAAATGTATGAATTTTAAAAACAGCATCATATTCAGTTCTTGGAAGCTACTGTTATGCCAACTTTCTGGTTTTATGTCTAAACATTGATACATGCATTCTATTTGGATAATTAAGTCTAAAAAGTCTAGCACCAGGTTCAGGTCTTAACTTTGAAGCATGATGTTTGGCATTCATACTATATGCTTTGCATGTTTATAGGGACTTACAGCTCTAGTATTTCTATCAATCTCGGATGGCAAGCGTAGCCAAGCTGAGTATGCTACTGACTCTTCTACTGTGAGCTGTGGAGAATGTATGTCACTTTGCTCGCAATACCCAGATATTCTGGCATATGTTTCTTGGACTTTTGGGTACCCTCCAATTCTAATGTCTCCTTCAATAATTCCGCCAGTTTTTCTTCCTGAAAGAACATCCATCAGTGTTGTTTTTCCTGCTCCACTAACTCCCATCAGAGCTGTGAGAATTCCAGGTCTAAATGCACCAGTTATATCTTGAAGAAGCTGTAGTCGATTTGGTGGGAAACCTTGCTCTCTAAGTTTCTGGAAATGTAAGGGTGTGATCAAATTAATTTATATCTAACATTCTTAGAAGCAGGAAATTATAATAATATGGTTACCTGGGGTGTATCAATAATGTATTGCAGTTTCTCAAATGATATAGTTATGGGCTCAAAAGGCAACACCATGCCTGCAGTTTAACAAACCACTATGTAACATTCATATATAGCATGTTTATTGATACTAACACACAGACAAGATATTTAGTGAATGATTTCTCTAACAATTTGGAGTGCTGTAAGATGATATCTCACCTACGTATGTAGATTCTGAAGTATTTCTGTCAGTATTTACACAAGTTAATTCTTTTTCTTGACAGGAACTATCTAACTTTTCTTTTTTCTTGAGACGGGAGAATCTTTCATGAGAGATGATAGTCCGAGAACTACCTGGACCTGTGCAATATCAAATTTTAAACAGGTTAGTATCTTGAAGACTTTCTGCTTAATTACTTGAATTTTTTCTTATCTTTACTGTATATGCCTAGATTGAGAGAGTTACATTTTGAATAACTGAGGACGCATGTGAATCCAAGGTTGAAAACCATCCAAAATCCGAGTAAAGCTCCTATGGATATCCAATAGAAGTAGTCATTGAAGTTTAGACCACGATTAATTAAAGCTTGCTGCCCTATAGTAATATTGGAAGATAAAACCTGCAAGCAACATACAGGGAGCATTGATATTAATACTTGACATATTATCCTAAATTAATCTGAGTTAGGAAAAGTGGTAGTTATACATCACCTTTTGCCACCTTGGAGCATGAAATTCATTTATCGATGCACCTATTTCTGCAAAGGCCAATGGAGAAACCCAAAATCCCCATTCCAACCAAGCAGGTAGTGAAGCTGCATTAGGAAAATGCTTATAAAATTGACTGAAACAGTAGATATTGCCAAAAGGTTCTACTCAAGTCATAAATAGCCTCCCTTACATTTTGGAATTATGAAGCCTCCAAATAGAAACATTACTATTAAAGTGAAAAGACCAACAGTTCCTGCAACAGAAGGATTTCGGACCAAGGATGCAATCAAACGAAATAGTGATATTGCTACTTGATGCACCAGGAACAATATAATCAATTGCTTGAAGAACCTGTTATTCATTGGAACAAAACTTTTACTGTTATTCATTGATAACAAAAGTTTTACTAAGTGACAAAATCAGTTGTGTCAAATTAAGGTTTAGGCTTGGAGATCATACCTTTCAGGTTCAGGACTGTAACCAATCACATAATAAGTAAGGGCTGTCCAAAGAAATGCATCTAGCAATGAAAATGGAATCTTTAGAATGGCAGCCGGAATAGAATAAGCCCATGCAGGATAGAAGTGAAAATCTCTTTGCTTATAGAAGACTGCAAGTCTAGAGGCAGTCATTGATATCTCTGTAATTCCAATGACGAGCAATCGAAGTAGAGCATAAAACAGAGAACTCATGTAGTACTTTGAATGGATCTCGTCAACTTTCATCCATGTACGTAGAAACATTGTCATCGTTACTAGTGCAACAACCACAAGCTGCAAATTAAATGAGCTAGGTGTGAACAATTGATTAATATTTAAGTGGGCTTCTTCATTCTTTTCTTTTTCACAATTTGCCTCCAGTATCTGTTACCTGTACTGACTTGAATACATGAACAAATGAGTTCCTCTTCATCAGAAGCCATTCTCTAGAAAGACATGCTTTGAATAGTTCCCATTTTCTCAGTGAGTAAATGTTGAATGTCAAAGCATGTCTATGGCTCTCAGATTGATCGAAAGGCTTGAAAAGTTCCTCTTCAAGCTTTTTCCCGACATGGAACTCCTTAAACATAGCTACGAACTTATCAACACTAACATAACTGTAGGGTCGGTCATGGTACCAGTACTTTGCTTGATCCTTTTGAGAAACCACCTATAAAGATAGCCACTGTGGAAATCAATACACAGCAGATATTTTAGGTAACTTAACACAAGAAATCTTGCCTCTTGGAGGAAGTCAGAAATGCCTTTTCGTGGTGGACTACGGAAACCACAATTCTGAAAGAACTCCAAAACATTGTCACTAGGCCCATGGTATACAACTTTTCCTTCAGCCATCAAGATAATGTCGTCAAACAGATGAAAGGTCTCTGGTGTTGGCTGAAGAAGTGAAACCAAAATGGTGGATTCTGTTACATGAGTCAATTGCTGTAGACAAGTTACAATCTGAAATGTCGTGGAGCTGTCTAGCCCTGTTGATATCTCATCCATGAAGAAAGCTCTTGCTGGCCCAATCATCATCTCACCTATTAAAGGAGATTATGAAACATTAGTATCTGATGAAGAAAAAGGTTTGAATGTATTAGAAAATGTCCTACTGACACTTGATTTTAGTTTTGCAGCTAGAACCTGTTGTTAGTCTTTTCTTTTGTCCACCTGAAATTCCTCTTTGCATTGCATCCCCTACAATTGTATCAGCACAAATGTCCAGACCAAGGATCTAGAAGAGAAAAGGAAACTGTTAAAGTGTATATATGTAAGACTTGGCCTTTGTGTCTTTAGTTCGTAATGAGGATTACCTTTATTATATAGTCTGTCATTAGAGATTTTTTCAGCCCTTCAATTGAAATAGCCTGTTTGGCAAGTGAAGGGACAGTAAGCAAGAGATGGACAAGTTGTTGCTTATTTGAAAACATCACAGGAAAGAGATAGAACACGAATCTTCTTATACTACATACCTTCATATAAGTGTCAATGTCTGGTTCTGGGACAATACCAACTTGCTTCTCTCTTCTAGCAACTTCTTTCATAATATCTTTAATGGCAAAAAACCTTCTTAGTTATTTGAGATCAAGAATCATAACCATGTCCAGAACTTGAAAAACAAAAACAAAAAAATGCTTACCAGCTCTGGTTCCAATGCCCTGGCAACGAGATGAGAAATCCAATACTTCCCTCACAGTCATCTCAGAAATATGCAAGTCATATTGACTTATGTAAGCTGATGTCTTCTGAGGAACAAACTCATTGAGTTTATAACCATTGTAGGTTATTTCTCCTTGAACCTAATTATTTGTGACTAAATTTATCAGAATATGGTTTTGGTTTATATCATATATGAGCTCACATAATGGTGAGCTCAATATGGTTCTGAGGAACAAACTCGTTGAGTCAGATACAATCGTTCACACACACACACACACACACATATTAAGAAAAAAGACCTAGCTAATTCTTGTGTTCATATTGTTTCTAGATAACCTTGAGAGAGTGGTTTTGTTTCCTGCAAGTGCCTGTAATAAGGTTGTTTTCCCACAGCCTGGAGGACCAAGTAATAGAGTCATCCTGCAAAAATTCAATATATTTAGACTATTCATCCACCATATATATCTCTTGATCTTGTCTAGAAATAGGAGAAACCAACTTTATCAAGCATGTCGTTCGAAAAAGTTTACCTTGAAGGCTTGATGATGCCACTGACATCCTTGAGAATTTCTAGTCTGTATGTTTCAGATTTGAATCCAATTATCTGTGTCATGACCTGTTTTGATTCTCATTCAGTATGTAGGACTGAAGTGTTTTTTACATGGAAAGAAGTAGTACTCCTACTATATGTGCTAGCTAGTTTCAGAAACATCAAATCTGATCACTGTATCCCTTCCTATCTAGTAATGGAAAACAGTTTTTTAAAACCTTGATTTGCAAAGGATAAATTATTTTCTTTTCTTGTTGAAATGTGGATACACTTACAGAGAGAAAGCTTTTGAGTGTGTTCCATAATGTTGGTAGTGGTTTTCCTTGAACTACTTCACATTCTGCTTCGACAAACAAATTCTGATATCGTACTTCTACAGTTGGCAGTTGCAGTCCCACCCTGAAAGTCAGAAGTCAGTGTATTCACAACATAATGTATACATAATAACCGAGTTCTGTTACATATAACTGTGGTGCCATACCGTTACTTACCTGTCTATTCTTTCTTTGAGTTTTTGCAAGAGACGTTGATTATCTCCTTCTACTTCCTTGAGAAGTTTATCAATGAATACACGACGTTCCATGGCTGCTAGCTTTGTAACATCAACTGCCCTCTTACTCTTGCCTTCATAATCATCGTCCTCTTTGTTACAGCTGAAGAGTGAAGTTCGAATACGTTCAAATGTGGGCAATCTTTCAATGGCAGCCCACTGCAACTCAACTTCATCGTCATCATTCTCTTTCATGGATCTGACATCTGAAGTGCTCCTGAAACTTGATGCATGCTGATGAAAAGAGGTCCTCACACTTCTTCCTATCTCTGCAGCCAAATCCATTCCAATTTTCAAGCCTCTCTCCCTAGCTACTGTATCTGCGAGTGCATCAGTTTATTCTTCCTACATATAGATGAAGGAATTGCACAATGTTTGCGTAATGCTAATAATGTTGTACTAAAAGGACCATATATTAACTACTTAATTTGACTTTTGTGATATGACAGTTCCTTCGTATCTATGCACTAAAGAATATCTTTTAGGTAATCCTTGTGCTGACTTGAAGAAAAATGGAACCATAATTCGATAAATAGGAAAGCCGACGAGATGCTTTACTTGTCATTTAGGATCCAAACAGAAGTTCATAAACTGGATTTCCTTGCTCAACTATTATAATTCATTTTGTAAGCTTTCTTTTTTTATTAATAAATTTGGTGTGGGAGAGCACTATGCTCTACCCAGCTCCTTAACCCAAAAAAAATACTTTCTAAGAGAAACAAAGAAGATGCGATGGATCTTTAACAACTTGAGCAATAACTGAGAAAATCATTTAGATGTTTTTTTAAAATAGAATCACTTTGGAAATGAGCAACAATCTTCTATAATATTTTGAAAATCAATTCAGTGCCAACATGTTTGATTCGATGCAAGTGTAGCTTGCTGGCAGATCAAGATTTCTTCCAGCCTAAACGACAAGGCTCATGAAATCTGAAATCTGTCATTGGATATATTTATCAGTTTGTTATCTAGAAGTGTCAACTGTCAACCATAGACAAGTCAGTCTGATCCAAACTCAATTATTATAATTGAACTCGTTTTGAATATGCAATCAAATCCTATTCTTGTACGTTTTATGCTTCCATTGTCTGATCACATTGCTTGCATTTTAGTTTTTTTACTACTTCCGGCTATTATCTGGCCTGAATCTCATGATAAACCTGTATTGATGTAGGTGAGGTAAGCCTTCGGCGTCGAAGATCACTCATCATGCTCTTAGATTATGTGATTCCATCTCAACTCAAGGAGAAAGAGGAGTTCTGGGGGAGTTAACACACTCTAGTTGGACATGCATTGTCTTTCCCAATACTTGTTTACTGGTACAAAATTAAGTGATGAAGATGTATCTAGCAACTCTTTTGTGGACTAAGTACATAAACCATTTTCTTAATAACTTTTCTTAATTATGTTACAGAAGCCCGGAATAGAAAGTTCAATTATGGTATTTGGGCAGTGCGACGCCTCCAAAGAGAAAGAAAAGAGGGTGCTAGGTTAGGACGACAAACTAATCCCTTTGTCTTCTTCAACCTCATTGAGCACCAAAGAGAAGGTACGTAAATTAATGAACTCATTTTGATTGTCCTTTCATATAAATCTGTCGCTATTATGAATATCGATCATGCTAGCTTGAATTCTATAAATGAATGAAAAAACTCATAAACACTTGCTCTTTTCTGCATCACCTGAGGTATAATGTATCATTAATAATAGGTTTATGGTATAATTCCCAGATGTATTCTTCTTCAAACTGGAGGATATATATAGCAGTACAATTACCTATCGCTAAGTGTGAAAGGTAATACAATAGTAGAGCTAAGAGCTATGTATGAAAGATGATACAAAGGTCAAGTAATGCCACTACATTAATGCGGCAGAGATCATGTCTATAGTAGTCCAGATTTGCTGCTCCATTGTAGAAGAGTTGAATGAAGCAGCTCACTCAACATAACGTTAGTCTGTTACCATCTTACCATTGTTTAGCTAACTTTAGTCACACAGGCACATTATTAGTAGTGTTGAAATAGCACAAAAGAAAATAGGAGAAACAGTAGCTTGAACAAAGTTTGATATGGCCAGAATGATTTATGAGGCAGTCATTGCAAAAACTCTAGGAATTTGAGAAAAAATATATCATATGAATAAGCTTGAAAGTTTATTACAACAATGGCTTTTCTGGTGAACTGTGTTCTGCAGGGAAGTTCATGTGCTCAACTTCAGCAAGTGAGAGGCATTATCACCTCCTCTGAAAGTTTAGCTTTTCTGTAGCAAATGCGAACACTAGAGGATATATATGCCAATAGAACAATTCCTACGATTCCTAGATCATCATTGTTGTATCCATATATATAGATGTTTTCTAAGAAGGCACTGACAGGCTTTTCTTCCCCGCGGAGTGCTATTTCCTTGTTTAGATCTCCGTACCGTGAAGTGAGAATAGTAGCCCCAAACCCACCATTTAGGAATGTTCTGCAGGAGGGGAGTAAATTCAAAATCCAAAATTTTATGCAAATCAATTTTGTGTTGATGAAGTGAAGTAAATGACTAAAGATAGAGATTACTTACTACTGGTCGTGGTATTAGGAATCCCGAGAACAGATTGAACATGGTGTAGCAGAAACTTGCTACTTACTGGTTGTGGTATTAGGAATCCCGAGAACAGATTGAACAGGGTGTAGCAGAAACTTGCTAATACTGAAGCTACTTGGAAAGTTGGGATCACAGACGCAACCAATATACTGAAGTAAGTGAAGTAGATCGAGCAGCGTACAAAAGATAGAATACGCAAACCAAAATACTTTATAAAGTGACCACTCGAAACCAATGGTTGGATATGTAATGGAGTGGCTATAAATTTTGTAGTATCAATTTGACAACAACATCGATCTTTGTAGCTTATTGGCAGATCAAGACCATGTATTATCAAATTTACACATGAAGTAGCTAGCCAATTGTTTATTTACCTACACATGAAATCATATTTTGTGAAAATAGTCATTTTCCCTAGATTTTATACCCTATACCACCCATATCCTTGGAGATGTCATTTTCTTACTTACCCCTCCACCAAACACATGACCTTCGAGTAGTTTGATGTACGTATTACATTTTTAAATTTTTTTTTTGAGAATACGTATTACAATATTAGTCTCACTTGTTTAGCAGAATGATCTCACTCTTAACAAAACGAGAATTAAGGCTTGGTACTTGATTTCATGTAAAAGTTTTTGTAATCTAGACGTGATTAGCAATCAGGAGTATATAGACAGTTAATCTCATTATATCAGAGCTGAAACTTATTTTAGTAGACTCGTTTTAAATATGCTCATTCTAATATTTCATTATTCAAGCTTGTAGGTTTATCACATTGCTTGTGTTTTATTTTGTTTTAAGACTACCAATTGTCTTTCCATACACCAGTGTGCCTGTTTTAATTGTATAGTCGATCACCGCTGTTCCTATTTTAATTGTATAATCGATCACCAAGGCCGGTCTTGAAACTGGAGAGGCCTAGCCAGACAAAGTGTCGTACATTCTATCTTTACTTTTAAGACTACCAATTTCCTACCGTGGACTGTTGTTTCTTCTTTGTATAATCGATCACAAGGTCCTGAGATTTAGATGCTTGAGGCAAAATTACGTACATAACATGAGAACGATCAGTAGTGGAAAAAATTTCCTCACTCTCCCTCCTTAGAAACCAACGTAGTTACGGGACCATTGCAAATGACTTGCATGAGCCAAGGAGGCCTAACTCCTAACCAAATACTACGCCCACTACCAAGAGCTACAACACCAGCAACCACATGAGCCGCCTTGTTGGCTGTTCTAGGAACTTATGAAATGTTATAAGCATCCAAAGATCGACATTAACAACTCTCTTATTCTCTCCACAAGGAAACATTCACTAGTAAGACACTCTTAACTTCTATATATAATGTCATTAAACCTATTAATTTCCTCTAAAATCTCACTAGCAAAGTTGGAACAAATATTACACTAACAAGAATCACTAAAATTTACAAAATCTCACTTGCAAGTTCTTTTTTCATTTTTTAGTAGCTCAGCTTATACTTATACTAAATTGTCTTATATATAACAAGAACTAATCAAGTTTACATGACAAACATATATGTGTGTGTAAACATTTTAAGTATGCGTCACATGAGACTTGCTTTTAGCCTATATATGAGCTATAACGTACGCTAGCTACTTAGAAAAAGTTCATGGACATGGAATGATCTGTTAACTAGCTAGCAAGTGTGACAATAATGACGTCCAATCCATCATATTTACTGAAGTCCAAACCATATTCCTTTGCTGCTTGCTGAGAGTTTGTCCATAGTACTCTCGAGATATTTGCAAAGCATAATGGTAAATGACTCGGTTAATTTCTTAGATTTCAATCATTTCATCCCTAAATATTAGAAAATTTTCACTTTACATTTTTAGGGTTAGTTCATATGAATCAAACAACAAAGTAAAAATGAAATAAATACTGAATAGTAGTGCAACTGTGAAAATATTGAAATGCAATATATCAGTCTTCCTCCAAAAATTGATAGTGTCACATCGATCTCTAGCTTATTATTTTGGAACAAAAGAATGTGCCGGTACACTAATTAAACTATCAAAATTGTGTAGACTTCAACAGTACTGAATCATGGAAGCAGAAGAAAAAAAATTTAATCAAAAGAACAAATCTAAGAAATTAACTCAAACAATGAATAGTTATTACTTCAGTTGTCTTCTAGAGCTATTTCACACTAGCTTGTTAAACTGAAGAATGCTGCTGCACTCTTGAGGTCATTCTGGGAGACATGTTCTAACGACTGCGTACCCTTGAACGCTGATTCGGCACTGCATATATACAAATCAAAATATATTCATGAGACATTTATCGAAAATTCTCCAGCACATTAAACCATATCGAAACACAAATCTATTACATGAAATTGGTCTATATCAATGTTTTAATACACCAAATGAGACCTTTAAATTTATCTGTATGCATGTATACCTCGATTCACAGGCCTCTTTAGATTCGATGTACGATTGACGATCATCAGCAATTGTATCAAATGGAATGTCATCATAGTCATGAGGAACATCCATTTCTTGTTGAATGGGAAACCCTTGGGATGTCATCAGATTATGTTGAACCGCCACAGCATCGACATTATTGTTCCCATAATAAAACTGCTGAACCCTAAGAGGTTTTACCACACTGTCATTCTCATCGATGTAAAGCCCATTAATCCCATTCGCCAGATACTCCTCCATCCCACCACCAACGCCGCCGCTGCTACCGGCGGCAGAGTTATACTGATGATATTGGTACTGCTGCTGGTAGAGCTGCAGCGCCTCGTGGTCGTTTGTTTGAAGCCCTAATTGTAGCTGCGAAGACGGACACGTGGGTGAATTGTACTGGTACTGGCACTGGTCACGGCAGACGGCGAGGTGGGACCGGACATACCGGAGCTCCTCGAAGGCTTGCTGGAGTTGGAATGTCAATTGGTTGATGATTCCCATGCATCCGGTGACCGGAAACTTGGCTCTCATGTTTGATTCGTAGATAATGGATCGCATCGCCTCTTCTTTTTTCCCCGGGCCAGTCTGTTTCAAAATCTTCAAGATATTTGAAACGCCGTACAGGCGATGAGCGTTCTGGAACTGTTTGAGCTGGTCGGCCGGAAAATGAGGGGCGAGCTCGCAGTCCTTGGTGCACCGTCGTCTCTGGTACTTGCACGCAGCACAGGCCTGGCTTGTGCCTCCTTTGATAGTCATGGTCGGATAATACGCGCATTCATCGACTGTTTTGATGATCATAAATAAAAAATATTCGAAAATTTAAAGAAAGTTGTTGGATTGAAGCAATATGTTCATGAAAGTGGAGATCTAAAGAGATGGGTAGATGAAAATGGGGGTATATTTGTGGCTGGGTTTATTAGCGAGGCTTTGGTTGTGATCTGGATTAGAATGAGCTGACCAAGTAAAATTTGAACGTTTCTCTATTCAAAGGTGGATCTTCTTTAAACTGAATTTTTAAGTATCTCCGAGTCGTATGTTTACGGCAGTTGCATTTACGGTTCATCTAAGACGCACTGTTTTGGTCTTTTTTGTTTCTGTGTGAGTGAAAAACATTAGTGTGCCCTAGCTTCTTTGACATTCAATAGTTAACCATCCTCTAATTGTAGTTAACTTTACCAAAAATAAAACGTGGGTAATATTTAAGGTTGTTCTGTCATAGAGCTTTATCAAACGTGCCACAATGTTTTGTTCTTGCTGCCACAATGACCTGTATTATTTCCTTTTTTATTTTGTCGATAATTATCTGTTGTCTTGGCAAAAAAAAAAAAAAAAAAAAACGAAGTTTAATTATAATTTCACAATGGATAGAAGTCTAAGGAACTTAATTTCCTACTCTAACTTTGTATCCAAATTGAAAAAATAAGTGGGATAAGGGTAGAAGGTAATACCTTAAATAAATGTGATCTATAAGACGAGATTCAAATTTCATATATACCATGTATTAACCGTGATTACTTAACTGAGGAGTGGTGAACCTTATATATGCAATTATATAGTGTGATCGATCTACTGTGCTGGCAAAATTGTAAATACTTGACGATAGTAAATTTAGTATACAAATTTAAAATGGTTTGCTAGATGAGAATACTCATGGATGGATATGGTAGTTATCACATAATTTGAGCAGTATGCGACGGATCGAGATCGTAGATGATGAGATGATATAAATAGTATGGCTATCTCTAATACGTACGGAAGACAAATTTGGAAAATAAAAGATAATCAAATGGGATTTTGCACTCTAAACCTTCAATTACTCGATCTGTATATTTCACTTGATCGAGCTAGCTAGCTTGAGCTCACAGCTAGGCATTACAAAAGAGGATTTACCTTTCCATTTCTAATTAGTTAAAATATCCGAGAACCACAAATTTTCTATACACCTACGTTGTAATTAGTTGTTAACTAGTTGTCACACCCTAGTTAAACCCCATATATATATGACGAGACGTGTTATCATTTCCTCATTAATCCATCATAACCATCCTTTCATCTTCCACTCTCAACTGTTGGCCACCCTAATCCCCCCTCTCTTCCTTTCCAAGAATAACCAGAGTTTCCACTTCCGATCCGGCGAAACGCATAAACTACTTTCTCCGGCGAGGACATTACTCCTCGTTGAGAGTAAAGGTTTCCTGGCTAAAGAAATAAAAAAATTCGTCGCCGAGAGTAGGTATTATAGTTTGGTCTCTAATTCGTCAACGTTGTTTCGGATTACAGATTAGGCCGGCGGGCACAAGTATTTGTTATGGAGTTTTTCAAAAAAGCAAAGGCGGTACGTTTCCGGAGCCACCACGACAAGTACCTATTAGCCGGCGACGATGGAGAGTCTATTTGGCAAGACCGTGATGGATACGTGAGGAACGCAAGATGGATGGTGGAGATGAACGAGAGCGGAACAGCCATACGTCTAAAGAGCTGTTATGGAAAGTACTTAACGGCGTCAAACATGCCTGGACTTCTGGGAATGAAGAGCAAGAAGGTGGTGCAGACATTGCGGAAGACGTTGGATTCGACGGTTGAGTGGGAGCCTATCAGAGAAGAAGGGTTCAAGGTGAAGCTGAAGATGGCGGGTAGTCATGACGAGTTTTTGAGAGCCAATGGAGGTGTGCCACCGTGGCGCAACTCCATCACGCATGAAACTGCTCGTCGGAAGCTGGCCAAGGAATGGGTGTTGTGGGATGTGGACGTGGTGGAGATTGTTAGGGCAAAGAAAACGATGCCGGATGGCGGTGACTTGGAGCAATGGGAATCTTGTTCGTCCTCGTCGGAGAATGATGATATGACATCTTTGCCGACGAAAGAAAATTCAGAAAGCAAAAACAGCGAAACATGTGATGATCCACATGATGAAGTAGTAGTCTGCGGTTCACATCCAAAATCAGATACGTCGGAGATGAACGTGACACCTTTGCCGGCGAAACAAAACTCAGATGGTAAAAAGAGAAAAGTACGCCGTGGAGAATCTAAAACTAATGCATACTCTATATTTACCATGTGTACTTGTAGTCCACCGGTTAATGATATGAAAGGATCCATTGTCAAAAAGAAAAATCATAAGAAAGGATCAAAACGATCTTAATTTGTATGGAATTATATTTTTGGCGAAACAAATTAATTTGGCCCCATCTCAATGCGTTTTCTTCTTGGTGAAACATTACGAGGACATGCTCATATAACAATGTAAAATTCTAATAATTTTATTTTCAACTTTATTCTCTACTTTAAAAATTGATCAACCTAAAATTAAATCATGCATATATGAAATCATATGTCCGTTCTTTGTGATAGGACGAGTGTAAAATCATACGTTCTTTGTGAAAGTGGATTCAGTGGTCTAAGATCACATGTCCTTAGCTTTGTGATATTGATAAACCTCATAAGGATGAAATAATTACAAATGAACGACCTCGATCACCAAAATGGCTTGAAGTAATTTGCGGCTGCATATATCAATGTATTGATCTAGCTGACGAGCTAGCCATTCATGTGTAATGGTGAAGGAGATCACACACACTTATATGATGTGTAGAAACTAAACATTCCGATCAGATATAAAAACTCGATCATGAGTGAAACGTTTATATACTTAGAGAGGGTTGATGTGCTAGTTAGGCAATCACGCAACTACTTTGATCAAAGAATATGGCACCAACTAGGCAATTACTTTGATCAGAGTAAATGTTGACATTAAAATTAAAATTGATTTTCTGGAATGGTTTTCCATTAATCTAGCCAGAAAATATGTTTTTTTTTCTTTTTCTTTTCCGCAGCTGAAATCTTTGTCAAGAAGAAGCGAGTGAATTCACTTCGAAGTTGGATTATTAGTCCCCTCGCCATGTTGGTGCACAACCATTGATCGCCTCTTGACTTCCAGCTAGCATTTGCATTTACCTAAACTTTGCTACTTAATAATAAGTCAAATATTAACCATATATATGTCGACAACACGAATCCAGCTATGGCAGTTTTAGTTTTCACATATGGCATTGCCTCGTTAGAGCGCCAGAGCAGCTTTCACCGTACTTCTAGGAAATGTTGCTAATTTTGGGGTAAATGTTATTGTTTTCCTTGGTCCTTCTCCAACGAATCGAATTGGGTTTGGATTCGTTCTTCTCCACCGGCATTTAGACGTGTCCTCGGCGTCGTCGGCGTTCAGCTTAGGGTTCCGCTGCGCTCGAGGGCATTGCCATTTGCCTCTGTACGTCAATCTACTCCACATTAACAAACACATTTACCTTGAGTTCCAATTCTTGCAAGCACATAAGAAACCATCACAACTCACTGATTTGCTTCATACGATTCTGGAACGTACACTGCAAGGAAGGTAATAATACGAACAACATTCAAATTCCAGACACATAACTCGTATATTTTCAATTGTATTATTATTCAAACGTATCATATTGTTATTGTCTCAGAGCCCGTCAGACATGGAGGTATTCAAGAACGCCAAAGTGGTACGGTTTCGAAGCCACCATGATAAATATCTAATTGCAGACGAAGATGGAGAGACTGTAACACAAGACAGGGACGGAACATCCACAAATGCTAGATGGACAGTGGAGTTTGTCAACCATGCAGAAACTGTACGTTTCAAAAGTTGTTACGGGAAATACCTAACGGCGTCAAACCAGCCATTCAGACCAGGGAGAGGCTACAAAGTCTTGCAAACGCAGCCAAGGTTGAGACTGGATTCCTCTATGGAATGGGAGCCTGTGAGGGAAGGATTACAGGTCCGGCTTGTGACGCCCTACGGCCAATTCTTGTGCGCAAATGGGGGAGTTCCACCTTGGAGAAATTCGATCACGCATGACGCTCCGGGAAAAATTGTCAGGCAGGATTGGATTCTGTGGGATGCAGATGTGTTAAAGAAGCGTTCAGATGATGTTACAACAACAGATGATGAAGATGAAGAATCTTCACAATTATATGAACACAAATCTCCAAGGGGCATTATAGTGCCTATAGGATCAAAAAGGGATAAATTTCGCAAAGAAGTGAGAGCAAATGTTCTTCGTTTTTCTGATAAAATGAAGAAAGTCGGACTAAAGGTGAGCCTCAGCCAGAAGTGGCGGTCGACAGATATGTAACTCAAGTACTAGTAAGTACTTTGACAATACATATGCGATAGCCGCGAGAGATTTATCTTTTTGTTGAAGGTAGCGAGCTTAAACCTACTCCGATCACAACATGTATTAGTTTTGAATATTGAAATAAACATATATATGGTAGATTTTGTTAGTTAACTTGCTGCTTGAATCTCAAGTCCAGCATCTACACCTCATCCAAATAAAGAAGGATGAAGATGTGCTTGGCACGCAGGCAATTGATTTAAGCATCGATTTGTTCACGTCGTCTAAACAACATATCAGAATCAATTCTTTCTCAGTTACATTCTCACAAAAAAAAACCTAATTGCCTCATGCATGCATTTTTACAAGAAAAAGAAAGAAAGAAAAAAAAAACAGACCATAATGATCATCTAAACCAGAGAAACCCTATGGATTGTGCATAGAGTGATGTCAAAACTTTTTTTTATACCAAAGCAACAACCACACAGAACTACCACTGGTGTACGTCCACCCTTCATATTGACAACGATATAATTAGCAATCAAAAGGAAACTGGCTATCAAGGAAAGAAAAGAAAATTATAATGGAGATATACAGATTAAACATAAACACGTACGTAAATCAACCTTAATTTGATTCGGAGTATCAACTTGAACTTCAAATTCATATATACATGGACTAGTTTCCCATACAAACTTTATTTTTTACTAAATAATACTAGTCTCTCAAAACAGCTAAAGCATGTTAAATACGTTTTTATTCATTTTAAATATTATTCTTTTAAGAAGAAAAAAAAAAGGAAAATGATGATTCTACTAATGTTGCGTAAGGTGTTTTCTACCTAGCTTGTTTTATTCTTTTAACTAATTGTTATATGCAATGGTGCCCTTTGATTTTCTATTCTATGAAAATAGTTGTGCAAATTAAGACAATTATTTTTTCATCGCTTGAGCATTGTAAACAACCAAGGTATTTGTTGAGATCTTGAAAACCTTCAACGTTGTTTTTGTGGGGGGATTTAGTTGAATTGCATATGTAATATGGAACAATCCCATGCATATACTATGGAAGCAGTCGCCTAACTCGTACATAACCACCTCCTCCCTATTTCCAGCAGCTGCGTTTAAACTAATTTTTCTGTTCCCATTTCCCTTAATAAGAAATAACAATCCCTAGCCTTAATATATCCCCCTTGCAGTTTTCTCTCATCCTCGACCTCTGGTCACCTTTGCCTCTAATACTTTCCGGCAATTAACAAACACATCCGCCACAATTCTTGAATTCATCCATTAAGATTCATATCATTCTTACATCTGCTTTCGAATCGACCATTTATGTCTTCAAGGTCAATCTTCGGCGTTCTGTGCTTATTAACAGTTGCAGATCAATGTTAATGTGAGCACCACGCCATGGAGTTTTTCAAAAACGCTAGAGTGATACGGTTGCGAAGCCACCATGACAAATATCTAATAGCAGAGGATGATCAAGAGTCTGTATGCCAAGATCGTGATGGAACGGTGAGAAATGCTAGATGGACAGTGGAGAATACCAAAAATGGTACTTTACGTTTCAAAAGCGTTTATGGAAAATACTTAACAGCTTCTAACATGCCATTCCGTCTAGGATTGAGAGGCAAAAAAGTTTTACAAACCTTACCAAAGAGACTAGATTCTTCCTTGCAATGGGAGCCTGTAAGAGAGGGATACCAGATTAAGCTCAAGACACCCTATGGTCAGTTCTTGCGTGCAAATGGCGGTGTACCGCCTTGGAGAAACTCCATCACGCATGATGTCCCTCATAGATCAGCAAGACATGATTGGATTTTGTGGGATATAGATGTTGTGGAGCTTAAACGAGACTCTCCTGAACATCCATCAATGGCTGCGGCAGAGCCCACTCCTCCTGCAAGGGCACAATCCCCTCCTGCAAAGGCACAATCCCCTCATGCAGAGCCGGCTTTTGCAAGGGCACAATCCCCTCGTGCAAAAGCACAATCCCCTCCTGCAGTGGAAGAACCCCCTCCTCCACCACCTGAATTACCTGATGAAGAGATTCCAGAATCAAGCACTTCGACTAAAATTGAGCTTAGGTCTCTCCAACTTGGCCAAGAAGAGGTTTGTAATTTTCACTAGCAAGATGACTCTAATATGTCTACATTGTGTGATTTCTATGTTATGAAATTGTCAGTTGTTGTTCATTATTTGAATGCAGTCAGGGAAGTCATTTGATCATGGTTCGCCAATGAAAAAGGATGGAAGAATGATCTTCTATCATGTAGCAGATGATATAGGAGAGGCTCCTGACGATGGAACACAAGATGTTTCCTTTTTATTCAAAGGTAGTGGGGTACAGGACTTGACGAAAATGCTGAAGGAAGAGACAGGGCTCGAAGATTTTCAAGTATGTTCACGCAATCCACTGAATGGCCAACTTTATCCACTTCGCTTACATCTTCCTCCAAACAACCATGATATGCATGTTGTGGTGGTTCCCTCTTCGACTTGAGGTTAGACACTCTCAAGGTCTTAGCAAAACCTTATCATTTCCTTCAACATAATATCTGATCCGAAGTAGATCGATCACATATATAGCAACAGTGCAACATAATTATATGTACCTTGAGGTTTCCTAGATTGAAGTTGGTTTAACATTGATTTTCTTGTGCCCTTCACTAGCAGGATCTGAAACATGACTGGACTGAATTCACACCACTTGTCAAGAACATCAAAATGATACCCGCTTTTTTTGTAGGCTCAGCTTCATATCTAGTAAATGGCAAGGCAGATGGATTAGTAACTTCTTCATAGTATATACCGCTACATCTAGAAGTCGCACATCTTTTGTTCAAACATCTTCCCCAAATGATTTCAGTAAACTGGAACTTTAAGATTTATCAGAAGTTTATGTGTGAGAGAGCATATAAGACGAGCCTCATTGAGCACACCCAACTTTATTTCAATTGTATGCTTCGTAATGTCACTTTCAAGTTTATAATTAAGACACCAAATCAAACATATATGCAGTTATTTGCAGGAAGTTTATATGTAGTTACCCGTTAGTAGACATTGTTGTTGAAAATTTGCGACCAGAACTGTTGCCACTGAAGTATACCAGACCCTACAACTAATTTTAAGGGTCCTGAACCGAGTCAGCAGATATTAGATCCAACATTGTACATATCTGAACACAATGTGAATGGGACACATCTCCTGATACAAACTCATTAACCTTCCCATCCACCTCTAGCATGCTGCAGCCTGGTGTCTTCTTGATTCCCTTTTCACCAATCATCTTCCTTATCCTAAGTGCATCTTCACTTCTCCGGGCACCTAAATAAATGTTTGATAACTGAACATAAGCACCGACTTCTTCTCCCCTGTCATCATTTGCTACCTGTAGAAGTTGCTCGACAGCAATCTCTGCAAGATCTACATTATTATGGATACGACACCCACTTAATAAAGCACCCCACACAGAAGCAAGCGGCTTCATGGGCATTCTTCTAATAAGCTCAAACGCATCACTTAATCGACCCACCTTACACAGCAAGTCAATAACACAACTATAATGCTCGTGCTTGGGCACAATCCCATATTTTGCTTTCATGTTGTCCAACAGAGCCTTACCCTTCTCAAGCAATCCTCCATGATTACAGGCTGTTAGTACTCCAAGAAGGACAACAACATCAGGCTTGATCCCATCATCCACCTGCATTCTCTCCAAGCTAGAAATTGCTTCTGCCGCATAACCATGCACCCCATACGCTCCAATCATGGCCGACCACGACACCACATTCCTTTTCCCCATCCCCTCAAACGCTTCCACAGCCAAATCAATACAACCACACTTGGCATACATATCCACAAGCGCCGTCCCAATAAACACATCCGAATTCAACCCCTCCCTCTTTCTAACATACTCATGAATCCACTTCCCCTGCCAAAGAGCCCCCAAATGCGCACACGCCGCAATCCCCGTGGCCACACAAAACCCATCAGGCTCGAACCCACGCACCAACATATCCCGGAACACCCTCAAAGCCTCGGCAGCCAAGCCACGCTTGACATACCCATTCATAATCACATTCCACTGTACCATATCTCTCTCAGGAATTTCATCGAACACCTTGTGTGCATCCCCTAAAACCCCGCACTCCACATACAGCCTCACAACCGCAGTCTGAACATGCGCATCCGCCGCAACCAACCCGTTCTTAACCACCAGACAATGCATCTGCCTCCCCGGACCAATCCAACCGCAGTTTACACATCCCAAGATGGCGAAATGAAACGTGAAATTATCGGGTTCCAGGTCGATTTGTTTTAACATGAGCTGGAAATAATACATAGAGAGATGAGGCTCCGAGGCGGCGGAGTGGGCTCTGATGAGGGTGTTGTACATGTAGGCGTTGGGGGCGGGGACTTGGTGGAATATGAGGGAGGCGTAGCGGAGGCTGCCGGAGTCGGAGAGGGCGCAGAAGGCGAGGAGTTTGCTGACGGCGAAGTTGTTGAGGTGGAGGCCGTGGGTGATGAAGACGGCGTGGGTGGGTTTGAGCGCGCGCATGGTGGTGCAGCATTGGGCTAGAGACATGCACCGCTTCCATGCTTGGATTCTGGTGTAGGCCACTCGCTTCATATGCGCGTCTATTTGCATTAATTCTGGGCGCGCGCGGGTTTTGTGTTCAGACCCAAATTTGACCAAATAATTTGGATCATGGGGTAATACTGGCTTTTAATTAGTGTATTAGTTATGTCCACCATAACGGCTGTGCTCCCACACACAGATGATACATTATCGTCTCCGTCATCCGCAACAATCAGTCTAAACCCAAAATATACAGAAGCGCCTATGAGCCTCTCTTTGGCGCGCTTCGCCCTTCATTCCAGGGTCTTCTCCGACGTCGCAACTAACGGAAATAGTAACCGTCGTCTTATTTCGACCCTCAAGAATCGGAAGTTTACTTCCACTGCCACTCCCAGAGCTCAAAACAAGGTAGCACTACAAGTCTACAACCATAATTTTCATTTCTCTGGGTTTTTAATTTTTAGTTTTATTTATTTTAGTGTATTGGGATTATTTATGTGAGTTATTTGATGGGTAGGGAAGTGAAGAGCTGCTAGTGGTAGTTGGAGCTGGAGCTGCTGGGGTTTATGGAGCAATTAGAGCTAAAACCCTGGCTCCTAATCTCAATGTGGTGCTCATTGAGAAAGCAAGGCCCCTAGCCAAGGTTTGTTTTGATTCTGTATAGTTTTCGTGTACCGAATCATACATGATTATTTCCCATTTGTTTCTGTATTTCGATTTGATTTTTATGTTTATACAAACTTAGGTGAAAGTTTCTGGGGGAGGCCGGTGCAATGTGACAAATGGGCATTGTGTTGAAACCATGGTAATGTATAGATGGGGTTTATATCGAAACTTTGAGTGTATTTTTGATGAATGTATGAGGTTTAGAGTGATGATTTTGGGTCATAGATGTTGGCAGAGAACTACCCGAGAGGTCATAAAGAATTGAAAGGAGCGTTTTTCAACACTCATGGGCCGGTGGATACCATGACTTGGTTTTCTGATCATGGGGTGGAGCTGAAGGTTGTTTGCTATACGCCTATACGGCTATACCATATGTTGCTTTCACTTGAAATATATTTGTTGTGTATTTTATAATGTGATTCCAACTGATGACAGACTGAGGATGATGGAAGGGTGTTTCCTGTCAGCAACAGTTCATCTACAATTATTGATTGTCTCATGTCTGAATCGACGCGGTTGGGAGGTATGTTTCTCCACCAATTGCATGACAGAACTAGTTGCTATTCGTTTATATTCTGATTTTTTAATGTTCTTTTGTTCCACATCTAAGATTGTCTGCCAATTTTGATAGCAACTGTTAATCTTTAATGGACATCCACATAGCAGGCTAGTTTCCAGGTTTTAACTTCTTGAATCCAAGTATGTTGCCGTTTCATAAGGATAACTAATGATATACACCTTCCTCAGCCTAATAGCAATGTAATTTTGTTAAATCCAAATTATGATGCCTGAGTGACAGAGTTCTAATATTATGACTTGCAAGTTTGTGCTGAAATCTGAGTTCCTCTACCAGTTTCTCTGCAGACCGGAAAAGCTGTGATAACTGCATCTCCTACTGATGGTGGGAAATTTCTTCTAGGCATTGAAAAGCGTACTCCCAGTTCTGTTGAATATGTTGAAGCTGATTATCTTTTGATTGCCAGCGGTAATGGCAAGCAGGTTGTGATCGACTTTTTTCTTTTGTGTCGTCACATTGATAGGTTAAGTTTCTTGATATGACCCTGTTCTTCTCACAGGGGTACAGTCTTGCATCTCAGCTTGGTCATTCAATTGTCGATCCTGTACCAAGCTTATTTACTTTCAAGATTGAGGATCCACAGCTGGCTGACTTGTCAGGGGTAATTATCTTCTAATTGTCAAGATCCTTGCTTACAACATATCACATGTTAACAATTGCTGTCTGATGCGTGATGTTGCTTATGAAACATGTGGAAAGTGGAGTCAAGAGAAACAAGCATTTTTATAGTTATTAACCTTCTCTTTTTAACATTCAGATCACATTCCCTAAAGTCAAGGCAAAGCTGAAAATAGGGAATCTCCAAAGGAATATACCACAGCTTACACAGGCATGTAATATTTTGTTCTTCTCATTTCATTTTTCAATAATGCATTTGTCATATAGACAAGTATTTGGAAATGTAGGTTGGACCTGTGCTAGTCACACACTGGGGATTCAGTGGGCCAGCAATTCTTCGCTTATCTGCATGGGGTGCCTGTGTTTTATCCCGTACAGGTTACAAAGGCAAGAATATTTCTTCTTCATGGTTTATCCACTCATTTAAGTGATAGCATGTTTTTTCTTAAACTTTGACCGTCTTTTCTCAACTTGGTATTGTTGGATGCAGGGATTCTTATTCTGGACTTTACACCTGATGTGCATATAGAAGATGTGAAATCAATCCTCACACAACACAAAAATAAGTTTGCGGTACTCCTTTGTCTCTTTACTTTCTACTGAATAGTTTTCTGTTAAATTAAAGGGCATGGCAGAAGTGGAACTAATAACTTACTGAGACTAATAATTCAAAATGCTTCCTTACTGCAGAATATAACCAGCATATATAAGTAAACATTTAAATGCTGATGTTAAATAGTGATGAGTGATGACATAATGCCTCAAACTTGAACTTTTAAAAGGTACAAGTTTGCCTGTTTACCTGATGAAACTTAATAGTCTTCATAAGAATTTTTGTTAGGACTTTGGCACTATGGTTTTATTTTCTTCTAGCTTAATGGTTTCTACTATTACCATATGCTGTCTGAATCAACAATTCTATTGTTTGTTGCCTATACCCCTGCAGAAGCAAAAGGTCTCTAATTCATATCCTACAGAATTTGGCCTTGTGAAGAGATTTTGGAAATATATATTGGGTCGTCAGGTTTGATATTTTTTTCAGTTTCTGAGTCTTAACATGATTTGTTGTAGCTTAAAAGAGTATTAGCATGATAGATTAACTTTTCCAATTATTCATGGCCAGGGTTTACTTGGTGATATCTTGTGGGCATCCATTTCAAAGGATTCATTAGTTTCAGTTGCTCATATGTTAAAGCACTGTGACTTTTCTGTTAAAGGAAAGGTACAATTCAGCAAAACTAATCAGCAACACCTCCCCTCCCCTCCTTTAAAATTTAAATATTTCATAACTTACTGAGATACGTATGTGATTTTGTTCATGGTGCAGAGTCAATATAAGGATGAATTCGTCACTGCTGGTGGTGTTCCGCTTTCTGAGGTCTGTCTATCTCTCTCTCCCCCCCTGCCTCTCCTTTCTCTGATCTGATTAATATTCACCATTTGAAGTTAACTATGTTTGTTGCTTTGGTGAAGATATCATTGAACACAATGGAAAGCAAAATTCAGCCACGCCTATTCTTTGCAGGGGAGGTAGTGATCATTCACTATATTTGTGCATTTGATCAAAAAATAAAGTTGATGTGTATCGTCATGCTGACTTGCTTGTGTTAGGTGCTGAATGTTGATGGAATAACTGGTGGTTTCAATTTTCAGGTAATCTGTCGTATAACCAAAAGCTGTTACTCCTGTTAGTATATAATTGTGCTATGCTTGAATATCAGTTTCAGATTTCCAGAGCTCTACTTGTAAAGAGCTGCCTCCAATGTCAGAAAGTGTTATGTTTTTGCGATAAAAATATGCATTGCTTAAGATTTGGATTTTCATGGGCAAACATTCAACTCATAACAACCATTACTGTAGGCTTTTCCATGTAATATAATCACTCTCTCAACTTTCGCCCCTGTTCTTTTTTGACCTTTTCAAGTATGTCACATGAGATTCTTTCTTTGGTAACCGAAATTGCCTGGCATGGTGCGCATTAGTCAAAGAGGAAAAGTTGAAGTATCATTTTGTTTAACATCATGTCAACTGTTGGTCCTGCTTTCCGATTTAGAATTTCATATGTTTAAGCATGCATTTATGCTCATGCATTTACACTTACAAAAATCCCAAGTGGAGTATCAAAATTAGCTAAGCATTACTAGCTGTCATTTTTAAGGTTACTCGTTACTTAATTCTCTTTGAACTGTTTTCTTATGTTGCAGAATGCATGGTCTGGGGGATATATCGCAGGAACTAGTATCGGTAAACAAGCGGTTAGTGCTCAACTCGATGAGGCGAATTCAGTAAGCAATTTCTAGTGATGAAAATAGGAAGACTTGGGACGCAAGTATTTGCTAACAAGTGCTAACCTAGTATAGTTGGTTCAACTCCTAAGCAGAGGGGTCAAGATTAAGAGGCAGTCATTTTTGAAGTACCTGTTTAACATCTGAACCCTCCTAACAATATTGTTAGCTGATCTTAATCATGAACAACAAACATGTCCGCGTTCAATGAACAAATAGACATCTCTGCATTCACAAAACTTGATTTCCAAAGGTGTCAAATCCATTGCCTATTCCTCGCCAAAAAAAATAAAAATCCATTGCCTATTCGTTGTGTATAAAGAGACATTAGCAGCCTCGGACTTGTTTACCGTATACATTCTACGGTTCTGCTAAACTTGCTTCCTACTATATACTTCGTGCATAAACCATGCATGTTTCAAGTCTATATTCTACACTCTTCTTATAGTTCAAACTACTGGACCTGTTCTAGGGTGCATGCTATTGACTATGGCGACGACCACCGAGTGTTGTTGGCGGCAACGGCAGCGGACTACAGTACCAGAGCCGCGGAGGCAGGAGCCATTTCTTGCCGTTTTGACCACGTTGCCACCAGTGTTTGACCACGTTTTCAGTATCAATCTTGTTTTTTTCGACAAGTTTTCAGTATCAATCTTGGACTAGCTTGTAGCACTCAATTTGCAAAAGTCCGAAGTGCCCTTGACAAGCAAACAATAATAAAATCTACAAATCTATGCTATGCTGTCCACACCTCCTCTTTCATACTTTTCTGCATATGGGAAGTCCCAATCTTATCATGAAAAGCAAAGCTTGGTTGTCCAATGTTTGGAAATCATGTGCCCCCACGAAAATCTTAGATATAGATCAGCATTTAATAGTGAACCCATCTCATGGCCCCATATTTTCTCCTGGGCAAACGCACCGTGGTACGTTGGGTTAATCCTGTTTTTCTCTAATAGAATCAAATTACTGTATTTTACTAACGAGTAATTATTCTTGTATCCGGAACATCACGTGACACTATCATGTGGTGTATCAAACTAATCATATAACTTAGATTTATGAGAGGACTAACATGGGTGGAAAAAAGAGAGAGTAAAAGTAATTAAATACACTAATCAGAAGTAAGGATAAAATATTTAGACGAAACAGAAACATAAGATATGTGGTGTTCCAGGTTCAAATAATAATCTTTTTTTACTGACGCGTAAATAAATGTAACAATTAAGTAAAAATATCTATATGTTTATCAAGATTTCATTTATGAATACTTAAAAATTATAAAATAAAAAGAAATGAGTTTATGAATTAATCATCTTGATTGATACCGATTTATTTTTTCTCTCAGTTCACTCGTCTCGAATCTATAACTGTTTTTCATTTTAAGTAAACATCATCATCCCGTATATGCTTAAATATAGATCCGTAGAATATGGGCAGGACCAAACCGACGACGTAACGTTAGACAATCAAAGTCATTAATAATCACAATCTATTAAGCAACGCAAGACTAAATAAAATTAACGTTGATCCAATATACCCACTTGCCCATATCTCTCATAAATAAACAAACAAACAAAAGAAATGGACCACCGTTCGGTCAGCCGAAACTGACCCCAAATCGGGACAGTGGAGGACACAACAACAGACATGGCGAAAAGAATCCAAAACCTTTCCACGTCCCTTTTAAGTTTTCACTGCATATTCCAGAATCCAGGAATGTCTATCTCCTCAGCTCTTTTTTTTATTTTATGTATTTTTCCCCGAAATCTCCTGCTCCACCAGCTCGCTCTGGCCGTTAAAGCAAGCCACCCCGTGCGCTCTCTCTCTCTCTCTCTCTCTCTCTCATGTATTTCTCGTGACGACTCGACTCAGCTCAACTCGCCCGAGTCCGCGTTCCCCGCCGAGTTTTCCGCGCCAGATAAGCTTCCCACAGCACTCGCTGGTATGCCATATAAATAGCCACCGGTCCGAGTCGGCGGTGAGGTTTTCTGGATTGAAAACAGAGAGAGAGAATGGAGACGAAGATTAAGATTGGGGTTTGTGTGATGGAAAAGAAGGTGAAATGCGGCTCCGAGGTTCTCCTTTTCTCGTTTTTTGTGTATGCAAAACTCCGATTCCGGCAATGTATGTGATTGCACTGAAACGTTTTCGATTCTCTGTGCGCAGGTGTTCTCGGCTCCGATGGGCCAGATTCTCGACCGCCTTGAGAAATTTGGCGAGTTTGAGGTACTAGTGTTTTCGTTTTGAATCTGTAGTCGTAGTTTTGGTTCGGATTGAAATTAATGAAAGATGAACGTGTATGAAGGATTTAGGGACTGTTTTGAGGTGTTTATAGTGTTTTTGATCGGATCATGATGCAAATAGTGTTTCTTATACATATATTGTTTTGAATCTTACTTAGATTACGCATTTTGGAGATAAGGTGATTCTGGAAGATCCGGTTGAGAGGTGAGTTTTTATGTATGATTTATGTGTTTTCGAGCATTTTGTGATTGCGAATAGTGTGAATCTGTGTTGGTTGATGTGCATGGACTTTGGAGATGAACAGTTACTGGTGTTGTCAACTTGATGACTGTTACAGTGAGTGAATTTTTAAGTGATTAATTTGTTTGTATGTTTCAGCTGGCCGATATGTGATTGCTTGATTGCCTTCCATTCGTCTGGCTATCCTCTGGAGAAGGCCGAAGCATATGCGAATTTAAGGAAGTAAGGTCTTAGTTTTTCCATGTACAGATTCTATTTTGATTTATTTTTCGTATTTAATGATACATGCATGTATTTACTGTACACAAGAGTTTGTATATCAGTAAGGAACAGTATTTTCTGATTTTCTGTTCTTTCTATCCAGACCTTTTCTCGTAAACGAGTTGGAGCCGCAACACCTTCTTCATGACCGGACGAAGGTATATGAGGTATGTTTCTGAAATCTCATTGTATCAAAAGGTCATACCTCTCCTCTTTTGATGTTTCCTGATGATATTTGTTAGAAAATTACCATGTCATCATGTATGAACTTAATGGTTCTTTTCTCTTGGTCTGTTCTTGTGGTCAGTTACTGACAGTAGAAACCTTAGATTACCTTTGTATCTAGATCCAAGGGCAGAAAAAAACATAGAAATATTTTGAGTAGATTTGTGTTCACTGTTGGATGCAGATCCAAGAGTGATTGAGCAAGGTTACCTAGTAACTGACCTGGAGAACTCTACTGTTGATTTCTATTCCCAGTGAGTATATTTTGTCTAAGAATGTCAAAAGCTGATGTATTACTTTGGTGCATTGCAGCGTCTTGAAATGTTTGGAATCCCTGTTCCAAGATATGCCCTTGTAAATAGAGAAAAACCATATCAAGAGCTCGACTATTTTGTTGAGGAAGAAGATTTTGTCGAGGTTCATGGTCAACGTTTCTGGAAGCCATTTGTGGAGAAGCCTGTTGATGGTCAGCTTTTTACTTCTGCTGATAAATAAGTTATTGTGTCCAATCTGATTTTTTCGTCATTTATTTTGGTGCACAAGTATATATATTAGAGTTACATTGTTCTCTGCAACTTCTCAATTCGACTCTGTTCAAGCTTCAAGTCAATTTTCATATGTTGCTTTTCAAATCAGAGATCCTGACACCTGTGTTTACTTCTATGAAGGGGATGATCACAGTATAATGATATATTACCCTAGCTCGGCAGGTGGAGGAATGAAGGAGCTGTTTAGGAAGGTTTGTTGTAACTGCTTATTGCAGGATATAGCTGTAAAAGAGAGTTTATGTTTGTGTGCATGTGCATATGTGTGAAACAGAAAGTACTTGAAGCAAACTTAATAATCTACAAGAGTCTTGGTTGTAGCCTGTCTAGATTTGCTTACTTTATTTGCATCTTTCTTCCGAAACCAAACTTACTCACTTTGTGGTCAAATGTATTTGCGGTTACTCTTGGCAATTGAACTGGAAAAACTGGCATTTAGTATGTATATATAGGTCAATGTTACCATTTATAAGTCATATATGGCTGTCAAGTAAAATATGAGGACTACAGTGTTCAACCATCTGTTGCGTAATAATAGCATTTCAACTTGCAGATAATCCATAATTAATTGGATATTGTGTTTACGAGTTCTAGTCTATATCTATCCTTAAATGTTTTCGTTGTCTGATTAGGTTGGTAACCGATCAAGTGAGTTCCATCCAGAGGTTAGAAGAGTGAGACGAGAAGGCTCTTATATATATGAGGAATTCATGCCGACTGGAGGAACAGATGTCAAGGTTGTACAATTTGGGTTTGCATTTGAGATCTTTCATTTCTTATTGAAGCTAATAAGACAATGAGGTTAATGGTTTTAAATAGAAAACTTCTCATAGAAAAGATCAAATGCACTTCCATTACTATTTTGCATCCCTACCTTTTTTTCTTTCCGGATACTATAATAAAGGGTGACTTTTCAATTACCATGCCTTGATACTTACAGGGAATGGAAGTTTTCATATAAACTGTTTAAAAGTATTGCTCGCTATTCTATGAGCACATATTTCCTGCTAAATTTTAGACATGCGCCAAGATATATAGCTTTTGTAATATGGAAGGAGTAAAACTTAACACGGGAATTGTAAGATGTTGCTCTCCTTTGTCTACGATGCGTCCTGGCATCATCATGCTCTTTTCTAAATGAATATGGGGGCTTTCTCTTGACTCTCAATCCCTTTCTGCTTTGTTTTATTCCCTTGGATTGTCAAATTAAAAATTAAAAATTTATGGAGTTGTTATACTTATGCTAGGTTGACGAATTAATTTTCTCCAAGGTAGTTTCTGCAGATATTGCTATATATATGAAACCATTTTTCACTTTTGTTTCTCTAAGCGATTGTATCTTTTTGTCAAATAAACTAGGTGTACACGGTGGGCCCTGAATATGCACATGCTGAGGCAAGGAAATCTCCTGTTGTGGATGGTGTTGTCATGAGAAATCCTGATGGCAAGGAAGTAAGTACTACATCGGGTGGAATTAGATGCATACTTTGGCGAAATGATGCATTTCTAGTACTTAATGGGGGTGAAAAATGATGTTAACTTGTCAACTGATTTGACAGGTGAGATATCCAGTTTTACTGACACCTATGGAGAAGCAAATGGCAAGGGAGGTCTGCATTGCATTTAGGCAAGCGGTATGTAATTTAGATGTGGTATCCGCTATTGTCACTTCTTCTGTCATACTTTGGTTTCATTGTCAAATTTGTTCACCGCTTACAGGTTTGTGGGTTCGATCTTTTGCGTTGTGAGGGACGCTCCTATGTCTGTGATGTGAATGGATGGAGTTTTGTTAAGAATTCCTACAAGTAATGTTTAATGTTATCTTCCTAGTTATTTGGTTGATGAAGGTGTTATAATACTGATTTTTCTACTGTTTTGTCAGTTTTCATAAATACTTGGTTCATTTTTCTGAATGCAATATGGGAAAATTCATGAGGAGAACAACACCAATTCATATCAGCAAACCGTAAAAGAGTTTAAATATGATATTTCAACTTTAAACTAAAGTAACTTTTGGTTTGTTTAGTTCGATATATCCAATGGTTTTTCCATAACCATTTCTTGACAAATTCAAATTTCTATTTCTTATAAGATTTAAAGTTGTTTTTATTTCATTTTATTTAGCTAACCACATAACTTTTCCAAATGGCTTGTTTGTTGTGTGATCTTATTCAATCTTTAGTTCCCAAGCAATAATGTTCAACCTTGACAATATTACTTTTTGTTTTTGGAAATACAGGTATTATGATGATGCTGCTTGTGTGCTCAGGAAAATATTTTTAGATGCTAAAGCTCCGCATCTGTCTTCTGTAATTCCACCAACTTTACCATGGAAAACCAATGAGCCAAGCCAACCTTCTGAGGGGCTAACTCGCGTAGGAAGTGGAATCATTGGGACATTTGGGCAGGCTGAGGAACTACGTTGTGTAATTGCCATTATTCGTCAGTACGTATTCCTCTCAGTTTTTTTTTAACCTCCTTTAATTTAATTTCTTATTTTCCCTTCATGTCTCTGTTTTGCTCTGGCAGTGGTGATAGAACTCCCAAACAGAAAGTAAAGCTGAAGGTTACCGAGGAAAAGCTTTTAAACTTGATGTTAAAGTACAATGGGGGCCGACCTAGATCTGAGGTGATCTTGTTTTAGACATTTTTGCTGTTCTTTCACTTGACATCATATAAACTGACCATTGGTGTTGGTTCTCTTTGTAGACAAAACTGAAAAGTGCTATCCAATTGCAAGATTTGTTGGATGCGACACGGATGCTTGTACCTCGTTCTAGGTATCAATTTTCACATTAAATGAATAGCTTGATTAGAAGATGTATTTGCTAGCTGGATCTTTTATCAACACACTACAAGACTTGCTTGTTTCTTTACATTGTCTAGACCAGATCGAGAAAGTGACAGTGAGGCAGAAGACATTGAGCATGCTGAAAAGCTTCGCCAAGTGAAAGCAGTGCTCGAGGAGGTAATTTAATCTCAATTGGATTTGTCGGTTTTTAATGATCTTTCTACCCCTTAGTTCATCCTAAGTTGAATCACATTTTATTGTTACGGGGTTCATTAGTATCTGGGGAATTTCTTATAATTTATTACTTCTGTGGCTCGTTTACTCATGCCATTGGCAACAAAAAGTGATATGCCTACTTCCACCCAACTAGAAGAGGATTATTCACTGTTGTTGTTTTTTGTTATTTATGTTTTTTTTTCCGGCAATTCATTGTTTTGTTGAATCTGCAGTATGTTCATAGGAGAGTGATTTGTTTTGCTTTTCATATGAGTTATGTGATTTATATGGTCTAGAGAAAGTATGTCTTGAATCTTGATGCATACTGAAATAGGCACATATACACACACACACAGACACACACATATATGTTCTTTACTATGTAAATAATATTTGACATCTGTGACACTGCTATATAGAATCATTTCAAAAAAAAAAAAAATGGTTATAATCATATTCTGCTTTCATGCATATGTTTATCAAGGGGGGACACTTCTCTGGCATTTATAGGAAAGTTCAGCTAAAGCCACTGAAGTGGGTTAAAGTTACAAAAAGTAATGGTGAAGGTGAGGAAGAACGCCCTGTTGAAGCTTTGATGGTTCTCAAGTATGGGGGTGTCCTTACACACGCTGGCAGAAAGCAGGTATTTATTAATTTATTTATCATTCATTTGTTTGATCAATAATCCACAGTTAGTATACTCAGTTTTATCATTGTGTCTAACAAGACATTTTTGAGAACCCTCATTATAGAGGCATACGTATTATTATGTTTCATGTTTCTTACGCTCACTAATTTTAAACTGTCACTTGTTGCAGGCTGAGGAGCTGGGCAGATATTTTCGGAATAACATGTATCCAGGTGACAGTGGTAGTTCTTTTCATCTTCTTTGTATAAAACTTTGTTTTGCTCTTCAGTGGACATAATATACATGAATATCTGATTTTCCTTTATATTCCTTTAATCGTTTACTAGTCTAAATGGGTATTTGAACTTTTAAGAATTAAAAAATAAATAAAAAAATCTGTTTCAAGTGTTCTAGATGTGCTAGATGGTCTTATTTACATTGCATAAAATTCAAAGATAGCAAGGTCACTCATGATGCAACTTTAGTTATGTATTTTTCTTGGCTACTCTCATGATGAATTTTTACACAATTTCAGGTGAAGGAACTGGCCTACTTCGCCTCCATAGCACCTATCGCCATGATCTTAAAATCTACAGCTCTGATGAGGGCCGTGTGCAGGTATAACCTCACCAGTGCTCACTATTTTATTGGTGTGTTACATTATTTACACAAGTTTTGTTTGCAGATGTCTGCAGCTGCATTTGCCAAAGGCCTACTTGATCTAGAAGGGCAGCTAACACCAATCCTGGTAAGGCTTTTCAACATTTTTGGTACTCCTTTAGGAAATTGAGTTTGCATGACTGATTGTATTTCCTCTTTTTAGGTTTCTCTTGTTAGCAAGGACTCCTCTATGTTGGATGGACTTGAAAATGCAAGTGTTGAGATGGAGGAAGCAAAGGTTTGTCTTGTTTTTTCACAGGCTAGGGGGAAATCGGGAATATTGATAGTTGTAATTTGGGAAGCTTCTATTACGATAATAAATTGAGAAATATTTCAGGCTAGGTTGAATGAGATCATAACTTCTGGTGTAAAGCCAGCACAAAGCAATGGAACATCTCCTTGGATGTCTGATGGAGGTGGACTGCCTTCCAATGCTTTGGAGCTTCTACCAAAATTGGTAAGTACGTTTGATTTTCTCATCTACATATTGTATATATTAGCATGATAATGTGTCAAATCCAAGCTGTTACAAATGTTAGAAAATATATATAAAAGTGATAAAATGTAGGTAAGCTTTATATCATCCCGGCATTGACTTCTAAATCCACTAGAGTTCAGTCACCAAGTGTGGAATGGACTGTTTGCTATATATGCCTATGCAACTGTAATATGGACTGTATTCTTAGTTTCCTACTATTGTTTCATCAAAGAGAGGGGACTGAACTATAGAGTTTAACTGGGACGCGTTACCACCAATTAATGAAAAATCATCTAATAAGAAAAGGGAAAAAAAGAACAATCACCTCGTCCCACCCATCTCAGTCCAATCAGTAAGCAACAAAACCCATTTATCTTTGTTGAATGGAAAAGGAACAATAAATAGTCTGAAGCAACTTTCACATCTTTTATTCCTTCTTCAGTTAGAGATCCTCTCCCCTTTGCTCTCCCAGAACTACATTCACATAGCAATCTTCAGATGAACAACGAAAGCCATTACTGTCTTAGTGCTATATATTGAACCTAAATACAGAACTTGCACTCACTTTTAGCCTAGTCGTGCAATGGTTTCAATCTGTTCTTTTCCATATTCTAACAATCATTTGATTGCTATTGTCATATTGCAACATTTTCTGCATAAGCTTGCGCAATATAATTTATTGCACTATACTATATGTTTCTTAATGTCTCTTACATAATGTATAGGTTACGTTAACTAAGAATGTCACTGAACAAGTGAGACAGCTAGCCAAAGATGAAGATGAGGAACTTACGACAAGCTCATATGATGTGATACTTCCTTATGACCAAGCAAAGGCCCTTGGTAAGACTAATATTGACGTTGATCGTATTGCTGCTGGATTACCCTGTGGTAGCGAGGGATTCCTTTTGATGTATGCTCGTTGGAGAAAGCTTGTAAGGGACTTGTACAATGAACGAAAAGAGTAAGTGCTACTATCGTTTCTATTTGAATGTGATTTTCTTTAGATAATTTCATCTATTCATTCCTTTTTATTGAAGGATCTTCATCTTTTGTATAGAACATGCAAGGATATTTGACATTCTGAATATCTGCTTTGCATCAAAACGGTGTTAAATTGGCATTTGACCTTTCAAATTCTTGGAATTCATTTTACCTATCAAATGGCATTAGTGAAAGAACTTGTGTTTAAGAAAGAATGAATGCTGAAAATAAGTTGTAAGTTAACAATGAGACAAATAATAATGTTGACATGTGAATTTACTGATGAATGTCTCGCATCGTTTACTGGCAGACGGTTCGACTTAACACAAATTCCAGACGTTTATGACTCCTGCAAGTAAGTTGTCAATTATCATCGCCTTTAGATTGTATACCAAATTTATTCAATAGCTAGTAGTTGTATTTGACTACATTGATCATCACTGTCTTCAAACTATTAAATGGATTTGAAATCCAATTTTACTACAAACTGAGTTTTGAGGACCCTTGTTCATGATCATGTAAACACTATGGTTCTTATATTTGCTTATTAAGTTATAAATCAAATTCATCAATTAATCACTGGCCTGTGCTGTTATGGTCTTGTATTAATATTGGGCTCTGCATAATATTTTATGTATATTATTTGTTACCACGTGACAGATATGATCTTCTACACAATGGGCATCTGAAGTTAGATGGGCTGGATGAACTCTTCAAAGTTGCCCAGGTACAGGAATTTGGAGATGATAGATGATAGCTGTCCACTAGACATGTTGTCCCTTAACTTATTTCCAGCTATCCGTCTTTTAGTGTTTTGCCTTGGCTATAGAAAAAGATCATTCTCCTTTCATTAAAAAAAACTCGCCAATTTCCATCAGAAATGTTTGAGTAAAAGTTTTTACAGGAAATGAACATCCTTTAATCATATAAAGAATAAATGTATATGTATATCACAGTCAGCCCAAATCATTTTATGTGTTGTAATTGCAGTTACTTGCTGATGGTGTCATCCCAAATGAATATGGCATTAATCCAACACAGAAGCTCAAGATTGGTTCAAAGGTATGCTGCCAGGATTTCTCTTTCAGAATACTTTTTACGTAAGCAGAAAGAAAAAGAAAATTGAATCATGTTGTTGCAGCCGTAGACAGTATATGCGTATAGAATTCTTGTTTCTGGCATTTTGAAGTCACTTGATGGTTATGTCTTTAGGGAAATAGAGGAATCCATACAAATACCCTTTTTTCTCATCAAGTAATTAATTGGCTTCTTGTGACCTCTTTAGATACCTCGTCCTCAAAATAATGTTTTACTTTCTAGTGACATGCCATATTCTTTGTCTTTTCATTCAGATCGCTCGCCGTTTACTGGGTAAAATAATGATTGATCTGAGGAATACTCGTGAAGAAGCCATCAGTGTTGCAGAACCAAAGAGTACTCAGGATGAACCTTTGAAGTTAACAAATTCGGAGAAGGATGAAAAGGAATTCCACACAAAGCTTAATGTGAAGAATGATGACAAAAAATCTAGCATAAGTGATATACCAAAGCTTTACAATAAGAATGAAGATGTGAGAAGATCTAGTATATCAAGTGACAGATCAATGGATCAGGAGGAGGATGAAGATAAAGAGATCAAATATCGTTTGGACCCAAAGTAAATATATGACCCTTTCTATTTGTTACTATCCGTTTATCTTTTCCAAAAAATTTTTTAATATTAAGAAAATTTCATCCTTGTTGCCTCAGGTATGCAAATGTTAGAACACCTGAACGTCATGTTCGAACGCGCCTTTACTTTACATCAGTGAGTAACATATCTTCCTCTCCAGTTCTATATCTGAACATAGTTATTCTTGTAAAGTTAATATGAATTTTTGGATTGATAGGAATCTCATATCCATTCTCTAATGAATGTTCTCCGCTACTGCAACCTGGATGAATCTCTTCAAGGAGAGGATGGCCTTGTTTGTGAAAGTGCTTTGGAGCGTTTATACAACACTAAAGAGCTTGACTACATGAGTTATATAGTACTAAGAATGTTTGAGAACACAGAAGTAAGTAATCTAGATTCCGTGTTGATGTTTGAGAACACTTGAGACTCATCTAGATTTACTGGTTAAATATGCTAGAGTGGTGATGTGTTGGTATTTACAGGTTATGCTTATATACTTTTTACACTGAAATTGCAGGTAGCCTTAGAAGACCCAAAAAGATTTCGTGTAGAAATGACCTTTAGTCGTGGTGCAGATCTATCGCCATTGGAGGTAATGCAAATGAATAGAATTAAGTTGTGTGAATAGAATGAACAGAATTAAGTTGTGTGATTTGTGTTCTGAGAAGTAAATTGTTAGAGTTGTCGTTGCTTTTCAAGAAACTAAGTTGTGTGTTTTCTTTCACTTGGCAGAAAAATGGCAGTGAGGCTGCTTCGTTGCATCAAGAGCACACACTACCAATAAATGGTCCAGAGAGGTTGCAGGAAGTGGGCTCGTGTCTCACGTTGGATAAAATGGAAAAAATGATTCGGTCATTTGCTATGCCAGCAGAAGATTTTCCTCCACCATCAACTCCAGCAGGATTCTCGGGTTATTTTTTGAAGAGTGCAGCAGTACTAGAGCGCCTGGTAAATCTATGGCCTTTCCATAAGCATGCTAATTCTAACGGAAAGTAGCAAATACCTCGCTCCCTACCACCACCCTTTTCCCTTTACTTTCACATTCTTTTGTTGTTTTCATCTCTCTTCGCAACTTTGGTTGGTTGTCGGTTTTGAGAACTTGTAAAGAAATTTTGGAAGCCTGAAAAGGAAAAATGTTGGTGTAAGGTAAATATATATATATATATATATTTTTTTTTCCCTGAGGTATTATTGTTAGGATAAGTTAAAAAAAAGTGTAACCACCACTTTTTAGAGGTGGGGTGGAGCATGTCCTTGCATAGTTCATCCCAAATCTCATCTCACCAACCAAAGCAATGCATGTATATAAGATGAGATGCCATGGAATAGTAAGTGAGACTGGAGTGGAGGAGTGCTTTAGAATGAGGTAGAAGACTCTTCGTGGTTGGGAGAAAGATGGAGATAAAGTACGACTCAATTGCATTGCCGGGAAGAACGTGGAAAAAGCTCTCATTGATTTTCCCCTCGACTTATTCACCTTATACTTTAGATGCTTCCAGTTCCATCCCTAAGGGAGGCAATGTGTCAATCGTGCAAAATCCCACCATGGAATATAAAGGATAGTCATTCTCATAGTGATATGTAGTTTTCATAACGAAGAGAATTGGAGAGCAAAGGGTGATTGGCGAAACCATAACCATTACTAACGACTGATGAAAGACATTTCACACCATATTCATTCCCATTTGGGATTTTTTGGCTATTGTGTACGTCTGTGATTCTACCAAATTGCAAAGAGATGTGTTCAAGAGTTTCAGACCAGTCACCAAACTAGTGACATGGATTGGGATGAGCTACAATGTTTGAATTCAATAGGTCAAGACTCGTGTGGAGGATTTCTCTTGTTTTTTGAGGGGTCTGAAACTCACATTGCAAGTCCTCATTGGATGAGAATGACATAACAACACGACTAGCTAGGAGTACAAAAACAAATCGTGCAAGAAAAGATAAAATTGGACTGAGATAATCCAAATATGCAATTTACAAAACACCAAAGTTGGAGACGTTAAGAATTACCCAATAAACGAGCGTGACTCATACACTGAGCCTGACTTGTATAATTTCTATAGATCGAAATCACATAACAATTGACTAAACTCATTCCAAAAGTCCACATAATAATATCTTGACCAAGTTCCAATATTTCATGGGAACCATATCTGGATGTTTCTTGCATCATTTCCATTCTTTCTATCATGAATGGTAGTACAGTAGTAGCATCACGTCAACATCGGTATACGCTCTGTGCTGTAACAAAAGATAAGAAGAAATGTAAACTCCAGGCTGCGGAACAAGAATTCCTTGAGAGCATCAAAAAAGCTCTCCATCGTCAAACAAGACTAGTAGCTTCTACACAACATCGAACACCTGTAAAACCGTATGTTATATAACAATGGAAGAATGTGACACACTAGTCAGTGCCCGCCAAGTATACTCTATACTTGATAAACACTTGCCGCTTGCTTAAAAGCTACGAATGTTCAGTAACTAACTAACTACAAACAAAGTTTCATCAGTAACCGAGAGAGACTGAGTGCTCTATTTTCTCTCTGGTTGGTTATCTTTGTAATTTTTGTACCACTGAGCACTTTTGCAGAGGGTCCGAGATGGATGAGAAAGCCGAAGGGTTAGAGGTGGTGGTGAAGGAGGCTGTGGATTTGGTACCAAAATAGAGCAAAACTATATCACCCTTTTTTTTTTTCCTTTCAGGTTTTGTTGGTTTTGCAAAATTGAATTCTGAAGTGACTGGTTTGGTTTCAGGAGCACGTACCTATTGAAGAGGTATTCCTGACCTTGAGGTGTGACGAACATGGACTCACATCTGAGGCTGCTCAGCAGAGGCTGGCCCTTTTTGGGTTCAACAAGCTTGAGGAGAAGAAGGTACTGCCTTTTTTGTTTTCTATGTTTCCTAATTCCTTGGAGCTGTCTAGAAGAAAACTTTGTTTCTTGTTGAATTATTTGGCCTCGACTACTAGTTAATATTTGAACCTTTGGGGGTTTTGGTTGGTTTTATACCACAGGAAAGTAAGGTTTTGAAGTTCTTAGGGTTTATGTGGAACCCTCTCTCATGGGTGATGGAAGCTGCAGCTATCATGGCCATTGCTCTTGCTAATGGAGGAGTAAGTTTTTTTTTTTTTTTTTTTTTTTTTTAGTGATTACCTTGGCTCTCTCTATATTCTTTGCTAGAAATAATAAAAGAATTTGGTTGGTTTGGCTTCTGTAGGGAAAGCCTCCAGATTGGCAAGATTTTATAGGGATCATTACTCTGCTTCTCATCAATTCAACTATAAGTTTTATTGAAGAGAACAACGCTGGAAATGCTGCTGCTGCTCTCATGGCCCGTCTCGCCCCCAAAGCCAAGGTTTCTAACCCAATATCCTATGCTTGTGTAGTTTTGTTGCCTTTCATCTTCTCCCTGTAGCTAGCTAGAGTTGTATTTTATGCTTTATAATATTGATGAACATTCATGTCATGGCTGTTTTAGTACATCATCTGATTGTAATGTTGGTTAGGTTCTTCGAGATGGGAGGTGGATCGAGGAGGATGCTTCCATTCTTGTTCCTGGTGATATAATCAGCATTAAACTTGGAGACATTCTTCCAGCAGATGCCCGTCTCCTCGATGGTGATCCATTGAAAATTGATCAGGTGCTTTAGCAATCACACTTTCGCAAAACTATTTGATTAAATGGAGCTGTTTTAGTCTAATTCTTTGCATTTGGTCTTTGCAGTCATCACTTACCGGTGAATCACTTCCTGTGACCAAAAGCCCTGGTGACAGTGTGTATTCCGGTTCTACATGCAAACAAGGAGAGATTGAAGCGGTGGTCATTGCCACTGGTGTTCATACCTTTTTCGGCAAGGCTGCGCACCTTGTCGATAGCACGAATCAACAGGGTCATTTTCAACAGGTATGCTTGCACTAGGATGATTTATTTTCTCTCAAGTCTAAAGTATAAACTTTAACTGAAGAGTTTGATATAGTGGGAATCGGATTCAATTTCTCTTGTTTTTCCATATGTGATGTAGGTCTTGACTGCAATTGGGAATTTCTGTATATGTTCCATCGCTGTGGGAATGATCATAGAGATCATAGTCATGTACCCAATTCAACACCGGAGTTACCGCCCTGGTATCGACAACCTGCTTGTGCTACTTATTGGAGGAATTCCCATTGCCATGCCCACAGTTTTATCTGTGACAATGGCTATTGGTTCCCACCGGTTGGCTGAGCAGGTTAGTTGCAGTAACTTCTCAATTTGCTACTTGCTTGTCAAGCCAAGGAAGGTTAGAATTAGAGCTAATATAAATGTTGCAGGGTGCTATCACTAAACGGATGACGGCAATTGAAGAAATGGCAGGCATGGATGTTCTTTGCAGTGACAAAACTGGGACTCTGACATTGAATAAGCTTACAGTTGACAAGACTCTTTTAGAGGTTTGCTGGTGTTGTAGTTGTTAGGTTCTTAGCTTTCTTATATAGCTCCAATACCTGTTCCAACTTCTTTCTTGAATTTATTTGTTTAGGTATTTGTTAAAGGGGTGGACGTAGATACTGTTGTTCTAATGGCAGCTCGAGCATCCCGGATTGAAAATCAAGATGCAATAGATGCTGCTATTGTGGGAATGTTGGCCGATCCAAAGGAGGTATGATGACACACCAACAATGTTACCGGAACTTTCTCCAGTATTAGATTTTCTGTATCTGTTTTTTCATGTGCTATATAAGCCTACTCACTCCTTTGGACTGTCAAATAGGCAAGAGCCAACATTCGAGAGGTGCACTTCCTTCCGTTCAACCCGACTGACAAGCGAACAGCTCTTACATATATTGACCTTGAAGGTAAAATGCATCGTGTCAGCAAAGGTGCACCAGAACAGGTATGAAAAGATCAGCTACTATAAAATAGTCTGGTTTGATGTTTTCCCAGCTTATTGTAGTAATTCATGCCTGTGGTTTGATGATTAGATTTTGAATCTTGTGCACAATAAATCGGAGTTAGAACGCAAAGTTCATGTTATGATTGATAAGTACGCAGAGCGAGGATTAAGATCCCTAGCAGTAGCATACCAGGTAATGTTAGTTATCTTGTCATGTCTAGTATATATTGTATGTTATGTTCTTTATGGCTATTTATTTGCCTCCTTTTATAACTATGAACAGGAAGTTCCAGAGGGAAGGAAGGAGAGCCTTGGAGGGTCTTGGCAATTCATTGCGCTGATGCCTTTGTTTGATCCTCCTCGACATGACAGTGCAGAGACGATTCAGAGGGCATTGAATCTTGGTGTGAATGTTAAGATGATTACAGGTGATCAGCTTGCAATAGCGAAGGAGACAGGACGTCGTCTGGGTATGGGAACAAACATGTACCCTTCATCAGCTCTTTTGGGACAGAAAAAGGACGAATCAGTTGCTGGTTTGCCACTTGATGAGCTTATTGAAAAAGCTGATGGGTTTGCTGGAGTTTTCCCTGGTACTCTTCTTTCTCTCATCTTTAGTTTTCACTTTTCAGTTATCTTCAACTGGCATAGATAGTTTATTACAAAGCTAAGCTGACATAAAAATTGCTTCAGAGCACAAGTATGAGATTGTGAAGCGTTTGCAAGCAAGAGGACATATATGTGGGATGACTGGTGATGGAGTTAATGATGCTCCTGCTCTTAAAAAAGCTGATATTGGCATAGCTGTTGCTGATGCAACTGATGCGGCTCGTAGTGCTTCTGACATTGTACTCACAGAACCTGGCCTTAGTGTCATCATAAGCGCTGTACTAACTAGTCGAGCAATATTCCAGAGAATGAAAAACTACACGGTAAGCCTCGGTTCAGAATGTGCCAAAATCGATCAATACTTAACTGGTAATACCAACTCGTATCAAGTAATTAACTTAACTTGTTTTCTGTTGCAGATATATGCTGTTTCCATTACAATCCGTATTGTGGTTAGTTGATATCTTGCACCTTTGCAAGCTATGCTCCTTGTGTAATGGAAAAATCAACATTGACATGAGTTTACTTAATCTCGTATTTGACAGCTTGGTTTCATGTTACTGGCCCTCATATGGCAATTCGACTTTCCACCCTTCATGGTTCTGATCATTGCTATTCTCAATGATGGTTTGTATTCACCTTTTACGTATGACTTCTTGGAGTTTCCAATGAATTTACACATGTACCTTTGCTAAATACTTCATGTATGGCATTTCTTCAGGTACTATAATGACAATTTCAAAGGATAGAGTGAAACCCTCTCCTATGCCAGACAGTTGGAAACTAGCGGAGATCTTTACCACCGGTATCATCCTGGGTAGTTACTTAGCAGTTATGACGGTCATTTTCTTTTGGGCAGCATATGATACAGACTTCTTCCCTGTAAGTGTGATTTTCTTGTTCCTATGTGGATATTGCTAATTATGTTATATGGGTGTTTTCTAGACTTGGTTTCTCTCTAACACTTACCTTTGTCATTTCCAGCATCACTTTGGGGTTCCAAGCCTTCATAAAAGGATAATGACAACTATAGGAAGCTTGCTGCTGCAGTGTACCTGCAAGTGAGTACCATCAGTCAGGCTCTCATATTCATCACCCGGGCGCGTAGTTGGTCTTTCCTCGAGCGACCTGGTCTTTTACTTGTAACAGCGTTTGTTATTGCTCAGCTGGTGAGTGAAAGTTCTGGTTTTATTGTTTTGGTACTTGAATATTTTGATTATATTGGGAAAAGATCAGTTCATCAATGCTAAATCTCCATCCTGAGCAGATTGCTACACTCATTGCTGTCTATGCCGATTGGAGTTTCGCGGCGATAGAGGGAATTGGGTGGGGTTGGGCTGGTGTTGTTTGGTTATATAACCTCGTCTTCTATCTTCCACTTGATATCATCAAGTTCATCATCCAATACGCACTGAGTGGGAGAGCCTGGGATCTCGTATTTGAGCAGAGGGTATGTAGGATAGGAGCATTATCACTCTAGTTTACTACTCTTTCTGTTTAATTTTTAATTTGCAATTCTTTGCTTTGCAGATTGCCTTCACAAGAAAGAAGCATTTCGGAAAGGAAGAAAGGGAGCTCAGGTGGGCACACGCCCAGAGGACTCTCCATGGTCTGCAACCGCCGGACAGCAAAAAGTTTGGTGAACGCAATTCTTACACAGAACTTAATCAGATGGCTGAAGAGGCAAAAAGACGTGCAGAAATTGCCAGGTACTACATTTTCTATATTCTATTCATTTAAGCTTTCAAAACATAACAAGTGTGATGAAGAGGCAAAAACATGGCATTTTTGCAGGCTGAGGGAGTTCAGCACCCTGAAAGGGCATGTTGAATCAGTGGTGAGGATGAAGGGCCTCGACATCGACACAATTCAGCAATCATACACTGTCTAAGATGCAATTCAGCAATCATACGCTAAGATGCGATTAATTTAGCTTATGGTTTGCAGTAGGACATAGTGTTTGCTTAAACATAGAATCATGTAACAAGTATGCAGTATGCTTATATAGTAAATTAGTAATGCCACAAAAACTTAACAACAAAGCTAGAATTTGATAATAAGTTTTTTTGAATCAAACCGAGAAATCTGAGCAATTTTTGGTAACAATTTGTAAATCACAAACTTATAAGTACTGAAATGAAAACTTAGCTTATGCAGAGTGACGGAACTTCTCAACCTTCTTCTCAAGTTCATCTTTCTTGGCACCAACAACCCGATCCACCTCCTTCCCATTCTTCAAAAGCACAAACGTCGGCATCGCCTGCACCCCAAACTCTTGAGACACTTCCTGTTCTCAACCAAATCGAAACAAAACAAACCATCACTATCCAAACTTGATCGCATCATCAAAAAACTCAAACTATCAATGATTCGATGACGAATAGGGTGAAACTGAACATACAGATAGCTCGTCGACGTCGATCTTGGCGAAGTAAACGTCGCTGAACTTCTCCGCCATGGCGTGGATGGTCGGCTCAATGAACTTGCAGGGCCCGCACCACGACGCCGAGAAATCGATCACCATCTTCACTTAGCCAGCAATTCAAACTCAGATCCCTAATTTCAGAAGTCTTGAAGCTCAATTAGTAATTAGAGAAGAAGAAAGAAGTACCAGTTGGGAGGTGTCCTTGATGGAATTCAAGTGGAGCTGCCACCTGGCAGCCGAGTGAAACGACGTCACTCGAGACTTCTCCGATGACTCCGCCGAGTCATCCGCCGCCACCGGCCCTCCTCCAAGCAAGTTTGACAGAAACGATCCCATCCTTTCTTCTCTCTTTCTTCTTCTTCTTCACTCTCTCTACACAGTCAATTCTAATTCACAGTTTGTTGACAACACTATTTCTAGTTGGCCCTGCCAAATCGACGCCGTCTACTTTATTATTCTACGTTAATCATTATTCTACTTTATTATACGACGGTCTATCAACTTCGAACTTGCATTTATTTGGAGTTAGTTTTACAAATAACGGGGTTTTGGATATTTGGTACTTTTGTTTATGATTATTGCTAACACTTTTATTTTTCATTAGTGTTTATCATTTTTTTTTATTTAAAATCACGGTATCCTAAAAGCTTCTTAGGCCCAAAGACTAATCCGCTGGAGGCCCGAACAGCCAGCAGGACATTGCGACCCCTCCTCTGACCACTTTTAACAGTGTCGTGATTCAAACCTAGGTCGGGAAGCACACCCAACTAGGCAAGAACCGCTAGACTACCTTGCAGTGGTTAGTGTTTGTCACTTATAAGTAACCATAACTGGTCACCCAAGTTATTTCAAAGCTTGACATTTCCTCATATTTCTTGGCGCATCACAAAATGCATATGAATTTGGAATTGAAATTATGAAAAACTTCAACTTGAAGTTGCTATAGTTCGTAATTTTTTTTGCTAATGTACAAGCAACAGGTCTCACCTAAATGCTACAGCTCTCAAAGTCACTGAAATGGAACTGGAACACCTTGCTTCTTGTTCACAATAGCCATTACCAAATAACGGGTACCCATTCCGATGGGAACTTTCTCGTCAGGACCCTCCCAGAAGGGAGCCTCACCTTCTCCGACCAGTTGCCAGTACCCTGACCTGAGAGATTCAAATTGTTCCTCTGTGCAGTTCTGTAATAATGCTTCCATTCGGAAATTTATCCCAAGAGACCCAAGGAACTGCGACTGAGTGATAGGGCCATGAACAGACACATCTCCTGTAGACATTAAGATTAAACCAACAAATTCAATTTGTCAACCTCCAGTTCAACCAATCAATAGAAATATGATTCTAAGAGTAACACGACGAGACACCTGAAGCTTCCTCGGCTGAGTGCCTGATAGAAGCAAAATCAACGTAGGCACTGAGATCAGCAGATCCTGGATCATCTAGAATGTCAACAAATTTATGTTTCCGAATTGCCTGAAACAAGACATTGCAAAAGTTAAGAAGTAGCAGAAGATCTCATGACTCACATCTCAGAAGACTAGCAGAACTAGCAATGGTAAGGTAACAGACCTGCAGACTATCAGAGACTACTCCATTCTGACCATAATCAATTACAAGAGCACCACCCCCATCAGAAACAATTCTATCAGTGATACTTTGAGTTAACTCCATTGATGCAGGGCAAACCTCAACATGATCAATCTTCTTTATTTCTTCCATCCCAGCCCATTTGCAACGTTTCGCCAGATAAAGTGTTGCTGGTGTAGGCTGTGAAGAAAGAACAAAGCGGAACCTAAACAATGTTTATGAGAATTTTATAACCCATCTCTCTTAAAAACATTAATTCTATCGGACATAATGTTACATCCTTACTTTGAATCTTCTGAAACATCCACCATTTTCTCACACCAGCCACGAGAAGCCCTCTGCAAAGAAAGATTAGTAAGTGAGATAAGAATAAGAAGATACGCAGAGAATGACCATTTTGAAGACACAGGTTAGAAAGACCATACAAACCTGAAATTGATGAACTGGTAAAGCATCATAAAATTCATGGGCGATGATGATAGATGGTACTGGCATGACAGTGAAGAAAGATATAGTAAACAACTGTAGTTGTCCGGGAAGAAAAGAAACTGTCATATTCAATCTTCTAATACCATACACCATCCTAATAATATAGCAACAAATTTTAAAATAAGTTATTTAGCTTCAGAATGGCCACATGATAAGAGCGTAATGGTGACCGTAAACTTATAGATGATCACTATGTTACAAAGTACAAACTAAACATTAATATGAATTATATAAATCATGTCGAGTTAATTGAGTTACTATTAGCATGCTATAGTATTTGAACAGACAGTGAGGTGAAAATCATGTGTTAAATAGTAAAGAGACATAAGTATCTGCTATATATCTGATATCTGATGCATGTCTTATTTACTTCTCAAGACATAGTCTTAAGGAAATCAAAACTCAACCCTCACTTGAAGAGCTAACTAGAGTATATGCAAAGAAGTACGCAATCAGTCAACTGCTACAACAAACACCGTTGAAATAAGCTCATTTCTAGGAGTACCAATCATAATAAAACCACTCACATCCTGAAGGAACCTGGTCCAATGTGGCATGCCATGACACAGGAGCATTTGCCAAAGTGCTGACAGCCCTTTTATCGGCCGTGTCAGCCTCACTCTCTTCATCTACACATTTGAGGGCCTGTTGCTGGAGCTTCTGTAACGCAGGGCTGCACTCCACCAAGTGTACATGCAACGAATCAGTGAAGCTCTTAAACTTCGACGCACCCTACACAGCACAAGAAAGCAAAGAACAAGAAAAAATGAATACATTGCATCTCCATTTCTATAGCATCAAGCAAGAAACTCCAACGAGGAGAGACTAGGGGAGAGCCATTTCCATACCCGAAGAAGGTCGGCCATGAGTGTCCCCCTCCCCGGACCTAGCTCTACTAAGTTGATTTTTCCTGGCTGCCCCATTTGCTCCCATAGAGACATTGCCCAAACACCAACCATCTACAAATCAAATCAAGAACCATATCCGATATCATTTTTCGTATCGAAAATCAACAAAATCATGAAAACTGAGGAAGAATACCCACCTCCCCAAACATCTGGCTGACTTCTGGGGAGGTGATGAAATCACCTCCAGCTCCAAACACATCCCGGTTCATGTAAAATCCAGCTTTCGGGTTCGTCAGAACCTCCTCCATATACTCAGCCACCGAGATTGGGCCGCCACGAAACTAACACACAAATCAAACTTACTCTCAAATACCAAGAATCACCGCTAAACCTATCAGAATTAGAAACAAGAACAAAAAGAAAAAAAAGAAACGAACCTTGATGATGCCTTTGAGGTGCTTGACGAGGTCAGAGTCGGAACAAGGCTCATGGGAATGCTCTGCCATAACAGAAAAACTGAATCAAACCCGATAATGAAAAGTAGTTAGAAATGTTTAAAAGGGGAAGGTGGGAATTACCGGCGGGATTGCAGAGGCCGGAGCGGTCGATGGAGATGGTGGCGGAGGGGGGTTGTTGGGGTGAACAAGAAGAAGAAGAAAATGGGCGACAACGAAGCAGAGGAGGAGAGTGTGGCGGGGTGAAGTGGGCAGCGGCAAGGCGACGAGAAGTGGAAGCTTGGAGAAGTAGACGTCTCAACATTTTGTGATGCTTTGCCGGACGAGAGTGGCAGTGAAACCAACGATTTGAACTAGGTACATGGAATGGCTTTAGTAGGTGTGTACGTAATTAGTGAAAACAAAGACGGTTCTACATGTTCGGGGATGTAGCTCAGATGGTAGAGCGCTCGCTTAGCATGCGAGAGGTACGGGGATCGATACCCCGCATCTCCATTTTTGTTATCTTCTTTTTCTTCTTTTTTTTTTTTTTTTTCTTTTTTAGGGTTTAGGGTTTTAGGGTGTATTATTTTTCTTCTTTTTTCTTTTTTTAGGGTTTAGGGTTTTAGGGTGTATTATTGTTATCTTTTTTTTTTTTTTTAAAGGGATCGATTTTTTTTTTTTCTTTTTTTAGGGTTTAGGGTTTTAGAGTGTTTTATGAAGATTAAACCGTTGCTGATTTTGACAAGAAGACACTTGAAAATGCATACCACCTCACCTACTCATCACCGCTCCAAAGGAGAATCTAGCAAACCTCAAGATATGGTAATTGTCTCGGAAGCAGAAGCTACGAAACCTGGAAATGATGATCAAGAGGATCATGGTTAGGGGGAGCCTAATCAAGAGGAGCAACAAGAAAATGCTCAAGCACCAGTTCGAAAATCTAACAGAGCACGAAAAGCCAAATATCAAATATCTTTTTCACAGTATACTTTGTTGACTAGTGAGGGAGATAATTCATATTTTGTTGATTTTTCCTATTTCACAGTATATTTTGTTGCTAGTGATGAACTTGGAGAGCCAGCTTAATTGTAAAATCTAGGAGAGGTGATCTAGACTTTGTTGAGACAATGATGCTTCTTCGTTCTAGGACCCGATCCCCTACCTTGGGATTAGAACATGAGAGGAGAAAATGAGAATATACTAGTTGAATGTGAAAGTTACGAAAATTGTGAATTATGAACATTGTCATTTAGTGTTCGAATTTAAGTTAGCTTCTTAGGTTTACTTGATGCATCTAATGGATGTCAGAAACTACTAGGTCAAGATGTAAAACGATGAGGCGCTACTAGTAATGATCTTAGACATAAGCAGCACAACCTCAACTGTGCCCATACGACCGGCCATACCTGTCCTAATTAATTAACCATAAAGCTCAACAAGTTTATCATCAGAACACAAAGAGTAATTCTCAGTCACAAAAATCGGCTCCACAACTTGTGCACTGCAGCTTGTAAACGAGGACTCATAGAATCCCACTAGTAATGATGAGTTGTTGACACAAATATGAAGCGATGCATTCTTCATGGAATCCAACAGTAGGTAGAAGTCTTAAGACGTACAGTGCCGCAAATTCTTAATTTGTAACAATATTAATGTGTCAAATCAACAAAATTTTAATCTGCAACAGAATTTATAGTAGATAAATACTTTCTTGGTTCGGACAACGAATATCTCAGATGGTAGAGCGCTCGCTTAGTATGCGAGAGGTACGGGGATCGATGCCCCGCATGTCCATTTTTAATACTTTTACACGATGTTTTGGGCACTTGGTTCATAATCATGCTTGTTGCTGCTACTCTTCTTCTGATCATCAGCGCAAGCATTATATCCCTTGTGATCATCATGAATATAGTGAGCATAGAACAGCAACGAGCTGCTAGCAATTGCGAGACAGTACATTAGCACAACCACAGTCACGGGCATGAACGTCCCAAACTCAAGAGCAAATCCAAAAAACACTATTGTTGGCAAAAACCACAAAGTGAACCTCAGCAGCTCTTTCTTGGTCGACTTTTCGCCCTTGGGAAGTCGGCTGTAGACCTCTACACAGTTATGGAGGGTGAAATAGGATGCGTAGACGAATGCAAGGAAAGCGAGCAAGGTGATGTCTTGGTGCTGGTAGGCGCGGTACATGGTTGTGAGGGTTGTTATTGTGAGGTTAAGGAACACAACGGACTGCAAGCTAAGAGTGAATTGAGCAGCAACTTGTGTAGGAGGAGGGTAGCAGTTGTTGGTGCTGGTTGGGAGGATTGGTTTTGTCTTGGTCATTTTGTTTGAGTTGGTGTAGAAATAGCTAGGTAGAAGATAGAGGCCGGAGTTGAAACTTAATTAACTGAAAGATCGAGACCAAATGAAGCGTTTGCTGAAAGATCGAGAAATGAAGTGTTTGATTGTGTTGTGTGGAATTAAAGGGTTCGGGGTTTGTAACATTTATATGGGATTGATGATTTACATGTGAAGGACAATTCCTGGAAGGTGAGTAGTGGAAACTCAGAAATATCGAGATCGCTTTTTTTTTTTTCGAGATCACTACGAAGCAACTTCCCAGCACAGTCGTTGGTCTTTTCAAGGTAGTTTATTCTCAACCGTATGACTTTAATTAGGTTTGGGTAGTTTCACCGGTGTTTCCTTATTTTTACCAGATAAAAAGAGACAATAGATGGCATCATCCGAAGTAAAAGAGGTTTTGTTTCAACACGGTAAGTTTCTTGGCTCGGTCGAAGCACAAGTATGTTTTGTATGTTGAGCTATGAGTCCTATAAATCACTTAAGTAACACTTTATCATAAGTGGGCATTCTATTGATTAACCTATTGGTTGAATATTGAAAATGAATATAATTTTATTACGTACAATTGAACAATTTTAAAACTAATATGTATGCAAGATCATAAAAAGTACATCCGATATCAAGAAGTAAAATATCAACGAATGGAAATTTTAATGGTTTGAAAAAAAAAAATCTCGACAGATATATCGAATATCGATGAAAATTTTACTAAATTTTATCTAAAAATTGTATATTCGACTAAAAATAGACTAAATATAAAATATCAAAATATATAAAAATTAATATCATAATTGTAAAAAACAAAAATTTCAAAAAAATATCAAGAATATTTTAATATTTTACTTCTTGCCCGATATAAGAATAGCAGGCCCGCTCATGCGGGACATGAATTAAGGGACAGAAAGGGACGAAGTGATCGCAGCCGTCGATTTGAAATAAAGTGGATCAGACGGATACCATAGTTTCTTTATGTTCTTCCTCTCTCCTCTCAATCCGCATCACACATGCTTTCGATGCCTATTTTTGATACTCTAGAAGCCATCTGTGCTTTGATCCATCTACAATTGCAAGTTCTGAATCAAGGATAGAATTCGAATCAATTGAGGAATCAGAGAGTTTCTAGAATTGGAGGCGGTAATTGATCGGAGTCGGAGATAGGTTATCCACTGCAAATGAAGACTGAGATTGATTGGAGTCAGAGAGACTCATACAGATATGTACTTTGCAGGCAGGCAGAGAAAGGATAAATGGAAGCAGTGTTGGTTCTCTCCGATTGCCAAAGACAGTGCTGGGTTCTCTTCTACGAATAAAAAAAAATTGATTTTCTCTCTTCTGGTTCCGAGTTCTCTCTCAACTATGGTAGAAACAGAAATCCCCCTCAAAAAATTTCTATTAAACTAAGAACCCCGAGTCGTGAGAACACGTATTTGTTGTGATCATCATCCACAACTTTGTCTCTTTGTCCTCCACTCCTTTACATCTGCTTCGTCTCAACTCAAAGAACCAAAGAAGAAGGTTTTGCACTGCAACTTCTATTATACTGCAACTTCTATTATATGCTTTGCAGAAATGAAAAAGATATATATAGAAAACGAAGCAAAACAATGGGAAGAAAGAAGTGAAGAACTGAAGAAGATTGCAAAGAAAAGATAGAGAGAGAAAGAGCTCAATCAAAATAAAAAAAAAAAAAAATTTCAGTTTACTCTGCTAAACTTTAAGTCTAAAATCAGTCTGATACCTCATTTTGTTATAAATATTATAATCTATGTGGTTGTCCACGTAATTACTCATTAGTTATGTATTCTGATGTAAACTCTACCTCTATATAAAGAGGCTAATGAAAATGAATAAGTAGACTTATGCCTTTTCCCAACTATTCTCTCTGTGTCTTCTCTTCTTTTTTTATTTACTTTACAACACGTTATCAGCACGACTCTACCTTTTGAGTTAATAACGATCAAACCCTAGAAATCCAATTTTTTTATTTTTGTTGTTGTTGTTGTTGTTCACCTTTGCCCAATTTTTTTAATAACTCAAGGATGATCTATGATGTTTTTGGTGCAACATTCGTTGTTTTTCTTTTCCAAGACATGATCTATGAGTTTCATTGTTCTATTGATATGATCATCAATTTTCTTTTTACTTTTTATTGTTAACGAAAACAATTAGGATGGTGGGTGTTTTGATACCATACTTGACTGTGTTCATTATCTAGCAATTACAATAGTTTATTTTATATATCTTTTAGTGCTTGATTCGTTCATACATGGTGATCAAAGACCAAATTGGTTTTCTATGATTGGATAGTTTTTTTTACTGTTTGGTTTTCTATATCAATTTTAGCTTTATTGGTTTCCATAGATCGTTGCATCAGTCTTGACCTCATTGAGCCTATTCATTCTCTAATATCTATACAAACCATTGATTATGTATAATTATCTCCCTGTATTCATAGGCATCGCACCTCAGCCATTTTTTTTTTGGTTATATTCAATGCTATGAGTTAGATTTGGGCATGAATCATATGGTAGAAAGTCTATCGCTGTTATGGGTGGCCAATATGAATGCCTTTGAATGTTATTCCTTCAGCCGATGTTCAAATATATATATCTTGTGGTATTGATTATCAAACCGATTGATTATTGAATTCAAATCGAGACCTAAAGTCTCTTGATTGAAATATAGAGGGCTTGAAATTTATTGAAATTGCGATATGAAGTTTCTCAAAGTTTATGCAATTAACAAGGGCCTGAAGTTCTTAGAGTTACACAACGACTGAAACAACATCTTATGATCCCTAATCATATGAGGACCTGAAGTTCCTCACCTATTTCATATGATGTTTCTTGCATGTGTAACTAGATGAGATCGGGAATCACGATTATCATATTTGATAAAGTTAACCAGACCTGAAGATCTGTGTATTTTATTTATTCATGGAACCAGAAGTTTCCTATGTACAATTTATTTAATTTTTGCTCTTTACAGTTTTCTTATTTTGTTATGCAATTTCATTACTGTACTTATTGTTTAAATTTTATTGTTATTCATTCGGGTCAGCAGCCCTTATATCTCGAAGATATGAACATGTTTTTGAACCAGAAGTTAAAAATAATGGAATGATAGAACCCGAAGTTCTAACGATAAAGGCTTAAACTTGAGGTTTTGAGTATAAAATATAAGGTGAACATGAAGTTTCACTTGGGTTACTCGAGCCTGAAGTTTCGAGCACTTGAATTATTTGAACCCGAAGTTTGACATACGAAATCTGAGAACCTATCATTCTAACATTAAAAATTCGAACCTGAAGCTTCGAGTACAAAGTATTATTTAGTGTTCAGAAGTACACTCCACCGTAGAACTTAGAGTCCTAGCTGTGCAGACTCGAGCCTTAAGTTTCGAGTGTATATATGGACAAATTATCCTAAAGTTTTAGTGTTGGCCAACCTTAAACCCGAAGTTTTGAGGGGGAGTTACATTGGCATCAATATGTAAGTAACCAAACATTCAACTGTTGGTCTAATTTTATGACGAAAGAGTATGAGTATACCTTTTGAATGCAGACATGTCACTTTAATATCTATTTTTCTACTTTTACTCATCATAAGTTTTGAGAAGGTGATCAAAAGTTTATGCATATCATTTTGACCAGCAGCTCAAAATGAATTTCTTCCTTACAATTGTCACCTTAATGGTGGGAGAAACATTGTTCATGAAAGAAAAAAATATATTGGTGTGGATACTTATCCACCATCTTATTATGATTTGAGAGATATTTAAGTTTGTGATTTGATAAAAGATAGTGACAAAATTGCATGATAATGCAAAGACATTTGATTGGATTCAAGTCTATGAGACTATCCATATTAACTCAAATAGTCTATACCCCATTTGATTTGTGGGATGCACATGTATCCAAGTGACATGGTTCTCCTGAAGAGAATGTCATGATACAATGTTAGAGTTCCTAATACGGCTACACATACAAAGGTTGTATGTACGCCATTAGAGAATGATATCTTGGTTGATATTAATAAATATAATGTTTTTGACCTCATACTTGGTTTAGGTTCGCCACCAGCCAATGAACATCTCACTCGAAAGAAAGTGATAGATCTTTAGACGCAATATATGCTCATGGTCAAAATAAGACAGTCTTCCCGCCGTTAGGGGGAGAATAAGACTATTGTCATTTGAATAACGGCGTGAATTTGAGTGGAATGTATTCACTAGGTGTAAAGTTTTAAGCTCTGAAAATGGAAGATTATACAGGTCATCTAATGGTCTACATGATATTACAAGTAAAAGATCCACATTCGCTAGATAATATTTGTCCTAGAAGTGACAATATTTGCCCCAGAAGTGGCATGGGTACCCAATATCAAAAATGCATGCATATAAGAATGTGTGAGATCTATGAATGATGATCATCTATGACAATTTACAAATGGTAGCTACCAAAGACCATTAGGCTGTATTAATGATGCTATGCCACGTTTCATTATGCATGTCGACAAAGCATATTATTGGCCAAATTGGAAAGAGGCAATTCCAATGAAATTAAATATTTGAAACGTGATGAGATACTTTGACTTTAACCCTATAGATACAAAATGGTATTTACCACAGTGAAAGTAAATCACTATGATTTAATGTCTACAAAAGACATGGGATTATGAATCTGCCCTTAGACGAATGATATTTTTCTACAAGTACAGTGTTACATGTAACCGTTACATGGACGAGAGACTTATGGCATGTTGTCATCGTATATTACGAGAACCTTTAAAGACACATTGATAAACCAAATTCCTAGAAGTGAAGTGTCATTACCAGTGTATCGCTGGTCAAATCCTCAAAGGATTCAAGTACATGAATGATTCTAATGTAATTCGATCCATGAATACTTGAGAGAGCTGAAGCTACTTCATGAATCAAATAGTCTAAAGTTAGCTCATATATACTCATTCCGTTATAGCTAACGTGATCGAAATTGCCTCAATGAGTACTATGATCGGACTACACAATCGAATTCGAATTATGATTATTATGTTGCTACATATTCTAATTCTTGGGAAGTTATGAATTACTCAGAGCTCTTGAAGAGCTTATATGAGACGTATCACTACACAAAGATATTAATGTGTATGGCTAGATACGCTATGACATATTTCAATGTTTTAATGCCAGTTTCCTTATCTTGTTTAGCCATTACTTGGTGTATGAATTTGATCATATAACTAAATGAGGTAAGACGTATTAAAAATCGTCTAGCTTTGTTGGTATTGTTTTAACTTTGCAGGTACACAATTTCATGATGAGCCCTTATATGCAAAGCTCGCATTTAGTGATGGACAAATCAAACCGTTATTTACGGCGCATGAAGCTTGCAACGTTCAGGGGGAGATTTTTATCAGGAGAGCATCTAGAAGTATGCTACCTAAGACATATGCGCGTTGCACTCTTTTTCTCCTTCGACCAGGGTTATTTTTCTCCCACTGGGTTTTTCTTACCTGGCAAGGTTTTTAACGAGACAACGTTATGCGCATCTAATTTTATCATTCATTGGTGGACATCCAAGGGGGAGTGTTATAAATATTATAATCTATGTGGCTGTCCACGTAATTACTCATTATTATGTATTCTGATGTAAACTCTACCTCTATATAAAGAGGCTAATGAGAATGAATAAGTAGACTTATGCCTCCTCCCAATTATTCTCTCTGTGTCTTCTCTTCTTCTTTTATTTACTTTACAACACATTTTTTTTTAATCAGTTCAATCCCTAAACTTTTAAAATTACATCAATCTCGACCAAAATGACTAAAATAGTCTTTGTTACTTAATCCTCTCTCTCTCTCTCCCCACCTCTATCAAGGTCGACGTCGTCACCGAGGTCGAGCTCAGGGAGAATGGATTCCGCACCAAGCTCATCTGCACCATCGACCTTGCCTCCGCAGGGTCCGACCAGCTCGAGGTGCTCCTCGACAGCAGCATGAACGTCGCGAGGCTCAACATGTGCCACGGTACGCGTGATTGGCACCACGACGTCATCCATTGCTGGTGGTAGGGGTGGATGAAGACCAGTGATGAAGATGGTGCGGACCTCGTTGTTGGCAGGCCGGTTGGGGTTGGCGACGAGGTGGTGAGGAGGAGGTGGAGGCGCGGCGGCGACGATGGCCGGGGGAGGAGGAAGGGTTGTCGTCGGGCCCATTGCTGGTTGTAGGGGTGGATGCTGGTGCCGGCCATGTGGTGGATTTGGAGGCAAAGCCCTAGGGGAGGTAATGAGAGAGATAGGGTAAAAAAAATTAAGTAACAAGGGCTATTTTAGTCATTTTAGTCGAGATTGATGTCATTTTGAAAGTTTAGGGATGTAACTGATTAAAAAAAAAGATGAAATATCAGACTGATTTTAGACCTAAAGTTCAGGGGAGTAAACTGAAATTTTTCTTAAAAAAATGAAGCACTTTAAATTCTTTAATGTTTCAGTATCCGTCCGATCCATTTTGTTTCAAATCGACGGCTGGGATTACTGCGTCCCTTTCTGTCCCTTAATTCATGTCCTGCAAGTGAGCAGGCCTGATAAGAATAGGGTAAGAATATTAGCTACAAGATTTCGTGAGACATGTAATTTTTTTTTTCATGGCAATCGAACATTTATTAAATAAAAAAGATAAAATCTAAGGGGGTTACATAAAGTCAAAAGCCCTTAGAAGAACAACAAAAACATGGCAACCAAAACATAAATAACGACATAACCGATTGCATTAAAGGTCCATACGCACAATAGGAGTCCAATTATGGGCAGTGTAAGGATTTCATGAGACAAGGATTTCATGAGACATGTAAATTAAGGCTTACAGAGAACAATAAATCAATAAAGTCGATTGATATTTGAGTTTACCGTTTACTTCACAAACTTCGAACCAAACAAACACTTTTTGTACTCTAAACAGGTTGACTTATTTAGAGTGTTGATAATGAAATTTGAATTAGCTCATGAGTAAAAGTATCTTTATTATAACAAGTTGAGCTCAATATTTGGCATCACTCGTTGTTATAATTGTGTAGGAGTGTCTGTTTAGCTTAGTGTGTGTAATACTGTAACTGACATTGTTCTTCTATCAAATTAGGAATTGGCAAACTCAACCAATGGAGAGGCAAAGATGAACGAAATCGCAAATTTCAGAGGGGGAAGCAAAATAGTGTCAAGCCCTCCAAGCTGTGAGAACTAGTGTTATGGATGCATTCCATGTGAAGCTATTCAAGTGCCTACTAATACCAAGAAGCTGAACCATTTCAGGGTTCAGTATGTAAATTATGAGCACCGGTGTCATAATTTAACTGCGGTGTTGTTAATGAAACTGAATAAATAATCCATAATAGTTACGAAATTGTTCATTTCGTTCTGTGTACTTTTGATATGTTTGAATCCTAAACATAGTTTATGTGTTATGTAGTATTTCACATTCTGCATAAGTTCACAAAACATGCCTTCATCGTTTTATCAAACAATGGTTTGTATAGATTGAACTAACAAATCTATGTAGGCAATATGAATTTCAGTGCAAACCCATTTGATCAGTATGGGGGATTCGATTACATATTTGCATGCACCTTTTGGGTGGTGAAAATTTAAACATGGATCACTTTCATGTAGGCAATATGCTGCTGCAATTCTAAAGTTTACTTCAACAAAACAAAAAAGGATTCCTAGGAGCACGAAAGAAGGGTTTAAATTTAAAGCAAAGTATTTTACTAAAAATTCATTCACTATAATGTTCACGTAACTTCTGTGGAGACTGCTTTTTCTCTTTGATTTTTTTATATTGGTAAATATTGTAGCATCTACAAAAAAAATCTGCAGGAATAATTGAACATTTGTTGTAATGCCTGTGTGAATGACTGACTGACTGACATTGTTGCTCTATTACAGAGGCAAAATATTTGGAAAGCCATCTCAAATTCAGTCTTGATCTTCTGCGCGAAGAATTAGAAAAGGGACATAAGGTAAAAATCTCTATTTTTGGTACTTACATATTGTTGCTATATATATATATTTTTAATTTTTTAGAAGACATATTGTTGCTAATTGCTTCTATATAGATGCTTATTATTCCGTTTCTTTCCAAGGTTTCTTTTATCAGGTTGCTCTGTTATCACATTTCCCTCTCGAAACAAACGGTAATAACATGTTGAGCGCCTTGCGACTTTCAAAATATATGATAACCTGGCCAAGCCACTATAAATAACTACATCATGGTTTGAAGCAATGCAAAGGTAGGATTAGTTCAACTGCGTTGCCGCAAAACCTATATCTGTTATGGGATTTCGTTTTATGTCTTCTGATGAGGTAAGTCTTCTTGACTACCAAGCTTGATTGATGGTAAATTTGGTGTCTCAATCTTAATATTCCTTTGCTTTATTGGCCAGGTTATTAGTGTCCACAGTGAAGACTTGAAAGAAGATGAAAGATAATCACAGTTACCGTCTTCTGGTTGTAGAAGGGAAAAAGAATCAAATGAGGTAATGTCAACATCCTGATATCTCTTCACTTACTGCTCAAACCTGAGCTCTTCTCCAATTACACTCAAACTCGACCTTTTTCTGTAGTTACATGGTAATCTTCATCATGACTGTTGACCATTGAATGACAACTTTCTCTTTATTTTTAAAAAAGCGCTAGACTACGCCGTAGTTCCGTACGCCACAAGTGGGCTGAACCACGTGTCAACTATTCATCGGCGGAGGGGAAATCCACAGGGCATAGATGGGATTTCTCAGTGGGTATGGTTTTTGTGTTACCAATTGATTTCCTGGCACAACCAGATCAACCACAAGAAATGGAAGGGGATGTTACAGATGTGGTTTTACCAACAATTGCCGTGGAAGAACAATCCCCGGCTCACTTTCTAAGCCAACTCCAGAGATGGTCAAGCACATCAAACCTTTGGATATCACTGCTTGTTTCAAGGGATATCCGATTTCAAAGGTTCTTGTTGATGGTGGTGCCGCGGTGAATGTAATCCCAATGTCTGTGGTGTCAAAGTGGTCAACACTTAAAAAGGTACTACCCAACTGCAAGGGAGATCTGAGAGCCTCACTGAACATTAAGTGACTCGAGTATGTGCCTTGGCACCTAATAGTCGACTCACTTGGGGAGGGCAACCATATACCCTCTATTCTCACATGTAAACAGAGGCCATCGTTAGAAACCACTTGAGTTAGCCGCATTGATCACCATTATTGGCCACGGCGAGAATATTGGCCTTGTTATTTGATCGCAATAAAGCCGTGGTAAAGCCTGGTGATAGGCCGCGGCTCATGACTGCCCGCATTGGTTGCAGAGCCTATTGATAGGCCACGGTTCATGAGTGTCCATGATGGCGAATAGCGAAGTAATTTTGAAATAAACTTGCGTGAAAAAGAAAACAAGAAGGGTTCATTGAAGTTTGAGCGAATACAAAAGTTTGAGCAACCCGTCATGGCAAGATATTTTCCCACATGGCCCAATCAGCTTCATACTTCTTCATGGCCTTGTCAAGATCTTCTTTGATGTCTATAAAAGCTTTGGTGTCTCTACCATGTAGAGAAAATAACTTGAGCTCTTCATGGTGTGCCGCGTACTCCTGGTTTATGACGTGTGAAGTTGTGGACATGCGCTCTCGAATTGTTTTCATTTGACTTTCCAGCTCGGCCAACTTCTCGGCATCAGTCTTGAGTTCATGTCGCATTTGGGTGAGTTTCGCGGCACGTGAAGATTGCCGCTTGACAATGAGTCCATATTTTTGCTCTAGCGCGCGGCCGGTGTCCCATTTTTCCAATGTTTGTGAAAAGGCATCAATGCTCGCGTCTGTGACCTTGAGATGACTTTCAATCTGCTGAGCGCGCTCAAGAGTGAAATGGTTAAGTGAGATCAAGAATGTCAATTCTTGTTTGAAACGGTCATAAAGACCTTGCTCAGCGATGGTCATAAGCGGTTTACGACAATGCACAGCAACGAACTCAGCCGCCCTTTGTTCCCGCGGGTCACGTCTTATTTCGCTCTCCTCCCTCAAATTATGATTTTGTGGCACTTCAAGTTGCCCAGCAAGTTCGTCCAAGAAAGCCATGGTATCTGCGGGCAATAGGTCTGTAAGAAGATTCGACTGCATTCAAAAGAATAAACATATTAACTCAGGAATGATAATGGCATTGAGGCCCATGGTGAGCCGCGGTGGAAATAAGATGACAACTCACTTGGCTGGAAGTACTAGGTTGAATGGCAGTCGTTTGGTGTGGGTACTTTGCGTTTGGCTGGTGTTCTCATACTCGTGCGATCCCTAAAGTGTGAATGAAAAGTGATCAAGTCAGTGATTCCAATACGTATTGCGGCTCAATGAAGCCGCGGTGAGTAAACATATACGTGTTTTGGATAAGATGGTTACCTGATGGTTACGGTTCGGAGATGAACAAGGCAAACTATGAGACGAAGTGTTGTCTGCATCGTCTTCATTTACGCTCTCACTGTTTAAATTCTCGTCATACCTGTCGGCACAGTCGTCATGTGCAGCTGACTCGATAAAATGACCGCTTCCATGGTTCGAGCTCACAGGAGAATTCTCGTCAAAGATTTCTTCGATACGAATAGAGCTTCGTGCTTGGGTGTTGATAGCTCATTACAGTGACCAACAGAAGCCCGTTTTCTCTTTTGACCAGTTTGGTTCAAAAGAATATCTCCAACTCCCTAGACGATCCGCTCTGTAAACATATCTTTATATTCTGGATCCACAAATTTCGTAGAAAAGTCTGCCCACCAAGAGACGAAAGTAGGAGTGGCTGCGGAATTCGATTGGAAGCCTTCCAACTTAAAACGATTGAGGCGATCATGGTACCGTCATGAAACTGAGTCGCACATATCTTTTGTGTGTACCTTTCGGCGCCATGAGGTTAAAAGATTAAGTGAGTTGCTGTAAAGGACAGGACAACTTTGGATGCATCCGAATTGACGAGCAAAATAGTTGGGAAGGTAGACTTCTACCCCAGGCTTAGAGTGTGCATTGAGTGTCAACCCGTGATGCAAGTCCCGTGAAATCACAAAGCTGCCCCAAGATGTTCTCCATTCCTCATCAGACACGTTCTTTTCTGACTCTTTGTTGGTAGCAAGAAATGCCAATCTCCACTGAGTATAACAAGGGCGCAGGTCTTTGAAACTTTTAGAGGTATAAAACATGGTAAAACACTTCTCCACAGGCATGAAAGTGGACGATGTGGCCATAAGTTGCTGCCCATAGAACATATCGTGGCCAGTTTCCAGTTCCGGGGCTGATGTATGAGGGAAGTATGCTTGCAACCACAGTTGGAACATCCACAATGGTCCGCCGACGTTGAGTTCCATGTCGTTAGTCACAATGTTATGCAAAGTTTTGTATAAGTTGGCAAGGACGAATGGGCCAAGAGCTAGCCGAATGCCAGAAGCCAGCGCGTCAGCTAACATTGCAAATCCGGAGGACATTGGCGTGCTCTGCTGCAGAAAACATACTTGCATAGCCAATAATATAAAAACGCCGTGTGTTCATCCTTCCCTACAGGTCTTTGGTTCGTAGGCTCGGAGTCAACAACTGCATATTTCTTATACAAAGAGACGTAGTTGCGCGATCTTTTTGATGCTTTAATAGCTTCGGTTTTTGCTTCCTTGTCATGGTCTTTCGCGCGTTTGGGAGGAAGTAGACTATCCCTGAAGGTAGTAGGAATATTGTGACTTGGGTTGATTTCGGCCCCGGTTGGCTGCAATCCGATGAGTATACACATGTCCATGACTGTTGGACTCATAGGACCCAGTGGCAGGTTCATTGTGTTCGTAGCTGAGGACCAAAAACATAGAGTCGTGGCTAATAGCGGTTTCTCTACTACTATGTCTTGCTCGGTGAGTTTGATGGCGTCATAAATGCCGATTCTTTTCCAATGATCGGCATAAAAGTGCTCCATTCTTGGAACCCATGCTTGCCATTCACGTGTAAGGGTTGGCCAACCATCAGGCCTCGAGCAAGACCATGAAGACCACTCATGCTCAGTAAAGTGACAAGAGTCGTCCAATTCTTCCTGGCAGAGACCTTTCGAGATCTTACGGGGCATGCCTTCAGGAAAGTGACGACCTAGGGAACAAGCCGGTGGAGTTGGTGTGGCCGATCCCAGTGTTGTTGACAGAGTTTGAGCGGCCAACATTTGGATTTCCCCTGTTTTCACTTTGTCACGCACTGAGGTCAAGGCTTCGTTATATTTCTTGGAGAACTTCAAAGCTTCGTCTTCTGCTGAGAACCCCATGGTTATGCAACGTTGAAAGGAATTGTTGTTTTGAGTAATTCCTGGCCTAGGTCTCTTATTTATAGTGGTTGTTCATAATGGCTAAGGAATAAGAGTTTGATGTGGGACACAATTCCTAAACAAATTTGAGAACTTCTTCTCCCAAAAGGAAAAGGAATCTAGGACTATGGTGGTGATGTCTTTCACGTGGGGGAATACTTTTTGCCAAATGTCGGGAAGATCGACCTGCGGCGGGATGGGAGCTTAACTCGAGCACCTGATACTGGATTCCAGAAGAAGAATTTGACAAATGTTCTCTCAAGTGTTATGATCAGCCATCCCTCGATTGATCCAGCACAATAACAGTATGGAGCGTCAGGATTCCAAATTTTCGGATTGCATACAATACGCAAGTAGTCGTCGTTGTTGTCATCATCTGTTTTGATGTAGGATGTCTGCATGCATCTTCCTAAAGTAGAACTGGTCACAAGCCTTGGGAGTCGATGATGAGCGGCAGGAAGCCAACGCTTGCTGTCAATTGTGGCTCGCCAACAACGGCTTACGTCACGACAATTCAGATAATCTAATAGGGGCAGTCTCTGCAGAATCAGTTGCATGACCTCATCTGGGAGTTCCTGCATGAAGCACCTGCCCTCATTGAGTTCTTCTTCCGACTTGTATCGTTTTCTAGTGAAGAATGTTTCAGACTTGCGGCGTATCAAATCACGACACCATATCAACTTTCTTGAAAGGCTCCGTCTGCTCAACATCTTCATCATCACGGCATGCAAGTACAATCAAGAACAAACATTTATATATGATGATATATGTGTAATTTCATAGGGTTAAGATGTTTGATAGCTCGTGGGAATGGGACTCCTTTGGACTCCATATATGTAACGAAGACTACTTTTTCTTCCGACTTACAACGGAAATCTGAAAGGCTCCCCATTACATCAAGTTGTGTATCACATATCAACTGACATGTAGCAAATGACAGTAGTCTTCGTTACTTCTTCCCATTACTAGGAAATCTGAAAGGCTCCCCATTACTTCTTCCCTAGATAGCTAGCTTTTCCATGCTTGACGCTTGTTGTCAAATGACAGTAGCACATATCAAAACGCGGTAAAATGCTGAAACATTATATTCCAATGACTTCAACAGAAAAACAATATCAAAATTTTGTCTCGGATTCAATAAGGTTAGTGGTTGCTAAACCTACTATCACTAGTTTACCAAAAACATGTAGTCAACCGAGTCTGACTACATGAAGACTACAATCAAGATCCTCACATATAAGAACATACTCTATTCCTAATCAAAATCAACTCCAACACAAAAACAACTAAAACTCCAAATCGCATTGTAATTAAACAAGGGGAAAAAAAAAAAACAAAACCAATCGGCATACCGTCATTAAATCAGATCGGATTCCACCACAAAGTTCTTTGAATCAGAACGAAACAAAAATCTGGAAATTTTCAAAGTTGGCTTCCTCTAAGGCATTTTCGTGGCTCATTCGCGCATCCTTGCAAGGATTCAATGTCTGTTCGCCCTACACCATTTTTGAGCCATGATATGGGACTACAAATCTGTAAAATAATGATGCCATTCGCTGATTTGAAGCATGAGTTATGAGCTCCAGAAGTTGGCACCTTGAAACAGCCTTTCCAGAGAACTAAACTATATTGAGTTTTTTGAGGCATGGTTTCGTAATCTTAATGTGTACCTATCATTGAGGTACTGATTTGTACATCAACATGTGATGTCGTATAACATGTTGAGTTCAATAATAATCCAGAGAAACCATGGGAAGATCAAGATACAAGTTCAAAAACTCAGCCAGAAAATAAGCAAAAGCCGGAAATTTCAGAACCAGCTTTCCTGGAGTTAATTTGTGAGATCATCCGCGCCATCTTTCAGGGTTTCTTTGGCCATTAGCTTCATCAATCCTTCAAGTAGTGGCCGAAACTTCTCAAGAGCCTGAGCTTGATACCGGAGAGATTATTGATACATATCCTATTTCAAAGGTTGATGGTTCTGACCAGGACGAAGAAACATGTTTGCCAACTTATGGCGAACCCCAAACCGAGCACGATTATGAAGATTATATCCAACAAAGTTGCTCCAGGAAGGAAGTCGTTCCACTCATGGATGACCATGTCGATACCGGTCAGACGCAAGGGGGGCTACACAAAGGCCTTGCTATCGACCTCGACCGCCATAAGCAATTCAATAACCAATTTTGTGGTTATCCTGTTAATGATCAAAGCTTGGGTCAATATAATTATCAAATTGAAGCTACGGGAAGATACCAAGAGGAAAGTCAAAACTATGGCTACCGTAATTGTCAATTGAGTTTTGTTTTTACTAAGCCAATTTGTGGCTTTACTAATCAATTTCAACTAGGTTCTCTCCTTCATACTACTGTACGTTCTCATAAGAGTGGTCAAAATCATGACCAATATGATTATACTACTGTAGGGTCTCTTGATCTGCTGCTGCGCGCTCTTTTTCCTGACTTCTGCTCCAAGCGAACCGTTGGGGCCTTTTACAAAACTTATTGCTCTTAGGGTGCTTAAACAATGAAAATTAAAAGGATATTTGCTAAGGATTTCTCCTTAACAATGGGCGGACTTTTGCTCGCGATGAGGCTTTATGGACTGGGGTGGACTTTTTGCTCGCGATGAGGCTGGTGAGTGAAGCGGGATTTGCTCGCGATGAGACTTTGGTGGTGCTCCCTGGAGAGGTTTTTTTGATAGATTGGGTGCTCCTGGGGAAACGTCCAATATGCAGAGTTTGTTGAATTGTCGGTGAGGTGTCCTCATTCGCTTAGAGCCTCTTATATATAGAATAAGTTCGCGAATAACTTGCATATTAAGGCAAATCTTCCGTCAATAATTACTCAATAAAAAAGAAAATATTTACTGAATTGAACCACATGTATCGGTTCGCGTATCAGACTAAATATGATGTCTAGATAAAAATATTTACCTCAATATACGATTCTTGGAGATCTTCTAACGTCAACACCTTCTAAGTAAAGATATCGTTTTCAAGTGCGACTCTTCAATCCTGGACGCGCACATCTTTGATAATCCTTCTGGACGTGATCATTCCATGCATATACCGATAAGGAATGAATCCTCATAATAATATAATTGTATCTCTTGCATGCTTCTTGGCCGTAGATATATGTACTGCATCAGCCACAATTATACCACGATACCTTAATTGCAAAGGTAACAAATCTTGATCACTAGCATGCACACGTCAAGATCCCTTCCAAGGTCACTTTATAGGCAAACTGTTGGTATATGATTAGTTGGCATTCCTATACAAAATAAAAGAAGCATGAGCAAAGAAGTTCTAATTTGATTAGAGCTTTATATGAGATTAAATATATGATTGATTTATTTGGTTGTGTATTTTCCGTGAGTAATTGGAATCCTAATTGTTTTGATTAGGATATTATCTTATTGATTAACCGATTCTATAGCTTGGGTGCGTGGAAAGGAAAAGGAAGAAACCTAAGTTGATTAGGTTTATAACTTGGGTGCGTGGAAAGGAAATGAACCTATGTAATTTAGGTTCTCTATTCATTTATTATCATATTTGATATATATTTGGTTATCTGATTGATATTATTTAATCTCATTGATCTATCTTCCTAATTGGGTTGAGACGTGCTCATGGAGCATATGGATTGGTTATATGTGATATTATCATGTTGATTTGATCATATATATGATTATGTGTTAATTGATATAAGGAGATTGCATGTGTAAGAAATCCTACGTTGTGTAGGATATTCTTTTATGTTTCATTGGATAATATCTTCTGATTTATATTGTGATCGATTTGATACTAATAAGAATTCCTATTTTGGATTTCTATTAGGGTTGCTGGCGCATGAGTACTAAAGTGATATATAAAGGAGACGCCATATATATGGAGACACACCTTTGCACGTATAACGTTTGAGAAAGCAGTTTCCGTTGCGAACTTTGTAAGGTCAGAAGTTCAACTGTTTCATGTTGAGTTGAACTTCTTGTTTATGTGATTGAAGAACCAAGGAGGTGGTTCCTTGGAGATTGAAGGACATAGTTTTCATTGAGTTAAAAACGTATTGCTATATTGTTGCTTAGTCTACAATATCATTTGGACAACTCTTGTCAAATTATATGCTTGTATCATTGCATCTGTCATTCTTATAGTGATCGAGATCAGTGGCTTGGAAAGCATTGAAGGCGTGTTCAGTTCCTTCATATCCGTATCAGATTCAAGAAGAGTTAGAATAGGGTTATCAGTTTGTAATTAAGTTAGTTTGTATACTAGTGAATGTGATTGTGTTGAATATCACTACTTGATAGGTCTGTAATCATTCTTACTCTATAGTGGATTTGATTTAGTGTGTACTACTTTAAAAGTCTCGCAGTGACGTTTCCTCATGGAGGTTTACACTATTGTTAACAAAATCTCGTGTTCTTGTGTCTGTTGCTTTTAATTTATCAAAGGATTGAATCTACATATTCAATCCTTCTATATTCTGTTCCATTCTATACTTTCAATTGGTACCAGAGCGGTTCACTAGATATACTTAGTGAGATCCGTGGGATATTTAAAGGATGAAACAAGACACAGCTGCTGGTTCGGTCAATTGCAATCTTCTCCCTAACGATGCATTGGTAAGTCATCTTGAGAATTTTGAGGTAAGAAACAAGCCTCATAAAAAGGTAAAAAAAATTCTTGTTCTTCTGCCGATTATGAAGATGACATTGATGTGTTTAAGCTGTTACTCAAAGATTTTAAGATGCTTTGTAAAAGGAGAAATTCTTCATATCAAAAATCGTTTATTGGAAAACCTAAGTGTCTTGGTTCTGGTGATTTTGATCATTGTTTGCCTAAGTTTGATAACAGGTGTCTTGGATCAAAAAGGAAAGACAAGATGGAGTCTCAAAATCATGCAAACCAAAGGATTTGTAGTAGACATCTTAAGGTTCTTTCCAGTATTTGAACCACTTGAAAAGGATTTTTCTAGATTAAGTTATGATTTTTCAAAGTTTGAAGTCTGCATCAGGAAATTCTGGTTTTCTGAGATTGTAACGACCTTATTTTTAATTAGGTTAATTTATCAGATTGTTTTGTGTGTTTCCTTGTCTGATTAGGATTTGGGCTTGACTGCATTATGAACTATTAATATCTGGTTCTGGACCACATTTTTATTTATGTTTTGTTAAATGTTTACATTAGTTTAACTGAAATTTTTGGGAAGTATCTGATTGGGTTCTAAGTTTGAGGTAGTAAGAAGGAGAAGTGAAGACATGTTCGAAGTTGTGCACAAAGCAGAATTTTTTTTACAGAACTAGATTCCGAGTTCAGATGAGTACACAATCCAAGTTAGAATGGAGCAAGGTCGGAGCAGAAAACTGGGCGGTTGCACTGAATAAATTTCATGATGCAGAGTACTTTCATTGCTCCAAATTGAGCTTATCATATACGGATGGAAAATTCTGGGTGTGTGCAACATGCCTGTGAAGTTTCAGCTTCATTGGATAACCGATGCTCTCGGTGTAAAGGTATGAAGAGGTAAAGGTCAATCTGTCAGTTTTTCTGCCGATTCTAGTTCTTTACCTAATTACATGGGTTTATTTTATGAGAGAAAAATGTGATGTTTTCGAGTGTTTCAAAGTCAGTTCAAAAGGACCAATCAGTTAAAAACATCATTGTGATGTAAATGCGGGCATTAGAACTCGAAGTCAAGTCGCATATGAGGTAAGTAATGATTCAGTTTTGTTAAAGAAACTTTGTTTGATGATAAATGGATAAATATCATGCATGTTTATGAATCACTTAGAAGCACCATTGGTGTGTGCTCTAAGTATTAATAGTCTCCCTTTGATTGATACACTTTGCATCCATTCATACTGTATGATATCATAGTAGTATATAGGTGCATTGCAAATTTTATTTCAGCAAGTAGATATTGATATTCAGAAAAATAAAAATGAGGACTGCATGCTGGGTTTAATCCTGAACTATCTGAAAATATGAGTTGAACTGAGATTACCAAGTTAGTTGTCATGGATTTTTTTTGTATAAAACTGATCAACTTGTTTGCAGGTTTCGATACTGTTTGACATGATTTTGTAATCTTGAACATGCTAGAATAATCATTATTGCCTTGAAAAATTGCACTTGCACACTATCTTTTGCTGTGGTGGTATGAGAATATCTTGATGTGTTTCTATGTATGATATAAAATCTGATTGCTCCAGGAAAGGATAATATTAATGTATGATTGTATGGAGCATGGTCAGGCTATTCTCAAAGTAAACATGTCATGGTCGTGACGAACGATACATGGTTATAGGAAGAAACGAGAATGGTTTGGCCACCCCGGTGATTATCTGAAAATTGGCCAGACTATTTCCAAAGTAACCATGCCTTGGTCGTGGTGAACGATATGAGGTTATGGGGGAGAAACGGGAATGGTTTAGTCACCACGGTGGTTCATTGAATTTAACTCGAGTAAATGTCCTTAGGGGTGTCATTGTTACACCTAGTACCCTAAAGCCAACTGGCTTGGAGCTGCTGATATTATACTTGCTATATGGGTTAAAAGTTTAAATATTAAGAAATATGTGATGTCAACAAACCATATCTCTCAGGTCAGGGTACTGGCAACTGGTCGGAGAAGGTGAGGCTCCCTTCTGGGAGGGTCCTGATGAAAAAGTTCCCATCGGAATGGGTACCCGTTATTTGGTAATGGCTATTGTGAACAAGAAGCAAGGTGTTCCAGTTCCATTTCAGTGACTTTGAGAGCTGTACCATTTAGGTGAGATATGTTGCTTGTACATTAGCAAAAAAAAAAAAAGGAGAATTTTCATATACACCCAATTTTGAAGAGTAGTTTTAAATAAAACCCATCTAAATATTCTTATCTGATAGACATCTAAAATATATCAATTATGATAAATGTTATGTCCTATTTTTTCTAAATTTTACACAATTACCACCATTTAATTATAACATATTAATATAATAAAAAAACTTAATTGATGTTGTCTTAAATACCTTGATTATGAGTTTTTCTTCTAACACTAACATTTTTCAATCAATTTACAAGAATCATGTAGCTTTCTTTATTTTTATGAAAAAATCTAGATTAAAGAAATTCATTTTCTAATCTATACATAAGGTAAAATATAATATGAATAAGATATCTGATCTACACCTTATTCCCTAAACCCTAAACCCTAAACCCTATACCCTATACCCTAAACCCAAAACCCAATTTTGGGTTTCTTCTTTTTAGGTATATTATATTATGCCCTACTTAATATGAACATTAGAAATGTAAGTAGTAGAGAGTAAAATGTTCTCTCGATTAAGATGAGAAATGATATAATAATATACCTAAAAGAAGAAAATTAATCAAAGAACAAGAACGCGTACCTTACAGTTAGACATTTTTCGACTATGTAGAGAGACACCAAATGTGAGCTTAGAAATGAAAAATATCATCCTATTACAGATGACATACTTTTGTATATAACATATATATATATACACTCAAGTTAGTAATAACAAGGTAAGAAATTAAAGAATGTAATTGATTATGACAAAGTTAAATCCAACTAAATTTTAGTTAGTATTTGAGTTTCAAATTGATGTTAAAATTGAGAAAGATACCAAATTTAGTTTTCTACTGTCTGAAAGGCAAATTAGAGAAACCGAAAAATGAAGAAAACTATTAATTATAGACATTTGTTCTATATGGTATGTTTGCTTATGTGGAGTGGGTGTAAAATAAAAGAAAAATATGTATGGGTTTATCTTAAAAGAGGTCTAGTATTTTGGGTTTTTATCAAATTACAAACTATAGCAACTTCAAGTTGAAGTTTTTCATAATTTCAATTCCAAAGAAATACGAGGAAATGTCAAGCTCTGAATTTGCTTGTTGTTGTTCTAGTCCTTGTAAAACTAGCTCCAACTAAACGCAAGTTCAAAGTTGATAGACATCATAAGATCCGTAAATAAGTCGGATACCAGGGGAAATAAAGACGTTTAATCATTAACGTAGAATAATAAAGTGGACGGCGTCGTTTTGGCAGGGCCAACTAGAAATTAGGAATCTGAGTTTGAATTGCTGGCCATGTGAAGCTGGTGATCGATTTCTCGGCGTCGTGGTGCGGGCCCTGCAAGTTCATTGAGCCGGCCATCCACGCCATGGCGGAGAAGTTCACCGACGTTTACTTCGCCAAGATCGACGTCGACGAGCTATCTGTACGTTCAGTTTCACTCTATCCGTCATCGTGATTCGATATTTTGTAGTTTTGAGTTTTTTGATGATGCGATCAAGTTTGGATGGTAATTGCTTGTTTTGTTTCGATTTCGTTGAAAACAGGAAGTGTCTCAAGAGTTTGAGGTGCAGGCAATGCCGACGTTTGTGCTTTTGAAGGAGGGGAAGGTGGTGGATCGGGTTGTTGGTGCCAAGAAAGATGAACTTGAGAAGAAGGTTGAGAAGCACCGCTGATTCTGAATAAGCTAAGTTTTCATTTCAGTACTTATAAGTTTGTGGTTTACTAATTGTTACCAATAATTGCTCAGATTTCTCGGGTCGATTCAGAAAAACTTATTATCAAATTCTAGTTTTGTTGTTAAGTTCTGTATAAGTTTGTGATTTACTGTTTGTTACCGAAAATTGCTTAGATTTCTCGGGTTGATTCAGAAAAACTTATTAGCAAATTCTAGTTTTGTTGTTAAGTTTTGTGGCATTACTAATTTACTATATAAGCATACTGCATACTAGTTACATGATTCTATGTTTAAGCAAACACTATGTCCTACTGCAAACCATAAGCTAAATTAATCGCATCTTAGACAGTGTATGATTGCTGAATTGTGTCGATGTCTAGGCCCTTCATCCTCACCACTGATTCGACATGCTCTTTCAGGGTGTTCAATTCCCTCAGCCTGCAAAAATGCCATGTTTTGCCTCTTCATCACACTTATGTTTTGAAAGCTTAAATGAATAGAATATAGAAAATGTAGTACCTGGCAATTTCTGCTCGTCTTTTTGCCTCTTCAGCCATCTGATTAAGTTCTGTGTAAGAATTGCGTTCACCAAACTTTTTGCTGTCCGGCGGATGCAGACCATGGAGAGTCCTCTGGGCGTGTGCCCATCTGAGCTCCCACATGAGTTAAAATTAAAACCGCAGGGATCGGTTTCTAAGAATGAAAAGACAACTCAAAACTCGAAAAGTTTCAAAAATTTGGTTAGCGTCACCATCCCGGCAATATTCCGTCGCCAGTTGCGCCTACAAACTCGAAAAATCTTTTCCAAAAAGAATTCCTACGAGACACAATTTCAGCAATCACGCCTTCTCACCCAACACGGATCCGTGCACGACATCGTTGGAATAATTCCGTTGAACAGACATGCTACCATTTCCGGCTCTGCTTTGGAACCCTGGCTCGTTTGGGCGAGGTGTTGGATAAGGGTTTCCACCAGCGTTAACTCGTGAGTCGTGACCTTGGTGAACTATGATTTTTACAAAACAACCCTTAATCCAATACAAGATTAACATAGACAAAATGAGGCACTAAACAACACTTCTTACAGACCTATTGCCCGCAGATACCATGGCTTTCTTGGACGAACTTGCTGGGCAACTTGAAGTGCCACAAAATCATAATTTGAGGGAGGAGAGCGAAATAAGACGTGACCCGCGGGAATAGAGGGCGGCTGAGTTCGTTGTTGTGCATAAGCCTAATAGGCAAGTCGAATGTCCCAGAAAACATGAGTTAAAATTAAAACCGCAGGGATCGGTTTCTAAGAATGAAAAGATAACTCAAAACTCGAAAAGTTTCAAAAATTTGCTACAAGAACTGGTAGAATGTGTATACTTACCCAGAGTTTGGCGACCGTGACCGGAGTTCGGCGACCGTGACCGGAGTCCGGTGAGGTTCCGGCCAATTATTCTCTCTCTTCCACTTTCTCTTTCTATGCATGTACGTTTAAAGGATGAGAGTAAAATAGTCTTGAAATAATATGGTTTGTTAAAACTTTAGTAAAGATTTATGTATTTGGGCATAAAGATTTGTGCATTTAGACATAAAAAGGTTACCTTATATTGAAATGGGTTAATGAAAAAAATTATCATTGGAATGAGAAATAAAAGATTTAAATTAGTACTAAATGGGCATTTTCCCTTATAAATAAATATAAATTAATGAAATATTTTGTAACCTCATAATTATTTAATTGTTAATGCCTCTTAACCATATTGTTTTATCTACTATTAAAATAACTATTAATCCCACAACAACTATTAAAACCCATCGAAACACTAAGAATCCCACAGTAACCATTAAGGGAGCCTGGACTCGGATCCTCTCCTTATATTACCCTGCTCATGTCTCCTCATGAGGCAATCCCAGCCATCAATTCTTAATGAATGGCTAGGATGTCTTTTAGTTTTGTTTTTTATGATATCTCATCTGTCCCTTCTCTTCTCCAATTTCTCTTCAAGACCTTTCGTTTTCTTCTTTACCTGCAGCCAGAAGTTAGTCCTCAACAGAAGCTCTCAACAAGAGTGACAGAACCCCTTCCTCATCAGCTCCACCTCCACCTGCGAGATAGTTTTAGATCTGCACCTCCACCTCCATCTCTCACCTCCTGTATTGGTTCCTCGAGAACGTCATTGATTGCATGAGAGACTGAAAGAAGATCAAGGCGCCGCCGACCCACATTGCCCGTCTGCGCTTCAGAATCGAAGTCGTTATGCCGCGACGAACCCGGCTGCCTGCTAGGAGGGGCGCACCGCAGAATACAGGCAACCGCCATGAGTTACAGATGGGTGAAAGTAGTGCACGCACGCGCCGGGTCTCCTTCAGCGAAGAGCTAGCTCGACGGGATCTGACTCCCTCCTCATCTTCTTCCTCATCTTCTTCCGATGACCCCTCTTCTTCTGCAGGCAAACGCAAGGCTATGCCGGTATTTCTTCGAGATCGCTGTGTCAATCCTTCTCAGTTTTGTGTTATGTTAAAATTTGCAGTATCCAATTGGGTTCACGGTTCTTCTTATGTTTATGTTGATGATGTTGGTGCCAGGACGGTAAGTCTCCTCCACCTGGATATAGGAAGAGATTGAGATGCGCAAAGATCCCTGTGCAGTCAACGTCTTCTTCGTCCGAAGACGATGAGATACCTAAAGGAACAGGCCCATCTGCAATACAGGTAAATATGTTTTTTTGGATGTGTTGCGTAAGCATAATGGATATGGACTGGTTCGATCTGTTTAACATGCTTGCATTGAGTAAATCCAGTAATATCTATAACTGAACTGTATACGAATGTAGTTACACTTGGATGGTTGAACTTAGTAGCTTGCTATGTTAATAGGTATAATATCGTGTGAAAAGAGATAAACCACTTCCTTGTAATTAAATGTAACCTTTCATATCAGAAGAAAAGGCAAGTCCCCTCTTTGAAACTTCATCAAAGAGATCACGTCCCCTCTTTGAAACTTCATCAAAGAGATCACGTACTCCATGTCCGGCCATGACTGCATGCCTGTTTTATTCTCATCCTCTCCATGTCTCTACAGTGTCATTGCTTCTAGCTAGGAGTTTAGCTTTACCTGGTAAATTAGGGGAATTAGCTGTTGATCCATTGGTCATTGGTCTTGTTTGTTAGGTTTTTCCAACATATATACTTACCCTTGTCATATATGTATATGATTACTCCTGGATTTTTGACGGAATTTTACATTGATGGATACAACTCCCCCCTGAATTTTCAAGTTTAACAACATTCACGTTGGATACATCTTCAAGCATGCTGCAAAGCTTTTCTTGCATAACTGAAAAATCTGCAATGTCAGCTGGGAAACATAAACTTAAACAGGTGATGGTGCCTAAACCTTATAGGCTTATCATAGAAGTGGCAATAAAACATTGCTTCTTCCCCCCAAGCGCGCGTTTCAAATGTTGTTGATGCGAAAATTCGTTGTCAACAAGTCAAAGATGAGTGCGTTGAAATCAGATGCAAGGCTTGGTGGGGTTGATTCTCAGGTGTGGACCTTCATCTCTTGACCATGAGCTCTGTCTGCACTGCAGGAAGGCGAGGACGATGAGGCCGACCGCGTGGAGCGGTGATGCATGAGACCTATCACCATGAACAACTGGTTGTCTTGACACCGGCGTGATAACTGCCTATTAATCTCCGATGACAAAGTCAGAACAACATAGACAAGAGAAAGAGAAATTTATCCAGTGAGAGTGAGAGTAAGTGTAAGTGTGTTTCTTCTTTTTTCTCCCTCTTTCGAATGAAAGAGGCTTCCCTTATATAGGCCTTGAGGGGGCGGTTTCCATCTACTATTCAAAGCATGGGTTTTGTATATGAGGCATGTCCATGAGTCACTTTCTGACTCTTCTGTCGTCCATACATGCTTCAGTGCTATTGAGATACGGATTTGTCAGGTTTGGTGGCACCTGCCAAGACTTTTGCTTCCCCTCAACTCTAGTTGCGCCATTCCCGTCCCTATTCACGATGTGACCAACCATGAGATCTTGACACCTGTGTTGTTAAGTGAGATACGATCTTGGTAAAGGTTAGATTCAAGCACTCGTTGATCTTTTTCGTGTACGATCTCTTCTCCATCATCCTTGGTTGCGTCATGGATGTTTGTCAGAGCGTTGCGGTATAATGAGCCTTGGTGGTGACTAGGCTGCACAGTTATTCCTCCATCATTGGGTACTTGGCGTACGAGGAACAACTAGTTGGAAGTCGAGGAAGCCATGACTGAAACTTTGATCCTTCCATGCTTCGAAACATCTACTTCATTCTTGGGCATCCATGTATGCTCGAAGTTAGGCATTTAGCACCGTTGACGAGTCAAAGAGTCCCATGCGGACATTTTGACCTTTCAACGCATCCTACGTTTAAAAGGTTGAAAAATCGTAAAGTTAGTGTGTCCAAATTTCGACACGAACAAATGTAACCTTCCCTCTTGTAGTCTGTAGAGACTTAGAGGGTAAAAACAAAAGAAAATAGCTAGACTCTCGTTGTTAGTCGTTGATGCTTCGTGGACCACTCTAAACTTAATTTCAATTCGTGGATTATGTATATGGCAGGTCTAACCCTGTGCCTATTTATTTGAAATGGTAAAACGCATGGCTTCTTTGTTCTTTCCCCCTAAAGTTTCAGCAGAGATTACCTCAGATGGAAAATCTGCTTTTGATTATGTTAATCTGTTTTTTGTACTTATGGAAGCTTTTCTAGCTTTCATGATGTATCTGAGTTGGTGCGATCGAGTCCGTGATCCATCTCAGTCAAGCTTCTGATCGAGTGAAAATATACCAACGATCGAGATTGGTGAGTTGGCATACGCCGGTTAACGGCTCTATAGTCGCTGCCGACAAGGATAACGTACGATCGACTCCGTCTCGGAGTTGCGTGATCGACTAAAGGATGCAAGCTGTTATAGTCGTTGATGCTTCGTGTTATTGGACCACTCTTTTTTCCATTTTCAGCAAGTTCCTGGGCAACATTAAGACTCTCTGGTCTGGTTTGATGCCCTATCTTCATTTCAAGAACGCGCGCGTTTCAAATAACACCTCCCCCCCCCCCCCCTGCTGTGGAGATCGAGTAAAGACAACGGAAATTTTGGAGGATTCGGGAGGACAGCAATGCATGATCATATCCTGCGCGCTGTTAGTATAACCTAGCTGCATAACTGTCTTTGCGTTAACAAACCCAGCAACATTACTGCACATAAACTTCCTTGTCAAGCAACGTAACAAGCTTGTAATATTTGATCGACATCCCACATCTTCTAATAGTCTAACGTATCAAAGCCATGTTTAAGATGGAAAAGCTAGCCAGGGATGCACACTTTAAATCTTGTAACTTGTAATAGCACTTGTTACAACACAGAACCTACTTTTCAAATTTAGTCAAAATGTCAGACTGATGGCTATGATATTATTATTACCTATAGCGAGAGACTAATTTCTTCATAGCGATCGAGAAACATTGGAGCAAATCACGGTTAGTATATATTTACAGGAAGTAGGAACCACTCTTTTCTTTTCAAGTTATAAGGGAAACAAAGTCTTCCAAAGCTAGACTTCATTAATGGATGACTTCTTTATCAAAAAAAAAAAAAAAGTCTTCCAAAGCTAAACTAGTTTTTTGTGTTGGCTAGAATATTCATCATAATAATCGAAGGACGAAGGAGCTCGTACTTGTATTAATATATATCTTCTATATTGATATTTTGTTGCTGAAGATATATATTAGAGACCCTAAACGATTTAAAGAAACAAATGATCGATCGAGGACCATATATGAGTACGTAGCTAGCCAGCGCTGGAGTTGTCCTTTCATTATGGATCTAAATTTTTGAAAGGCATAGCTATTTCTCCTTTTATGAGTTAGGTGATTTACATGAGTGGAAAATGAGGTCTGATTTTGCTTAAAACTCTAGACGACTGCTTTTACCTAGCAAAAAAAGGACACGACTTGATCGATGATCCTTTTTTTGATTCCGTGATCCGTCTCATCTCATGTCAAACTTCTGAGGTTGATGTTAACATATAGCTGTTATATATAGCCGTTTTGATGGTCTAACACCCACTTATATATTAGGCAAGCTTTAGAAATATTATATCTATCGATCAGTTTAACCCTTTTACTTTATCAACTTCTTTTTCTAGCTCTGTGTAAACTCAATATTTATATTTTTCGGATATACAGAGTCACCTATCACTCTAGGGTGTATGTTGTTTCAGTTTCCATCAAAACTTAAAAGGACCAGAATAACGTACGTTGTTCAAAACATAAATTTCAATATGGCAACCCAACCAAAATATAGGGACCAAAAACACATAATTTTCATTCTTTTTACAAATTAACACAAATTTCAATTTTGCAGTTTTACTAAAACCTCGACTTCATGAGAATAAGGTCTAGTTCCATATTCTTCTCATGCCGAGGTCTCCCCGTCTCTCTTCGCTAGCTCTTTTTTTATATATATGTCCAAGAATCAAAATATGGTAATTACTTTGTTTCATTTTCTTACACTCATTTCTTTTTTGAACAAATTCTTGTCTTTCAAGTTTCAAAAGAGAGACTTGCATAGAACTCCGTTAACTCATGTACACTTGAGGCGAAAGCACGAACCACAAAGGTAACGGGAAAATGGGTTACTATTAATTTTTAGGGTCTTGTACTCTTGTTTACTACTTGCATTTGTACAAACGGGCTAATTATATTTGTGTTTCTGTACTTCAACTTCATTCTTTCACCTATAGCTTGTCTTTCAACTTTGATTCTGAAATACCCCCGGCTTAAAACCCTAGACCATGATTTAGGGTTTAAAGGGCACTTTGGTATTTATGGGAGGCAAATGATAAGACAAGGGTAGCAACGGCATAGTAGAACTAGGGTGCTGCTCGTCCTTTGTTGGTGATCAGAGCAAATGTTTTGTTTTGAGTGCAATGCATGCCACTACCTCAGTACGATTTCCTGCAGTGGCAGAGATGCATATATAGCCAAGTAGTCACCCCTTATTCTCTGTATGTTATGCAGTGAAGTTGGGTAAAAGTAAAACCGTAAATCGATGATGTCTCGTTGTGGTGTGCCGGATACACCACATCTATGCGATCACCCAAGATAAAGCACCAACATTACCGTACATATTTCATCTTAACACAAAATGATCGAGATTATCATCTTAATTATCATATTTACCGGTCAGTTACTGATCTAGGAAAACATAACTCTACTTTTACGTACATCAAAATTGTTAATAGCATGCATGGGGACGATGTTCAAGGTATCAAGGCTTTACATAACGTATGAGGAGCAAGGCTAGCTAGCACCAGCTTGATCGATCAAACAATTCAAGCATTGTTGTTATCGAATCTTTGGCAAATTTTGGTATATTTTCTTTTGGTGTGGTCATGAGAATATTATGAAATGTGCCTCCCCTTTTGTTATGTGAATTTTATTAATTTTCTCCTCAAGTTCCTTTTGTCAAGCGTGTATATATATATTTTGTCAATAGTTGACATCCCAAAGCCATGTTTAAGATGGAAAAGCTAGCTATCTACTGAATTGAACCGGTACACTTAGATATCAATCGACTTTATTGATTTATTGTTGCTCTGTTTGGCCGGTGTTTTTGAGATGCTAGCGTGCCAACGCTTTTGGGTTCAGCGTAACCTCTTGATCTGCTACTGCACGCTCTTTTTCTTGACTTCTGCTCCAAGCGAACTGCTGGGGCCTTTTAACCAATAACTCCAAACTAAGACAAGCTTAGCTAGAGCGAATGTAGAAACAGACCTCAGAGATAGGTCTTGAAGCTTGAAAGACAATAAGCAGTAGCTTAGGCAATTCATATAGAAATACAATTAATTACCAATATGATAACCAATGCACTCTACAGAAGTACCTGAACTTGGAAGATGACGACATACACTCTGACCACAATATGTCTTAAGCTCCTGTCAAAAGGCTTAACGTAGAGAGGAAGCCCCCCATGCTTAATTAAACATAGCAAAAGACCACAGGCATTGGTCTTAATAATAATTGAAAGCAATGAGCAAAAATAAGTTATCCTCAAAGTAGGCAGTACTCTTCTGTGAAGCAAACACCAGATGATTAGAATGAGCTCATGTCAACCACTTACTGGTTGTTTTATGATTGGACATTGTTTTTCGACGTCATAGCTTCCTTGATGAATCAACTCCGTCATGAGAAACTTCCAAGAAGACCAAGAAACCAAAATGTGATGTGAAAAAGCTGATGACAATTTGCTGCTCAGGATGCCAACTTCAAGGCTTGACTTAGCCTTGATGACGAATATCTCCAAAGATACTCGATCATATCCACAACGAATCACATAACTGGTTCGATACGCCACAAATCCAGGGAGTGTAAATTTACCCTCAAACATAGCCCCCCAGGTCTTGAAGGAAAAGCCATGCGTCTTGACGTACTGGAAAGACCTATGCCACCAATGCTGCATTTGTAACGACGAAAGCCACTTACTGGCTTAACCAATAACTCCAAACTAAGACAAGCTTAGCTTGAGCGAATGTAGACACAAACCTCAGAGATAGGTCTTGAAGCTTGAATGACAATAAGCAGTAGCTAGGCAATTCATATAGCAGTGCAATAATTACCAATATGATAACCAATATACTTGACATGAATACCTTGCCTTTGAAGATGACGAAACACATTGTGACTAGAACCTGTCTTAAGCTCCTGTCGAAAGGCTTAACGTAGAGATGAAGCCCCCCATGCTCAATTAGAACATGGCACGAAGACCACAGGTATTGGTCTTAACAATAATTGAAAGCAATGAGCAAAAATAAGTTAGCCTCAAAGTAGGCAGAACTCTTCCGTGAAACAAACACCAAATGATTAGAATGAGCTCATGTCAACCACTTACTGATTGTTTTATACTTGGACATTGTTCTTCGAAGTCATAGCCTCCTTGATGAATCAACTTCCTCATGAGAAACTTCCAAGAAGCCAAGAAACCAACTCCACAAAAAGCTTTATCAAAAAACTGAAGAAATTTTGTTGTCCAGGATGCTGACTTTAGGCACGATTTACGTCATGCTCGGATGATGTTTCTGATCAGTTCTTGAGCTGAAAATGTAGCACAACATATGTACTTGAATATATGGTAGAGCGAACAGCAAAAAGAACCTTGGAAGATGGCGCGAATAATATCACACAAAAAAACTCCAAGAAAGCTGATTCTGAAATTTCCAGCTTTTCCTTATTATTTGGCTGACTTCTTGAACTTGTATCTTGATCTTCCCATGGTCTCAACATGTTCTACGACATCACATGTTGATGTACAAATCAGTACCTCAATGATAGGTACACATTACGAAACAATGCCCCAAAAACCCAAACTAATTTAGTTTCTGGAAGATGCTGTCTCAAGGTGGCAACTTCTGGAGCTCATAACTCATGCTTCACACCAGCGAATGGCATGATTATTTTTCAGATTTGAAGTCCAATATCATGGCTCAAAAATAGTGCAGGGCGAACAGACATTAAATCCTTTCAAGGAGGCACGAATGAGCCACGAAAATGCCTCAGAGGAAGCCAACTTTGAAAATTTCCAGATGTTCTCATTGAAGGGGCAGACTTGCATGATGACTTCCATGACCTTCCCTTATGTCTTCTGAGAAATATAGCAGCTGAAACTGAATCTTGTCGTTAGTAGTACATATTTGAAGCCATGGATGCTTGATTTGGACTTCTAGAAAGTGTGGAGCTGCTCGGTAAGTGCCCTCAAGAAACCATGTCTTCTGCCAACTCTTGCTGCTAATAAAGCCTAAAAGGCAAGTCAACTGTCCCAGAAAACATGAGATAAAAATTAAAACCGCAGAGATCGATTTCTAAGAATGAAAAAATAACTCAAAACTCGAAAAGTTTCAAAAATTTGCAGAAATTGGCAGAATGTGTATAGTGTAGCCCCCAGTTTAATTGGGTGTGGCGAATGGAAACCGTTAACTATTGGAATGAGCGTAAGCCGATTAAATTTGAACTTTGAGCTTCAGATGCAGGCTTTCCTTTGTAGCACCTGTTGTAATTGAGCTGACTGTGTAGAGTTGAACTGACATCCTTGTATGCTTGCACTAATTTGGCTCCATGATACTACAAGCTCCTTGTGGTGATCAAACACAACAAGACTTATGTTGTTGCTTTGAAAGCTTTGCCAAACCATAAACATGGTCTTCTTGTACTGTTGTCAACTCTGTCTCCATTCCTCCAAAAGGTATCAGAGCGTCCTCCATACTTCTTCCGGCGAATGTCAAATTTCTGTTTTTGTGTGAGCTCCAACTCATCGTGCTCTCTGGGAACAACTCAAAAAGTTGTTTGTAATAGGCAATTAGGCATGAGCCAGATTGGATGTGATTCACAGCCCCCCAGTAAGAACAATGATGGGAAACTGGCGAAACTACTGACATTGTAGAATTCCAAAAACCACTGACCGGTGTTGATTGTCTATCAGCCCTAAGCTAACACAATTAAACCTCAGGCAGGTTTATTCGTGTCTTTGTAACAGCGAATGCTCCATAAACTCGTCACCAATCTTCATGCTCCCAAGCTAGAAACCTCTAGAAAGCTGCAGTCTTCCTTCGAACTCCTTGCTCCGGAAGTAACATTAATAGCCTAGTGACTTCTCTTGAAAATCTTTGCTGCGAACAAAGGATTTGAAGCCCCCTGTCCCTTTGTTATAAAGCAACACAAACTTTGTTGCTGCTAGATGGACATCTGCTATGCATACAGCTTTTTGGAGAAACTAACGCCTCAATGATCGAGACCTGGCTAGTAGTTGGTCCAGTACTCCAGTATTCTTTCCCTCTCAAACTGTAGCCATGTATGCATTTATCATGTTTGCAATGTCTCCACCGTAGCCACATGACTTAGGCCAAGAAGTATGATACTGGTGGTTCTTCCATATATAATTATGCATCATCACTGAACAACCTGTATATCATGGTATGACATACAGCAAAACACACACTCCTCAACGATTCAGATATTCTTAGGAAGGAATCGCTTAATCATGTACCTCGAGTGGATGTCTATATACCCCAATTTCAGTTTCGATGCACAGTTCTTCTTTACTGCCAAGGCATATATCGAGCTACCAACATCTATGCTGCCATTATAAAGTTTGAAGCCCCCCAGTACAGTAGAACCTTCAGCGAATGGTGGCTACAGAGTCCATGAACCCCAATACTGGTTCCAAGACTATTCTTCTCATAAGGGAAACTGCATGAAAGCATTTTGGACTTTTATTTACTCCCAGCAAGATCTTCTTCTGGCATCTTCTTCTCCTCAATCATATTTTCTCCAAATATAATAATTCTTTGATGGAGATATCAATTCATGCAAAATTCATAGCCACTGTGTCGGCTAGATATGTATCAATCCACTTACTCGAAAGATCAGAGGCTCGAATCGCTGCACATGTACGCATAAGCTGATGACATCCTTGAATTCATAACCATAGATTTTGGCCAACAAAGAAGCTTATGTACTGGCCTTCACCATGTAGATTCTTTAGATGTGAGGAACTATAATTGCATAACCAGCACCAATTGTCCTCTTCTTTTGGCAAGTCCTTCTTTTCAGTCACCTCTCCTTCAATAGGTCAAAGTTGTCTGCATAATTCTTTCTTCACAACTGAACCTTTAATGCCACTATATTTGGCATTAGTTGAAGACCTCCCAGTAGTACACTTGTGCACAGAGAAGAACCATTAATCATTTGAACCACTTTATGGCTATTTGCCACGCACGGTTCAATCAAGAATATCAGCAAGGCAATATCATCGGAGGCCACAGGTGTTGGCCTAACCATTACTAAGACACCACATGAAGTCAGTAGGCATTCGCCGAGCCAAAGGTACCTTGCTAGAAGCTCCAAAGGTCATGAAAAACACATAATGCTGATTTTCCTGCATACTGACCTTCTGGTACTCAAACTGCCATAATGTCCTCCAGAAATGTCGGAATTGCAAACCGTAAATTTTGCTGGAAAGTAGACTCATAGGGCTTTCCGTGCATATAAAGAGTGCTCACTGGTTCCTCCTGGATCTTCCCAGTTTAATCCTGAAGTTGATGTACAGTAGCTGCAGTTGTAATTTGCAGAATTGCAAACTTATTCACTTTGTTGTTTCAATGGCAATGACTCCAAGACACATAGATTTTCTTTTGCATCCAAGGCCTCAGGTGTAGGCCTCTAAGTGTATGATATGAAATTCAAACCTCTTGCCAGGTAAGAACATTGTCTTGCATTTCAGCAAAACACAGAATCTCTTTTTGGATTTTTTATTTTTCAATGCAAGAAATAAAACGGAACTGAAAAGCAAAAGAAAGAAGGAAACTCAACATGATTAGTTACCCTTCGAAAGGCCACGGGGGAGGCCACCAATGCTTCACTCTGAGCCTTGACATTTTGACATTCGCAGCATGAGTCTCTCTCTTGCGAGAATTTCCAAGTGTTGAGCAAAGATGCTTTGTGTCACTCACTTGAAAATTTAGAAGAGGTTGCTCGCAGGGCATGTCGCTTAGCCCCCATGCATCTTCTTCGTTTGACAAAGCATAATCTTCAATTGCACCTTTGCGGATGGTATGGAGTAGAGATCAGCCTTGTCGCCAACTACCATGTCGTAGTGCATGATTTCTTCAGAGGTAGCCACCAATTGGCTGTCATAAGAAACCACTTGCTGGTTTATATTTTTATCAACAAGAGACTCAAAGTAGAACTCCTGTGTGTGAGACTTGCTGTTGTTGGAACCACTAACTAATTTGTAATCATCATCATACTCATCATAGATAGGTTCCGCATCAGAATCATAATCACCACAGATTGGTGAGTTAGTATCTGCCTCAGATGTAGGCATATCAGAACTATAAGCGTCACGATGAAACGTCTGTAAGGCTTGGCCAGTATCATCATAAATAAATTTCTGCTCCAGGAACTTTGGAGCATAATAACTACAAGCTGGCTCAACTACGTTGCTCTGAAGATATTTGAACTTACATCCGCCAAAAGTGAATAAGCCATCGTTGTAGGTAGCATGGCGAGATGTTTGTGAAGTACCATCATCATGAAACTCCTTTCCTGAAAAGGTTAGAGTCTGAACACTACAAACCAAAGTTAATTGGTACTGATGATGCTCAAATGAATCAAATCCTCCATCATAACATATAACTTTGCCATTAATTAGAGTAGCTCTGAATATGTTTTTCAATAAAACCACATTTTGGTTTTGAATATTTCGTATAAAACCTCAAGTTAGGTTTATCAATAAAGCCACGAATTAGCTCGTATGAACTAAGTCTCAAAGTATAACCATATTGGTCATGATTTTGACCACTCCTATGAGAATGTACAGTAGTATGAAGGAGAAAACTTAGTTGAAATTGATTAATAAAGCCACAAATTGGCTTAGTAAAAGCAAAACTCAATTGACAATTACGGTTGCCATAGTTTTGACTGTCCTCTTGGTATCTTCCTGTAGCTTCAGTTTGATAATTACATTGACCCAAGCTTTGATCATTAACAGGATAACCACAAAATTGGATATTGGATTGCTTATGGCGGTCGAGGTCGATAGCAAGGCCTTTGTGTAGAGAGGAGTATTCGCCCCCATGCGTCTGACCGGTATCAACATACACTTCTCTCTGTTGACGCGGATTCATCTAGAGAGGAGTATTCGCCACTAGATTGATCACAAAGTGATCCAACCTCTTCGGCGTGAGTATCTTTGTCAGCTTCAGGTTCCACTTCTTTTTGTTGTTGTAAAACCTCCTCACTGTTTGTGCTTGGCATGCGCTATGGGAAAGAAACGTGCTGGCCCGTTGAGCCTCATACGAAGCTGTAACCTCAGCATAAAGTTCCCCCCATGTTTTGGTGTTGCCACGGCGCAAAAACCTCTCGTTGGTCTTGGCGCAGCATTCAATGAACCGATTACTGGATGCTATGAGGTCGTCTGTCAACGTGTCCAATGCCTTTGGTAGCGTCTCCACTGTCAAAGGTGACTGCTCGCCTTCATTCGTTCCAGAGTTTCTTGCCATCGTTCCGAAATCGAAACGCAATGATTATTTATTCATCTATTTTATATATGTTATCAGTCGCTATTTTGCCACTGATGTGTCCTGCTGATGGGCGTGCCAAACTGTTTGGGTCAGATTTTCAGGTCCTTCGAACAACCTTCTGGTGCGAGGCGTGCCAACACCTTGAGAAAGTGTGTCTGTCTTGATCTTGTCTGATTCGCACGCTCCTCTTGACTTCTCTTCAAGCGGAAGTGAGCAAGAACGGTCGGTCTTGCTGCTAGGTTCTTCACAATGGCCTAGGATGACTCCTGAGGGCTTACTTCAATAATAAAACAATAAAAATAAAGGGATATTTGCTAGAGGGGTGAATCTCTAACAATGGATGGACTATTGCTCGTGATTGAGGCTTTATGAAGTGGGGGTGGACTTTTGCTCGCGATGAGGCTTGGTGAATGAAGCGGGGTTTGCTCGCGATGAGGCTTTGGTGGTGCTCCCTGAAGAGGCTTTTTTGGTAGATTGGGTGCTCCTGGGGAGGCGTCCAATTTGCAGTGATGCAGTTTTGTTTGATTGTCGGGGGTCTTGCTCATTCGCTTAACACCTCTTTTATAGAGAGCCAAGTGATTAGCGTTCACGAATGACCTGTTAAACAAGACGGATCAGATCTTCTAATTGAATTAGAAATGATACTTTCCTAGTCGAGCCTTCTAACCACATATCATGAGATATCCTCAACATATGATTCTTGGAGATCTTCTGGGCGTGGATATCTTCAAATACAACCAAGGATAGTAATCTTCTTATTGCAATATAGTTGGACTTGCATGCCTTGGACGAGTACTAGCCATATCATTCATATAAGGAATGTAATCCTTAATTACGTCATGCACGGCTAGACTTCTTCCTGGCAATTAAGGAATCAAAAGTGATTAAACCCTTCCTTAGATAGCACTACGTACATCATTCATACCTTGATCGGCGGGGTAACTTATGTACATGACGTCCAGATTCCTCCTCTTTGTGAAATCTTCCATGAATAGCTCAATCTTGGTAACCAAATAATCCTCTATTAATTGCCGGATCCATGATCTATCCATAATAACCCGGATTTACACCAAGATACTCGATCATATCCACGACGAACCACATAACTGGTTCGATACGCCACAAATCCAGGGAGTGTAAATTTACCCTCAGACATAGCGTTGATATGAGCTCATTCTAATCATCTGGTGTTTGCTTCACAAAAGAGTATTGCCTATTTTGAGGCTAAGTTCTATTCAGTTATTGTTAAGACCAATGCCTGTGGTCTTTTGCTATGTTTAATCAAGCATGGGGGCTTCCTCTCTACGTTAAGCTTTTCGACATGAGCTTTAAGCATGTTCAGGTATTTATGTAAATCTGGACGTAAAGGAATCTAAGAGGGGCAGTGCCCCGCCTCCGATTCACGAAATAAGTAAAATAACGTTAAAAGTAGTGGAAATTTAAAACCAAACTTTCCGTGAGAGGAGGAATAAGTAAAATAACGTTAAAAGTAGTGGTATTTCACTTGCGCCTACTGATTAACCAGACGGCTGGTTTTCCTTTTGGGAGTCGGTGAGTTATGGCTTGGTTGGTTTATGTGTTTAACTAACAACTTTGAGGTCATGGGTTCAAACATCATTGACATATGTAGGGTGTGTGAGTTATTAATAAAAAGTTTTTTTTTAAAATAAAAATAAAAAAATAAAAAAAAAAGCTCTGAGAACATTTTTAAAATGGAAAAGATATAGTATCTATCAGGTAAATAATGTATAATAGCAAGACTGAAAGAAAACATGATCAAGATAACTATACCTTCTTGTTCTTCTTTTATCAGTAAATGAGTAACCCGGAAATGACACTCTTGCATGACCAAAATTTGCTCCTCTTTTTGTTCCATCTAGGCCAACAACCAAGTCACCAAAAATTATACACTAACTGCATTTGAAAGAGGAATTTAAATTTTCATTGCTTGGTATTTAAATAATAATGTAAGTCACGTTCAATCTAATTTAGAAAGTATCAGTATTATACCTACTTTGGGAAGTGGTTGTGTATAGGAAAGGTTCACCTTGAATCGTCTTTTGGACATGTCCATTCAGATTAGGCCTAGGCATAATCATGTACTCCCCGTTAATGTTTGTCTTCAAGATCAATTGCCTTCACAATACCATAAACACACATATATCCACTTAATCTACATTCCTAAATTTGTTCTGATATATATCATAACAGTAGTATTAACTTATCAATGTACTGCCTAATTACTGATGACTGGTCTCACAGTTAATGTATATGTAATTTTTGGCTAAAGGGAAACTTCGTCAGATTCACTGATTACCAAGAGCAAGGAGAACGAAACTTAGTATCAAACTGAAACAAAATAACATAACTTGATTAGCAGGAGCTTAAACACAGGAACTGAGTTGCAGCAACTTGAACCTAAACCTGCAAAAAAAAAAAAATCAGAAGACCGAATGCAAAACCCAACTGCCCAAAATTTGACATAAGAAACAAAACACTAGAGACAGTATGCAATCCTTGCGGAGAGGCGGCTAATACTAGAGACGGCTGACTGGCACAAATTGCAAGCACAGCCGGCGGCATAGTGGATATTGCTGGGCTACCTCCTGCATCAGTCCCAGAGACTGTTCCTCCTGTCTCTTTCTCTCCTACTAGTCGGCGGCATAGTGGATGTAGATGGAGCTTGCGGTCGCTGTGGAAGATGGCGATGTGGGCGCGGGAGAGGCCGATTGGGATCGATGGAGCAAGGGAAGAGACGACGATGAGGACGCGACGGCGATGTGGGCAGAGACGGATTGGAAAGTTGGAATCGATACGATCGATTTAGGGATTTCAGAGTTAATAAGAGTATAGGACTCGTTGCCCTGTATCTGGGCAAAAAAAAAACTCAGTCCACGAATGAAGCCGTTTTGTCTATTAAGTCAAATACAAAATTTGGCCCAAAAAATTAGCGGAATTTTCGACCCGCCAAATATATAAAGTAGTTAGGTGACGAAGACATGAACTTTCGTCATCTCAGTGAACCAAAAATATTTCTACCATTTTTAATTTTTGGGACTTAGTTGACGAAATAAATATATTTCGTCGTCTTAGTTTAATTTCAACACATTTATTTATTTCTCTTTTTTTCTTAAAAAGAAAAGGTTTTGATAGAATGTGATCTTGTTAAATAGGAAGGAAGCAATATTTTCAAAAATCTTGTGAAATAGGATGTCATCGGTATGGTGAAATTCGACTATGGTTGAAAAATCACATATTTCCGGTAACGTTTGGTCCTCGATACAAGTGGTCAACCCTATATACGCTTATGTTTCCCTATGTGGAGCCCTATCGTCAAGAGGTGAACGTCCCCAATTTTTTATATGGGTGGTTACATCTCTTCAATGTGAGAGTTTTGTGTGTGAAAAAATCAATCAAACTAGGTCATATAGGGGTAGGTAAGAGCGTTTTCGTGTAATAATGACGTTAATTTAATGTTGACCGCGTGGATCGAGACCTAAACGTTTTCGAAAACTGGTGGATTTTTTTTCATAGCTGTATTTAAGTACACTGATCATATCAGACGGTTGAATTTTCATTTTGTAAAATTTAGCCATCGGAACCACAACATGTCTACTAATGCTGTATAACTTGTTTAGTAGGTTATATGCAAGTGTAGATCTTTGTGGACCAACTATAGGGAGGAAGCAATATTTTCAAAAATCTTGTGAAATAGGATGTCATCGGTATGGTGAAATATGACTATGGTTAAAAAATCACATATTTCTGGTAACGTTTGGTCATCGATACAAGCGGTCAACCCTATATACGCTTGTGTTTCCCTATGTAGAGCCCTATCGTCGAGAGGTGAACGTCCCCAAATTTTTATATGGGTGGTTACATCTCATCAATTTGAGAGTTTTGTGTGTGAAAGAATCAATCAAACTAGATCATATAGGGGTAGGTAAAAGCGTTTTCGTGTAATAAGTGGTGTTAATTTAATGTTGACCGCTTGGATCGAGACCTTAACGTTTCCGAAAACTGGTGGATTTTTTTTTTCATAGCCATATTTAAGTACACTGATCATATAATATGGTGGGTTTTCTAAAATTTTACCTCTACTAAAAAGGACACACAACTTTATGTTTTGTCACCTAAGTAAAGGTGTTAGACGACGAATTTATTTTCGTCACAAAAGTAAGTTGTTAGGTGACGAAATGCATTTTCGTCATCTAAGTGCTCAAAAATTTGGTTACGAAAATATATTTCGTCACCTAACCTATCACTTACATGACGAAATATATTTTCGTCACCTAAGTGCTCAAAACTTTGGTGACGAAATGTATTTTCGTCACCCAAGTGCTCAAAACTTTGGTGACGAAAATATAATTCGTCACCTAACCTATCACTTACATGACGAAATGTATTTTCGTCACCTATGTGCTCAAAACTTTGGTGTCGAAAATATATTTCGTCACCTATCCTATCACTTATATGACGAAATGTATTTTTGTCACCTAAGTTAGCTCTAAGGTGACGAACATAGTGATGAAATAATCCTTACCTTACTTAGACAGATGAAATTGTCATTGAGGTGACGAAACCGGTTTCGTCACTAAAGTGTTCTCTTAGGTGACGAATTAAAATATTTCGTCACCTCATAACCTTTTTCTAGTAGTGAATATGCAAGTTTAATACAATGTCAAGTTCTACAGCAATATAATTGCTTACACCTTGCCGCTACAACGAAGAGGGTACTTCTGTTGCCAAGAAGAACAGCATAGAAGTTGAGCGAATTAACTTCCATTCCTGTATAGTCCTGCAAGAATAAAGTAAAAATTGAAAAAGAAGTTGAAGAAGATTAGTAATAGAAAAATAAATGATGGTGGTAATCTAGCTAGGTTGAAATAATCAGCTGGATAATAGAAATTATTGACCTTGCAATTGGGAACTCCTTGATAAACATCACTTCCATCTGGGTTGTTGATAATGACACCAGGTCTAGGGTTTCTGGGGTTGAACGCAATATCGTCATACATGAACACAATGATGTTCTCATTTTTGAGTCCACCTTTCTTCAGTATCTGGTATGCATGGCATACATCAGCCTACATATACATAAATAGCACAACGAATTAACTTTGTTAACTTCAAATAATGCTTAATCGCTAACAAAAGAGATCGAGTTTATGTACGTATAATTGCAGATCACTAGAGTACTTAAGACATTCAGTCATTCACTGATCCATATCGCCATTCTACCAGAAGAAATTAAAGTTCAGCAATCTATAGCAAAGTGAAAATAATAATAGATGTCAAACTTAGTAGTGTAAGGAACTGTAAGACATAGCGAGACATAGTGACCTGCTGCCAAAAAAAACCAAGCACTATTACATGTATTAACAAAAGGTAAATTCTTTTCTGGAAGAAATTTCTGGAAAACAACACTTGAAACAGACCAGTTCGACTACATACCCAAAAGAATTAATATGATCTTAGACAACTTTGCAGGAAGACGTACTTCTCGATTTGTAGTAGCTAGATACTGGCATAGAACTGCACTCAAGATTAATTAGTACTCGGTCTATATATATGTGCTTGTTAAAATTAAGGAAGTAATAGCCGACTATTTATAGAACTTTATGGTTATGAAGTAAATCAATGGTTGAAATCAAATCTTCGATATGAACTATAGAAGAAGGACAAGGTGATCATGAAAACGCAATCCTCCTTTTGGTCAATCTTCCAGATAAATTTGAAGTATGAATCATATGAGTCAGTTTCAATTAGTAACAGCCTAATCTCCTATTCCAAGAAACGCACTAAATACGTTTTACTCTCAACTCAGTCAAAGGTTTTTCGACCTAGTCCAACTCCAAGATTGAGTCAGGATATCTAATATGGCAAAATCTATATAACGTCGTTGGTGTTAGCAGTATAACACTAGTATCATAAGGGTAGAATAGTCATTGACTTGTATTACCTAATGCCTATATAAAAGCTATGTTGTACTGTTTCAGCTTATCTAAGAATTCACAATGTAGTTCTCTATAGATTCAACGTTTTCTTCTACTGTTTCCTTTTATTTTCTGCATTTAGCTTTAATAATCCATGGTTCTTAGAATCCTATCAATTGGAAGAAAAAATTGAAGATATATATATAGATTATCATTACAGTACAGATTGTTAATCATATTGTTCGTTTAAAAATGTTATGCACATAATCTTATGGGTACCCAATCATATTTTGAGGTGCATGTGAAAATCTTAATCAGTCATATTGAACCATCAGTTATCGGCTGGCTCTAAGTAACTGATGGAATATATAGGACTTCATTTTTTTTTTTGGTAAGCGTAGAGGGACTAACACCGTCCCTCTACAAAAATTTATTAATAAAAAAAGGTACAAGAAGCTGGAGGACTAGACCAATGCCAGCCATAAAATACAAATAAGCTCTTTTATAGAGAAACAAGTAATTACATCAAAAACATCAATGAACACATGACAAAGACATTAACAAATACGAAAATTCGGGAGACCAAGTGCATCTCTGGGGAGAAAACCACAAGAAATAGGACTTCATGTTTTGATGGTCCATTTTAAAACCACAAGAAATCACTGGGGGAGAAAAGCACAAGAAATCATTCGATTCTCCCCTTGTGAGACCTAATTCCAAGGAGTTGGTGAGAACCAAATAGTCTCATTCGCTTCTTGACAGGGATGATGTTTGGGAATAGTCATTGGTTTGATGCTCTTATCTGTCAAGGAAAACACCCCAGAGTAGAGTTCTTTACCATCATGTCCTTGTTTCCATAAGGCAAAATAGATACAGTTTCGTTGAAATGTCTTATCATGAGGAGTGATAAATATGTTGTTGAGCGTGCCCATAAATAATGCCCGATCACCAAGGTCTTCAATCTTTACCCACTGAGGACCGGCAGTAACATTATACTCCAACTTCAACACTTGAAATAACCCTTCAAATTCGAATTCGTTGTTATGAGATGGAGTGCAAGGATTCTGATTATACAATATCATGAACAAGTCTTTTGATTCAGAACATTTTGCCAAGTAACAATTCCGACGGCGGACACTGATGTCAAATATGCGCTTCATGGTGGGGTGGAGAGTAACCAACCTTTGTGATGTGTAGGTATGAAGTCTGCTATCATGGGTATCTAAGTGGATGTCAAACACCATCACAAACTCTAATACGTTATTTCCTACCGCATATAATTTCCCATCAAGTATTTCTATATCCGAAAATTGTAGAGCTTTCTCGGCCTCAATCAAGGTCCATGATCTATCACCTGGCATGCAGAAGGCCAAAAGACTCCTCTCAACAATTTGAAGACAAGTCACATAACACATTGTTGTCGTTGGTACTGATGAGGCTACTACCTTTCGTATTGGCGGGATGGGGTGGGGACGTAATGGAAGCATGACTCGAGCAGCTGATGCTGGATTCAACAAGAACAAGCTCTTATCTTGTGATAATCTATGACTAACCATGAGCAGCCATCCCTCAATTGCTCCACCACAGTACCAAAAATAAAAATAATCTTCGATGTCATCCATATTATCTGATTTGCAGATTTTCCGATCGCTTACGAACGAGTAGTAGTCGTCACCATCATCAGCATCGTCCACATGTGTTTTGATGTAGAATGTCTGCATATCAGTATAATGATTAGATAAAAGCCACGGGAGCTGATGTTGAGCAGCAGGAAGCCAATGCTTGCTGTCAATTTGGTCCCGCCAACAAGGGCTTACGTCACGACAGTATAGATAATCTGACAGGGGAAGTCGCTGCATAATCAGTTGCATGACGTCGTCTGGGAGATCCTTGATGCCCTCATTGCCTCCTTCTTTTTCTTCTGCTTCTCCTTCTACACCTTCTTCTTCTCCTCCTCCTGTTTCTTCTCGTTCTCCTCTTTTTTCTTCTAACTTGTATTGTTTTCTAGTGAAGATTGTTTCAGACTTGCGACGTATCAAATCACGACACCATATCAACTTTCTTGAAAGACTTTTTCTACTGAAGATCTTCATCATCGCCGAATTAATTTGCGAGTTTGCTCTCCTGTTGTAATGAAACGTGCAGTCAACCGGATCACGTACTCAGATATATAGCCAGGGCTAAGTAACAAGAAGAAACATATATGTGCATGCGTAATTTATAAGGGTTTGATGTCTGAAATCCAATTACCTTATGGGATAGGACTCCTCTTGAACTCCATGTACGTTAAGAAAACTACTTCTTCTTCGGACTCCATGCAAGTTCAGAAGGCTTCCCCCCTTATAATTACATCAAGTTCGGTATCACAAAATAAATTAGTGCTTCTTACGTACCTACTCAAACCAAAAACCGGTTTTCACATTCTCCATCAATTCCAAGCAACTTTTTCATGATCTATTAGTTAGAAGAAACAACAAATACCACAAAAAGCTAACATGAACTACTTCCTAGTTCCTACTTTTCTCGTCTTCAAATTAAATGGAATTTCTTCATTCATTATTACAACTTTGCCAACCATTATTTCGAGTAATAAATTTCTTTTTTTGGTTCCTCCGATCCGAATTATGTTTTAATTTCTTTTTCTTGAAATGTGAAATGTACGTACGTTCTAAAGTTGCACCCAAATGGAGGAACATGGCCTCACTCACATATATAGGAACATACATATATATGGACATATTGCTGAACATAATGGAAATAAGTTTGGGAGATCGACCGAGTTCATCATCTCCCTGAAAATAATGATCGGTATGGAAGGAGGAGGGTCAATGCTGTTGCTCTACAGGATCATATACATTGGAACAACATCGCAAAATTAATGTCTTTACTGTCAGTCATGTTTCTGGTAGTGATCGAATTCCGTGGGAGCTTTAATTTCCAAATTAGACGTCAAAGCCAGTGTTGTTTTATGGAAAACTTACATGCTGCCAGATGTTGGGACAGTATTCAGGCCCCAGCGATGGGGGAGCAGTCAACGTCCATAGAAGCCATGTATATAGAGAAGTTTCGAAAACTCAAAGAGGGATGCAGATAATTCTGATGAACAAAGAGGAGGTGATAGGCATCGTCCTATGAAAATGCAAGAGTCGAAAAGAGCGAAGAGAATTTTCGAGGGTGAGAGAAGCCAGACAAGTCCGGTTTCACCTCACTACACCAAATATGGGTTTTAGAGGCAACATTGAAACGTCCCTAAAAACCACAAAAACCATGACACGACACTGTTTTGAAATGCAGCTTTATATGTCGTGCCTCTTGTTTCGTATGATGTTATTGACATAGTGACCTCATTCACAATATCTTATCCCAATGCATATATTTCAACAAGGCATAAATATCCACATCAATAGTCATACGCCCCGGCCACGGGCCACCATTACAAATTATATTTCAAATTCGTAAATCTCTAAAAATCATTTTTATATGAAAACTCATTTTACTTACGCATGAACCGTAGTCGATCAAGTTTATATGATTTAAACCAAAACTTTGTTTCCAAGAGAGCAATTTCACAATTTTACGATAAATGAACTATAATGAACTATAAAGCAATTACAGTTCCATTATGAACCAAGTGAGATTTACTCCCGTTGCGTCTTCACACACCACAAGAACAAACACAACACCAACTTCGTCAATCACCTATTAATAAAATGTTCACTTTAGTAACTATCATGACCAAAACACTTCACCCTTGAACCAAGACTCTACCCTTAACCCAAGGTCTTGTCCCTCAAGACAACCCTTCTTCCAAGACCTCCCAAGGTCATAGGAACCCTCAACCAACCTATTGAAATAGTTAACGAGGTTTTCAAAACTTGAACACCTTAGCTTAACAACCTCGCACGATTTTTAACTTAACCTTAAACCTAGGGACGCATTAATTACTTGATCAACACAACCTCATGACATGTCAACGTGCTCGTATCGACGAGCATAAGCTAACAATTACTACAAACCTCCCAACCTCTGCGGAACGCGCCGCCACACGCCACCACAGACAGCGGCGAGTGGGCCCCATGCGCCACCCTACCAACTTCGGAATTTGGGCAAACTCAAAACATCAAAGTTGTAGATTGAAGAAAGGGAAATATCTTTTATACTTGAGGTTTAGCTCGAATCGGCCGAGAAACGTCGAAAACTCGCCTGAAAATTTGAAACCCAACTTTGCAACACCAAGCTTCGAATCGAGCTTCAAGACTACCAAATGTCGAACCAGGGCGCCAACGAGCTTCTATCCTAACCGGTTTCAAACCTCGTTGCCGCCGCCGGAGGTGAGATCGAATCCCGATCGGGTTGAAAACCGGGTCGCCGCCCTAACTGTGGCGCTCGATTTGCGCAGATCAGCTCGAGTCGTCCTTACTCACCAACACAAGGAGGATTACGCCGAGGAGAGGAAGAATTTCTTACCGGTGCCGCTGTCTGAGTCCACTGGAAAAGCTGGGTCGGGTCGGCCTCAAGTCGGGTCAGACACCAATTTTTGATTCTAAAGGTGAGGCGTGCGAGAGGAAGAGAAAGTGAATGAAAAAATGGAAACCTAGGCTCTTTTCTTATTTATACTAAAAATTTCTAGAAAGCCACAACACTTCCGTTGATCATAACTTTCGCATACAAAGTCCGTTTTAAGCGTGTTATGTGTCTACGAATTCGTATCGTCATGTTCTATAACTTTCGTGAAGGAAGTTTCTTGAGAAACCTAACGAATAAAAAGTCAACTCTATGACCCTTAAATTAGAACCGTTTCGGGTAATTTATGCGTCTGAACACTTCAGCTCTTCCTTCGAACCTCAAAAACACACTAATTTCTAACTCGAAAATTTTCAAAAAATATTAGAAACTAATATCGAATTTCCAAGGTATTACAGCAACACCATTACACAAAATATATCAACTTCACTCCAAACTTCAAACTTGCAATCTAAATGTTAAGTAGGTGCTTTCATTAGACTTTGTACAAGATCATTGACAAGCATCATTGACAAGCATATGAAGGAGACATTCTTATTCATCCTATACGCATTATAACACCTACATTTTACATTGCCTTCTAACACAATTGTATCAATCAAATGTAACATGTTTGAGAGTTTTGTCATATATACATGGAGTTTCCAGAATGTATTTCTCATGATAGACTTCAATAAGACGACCACATACACATATAATTAATGTGGTCTATCTCCTCATCTGCGGAAGCATCCATATTTTAGAAAACAAACCTGCCAATGTTTACTACCTCGTCAATATTTTAGTATCACGTATCCGGTGGTATGTGATCTGATTAGTCCTGATGACAAGGGCGCAAGGGTAAGGCGTAGACTTGTCGTCCTTTCTTACACTTATGATGCTTAGTTGTCTTTATTTAATTCTAGGTTTTATTTTTTCGTACACCAATTGAGGTCACTTGGTATTACCTCTCATAGGAATTAGGTAGAAATAGCGAAGTGTCATTTGTCGTAGGATATTATATGAGCGTATTCCCCAAATGAAGACTATATATGTACCTGTCTTTTGTAAGGCCTTGTGTCATATATGTTTTTGGTTTCAAGACAACATTGGATGTAAACGCTTTCTAGTCATGGATAAATCAATAAAATTATCTTTTATTCTCAAAAAAAGAAAACTACAAAGAAAAGCAAAGTATAACGTAATAAATAAGGATTAGACATGAGAACCATGCTTGCTAATCATATCATTTTTGGTTGAACAATCAGTAATTACATTCATAATTTAGTGGATATACCTAAAGCACTAAAGAAGACTACGAGATCAGTTGGAGATATTAAAGAAACACCAACCGATAATCCGAGCGGGAGCACCCATGCATCGACGTCCATAGAACTGATAGAAGGCATGTATATATATATCGGTACTCAATATCGGTCCCTGAAAAAATATAACAATGCTAGCTAAGAGACGCAGTTGAATAATAATAATCCAGATCGATGCGTGTGTTGAGCCTGGTAATCATGCATGGCTGCGATGTATCATGTATATGGACCGAACTATTGAGTGTTTCCTTAATACTACTTCCTATTGTGCCCTATTGGACCGAACACTGATATTGGGGAAGCTCCGATGATGGTTCGACCATATTCAACGCGGAACCAAGCTTTGATGTAGTTGTTGCTGCTCAGAAAATTAGTGGGTTCGATTTGGCTCTTGATCGATCCGAATAATGGCAGCCTAGCTTTGTTTTATCAAGAGAGATAATCATTTGTCAAGTGACTCGAGTTAAAACTTGTAGAGGACTCTACAAGCCTCAAAATGACATATATAGTCCGTGGTAAACTATGTTAAAAGTTTTATTCTCCATATTTCATTCATTCATTATTATTATTATTTTTGATATTTCAACCCCTTATTTCATTTCATTACTAGGTTGGTCGAGATCCCTAACATGGAACCTCCATGTCTAAATTAAGTTCCAACTCCCAGCGGGTTTGAGGGGCGCAAACTAATGGTGACTCCAAAATTGCGAACAATTTTGTCATCATCAATAGAAAACTTGCATAGTTGATTAGGTGTTGTAGACCAGATCTGAAGTTACAAAGGAGAATTTTGAGATTGTCAATTGGTAGGCCTTCGGGTTTGTGCGACTAGGGTATGTGATTAGTCTGATTTTGCTGGTCCGAATACTAACTATATATACCAAAGCTGGGTTAGCTTGTTACTGCTCATTTTGATTGTCGTACGTCTAACACTTGGCGTTTAGAGACGTCGGACGTTATCCTTATGCCTTCGGTTTAGCGACGTGCGGCATGATCCTGCTTCTCACTTTTGTTTTACTTACAAGTTATATTGACTCATGTAAAGTAAGTGGTTTTGAACAAACATGATCTGGTGTCTGGTGAACATGTTTATTTCTAGATTCTGTAGTACGTGGCTTATGCATTTTGACAGAGTTTAATGGATTTTAAGTAGACATACTGCTCAGCGCGCACTTCAGCTATTAGATTGAATTGTTTCTACTTGTATTCTCTGCATTTTAAATGATGGTTCAAGTGGGAGATTGTACGTAAGATCATAATGTGACCTCATCATTACAACGAAAATACTAATTGAAACAGATTTCGACTTAATAGGAGCTTATCTTATTACTTGTCCTTGTTACATACGGATTAAGTATATCTAATCTTTATGAGTTAAGGAATCCATTAGCAACAGATTCTTTGTGTTGGTAATGCATTATGAAATCTTAAAAGAGATAACTTGGACGTCAAGCAGTATCTTTATGGGAGATCTCTTGATGTCTTAGTGCCTCTATAAATAAGGTGCCTTGGTCCTTGCTCTCTCTAGACAAGACATAAGGCCATCCCATATATGGTGTATAAGCTTAGCAGAGAGGAGAAGGCGAAAGCAATCACTACATCAGCTGTTGACAGACTTGCACTTGCAATGGAGAGCGTGAACTCCAACGAAGGTATGTTAAATAATCCCATAGAGTAATTGTTCATATGTTTGGTTATACAGTATGTGTATATGTAATTCGTTGGATGATCTTGGTGTATTGCTCATTAGGACATTTTAGCTTAGCCGGCCTGTACCTTTTTGATCTGTGGCAGCTACGCTCTACAACAATCTCTTGAACCTTTCTTTTCTATTCGCCGTTTGTTTATTTGCTTCCACAGCCAATAATGCACTTTATGAAGCAAGTATCTCTTTTCTTTTTGTATAAACTGACTAGTGCAAGTTTTCTAAAAAATAAGAAAATTGCAATACATGTACATCACCATTTACGAGTGCCAAGAATAGATTGACAATTAATGGTACTAGTTATCACACTGGGTAGAGATAGAATAAAGAACCAATTAATTGAAGAATACATTGCACAAAATGAATTCTGTAACATTTTTCTTGACCATCAACACCTTGCTGAGCACATCACGCGACTAGTTAGAAGCCATTACACTACCGAGCCAATCATCCTGTTTCAGAAAGGAATGCATAATCACATGCATGTAAGGAGTGGCATTTTCTTACACCAATCTCTTTGTTTGACTGTAAATTTACACCCCTGGATTTGTAGCGTATCGAACCAGTTATGTGGTTCGTTGTGGATATGATCGAGTATCTTTTGGAGATATTCGTTATTGAGGCTTAATCAAGCCTACTTGGAGGTCAAGCCATCTTTGTGACAATTCGGGTCATTATCGATATATATGGATTCAGCGAGTAATGGTGGCTACCAAGATTGAGCAGTATTGAAGAATCTTACATTAAGGAGGAATATGTGACGTGCATGAAGCCATCTAAGGATTACCGGTACCTTTGATTCCTTATGGAGTCCATTACGTGTATTTGGCTTAATGATAAGAAGATTACTGTCCTTAGTTGGATTGTAGGAGTATACGTCCAGCTTCACTCGTGACTTCCTTGATGTATCAAGGTTGGAGAAGATAGATTCATCCCCCGACATATGATTGCTACAACCACTGTCAACATACCATGTCTGGTTTTTCTCCTCAAATGCAACTTCACATGAATAGAATAGGTGCTCATCTTCTTCGTTCTCCTTTGAAAAATTGGTTTGATACTTCTTCTTGAGTCTACAGTTCTTTTCCAGATGGCCGAATCTATTGCAATTTCGGCATTTCGGCTTACCCCGAAACCAACAGTCTACTTCGTTATGATTAGTATTCTTGCATATCCCACATGGAGGATATGTTCTTTTTTGCTTAAAGTTCTTTTTATTTTCCCAATTTTTAGAATTTTCTCCTCCTCCTATAGAATAATCATTTATCTTCTTTTCTTCTCTTTTATAATTCTGAGATCGTAGATTGAGTTTTGACCAGAACGCACTTTCTATTGGACTGTCATTCTGACTGCTCAATCTTTTTTCGAAAGCTTCTAGTGAGCCTATGAGTTCAGTCACCGAAAGTTTAGATATGTCACCAGAGTTTTCTATAGCAATAACTACCGGATCATACTTCTCAGTTAGACTGATTAGTATTTTTTCAACAACTCTAGTTTCAGATATGTTTTCTCCATAGGCTCTTAACTGATTCACTACTCCCTTAAGGCGAGAGTAATAATCTTTAATGATCTCAGAATCTTTCATCTTCAAGTTTTCCAACTCTCTCCTCATAGTTTGTAATTTGATAGAGCGCACCTTAGTTGTCCCTTGAAATTCCTCCTTCAACAAGTCCCAAGCCTCCTTCGCTGTAGAAGCTCCCATGATCCTTGAGAAGATACGAAATTGCATGTTTCATATATATCCCTCAATGACTTTACTCTTCTAGGTGGAGATTCTAGAACATCATCTTCTTCTTGATTAGATGGAAGAGTAATAGAGGGCGTACCTGGAAATTCTGAAGTTTCTTCTTCAAATGCTTCTTTTTCTGAATACAATGGAGATGTCACCTGCTGCTTTTCTGTTGGGACAAATTTGCTCTTCATAACTTCTTCTTTTTCCCAATCCCAATGGGCAGCTTCATCAAACTTGACATCCCTGCTGATCATGAGTTTCTCCGTTTTTAGATTGTATACTCGATAGCCTTTAGCTTGTGAGCTATAGCCGACAAATATACCAACTTCTGATTTTTCTTCCAACTTGTGCCTTTTAACAGCTAGAATATGAATAGCAAATGCTCCCAAAGACCTTGAGATACTTTGCTGATGGCTTCCTGTTGCTCCAAGCTTCAATTGGTGTCTTGTCTTGTAGTGCTTTTGTTGGGCATCTATTTAGCAAGTAGACTGCTGTATAATCATCAATGAAGAGAATGAAGTACCTGCTTTGATCAAGAGACGGAGTCGTCATAGGTCCACAGACGTCCGTATGCACAAGCTCTAAGTAGTCTTTTGCTCTCCAAGTGATCGGTTATTTCTAAACCAATTTTATTTTCCTTATTCACTACTAGATCGTCATTTATAGTATGGGCAAATAAGGGTCATTCCCGCATAGGACTAAATGAATCTAACTACTCAAAAGATGTCACAAAAGTGACTACTGATCCTAGCGACCAGAAGTCAAAAACCTAATCAGATACCTAATCTAAACTAGTCAGAAAAATACGAAAATTTACATACACAAACTAGACACACAGACGGACTCAAAAACGAAATTTCAGATGATTCGGAGTTGATTTGATATGTCAAATAAATACTAGAAAACAGAGGACAGAAAGTGACGAAAACTGATTTTGGTTTTGGGAAACAATGAAATAAAACTAGTTAGGCAAGATGCAATCCACCCTGACAATCACACACAAGACAATTTGTTCAGTTATAGTTTAATTAATCTAGATAAAGATGCTCAGGTTAGTTCGGTACGCTTGAAACACAATCTATTACCCTTGCTTACTTCGTACGCTAGGCAGGAAATGCTCTACACCTAGACTATTCTCAAGCAATGCAACCTAAAGGTACGCTTATTAGATTTAACATGCAGAGATCCTTAAGTTCAAAAAGAGTTTGAGACATCACAAGGCATCGCAATAAACTTAGCGCCTTACTAAACCTAGGATTTGGTTTACTTGCTAGTGAAAACTAACAATTGCTTCTCTAGATAGTTTGATGAGTCCGATATTGACACTGGCATCAAACTATCAAAGCTATAGAACCCTAACATGTATACTAAGCGTGCACTTAAAGCATACAAGAAAATAATTCGTCAATGCAATAATAGTAAACCAAATCTCATCTTGGATTAAATGAAACTAAAACCAAAACTCATATAATCTTGTTGTTCATGTCTAGGGCTTCAAGCAGCCCCTAACTAAGAAAGCCTAAATAAACATAATAAAAACGCAGAAGAACGAGGAGGAGGAGAAGAAGAATAGAAGAGGAGGCCGTCAAGAATGACAGCACAGGCTTTTATATTGCTTCTTTCAACCAATCCTTCTTGATTTAAGTTTCCTTGGACATTTTGATTGGTGTACATCTGTAGGACCAATGTAAGTGTGCCAACTCATTTAATTCTTCATAATCAGCTTCACATTGAGATAATAAGTTGGATAATGAAGTACAAACTCGTCCATGGGCCTCCCGGTGTGATTTGGGCCTCAAAACACAAATTCTCATCAAGAGTCAGATTCACGCACAGATTGACCTTATGGTACTAAATTGGCCATAACTTCTTCTAGGAAAATGATATTCATGAACCATAAAATGCTATAGAAAGCTGACATCCGTAGCTTTCCATTGATATAAGACTCATCATCTAGTTCTTCTCGAGCTGCCCTCAATGCTCTGTCGTAGTTGGCTGACTTTCAAAGGCAGATTTCTGAATTTCGTCTTCCACTCCCTCTTTTCCTTCTTTTCTTCTTATTTGCTTCGGAACACCTAGAAAATAAATAAACAAAGTAAATAACTAGAAAATACACCGAACAAACAAAGAAAGTATAGAGGATTTTGATACAAATAATGTATAATTATGCACCTATCACCAAGCTCTTCCAGAAGGAAATGCTTGTCTATGTTGCTTCCCGAGTTGGCAGGCTCCGCAGACATCTTCAATCACCTCTATGTTTGGCAGGTTCTTCATCATTTTTCTTTGAGAAAGAATTCTCAAAGCATGGAAATTGAAGTGGCCAAAGCGTTTATGCCATAGCCATGAATCATCTACTACTGCCTTCATGACCATATTTAACCATTGGATAGGAAAACTTCTATTTTCCATCTTTACGTTAAATATGATCCTTATTTTTTTATCATATATTTTACAGGAGTCTCCAGAGAATAGTAAAGCATTACCGTTCTCCATCATTTGTCCAACACTTAACAAATTATGCTCTACACTAGGAACTAATAAAACATCATCAATACACTTAGTTCCTAAATTACTTTGGATGGAGATTGTACCTTTGCCTTTTGTATGCACCAGAGCACCATTCCCCAGCTTCACTCGTGACTTCCTTGATGTATCAAGGTTGGAGAAGATAGATTCATCCCCCGACATATGATTGCTACAACCACTGTCAACATACCATGTCTGGTTTTTCTCCTCATGATGCAGCTTCACATGAATAGAATAGATGCTTATCTTCTTCGTTCTCCTTTGAAAAATTGGCTTGATACTTCTTCTTGAGTCTACAGTTCTTTTCCAGATGGCCGAATCTATTGTAATTTTGAAATTTCGGCTTACCCCGAAACCAGCAGTCTACTTCTTTATGATTAGTATTCTTGCATATCCCACATGGAGGATATGTTCTTTTTTGCTTAAAGTCCTTTTTATTTTCCCAATTTTTAGAATTTTCTTCTCCTCCTCTAGAATAATCATTTATCTTCTTTTCTTCTCTTTTATAATTCTGAGATCGTAGATTGAGTTTGGACCGGAATGCACTTTCTATTAGACTGTCATTCCGACTGCTCAATCTTTTTTCGAAAGCTTCTAATTAATGAGCCTATGAGTTCAGTCACCGAAAGTTTAGATATGTCACTAGAGTTTTCTATAGCAGTAACTACCGGATCATACTTCTCAGTTAGACTGATTAGTATTTTTTCAACAACTCAAGTTTCAGATATATTTTCTCCATAGGCTCTTAACTGATTCACTACTCCCTTAAGGCGAGAGTAATAATCTTTAATGATCTCAGAATCTTTCATCTTCAAGTTTTCCAACTCTCTCCTCATAGTTTGCAATTTGATAGAGCGCACCTTAGCTGTCCCTTGAAATTCCTCCTTCAACAAGTCCCAAGCCTCCTTTGTTGTAGAAGCTCCCATGATCCTTGAGAAGTTCGCATCATCCGCTGCTTGTTGGATGGCGTAAAGAGCATTAGCATCTCTTTGCTTCTCCTTCCTCTCTTGCCGTAGTTGCTCGACTAAAGGATTCTCCGGAGTTGTGATTCCTTTGTCGACAATGTCCCATAAGTCTTGGGACATGAAGTAGGTCTTCATTTTTATGCTCCAAAAGTCATAGTTCTCACCGGAGAAGATTGGAAGAGGTAGGGAGTTTTGGTGGGAGGTAGATGACGCCATGGTGGACACGCCCTGAATGGATCAGAACCGCTCTGATACCACTGATGGTTTTTAGAAGGTTAGGTAGTTAGTGTTTAGGCTAAAGAGTATTTAGGAAATGGAAGATTTGGTTTAGAAGAGGTAGGAAACAGAGGAGATTTAGTTGTCGTAGAAAATAGAGGAGTTTGTATTGATAGCTTAGTTGATTACATCATGATACAAGACTTTGATATATATTTATAGAGTTGTAAACCGACATTGGTTTACCTCCACTGACATGACTTCACTCTAGACAATACTAGATTATATTCTATGCTACAGCAGGAAGGGAATACAACTGTTCATTCAGCTGGCTAAAAGACAGTTTTGTCCCTGTTTCGTTAACAATCACAATAGTGCCATTGGTGAATCTGTATTGACACCTGCGGGCATGTGCCGCTGATACGTGTCTGTCTGGGCCATTGACGTGTCGTCAATGTCTTCTTCTACATGACGGGGTTGCATGTGATGAACCATTTTCTACTTTGCTTTTTGCAGTGAGAGGGAGTGAGACTGTGAGAGTACAAAGAGGAAAATCGATTGCTATCCAAAGGGGTTATTCGTGCAACGAAAATCTGCATTGCTATTGCCAATCAAATCATCGAGGTATGGACATTGCTCTGGATATGATCGATTTTGGGTTTCTTTTCATTTGTCCCGATCGTGTTTTATCTTTGTTTTGATTCCAAATTGGCAATACTTTCATCAATTCGTAAACAGGAGTCTTGGTTTTCAAACGGCAGTGGTCCAACAGACTCTCTGCGGGTTAAGTATGTCTTCACTGTTTTCAGTTCATGAGTTTGTTATGGTCTCTCTCACAATTATACAATCTGTGATGAAACAAGGCAAACATCTCATCACAATGAATGGGAAATTGAAGCTGATTATAAAACAGTTTTGATTAACAAGTTATTCTCAATTTTTACAGGAAAAAGAATATATAAAAGTCACTTTGTGGGGAACACTTGCAGCTGAATTTGATGTTGAGACAATAAGAATTTGCCACCTCCAGTTGTGATGGCCATCACAAGCACAAAATTCCGGCACTTTGGTATGAGAGTTATTTTGTCCTGCTACATGTTGTTACTGTATAATGGCTATTAACTGTTTTTGGTGCTTTCAATATTTTGTTACTAGGATGAGTACATGTATGTTCATCAATCCGCCCATTCCTGAAATATGTGTATATAGGGCAAGGTAAGCTCTTATAGGTTGAACAACATAAGGTTTATTGTTTCAACTTATGACAGCAATTGAAGCTATTTTGTTTGCTTTTGCAGCGTCAACAAACCTTTTCTCACCCCAACGATAATTACAATACCATCTGCACGTCATCAACCTGCTCCTGATCTTCAAGATCAGAATATGATCACTGTTAGTGCCTTGAATATGCCAGCTGGAAAGAAAGACAAGGTAAAATAATTTGATTAAATATGATATGTTGTCTATGATCACAAGTACTTTTATTTTCCCTATTTTTGAACCTGTGGTTGACCGTTGCTTGGCTTATACAAGTTCATCTACATAATCTCTCAATCAGTTTTAAAGCATTTGTTGTCTATTCTTGATGGTAGTATTTACACACTGATTATCAATTGGTTGAACAAAAATGAAAACGTACACTTGAAAATTATGTTATCAGATTTCATAAAAGAAGCATATGCAAAATATAAGGAAAAAACCATCTTTTTTTTTTGTGTGGATGCAAGTCATGCAACTAAGTAGCTCATTAACTTTTTCATGAAACATAACACTTATCAAGACATTGCAATATGTTTCCTTTCTCAAGCTGGCACTCATGTTTTATATTTCATTATTATTGATATGGTAGTTGCAGGCCTTCCTTATTTGATCCTTTATCCAAAGCAATTTTGATACCAGTCGTGACGAACTCTTGTTAATACTTTTATTTAATGTCTAACTGCTGTTAATGTTTGGGTTTAAATGTTTTGAATTACAAGTTAATGTTTTTGAATTTATGCTGACCTTGCTACAGCAGTCTTATCTTCACCTGTAAGGCTAAGATTACAAAATTTATCATTCGAGAGGATTAGTATTATCTGCCTTGCCCCACCTGTAGCAAGACCCTTAGGTTCGATCATAATTCTCGAAAACTTTGTTGTGGACACCATGGAGAGCAGATTGGGCATCCAATGTAAGCTACTTGAATAAATACTATTTCCCACCTTTGAAATTTTTAAAATTACATGTTCACTGTATTCTTGACTCTTATTTATGAAATGTATAATTGCATGTAATTCATTTGCCAAATCTCTTTGTATTTGTCATTCTGCTTAAACTTTTTTTTTCCCATGTTTCACATATCATACCTTAATTCATTGTAAAGGTGTATTACCTTTATCAATGCATATCTATTTTATTCACTGTCCATGACACAGTAGCAGAGCCAAGTACACCAGCAAAAAGAACTATGCAGCCCCGAAAAGAATTAACACTTAAGGAGCTTTTGAACATTGAAATAAAGAAGCAGAAAAGGTATTACCATATTGCATGTGTGTGTGTGTGTATCATTATATATACATATATGTGTTGTCAGGAGACATTGGTTCTTGAATGCACTTTACCAAGCAGTTCCATTCTTTCTGGAAATCCAAGTCAAGCATCGATGGTTTCATGCATGTTCTACTAATTCCAAGGGTGAATTTCAGATATTCCACTGCTCAGAAATCACAAGGAAATCGTATGGAAATCATCATGCAAGTCAACCCCTTCAATGAGAACATCTGGAAGTACCAATCTCGAGTACAAGAAAGTTGACACTTTCTCTCTCTAAATTTTCTCTGTCTTCTCTCTACACTGTTCATCTCTCCCTCCCCACTCCCAAGCCGGATCTAGATCATTTTGATCTGGATCTTGGCCTGAGAGTTGGGGAAGGCTTAAATTTCCAGCCTTTTCTCTTAGGTTTTATCTCCAACGACACCGTCTTCTTTTCATCCAGGGTCACGACCCTTCATTGATCCAAACCTAGATCTGATCCTTCAATTTCACAGAGTCTGCGGTATTGTGATTCCACATATTATGAAATTTGCAGTACTTCTTCCCCTTTAGCTGTTCCGGCGTTGGAAGTTGACCAAATCGTGCTTTATCAGTTTTTGTCTGAAGAAATCATCTAGCACGTCATGAGCCTTATTCGCATCATAAGTATACGACGAAAACTGTGGCTTAGTAAATGCTGCTGCCGAAATCTTCACCGGGTTCCTGGCGAGCATTAAATTCTGAGACCTAGCAGGTTTCTTGCTAACTAACTCCAAAGCAGCCACTTCATCCTCCTCGTCATAGTCCATGTTGTACCGATGAGCGACCGACACAGGATAATATGGGTCTATCTGCGAATAAACTGCTCCCATAGTTCTATGCCGGTTGGGCCCAAATCTTGGTTTCAAAGTTCCAGGTGTATATGTTCCGCTAGATGCGTTATGCCTTTCATCCATGTCAGTCAAAACTATCTGGTAGCTCCCAACCTTGTTCATTAGATCAGCCATGCTGGCGAACTGTCCATCATGATGCTTAAGCCTCTACCTCGACTCCAAACCCTTAATTGCAATGCGAACAACATCCTCCTCTGAGACAAGAGACCTGCATTTAGCATGCTGAACCTTGAACCTCTTAAGGAACTCAACTGGAGATTCCGTAGGTTGCTGGTATATCGAAGTTAAAGAAGAAAGGTCGACCTCTGGCTCAACTGTACCGAAGGTCATTCTAAACATTCGTTCCATAGTGGCCCAATCAGGAATAGACCCGGGTACCAACTTGGTATACCATGTGAGAGCTGAACTTGCCAAAGATGAACTGAACACCCTTAGTTTCAGCAAAGGATCATTCCCATAGGGACCGCATTCACTTTGGAACCTCGAAATATGTGTTGCGGCATCTTCAGACCCTTCTCTTGAAAAAGGGAGTAAAGCGAATGCTCCTGTAATTCTGTGGCCACTCAGCACCTGCCATATAGTCTGGGTACGGAGTCTGGTAAGTAAGGTTTACTCCAGGCTCCCTTAACTCAGTCCTGAACTCAGTTCTAAGCTGCTGCAGCGCACGATCATATATGCCCTGAAAATCCTCTGGTCGAATTACGCCATTCGCGGCTGCTATAGGCTGTGCAACCACGTTCGCGGCAAATGGCTGTGCTCCTGCCTGGATTACCGGCTCATTAACCTGCTCGAACTGGTTTCCACCACTGCCTTCGTCGTTCGGTGGAACCACTTTGACGACTATCGTCCTTGTTGGTTTCATAGTAGGAACCTTAGCACCTGAAGGTCCTTCAGTTGGTGGATTCACTTCATACTCGACGTCCTTCTTGCGTAGGTACTTTTCTATAAAGAAGGCGTCTATCTTCTGAACAGTTTCTGCGACACATGCGAAACTCTCGGCTTGATCGCTTATTTTTTCCCACATCTGGGTAGTGTTCTGAACAATATTGGCGTTCAACGACTCCTTCAGCGACTCCCGTGACGCTTGTAATGACACCTGTAATGACCATGTTTGCAGCGCTTGCAGTCACACTCGCGGCTATGCTTGCATTCAACTTATCAAATGCATCCGTAAGCTGTTCTTGAGTAACGTACTTCTCAACTCCAGATCCTCCAGTCATCGTTTCGATATTGAAACGCTGGTTAACTTGTTCAATGGTCAACCCTTTGCACCTCAAAGGATTGTGAGGTTGACAATGTGAATGTTCCAGCAAGGAACACTTGGGATATTGCTTACTATATATATTATCAGTCGCAGATGTGTCCCGCTGATGGGCGTGCCAAAATGTTCGGGTCGGATTTTTAGGTCATTCGAACAACCGTCTGGTGCTAAGCGTGCCAACACCTTGAGGAAGTGTGCATGTCTTGATCTTGTCTGATTCGCACGCTCCTCTTGACGGTCGGTCTTGCTGCTAGGTTCTTCACAATGGCCTAGGATGGCTCCTGAGGGCTTACTTCAGTAACAAAACAATAAAAATAAAGGGATATTTGCTAGAGGGGTGAATCTCTAACGTACAATGAATGGACTGGTGCTCGTGATTGAGGTTTATGAAGTGGGGGTGGACTTTTGCTCGCGATAAAGCTTGGTGAGTGAAGCGGGGGTTTACTCGTGATGAGGCTTTGGTGGTTCTTCCTGGAGAGGCTTTTTTGGTAGATTGGGTGCTCCTGGGGAGACGTCCAATTTGCAGTGATGCAGTTTTGTTTGATTGTCGGGGGGGTCTTGCTCATTCGCTTAACACCTCCTTTTATAGAGAGCCAAGTGATTAGCGTTCGCGAATGACCTGTTAAACAAGGCGATCAGATCTTCTAATTGAATTAGGAATGATACTTTCCTAGTCGAGCTTTCTGACCACATATCATGAGATATCCTCAATATATGATTCTTGGAGATCTTCTGGGCGTGGATATCTTCAAATGCAACTAAGGATAGTAATCTTCTTATTGCAATATAGTTGGACTTGCATGCCTTGGACGAGTACTAGCCATATCATTCATATAAGGAATGTAATCCTTAATTACGTCAAAGATCATGCACAGCTAGACTTCTTCTTGGCAATTAAGGAATCAAAAGTGATCAAACCCTTCCTTAGATCGCCGGGGTAACTTATGTACATGACGTCCAGATTCCTCCTCTTTGTGAGATCTTCCATGAATAGCTCAATCTTGCTAACCAAACAATCCTCCATTAATTGCCGGATCCATGATATATCGATAATAACCCGGATTTACACCAAGATGTATTAACCTCCAAGATAGGCTTGACTTAGCCTCGATGACGAATATCTCCAAAGATACTCGATCATATCCACAACGAACCACATAACTGGTTCGATACGCCACAAATCCAGGGAGTGTAAATTTACCCTCAAACATAGCCCCCCAGGTCTTGAAGGAAAAGCCATGCGTCTTGACTGGAAAGACCTATGCCACCAATGCTGCATTTGTAACGACGAAAGCCACTTACTGGCTTAACCAATAACTCCAAACTAAGACAAGCTTAGCTTGAGCGAATGTAGACACAAACCTCAGAGATAGGTCTTGAAGCTTGAATGACAATAAGCAGTAGCTAGGCAATTCATATAGCAGTGCAATAATTACCAATATGATAACCAATATACTTGACATGAATACCTTGCCTTTGAAGATGACGAAACACATTGTGACTAGAACCTGTCTTAAGCTCCTGTCGAAAGGCTTAACGTAGAGATGAAGCCCCCCATGCTCAATTAGAACATGGCACGAAGACCACAGGTATTGGTCTTAACAATAATTGAAAGCAATGAGCAAAAATAAGTTAGCCTCAAAGTAGGCAGAACTCTTCCGTGAAACAAACACCAAATGATTAGAATGAGCTCATGTCAACCACTTACTGATTGTTTTATACTTGGACATTGTTCTTCGAAGTCATAGCCTCCTTGATGAATCAACTTCCTCATGAGAAACTTCCAAGAAGCCAAGAAACCAACTCCACAAAAAGCTTTATCAAAAAACTGAAGAAATTTTGTTGTCCAGGATGCTGACTTTAGGCACGATTTACGCCATGCTCGGATGATGTTTCTGATCAGTTCTTGAGCTGAAAATGTAGCACAACATATGTACTTGAATATATGGTAGAGCGAACAGCAAAAAGAACCTTGGAAGATGGCGCGAATAATATCACACAAAAAAACTCCAAGAAAGCTGATTCTGAAATTTCCAGCTTTTCCTTATTATTTGGCTGACTTCTTGAACTTGTATCTTGATCTTCCCATGGTCTCAACATTTTCTACGATATCACATGTTGATGTACAAATCAGTACCTCAATGATAGGTACACATTACGAAACAATGCCCCAAAAACCCAAACTAATTTAGTTTCTGGAAGATGCTGTCTCAAGGTGGCAACTTCTGGAGCTCATAACTCATGCTTCACACCAGCGAATGGCATGATTATTTTTCAGATTTGAAGTCCAATATCATGGCTCAAAAATAGTGTAGGGCGAACAGACATTAAATCCTTTCAAGGAGGCACGAATGAGCCACGAAAATGCCTCAGAGGAAGCCAACTTTGAAAATTTCCAGATGTTCTCATTGAAGGGGCAGACTTGCATGATGACTTCCATGACCTTCCCTTATGTCTTCTGAGAAATATCGCAGCTGAAACTGAATCTTGTCGTTAGTAGTACATATTTGAAGCCATGGATGCTTGATTTGGACTTCTAGAAAGTGTGGAGCTGCTTGGTAAGTGCCCTCAAGAAACCATGTCTTCTGCCAACTCTTGCTGCTAATAAAGCCTAAAAGGCAAGTCAACTGTCCCAGAAAACATGAGATAAAAATTAAAACCGCAGAGATCGATTTCTAAGAATGAAAAAATAACTCAAAACTCGAAAAGTTTCAAAAATTTGCAGAAATTGGCAGAATGTGTATAGTGTAGCCCCCAGTTTAATTGGGTGTGGCGAATGGAAACCGTTAACTATTGGAATGAGCGTAAGCCGATTAAATTTGAACTTTGAGCTTCAGATGCAGGCTTTCCTTTGTAGCACCTGTTGTAATTGAGCTGACTGTGTAGAGTTGAACTGACATCCTTGTATGCTTGCACTAATTTGGCTCCATGATACTACAAGCTCCTTGTGGTGATCAAACACAACAAGACTAATGTTGTTTCTTTGAAAGCTTTGCCAAACCATAAACATGGTCTTCTTGTACTGTTGTCAACTCTGTCTCCATTCCTCCAGAAGGTATCAGAGCGTCCTCCATACTTCTTCCGGCGAATGTCAAATTTCTGTTTTTGTGTGAGCTCCAACTCATCGTGCTCTCTGGGAACAACTCAAAAAGTTGTTTGTAATAGGCAATTAGGCATGAGCCAGATTGGATGTGATTCACAGCCCCCCAGTAAGAACAATGATAGGAAACTGGCGAAACTACTGACATTGTAGAATTCCAAAAACCACTGACCGGTGTTGATTTTCTGTCAGCCCTAAGCTAACACAATTAAACCTCAGGCAGGTTTATTCGTGTCTTTGTAACAGCGAATGCTCAATAAACTCGTCACCAATCTTCATGCTCCCAAGCTAGAAACCTCTAGAAAGCTGCAGTCTTCCTTCGAACTCCTTGCTCCGGAAGTAACATTGGCCGAGAGAATGGGATTCGGTTACAAAAAGATTTGGCTGAGATGGATCGAGTGTTGCAAGTAACTTAAACCAAGCTCAGCGATTACATAGCCAGTGCGAATGTTGCAGGTGTCGAGGTAGTTGGGGAGTTTAAAGAGTTTGTGGGACCAAAAAAGTTAGCACTAAGGAGTGGATGTTTTTCTTCACGAAGATTGGAATCGAGATTTACATCTCTGTGGTTGGGCCACTCGCAGCTAGGCAAAAAAAGAGGAACCATTGGAAGAAATGGAGCGGACTTGCATTCGTAATTGTTCTTCTCATGATAAGCCTAATTGAGATCTTGTGGTGCAGTTGAGCTGTAAGAACCTAGTTTTTAAGAATGGAAAAGTCAAGCTGAGAAGAATAAGATGGACATTGGATGTTTATGGAGTCCTCATATCTATCATCGTGATCGTGCTCTTTGCCTTGTCATTCTGGTTTCTTTTAGCACTTCACATTGCTTTATATGCTTGCAGTTTCAGTGGTTACATGTTGTCATATTTTCTTTTCTCTTTAGTACTACTCTCTACAGACTACATGATAATAAAACAGTAACCCACAAAGGGCAAAAGCACATTCTCCATTTTAGGTGATATTGGCAGAGATCAAATACTGGGGAAGGACTGAGGAGCAATGACTTTAGGCCATTTACAGATATAAACGAACATAGTTGTTTTGTCATTTGCTACTTGTCTCATTATTATACCCTCTCAAAGCACAAACCCTACTCTCATCTCTCTCTCTCTCTCTCTCTCTCTCTCTCTCTCTCTCTCTCTCTCTAAACCGATGGCTGCTCACTCTCTCTCCAGAAAACAAGAGAAAACCGTCTCCAAAATAACTCCTTCATCAAGGAGAAATTTGCAAGGTATGTCGCCTCTTATATTCATCTTTAAGTTTTTAACCCAGATTCTTTTCTCTAGAAAACCCTTGAAACACATGAACATGGCTGCTCTTGCCCCAATGCAGGTCGTGGGTCAGCACGGGGTCCAACACCAAAGGGGGCTAATTTTTGTTTGTTTTGACATATAATATATAATATATAATGAATGAAAAAAATGTAATAAAAGATTAAAACATAATTAAAGTGGTTATTTAATTTCAATCTTCTTACTTAATGCTTCTTAATTTCCCTTTGTATCATTAATTATGTTCTCAATGTCCTTTTTAATATTTGCTCATTCCCCCCTCCATCCTTACCTAATATATGTTTCATTTTTCTGACTAATCCTTGCAACCATTAATCAAACATTTTGTTTTGCACCCAAATCATGTTGTTGAACTGAATGTCAAACACCTGTCGTCATAATATGCATTGTATTTTTTTCTTTTATTTCAAGAGGTATTGGTTTATGTCCCCATCCCTTCCCCCCGGTTGTATACTCATGAATTAACATATTAATGAAAAAATATAGGCATGGAGATGAGTCTTCTGACATTATTGAAAAAAAAAGTTTTTTTAAAAAAATTTATCTTAGGGCCATTCTTTTTTTTTCTGCACAGGGCCTTAAATCCTTAAGGACCGGCCCTGCACATGAATGTAGCTCTTTGATGTAGTTCTCTCACTGTTTTCAGCATGTCCACCTTCAGCATAAAGGTTCCTCTTATTCTTTGTATGATTCTCTGCTTGTAAATCAAGTACTTTTTTTTTCGAGACCTTTTCTTTGTAGTTTTATACTTAAAATGAGGACTTTGAAATCATCTTTGTTCAAATACGAGTCTTTTGTCTTGTAAATCAAATACTTAACTCTCTAGCTTCATAAATAACATATGGCTCAACTCTGTAAAGCATGTTTAAGTTGATTAGACTAGATCTAGCTCAACATGGAAACATCCTTTGTGATATAAACTCCTTGTTCTTATTGTCAGCATACTCCTTTGAGTACTGTTTGGCTTTGTTGTAGAGGAGCTTTGTTTTACAGTTGTTTCAGATTTGTTACATCTATTATTTAGATTTCAGATTTGTTAGAACTTCTTTGCATATGACGGTACAAAATGGCGAAAATTTATGAAGATGCTTTTGATGTATTTGATGGCTCAACAGGCCCAGCATAACTTGTTTTTGTGGCAGGTAAGCCAAAATTTTTGTTTTGGGCCGGCCTCTAGGGTTTCGTATCTTTAACTTTCACCTAAACCCTGTTTATTATTCTCGACTTCTTGCATATATCAATGCGACCATCAGGGGTCACGTCGCCGTCCATAGAGTGGTCTCCGAGCAAGCGAAAACGCGGCTTGAAAACCTAATTGACTATGATCCGGAAGGTGCTAACAGAGGCAAATGAAGTGGTTATCGCTCGTGTTCAAGAACTTCAAGTATTGGCCAAGAGAATGGGATTCAGTTGAAAAAAGATCTGGCTGAGATGGATCGATTGTTGCAAGTAACTTAAACCAGGCTCAGCGATTACATAGTCGGTGCGAATGTTGCAGGTGTCGAGGTAGTTGGGGAGCTTAAAGAGTTTGTGGGACCAAAAAACTTAGTACTAAGGAGTTGATGTTTTTCTTCACGAAGATTGGAATCAAGATATACATCTATGTGGTTGGGCCACTCGCAGCTAGGCAGAAAAAGAGGAACCATTGGAAGAAATGGAGCGGACTTGCATTCGTATTTGTTCTTCTCATGATAAGCCTAATTGAGATCTTGTGGTGCAGTTGAGCTGTAAGAACCTAGTTTTTAAGAATGAAAAAGTCAAGCTGAGAAGAATAAGATGGACATTGGATGTTTATGGAGTCCTCATATCTATCATCGTGATCGTGCTCTTTGCCTTGTCATTCTGGTTTCTTTCAGCACTTCACATTGCTTTATATGCTTGCAGATACTGGGGAAAGACTGAGGAGCAATGGCTTTAGGCCATTTACGGATATAACGGACATAGTTGTTTTGCCATTTGCTACTTGTCTCATTATTATACCCTCTCAAAGCACAAACCCTACTCTTCATCACTCTCTCTCTCTCTCTCTCTCTCTCTCTAAACCGGTGGCTGCTCACTCTCTCTCCAGAAAACAAGAGAAAACTGTCTCCAAAATAACTTCTTCATCAAGGAGAAATTTGCAAGGTATGTTGCCTCTTATATTCATCTTTAAGTCATTAACCCAGATTCTTTTCTCTAGAAAACCCTTGAAACACATGAACATGGCTGCTCTTGCCCCAATACAGGCCGTGCGTCAGCACGGGGTCCAACACCAAAGGGGGTAATTTTTGTTTTGTTTTGACATATAATAATATATAATGAATGAAAAAAATGTATTAAAACATAATTAAAGTGGTTATTTACTTTCAATCTTCTTCCTTAATGCTTCTTAATTTCCCTTTATATCATTAATTATGTTCTCAATGTCCTTTTTTAATATTTGTTCATTCCCCCCTCCATCCTTACATAATATATGTTTCATTTTTCTGACTAATCCTTGCAACCATTCATCAAACATTTTGTTTTGCACCCAAATCATGTTGTTGAACTGAACGTCAAACACCTGTCGTCATAATATATATGCATTGTATTTTTTTTTCCTTTATTTCAAGAGGTATTGGTTTATGTCCCCATCCCTTCCCCCGGTTGTATACTCATGAAGTAACATATTAATGAAAAAATATAGGCATGGAGATGAGTCTTCTCACATTATTGAAAAAAAAAAGTTTTTTTTTAAAAAATTTATGTTAGGGCCATTTTTTTTTCCGCACGGGGCCTTAAATCCTTAAGGACCGGCCCTGCACATGAACGTAGCTCTTTGGTGTAGTTCTCTCACTGTTTTCAGCATGTCCACCTTCAGCATAAAGGTTCCTCGTATTCTTTGTATGATTCTCTGCTTGTAAATCAAATACTTTTTTTTTCGAGACCTTTTCTTTGTAGTTTTATACTTAAAATGAGGACTTTGAAATCATCTTTGTTCAAATACGAGTCTTTTGTCTTGTAAATCAAATATTTAACTCTCTAGCTTCATAAATAACATATGGCTCAACTCTGTAAAGCATGTTTAAGTTGATTAGACTAGATCTAGCCCAACATGGAAACATCCTTTGTGATATAAACTCCTTGTTCTTATTGTCAGCATACTCCTTTGAGTACTGTTTGGCTTTGTTGTAGAGGAGCTTTGTTTTACAGTTGTTTCAGATTTGTTACATCTCTTATTTAGATTTCAGATTTGTTAGAACTTCCTTACATATGACGGTATAAAAATGGTGAAAATTTATGAAGATGCTTTTGATGTATTTGATGGCCCACAGCCCCGGCTGAACTTGTTTTTGTGGCAGGCAAGCCAAAAATTTTGTTTTGGACCGGCCTCTAGGGTTTCATATCTTTAACTTTCACCTAAACCCTTTTTATTATTATCGGCTTCTTGCATACAATGCGACCACCAGGGGTCACGTCGCCATCAATGGAGTGGTGTTTGAGCAAGCGAAAACTCGGCTTACAAACCTAATTGACTATGATTCGGAGGGTGCTAATAGAGGCAAATGAAGTGGGTATCGCTCGTGTTCAAGAACTTCAAGTATTGGCCGAGAGAATGGGATTCGGTTGCAAAAAGATCTGGCTGAGATGATCGAGTGTTGCAAGTAACTTAAACCAGGCTCAGCGATTACATAGCCGGTGCGAATGTTGCAGGTGTCGAGGTAGTTAGGGAGCTTAAAGAGTTTGTGGGGACCAAAAAACTTAGTACTAAGGAGTGGATGTTTTTCTTCACGAACATTGGAATCGAGATTTACATCTCTGTGGTTGGGCCACTAGCAGCTAGGCAGAAAAAGAGGAACCATTGGAAGAAATGGAGCGGACTTGCATTCGTATTGTTCTTCTCATGATAAGCCTAATTGAGATCTTGTGGTGCAGTTGAGCTGGAAGAACCTAGTTTTTAAGAATGGAAAAGTCAAGCTGAGAAGAATAAGATGGACATTGGATGTTTATGGAGTCCTCATATCTATCATCGTGATCGTGCTCTTTGCCTTGTCATTCTGGTTTCTTTCAGCACTTCACATTGCTTTATATGCTTGCAGATACTGGGGAAAGACTGAGGAGCAATGGCTTAGGCCATTTACGGATATAAACGGACATAGTTGTTTTGCCATTTGCTACTTGTCTCATTATTATACCCTCTCAAAGCACAACCCTACTCTTCATCACTCTCTCTCTCTCTCTCTCTCTCTCTCTCTCTCTCTCTCTCTCTCTCTCTCTCTCTCTCTCTCTCTCCAAACCGGTGGCTTCTCACTCTCTCTCCAGAAAACAAGAGAAACCGTCTCCAAAATAACTTCTTCATCAAGGAGAAATTTGCAAGGTATGTTGCCTCTTATATTCATCTTTAAGTCATTAACCCAGATTCTTTTCTCTAGAAAACCCTTGAAACACATGAACATGGCTGCTCTTGCCCCAATACAGGCCGTGCGTCAGCACGGAGTCCAACACCAAAGGGGGGTAATTTTTGTTTTGTTTTGACATATAATAATATATAATGAATGAAAAAAATGTATTAAAACATAATTAAAGTGGTTATTTACTTTCAATCTTCTTCCTTAATGCTTCTTAATTTCCCTTTGTATCATTAATTATGTTCTCAATGTCCTTTTTTAATATTTGTTCATTCCCCCCTCCATCCTTACATAATATATGTTTCATTTTTCTGACTAATCCTTGCAACCATTAATCAAACATTTTGTTTTGCACCCAAATCATGTTGTTGAACTAAACGTCAAACACCTGTCGTCATAATATGCATTGTATTTTTTTTTCTTTTATTTCAAGAGGTATTGGTTTATGTCCTCATCCCTTCCCCCGGTTGTATACTCATGAATTAACATATTAATGAAAAAATATAGGCATGGAGATGAGTCTTCTCACATTATTGAAAAAAAAAAAGTTTTTTTAAAAAAATTTATGTTAGGGCCATTTTTTTTTTCCGCACGGGGCCTTAAATCCTTAAGGACCGGCCCTGCACATGAATGTAGCTCTTTGATGTAGTTCTCTCACTGTTTTCAGCATGTCCACCTTCAGCGTAAAGGTTCCTCTTATTCTTTGTATGATTCTCTGCTTGTAAATCAAATACTTTTTTTTCGAGACCTTTTCTTTGTAGTTTTATACTTAAAATGAGGACTTTGAAATCATCTTTGTTCAAATACGAGTCTTTTGTCTTGTAAATCAAATACTTAACTCTCTAGCTTCATAAATAACATATGGCTCAACTCTGTAAAGCATGTTTAAGTTGATTAGACTAGATCTAGCTCAACATGGAAACATCCTTTGTGATATAAACTCCTTGTTCTTATTGTCAGCATACTCCTTTGAGTATTGTTTGGCTTTGTTGTAGAGGAGCTTTGTTTTACAGTTGTTTCAGATTTGTTACATCTATTATTTAGATTTTAGATTTGTTAGAACTTCTTTGCATATGACGGTACAAAATGGCAAAAATTTATGAAGATGCTTTTGATGTATTTGATGGCTCAACAGGCCCAGCATAACTTGTTTTTGTGGCAGGTAAGCCAAAATTTTTGTTTTGGGCCGGCCTCTAGGGTTTCGTATCTTTAACTTTCACCTAAAACCTTTTTATTATTCTCGACTTCTTGCAGATATCAATGCGACCATCAGGGGTCACGTCGCCATCCATGGAGTGGGTATCGTTCGTGTTCAAGAACTTCAAGTATTGGCCGAGAGAATGGGATTCGGTTGCAAAAAGATCTGGCTGAGATGAAGCGAGTGTTGCAAGTAACTTAAACCAGGCTCAGCGATTACATAGCCGGTGCGAATGTTGCAGGTGTCGAGGTAGTTGGGGAGCTTAAAGATTTTGTTGGGACCAAAAAACTTAGTACTAAGGAGTGGATGTTTTTCTTCACGAACATTGGAATCGAGATTTACATCTCTGTGGTTGGGCCACTCGCAGCTAGGCAAAAAGAGGAACCATTGGAAGAAATGGAGCAGACTTGCATTCGTAATTGTTCTTCTCATGATAAGCCTAATTGAGATCTTGTGGTGTACTTGAGCTGTAAGAACCTAGTTTTTAAGAATGAAAAAGTCAAGTTGAGAAGAATAAGATGGACATTAGATGTTTATGGAGTCCTCATATCTATTATCTTGATCGTGCTCTTTGCCTTGTCATTCTGGTTTCTTTCAGCACTTCACATTGCTTTATATGCTTGCAGATACTGGGGAAAGACTGAGGAGCAATGGCTTTAGGCCATTTACAGATATAAATGGACATAGTTGTTTTGCCATTTGCTACTTGTCTCATTATTATACCCTCTCAAAGCACAAACCCTACTCTTAATCACTCTCTCTCTCTCTCTCTAAACCGGTGGCTGCTCACTCTCTCTCCAGAAAACAAGAGAAAACCGTCTCCAAAATAACTTCTTCATCAAGGAGAAATTTGCAAGGTATGTCGCCTCTTATATTCATCTTTAAGTCTTTAACCCAGATTCTTTTCTCTAGAAAACCCTTGAAACACATGAACTTGGCTGCTCTTGCCCCAATGCAGGCAATGCAGCCCGTGCGTTAGCACGGGGTCCAACACCAAAGGGGGGTAATTTTTTTTTTTGGACATATAATGATATATAATGAATGAAAAAAATGTAATAAAAGATTAAAACATAATTAAAGTGGTTATTTAATTTCAATCTTCTTACTTATTAATGCTTCTTAATTTCCCTTTGTATCATTAATTATGTTCTCAATGTCCTTTTTTAATATTTGCTCATTCCCCCCTCCATCCTTACATAATATATGTTTCATTTTTCTGACTAATCCTTGCAACCATTAATCAAACATTTTCTTTGCACCCAAATCATGTTGTTGAACTGAACGTCAAACACCTGGTGTCATAAAATGCATTGTATTTTTTTTTCTTTTATTTCAAGAGGTATTGGTTTATGTCCCTATCCCTTCCCCCCGGTTGTATACTCATGAATTAACATATTAATGAAAAAATATATGCATGGAGATGAGTCTTATGACATTATTGAAAAAAAAAAAAAGTTTTTAAAAAAAAATTTATGTTAGGGCCATTTTTTTTTCCGCACGGGGCCTTAAATCCTTAAGGACCGGCCCTGCACATGAATGTAGCTCTTTGATGTAGTTCTCTCACTGTTTTCAGCATGTCCACCTTCAGCGTAAAGGTTCCTCTTATTCTTTGTATGATTCTCTGCTTGTAAATCAAATACTTTTTTTTTCGAGACCTTTTCTTTGTAGTTTTATACTTAAAATGAGGCCTTTGAATTCATTTTTGTTCAAATACGAGTCTTTTGTCTTGTAAATCAAATACTTAACTCTCTAGCTTCATAAATAACATATGGCTCAACTCTGTAAACCATGTTTAAGTTGATTAGACTAGATCTCGCTTAACATGGAAACATCCTTTGTGATATAAACTCCTTGTTTTTATTGTCACCATACTCCTTTGAATACTGTTTGGCTTTGTTGTAGACGAGCTTTGTTTTACAGTTGTTTCAGATTTGTTACATCTATTATTTAGATTTCAGATTTGTTAGAACTTCCTTGCATATTACGGTACAAAATAGCTAAAATTTATGAAGATACTTTTGATGTATTTTATGGCCCAGCAGCCCTAGCAGAACTTGTTTTTGTGGCAGGTAAGCCAAAATTTTTGTTTTGGGTTAGCCTCTAGGGTTTCGTATCTTTAACTTTCACCTATACCCTTTTTATTATTCTCGACTTCTTGCAGATATGAATGCGACCATCAGGGGTCACGTCGCTGTCTATGGAGTGGTCTCCGAGCAAGCGAAAACGCGGCTTGAAAATCCTATTGACTATGATCCGGAGGGTGCTAACAGAGGCAAATGAAGTGGGTGCCGCTCGTGTTCAAGAACTTCAAGTATTGGCCGAGAGAATAGGGATTCGGCCGCAAAAAGATATGGCTGAGAAGGATCGAGTGTTGCAAGTAACTCAAAACAGGCTTAACGATTACATAGCCGGTGTGAATGCAGCTAGTGTCGAGGTAGTTAGGGAGGTTAAAGAGTTGGTGGGGACCAAAAAACTAAGGAGTGGATGTTTTTCTTGACGAAGATCGGAATTAAGATTTACATCTCCGTGGTTGAGCCACTCACAGCTAGGCAGAAATAGAGGAACCATTGGAAGAAATGGAGCGAACTTGCACTCGCAATTGTTCTCCTCATGATGAGCCTAATTGAGATCGTTGTGATGCAGTTGAGCAGTAGGAACCTAGTTTTTATGAATGGAAAAGTCAAGCTGAGAAGAATAAGATGGATATTGGATGTTTATGGAGTCCTCATATCTATCATCGTGATCGTGCTTTTTGCCTTGTCATTCCGGTTTCTTTCAGCATTTCACTTTACTTTATATGCTTGCACTTTTAGTGGTTGCATGCTGGCCGAAAACCTTGTGAGGCAGTGTGCAAGTAAGAATAGAGCATATGAGGTGAGCCGTTCAGGAGGGGGAGGAGGAGAAAGCAAACCTCTACTTTTGTTATGTATTTTGAACCTTGTATTTGCTATTTAAATTCTGCATTTGAACCTCTGTTTTTAGTTTATTTGTGTGCCTATTACAAAGGGTTAGTCAACTTCTCTGTTATATTTTGAACTTTTGATTCGTAGTTTCAATTTTAGGATAAGAAATTATTTGAAAGTATGCATGGTTTAGCCCTTTAGGTTATACAGAGCTGGTAAACTCATCAGTAAGTCAATGGTGTTAATTCAAAACAAGTAGAAGTTAGGAAGAAGATAAGGAACACCATGTGCTTCAAGGCTACTTATGCCTGCTTATGTAGAATTATGAGAATCTTTTATGGCAACTTGATATATTAAGTGATCGAAAATCTGCCAAAGAGCTTGCTGTAAACATGTCTTTAATTAATTATATTGTAGTCTCTGTATACTGTCAACATATATAGGTGTTAGACTTCTGGGAAACTTAACATACAGGTCTTTGTTTAATTTTATGACAATGTTTAGATCCCCGTCAAGACACCAGCCAGGTTTGTTTTGTTTGAAAACTGAAGAAGTCACTTTCCTCAAACGGTACGCGTACTTAAGTTTATGCTACTCTTACTGCATATACATATCACATGTCTATGCCATGCTAATACTGCATTATAATGGTAGGATCGATACTGCATTATCAGTAGAGGCACCAAATTTTTCTGCATCGGATACTATGCTTATTCGATCTTCTTCTTCTTTTCTTTTTTTTTCTTCTTTTTTTTTTTTCTTAAAACCCTTTCTCTTTCTTTTTTCTACTATAGTAGGAAAAGTTTATACATATATCCAAATTCCCGAGGTTCATTAACATATGGGGGAGTAAGCATATGTTAATGAACCTTGGGAATTAAATAGCTCTATTCATATTACCATATGTTAATGAACCTTGGGAACCTTTGGGAGTTAATGAGAAAACAAGGGTTTCAAAGCCTCACTTCCTCTTTCCATGGGAAATACTCATCTGAACACCTTGTTAATTGATGATAAGCCTTACAAGGCTCTGCTAAACCGTAATATTGTACTTCATTTTCTAGAAATGATTATATTGTTGCCAAATTTCCATGTGTTTATGTATTTAATTTTTGTTTATTGTTTCTCTTCAGGTTCACACAGATCTTTCCAGCTGGCACACAAAATTAGTAGACTCTTGCTTGCACCCACGAAACATGGACCGTCCCCTCGACGTGATCAATTATTCCCTCGATCAGATGAACAGAAGGACTCTTCATAAGAAGATGCTCTACATCCTCAATCGAAAGGCTTGTACGTTCTGCAATGATACTCAAAAGTATAGTTCAATCTTCAGATGACCGCCTGAAGATTATTTCCATCAAGCACAGAACACTAATCTTTTCCAAAAGCTTCTTCTCGTTCTCAACTAATGCCGGTTGAGCACTCAGAGCAGCATTGTGCACACAGCATAACTCTCGATATCAACCACAATCACCAGAGTTGGATGCTTGAAGAATATAGTAAAGCCACTCACACCTTTGTCCTTAGAAAACTCTTGATAATAGGATGGGCAAGTAGCTCTCCAAAGTTGAACATGCTATCCCCTGATGCCAAATCCAGCTTAAATGAATCTGAGATAGATTCCAATGATGTGTATGCTAGATAAAGAAGAGCACTTTTGTAGAACTCTGGTAAATTCCTGGCGAAACTTGCAATAATAACTTGAGATGAAACCCAATAATAACTTGCATATATAAACAGATGGATCAATGTCAGTCAGACTGTCCAGTGCACTACTCTTTCCATCCTCTAGAAGCTTTCTGCGCTCATTCTTGTCTTGTTTGGTTTAGAGTTTAGGGTTTAGGGTCATGAAAAAGAAATCAACTGGACATGAAAAAGTTGTTTGGAGCAGAGAATGGTTTGAGTAGGTAAGAAGCAGTAATGTAATGGGGAGCCTTAAGGACTTCCTTCTTACGTCGGAAGATAAACAAACTAGTCTTCGTTACATATATGGAGTCCATATTTCAAGAGGAGTCCCATCCCATTCAAGCTAAGATTTCAAACATCTTAACCCTTTGAAATTACACATATCACATATACGTATACATGAATGTTTCTTCTTGATTGTACTTACATGCCGTGATGATGAAGATGTTGAGCAGACGGAGCCTTTCAAGAAAGTTGATATGGTGTCGGGATTTGATACGCCGCAAGTTCTTCATTAGAAAACGATATAACCCGGAAGAAGGAGGAGGTTGGATCGAGCAACTCCCAGATGACGTCATGCAACTGATTTTGCAGCGACTGACCCTCTCGGATTACTCGAACTGTCGTGACGTAAGCCGTTGTTGGCGAGCCGCAATTGACAGCAAGCGCTGGCTTCCTGATGCTCATCATCATCGACTCCCAAAGCTTGTACGTGACCAGTTCTAGGTTAGGAAGATACATGGAGGCATCCTACATCAAAATAGATGATGACGACGACTGCTGGCGTATTCTAATCCATCCGAAAATACAAACCAAACATGGCGCATATTGGTATTGTGCTGGATCAATTGAGGGATGGCTGATCATAACACTTGATAAAACATCTGTTGAGAGCTTCTTCTTTTGGAATCCAGTATCAGGTGCTCGAGTTAAGCTCCCGTCACATTGCTGTGGCGACGTGCACTTTCCGACAGTAAAAGTGGTAGCCACTTCGGTACCAACGTCGACAACAACAAAGTGTTATGTGAGTTGCCTTCACTTTACACACGAATGTCGTTTGGCCTTCTGCACCCCCTCTGATAAAACATGGACCGTGATTCAGAAAGGTCGAAAATTTTGGGATATAGAAATACTTGATGGGAAATTATATGCGCTAGGTAGAGAGGCATTAGAGTTTGTGATGGTGTTTGACATCCATTTAGACACTCATGAGTCATGCCTACACATCACAAAGGTTGGTTACTCTTCACCCCAACATTAACAGCATAGTTGATGACGAAACCTGCTACCGGAAATGTTACTTGGCAAAATGTTGTGAATCAAGGGACCTGTTTATGGTTTTGTATCATGATCCTGGTTTCGCTAAAAATCAGAACAACGGATTCGAAGGATTATTTCGAGTGTTGAAGTTAGAGTATAACAATGTTACCACCAGTCCTCAGTGGGTAGAGATTGCTGACCTTGGTGATCGAGCATTGTTTATCGGCACACTCAACAACATTTGTATCACTTGTCATGACAAAACTCTTAAAAGAAACTGTATATATTATGTTTTAACAAAAGGACGGGGATATATATACACGTCCGGGTGTTTTCCTTGACAGATAGGAGCTTCAAACGTATAACTCTTCCCGAGCTTCGTCATGCTTGCATGCTGAATCAGAGTACTTGGTTCACACCAAATCCTTACTAGCTACCTCTTCTTTTAATTTTTTGTATTATATATATTAGTGTCTCAAACTTTTAACAACAAAGGGAAGAAAATTGCTTGTGTCAAAATAGTGTACGTTATTACTTATTTGTATTGCCCCTACCTCTGTAATCTGTATTTTGTGTTTTTGGGTTGATCATCTACATTCCACCAGGGTTCGATGATCATGTAACTATCAATGAACGCATGATCATCGGTCATTAGTTTTCTTAATTGAGATTACATTTCATTCAGACATGTAAAATCAACAGGAGAGACCAAAGTTAATAAGAAAGTACCACCAAGCAATTACAGAATGGGGATCGAGGGGTGATGAATTCCTATTTACTAAGCCTAAGCATACATACATGCAGAGAGGCTTGTACCTTCATTTAACAGGCAGTCAGATGCTGGCGAGTACACAGCAACAAAAGAAAGAATGACTTATTTTGTGCTATAATTGACCAAACAATCTGAAGAAGCCAAGCTGTCACAATTGGATAGTCAAATCTAAGTAGAGAATAACTAAAGCCATAGATCATTCTTTTGAGTTAGGTTTTGGTGATTTTTTAGGATAATTAATATGGAGAAGCAGAAGGACCCTATGGGCTTGACAAGCTCCTTACTGGTTTGCCCATTCCTCGGTACAAATTAAAGACCGCTTGTGTTCTAATGCCGTTCTTAACATTCAAGTTGGATCTGGTACGAGCTGCTTGCATGGTTTGAAAGTGATACGAAGAACTAGCCATTTCCTTAATGCTTGGTAAAGGCTTTAGGGCTTCAACAACTTCACTCATCATTGGTCTGGCTTTCAAGAAAGTTTTTCTGAACGGATTCCGGTTTGAGTAGGTAAAAAGCACTTGATTTGTGAATACCATAGTGGTTACAGACCTTCAGCACTTCCGTCTTAGTTTTCTTAACATACATGGAGTCCAGATTTCAAGAGGAGTCCCATCCCACAAGATTTCAAACATCTCAATATATATATATATATATATATATATATATATATATATATATATATATATATATATATATATATATATATGTATGTATGTATGTATGTATGTATGTATGTATCGAGTCCAGTACTGGGATCTTCTCGTCAATTAAGTTCCATCATCTCATTCATCTGCACTCTGTGGAAGTGCTCCTTGCAAATTCGGCGATGATGAAGATCTTCAGTAGACGAAGCCTTTCAAGAAAGTTGATACGATGTCGTGGTTTGATACACCACACGTTTGAAACGATCTTCACTAGAAAACAATACAAGTCGGAAGAAGAAGAAGCAAAAGAAGAAGGACGAAGTGCAGAAGCAGAAGAAGGAGAAGCAGAAGAAGGAGAAACAGAAGAAGAAGAAGAAGGCAACAAGGCTAGGTGCTTCAAGGAGGAACTCCCCTATGACATCATGCAAGTGATTCTGCAGCGACTCCCCCTGTCAGATTATCTGACCTTTCGTGACGTAAGCCACTGCTGGCGAGCCGCAATAATTGATAGCAAGCGTTGGCTTCCTGCGGCTCATCAACTCCCATGGCTTTTGACTATTTTTTATGATGACATGCAAACATTCTACATCAAAACAGATGATGATGACGGCGACTACTCGTTTGTAAGCGATCACAGTGATTGTTGCTGGCGTTGTGTTGGAGCAATTGAGGGATGGCTGATCATGGATTCTCTTTCTCGTAAATCAAGAAATGCTAAGGTTCCCTTCTTCTTGAATCCAGTATCAGGTGCTCGAGTCATGCTTCCATTACATCCCGTTGATCATCCCAGCCACTGGATGAGTTTCACACTAGGAAAAGTAGTAGCCTCTTCAATACCAACGTCAACAAAGTGTTACGCGACTTGCCTTCACTTCAGACAACAAGGTCGTTTGGCCTTCTGCACGCCCACTGATAAATCATGGACCTTGATTGAGACCGAGAAAAATCTCGAATTTCGGGATATAGAAATACTTGATGGGAAACTCTACGCGGTAGGAATCCCTGCATTAGAGTTTGTGATGGTGTAGACATCCATCTAGATACCCATGATGGCAGACTTCATACCTACACATCACAAAGGTTGGTTACTCTTCACCCCAATGTTAAGAGCATATTTGATAGCTTATTAGTCTTTCGGAAATGTTACTTGGCAAAATGTTCTATATCAAAGGACTTGTTTATGATTTTGTATCATAATCCCCGATATCACTACAATGAAGAATTAGTTCGAGTGTTGAAATTAGAGCATAATGTTACTACCAATCCTCAGTGGGTAGAGATTGCTGACCTTGGTGATCGAGCATTGTTTATAGGCACGCTCAACAACAAATTTATCACTTGTCATGATAAAACACCCCAAAGAAACTGTATCTACTTTGTCTTTTCGCCAGGGTTTAATGATGGATACACCTCTGGGGTGTTTTCCTTGACAGATAAGAGCTTCAAACCTATAATTCTTCCCGAGCATCATCGCCATTATTGGGCAAAGCATCACAGTGCTTGGTTCACACCAAATCCTTAATTGCTAGTTAGCTTTTATATAGGAATTAGCTAGCTAGTTCTTCTTTTAATTTTTGTATTAGTATTACTAGAAAGGTTGCTATGATTTTTTGATAGTCCTGCAGTCGTTTTTTTTCTCTTTGCATATCTCTTTATCGTTGTGTTTTTTTTTTTTGAATGAAGCAGAGTACCTAATGATCGTAAGCTGCCTCGCCTATCACTCTGTATTATTATTTAAAAAAAAAAAAACAGTAGGAAGGAGACTAAATCCAATAACTCCAGCAAGAAAGACTAACAAAAAGGAACTTGAGGAGAAAATAAAATTCACATAACGAAATAATTAAGGGGGAGGCACATCTCGTATATACAGGGGCAGAACCAAAGCAACGGTTGGTAGGGCTCAAGCCTAACCAAGTTTTTTGGAGTTAAAAAAAATCCTAGGTATATTATGTTTTTTTTTATATACGTATTTTTGCTTAGTCAAGCCCACCCAACTTCCTGACTAGCTGTGCATCTTCTCTTTTTTTTATACGTGATTACGTCTTTATTCTTCAACTCCTTAGTTCCTCAGTTCATCAATCTCTCTTTCTTCTAATTTTCTAGTCTTCTCCTCCTTAAATCTCAAAAAATCCAAATTTTTAGGGAAAATTTTGTTGAGTTTTCAAATTTGTCTTTGATTTTTAGAAATTTCTTCTACTTTCATTGACGCATGCTTTTTTCTGAAGATTTATTAACGTCTACTTAAGTTTCTACATTTTGCACGGTTTTTTTGAAATTTTTTTTTGACTTCGGCCAAATTTGAAGCCCACCTCGTATCCTCCCCACACCAAAAGATCGAATGTTGAGTTGTTGACCAAAATTTGCCAATGATTTGGTAACAACAATGCTATGAATTGTTTGATCGATCAAGCTGGTGCTAGGTAGCACTACTCCTCATACGTTGTATAAAGCCTTGATACCTTGAACATCTTCCCATGCATGCTATTAACAATTTTGATGTACGTAAAAGTAGAGTAATGTTTTCTTGATCTGTAACTTACCGGTAAAATAGTACTACTTTGTCGGTGGTTTTGTCTTGGGTGATCGCATAGATTAGAGTTGTATTAATCTCATTTTGTGTTAAACATAGAGAAGTATGCTTTTGTTCTTGTGTTGTGAACTTGTGATAGCATTACATTTTTTCCGCCGCAGCAAGTTGAATCTATTTACCGGGATTGCATTGTTCTAATCCTTCTTTCATTTACCAGGAAACTATTTGAGGTATCAAACCACTAGAATTGATATGTGATATTGGATGCTAAACGAAGTATAAAGAAATATCTTGCACAACAAATAATCCAGCAATTATCATATATATACAGAGTACTATAATCCTCATATTTCGAGACCACGATACAGCGATTATGAATTAATAATCACCTGAATGCAGAATGAAATTTAGGTTTTCTGCTGCCCAAATGCCCACTAAGAAGTGCTAGCAGGACAGCGGCATTGGGGGTTATGCTGCTTTTTGTGATCACCAATTTGCAGTGAGCATACATAACAATGATAAAGATTAAAGAACAATAATTCATGTACCATGCAGATTCTCTTTTCATAGTTTTCGTATTATATATATTTTTTACTCAAACTATATAGTAATTTTTGAAGCTAAGTAAAATAATACCTTGCCAGAAAGAAACTCATATATGTAATTTTTCTTGTTATTTAAATAAAATAAAATCCGTACGTGAGGGCCGTGAGGCTAGGTTCCAAACCCTATTAAAAATAAATAAATTCTTGAAGCTAAGTAAACTATAATAGATTCTTGAACATGAAAAGAAACACAGCCAAATCAGAAAATGCATGCATGTATGATCAAAATCAACACCACATACTAAAGTAAAAACAGAGCTTGACTGTAACTGAACCAACCATTTTTACAGGCAATGCAATAGATACACTGCAAATCAAGATCAAACAACAAAAGAGAACACGTACCTTTCTCTTCATTCTTCAATTGAACGTGGCAGAGAGCTTTACCTATCATTGAACTTGTTGACAGCTTTTAGAATCGGGTTCGGGGGTCCATCACTCCATCATGGATAAACAACTAGATTGTCCAGCCCAAACCAAAACGACGAGGTTGTAAGCATCTGAAATCAACTGGACGTGAAAAGGTTGTTTGGAGCGGAGAATGGTTTGAGTAGGTAAGAAGTAGTACTTTTGTGATACACAACTTGATGTAATGGGGAGCCTTACAGACTTCTGTTTTAAGTCGGAAGTAAAAGTAGTCTTCGTTACATATATGGAGTCCAAATTTCAAGAGGAGTCCTATTCCCACGAGCTATCAAACATCTTAACCCTATGAAATTACACATATATATCATCACATATATATAAATGTTTGTTCTTGATTGTACTTGCATGCCGTGATGATGAAGATGTTGAGCAGACGGAGCCTTTCAAGAAAGTTGATATGGTGTCGTGATTTGATACGCCGCAAGTCTGATACATTCTTCACTAGAAAACGATACAAGTCGGAAGAAGAACTCAATGAGGGCAGGTGCTTCATGCAGGAACTCCCAGATGAGGTCATGCAACTGATTCTGCAGAGACTGCCCCTATTAGATTATCTGAATTGTCGTGACGTAAGTCGTTGTTGGCGAGCCGCAATTGACAGCAAGCGTTGGCTTCCTGCCGCTCATCATCGACTCCCAAGGCTTGTGACCAGCTCTACTTTAGGAAGATGCATGCAGGCATCCTACATCAAAACAGATGATGATGACGACGACTTGCGTATTGTATGCAATCCGAATATTTGGAATCCTGACGCTCCATACTGTTATTGTGCTGGATCAATCGAGGGATGGCTGATCATAACACTTGAGACAACATTTGTCAAATTCTTCTTCTGGAATCCAGTATCAGGTGCTCGAGTTAAGCTCCCATCCCGCCGCATGTCGATTTTGCCGCCAGGAAAAGTGGTAGCCTCTTCGGTACCAACGTCGACAACAACAAAGTGTTATGTGAGTTGCCTTGACTTTAAACAAGGATGTTGTTTGGCCTTCTGCACCCCCTCTGATAAAACATGGACCGTGATTGAGAAAGGTCAAAAATTTTGGGATATAGGAATACTTGATGGGAAACTATACGCGGTAGGAAGCCATGCATTAGAGTTTGTGATGGTGTTTGACATCCATTTAGACACCCATACCTACACATCTCAAAGGCTGGTTACTCTTCACCCCAACATTAAAAACATATATGTTGATGACGAAGCCCTCTACCAGACATTTTACTTGGCAAAATGTTGTGAATCAAAGGACCTGTTTATGGTTTTGTATCAAAATCAAAGCAACGGATTCGAAGGATTGTTTCAAGTGTTGAAGTTAGAGTATAATAATGTTACCACCAGTCATCAGTGGGTAGAGATTGCTGACCTTGGTGATCGAGCATTGTTTATCGGCACACTCAACAACATTTTTATCACTTGTCACGATAAAACGCTTGAAAAAAATTGTATCTATTTTGTTTTGTCGCAAGGACAGGGAAATAAATACACCTCCGGTGTGTTTTCCTTGACAGATAGGAGCTTTAAGCCTATGTCTCTACCCGAGGATCATTGGCGTTTATTTATGACGAATCAGAGTACTTGGTTCACTCCAATTCCTTGCTAGTTAGCTCTTCTTTTAATTTTTGTATTAATACTGTTAGTGTCTCAAACTCTTAACAACAAAGGGAAGAGAATTAACTGTTTCGGTCAAAATAGTGTATAGTATCTGTACTGCCCCTACCTCTGTAATCTTTATTTTGTGTTTTGGGCTGATCATCTGCATTCCACCGGGGTTTGATGATCATGTAACTATCAATGAACATGATTGACATCGGTCATTAGTTTTCTTAATTGAGAATACATTTCATTCAGACATGTCTTGGATTCTGTCTTCAATCTTGATGTAAAATCAACAGGAGAGACCAAAGTTAATAAGAAATTACCACCAAGCAATTACAGAATGGGGGATCGAGGGGTGATGAATTGCTATTTACTAAGCCTAAGCATACATACATGCAAAGAGGCTTGTACCTTCATTTAACAGGCAGTCAGATGCTGGCGAGTACACAGCAACAAAAGAAAGAATGACTTACAATTGACCAAACAATATGAAGAAGCCAAGCTGTCACAATTGGATAGTCAAATCTAAGATAATATGCATAGAGAATAACAAAAGCCATGTATCATTCTTTTGAGTTAGGTTTTGGTGATTTTTGAGGATAATATGGAGAAGCAGGAGGACCCTTTGGGCTTGACAAGCTCCTTACCGGTTGCCCATTCCTGGGTACAAAGACCGCTTGTGTTCTAATGCCGTTCTTAGCATTCAAGTTGGATCTGGTACGAGCTGCTTGCATGGTTTGAAAGTGATACGAAGAACTTGCCATGTCCTTAAGGCTTGGTAAAGGCTTTAGGGCTTCAACAACTTCACTCATCATTGGTCTGGCTTTTGGGTCACGGCTGAGGCACCGAGCGGCCAGTAGGATAGCTTTTTGCGCACCCTTGATAGAAAAATGGCCTTCTAGACGGGGATCAATTAACTGGAATAACCTCCTCTTGTCTCCAAAAAGTTGTCTTGCCCATTCCACAAGATTGTGTTCCCCATTTGGTCTATTTTTATCCATGGATCTTCTTCCATTTAGCATTTCAAGTAGGACTACTCCAAAACTGTAGACATCACTCTTTGATGTCAAATGTCCTGAATCAAAAACCATGTTATAATTCTAGTATTGTCAATTTATGATCAAGCAACATAACGAAATTACAAAAGTATATGACCTTGGTAAGTGATTTTTCATGAACAGCAAAAGTCCCCTGAGGAACACCAAGTACTGATCCTTTAATAACCTATGTTTTTTGCATATTAGATGGGCTTGCAACTTTATCAAACTATCTAAGCCTGAGGGTTGGTTGTAAGAGAGATAAGTCGCAACTTGATGGAAACTGTTTACATTTGAAAGAGTTAGAGTCTAAAGGAATACAGTTTGTTTGGTTTGTTTATCACTATCCAGTAATTCTCATTGTTGGAGTAAAAGTAATTACCAAAACCAAAAATATGATTACAATCAAACTCACCAGTCATGACATATTCTGGGGCTGCATAACCATATGTTCCCATGACTCGTGTAGACACATGAGTCTTATCACCCTCAGGACCATCTTTAGCGAGTCCAAAATCAGAGAGCTTGGCATTGTAATCCTAGATTGACATATCCACTTTCAGAATGCAATAGGAATGTAGAAATGAAAGCAAGTTTTTTCTCAGCCATAGTAACTTACCGTGTCTAATAGGATATTAGATGTTTTGAAATCACGGTATATGACTGGTTTTTGAACTTCTTCATGAAGAAAGGCAAGGCCCTTTGCGGCTCCAAGTGCAATTTTCATTCTGATAGACCAAGGAAGAGGCAGGGATCCTTCACCATGCAAAATGATTGTTACCATAGATCATTAAATAAAGGATAGATACAGTAACAACATAAACTGAATAGCTACTTTTTGACTCATGCAGGCCAATGTGTTGGTATTACAAGAGCTACTTCCAATATACATGCAGTAAAATTAGATATTGTGGAAAGAACAGTTCTTACTTCTGAATAGGTGGTTTTCCAAACTTCCTCGTGGTAAAAACTCATAAACCAGCAACCTCTGATCATCTTCAATGGAGTAACCAATCAATTTTACCAAATTTGGATGGATGAGATCACCAAGAAAATAAATTTCAGCCTAAAATACAAAGAAATCAAGATTATAATACAAACACTGATTGGGGAAGTAATATATAGTAGAAGAACAGGAGAGACGAAGCCATACAAGCCATTCTTTGTGACCCTGAAGTCCATCATGGTTGAGGGTCTTAACTGCAACTGTAAGCCCAGTACCAGGTTTCACAGGCGCGGTTCCATTCTCCTCTATCCACCCCTTGAACACACAACCAAATCCACCCTCACCAAGAAGACTCTCCGGTCTGAAGTTTCTAGTTGCCAACTTAAGTTCATTAAATGTGAATTTCCGCAGCTGAGAAGCAACCTTCAGCTCCTCACTGAAATAGGGTGTGGATGTAGTACTTCCAGCATTACTAGTAGTTGTAGAGGAACCACCACGAGTAAGCTCTCGATCTCTACTTTTAGTTTCGGCTGATTTACATAGGTCAAAAACACTTCAGTGAATGATCCATATAACTACACATGAATGAAAGATGCCGGCATATGTTGTCCACTGTTAGTTAGGAACTTCATAATAAATGCCAGACACTACCTATGTACGTAGATATCTAGTAAATCAATAGAACTAAAATACTAACTAATTGCGATCAATCTGCCATTTCTATTATATAAGTCCAACAGATGCAAAAAGTAGTAAATGCCCGAACTTCATAACTTGATTGTTTGACAAATAAATCATGAAAACATTGAACTTCTGATACTTCCTCTCTTCCTAACATAAAATTAGACTTTAAAGGTATGGAGTGAAAATGATTTGATTTTGATGTAGTTAAGACACCAAACATGCTTCAGCTGAAACCTGAAACCATCTCCACAAACTATGATGTTAACATTTATTGCTCAAAAACAGAACAACCCCCATCCTAGAAATTAATGCAGCTTGACAAAAACCTGCCAAAATAGAAGAACAAGGACTGTGGCAAATTACCAAAAGACATAGTAGTCCCAGTCATGGTGCTATCAACTTTGGATCTTGAAGAAGGCATGCAAGTCCCAAAAGAGAACTTAACCCAACACCCAGTTTCCTCCAAAGCCTCATCTTTCTTCTTCTTCCTTCCCTTTGATTTGATCCCATCCCAAGTCTCCACCTTTACCAAACCCATCTTCACCAACTCTTCCAGATTCAAACTCCCAATGCTCACAGACCCAGAAATTTCACACACCACAAAGAACCCACTTTTCAAACCAACCAATATGCAACCCAAAAAGCCAAAACCTTCACATAAACTCTGAAACCTCACCAGAAATGTGATGCAGCTGAAACAGAATCAGACCCAGATGGTCAAAACTGGAAAAGTTCCCACCTTTACCAAACCCATCTTCACAAACTTCACATACCAAACAGAACCCATTACAAACCAACCTCTATGCAACCCAAAACAACCAAAAGCTCAAAGAAATGTGAGCTGCAGCTGAATTTGAATCAGATTGGTCAAAAAAGCAAGAGAGAGATAGAGAGGACTATAGTGCTTAAGAAAGAGGGAAAGTTGTTTCACTGTTGGGGCAGCCTGGGCGGCTTGAAAACAGGGGAGGCGGGCAGGCCGGGCAGGAGAGAGAAACAAGAATGGAAAAAAACAAAAGCTTTCTTCTTTCTTCTTACACAGTGCTCCAGAAACAGTAACTTTGGCATATTCCGAACATCAAGTCACCCGTAAAGTATTGGACTTGAGAATTTGGTTAACTCAAACTCTGCTTTTTCATTTCGTGAATGAACATGGCAAATAGAAAGAGAGCACATTTGGGGGGCAATAATGCAAAGTAGAGTCATGTTAGCCTAGAATTTCTTGCTTTGTCTGTTCTTCTTATTTAAATTTATGGATGAAGTGTGGGTTTTTAGGATAAGCAAGTAGGCTAGTATAGTATTATACTATTGAGAAAGTAGTTCATTGTTGTTCAATGGATGTGTCTCAAAATCAAATCTCTATCCAATCGGTTTTAAAACGACTTAAATATCTGAGTATAAGAATTAGAGATGGCAACTCTTATCATATTGGAGATTCTGAACCTTACGTCAGTACCATTGTGTAGTGTCATCTATTGGTTTACTTATGATCAAATGACCTCATAACGATAATTCACAAATGATAATGTATGTATGTTTAATTATATTGTTTGAGGTCATTTGGGATGATAACGATATTGCATACTCTACTCTCATTTTGTGCATTTTAACTTGATTTTTAGATATGTTTACCCTTCTAACTGATAATTAATTAGGGTGAGGTTAAAGTTCGAATTAATTAGAGTGAGGTTAAAGCATATAGCATTGTTTGTAGCTCTCAACCTTAACTAAAATTAAAATTTGCGCCCAACATGTCTTGAACCCTATTTGGGTTAATAATACCTTAACTAAACCCTATTTGGTTTTTTTTTTACGAAATCTAAAAGGTTAGGTAAATGTTTTCTTTTCAAAAATATCAATAGTTTAGCACGTATTTTTTCATCTTAAATTACTAAACTCACTATAAATCAATATTTATTCAACGTTTTCTTTTCAAATATAATAGATAATTAAAAAAACAAACTTATCTCAAAGTTTTAAAATTTTCTTGTTTTTTCATCAATTTTCTCAATTTTTTACAACTATCGATGATATTTCTGTCAAAATATCTGTTTTTCGGAAGATTCGCGGTCATCAAAATTTAAGACATTGCACAAGAGCCACTTCCCAGAAAAAACAAAATAACCATCTTTTGTTCTTGGACATTAGTCATATTACATTTACTATCTTTGGTAAGTATCAGGAGCCTTAGTTATTGTGGGTCTGTGGGACCTAATCATTGTCAATGATTACCTAGTGGTTTGCAGTTACCCGGCCATGGAATTTCCCGGTCGCCCCCTCAAATCTCAAAGTATTAGAACGAACAGAACACAGTGCAATAGATTCAGAGTAAAAATGGAAACACTACCGACGCGAAGAGGCTAGCGGGCTAGCAGGCTAACCACATTGAAACCTCATGAACACGAAAGAGTAGCTATAACATGGAATTACAGAATCATTTTACTATCGGGTAGTTCACCTCTTCATACACTCCTTGCATAACTATGTCAAGCAACAGGTAGTACAGGTGATACTTAATCGACGACTAATCCAAGAATACTATAGTCGGTTAAAGATGCCTGAAGCATCGTTGCTGGGTTACACCCACCCTTCCTTACCTCTATCACTGAATTCCTCATCCATAAAACATGCAATGTATATTCACCAGAAGCCATAGCAATCAGCCTGAACGCAGTCTTTGTGTTTTCAGTCGCGAAATCTTCTTGAAATGCTCATGTTTCAAGCCATGTCAAGGATCCTAGTATCAAAAATTTGCCTGGAAGTTCGCCAGCGGCTGGTGCAAGGTAGGTAATTGTCTTCCTGAAATGCAATATACTTGGTTAGAATAGAAAAACCAGAATTTGAAAGGTAATTTGAACAAGTCACTGTAGGTCAGAAATCAAACCTTTCAACATTGACTTCTGTGACATGGACAAACCCAGCAACATTACTGCACGCAAAATTCATTGTTAAGCAACACGCGTACATATTGTAATCTTTGACATCGACAGATTTTAATCTAAAGTATCAAAGTCAAATTTCAAATCTTTACAGATGGCAAAGCTAGGGTAGAAGTGCTAGACAATTATAACTCTCGTAAGAGGGAGAGTAAGCATATGAAATAGCTGATGGCTATGAGATTACCTAGAGATAATTTCATCAGGCTCCTTGGCATATGAAATAGCGAGAACCATATGAAGCAAATCACGGTTAATATTTACAGGAACCACTCTTGTAGGATCAGCAGCAGGCTCGGCACCAATTGGCAAAGCTGAACGAGGGGCCTGTGGGCCACCACCGATTCGAAAGACAGATAAATCGCTGAAATTTGCGGTATTAGAATGTGGGCTGAGATCATTCGCAAGGCCATAAAAGTACTCCTGTCAGAAATATCAGTGTATAAGAGCCTTATGACAGGAAGAGCAATAGCATGAGAATAAATCGGGTGCACATTTTTAAGGACTTTTTTCAATTTGGTACCATAGAAGATGATACTGTTGGATTGTTTTGTTTTGTTTTTCCAACATATACTTACCCTTATCCTATTACTCCTGGATTTTTGACGGAATTTTAAATTCCTGGATACAACTCCCCCTGATTTTTGAAGTTTAACAACATCCACATTGGGCTTGTTCTTTAGTACATCTCTGAGCATGCTGCAAAGCTTTTCCTGCATAAAAGAAATACTGCATTGTCAGGGAAACGTAAACTTAGGGACTACAATGTTTTAGAAAAGTATATCATTAAAAGCTAACAGACTTGCTGACAATCTTAACCCAAAAAGCACAAAGAACAGAAAAAGGATGTTTCCTGACAGATTAAAAGAAAGTAGCAGAATTCACAAAGACTTGAGCATGACAAGAAAAGAACTCGGAGTCTCGGACGAAAAGGATTTACCTGACCCAAAACCAAGACAACATTGGCATTGAATGTGTCGATTGCATGAAGAAGCAACTGCAAGAAAGATAAAGAAGAAGAAACTATCAGAGCAATCTTCAAATATATTAAAATCACAGTCACTTTTCAATTAATCAACAGTCACCCCTTTTGGTCCAAGAACTCTTAAAGTACCTCATAGCCAGCACCCTCAATCCATCCCATGGTGTTGATTACCAGTCCAGCAGCTTGAGATTCAGCAGTACTAGCAAGTTGTTTCTCTACCATTTGAGAAAGCTCCTTGACAAGCACTCTGTACAAATCCACATTGGTCCTAAAAAAAACAAACGACACTCAGAAGCTGGAATGATGAATAGCAACGCAGCATATCATTGATAACTGATGTATAGCTACCATAAAATTCGACCGTCTGAGAAACCATTCTACCTTGACATATCTTAATACTGACAGAAAATACTAAATCGGATACATACGTGGGAGTAGTGTGCCCATAGAAATACACGAGGGGCATGTCAAGGGGAATCCCTTCCACCGGATCAATAGGCATTTCAATAGGAGTAGCCGCAATGCATCCGGGAATTGTTATAGCTCCTTGTCCGATATCCAAATCCACAAAAGTAGGTTTCCATCCTTGCTTAGCTGCCCAACTCAGCAGCATTTTCGACAAGGTACTCTTCCCAGAATCCGTAGGTCCCACAACCATCACCCTCGGTCCCTGACCATCGTAATAACAAACCTATTAGCCCTATATAAATCATTTAAATCATACAGCAAATACGTTACACCAATTCATCCAAAATGTAATGAACCTGAGTTTACCTGAGCGTGAGGAGAATCAGGATCATCAGACGACAGCGTTTTCACACGGTTCCGCCGCGCTTCCAGCACAGCATGCACATTCACATAGCTGATATTCGGCGTCTGCAAAACATTGACCTCCATTATTCAAAATCCATGACAACCAAAATCCATGACAGCTAAAGTAAAGAAGCTATGAGTACCTCGTCGGCGGTGTAATCCGTTTCGGTGGGGCCGTCCATCTCGATTGTGGCGCCATACCAAGTGAACACCTTAAACCGAAAATTTCAATTCCACAAAACACAGTTCAATTCACAGACTTTGAGTAAAGAAAAAAAGCTCTGATTCGTTCACTTGAAGTGAAAATAACGAAGAAGGCTTACAGCGAATTTGAGCCTGGGAGGAAAAGTGAGCCAGATTTCAGGGGGGAGCTCGGTGCCGAAGATCTCGGCGGTGCCGTTAAGAAGGCGGAGCTTGAGAGGTGCGTCGTTGCCGACTTCGATTCTGAGTTCGCACTCTCGCTCCAGTTTGACCTGCCGTATTCCGGTGCCGGCCATCTCCTCCTATTGGGGTTTGGGATTCGCCGGAGCTCTCTGGGTTTTCAACTGAAAAGAGCAGGAAAGGGTTTATGTTGGTTTTTTTATTTTCCGTGTCGGGTCAGGGAGGTTTACGGGTTCTATCATCTAATGTGTATCCAAAACTATGGTGTACTTGCAAAGTTTCAAAAATGAAAAGCTAATGTCATTCACATGAAAGTTGTTTTTTTTTTTTTTGAGAATATCAACGTCTAATTAGCGTTGGTTGGGATTCGAACCTGCATATGAGGGTTCCACACTTAATCTTTTACCAACTCGACCACCTACGGTGGTTATTCACATAAAAGTTGTTGAAAACGATTATAAATCTAATTCTCATTAACTCTGAAATTCCGGTCTTTAATGAAGCCACGAAAATTTGATTCAGCTTACGATAAATAGTCATTATTCAAATTTCATTCTCAACGAATCTAAAATCGTAAACTTATTTAAATTCTAAAATATTCTAAGGTTTCATGTTGACTTAAACGCAACATAAAAGTTTGTCATAGTTTGCGTTTAAACACTGAGTTGCCAAGCTGCCAATGATCTCGATACCTCATTACAGCTTAAGTTTTTACCTGCTCAAATCATTATTTGTTCAAACAACTTTTTCCATGATTTATAAGTTATAAGAAGAAACAAATAACACAAAATTTTCATAATAAAACAAATGCAACATGAACTTCCTACTTTTTTCGTCTCGAAACATATTAATTTGAAAGGGTTAAGATGTTTGAAATTTGTGTGGGATGGGATTCCTCTTAAAATCTGGACTTCATATATAGTTTACTAATATGTAGTTTACTATATATAATATGTAAAGAAAACTAACGTTAAACAAGGAGATAAACCGACTAACGCCAACGAGCAGATTCAAGCCTCTGTGTATTCGATGGTAGAGTCACTAGAGTGTTCAAAATGAGATTGGTAACTAAAATTGATCGGCTAGCAACCTCGCCCCCATTGTAATCGTTTGGTGGTAATTTCTTATTAACTTTTTTCTCTCCTGTTGATTTTACATCAAGATTGAAGGCAGAATCCAAGACATATCTGAATGAATTGTTATCTCAATTAAGAAAATTAGTGACTGAAGTCGATCATTTTCATTAATAGTTACATGCAAGATCATCAAACCCTGCTTGCTGGAATGTACATGATCAACCCAGAAACAGAAAATACAGATTACAGAGGTAGGGGCAGCGCAAATAAACGTACATTATTTTGACCGAAGCAATTCTCTTACGTTTGTTGTCAAGAGTTTGAGACACAAATATTACTAATACAAAAGATTAAAAGAAGAACTAGGTATACGCTCTCGGATTAATCAACTGTTCCCGACTGAATGCGAATAACATTACTGGGTTTCTATCAATTTTTAAGATGGTATTTAAACTCAGAACCAACATAATAGGTCATGCATGAAAAGGTAAAAAAAAAAAGCTTTTAGCCTTTACCAGTCCAAGGCTCCAAGCTTCTGCCATAACTCTCAGAGAGTCAGCTCACCAGGCAAATAATACTTTCTCATAACGAGCATGGAGCAGAGAACTTCTGCCTCTTTTAACAATTGGTAAACAATGACACTGATTGAGATTTATAATATGAAACTAAACATCACAGTTATCATTGTGGGAGGGAGAAAAACCACAACACATTGGCGACAAGTCTAATTTCCGACTGCTTGATCAAGCTCTGTTAACAACAATGAAGAAAAAAGTACGAAACCAACATTAAATCTTTATTGTTACAACCAAAAAAGAGTACGACCTAACATGTGGACTTGTTCAAGCAAAGGACACAAAGGAGGAGAGACGACCTACATTAATACTATCTCAATGTCTCCCTCCCTTGATCAGGGATTAACTCCTCCTCATGGCTTGAGAGCAAGAGCCAATCCAATCTTGGCACTCTTCTCAATGGCTCTGGTGTCTACCTCTCCAGAAATGGTGAAAAATGATTTTGGGCGCCACTCATGCTGGATAAGAGCATTGGCCTTGCCAAAGTTGTTCACACGTGCCTTGACAGAGGTCAATGAATCCAGGGCATGCTGAGCACCGAGAGTGATCGTATTCTCACTGTTGGAAAATCTGTGGGTGACCTCAGCTCCTACAGCAGTGTTTTGTTCTGGATAGAGGCTGTGATAGAAAGATCCGCTGACCACATCACCTTTCTCATTCCTGTATCAAGAAGATAATCGTCAACACAGTGAATCAGAGATACGATGACACAAAATGTAAGCATGGACAAGAGGAATTTCAGTATAGAGAATAATTTCAATCATCATCTTTAGTTCAAGGGAAGAATGCTAGACTACGTAATATCAAATAATACTCACAAATAGAAGAGAATACTTACAGGTTCAATGACGCAAAGAGATCGGCATTGGAAAAGTTCAAACCAGCATTGCATTTGGTGAAATTCCCAGATTTGGTATCAAATGACACATCAGTACCAAGGGCAAGAAGGTTAGTTCCTAGAACACCAGAGAAGTTGACAACAGGGTTGGCTGTCAATCCAACACTGGTGCTTATCCCGGCATAGTCATGCAAGTACTGGAGTTCGGCCTGTCAACAATCAATCATTTAGAGGGTAAATCTACAGTTATCCTGATAATGTCTCAAATGAAACAGGAAGCATATCAACAGAGAAGTTTTACTGCATAATGAAAAACCCAAAATAACATTCTTACCTTGCCTGAGCTCTGATCAGGAACTTTGAAGCTGAGAATTGCCTTAACACCAGGACAAGGTTGATCAACCGTGATAGTGGTCAGAAGCTGTCATAAACACAAACCACTAGTAAGCTTCTGTTTGCCAGAAATACACAGTACAGTTTATATATGCTTCCATCACTCAACATACAGATATAGCTTATAAGATGAATAAGACTTGATCACAAACAAAAAGAGCAGAACAAAGTGTTATACAGCACCAGAAGCTGTTCTATGTGTCAGAATACATTCAGTAGAAAAAATAATGAACTAGAAAAGCAGAAAAAAGGATGTGACGCTTACGTTGGATTCAGTGTCAACTTTGATATCAGTAGTGACATTGTTTTTCTTCAACTGAGTGGTAACATCAGCCAGAAACACATCTCCCTTTTTTGTTCCTGAAGAAGTGATAGCCTGCAAATACGATGCAGTAAGAGTAAGTGGTTAGCTCAGGGCTACTATGCTATCCTCACATCAAACAATTGTAAAATGAGCTACCGCATCCTAGTATTTCAGCTACAAATACTTATGATACCTCGTAAAATCTAGTAAAAACAGTCCAATGGCCCTTAATTCAAAAAACTAAGTACGGTTTCAGCACAGAAAATTAGTCCAACCAGGCAGTTCATCCATAAAATCAGTCCAGCAATGCTCAAACAAAAGAGAAATCGCATAGCACCTCACATCGAACAATTCTAACACGAATGAGCTAAAGCATAGGAACACTTACGATATCTCGTAAATTCAACAAAATCTAGTAAAACTAGTCCAATGGCCCTCAATTCAAGAACAAACTAGAACAATTTCGGCGCAGAATTACAAAATTACACTCGGTGCTCCAATTTCACTAAACAAATAGACAATAAAAGCAATCCAAGACTGAAATATGATAACAAATCACACAGGCTACGAATACGAGCTAATATAAGCCCTAGCTTTCTACACAGAACGCAGCGCAAAAGAGACGAAGAACTCACCACACCAGTGGGACTGTAGGTAGTGATGGTGAACTTGTGGTCGCTCTGGTAATCCTTATACAAGAGATCTACAAAATTCAACAGCAAAAAAGCAACCAAAACCCTGACAAATCCAACCAAAAAATTCATCTCCAGAAATGTGCGAAATGATTAGAAAGACGAACCTCTGGCTTTCTTGCCGATCTCGGTGTAAAGACCTGGACCATTGGCCATTTCGCTGATCGGAAAACGAAGCCGGAAATCGGAGAGAGAGTCTGAGAGAGTAGGTGATAGAAGAAGAAAGAGAGCGATGTGTGGTTTTATATAGGGGCGCCGATAAACCCTATTTTCGATTTCCACCTTTCTTTTCGGCGAGTATTATCGATTTTCGGGTCCGGGTTTAATTTTCTTGGCCGTCGGATCTGGATTTTGGAACCGTTGGATCTAGGATTTTGGGTTTTTTTTTTATCCACGTAATACTTTGCGTTTCGTCCAAGCTAGTCGCTTTCTTGGTGGCCAATTTGACTAAATTATCCTTTCCTTTTTTTTTTTGGTTACAAGATTATCCTCTTTTTCTATGGCAAAAAGAAAAGTCTATGTTGGATTGTGAGACTGTGAGGGTGGTCAGAAGGAACCCAATCCAAAAATTTAATGCCCAAAAATAAAATAAAAGTTCAATGGTGACATCATGTGTTTGGGACATGCAATCCACTAAAAAAAATATATAAAAAAATTTAAAAGAAACATCAAAATATAACAACCGAAAACGTTATTCAATTTTCAAGATAAAATGACATATTTGTTTTGAGTTTGAAATGAAAAAAGATCTTTTTTGAATATTGACTAAATAGTCTGAACGAGCTGATACATGGAATGTTATAAATAGTTACTCATTTGAAAGATTGAAAATGCTGGGCATCATAATTATTGTAATTAGTCAGAAGTTACAACTCAATTATTCACAATAACTATTATTTTACTAAAAACTTGATAAGTCGAAATGTGACAACCGGTCATACATCTTGTCTTTCTTTTTACTTTTACTTGAGCGAATAGATGATATCCGAGTAACCATACATTCTTTTCTTGTAAACTTTTTGTTTTGTTAAGCTAGTTCACTGGAGGGTAATAATTTCAATTATTGTATCGATAAATGTTCTTTGATAAAACATATTGCCAGCTGACACACTTGTAAAATGGTGTGAGTTAGTTAGTGCACTGTAGTATACTTACACATAACTCCAGCTCAACACACTTGTAAGCAGTCCAGAAAGCCACGTGGCAGGATCAAAGAGGTCCATTATCCACCCATTGACTCTTTGATCAGTAAAAACGTAAAAACTCTACTTTAACCATGATAGAATTTACATGACTCTAATGAGATTTTCTCATCAGATCCATTCATGTGTAGCAATTATACTAATCATCATCATATTACATGTCAAAGAAGTTCTTATAAATTAAATGAGTTATATATCCAGTAAGAAGTAGTAGGCCAAGGCTACAGGCAAAGCAATGAGCATGCCAAAAATTACCCTGCAACAAAAACAAAACCAGTTCATCTCAGAACCCTCACACATATGCAGCATTCTGTGACGCAAGAAGAACAAAATCAATTTTTTTTCAACCAAAATCTTACGCGGTGCTCAAAATTTCTGGATGCACATTGTATTCCTTGGCGAAAACAAAAGGAACAATTCCTTGAGGAAGAGCTGCCTGCAGTAAATTTACAAGGTATGACTTTTATGTCTCATTTATAAAGTCCATAGGTAGTAGAAAGACAACAATGTAGTATATATAGTAGTATGTATGAACCTGCACAATTGCTATTCTGAGAGCTCTGCCTCTTAGTCCTATAACAAAGGAGGACAATGCCATTACAGCAGGTCCAGCAAGGAACTTAAGTCCCATTGCTACCATTGTCATTCGTGCTCCGCAAGCTATTATACTAGGCCGCGATGCCATGAAAAGGCCTAATGACATATCAGGAAACACAAGATATATTAAGTTCATGTTCATCAATGGTTTTGGTTCATAATGTCATGCCAAGAAATTGCTGATGTTTATACCTAAGCTGAATGTTGCCATACCAAGTCCTCCATTTGCCAGTATTGAAATTGATTGCGTAACAATTTCTGGCATTTTCACCCCCCATCTGCAAGAGATATATGCATGAGCTATCAAAATTGATGAAAGAATATTGTCATGCCTAATTGCCTATACAAACCTCATTATGATTGCCTACCTGAAGTGTATGCTAGCCCAAATTAGACTCAACAATGTTGCATGAGTGTTGGGGTTAGCAAAGAGCTTTCTACCAACTGTTAATAGAATAGATTTCATATTCTTGGGATTTCTGGTTCTTTCTTCACCCCCTTCTTCGTCTTTTGATTGTGCTTCAATATTAGGGGCCTCCATCTCCTCTTCAAATCAAAACCAGACCAACAAATTTTTGCAGATGTTAGAATATATCACCATAATTTGAAATAAGAATCGAAGCAACGCATTTCTAAGTTATTTTTTGACATATTGTTTACAGTTAAAACTTTTTGCTTGAAGCTGTAGTAGCATTTCAGACCAAAAATATCTGTAGACTAATATTCGAGTTGTGAATAATACAATTAACATCTAGAGAAACCTGAATTGTATTCAGGATCTTTTGAAGTGTGTTTATGCTGTTACAGCTAGCTGCACGTGTGGTGTACTGTTTATTCTTCTTTTATATTCTTAAACAAAAAAGCAATTTTGAATGTCTCTAACCTGCAGTTGCTTCTGATGAAGGTGTCACAGAAGCTGCCTTCGCTGCTCGAAACTCGAACAGAAACAGCAACAAATTGTACCAAACTAAGCTTTGTAACACAACTATCTGACTAACGAGCGCGCCTGCTTCTTCGGCATACATAGCCTTCAAAAGTGGAATTCCAAGGATCAATGTGTTAGGCAAGGTGGAGAGTGAAAGACCTGTGATGATAGAATTCAATCCACCATGGGAGCTGAATTTAGTGATTGCTGTCAGTGCTAGGAAAGCAATTGCCTTTTGTAGACCATCAGAGAGAATGAGCTTGAGGTTCATTTTGTAGGGATTATTGGCAGAAATCACTTGAAATGACAGCAATGGGATTGAGAATTTCGCGACGAACTTGTTTATACCAGAACACTGTTCTGGTGTGAACAGCTTCCACCATTTCACAGAAACATAAGCTAAAATCATAGCAACATACAGAGGAACAGTTGCTGCCACAACGTGGTAGACATCAATTAAGGAAATCATGGTTTCTGAAGAATTGAAGAGAAAAAATAAATATCCTAGCTCACAACTGTTTATACATTTTCTTGCTAATGACAAATGATGATCTCTTTATATTGTTTTCATGAGAAGTCGTATATGCTTTGTTTGTTGCTTTGTCAGATATAAAGAAGTTAAGGAGAGAATGCCTGTTTTTGTGCAAGCTTTATCAAAAGCTTTTCTTAATCCCCAGAATGACCTTAAGTTAAAATATGGTAGTTAAAAGCAAATGCTGTATATAGATATTATTCCCCTATTTGGTGCTTGATTATCACCACTATATGACTATAAGAAGTTTCTTAGTAATAATTTAGTCAGGGCATATTTGTCATCAAAGTTTAAAGGTAGATTCCAGCTTAATTTCTTGAGGTCATGTTCCTTAGGCAAAGGTGGAGTTAGCAAGTTATAGCTATAGGCTGACAAGGGAGCTCTAAAACCTTTCCTGGTATGCTTCTGAAGTTTTGATACCTTTTAGAAATTTATATTTCTTTGTAAGAGAGAGCCAAACAAATTAATTATTTCCATACCCAAAAACCCAAAAAAGAATCCAAATAGAAAAATGAAGTCAATGAGTGTATTTCTTTACTTTGGATGGTTTTCAATTGTAGCTATGAAGGAAATGAACTGAAGAATAAAGGAGTAAATTGCAGGTGAAGTAATTGAACTGCAGAGTTTATTAACAGTTTGAAGGAAGAATTTTGCTATATGTGGTCAAAAGTGTTGGAATAAGTGTTGTGGGGGAATTTGCTTTATAAAATGCCAGATTTTTTTTCCCAAAAATGATAATTATCTCTTTCTTCAACTTGTCTATGAATATTGATCAGAGCTCCAAATTGTTCGATCAGTTGTTTTCGATGTTCCTTCACATGAATGCACAATGGAAACATCTTTTTGAAATCACAAAGGTGGGTGAATATATTATATATCTCTGTTGCGTTTGCATATATATTCTTTTCCTGCAGAGAGCATAATATAGCACAGATAGCATTATAAGTTGCTTAGTATAAGTGCTTTTAGTTAAGGGCTTATTCTGCAAGTGCTTCATCAACTAAAGCATGCATACCAGTACGGCAGTACATACATTCTATAATGGCCGGCCGGCACCTGCAGTTGAAACTTGAAATTCATGAATGAGAAGTATATATACAAGGAATAAATATCAGTATCCATCAATATTGTCTGGTTCATTGAAAGAAGAAGGAATGTCTAATATGCTATATGTCTGATATCAAGTAGTTTGAAAGGCAATTTGATATTGTATCAGACTGAAATGGTTTTAGTTACATTTCACCAGCTAGCTAGTTTGAACTTCCTCATTTGAGGTAGAGCTAGCACAAGAGGGCCAAGACAAAGTTGTTCGATCATCTATTCGATTCTATTCACATATATATAGCTGTAACGTTGTAACCCAAGTGATCTCTTCATGTGATAACCTTTCACTAGACAATGAAAAGGCGTAGAGCCCAAGAGTGCCAAGACAAAGTTTAACTTTCTTAGCCAGTGTGACAAGCCATATTAACACATAAGTATTCTAGTTCCTTTTTATATTTCAGAGAATCAAACTTGGTTTTTTGTTTTTTATACGAACAACAAAAATTGGTTATAACTAATGTATAAGCCATAGATATCCACACGAATCCAACTAACCAAAGAAGGATGTACAATTCAGTGGTGGTGGAATCCCAATGACCCTTAATTTCCCCACATTTCATGCAAGAACAGCCAGAAAATCAAGTGGGAGCTTTTGAAACATATGGTTTTCCACTTTCTACGCTTCTATTTTCAGAGAAGCCATGCCCTTCACTGACAAGAGAGTTGCTTATATAAATTTGTGAAAGCATTCATGGCTCGGTGTCAGGCCTATAGTTTAGTCGTACAGTCTCGAACCATTTCTCGAATAAACCCTTTTAGGCGCCTGGCAAGGTCTATCTGGGCTCAATCAGATCGATCCCGGTTAGGCAGACAACGGGGGCTTAATCTAATAGACCTTGACCAGTAGCAAAGTATTAGAAATAATAAAACAGACGGAACTTGTTTTAAGTGTGCTGAGAAACAAGAACTAGAAGGGGGCATATTGTAGGAGAGAACCCCAATGGTGTCAATGAAGTTCAGTTTAGTGCTGTTTATGTGCTCATTCTGCGTAATACTACCGTGCCTGAAAGCAGGCGCAGATTCCGACGATGGCACCATTGCGGTGTTCGATCCTGTTCTTCAGGAGCGGGAGAAGAGAGCCGAGATAGCTGCCCTTAAAGCCTATCAACCCGACCCCGAATCAGTTACCGACGAGCTAATCAAAGATGTCGAAACGTACGTAACTTCCATCATGCACTACTCTAAATTGAATTTTTATTACCACTAATGCCTCGCATGTAATAAAATTTCTGACTCCATCACTGTTACGCATGCATGCAGAAGCATAGAAGGGACCAACACCACAAGGAGGCATCTAGCGAAAAAGATCAAAGGCGACTGCACGGCCACAAACCCTATTGATCGGTGTTGGAGGTGCAATCCGGACTGGGCCAACAACCGAAAGCAGCTCGCCAACTGCGGGCTAGGGTTCGGCCGCAGGACACGTGGAGGAAAGCGAGGTCCCATCTACGTCGTCCACGACTCCTCCGACAACGACATGGCCAATCCCAAGCCGGGAACCCTGCGGCACGCCGTGATCCAAACGGGCCCACTCTGGATCATCTTCAAGCACAGCATGACAATCAAGTTGAACAAGGAGCTAATTATGACGAGCCACAAGACCATCGACGGGCGTGGCGCCAACGTGCACATCGCGCACGGTGCCGGAATCACAATCCAGTTCGTGGAGAATGTGATCATCCACGGCATTCACATACACGACATTGTGTCGGTCGGAGGTGGCTTGATCAGAGACTCATTGGACCATATCGGACTCAGGGGCCAAAGTGACGGTGATGGTATCACCGTCTTTGGCTCCTCTCACATCTGGCTCGACCACCTGTCTATGTGGAACTGCTACGATGGGCTTACCGATGTCGTCCAGGGCTCCACCGCCATCACCATCTCCAACTGCCACTTCACTCGCCATAACGACGTACGTACATTCTCCGCTAGGGTTTGCTTCATGTTGCGCTTACAATCTCGTTCACCCAATCACTAGCTAATCATGGAGAATCTGCGCACTGTCATTGACATTTAGGCTCATTAAGATCTAACTGTCAAATCTAGATTGACTGGTTATATCTCAACCGTTGGATTTTAATGAGCCTTAATACTTTATTGTTAGCTAGTGACTGGATGAACATGATGGTTTGTGTTTATGTGTAAAATTAACGTAACGCATGCATGCATGCAGGTGATGCTGTTCGGGGCAAACGATTTGTATGAACGTGACCAGATCATGCAAATCACGGTGGCATTCAACCACTTCGGGAAGGGATTGATCCAGAGAATGCCGAGGTGCAGATTCGGCTTCTTCCATGTTGTGAACAATGACTACACCCACTGGCAGATGTACGCCATCGGCGGCAGCTCACACCCCACCATCATCAGCCAGGGCAACCGCTACGTCGCCCCACCGGACCCGAAACTCAAGGAGATCACAAGCAGGGCCTACTCGACGCCCGAGGCCGTGTGGAAGACATGGCAATGGAGGTCGGAAGGGGATCTAATGGAGAACGGAGCCTACTTCCGGGAATCAGGAGAGCCGAGGAAGGGCAGAGGCCACTTCAGTCGGTTCGACGTGATCAACGCAAAGCCAGGCTCATTCGTGAGGAGGCTCACACGCTTTGCAGGTACTCTTGGATGCAGGGTTGGCAAGGCTTGTTAATACTATAGAACAGAGTACTGCTAAAAGGTCTAGCAGTACACTCCTAAATTAGTTGTAGAGATCGCACTCCCGTTCCTTGAATCTTTATGTCCCCTTCACTGTGTTTATTATGAATTTAAAACGATCTTAATGAAGTAGTACGATTACTAATATATATATATATATATATATATATATATATATATATATAGACACACACACAGTGTTTTTGTTCATCGTTCACATAAACCTATGTTGCAAGTAAGAAAATATGACTTGAAATCTGAGGGAATCCAACAGAAACTGGGAATCCAATTCTCCACCATATATCTATAGGCTAAAACATACAACTAGTAGTCTAGTACACATCTTTGAATCTGAGTATGATTATTTTTTTGGTACATGTTTTGAAATCCGAATTGTAAAAAAACAGGCATTATGCATTCGAGGCTTGTCATGCAAATGAATAAAGGATTGATTGCAGAAGCTTCTCATGAAAAACTAGATATTTATAAGCAAAATAAGTGTAAACCGAAACACGTATATATGTTCACAATACAAAAGAGGATCTACCATAACTGGCTTCTCGTGTATGTTCACAAAACACGGTATGTTCTGTTCTCAAACACGTAAGTACCACTTGAACAAAATATAACTGGCTATTTTGATTCTACTTCAGTTCTACTCGGTGTCAGATTCATTCCCTGAATCCACATTCATGGGTTGGGGGGTGCTGCTCTTGTTGTAGCCACTAATTTCATCCTTGTAGCGTAATTTATCTTGACGGGCCTTTGCTTCATATGGTTCTTTCTCCTCCGCTGCAAAATGGGTAATAACTGCTATAACCACCAGAATTTATCGAGCCAAAACAAAAGTTACTCAAAAACCATATATACCTGACATCTTCTTCCACTTGTCTCCGAGCACTCTTCCTACATCCGTGAATGCAATGCCGGGGTTGGTCTTCTTCACATTCTGTGGTCAAAACAAATAAAGGTTAGCAAACTATCAATCCACTTTACTGTTGGTTGAGGCAGAGTAAGGAGGGTAGCAGATGGTGTAAAATCACATCAGCAGAAAACCTGAACCATCAACAAGAGCATCTATATGCCAAACCAAACCCACCTCTCTCTCCATATTCGAGAAGAACATGAAACCAGACATCGCTCTTTTAGGTGCCTTTGGATCCTTCTTCTTTTTCTGTTTTTTCTTCTTTGGGCCATCATCGTCAACCTCTTTCGATTTTTTCTTGGAAGATGACACCTTTGAAATTGAAGGTTCTTTCCTGGGATCCTTTTTAGGAGGCTTCTGAAATTAGCAATTTATGTAATGTGAGAATAGATTGTATAATAACATCAAGTAAATTCACAGGTGATAAAAATCACTTGCCTCTTTCTCACTTCCACTTTCACTAGCATCAGAACCTTCATCCCCAGAATCATCAGTTGGTGAACCTGCATCATCCTTCTCAAGAACAAAATCTTCGTCCTGCCAAGTTCGTCATGTTTATAACTTATGCACAATTTTCTAAATAAAACATAACAATAGCTGGTTCTAGTGCATTACTTTAGTGCACAACTGTAGAATGAACTTTTACACTTGCAAGATTTAAAAACAAGCGCCTTACGGTAAAACTTCAAATATTTTACAATTAAGTGTAAAGTTAAACCCAAACGGTGGTATTGGAAAATACAATCCAAAGAGAAGATTTAGAAGAAAATAAATAAGATAAGAAAAAAGCTTCACCTCTTCATCACTATCTTCATCTCCAGCTTCCTCCTGTACGCGAACAAGATGTGGGTCAGGATCAGCATCATCTGCCACTTCAAGAAGAGGAGACACACCATCTGTTACTTGGGCATCTCCTAAGTTCATGATTTTGATACCCTTAGAACTGAACAAGAGGATAAATGGTTAAAGATCTGTATACCAACAACGCAACGAGGTTCGAAGAAACATAATTTGACAGTCATGCCAACCTGATGAAGTCAAAAAGAGCATGATATTCATTCCTCTGAATGTTTCTAAACAGATGTTCTTGCTCACTTTTAAGTCTGATGAGAAGATCAAAATAATGCATATTCGAGCCTCCAGCACCATGCCTCTCAAATTCCACATAGTCAATCTACAAGCAAACAATAAGTAGACAGAGAAATAAGTGAAATTCCAACTTCCAAATAATATTAACCAGTATTCTTGACATAAAAGCAATATGTTTGATTCGAAATTCTACCATATCATGAGTAATAAGGGTAGGAGGTTTGGGTAGGAAAAAGAAGCTCTTTTCCAGAGGATATAGAACTCCGTCTTCAGCTTTCAGTGATGACTTCACAGCATAACCATCTTGACAGCTGCGGAACTTCCCTGGTTTTGTAATTTTGGCCGAAGACAATCCATGCAGTATTTTGGTGAACACATCATGAATTAGTCCCTGTTATTGGAAGCAAAAAGATTTCATTGCATTAGCTCTCTCACAACTAAACAACCGTCTGTTGCATTACAATTCATTGAGGACAGGTATAAACTATTACTTTATAAGCTGGTTCTAACTTGTCTTTGTACTTGCCATTCAAGAGATCGTCACTCATTGCCAGTTCACTTTCAACTACATAATCGGTTTCAAACTTCACAAAATAGAGGAATTAGTCAATTAAAAAGACACAATAATCATCACTGTTATTTTGATAGGAAGAAAGCAACTATGAAACATAAGATCATCAGGGAAATGAAACAAACAATACCTGCAAAACAATGTGTGGATACAGTGTTTGTCCTTTACGGATAGGTGGATCAAGAGTAACAACAACAAAGGTATGTGGCTGATTAGACTGCACATAAAAAGAAGGAACCCTTATGATATCTCATCAAAGCCATATGAAAGGATTGTCATGTTGATAGTCATTTCAGCCATTGAAGAAAGAACTAACTGAAGTAGAATAATGTCATTAGTACATAGACAAGTCTGGAGACAAAGAAACATGTGAAAAACTAAATATTAGTGGCCAAGATAAGTACAAACCTTAGGAAGGAGAAAGAGGCGAACAACACTGCTGTACTGAATTTTGAAATCATTAGCCTGTCCTTGTAACCGCAAGAATGAAAGATGAAGTTCCACATTGTAGCGACCCCTACATTAGGCGAGTGATATATTAGTGTGGCATCATAAAAAGCAAGAAATGGAAGCACCAGGAGATAGAACTATAATCTAACAAATGCAGATGTTGTATGTTCCTTCCCAATGGCGTGCAAGTGCAGTATCCATAATATTTTCATTCACATCTACCTTGGTGTGAGGACTGCAATACTCTCAAATGTGACAACAGCAGTTTCAAAGTCATTAACATCTGCCATTGATATGATTTTGTCACGAAATACCTACAAAATATTGATTGAGAAGTTACCAGTAAATCAAAGAATAGATCAGTAACGACGTGCAACATTCTATCAAGCGACAAGAAAAATACAAACCTGAGCAGCAGGACGATTCTCATCACCCATAAACTGAGTGTTGGAGTTGGGAATGTGAAAAGTTATTTCCATCAACGAATCTTTCTGTGACCATAGAATAAAAGTTGGAGAGAAAAAAAGATATAAGACAGTAGTGGGATGAACGTACTAGTCAGTGAATAGTATTAAGAACTACAAATTATGCCAAGCTGGCTTTTGTTTACATCTCATTATTTCTAATAACATGAACATAAATGTGGACGGCTTCAGGGAGAGGGAGGAGAGAGAGAGAGAGAGAGAGAGAGAGAGAGAACCTCGTTTGCTCCAGCAGTGTCATCCACATGGAACTCTAAGGTGACATCATTTTTCCCCTGAAGCTGTGTTTGTGAGACATCAGCCAAAGATACCTCAAATCCTTGTTTAGAGTCAACCAAGAAAGACAGCATATTATCTGCAAATAGCCATAGAATATGAACAAAAAAATCAGTCAAGGTGACATGTCGGCAGCCTACGGCCTTCTAGAAACCAGTTATGCAATCAAGGGAGTCAGATCACCGGAGAAGAAACAACACATGGACGAAAGATAATTAATATTCAATACAGAACTTCCCAAAACCATTCAACATAATACCAGAGGGGTGCAAAAGGAAAAAGCCATGTATTATAAGCTGGAAAAATATAAATAAATATAAAATAAAAAGGACATAGCAGAAAAGCTTCTAGATAGCTGAAAACAAAAATCCCAACTGACAAAGAATCCACATGTCAAAAACTATGGAAAGACATTGACAAGAAACGAGTGTCTCAGAGCCATGGAGTATAAGAAAGATCATATGTGCGAAAATTAATTGCAATAGGCCACTGGAATAGATGAGAATATCACTAACCACTTAAATCCACTTCTCCCCAGTTACGCCCACTTACAGAAAGCTTCTTCTCCTCTGCTACTATCCCACAAGTAGTTTGGAAATAATTGGTCAAACTAGTGATATCCTAAAGCAAAATCATAGAGAAAAAAAAAGAGAAATAACATTAGCAAGTCGTTCCTGCACAACAGTTTTCTTTATCAATATAATCCATTAGCTCATTATCCCATCAAAAGGACCACTGACATGTGTCAAATGCATGGAACCAGTAAGACAGTTTCTGCAAATGCTCCATCTAGTCATCAAATGCATATGTCCAAGACAGAGGGGGTGGGAACACTAACTTGATCTCGGAATCCGATGAACTTGTAGTACAACCCATCTCTAGTTCGAACACCAAATTGATTTGTCTTTGGGATCTTCATCCATGTCACCCCAACAATGTCCGCTTTATCAACCTCAATTGCTTTCCCACCTCCTTGTTTCTTCCATAAAATCCCCCCTGAATATACTTTTAGCTGCCCCGGATTCTGTTTCACATATCACAAACGAAGAATGTTACAACAGTCAAACTTATTTATTTCCACTAACTCACCTACTATAAGCCCCTATCTCATCAACAAAAGCAAAATCTGTTTTATCAATGAAACGAATAGCTGTCAACAAGTTTAGGCAGACTACTCAAGTTGGTAGCTTTACAACTTCTTCAAACCTTTTTATAATCATTTCTTAGAAAATGGTAGCTTTACACAAAACGCAACAGCTTGGGGGTTTTTATTTCTAAGACACAGACCAATATATTTATCTCTAGTCCTCAGAACTTCAGAAATATATATTAAAAAAATTTAAAAATGAAATATGTACAGGAAAATGAAGTAGGGTTTCAATCTTATGATGAACAACGAGAATGGCATGGGTGTTATCTTTCACATTCACCAAGTCCAAATTCACAATCCCCAAAACCATAAACCATAACATAAAGTCAGAAATTTATCTACTCCAGCAGTCAAACACACCAACCCCAAACTTCAGAAATCAACAAAATTAGGGTTTCAGCGAAAGCCAAATAAATTCGAGGACATCAGAATCCGCAAATCCTCGATTTCAGCACAATATTAAGCAACCCGAAGAAAAAATCGATGGAAACCGCCGACATTCCCAGCCGCGGAGGGAGCTAGGGTTTCGAAATCGTTTCGGAAAGAACGCCGTAAAAAACTAAACCTTTTAGATAATCATCGAAATCGATTGAAGAAATTGAGAAAGAGGGACTCACGGTGCCGCCGCGGCCGCCGAGGGAGATGTTATTGAACTGATGGCCGTCCGTCATGGCTCGCCGTTAACCGGAGACTCCGAGCATAAAAAACGTAGAGAGTGGAGGGAGAGCTTGTGTTTTTGAGAATGAAGGGGTTTGGGAGAGTGAAGAGGAGGATAGGGGTTTATATAGAGAAGGAAATGCGGTGGGTCACACGCACCGTTTTAATCAGCGCGCCAATTATTTCTATTTCTATTTCGAAACAAGCCGATAATTCTATGGTGCACGCAGTGTCGGACAAGTGTCAGAAGTGTCGGAGTGTTCGACTTTTCTGACACATTTTGGACATGATGACCGGCCTGACACGTCTATTTACGACACGTCACGTCAGTTTTTCTCACTTAAAAATAATAAAAATAAATAAATAAATGAGCGTAGTAGAGGTCCGTCATGCAGTCGCACACAAATAAAGAGATGAAAATAGGAAACGACGCATACGAAGAAAACGTCGCCCATTTGATCTCTGCTCTCCGCCGACAACCGACGGTGGCCTCAACCTCCTCTTGGTTGCTAAGGTCAGTCTTCCGTTCTTTAATCTCTCCTCATTCAATCTCTTCTAAGTTCTAAATAATCATTGTTTCATTGTTTTTAATTAGTTAACTATTCAATTGCAGTTGATAGCCTCTAGCTCTCTTCCTCCAGCCATTGGCAAGTAAGTTATATTGGAGATTCAAGTTTGTTAATCTCTAGTTGATAGTCTCTCCGTTGAAAAACGTCGCAACAATATGTTAATCTTTCCAAGGTTAGCCTTTTTTTTCAATTTCTGATTAGTGATTATTGAGTTTGTGTATAATTATACTTTAGTATCTTTTTTATTTATTAAAAATAGATAAATATATAATTTTGTTTGTCGTGTCTAAGCCTTGTCGGAAATTCAGTTTTTTAGTTTTGTCGTTCGTCGTATCTGTGTCCGTGTCCGTGCAACTTAGGGCGATATATATGAACGCGACCAAATCATGCAAATAACGGTGGCGTTTATTATAAAAGGTTTGATATTACAATGGAACCCCAATTACGTCATGAGTTTGAACGTTGATGTTGCTCAATGTTAGTAATCAGGGGAGGCGTTGCAATGCTCTGTTGGCTGGCGAGCCCTAACAGATTAGTCATTGGGCCTAAAAAGCTTTTTAGATACCATGAAGGCGTGAACAATCTGAAAGAATGGTATCAAAAAAAGTTTTATATTACAAATATGCATTAATTTAAATGAGATTTATAATTAAACCAAATAATTATGAGTTGTAAACAACAGAAAATGACTATGAAGAACATAATATCAACACAAAGAGCACCAATGTTACCAAACTTGAGCGCGCTAAGAGAAGAGAAAATGTTGAAATCGAGTCGTGTGTCTCACACATTTTCTTTAAGACAAAATATGTCTCATCTACTAGTACGAAGGGTTAATGACATGTCTCCCAGGATATAACAATTGTTTGTGCTCTGGAACTGCACTGCTACCAAGAATACCTGACAAACTTATAGTAATTTCTTTCTATCACTAGAAAGCTAAGAACGAGAGAGAGAATTTAGAGAGAACGAGATCATTTTGAATTTGTGTGTTTGGAATGAGGAATAAGCCACCTATTTATACCGAGAAAAATTTGATCATCACTTTATTCACCACTCAATGAGTAACAACCTTTCATTACATAATTTATTCACAATCCATTGAATCTGTTGTTGTTATTGAATATGAACAAACAACCAGAATGCGACCAATTAGTGGAAGATGAAAAGTCTAAAAAGAATTCCTTAATGCAAAAGGAAACTAGGCCGGAGCGGTATCCGTGCGAGCACACACAACTTCCCATATGGGACAAAACTATTTTCTTCCATTTCAAGTAGTAATCTTGGTGACTATTTCTCGTAGTCCTCATATTGAAAAATACAATATTAAGTTCATCTTTAATTAATCTTAAGTGGATCCCATTTAAATTCTCTCATTTAAATTGGTTAAATAAAATGGTGAAAATACCATTTTTCCAACAACGTTCAACTTCGGGAAGGGATTGATCCAAAGAATGTCGAGGTGCAAACACGGCTTCGTCCGCATTGTGAATAATGACTACACCCCACCATCATCAGCTAGGGCAACCGCTACATCGCCCCACCAGACCCTAAACTAAAGGAGGTCACCAACAATCAACACGATCGAGGCCGTGTGGAAGACATGGCAATGGAGGTCGAAAGGTGATCTAATGGAGAATGAAGCATACTTCCAGGAATCAGGAGAGCCGAGGAAGGCCGAGGCCACTTCAGTCGGTTAATGCAGAGCCAGGCTCATTCGTGAGGAGGCTCACACGCTTTGCGGGTACTCTTGGATGCAGGGTTGGCAAGGCATGTTAATATAGTGCGGGGTAATGCTTAAAGTCTAAGTGATTGTTTGCAATGCATTGCCATTCCTTGAAGCATTGTTTAATATAAATCTACACCGATCTTAATGAAGTAGTTATATTACTAAATTCAAAAAAGAAACCAAGCTCAGCTTGCTCTGAGAGTTTAGGAGCATTTGCTCACCTACTGTGTCCCTCAAAACCCTAGCCGTCACCACAGTTTTCTTGCAATCTCTCCACAAACCCTACCTCTCTAATCATTTTTTTCTCCTATTTCCAAATCCATATGGCCTCCAATCCCTCCATTGATGCTGTCACAACAAGTTTCATCGCTTCCTTGGCTTTGGCCGCTGATGGATCTGCTCCTGGCCTCGGTACGATTGGGGGTGGTCCAGTTCGTCAGTCCTCCTAATCCTTTCTGCTAGATCAACCTTTAACACGGTGTCATGTGGATCCAAATTCCTTCATCAATCACTTTCATCAGACTTGGATTGTCAACCATCCTTTCCAGATTCAAGAAAGAGTAGAGAATCTTTTCCTGATTTCTTTTCAGACTGCCTCTGATCGCAACAAGGTTCTTAAGGGAGGAATATGGTGTTATGAACGTGCTCTTGTGTGTTTGGAGACCTATGATGGTATCCTTCCATTAGCTGAGGTCCCGATGCGCCATGTGTGAATTTGGACTAGGGTTTTGGGCATACCACCTGCTTCTGAAGAACCTGACAGTCTCAAGTTGGTTGGCAACCTTTTTGGTGGATTTGTTGACTATGATAAGAAGGAATTCCTGCGGGGTAAGATGCATTTTATATTTACACATGATATATCAAAACCTATTTTGCTGGAATGCAGTGTATTCCTATCCAAGGGAGTAGAACCATTGCTGAAATTTGAGTATGAACACCTCCAAGGACGTTGCTCAATTTATTGGCTTGTCACCTATTCTGGAATAAGGTGTGAGGAGCGTTCGGCTCTTAACCTGATGGCTAGATCTCTGAATTTTCCTCATTTAGCCCCTCCACCTGGTTATGCCTTTGCGGCTAAACCTTTAGATCCTTTGGTAGAGGTTGCCTCTGCAAAGCCAAAGAAGAAGGAAAAGAAGAAGCCGATAATTCGGCGTCTGCAGTCAGCAGAGGCAACAACTTTGCCTTTTGAGAATGAGTGTACTGAGATTGGGTTTCAAGGACCTAGCCAACAAGATAGCTCTTTGATCGGTGATAATGGTGGAGAACTAGGGATGATAGTTGCTCCTGTTTCGGCCCCTCCCAAGGCGGCAGTAGCTACTTCTTCCAGGAAGAGAGAACGACAAGGGCATTATACCCCTTCTCCCAAGAAACTCAAAACCATTCTTGGGAGAAAGGTTCTTGTGTTGCATGCTGAATCTCTAGGGCTGCCAGAGTCTGATCTTGACTCAACCCTGGTCTCCTTGAAGAAGAAGGTTGGTAGGCCTTTTGGTAGCCTTAACAAAGTACCAAAGCCTGCGAAGAAATCGGTTGCTCCGCCTCAACGTATCTCAACCCCAAAGTTTGGCAGGAGAGAGGCTAGCCCTAATAACAAGGGCAAGGAGGTAGCTTAATTTCCTTGTTTCTTACCTAAACATATGATGGAAGACTATTCTTGTTTAGATTTCGGTTTTAATTTGTTGTACACCAATTGAGGTCCGTAGATTTCGGTTTTAATTTGTTGTACACCAATTGAGGTCCGTAGACGACGAGTATTACCACTACATGGAATCTAGATAGGAATAGTTAGATGTTAGATTTGTTAGGCTTAACTAAGGGCATTTGTTTGTAATGAAGGCTACTTGTCTCTTTGTTAGTGCTTGTTGTCAGTTAAGACTTATTGGTCTCAAGTATACAAATTGATGTAAGCGTCTTCTGACCGTGACCAAATTAATGAAATTGTCTATTCTCTCAAAAAAATTAGTTATATTACTAATATACACACACAGACACACATTGCATTGTCTATATGTTCACAGTACAAAAGAGGCAAACAAAAATCTACCAACAAAATATAACTGGCTATTTTGATTCTACTTCAAATCTACTCGGTGTCAGATTCATTCCCTGAATCCACATCCATGGGTTGGGGGGTGCTGCTCTTGTTGTAGCCACTAATTTCATCCTTGTAGCGTAATTTATCTTGACGGGCCTTTGCTTCATATGGTTCTTTCTCCTCCGCTGCAAAATGGGTAATAACTGCTATAACCACCAGAATTTATCGAGCCAAAACAAAAGTTACTCGAAAACCATATATACCTGACATCTTCTTCCACTTGTCTCCGAGCACTCTTCCCACATCCGTGAATCCAATGCCGGGGTTGGTCTTCCTCACATTCTGTGGTCAAAACAAGTATAGGTTAGCAAACTATCGATCCACTTTAGTGTTGGCAGATGGTGTAAAATCACATCAACAGAAAACCTGAACCATCAACAAGAGCATCTATGCCAAACCAAACCCACCTCTCTCTCCATATTCGAGAAGAACATGAAACCAGACATCGCTCTTTTGGGTGCGTTTGGATCCTTCTTCTTTTTCTGCTTTTTCTTCTTTGGGCCATCTTCGTCAACCTCTTTCAACTTTTTCTTGGAAGATGACACCTTTGAAGTTGAAGGTTCTTTCCTGGGATCCTTTTTAGCAGGCTTCTGAAATTAGCAATTTATGTAATGTGAGAAAAGATTGTATAATAACATTAAGTAAATTCACAGGTGATAAAATCACTTACCTCTTTCTCACTTCCACTTTCACTAGCATCAGAACCTTCATCCCCAGAATCATCAGTTGGTGAACCTGCATCATCCTTCTCAATAACAAAATCTTCGTCCTGCCAAGTTCGTCATGTTTAACAAGCATGGACTTAATTATCACACAACACTCAAAAATAGCATGGAAAGGACACCAGAGTGACTTGCAGACAAAAGGGTACTTGCAAAACACACACACAAATTTTATTATATATATATAAAAACAAGAAAACACTAACAGTAACATCACCCAGAGTAAGATTGCCCAAGGATAACAGTACTATGCAAAATTTTCCAAATAAAACATACCAATAGCTGGTTCTAGTGCATACTTTAGTGCAGAACTGTAGAATGCACCTTTACACTTGCAAGATTTAAAAACAAGCGCCTTACGGTAAAGCTTCAAATATTTTACAGTTAAGTGTAAAGTTAAACCCAAACGGTGGTATTGGAAAATACAATCCAAAGAGAAGATTTAGAAAGAAAATAAATAAGATAAGAAAAAAGCTTCACCTCTTCATCACTATCTTCATCTCCAGCTTCCTCCTGTACGCGAACAAGATGTGGGTCAGGATCAGCATCATCTGCCACTTCAAGAAGAGGAGACACACCATCTGTTACTTGGGCATCTCCTAAGTTCATGATTTTGATACCCTTAGAACTGAACGAGAGGCAAAATGGTTAAAGATCTATATATCAACAACGCAATGTTCGAAGGAACATAATTTGACAGTCATACCAACCTGATGAAGTCAAAAAGAGCATGATATTCATTCCTCTGAATGTTTCTAAACAGATGTTCTTGCTCACTTTTAAGTCTGATGAGAAGATCAAAATAATGCATATTCGAGCCTCCAGCACCATGCCTCTCAAATTCCACATAGTCAATCTACAAGCAAACAATAAGTAGACAGAGAAATAAGTGAAATTCCAACTTCCAAATAATATTAACCAGTATTCTTGACATAAAAGCAATATGTTTGATTCGAAATTCTACCATATCATGAGTAATAAGGGTAGGAGGTTTGGGTAGGAAAAAGAAGCTCTTTTCCAGAGGATATAGAACTCCGTCTTCAGCTTTCAGTGATGACTTCACAGCATAACCATCTTGACAGCTGCGGAACTTCCCTGGTTTTGTAATTTTGGCCGATGACAATCCATGCAGTATTTTGGTGAACACATCATGAATTAGTCCCTGTTATTGGAAGCAAAAAGATTTCATTGCATTAGCTCTCTCACAACTTAACAACCGTCTGTTGCATTACAATTCATTGAGGACAGGTATAAACTATTACTTTATAAGCTGGTTCTAACTTGTCTTTGTACTTGCCATTCAAGAGATCATCGCTTATTGCCAGTTCACTTTCAACTACATAATCGGTTTCAAACTTCACAAAAAAGAGGAATTAGTCAATTAGGAGAAACAATAATCATCACTGTTATTTTGATAGGAAGAAAGCAACTATGGAACATAAGATCATCAGGGAAATGAAACAAACAATACCTGCAAAACAATGTGTGGATACAGTGTTTGTCCTTTACGGATAGGTGGATCAAGAGTAACAACAACAAAGGTATGTGGCTGATTAGACTGCACATAAAAAGAAGGAAACCTTATGATATCTCATCAAAGCCATATGAAATGATTGTCATGTTGATAGTCATTTCAGCCATTGAAGAAAGAGCTAACTGAAGTAGAATAATGTCATTAGTACGACCAGTCTGGAGGCAAAGAAACATGTGAAGAACTAAATATTAGTGGCCAAGATAAGTACAAACCTTAGGAAGGAGAAAGAGGCGAACAACACTGCTGTACTGAATTTTGAAATCATTAGCCTGTCCTAGTAACCGCAAGAATGAAAGATGAAGTTCCACACTGTAGCGACCCCTACAATAGGCGAGTAATATATTAGTGTGGCATCATAAAAGAAATGAAATGGAAGCACCAGGAGAAGAACTATAATCTAACAAATGTAGATGTATGTTCCTTCCCAATGGCGTGCAAGTGCAGTATCCGTAATATTTTCATTCACATCTACCTTGGTGTGAGAACTGCGATACTCTCAAATGTGACAACAGCATCTTTTTCTGGAGTAACATCTGCCATTGATATGATTTTGTCACAAAATACCTACAAAATATTGATTCAGAACTTACCAGTAAATCAATGAATATATCAGTAACAACGTGGAACATTCTATCAAGCGACAAGAAAAATACTAACCTGAGCAGGAGGACGATTCTCATCACCCATAAACTGAGTGTTGGAGTTGGGAACGTGAAAAGTTATTTCCATCAACGAATCTTTCTGTGACCATAGAATAAAAGTTGGAGAGAAAAAAAAGATATAAGGCAGTAGTGGGATGAACGATCTATTAAGTGAATAGTATTATGAACTACAAATTATGCCAAGCTGGCTTTTGTTTACATCTCATTATCTGTAATAACATGAACATAAATGTGGACGGCTTCATATATATATATATATAGAGAGAGAGAGAGAGAACCTCGTTTGCTCCAGCAGTGTCATCCAAATGGAACTCTAAGGTGACGTCATTTTTCCCCTGAAGCTGTGTTTGTGAGACATCAGCCAAAGATACCTCAAATCCTTGTTTAGAGTCAACCAAGAAAGACAGCATATTATCTGCAAATAGCCATAGAATATGAGAAAAAATCACTCAAGGTGACATGTTGGCAGCCTACGGCCTTCTAGAAACCAGTTATGCAAGCAAGGGAGTAATATCACTGGAGACGAAACAACACATGGACGAAAGATAATTAATACTTCAATACTTCCCAAAACCATTCAACAGAATACCAGATGGGTGCAAAAGGAAAGAGCCATGTTTTATAAGCTGGAAAAAATAAAAATAAATAGAAAATCAAAAGAACATAGCAGAAAAGCTTCTAGAAAGCTGAAAACAAAAAATCTCAACTTAACACCATGATGAAGAATCCACATGTCAAAAACTATGGAAAGAAATTTACAAGAAACGAGTGTCTCAGAGCCATGGAGTACAAGAATGATCATGTGCGAAACTTAATTGCAATAGAGGCCACTGGAATAGATGAGAATATCACTAACCACTTAAATCCACTTCTCCCCAGTTACGCCCACTTACAGAAAGCTTCTTCTCCTCTGCTACTATCCCACAAGTAGTTTGGAAATAATTGGTCAAACTAGTGATATCCTAAAGCAAAATCATAGAGAAAAAAAAAAGAGAAATAACATTAGCAAGTTGTTCCTGCACAACAGTTTTCTTTATCAATATAATCCATTAGCTCATTATCCCATCAAAAGGACCACTGACATGCGTCAAATGCATGGAACCAGTAAGACAGTTTCTGCAAATGCTCCATCTAGTCATCAAATGCATATGTCCAAGACAGAGGGGGTGGGAACACTAACCTGATCTCGGAATCCGATGAACTTGTAGTACAACCCATCTCTAGTTCGAACACCAAATTGATTTGTCTTTGGGATCTTCATCCATGTCACCCCAACAATGTCCGCTTTATCAACCTCAATTGCTTTCCCACCTCCTTGTTTCTTCCATAAAATCCCCCCTGAATATACTTTTAGCTGCCCCGGATTCTGTTTCACATATCACAAACGAAGAATGTTACAACAGTCAAACTTATTTATTTCCACTAACTCACCTACAATAAGCCCCTATCTCATCAACAAAAGGAAAATCTGTTTTATCAATGAAATGAATGGCTGTCAATAGTCGAGGGAGACTACTCAGGGTGGTAGCTCTACAACTTCTTCAAACATTTTTATAACCATTTCTCAGAAAATGATAGCTTTGCACAAAATGCAACAACTTGGGGTATTTATTTCTAAGACACAGACCAATATATTCATCTCTAGTCATCAGAACTCCAGAAATATATAAAAAAAATATTTAAAAAAAAATGAAATATGGGTTTCGATCTTCTGATGAAGAAAGAGAATGGCATATGGGTGTTATCTTTCACATTCACCAAGTCCAAATTCATAATCCCCAAAACCATAGAAATTTATCAACTCCAATAAAATTAGGGTTTCACAACAGCAAAACGCACTTTTGTTCCCCCGATTCCCTATCCCAAACCCTAGATTTCCACTCGGACCATAAAATTAGGGTTTCGACAAATCCAAAATAAAATCGAGGACATCAGAATCCCCAAATCCCTCGTTTTCTACACAATATTAAGCAACCCGAAGAAAAAATCGACGGAAACCGCCGACATTCCCAGCCGCGGAGGAGCTAGGGTTTCGATATCGCTTCGGGAAGTGTTCGAAGGAACGCAGTAAAAAAACTAAATCTTTTAGATAATCGAAATCGATTGGAGAAATTGAGAGAGAGGGACTCACGGTGCCGCCGCGGCCGCCGAGGGAGATGCTATTGAATTGATGGCCGTCCGTCATGGCTCGCCGTTAACCGGAGCCTCCGAGCATAAAAAACGTAGAGAGTGGAGGGAGAGAGCTTGTTGTGTTTTTGAGAATGAAGGGGTTTGGGAGAGTGAAGAGGAGGAGGAGGAAATGCGGTGGGTCAAACGCACCGTTTTGATCAGCGCGCCAATTATTTCTTTTTGTCTATTTTATTGTAACCTTTTCTTATGATATTTCTTTTGTTTTAAGGACTGAAATCCGATGATTCTGTGAGTAATGTGATGAAGCAGAAGACTGTAAAGATCCGATTCGTTTGAAATAAGTGATTGAAGAAATCAAGACTTTCAAAGTTTTAGACATTTTGAATCACATGATTTCACATATCTTCATACTCGAAGCATTTCTAGTGAGAACCTTTAAGTTGAAACTTGATGAAGACTTTTCGATTTATCCACATTTTGATCTTATATCCACGTCTTGACCGTTCAATTTATAGGTATTTATGAGTAGATCATTTCTACAAATTTTCAGCTATATTGAAAATTGTTAAGGCATTCATAAGTGTGATTTATCAATTATGAACTTGAACGGTTTATATTTGACAGATTTGGTTCGTCTATTAATTTGATCTAGTTTGCTATCTTAACGAACACCAATTTGGCTGAAAATTTGTAGAAATGATCTACTCATATAAACCTAAAAATTGAACGGATGAGATGTCAAAATGTGATCGAAAATTGGGCCATTTAAAACATAAACCGAAAAGTTATCACCAAGTCCTTAACTTAAGAGTCATCACTAGAAGGGCTCCCATACTATAGAGTCATCAAGATTAAATCATCGTTTTTATTTCAGAAATAAGTTGTTTTAAAGAAAAGTTACAAAGTTTACATATCTTTGACATGGAAATTAGTGAATTCATACCGTTGGGAAGATATATGTGACAAAATGTAGATAAGGCCGGGTGTATAATTAGTATAATTTAGTGGCTAATTTAGCTATACATGGAGACTCGTTTTTGGGAGATCACAGTAAAGCTTGTTTTACACAATTATTGTATCCTCATAATTCTTTCCTTTGATATATCTTAAATAGATCTTGACATAGCCGAGTTGCTTACAAAGGTGTTAGAAGTCACAAGTCATAGTCGGGTCTCAGCAAATATCAGCTATGTACGAAACTGGCTATTTTTCTCCATAAAAATGGAATAAGCTCAAGTCTGAACTTCCCTGCCTCAAGATGAAAAGATAAACTAACTAGTAACTAATAGTGAATCCATGGATTCGCAACCTTTTCTTAAACACCAGAGGAGGAGAGCTAAGGTAGTTCATATCTTTAGACAGCAACATTTGTTATCAAAATAGGGACTCATGCATCTTGATCAGGAAGACTAGCCAAGTAGTCGCCATGCATTCATCTGATGGAGTCCTTCATCAAATCCTCAGGAGCTCAAGCCTCAATAGCTCATCAAATCCTCACTGGTTTTCGGGAAGAGGGGGCTCTCAGAGCACCACAAACTCGAAAACATTGACTTCTGCAGAAACCTCAGCTCCTTAAATAGTCCCTATCTAACCCCTTCTGTTATTGGTCGGTATATATTGTTAACTTAAGCAAGAAGAATATATCATTGTACTTATGGCATCTGATTCCTAATCTCCTAGTGAACACCGTCGTTACAGAAGCGTATAGGGAATGGACTCCACACCAGCCTCAAAAAGCACAAGAATCTGATTTAGTTTAATACCAAACATAAGAACAACAAACTCTGCGATGAATCCTATGTTCAGTCTTGGAATACCAACTGTTTAAGCTTGACAAACATTCCGTTTACCATTTCTTTATTCATAAGAAACAAAGCTTCAAGGGCATTCTGGATTCTTCATGTACTCGATAGGTACAATCGATGGGTTGTTTAATCTCCATGAATATGAACTAAACTACTAAAGCCAGTCAGTATCAGAGACCAAGAGTAGTCAGAATTCGCATTGTGCTTTTATCTTTTTGTGTTTATTGGGTCTTGATCATCACCTTCAAGCCAGCTGCCTCAGAAAGTTGTAGTTGCCACTGAAATTTGTTACCTATCTGGATTTTAGGGTAGTTTTCTTGTAGAAAATAGATTCTATTTCTGGTTTTCACTTCATATCAGTCCATGAAATGTTGCATCAGGAAGAGAAAATACATCTATAACATAGGTAGAGACCAAAATATTTTTGAATTTCACACAATGTGGATGTTACAAGTTACATGCAGAGAACAATCGGAGCACCACGCGAGGGGGTTTGAGTGCAGCTAAAAGGTTGCGTGAATGGTGATGTCTATAAAACAGACCAAGTTTGGATCCTTCAAATATCCAGAGTAAATGTAGTGATGGATCAATGTATTTTATACTTTTACCACTCAACCAGTTATATTTCTGATATGTTGAAAAGTTGGTAAATAACCTGATGGGTTAAGAATTGAACTATTTTTTGCAAATTTCCTATTATGCAGAAAACCCTTCTAGGATTGAGATGGTGTAAAACTTGCCCATTGTTTACAGTGGCAGAACTAAACCGACCAAACCGGCCCTATGAGCAAATTCAAAACCAATTGGAAACCACAGGACTTTTGGATTTTGTAGGGCATAGCAAACATAGTGTGGACATTGAAATTCTTCGGTACCATCGTCGTCTTTGTTTTCTGTTTATAATACTAGTTGTAGCAGCACAAAACAAAACAGCATGAAGCCAAAACAAGCACACACTTTATATATGCACTCCAACATCCTTCCAGTTCAAGCAACCAGAGAAAAGAAGAACAAGCATATAGTTTTAAGAGAAAGGAGAAGAAGTTCAGAAAATCCATCTGCTTAAAGAAATGGATCAGCAGCTGATGATGGTGAAGAATGAGGAGACCCCAGCTGGGAGGCGCAGCTTGAGCGCCGCTGATCGCGAGGCAAATCAGGCAGCACGGTGTGTTAAGAGACGCCGAAGAGATCCACCTGCTGTTATTGTTGACATTACCAAGACTGAGCTGCCTCTACCAGAAAAGCCAGCTGATCCAGCTTCTGTAGCTGCCACGACGAAGAGGAGCTCAAGGTTTCGCGGTGTCAGCAGACATAGGTGGACTGGCCGATTTGAAGCTCACTTGTGGGACAAGCTTTCTTGGAATGTAACACAGAAGAAGAAAGGGAAACAAGTCTATCTTGGTGAGTAACAGTTTGCTACATGTTGCTAAATCAAACTCCAATACGGAAACTTATCATTAAAGTTTTTTTTTTTTAGGGGCTTATGATGAAGAAGAATCTGCTGCAAGAGCATATGACTTAGCAGCTCTCAAGTACTGGGGAACCTCAACTTTCACAAACTTTCCGGTATGAACATCAGCTACATAGTATAGAGCTTTATTCATTAAAAAAAGAAAGAAAGTGTGCTTTTATATAAACATAGGATACACATATCTGATCTAAAACCTTCATTCTGTTTACAGATATCAGATTATGAGAAAGAAATTGAGATTATGCAATCTGTAACAAAAGAAGAGTATCTGGCATCCCTAAGAAGGTAAGACTTCGCAGTCATAGATATTTCTTTTGTTGAAAGATTTTTTGCACTGAGGAATTTCCCTGATAAGTTTTTCTACTTCTTTGTTTCAGAAAGAGCAGTGGCTTTTCAAGAGGTGTGTCTAAGTACAGAGGAGTAGCAAGGCACCATCACAATGGTAGATGGGAAGCAAGAATTGGAAGAGTTTTTGGAAACAAGTACCTCTACCTTGGCACTTACAGTAAGTTATCTTATTAATTTGATTATAAGATCATGCACTACTTAAAAGTCTAAATGAAAACATGAGGAAGAGAAAATTGCATTTACTGAGCAATGCATCTTCATCTCATTGCAGGCACCCAAGAGGAAGCAGCTCGCGCCTATGACATTGCGGCAATTGAATACAGAGGGATCAATGCTGTGACCAACTTCGACTTGAGCTCTTACATAAGATGGTTGAAGCCGAAAGTGGACAGCACAATATCAGCTCAAGAATTAGAGACAGTTGCAGAGCCTGAGAATATGCCATTCATGGCCAGCAACTATATCCCAGCAGAGGAATCCTCCTTGTCACAGACAAACCCTTTTGCCGCCGATTACTTGAACTCACCTCGAAAGCAAGAAGTCTCTCTGAGCAACGTTCCTCTCAACACAAGCAGCAAGTCATCCTCTCCAACCGCACTTGGCCTCCTCCTACAGTCTTCAATATTCAGAGAACTGGTGCAGAAGAACTCAAATTACTCGGAGGATGAAAGCACCGATGGAGAAGACCAAAAGAACCAAGCACAAGGTGGGAGTGACGACGAGTATGGTGGACTTTTTTCTTATGACCAAATTGGCGCCAATAGCTCTTTAGTTTCCTCTTCCAACGAGGAAAGCATAGAACTGCAAGAAAGAGAGCTCCTTCACTCCTCATGGAACAGCTTCACAAGCACAATGCTACTTAATCAAACAACAAAAGTAGATGCCTCAGAGTCTCTGTTCTTCTTTTCTTAGGAGGCACTCATTAAAAAGTACTAGTTTCATAAGGAAGAGTTTTGTTTCAGTTTTTGTAAATAACAGAGTAGCCCATCGAAGGTACATATCATGAGTTCGATGGTGCATACCAATGTAAATATCATGTCATCCTTTTTTATCATGCACTGCTTGCATGTAATGTTTTGCGAAATGAAATGTATGCCTAGTCCTTTGGAATTTCAATCTCTCCTCTTTTTAGTTTGCCTATTGGATTCGAATCAGTTTCAGGAAACAAAATGATTTCTGGTTACGGTTGATTTCAACCAACCTCTATGGACTCTGATTTCGGTTCTGACAATAGAAACTAATAGTGTCTGCCTTCTGGTTTGATCATTTGACATGAATTCTACACAATAAACTTCCATTCAGACTTTGGAACCCTGTTGAAATAGTTCTCTAAACTGAAAACCCACCTAGGAGGACGGCATCAGATCCGTTATTGTCTTGGGCGATACAAATGAATTTATTTTGAAAAAGGGAAACAACCCAGAAAAATAAAGCCTAGTCCAAAACAAATTAAGAAGAAGAAACAATAACAAAAGCTAAGCTAGAGCATCAAAACTACAAGGAGACCTAAAGGTCGAAAGGAAGAAGTAGAAAGCACCAGGCAAGACACCAAAGAGGAAGTAGAAAGCACCGGGCAAGACACCAAAGAGGAGACTACGACTCTACAAGTCTGCATCTTGTAGCAGACAACAATTGCAACTCGGAATCAGTCCTACGAAACTATCCCTATAAACTAGTTACTAGTGAAATGAAACTCTCTTCATGACTACTTAAAGAGCTATTCAACTCTATTTTTATTAAAAAAGGAAAAGAAAAAAAAGCTGTTCAATTCAATAAAGATATTACTGCAATAGTCCTGTGCACAGCTCGCATACAACATAGCAGAATGCTAAACAAGAAGCTTGTGAGGCAGTAAAAGACTAAAAGCTGCAAATTCATGCATGATCATTTCTAGAGATAATATATATGGTTCCCATGGAAGTCAATCTAAACAAACAATCTAGTTCTCCAAACTACATACCATGCGGTCATTGTGCAAGTGTTGAAATCACTGTTTGCAATTGGCTTGATGTAATGAACTAAAGAAACAAAGAGGCAAAGAACAATTCATATTACAGTGAAGTTTCGGCAACTGAATTCTAGTTCCTGACTGAAGTTCCTTACAGAAGTACATGTCTAGTATTGCATTCAAAAGATACAAACCTCAATTCCTCTATTTCCTCTAAAGAGCTTCAAAATTGCTTACTCTTACTTCTGAATAGTTTGTGTCCTCTAGAATTAATATAAAAGCCAAGAAGGAGAAGCACCGCAACCAGAAACACAAAAGACCATGGAAATGGTGGATCCGTGAAGCATACAAGGGATGCCTCCAATTCCTGAGAGGCGTGATAGACCATAGAGTGGATGGCATATAGATCGTGATCTGAGGATCTTATATAGTATAAAGCCATCTCAAAATCCAAATGTGACATTGCAGAAACTGCTTTGTCCAGCTTGTACTTGAAGAAATTCCACCTTTGCACGAACTCAACATGTCGATTACGTTTCAGGAGCTTTCTCTCCCCACCATGTGCAGCTATGGATTCGAGAACATCTACAGCACTCGAAATGGAGTAATTCAGTGATGTCAAAAGGACATTTCTCCGAGCAGCATCCTTCTGTACAAATGATAGTGATGAAATCTCAGAGAAAGGCCCAAATGGAGTCTGCCCAACACTCCATGTGTAATCCACCAATGTAGTATTGTGCCTAGGGCTCCACACCATGTGAGTCGGGGACACTCCCCACATACTCTGCAAAATCGAACCAACAAGTGGTCTCTCAAGCTCCCTAGTCTGTGTAAACACATGTCGGCCATTGCAGCTATAATCACTCACAGTCTGTGTGTTCCTCGTCCTCACTGCAATCACCATATCCCTAAAAGCAACAGTTTGGTGATACCTATCGAGAAGCAACAGCATGTTGTAGTCCAAATCAAACACATACACAGGAAGCACCCTGCCAAAATCCTCCTCGGGAAACCCTGCCACCCTCCTAAACTCCTCAGCAGACTCGGACAATATCTGATGCAGTCTCTTCGAATCCAAATACTCACTCGCAATCAACGTATAGTTATCAAACAAGAACCTCGACGTGTATGAATTAATCGACCTGGCAATAGCAAATGAGCATATCGAGCACTCCGAATAGCTCACCTTATAAGTCTTGAAACTCAAAGACTGATCCCCTAACAACAAGCCATTATCCTCAGCCTCATCCCTAAAGGTCTTCTCAATCGATTTCCAATCCAAACCTTTCGAATCCTTACCACTCTCGCCTCCGTAAACATGTATAAACTGAACAATCAAAGAATTCTCAAACTGAACCGGAATTCTCAGAGAGGGAACAAGAAGAACCTGGTAAGCACTCCACACCAAGGAAGCCAAGTCCGCCAGCAACGCCTTCTGAGCTTTCGGCGAGCCGTGCAGCGCCGCCAGAGGATGAAACTCCCCCTTCGGCAAGAGGCCGTCGCCGGAGAGCGCCGGGCCGTAGTCCACCGGTCCGGCTCCCAAGTCGATCCAAATGTAGCGGTCCGACCCGGTCCATACGCTCCCCAAGCACTTGGTGACGCCAGGTGAGGAGTCACCAAATCCATAGCTGTAGGCGTAGCTCTTGGACTGCGGCCCCAGATCAAGGAAATAGAGGTAGACGCCGTGAACCGGCTTCTGTTTCTCGAAGTCCTGCCGGATGATCCGGTCGACGGAGTCGTAGGCGACGGAGACGAGCGGCGATCGGAGGCTGGCGGGGGTTTTGGCGAGCTCGGAGGCTAGGGTTTTGGAGAGGTGAGAGGCGAGGGAGGGGGAGTGAGTGACGTCGAGGTGGAGGGAGTGCTTGACGGCGAGGCGGTGAGAGTCGGCGGCGGAGTCGGAGGGGGTGATGACGTGGAAGTGATCGGAGGTGTGGGAGGCGGTGAGGAAGGAGGAGAGGAGGGTGGCGGAGGAGGAAGGGAAGGCGGAGCCGACGAGGCGGACGTGGAGAGAGAGAGGGAGAGTGAGGGAGAGGATGGAGGAGAGAGAAGAGGAGGCGGAGGAGGAGAGAGAGAGGGAGCGGCGGAGAGTGGAGGAGAGAGATCCGAAGGAGTCGTTGGAGGCTTGCCGGTCGTAGCGGGATTGGTGGGACAGGAAGGTGTCTAGGCCAAGAATTGGGAAGGATGAGGTGGCGGTGGCGGTGGAGATTAGGGTTAGGAGGAGGAGGAGGACGGTGGCGGAGGACATGGTGGTGGTGGACATCGAGGTCACCGTGGACTCTCGGTTGGGACTGAAATGAGCAGAGTGGGAGCTTTGTTGGGGTCAAGTATTGAGCTCCTCTAGTCTTGTAGAGTAAAAAAAAAGTTGAATTTTCACGGTGGGTGAAAAGTTTAACTATCCATCTTCCGCTTGTACTTTCACTTTCACTTTCACCGACTTTGACCCGAGTCAAAGACGCACGAGTAAGTAACTACAAAAGAAACCTCTAGCACAACTTATACTTGTTTACGGCGTTGTTTTTTGACGCATTGCTCAAGCTAATCCTTGAATGCTTCTGCAAGTCGTTCGAACATTTATCAGGATACAAAGCATGACCATCTTCGAAACTTAACGATATCACCTACATTGATAGGTTTTTGAAATTCCATTGATTCAAGCAAGTCAATGACATAGGCATTACATTGAAGGAATTGGTTAATTTGCTTACAGAGGAAGACGTGCAGTAATTTTTTGTGGTACTATACAGTATAACGTTTTCAAAGTTCAAACTATACCACAATGTTACAGTTTAAGACCAGTAGTAGAAGCACACATTAAACAAAACATTTTCATATCAGTTTTGTGGCTAATGTAGAAGCAAATCTATTCAGTCTCACTATCACTATAAGATCGTGGATTCCAAAACTTTGAAGAATGGTCACCTTCTCTATTAACTGCAGGACATGAAGCATTGCTGAAGTCCCTATACCGTAGAACTCCTGAATCTTCCAACTGGCTGGTGTTGGCAGTAACAATTCGACACCCATTTACAGCTAGGGCATCCATACTTGCTTCCTCCATATCACAAGTCAAGGAACTAATGAGCGCACCAGTGTTGGATTCCCAAACATTAACATGAGAGTCTTCCCTGCCACGGCCTCCTGTAACAATTTTGTACGGATCCATGTGCAAGTGAGTTAAGGGCCCAGTGTGTCCACCATCCAACTCAATTACTGGTTCTGCTTTCGAGTTGGAGAGCTTGACCCTCCTGATATCGTAAAGCATCGCTCTGCATCATCACGTTAATTTGTCTCAATAAGGACAAAACTATTGGTAAAGTAATGCATACTAAGTTGAACTAATCAAACAAAAAGACGTAACCAGAGGAATTTTGAGTGGTGTACCTGCCATTGTTACTGCCTATGCAGAATAAGGATTTTGAAAGAATGGCCTCAAAGGAATATAATTTTTCATCTATAGAATATGAGAGAACTTGTCGCATTGTCCTCAGATCGATTACAACAACAGAAGAACCGGCGGCAAGATAAAGCAACTGTTCATGGCACTTCATGTTTACAAGGGGACCAGGAACTGAAGTCATTCCCACACAAGATGAAGAAGGAACAGCAGACTGTGCAGCTGCATCCCACAACCTCACCTATTAGAAACCACAATCATCAGAAAGCCAATGATATAAAACAAATTGTCAAGAGAATGATCAGATCTCAGAAGAATGCAGCATTAGATTGATGAATGAGGTAATAACAAAAAAAGAAAGGTAAATATAAGCATACCTTTGAATCTCCTGTAACAGTTACCAAAATAGAAGTTTTATGCCTGCCAGGTAAAAGAAAAACAAATGATGAGTTTTCGAACGCATAAGAAACATAGCCAGATGGTTAACTATGAGGTGCAGCTAATATGGGCAAACTATCATGATTAATCCCCTATAAGCTCATCACACAAAAAGGATGGACTGCTTAGAAAGAGACATCAAAGAAATCAACGAATGTCCACAATGGAATGTTGAAACCCATACAGTTTAGATAAATCAGAATACAACTTGCTATACAAATCAAGCTATAAGCCCATAACAAATAAATTTACTGAAATACCATAAATTTATAAATTTAGACTCAGTTATCACTAGTTCGTAAGCCCATCAGATTCGTCCTTATTAGGCTAACTGAAGCAAAAATTCACCGACTGTTTGTTTTGCATCACTTAACTCAGATATGCTACAAGGGAAGCTTGGTAAATTTATGTTATATCAACAACAAATTATTTGGCAAGTGCAACATAAAAGAAGTATAAATATATAACTCTTGTTTCTGTTTCAAATTATTATATATCTTCAAGCCTCCAACTAAGGGGCAAGCACTTATGCATATTGTGATTAACTCAATAAGTAACAAAGCAAATCATTAGACAAATTGAGATTGCCTTAACCAAATCATACCCAGCAACTGACATCAATTTGATGGGTTTCTGATGTCCATAGAAAGTAGCCTTTAAAGCATGTTGGCCACGTCTTCCACCGGAACTAAGAGACCAAAGGCGAACTGTGCCATCTTCCCCTCCACTTGCCAATACTTTTCCAGTATCATTGCCTAGCAATTTATCAGACAGGGCTGTAACTGAGCCTTTGTGACCTGTTAAACATCGTCGGCAAGAACCCTAAAAAGGAAGAAAGGAGATTAATATCTTCGAGGATTAAAGGCATGAGCAATCACCCATAAATCAACAAATCATTATCCTTATGTCCCATGCATGGAACTAAACTAAGAAACAAAGAATGTTGTTAACAGTAGAATAGTACCCACTGAATCAGAATCAGATAGAGAATTATTCAATTACCAACACTAGGTGTACATTAAATTGGCTCAGAGAAAAGAGAGGAAGCACAAGTTATTGGAGAAAGAGTTTACAATGAACGAATCAAATAGCCAAACAGTAAGACCGTATTCTTTAAGTTCCTGTAATACCTTCCACCACAGCCGGATACAATGATCGGAGCTTGAAGTTACCAAAACATTCTCCTTCCGTTGTTCTTCACTTCGATATAAAGATGTTTCATTAAGTGGAAACAGTCTGCAATTTATAGCAAAGATATTAGAATCACAATCCTGAATATCCCAATAACCTTTGGTAGATTAGCAATCCAGATACAAAAATCTAAACCATGGAATAGTGATCACAAGCTCAAAACTTAGCAATTTCGAATGGAACACCAAGACATCATCAAGCATTTAAAAACACCAGGAGCAAATCAACAACATCAACTCACCTCATACAAGTAATCCTTGCACTGTGATCACTTAGTGTGACAACCGAATCCCTCCCACTTAACCAGTCATCAATCTTTATCACTTGTATCACCGGACCCTGACAACACATTCCAAAATCAATACAATGCTCAACTACTCCAAACTCGAAAAAAGGTTGTCAAATTGCATTGCATATACCTTAGAGAAGATTATATGTTTCTCATTCAATAAAATGTGATCAACAGGCTTTGTATCTGTGATGAAATCGGCGACAACCGGATCCGAAAACTTGAACTGCAGCAAATCCGTGCGCCGCCGTAAGTAGGCTTCCCTAACTCCTGACGCCGGCGAAGCAAATGCAGGCGTTTGCTGCGGCCAACTCTCACTGTAACCAATTGATTTCCAAAAAAAAAAAAATCAGTAAACTAAGAACTCAAATTTCATAACAAAAACGCAAAATCAGTGAGCTAACAATTTCTTCTATGCTCGATATCGGAGGAAGACCTGAAGTTTCTGCGCCAGATAGAGTCGGAGTAGGCGACTTTTTGGAGGTACTTGCAGGTCATGGCCATGTTGGAGACGTCCTGGAGGCTTAGGAAGCTGGTGCAGTGAGCCAAGGCGTCCTCATCCACGTCGGACATGTGCGTTGCCGGCCACGGCGAGCTTGGAATCTGATTCACCGTCGGCGGTGGCTGTGTCTCCGCCATTGAAAATTCAGATACGAAATCTATGGGTTTCGCTCCCAATAGAGAACAGTAATAGAAAAACAAGATTTGTCTGTACGGCCCAAGTAACTACTAGTCATAAAAAAGGTGGTGTGTGCCTTCTCTTGTGAGTATCACACAGCTTGTATTTTTACCTGAAAATACAGGGAATTGTCTGGAGGAAATTATTCCGATTGCGAATAGGAACGTATGAAGGTCCTCACGAGGATTAGATTTCGATTCGAATGCATTTATTGAACGGAATTACATGAAAATTTTCATTACACAGCTTCTGAATGCAGGATATGATACTATCATACTAAACTCTGTATTTATAACAGTTCACCCATACGTATATCACAAATTACAATATATGTAACTTCGGTTCACCCTCGCAACAGATACGTATTCGTTCAATACCGGACATGTTTCCTCAGAAAAAAATAATTGGAATACATTCAAATGTGACTTATTTGGAACAAGATAGGCAAACAATGCAACTGCGCACCCATCTCCACGATTCATTATGAGGGCAAGATGGGGGTGTGGAGGGAAGATAGGGAAGAGATTTACAGAAGATTATGCAGAAAGATTAAATAATAATCACTACTGAACTGTTCTGAGTTTGAGTTTAGATGCAACTAAAATATGAAGACCACGCTGTCATGAACTCTGGACTTCTGGTTCTGAGCCACACACTCGGATATCCACATCAGATTTCTGATCTCCTGCTCCCTCAACCTCATGTACGCAAAGAAAACTCCATAATGAAACTGCAGCCAGAGGAGAAAACTGAGGATAAGTGAACTGCTAGAGTGTGACGATAGAACTGAACTTAACTAAAATGTGATGAGCTATATGGAAAAGGAAATGGTTGCACAATAAAGGAGATACAAACCTGTTGCTCAAATGCTAAACAAAGCCTTTTCACCTCCTCTTCATAAAATGCCTTGTCAAGCATCTGGCTCTCTCCATAGGATAGTTTTGAAAATATAGACTGATAAGGAGGATACTTTTCCATGACACCACGGACCTACAAGCAAATAAGTCGACAGCTTAGAAAAAACTTCCTATAACTTGAGATGTTGCCTAAGGATGAATATATGGTAAAGAAACAATCGACTGATGTGGAAATAAGTACTAACTACTAAGTACAGACATCATCCAAGGAAGTTAAGCAAAGTTTTAACATTTTAAATGTCATTAAAATTTCCCTTCAAGCACATAAGAAACAAAAGGTATTGCAGAAAGTAGGACTTCCGGAGACAATGGACCAAGAGCTGCAGCGCTTTCTAGGCAAGTACTAAAACCAATTGAAGCTCACACCATACCTGATCAATGTCCTCACAGATAGCAAGCTCCTCATGGCCATAGGGATAACTGTACAAAATCAGCACACAGAAGTCAGAGATAACAATCCTGTATAGAGACATACCACACAATCACCAACAGATCACAAAGTTAACTTACAGTAAACCAAAGCTAGAGTATAATTTCTTGCGATCATCTCGAGTAAGCTCGGTTCCAATGCTGCATAGAGTGAACAACAATAGTAGAATGAGACCATGAAAAGAACCTTACAACAAAAACAATAAATCAAGTATATCTGTCATCAACTCGACAAAACTATACCTGTTTATGGTTATATTGACAGCCCTTCTGTCAGCCTCAAAAGCAAGCAAGTCAGTCATGATCTCTCCAGTAGCACCACCTAGTTTCTGTCCAGCATAGGAAAAGCAAACTAATGAGATACACAAACTTTATAAAATGAAAGACTTCACAGACTGACAATAAATCAAAACTTCACTTTGCAATAAATATTTACCTGACAAAACCTGTAAAAGTCTTCAAGGTATGCCTTGTAAAGAGTATTCCTCATGATTTCAATGTTCATGTCATCCAGATCCTTTAAAGAAAATGATGAAGAAAACAAAATGAAAAGACAATAAAAAACTGAAACCTGAGTCCTGAAACATTACATAAATTTCAAGTATGATTTGAGTTTTTAGAATATGAAATGGCGACTAGCGGGCTACTTATCACTAGCATATTGCCGGACGACAAATCCTCAATTTTTAGTTTTTTTTTTTTCGCCTTATAAAGGGGGTTTTAAACTATGAGATCGATTGATCCAAATAAATAAAAATTAATCCCTAATTCTACTAGGTAGGAATTTTAGGACCCAATAGAAAGGTGAAACTTAACAGAAAGGGAAAAGGTTGGATATATATATATATATATATGTAAAGCAAGCATCCTAATCTGTACCTCAGATGTGATGCACTCAGAAAAGTAAGGAGCAAGAGGTGTGTCGACAAGCACCAGTCTGTATAGCTCCCGCATATTCTGTGCAACTGCCAGGGTAGCAATGCTGAGGAGACAAAAATGAATGTCAGATGAAGATTCTATAGAATGTTATCAGTCATGAATTACTTCTGCTGGGTGTGGGGGAGGAACAGATAAATCAACGAAAATAAAATGTAAGGAAAATCATGATACCTGTCAAACATGCCCAAAGGGTGGCATTTTTCCAATAGTTCCTGAACATCTCTCTCATGCAAAGTTCCAGTAACAATCAGGACAACATTGTCTATCATATGACCATATCTGGACAAAGAGAAAGATTAAATCCACAATTAAACCACAAACTAAAGATACAAACGACGATAAAAATCACAATAGGTTGTCATTTCACAGTTGACAAGGCTACTCCAGATTTAAATGGGCTGGTTAGCGCCCAATGTTATATGTTAAGTACTGCCCGCCCAAGACCCTCATCAATTTTATATGTTCAACATCTTTGCTTAAGTTCTAATAAAACCTGAAAGCAGATTACAAACTCTTGCCAACGCTAATGGAATAATGAAAAATGTCCACTATTTTTATAGTAACAATGACATGAAAAGACAGCTACATACGTGATATACTCCAAAAAAGTTGACAAGGGCTCCGTGGCTTGGCAGAGCATGTGCTTGTACTCATCAACCAACTTAAGAGTACACTTTTCCACAATGGTAGTTGTATGCAATGGGGATGGTTCTGCAAGCAAGAACATTTAAGGCCATCAAACACTAAGCGAGAAGAGAGAGAGAGAGAGAGAGAGAGAGAGAGAGAGTAAGCATAATTATAGGAAAACTATGCACAGAGATTCTAGTATATAGATATGCCAGGTGGTCGACTCATCCACAGATGTTCATGCATGTACAACACATGAAATATTCTCTGATGAGCATATCCTCAAATTCCTACTAGCTACCTTAATTACAATATGTTCTACAAATCTGACAACTACAAAATTGAACTAACTGCAACACTTTCAAACTAATAATATGCCTAACAGAGGAGAGATGAATCTATCTACTCTCCAGAAAGTTCAGCTTTCCTTCTACTGCAATTTCATGCAGTATTCAAGGAATATTAGTTATTGGTGGGGGTTCGGTCCGTTAGCTGGTATTTGTTATACTGGAACAGTTTAGTTGCCATGAGCATTAAGTTTTATTTCCAATTCACACACTAATCACTTTATCTACTGTTTCATTCGAACCATAATAAAAGTACCAAACACTCTCCACTTTGTTAGCACAAAATGCGAAAAATTAACCAACACTAGGCATCGAAATCGAAATCCCTAATTCTACTACAGACATTCAGACGCAATCTGTTCACACACATTAGTGTTGCTCATACTAATTCTAAAATCAACACCACCAAAAACCACAGCCAAATCCTTACCTAGAGAAACCTAAACATCCAGATCAACACGAAGCACTATCAGTAAGAAATTACATCAAATCAAAGCTTTAAGATCCACAATTCAATCTCGGATTCTAATCAGTCTCCTCATCTACAGAAACAAATTAGAACGCTAAAGCAAAAACGCACCGTTTTGGAGGTAGGGGCCGTACTCGGTGGCAGAGAGGTGCATCTTAATGTCGTCGAGGGACTCGCACTGGCAGAGATTGTTGTAATCCGCGGCGGTGAGTAGACCGGAGCGGTGTCCCCGGACGATGGCCTCCAAGTAGCCGCCGTGAATGTTGAAGGTCATCGCTTCGAAGCCGTACATTTTGTTTCCCGATCTGCCCCTGGCCGATCTGAAATGGAATCGCCGATAGAGAGAGAGAGAGAGAGGGGACGATCGGATCGAAACCAGAAATCCCTTCGGAAAATCTATGAGAGGAAAAATGGAAAACCCTAACGATCCAGACGGAGCTGAATTGCAGGTTTAAGAGAGAGAGAGAGATCAAAAGCCTTGGTGGTGATGAGAGAGGTCGAATTGTGGTGTACCAAATCCAACATCTGGTTTTGGGAGGGTGGTGAATTACTTTTACGCCCTCGTGGATCCACGTTCGGTTTTCGGATGGTTCGTTTGGATGGCGGGTAGGGATGGCAATAATTAACGGGTGTAGGGTATTCGACCTTAACAGAGGAGATATACAGAGATAAACGGGTGACGGATATGGCAATTTTAGTATTCAGATTTTTGAATCGGGTACGAGACGGGTATGGTATTTTGATATTTGTCTCATCCCCACCCATTTATGATGTAAATATTATTTTTAATATATATATATATTATTTATAAATAGATATTTATGTAAAATCTTTTGTAATATTTTTTTTACTATGATTTTCTACTTAATGAATATTTATAGAAACTTATTTTTAACCGAGACTTGTATTCGTTTTATTGGATTTAATCAAGAAACTTATTTATATATGTATTTGATTTTATTTTCATATTTCTATATTTGTAATTATGTAAAAAAATCATTATTACATAATTGTTAACGAGGATCAGGACGGATATGGGAACATAATCCCCAAAGGGGACGGGTACGGGAAATCCTCATTATCTAATTACGGGGAATAGAGCGGGTACGGGGATGAAGAATGAATAAGGATACAAGTATAGTATTTTGATCCCTTGATCCAACCCTACCTATTGCCATCCCTAATGGCGGGTCGTCCGTGGCGCGTAATTTATTGGGCTTTGTTGTTGTTATATGTTTTGTAGCATCAAAGATAATCAAATGCCTCAAAATCTATCATCATCCATTCATCATCTCAAGATTGTCGAAACTCATTAATCAAATGTTGAACATCATCTTTCATTTATTCTTCCATGTTCAATGCAAGTCAAATTGTGCTGTATACAGGATGTCCTCTATGAGGATAAGTGTAATGCTCAGAGTGAGGCACGAGGTAGAGGTTTTATGTCTCCCTCGAAGCTACACTCTAGTTTTAATATAAATAATGGGTGTGAGAACGAGCCTCTTATGGGCTGAGTGTCTCTCTCCAATTTAAAAAAAATATAAAAAATGCAAGTCAAATTATGCATGACTCACACGACCCTAGATCGAGTTAATCAACTTGTTAACTAAGTCATTATCATATATGAGTAATCTCCACGTACCGGCCTTAACCTTAACATGGAATCAAAGCTATCAATTACCAAGCTCCAACAATGATCCTAATAGCATTATAATAACATGTAACCCATCGTGGTACTAATCCAAACGGATCCACTACTAGCATAAGCCTTATAGGATACTGTTATTTTTCTGTAAATGTTGCTCTATAGGATACAAATAACCGTATCTAAAAGTCATTAGGTACGGTGCAGCTACGAAATGAAAAATGGTATTCTCTATTACAGGTGTCACTAACCAGAGGCCACGTTTTTAACTTTGGTGTCTCTGTTTTTAATTTATTTTAAATAGTGTAAATATTAACCTTTTTTTTTCTTAATTTTCATTTCTTTTACTTTCTATTTCTTCATTTTCTTTTTTCTTAATTATTATTTCCCATTTCTTCCTTTTTCATTTTATTTCCATTTACTCCAAATTTATTAAATATTTTATATCTAATTTATTTTCATTCGATCAAGCTGCCGGCACCGGCAACCGAGAGCTCCATTCTTCTCTCTCTCTTCGTTTTTTCTCTCCGCCGCCGTGTCTCTCTCTCTCTCTCTCTCTCTCTCTCTCTCTTCAAACCGCTGCAGTCGCCCACCGAGATCGATCCAACCTGCAATTTTATATATACACCTTATCAAAACTTTTGCAATTAATCTCTAATGAAAACTTCATTAGGGACGAGGGCTTACATATTTACATACCTCGCGGCTTATCGACCAATGTTGGCAGATCTTCTTTGCTAGAATGAAATCAGCTGCACAAAAGACTTATTGAGACCTAGAAGAAGTGAACAACGTCATTAAAATTTATCTGAACGAAAAGCCAAAAAGAAAGAATCAAAATAACTATGATTCTATGATGCTAACTTTAAGGAAATCAAATAATGTTGTTAACAACTTGTGTGATTTTGAACCAATATCAATAACTCATCTAACATGAGCAACCATTGAAAACGAAATCCAAATCCCTGGTACTTTAGGGACTCACGAGAACGCAAAGCTTTCTCTTCTTCTTCGAGAATGAAGGGCATATTCCAGAGAGAGATAGACTCACCCAAAAATAAAAACCACCGTTGCAGTTATTAGGGATAATCATCAGCATTTAATTAAGATTCTCGTAAGATTTGTAATTATTTATAGAAATATCATTATTTACAATATAATGTTTCTTTAATTGGATTATTTGAATTAATTTTAATGAAATCTTGTTATTTTCTGCTATTAATACAGACTTGCGTATCTAAATCTCATCATATTAATATTACTTTAGTTTTGCAAGGAAATGATTAATAATTTGTGAATTTTTAAAAATTAATAGTTAGTTGGATAATATTACTGCACACCTTAACCGTATCTATATAAAACTTTTATTTGAATATCTAATTTAATACATAAATTTAATATTTATCTAGCAATGAATACGGATTTTTGTCTTTAATTACAATATGAAATTATCTTGTTACGGTTATCAGTATCCATAAAACAAAGAATACCAAAAAAGTAAAAGGGTGTCATTTGCTCTACTCAAGTGATACGGTTAGAAAAGTGTATCCACAAAGGATTGTAGATTTTCTAGTAGTGATCAAATCGAAGCACGTTTTATAACAAGCATACACTAATCAAAGTGCTAAACTACATAATCTCAACCTTAGTTATTTTACGGGGTTAAATGTGGTCCAATCTTTTCTTAAATTATTTCTCAACCTTATAGTATGTTAGTTATTTTACGGGGTTAAATGTTGTCCAATCTTTTCTTAAAAGTTGCATAGAATGCTTGCCACGTGAGCTACGAGGTTCTTCATGTGGAATCAGGACGCCAAACCTCTTCCGCCCTGTGGCCATTGCAAGCATGGAATAATATGGGATAATTATTGGACAGAGAAGGACTTGTTAAGAGACTTATGACATTGGTGAGGATTGAAAAGTCATAATATTCCTGAATGATGAGAAATTGGAACACATCATTTGTCACATAAAACCGATGAAACTAATACTCGATTTATATTATGTAAAATTGTGTCTAAAAGAAAAGGATTAGACACAAACAAGTTAATCCAAGATTAATGTTGGTGAGCCGTGACCTGATTAGTTAAGTAGTCTAACCGACAACGCTGAAGTCATAGATTTAAAACCTCAATTTACGCATCTCTCTACTTTACTCGAGTCTAGTGTCAAGTCGAGCTGAATTCCCAAAAGGTACTAACCTAAACAGTCAATATAATCCACTATCATTAGGTGGGGGAAAAGCTATTGTCATGTAAAATGTAAACTATAACTTCAAGATAACTTTTCCTCTATCAAATACTCGATCAAATGTATATGATTAAAATCTAGCAAGAAGGCTAAAAAGAAGACTGATTGTGTGGAATAAGATTGGCTATACTCATATTTGCTGGCTACAAAGTGGTTCTCTGTTGGTACCACATGCAATTGCATGTTTGTCAAACGGCTAGCTAGTAAATGAGTTTGCCCTTAAAGTCATGGAGTTATTTTTGTCTATAAGTTCGTTAATTTTGTGAGCTCATCATGGACTAGTAATGAGTTTGTTTTTGCTTATATATAATAGATTTCTAGTTTTTTTTTTTGTCGGCTATCCTGTTGTAAGTGCATAACTGCATTAGACACTAACTCTTGGCAGTTTTTCGCCAATTGATTCTAGTGATATCAATTTTGATTCATAAAATTTCAGTGAGTAAGTCGCATGTGTTGATATATCTTAATGTATGAGGATGGATTATGTGCTGGCTAGTGTTAAATCAAGAAGAAGAAGAAATGATTCTAGCACAACATGTGTTTTATATCGGAGCGGATTCTACGCACCAACATGTGCAAGTGCACTATTAATGTGCAAATCTTCAAATCGCCATATGTGAAGATCGAATGAAGAGTAGAGACCATAAATTCATTCCTTTTATTTTTATTTTTGATCTAATCAAATTAAACGCTCATAATAAGAGTACATCTTATTCGGCCTCATGTCCTCACTTCATGTGTTGTAAACACTTAGAATTATTTTTTGGGTTTCAATTTTGTTAATAGTATTAGAATACATGCATGATAATGCGACGTTGCTCGGTTCACTTGCATCTTAATGCGTAGACAAATTTTAGGTTTTATACATCTATGTGTGTGAAACCGTCACTGAAGTAAAATTTTAATTTAAAAAAAAAACTAAATGTTTGATTCCCTAGATATTGATTATGATATTTGTTGATTAATTAATCTCCACCATACTTTAAACCTGTAACATTCACACAGAGTACTTTAATCTCCACATATTTTATTTTCACTTTAATTTCTTTAACAAAAGTGAAAAAGGTCAAGAGGGAAGACATCCATTCAAACATCTGTATAGCATACTAATTTTATACAACTAATTTGATTAAGTGAGTTGCTAATCTCAACTCCTATAATGGGAAGCTCAAATTTTGGTGTCAAAGTTTCACAAAAGAATTAAACTTTCTAATTGCCCCTGACATTGTAAAATGTTAAAAAACCAAAATTGATATGTGCGGAGCACATGTTAAGAGACTAGTTACATGTAATCAGAGTAATTAAAATTCTTTAACTCGTTCCAACTTACCAAGCACAGCATGTATCTTTTTCTTTTTTCTGTATTTTGTAATACACTGATTAATATAGTGTGGTAGTGGCATATATTAAAAATTTGATGTGAAAATGAATAAGTTGGATAACGATGAACTGCTTAGTGTCCTACTCACTTAATTAAGCGTTTTGTTAAGAGAAATATGCATGACTTGCGTGCAGAATTGGAAGCTAGCTTAAACCAGGGAGTTACAATTAAGATTACACTAAGGTGTGGCTATTTCCACCCCACTAAATACTCAGTTCACCTCACGCCTTATATTTTACCTTTAATGTTCCAATTATACCCTTAAAATTTTAATAAAATCTAGTTTTTATTTTCTTTCTTTTATTTTCCTTAATCTGATAAAATCTAAAAATATATACAAATATATAATCAATATATTTGACGCAGACCTATATTCTTCTCAAATCACATCCTATATATGTTCTCATCGACCTCTTTCTTGATTTCCATCTTTACGATTATGAATATATATATATATTTTTTTTGAAGCCATAAATAAAATAAAAATAAGAACGAACAATCTCACCACATTGTATAACCACCATGTTGAAGATTGAAGTGATTCTCAAATCTGATTTGAAAGATGTAGAGAACGGTTTTTTTTTCCAATGTAAAGATGTAGAGATTTGTTGTTGTTTGGATTTTATAGATTTAGTTTAATATTATATTTCACAAAAATTCTTGATTATAGGGTTAGTATTGGAATATTTAGTTTAAAATTAAATATGGGGTAAACAAAGTATTTGGTGGGGTGGCAATAGCTGCACCCTTACACTAATTATCTACAAAGCCAAATCAAATGGTTAACTCCACGAGGCTACCATCCACAAAATCCAGAAAAAGCTCACAAGGTTGGTACTGCTTGTTAATAATCCGTTTCTTATTTTCTTTGTTTTGTTTATTCGTGCTTTCATTTATATCTTTATAACTATGAGACTCGTGTATAGCGTGGATTCGAATACGTTATGAAAGAGTTTACAATAATCTTTTTGTAGTGATTTGTGCAAGCACAATTCAAATATGTTGACAAATGAAGTGAAATTAAGTGGAAAATTTCATGCTTTACTTTCAGGGACGGAGGATGGTGCAAGGTTCTCGGGGTCCAGACAGCTTTTTCAATTTTTTTAGTTTAATTAAGCTTAATTGTAATAAATTTCACATTTGTATCTTATTTTAGCCCAGTCAAACCTAGCATTCAAACAAGCCATGTCATAAACTCATAATCACAGCTTATTTAGCTTCATCATGTCATACACACCGACCATTAAACACCAAATATAAAAATCTGGTCAGAATTTAAAAACAAAAGCCCATAAAATAAATAAGAAATATAGTGTTTACTATTTTTTTTTTTCGTTTCTCTTCAACATTTCTTTTCCTCATTGCAACCTATTTAACTCAATCCATAGTCTATCTAAAGTTAAATTTATAATTAGCCAACTATTGTGCTATAAATTTTCACTCAACATTCTTTTATGTTCCGGAAAATTGTATCGAATAAAAGTTTAGTCCAGTTTATTTTTGAAACCTTGCTCCGCCCCTGTTTACTTTGGATTAGGATTTATATCAAACACCCATGCATAGGCCTATAATCTATTATCAGTCGACACTCAAATAGATTTCACTTTTGAGGAAATTTAAATACTTGATTCACTAAATTTGGAACATTGGATTCACTGATTAACTCATCCTTTTCATTCTTTACATATGTAACATTTGTATGAAACCCACCTCCAATGCTGTAATTCAAACTCCATATATCTTCTTTCCACTTATCTTTACCAAAAATGAAAAAAAAAAGACCTAGAGGAATACTTGCTAAAACTCTTATCATTTGATCGTAACTTTGCATGAATATCGATTAGGCTATGTCCTAATTACATGCAAACATCAAAGTGATCAAAGCTAGATGTACCAAGAAACTTCTTGTACGTGTGTTGCAAAGATGTAAAGGGAATTCCCTTTTCACCAAATTACTGGGTTTTCACGGCAAAGAGGAGTGAACACGATAGTTACATTTAAATTAATTGGATGTAATTAAGTTGTGATAATCAACGGTTAGGAAATTAAGCGTTATGTTAAAACAAAGCAGGCAGAAGGGCTCACGTGCCATGCGTGCGCTATTGGAAGCTAGCGTAAACTGGAGTTACAATTGAGAGAAGGAAACAAAGTGCGCTTCACTCTTCAAATTACTACAATGGCCACCTTGTTTAAGTCTATTGTTGATTTTTTTGTTTGACAAGATACAAAATAAAGACAACCTTAAATTACAAACCCTTTATTACAAATTTACAACCAACATCCACTGGCGAAACTAGCTTAGGACCAATGGGTGCCATTTGAAAAATGTCAATTAATGCTATGCTATTAATAAGATTGTATGGTTATTATTATAATTGGCACCCCTAAAATTTCAAAAAATGTCAATTAATAATATTGTATCAGTAGGATTAAATGATTATGATTATAATTGTATAGGTCTAGCTTCATTTCCATGTAATATTATGTCATGTTTCCATTGCCTCTTACCATATGGATCCATCACCACAATTAATTAGGTATTAACTAATCATTTTACATACATCTAAATTTTCAATACACATATATGTCATTACATGGACATAAATGAAGCTTTACAACGAACAATTATGTTTAAAGATTATGAAAAAACAATATATTACTTTCAATTAAAACATAATTTTGTTAAACAATTTAAAATGATTATATATCTTTTTCCTTTTATTATATTTCGCCCCCCCCTAAACCAACGGTTTTGGCTCCGCCATTGCTAACATCAAGAAATTCAAGACAGAAAGCTTTACTAGCTGCAAGAGGAATAGATCTGTTACAGGAGTATATTGTTGATTTAGTAAATTATATTAATACAAAAGAAGTGTTGATGATAATTTTGTGAAATATTTTGTTGTGTCTTAAACTCTAGAGTAATTGTTTAAAAAAGAATATATTCTATAGTAAAATGATCGACTTTCTTTTGATTTATACGGGTGTGAGTGCACCATCTTGCATGTACCATGTGCTTTGAATTTCTTTCCCAACAATCACAACCCGAAAATTATTCTATGCATCAAGGTGCAAGTGAACCAAACAATTAATATGTAGTATTTTGATTCGGCTATCTACATCGCCCTACATGCATATATACTAATACCGTTAACAAAATTAAAACCTAAAAAAATAATCTCAAGTGTTTCCAACTAAGGAGGTAAGAACACTAGATCGAAGAAGATGTATACTTATTATAGGCGTTTAATTTGATCGAATCACAAATGAAATTGAAATGTAGGAACTTAGAGTCTCTAATCTTCATTCGATTTTTCCATACGGTGATTTGAGCACTTACACATTAATGGTGCAAGTGCACATTGATACGTAGAATCTGCTCCTATCGCAACAAATAATTGAATAAACATGACCGCCTAAACATATATCAAAGGAAATAAATCATAGAAATGTAAAATGTCCATAAAAAGTGATATTTCTAACTAGGCATTACGATTTGCAATTCAAGAATAAATACAAATAATGAAACTCTTTCCACTAACATAATAATTATGCTTGGCCCGGTATTATTTGATCTAGCGGCATAGTCTCTCTTTAGTAAATGTGAGGTTGTGAGTTTGACTCATAAAGTCGTAATATTTAAGTTGTTTACTTGATAAAAAAAAACAATTATGCTTGATAGCTTGAGGTTGCATTATACGATAAGATATAAGAAAAGCTATGATAAGTGAGCTTGTTAGCACATTGTTTTTCATTGTTGAACACTACATATTTATATTCATAAGGCACGAGGATTGTTAATTATTTTCCACACATTGTTTTCCAATCCAAGTTTATGATACCTCGTACAACAGTTACATAATTACAACATAGATATTACGAAATACATGATTATACGACTTAATATTGCAAAAGTTGCATTGAACATGTATGAACATTGTTTTAGATTACAATGAGAAATATATGATTAACATATATAAACAAACACGTCTTAGTCACTTATAACCATAAAACATAAGGATTAGTAACTATTTCCAACATATTGTTTCTAAGCAAAGTTTACAATACCGCTAACCTCAGACAATCGTTACAAAACCACAACACAGTTAATACAAATGCATGGTTACCGACTTTATATTCTCAAAAGCTGCAACCATACTGAGCACGTATGAACATTGTTTCAAATTATAACGGATAACTAAGTAAAATTCATTATGCCTCGTTGACCTCAGTTACACTTTATACATATACTCTTGGACGTATCTTAAAAAAATAAAACAAATCTTTTAAAAGTCGTGCTCGGATTGTTACGTACGTAATCCACACAGAAAAATGTTTTAGGTCTTCTTAAGACAGATTCTGCACTCCCAAATCAGAATTTGCTGTTCTTTCTCCCTCTTGAAAATTGGTCTAGATACTTGAGGTAGACCGGTAGAGCGGTAGACCTAGCCAATATTCCAAAATTAAGAAAATAAATAAGAATGAATTAGTTAATTTTGAAAAACTAGAGTGGACTTTTGTGAAAATGGCTGGAAAAGGAGGGGCAAACATAGAAAAGAGCAAAGAGAAGAGTGGATAAAAATCCGCTGTTTCAACAGCCCACTGGAATGGCGAGCATGGCCCCTGGTTTTCACTCCCCTCACGCCAAAACCAACTGTCTTTCTCTTTCAGCTAACCCTAAGCTCCTCCATTTCACTATCTCCCCCTTTTATACCCATCAAATCCTCCCCACTCTCCTCTCCTTCTTCACCAAGAAGAAGTATCGACCCGTACAAACCACCCTGTGCATCCATCCATTCCCCTCCCCCTCCTGTTTCACCCTCTTTGTCTTCTACTTCTCGTTTCCTGGTCTATAACTGGATTTGAATTTCGCATTCTGCTGCACCCAGATCGATACGTTGTTTCTTTCTTTTCGAGTTGGTTTGTGGAGGAGAGTTGCAGCTTTCGGTTGAATTGTTCGGTTTTGGAGTGTGAATGGGGATTGAGACGACGTTGCCCAATCGAAAAGAGAATAAGGCGCTTCATCCCTCGCCGGAGGAGACGAATTCGATTAGCAAGCCCAGGAAGTCCCGGCGACGTCATCGCAAGATGTCGCCGGTGACGTCACCGGTGCAGATGCTTTACGAGACGTGCAAGGCTGTGTTCTCCTGTTGCGGCGCCGGGATTGTTCCATCCTCCGAAGATATCCAGAAGCTATGCTCTGTTGTGGGTACGTATTTCCTTCTATTGCATGGTCCTCTGCTTTCCTCAGCAGAATTCTAGATGTTTATATCAGAATTGAATTTAATCCATGTTTCAGATCACAATTTGCAACTGTTTTTTTAGTTCTGGTTTTCAGATTATCTCGATCAGTCCTTCAGTCATGTGCTTTGTTAATTTCGGTCTTTAATCTTCAATCTTTCGATTTCGGATTGCATTGTAGGTTTATTTTTGATCAGTTTCTTACCCCTGTTCTGGGATAATGGTACATATCTTGTTGGAGTTGGGGTTACAGTTTCTGTATAAATAAAAAATAAAATTTATGCGGCACGACATATGTATTGCATGGTTTCATTTCGTTACAGCTGGAGCCTGGTTTTGTTAACAAAGTGGCTTTTAAATGAAGGGTTTTAAATAGGTATGATCAAGTTGTTAGCATTCAGTCTGAGAAAACACTTGCATTCATTGCACCATGAGGTTGCTGGGACATTGCATTGTTTGTTATGTTTTTAATTTCTTGGCTAAATTGCAAATGTTGCGCACTGTACGCAATGTCGTTAATATTAATGGTTTGTTTCGATGCAGATGCTATGAGACCTGTCGATGTTGGCCTGACACCTGAGCTGCCATACTTTCGACGCACAACAGCTAGGCGAACCCAGCCATCACATACTTGCATCTGTTTGAGTGTGACAAATTTTCAGTAAGTAAGAATCTTTGTGGTGCTGCAATGCAACATGCAAATTTAATCAACCATTGCTTATGTTCTTGTCTTAAACAACTATATGCAGATGGGGGTATTCTGTTTGCCGCCTTCAGGTGTAATTCCATTGCATAATCACCCAGGAATGACGGTTTTCAGTAAGCTTCTTTTTGGGACAATGCACATCAAGTCTTATGACTGGGTGGTTGATGCCCCTGAGAAAACATCAACAACTGAGACTCAGCAACTGACAATTGAGAATCAGCAACCGGCAACTGAGAATCAGAACCCGGCAATTGAGAATCAGAAGCCTCTAGCAGATAATTCGATTCCTCCCCAAGGTATGTTTTTCCTTCAGAAGCATTATGCTGAATTTCTCAGATGGTATGTACTCTCAGATGGTATGTACTTTCTGATTTTTGATTACTAGTTGCTGCAAAAACTAGGGAGCCTTGACCAAAGATTGGAAGATTAGAAGAAATGTAGGAGCACTTCTTTAAGCCTAGATTGTCACACTCAAAATCTAGAAAGAGGCCACCTGTGTTATAATGGAGTCTGATTTTACTAGAAAATCTGTATAAAAAAAAATTGTTTATTTTTGTGAAATAAACACCTCATTGTAGGGACATTAGATTGTCATAGACCTGATATGTTGACCAACAGAGCATCTGCGCATAGGAAATTTATGGGAAGATCAAATTTTCTGAAAAAATCGTTATTTTGTTTTGATACAACCAAGTCATGCACAAGACATTTCATGCTGCAAGACATTAAGAAGATAGTTTAAGTAGCTGATCATATACAACTTTGACATTTGCACCAAACTATGTTGCCTCAAGTAAAGTTTTTGACTGGATCACGTCACTTCCTGTAACTTGTTATATATACATGAGTACATATAAAAAGCCCCTGCCTTTGCTTTTCAACTTTTATCTGTTAGGTAAAGACTAAAGAGTGCATGCTTGCTGACTCTTTGAGTGCTATAATATTGTTGTTGTAAAATTAAGTTATGCGGACCACCTATTTGTGCAGTTACCATCTTCATTATTCATAAAAGAAAGCTAAAATTACCAATATTTGGTGCGTGGTTTCATTTTTGCAGTTAATGCAGTTGCAGTTGCACCTCCTGGTACCCGCTTGGCAAAAATGAAGGTTGATGCCGACTTTACTGCTCCTTGTGACACTTCAATACTCTATCCAGCTGATGGAGGCAACCTGCATTGCTTCACTGCAGTGACAGCATGTGCGGTGCTTGATGTGCTCGGTCCTCCTTATTCTGATCCCGATGGTCGCCACTGCCAATACTACCTTGATTTCCCATTTTCTCAGTTCACAGGTACCAAATTTCAATGAGATGAATAATCTCCTTTTTGACTGAAATGAGTACCTCAATCACATTTGTTTTTTTCTTTTTTTCTTTTGTGAATTTTCAGTTGATGGAGTATCGATCCCAGAAGAGGAGAAGGAAGGTTACGCATGGCTTCAAGAGACCGAGATACCAGACGACCTAGCTTTTGTTGGAGCAAAGTACAAAGGCCCTCAAATACAGGAGAAATGAGTTTTTTCTCCCTGTCCATATCTATCTACATCAAGCCATGCCGGCAAATACAGGAGAAATGAGTTTTTTCTCCCTTTCCATATTTATCTACATCATGCCATGAAAGTACACTAGTATCTCCATCATCACCATTCCATTTCCTCCTTGTAACCACCCATCTACATCACAGACATTCCATTGCCCCAAAACCATGTCGTCGTCATGTCAGTCATCGCTGCTGCATAAATTCTGTGCATCAGCAGTAGCCACAGTAGTAGAGTTTCTTTTTTTTTTTTTTTCCCCTGTTTTGCTCTGTATTTTTTTTATCCGTTGTTGGTGGGACATGAAGCACAACTCGGCCGGTGCTTTTTAACTCATGTAAATACTCAGAAAGGCAAAAACAACTAAAAGAAGAGAAGTACTGTGTTTCCTAATGTAGTAGTTCCCCAGAAATGAAAGATGCACCTTGTTCATATCTTTCCCTCCAGTTTTTTTAAAATTTGAACAAAAAAGAAAGAAAAAAAAAAAAGAATCACGGGTCAGGTGGGATTTGTTTTTGGGTACAAAACGATGACGTGTCATACCGCTTTGCTTTCTCCTTGGTATGAGCGGTATATAACTATACGACCAGGCATGGTCAAAGTTGTTGTCTTCTTTGTTTGGTTGTGGGGTCGTCGCCGTCGTCATGAATACGACCGAGGAGGTAAAGGTGGGTGGTGATCTGACGAGGACGGTTTGTCGTAATTGGCATCGGAGAATATAAGAGAGATTGGAAAACTTGGATGCCTGTGTCTCTAGAGACAAGTCGCAGCCTCAAGCCTGACGTGATGGCCATAGCGGCTTCTAGAAGCGAAGGGTACGGCGGTTGACGGCGGTGCTGATTCTGCAGAGGTACGGTCAATCACATATAGTCTAAACCCTAAAGTTCATCATTGGCAGAAACTGGCCATTCTAGCTTTACTTTAAAACCTAATTAAGGTAACCTGTGTTGTTTGCCGAATATGGAAACCCACTATGAAGCGACAGATTTCTGAGGTAGAGTGGCTTGGCTTTATCGCCGCCAGAATCAAAGCCGTATGATTTTGAAATGAAAATGAAAAGGGAGGTCGTTGTTGGAGGAGTACAGCTGAGTACGTAACTGCAATGACTAGAAATTAAGTACCCACCAATGGATTATCGATCATATTCACGACAAATAGAAAGAAACGAGCTAGGGTTTCAGATCGAACAAGTCATGGAACATAGATAATGGTGATGATGATGAGCTATAGCCTAAATGTTATCGATCACCTAGCTGAGCAGAACAGGTTTTACCTTAGCAATCTGGACATAAGAAGGATGAATATTCATATGCTTTACTTCTCATTAGGTCTAGATTCAATCGAATTCCTCTAGAGTGAGTAATCTTCTTAAATATGCTTGTCGTCGGATGGTCATCCTTTTGGCCTTGAATTCTTTGAACTGGAGTTTCAAGAGAGATTTTGATTATGAGTTTTGGAGTTTTCAAGTATGAGAAGGGACGAATTGAAGGTGATAGAACACAGAGGCAACACTATTCGAACAATGAAAAGGGACTCGGTTCTCTCCTTCCACACTGTCGCTAAGTTTCTAGCATCTTTCACTTCCAAACATGGTACAAAAGTACTACACCTTAGTCTCACCTCCACGAATCCAGGATAGTAGTAGCAATTAAGGTGGTATACCCAATGAACTTCTCTGCTTAGATTTACTTGAATGTTTTATAATTATTGGATTAAATAAAGATGACGTTGCGGCTTTGGATTGTACTCACTCCAAAATAGTTATAGGACATCCAAACAACATAAATTCATGTAGAGAAGTCAAATTCATATGCAATACTCTTGAGTAACAAACGAGCCTACATATATTTGCCTTAATTACCTTCTAATAATGCATGATGATATTGGGCCATTGATGTCAGATGCATTTAGGCCTAAAGGATTGAGGGCCTTTTTTGACGGCAGCTGGGTTTTTCTTTCGTGACTGTGGTTGTGTTAGAAGTGTAGAAGATATTGTAATTTTAATTTTATCTTTAGGATTACCTTTTTTACTTTATTATTGTGGATTGGGCTGTGTGGTAAGTTACCTAATGTTATTGTAGTTATTGTACTTTGGGTCTTTTTTGGGCTCTTCCTTTGGGTTTAACCCTTTGAAACCATTAATGAAGCATTTCATTAATTCCAAAAAAAAGATTGAGGGCCTTGAGGATGCCTATCACTCTATCAGGCTGAAAAAAGAGTTTTTAAGTGGATTTGCATACATAACCCATGAGGTCATTTGCATCCTTTGGGCAATGTCAGTTTGCATTGTTTGTTTTGCCACTCTTCATTTCCTTGTGTAAATTAATATGTACGTGTAAACCAAGATGTGAATGAAGATCAAAGATAATCAAATGACCAAAACGTTTACCATTTTCCTTTGTCGTTCCAATAGAAACTTAATCAGTCGTTCCAATAGGAACTTAAAGATGAATGATTGAGATTATTAAATTATGCTATTAGTGATCTCACACAAAGAGAGCAAAACTATACTTTTACGAATGTTATAGAATTACTTAATATCCGTAGACTCATGATCATAGATCTCAGATTACACACTAAACCAACATAGTACTCTATTATCGAGCCATATATTATAGATGATACTCAATAATGATGAATTGATAATCATAAAAAGCAAGTAAGGTCTCTCCTAGTTAATTCACTAAATTAAATTAAGAGCATTGACCTAGTTCATTATAATAAGCACCACATGGCTCTTAAGTCTCTTCCTATGACAGCAACCAGCAAGACTAGGACTAAAAAAACAAACCTCATGTATTAACTACATAAATATATATGTAAGCATCACCTTGTGTATATATTATGAGAGTCAATCCAATTATGCAAACGCCAGTAAACTGCATGTTACCTACGGCCAAGACTAGGACTATATGTAAGACCCCTATATATGGAATAATCTACTAACTTTTTCTGTCAATATATTTGATCTCTGACCTCGCTGTTATGATTCTATCACCTAACCTAAACACCTTGAAGAGAGGCACTTCAAAATAATTTCCAATTCCAATTGATTATGTAAGCAACGTTTTTAGCGAAACGACCCTATGGATACATATATGGAAAATTCTGATATACCCTAACCAACCACTCTCTTGTTCGACCTCTGTTGAATATAATCTCTTTTAGTGATAGATATGTTATACCGTTCCAGACAAACCATATATATATATATATAAACGACATGTTTCACGCCTAATGACTTCTAATTTTAATATCAAAAGCCATCGTGATACAAAAAAAACCTTCTTATTTGGTAATTATTACTCGATAGAAAATGTATCTCAATCAGTTAATTGTCCATTGAAGAATCTAAGGGTCAGCCTTGAGCTATAACAATATAGCTCGATGTCTCTTCAAAATTTCTCCAACAAGCAAGTTGTAACAACAAATTAACTTTAGAAAGTTGACGGTCGTGCTAGCTAGTGTTTGATTTATTTCATAAATAAATTACAATTAGGATTAATATACATAATCAGACAATCAGTGCTGCGTATCTGGTTTAGTTTGGTCCAATATATGCTAGTTGGTATTGGTCGGTATATATATGGATGTTCTAGTACGTACTTCTCTGTATCAGATCGAGAAGTAGTCATCAGTTGCGACTAAGTGATCGACGGACTAGCTGCGATTCCTTGGTTTAGAAATTAGTCATACTAGCATATACATGACTCCCTTGACAAGTTTTCATTAAAGATCGAGTTGAAGGGTTTGATGGATATACTAAGCAGGTTCAACTTTTTCAGTCTGCAGATGTTTCCATATGGAAATGGTCTTCCAGGTTGTCTGCCATAGATGACAAGTTCAGTGCTGTACTCTTATTAGTCAAGATCACAACGTATATACAGTATACTGAGCCTCCGGCTAGGCTGGGTACCAAACCTTTACAAAAAAAAAAAAAAAACTATATACAGTATAAGATATCGAAAAAAAGCTCAAGTATTATTACAAAAATAACAATACGAATTACTAGCTAGGATACGATCCAAATTTTCCATCATAATTTGAGCTAGCTCTGGTAACTTGCATAAATTTCATATGCAATCATATTGATAGCTAGTGGGAATGGGTTCCAGATTGTTTTTTTTTTTTTAGAAAGCTAGCATTTGTCTTAGGTAGATGGTCACTGTATGTAATCATTAAACACAAACCCTAAAAGTCATATATATGTATGTAAGAAAATTTGGTTTGTATCAGTCTCTCTGATATGTTATAAAATTTGATTTATTTAAGAACCGTAATGATATCATTGTGATCATATGCAAGTTTAATAACACACAAACAGTCGTCTCTCATAGTTTCAAAACATCACCAGGGGTTATAGTTTCAAAACATCACGTTCATTTTGACATTCAACATATACATATGGGTGTCGATCTCAAACAGTAATGGATGAGATTTGCATGAGCAGATCCAAACAAGCTATTACAAATCCTGCTATACTTAGATCCCAAGATGATTAATTAAAGTCTAAAACATCAAGAGGTGGATATGGCCGGGTTTTAATTTAAACTAGGTCGTCAATTGATTAAAAATATATAGGAGCCTAGAAGAGAAAACTTTCAAAGTAGTAGTATACTATATACGTACATGTTATTACACGCCTACAGTTCTTAGAGAACAAATATGAAAAACTTGACATGCCGATCGACATAATTGTGAAATCGATCTAGAACGAGTTATGCATCGACCGCAATGCGAGGTATTTCTTTATTTTGTAAGTTTAAGTCACTTCTAAAACGAGCTCATCACAGATAAGTATGACGTTGTTTAATGAAATCAATTTCTATTTTCAAAAAACGAAAATCTTACTGTATAATCAAGTGTTTTCAAACTAATATATCTACACTGCATTTTCTCCTTCAATATCTTGTGCCAAATATTAATCAAGTAAATGAAATATAAAGATGATCAGTGAAGTACTGAAGTCTCACCCCGTGTATGGCAAAGTGCTGACACTCATGAATAGCTTAATATTTTTAGGCTGCTGCTGCTGCTGCTGCCTCCTTCTCCTCTCGATCAGCATTGCTACTAATCCACACGATCCCGACTGGCTTGACTTAATTAGCCATGTGAATTCAAACCTGTACGAAGCTTCAAAGATGTAGTACTACTTATACAAGTCTTCTACTACATAGATATATGTATATGTATTCTATAATACATGGATATATACAAGTTGGCTGTGCCCGCGTATTAAGCTCTCTGGAAGCTCAGCACCAATATGTCTCTCAACTGTGGAAATTGAAACATGAAAAATCCTTGATAATTTATTAGTCTTAGCTAATCCGGAAGAATAGGTATTAAAAAAAGGACTGTGGCTTGTTGCAGAGAGTTGACATTTTTTCTGTGCCTGCGTAATTACCTGGTTCGTCGACTTCGATAATTTAAACTTAAACGTCTGAAAGTAATGGGTGGTTAATTAACCCCATGTACTTCATCTCTACCTCCTCCTGTGGATATTTATAATCAAGTTGTTTGTGTTGTAAGCAAGAATAATCTGGGTTAGAGAGCAAAAGTACAAACCTGCTGCTGTCTGCTCTATATATAAAGCAAGAGAGAGCTATCTCATAGAGAATGCTAGACTCTGATTCAACAGCAGCAGCAGCTGTTGGAACGAAGGTTGAATCCTTTGGCTACCAAGAAGGGCAGGTATGTATATTCATGTCTTGGTTACCTTCATCGATCTCCTAATTTAATTGATGTTTAATTTTGATCTTCGATCTCCTAGCTAGCCAGGATCGAATTGATTGTCGTTGATCATATTCAGATAGTTTCATTGGATCACTAGCTCACTGATATCATCTTAGTAATTATTACTCTATGAAAGAGATGCATGCAGACAGTTCTGATGTAAATCAAAGAGTAGAACCTCGATTAATTTGTTTTTGTTTTTGATTTTTTTCATGTTTATTTTGATAGGAGAATTATGAACTTGTTAATGCCAAAGCCGAAATGAGTGAGGTCAGAGAAGAAAATGCGAGACTGAAGAAGACGTTGGAGCATATGACGAAGGATTACCAGTCTCTACAGTTGCGCTTTTTCGACATCCTCAAACAAGAGTCTCATTCCAAGAAGGCAACAATGAGTGCCACCACCTCCCATGTTGAAATTGAAGAACCTCATGATCAGCTCTTGTCTCTTTGCCTTGGAAGAAGCCCAAGAGACCCTAAAAATGTTAGTGATGAGGGCAAACTTGTACAATCTGATCATCACCAAGACTTGAAGGCCAACCTTACTCTTGGACTAGGCTCTAAGTTGCAGTTGCCTACCGAGCTTGTATTGAGCGGTCCGATTCCGGAGACTAGTTCCGAAGAGCCTAAGGAATCAGAAGCCTCCCCATCAAGTACTAAAATACCAAAGACAATAAGAAATGAAGATGATGAAGCTTCGCAGCAGGCCAATGCTGCAAAAAGAGCTAGGGTTTCTGTGAGAGCTCGATGTGACACCCCCACGGTACTACTACACTCCACATGATTTTTTTTCTTCCCTCTCATATAAGAATTGCTTTTGTTAAAATACTTCTGCTTAATTTTTTTTTTTACAGATGATTGATGGATGCCAATGGAGAAAATACGGACAGAAGATTGCGAAAGGAAATCCATGCCCGCGAGCATACTACCGATGCACGGTTGCACCAGGATGCCCTGTTAGAAAGCAGGTTAAATCCTTGTTACAAATATGACATTCAAGTTCCTGTCACTACAATTGAACAGTTTTTTTTGAAGCTAATGTGTGAACTTTTCATATGATTTTTCAGGTGCAAAGATGTATTGATGACATGTCTATCTTGATCACCACCTATGAAGGAACCCACAACCACCCACTTCCAATGACAGCCACTTCCATGGCTTCCACCACCTCTGCCGCAGCTTCCATGTTATTGTCTGGCTCTTCGACATCTCAGCTTCCAGGTCTTGGTTCCAGTAATGGACTAGGTTTTGGTCTCTTTGATAATTCGAGACAACAACTTTACATGCCTAAGCTTTCCTCCTCCCCTTTGTTTCCCACGGTTACTCTAGACCTCACATCTTCTCCTTCCCCTTCATCAAACCAATACTGCACATTTCCTCCAAGTCTAAGCTTTTGTTCCTCAGAATCTAACACCAGTTTACCAACCAGTTGGGGCAATGTGTACCCCAGATTTGGGACGCAGTTTGACAGAAAGAACCAAGAGTGTTTCCAACCCAATCACCAAGCCTCTTCCCAGGTGTCCTTAACAGAGACATTGACCAAGGCAATCACATCAGACCCAAATTTCAAGTCAGTCATTGCTGTAGCGCTTTCATCTATGGTTGGAGGTGGTGCTGCAAGTTATGGAAGCCAAGGAATAGGGGAAAGATTAGGACGACACTTGACACAGAATGGGAAAGGCTACTCATCAAGCATTTTCAACAGCTTGTCATCTTCTGATTCTCAGAAGGGAAACTTGACGCTTCTCCAGCCTCCACCGCCATTTCCGGAGTCCAAGAGCACTACATCTTCCCCTGCCATCAGGGATAAAAGTATCTAAATTATGTGATCAGAAATTGAAATTCTGCTAGTTAGACAATCTCAGATGTTATTTTGTCAGACCCTCAATATGGACTATCAACCGAGTAAACTGTTGCTCAAATGCGTGGTCTAGATCAACAGTTTGACAACATCACATGTTAGATATGTCAAATTTACCAGTAGTTACTGTAATCAAAAGATGTAGGAGTTTATTCACAGGCTCACCCTGTTTCTGAAAATATGATTCAATCAATAATATTGCAGCACACTACCAACTGGCTGCTAGATACAAAGTATGACTGTTCAGAAAAAATAAATAAGCTCTGATGGGCATTCAGAAGACAAAGTTGAAACTTTGACAGTTTACTCTATCAACTAACCAGAGACATTATTTGACCAGGATCTATAAAATCAATATATTACAACCGCAGCGTGATCTGTAAGAAGGAAAAAACTACCAGTATCGATAAAAAAATGGGTCTTCCTCCACTCCAATACTTTGATAACTCATAAGATGGCCTCTTTGAAGCCAATGCACCACATTATTTCATTTTCATATTCCAACAGCTTCCTCTACCTCATTATGTTCCTCACCGCGAAGGCTAGCCAAAGTAATATTTTTCTGTAAAATCCTGAAGGGTGGCTCCAACAATAAGCCACATAAACTATAGGCCTACAAGTATGAGTATCCACATGCAAGTGTGCCACCAAAATGAAACCTTGTAAGTTTGTAACTAATTCACTAACCCATGAAATTAGAAATATTTGAAAACTTCCTCTCATGCTACCAAATTTTTTGGAATGAAAGACATAATTAACTCAGTCAGACAAAAATTCTAGTAAATGCTACTGGTGCAATAGATAATTTTGACAACATACAAATGCAAAAGGAACATACAGTAAGAATCAGTCTGTTACCATCGGCTATTCAGATTGTTTCCTATGAACTCTTTAGTAGTTCGTGAAATGCCTCCTGAGGTATATCTATAGAACCAACACGCTTCATTCGCTTCTTCCCTTCCTTTTGCTTGTCTAATAGCTTCCTCTTTCGAGAAACATCACCACCATAACACTTGGCAAGAACATTTTTTCTCATAGCAGAAATCCTAAGACAAAACATAGAGAAGTTTAGCTCAACAGTATATGTTTGAATAGTTGTAGCATGAGAAGCAGAAATTTTAAATAATACTCACGTCTCCCTTGCAACAACCTTTGTTCCAATTGCAGCTTGTATAGTTATCTCAAACATTTGCCTGCTCAAAATCAAATATCTCGTCATACTGGGAAAAGGAACAAAGATGGAAGAAATTACAATTCAGTATAGCTCAGCATACCTGTCTATATATTTCTTCAGCTTCTCCACCAGCTCACGACCAATACGTTGCGCCTTCAAATTATGAACAATAGTTGCCATAGCATCGACTGGTTGTCCATTCAGAAGGATATCAAGTTTGACCATATCAGATTGCTGATATCTGTTGTATTTCAGAAAATATCAGAGGGAATGAAAGGAGTTTGCAGTTACAATAGAAAAAATAACAATTCTTCCTAGCTAAGCAACTGCAGAGATGAAACCATGAACTGCTGCCCAGTATCAGCCAAGATAAACATCACTATAGCAATACAAATGCAAGACGGTTCTGGTTTTTCCTTTCAGTTTCAAGTTTAAACCATCAACTTACAAGAGGAATTGCTCTACTTATGCATTTAATAGTAGTATGCTACTCATTCTGATTATGCTGACTTAAAAAGTTGCAGCACCAATTTATCAGATACCAATCAACAGTTGAATCCCTTTGCTTGGCACTAGTATATTATCCTTATCTTGACTGGTGGGTTTTTCTAGTAGATGTGTGGTGTGTGAATGAGAGAGTTGAAACTTACTCTGAGTCCTCATAATCAAATGTTGCATATCCGGATGTAATACTCTTCAATTCATTGTAAAAGTCGACAACAATCTCCCTCAAAGGCAAGCGGTACTTCATGAAGGCTCGTTGACTGCATAGATCAGATTACAATATATCAATCAAAGACAAGCAGAAAGAACAAATAAACTATATGAGTAGGTAAGGTAACATCTCGAACCAACACATGTCCATTAATACACACAATTTAGATCTTACGAGCATGAAATCCATGCTCACCAAACTTTGGATCAAAATGTAACAGCTGATAACAAAATTCTGTTGAAGTAATATTCTTTTTATAACTAAATGTTAGCAGCTGGACTTTGATTCAATGGTTGGTGAGGCAGGAGACAATAAAGCAAGATGCTTGAAGCGAAAATATATATGTATATATAAAGGTAGGGATATTTTCATCTTTCAATTCGACATTTCATAAAAATTACCTGTCTATGAAAGTATACTCCAACTGCTGACCTCTCCGCTCAGAGCAGAGTGTGATTACAGCCCCCACATACCTTCAATTGGACAACAAATTAACTTTGGAGTCTGCTGTATGAATAACTGCCTCCCAGGGTGGAGAGGGAAAAAAGACATGCTGAGGGTGTGCGAGAGCTTACTCACTAGGAATAATGATAGTAGCTAGAACTGTAGGTTCCCAACAGGCTGTTACTTGTTTCTTGGAGTTTGCAACCAATGCGGCAGGATTCTGAACTTCTACTTTGCTAGAACAGAACCAATATCATGTTTGGTAAAACCATATGAATGAAAATTTTACAAAAAATAGCATGTAACACATACCTCCCATCAGAATACTCATAAATATAGGGAACAGTTGGAATGGTAGAAATTACATGAGCTCCATGTTCCTGTCATCCACATCATTTGTAAGTGAATATAAGTGAAAGTTAAATATGCAATCAATAAGTTCAATGAATTTCTTTCTCTTCAAGAAAATACTTTTGGATGAAAAATATCATAAAATTTCCATTCTGGTGTATTAAGAAAAGTTTTTTTTTTTTTTTTGACACAAGGTAGGAACATTAGACCTCTTAATTGTATCTTTTTCATACAGAAGCGATTCCTTCATTAAGAAAAGCTCTTTAAAATATCCCTAGAATAACTATTTGGTTACCTGTTCAAGTCGCTGGTGAAAAACATCCATGTGAAGTAAACCTAAGAAACCACACCTGCAGTTCAACAAGTTAGTCGTCATAACATTTAAAATATATCGAAATCTTGAATATCAATCATGGTAGACACAAATGCCTTCATTTTTGCAGGTGCAAAACGGTTTAACTGGTTTAGTAGTAAGTTACATACCTAAAACCCAGACCTAGTGCCGTGCTACTCTCTCTAGTAACAGACACACTAGCATCATTGCAGGTCAGTCTCTCAATTGCATGGTTAAGTGCCTCAAAATCAGATCCATCAGCAGGGTAAAGACCCGAAAACACCATATGTTTTGCAGGCTTGAACCCTACAATTTGAAGACCATCAGGAGCTGGATGATAGAATACCTTAACCACAAATTATTAATAGATATACAAGTACCTGACAGGGGCTGGACGATGGTTTTATTATGATGAAGTGTGTCCCCAATACGTGCCTCTTTGGTCGAACGCATGCCACTCACAACATACCCAACTTGTCCAGTATGAAGGACTCCTGTGGAAGTAAGCTCTGGGTGCATGATTCCAACATCCAAAATGTCATAAGCTTGGCCAGTTGCTGCAGATGCAATTTTGTCCCCCTTGCGCAGCATCCCATCAACTACAGCAACATGGCATATAACTCCCTTATATTCATCATAATATGAATCCAACAAAAGCATCCGCAAAGGCAAATCACTCTTCCCAGGAGGAGGTGGTATGCGTTCTATGACTGCGGGAAGGACATGCTCAAGACCCTGTCCTGTTTTCGCAGATGTTAAAAGAGCATCACTTGCGTCCAGATCAAACATTGATTTAAGTTGAGCTTTGACACGTTCCGGATCAGCAGTCGGCTGGTCAATCTTGTTGATAACAGGTATTATCGCCAAGTTAGACTCGAACGCAAGATAAAAGTTTGCCACAGTTTGCGCTTGAACACCCTGAGCTGCATCAACAACCAAAAGCGCACCTTGGCAAGCGGCCAGTGATCTCGATACCTCATAGCTAAAGTCCACATGTCCCGGTGTGTCAATCAGATTCAGTAGAAAACTCGGTTCTCCACTGCCTCCAACCTTATCCCCACCATGAAAATTGTGCTTGTGGAACATGGTAGCTGTCTGCGCCTTTACAGTAATCCCCCTTTCTCTCTCCACCTACAACAACCCAAATCAAAATCCGCATTCAAAACACAACTACATTTTCTATTTCTTCATAATAAAATAGCTTCGTTCCTAAACCATTCTAAGAACATCAAGATCTTAATATACCAAGTAAACCACACTAACAAAATGACATATCTTCAAGTCATAAACTTTATGCATAGATTATCCCCAAAAACACAACACTATTCAGCTAAGAAAACCAAACCCATTAACAAAGCAACAACCTTTCTTCCTCTAAACATCAGAAAACAATGATCAAAGTTTCATATACCTGCAACTTGTCAAGGTACTGAGGCTGACCATGGCCTCTCTTAATGGTCCCAGTGAGCTCCAGGAGCCTATCAGCGAGAGTAGACTTGCCGTGATCGACATGCGCGATGATGGAGAAGTTTCTGATCCTCTCAGTTGGGTACTGGCTCAAATCCACGGCGTCTTTGCTGTTCTGTTTTGAATGGGAGCAAAAAGTTTGGCTGAATCTGAAGCCAGAGCCAATTGGGTTGCGTCGTAAATGAGAAGAAGAAGAAGATAAAGGGTTTAAGTGGGTTTGGAGTAAAGAAAGGTTCTTTGGTGGTTTCAGGGTTTTAGAGGCTCTGCTCAGAAAACCCATCTCGGGGTTTAACGACAACTGAGACTACGGCGGAAGCTTTATTCATTTCTGTTTTGGATGGAGATGTTTTAAACGCCGTCGTTTTGATTTGGGCTGGCCTTTTTGATTTTGCACTGAAGGGACGAAAAGTCATTATTATTCCTGGATACCCAACCTATTTACGGATAAGTTTCCGGCAGTTTCCGCAACCTTCCTGCCGTTTACCACCGTTTTAGGCCATACCAATGCGTACCCGGTTCCCTGTAGATTAAGAATCTGTTTCCGAAAACACCAGAAACGCTTCGAAAACGGCTGGGAAGGTAGCTAATGGGTCAAATTTCCCTCCTTATTTGGAGGAGAATGTCATATGGTTTACTACATGTGAAAAACCTTTCGGTGAAGCCTCAAGACCCATTCAATTAACCAAGAGGCAAGATGCTATATGAATAGCAAAATTGGTGGTGTGTATATGTTAAAATACAAGAGAGAGCCTATATGTACGTATAGGCTTGTAGGTGACTGAAATGTTTGACAAAAAGAATGGAGATGCATGCATTGATGGTGCATACAAACATTGAAGCTTGAATTAATGAAGAAGTTTGAATTCTCTTTCTTGTGCATAGACGTGAAGGATTTGCATGGGAAATGCATGAAGAAGTTTGCCTATATAAAGGCATGAGCAATGGTGCAATTGGTGTACCGGTGAGTTCATCTTATGTTATACAAGAGTGTGAGATAGAGAGAAAACTCCAAGTCGAGAGTTTGTGTGTGTAGCAAAACAAAGTGAGTGTGAAAATGTATCCCTTAAAGTGTGAGTCTTGAAATAGTGTTTCTCTTGCTGTAACATTTATTCGTATAGTGGATGTTATTTGTTGTTGTTGCCCCGTAGATGTAGGCACTTTGCCGAACCACGTTAATTTTCGGTGTTCTTTATCATCTTCTTTCCGCCATATTTTACATTTGTGGTTGTGATTCTACAGTTTATTTGCCGAACCACGTTAATTTTCGGTGTTCTTTATCATCTTCTTTCCGCCATATTTTACATTTGTGGTTGTGATTCTACAGTTTATTTTCCGCATAACCCAAAAGTAGTTGTATCATGGTGTCGAATGTGTGGATAATAGTAATCCGAATATGAGAATTGCTTGATCCTTTGTTTGTGCAAAATATAGGGGATTGAGCGGATTGTAAGTCACAGTCATTGCAACTGTGATTCATCTCAGCATTTCTTATTATGCTTCGTTTAGCCATTCTCTATTGGTTTGCTTTTATTGATCTGCAAAGCGCTTTCGATGCGTGTGCTTAGTTCTTGTCACATTGCATTTTCTCCTGCACTTTGAAGACGGTAGCTTTTCCACTTGCATTGTTCTATTTCTCTTTCATTTACCAGGATATCATTTCTAGTGAAGCTATTTGAGGTATGAAACCACTGGAAATGAATATGATAGCTATATATTATATTGGATAATGCTTTTATTTCTGTGATGTCAAACACTGTGCACCTTGTGGAGTGGTGGTATTACCGTGTATTAGGAACTTCTGAAGATTCTTTGTTCTCAGTATTAGTAGATCATATATCTAAGAGAAAAGATACATATTGCACCGATCCGAGGGGATATTCATTCTCATTCTTCCTTGTTTGTTTTCTTGCTTCTCTTGTCTTCAAAAGAGTACTGAAGAGTTTGAGACACTAATATTACCAACACAAAAAATTTAAAGAAGACCAAATTCTTACATGAAAGCTAGCTAGCTAGTAAGGATTTGGTGTGAACCAAGCACTAGGTTGTATCGCCCACAAAAGACGAGGATAATGCCGGAGAGAAGTCATAGGTTTGAAGCTCCTATCTGTCAAAGAAAACACCCCAAAGTTGTGTGCATAATCATATCTTCTCCGTAAAACAAAATAGATACAGTTTCTTTCAAGTGTTTTATCATGACAAGTGATAAATTTGTTGTTGAGCGTGGCCATAAACAATGCCCGATCACCAAGGTCATTAATCTCTACCCACTTATTATTATTCTCTAACTTTAACACTCGCAATGATCTTTGGTAGTTCGGACGACATAGACCATCATGCCACAAAACCATAAACAGGTCCTTTGATTCACAACATTTTGCCAAGTAACATGTCCGGTAGTAGGTTCCGCCATCAACTATGCTGTTAATGTTGGGGTGAAGAGTAACCAACCTTTGTGATGTGTAGGCATGTGTGTCTAAATGGATGTCAAACACCATCACATACTCTAATGCTTCTCTACCTAGCGCATATAATTTCCCATCAAGTATTTCTATCTCCCAAAATTCAAGAGCTTTCTCTGCCTTAATCAAGGTCCATGATCTATCAGTGGGCGTGCAAAAGGCCAAACAACCTTCTTGTCTGAAGTGAAGGCAACTCACATAACACTCTGTTGTCGTTGGTACTGAAGAGGCTACCACTTTTACTTCCGGGAAACTGCCGCGGCTGGGATGATGTGTTGGGAGCTTAACTCGAGCACCTGATACTGGATTCCAGAAGAAGAACCTCTCAACATATGATCTACTTGTGGTTATGATCAGCCATCCCTCAACTGATCCAACACAATAACAATTTGCGGGAGGATCGGTTTTTATTTTCCAAATTTTCGGATGGCTTACAATACGCAAGTAGTTATCATCATCTTTTTTGATGTAGGATGCAAGCATGTCGCTTCCTAGTCTAGAACTGGTCACAAGCCTTGGGAGTTGATGATGGGCAGCAGGAAGCCAAAGCTTGCTGTCAATTGCGGCTCGCCAACTACGGCTTACCTCACGACAATTCAGATAATCCGACAGGGGAAGTCGCTGCAGAATCAATTGCATGACGTCATCTGGGAATTGTTCGAACCAACCTCCTCCTCCATCGTCTTCTGACTTGTATCGTTTTCTAGTGAAAAACTTGCGGCGTATCAAATCACGACACCATATCAACTTGCTTGAAAGGCTCCAACGTCTGCTCAACATCTTCATTATCACGGCATATGTAAGTACCTACAATCAAGAAGAAACATATTACATATATATATAATTTCAAAGGGTTAAGAGTTTGAAATCTTAGCTTGAATGGCATGGGACTCCTCTTGAAATATGGACTCCATATATGTAACGAAGACTGGTTTATCTTCCGCCGACTTAAGACGGAAGTTCTGAAGGCTCCCCATTACATTACTGCTTCTTTCCTACTCAAACCATTCTCCGCTCCAAACTACTTTTTCATGTCCAGTTGATTTCTTTTATGACGGAGATGATTAGAATTTAGACGTCGTCGTTTTGGTTTGGGCTGGACAGTCCAGTTGTTTATTCGTGATGGCCCCCGAACCCGATTCTGAAAGCTGTTCTTTTTGGTTCAACTAGTTGATAGGTAAAGCTCTCTCCCAAGTGCCAAGTTCAATTGAAGAATGAAGAAAAAGGTGTTCTCTTTAAATTGTTGTTTGATCTTGATTTATAGTGTGTCTATTGCATTGCATGTAAAAACGGTTCAGTTACAGTCAAGCTCTGTTGATACTGTAGTATATGTTGTTGATTTTGATCATACATGCATTTTCTAATTTGGGTGTTTCTTTTTCTGTTCAAGAATCTATTATGGTTTACTTAGCTTCAAGAATCTGCATGGGTTTCTTTCTGGCAAGAAACTTTGTTCAATATGGTACATGAATTTTTGTTCTTTAATCTTTATCAATGATATGTATGGATTTGTATGATCACTGCAAATTGGTGATCACAAAAGGCATCATAACCCCCAATGCTGCTGTGCTGCTAGCACTTCTTAGTGGGCATTTGGGCAGCAGAAGACCTAAATTTCATTCTGCATTCAGGGGATCTTTAATTATTGTGGTCTCGAAATATGAGCATTACAGTAATCTGCATATGAGAATTGCTGGATTCTTTGTTGTGCAAATTATTTCTTATCATACTTCGTTTAGCCATTCTCCAAATGGTGAACCTTTTCCTTGTTTGAGTGCCAGACAGTTCAATTTTGTTGATGCACTTTCAGCATGCTTAGTTCTTGTGTTGTGATAGCATTACGTTTTTCCCCGCAGCAAGTTGAATCTGGTAGCTTTCCGCACTTGCATTGTTCTAATCCTTCTTCCATTTACCAGGATGTCAATTCTGGTGAAGCTATATTTGAGGTATCGATCAAACCATTATAAATGATATGTGATATTGGATGCTATTTTTTTCTGTGATATCAGACTTGTGGTATTAGGAACTTCAGAAGATTTACTATTCTCATTGTTAGTAGATCATTTATCTAAGAGATAAGATACATGTTGCACTGAGGGGATATTTGTAGTTGTTAAACACAGAAGGCATAGAACGAGGTTCCAGCTGTGTAATTTGGGTTAACAAATCCATTAAAGACCTTGTAACCATTTCCGAGGTAGATGCATCCGTTGCTTACCGATATCCCCCCATACACAGTTGCTCCTGTATCATACGACCACAAAATCTTTCCTGTCTTGGCATTCATTGCATATATTGGTCCTTCTTTGTAAGTAGAGCCACCAAAAACAACACCATTAGCCACAGTAACTGCAGCCGGGGAGGTAGCATCATTAGCATTGGCCGTGGACCATAAGATATTGCCGCTGCGCGCCTCCATTGCTACCCATCCACCAGCAATTGTAGTGTTCTGGGATGGTTTTAGGGTGAAGTTCTTATGTTGGCTATTGGCAATGTTAGTATAGACCCTCTTTTCATCAGTGGCTGCACCCCACATGGCTCCTCCTCCTAGACCTCCTGGTCCAGCTTCCTGTGTATCAAAGCACGTTTAGTAATTCATATAGAAATAAGGCCAATTTCAGTTAATCCAATAGTTCAAGTAGGAAACTAACCGTAGACCACACTATGCTACCAGTATCTCGATCTAGAGCCCATGCAAACCCACTTTTCTGAACAGCAACTACAATGTCTTTCTTAGTCCCATTAATTTTTGTGGTAAGCATCATTGGTGCTTCCCCAAAATCTGCGTCTGGACTTGGACCGGGTGGGCACCTTGGGTCCAAATGTCGATGGCATGCACCAAACCATAAGTCATAGCCTCCCAGCTGCTTGTACCATTTGATTTTTCCAGTGTCTAAATCAAGAGCTACAATAGACTCGGAGTGGTTGTCAGGCTCAATGCAGGCATCTGGTTGTGAAGGTATGGTTTGATTGTTTTCCCTCTCCTGGCATTCAATTATATGCGAAGGAGCTGAATACAGGTTGGAAGTGGCAATGTAGACAAGGTTACGCTTCACATCAATAGAAGGACTACTTCCCCAGATTGCTGCACCAGCATACTCCCCAAACTTGCCAAAGTTGTCTGGTAGCATGTAGGTCTGCCACAAGATTGCTCCTGTTCTGACATCTAATTTAAGAAAGCTCCCACGAAATGTGCAGCACAGATCGATTGTCAGGCCTTCTTCTAGCGACGATGTTCCAACATAATATCCCCTTTCAAAAGGTAGATACAGTAGTTAGATTCTATGAATTGTAATTTGGTACTACTGATCGTGTACCAGCATTACCATTATAAATGCAGTATTATTAGCATGAAATAGACATGTGATATGTATATGCAGTAAGAGTAGTACAATCTTCTTCAGTTTTCACACTAAACAAATCTGGTGTCTTGAAAGGATCTAAACCTTGCCATATAATTAAACAAAGACCTGGCCTGTATGTTGAGTTTCACAGAAGTCTAACACCTATGTTGATAGTATACAGAAACTACAATATAATTAATCAAAAACATGGTTTACAGCAAGCCATTTGGCAGATTATTGATTACTTAATATATCAAGTTGCCATAAAAGATTCTCATAATTCTACAGAAGCAGGCATAAGTAGCCTTGAACCACATGGTGTTCCTTATCTTGTTCCTAACTTAAACTTGTTTTGAAGCAACACCATTGACTTACTAATGAGTTTACTAGCACTGCATAAGCTACAGGGTTGAACATTTAAACCATACTTTCAAAAAATTTCTTATCCCAAAGTTGAATTTAAGAATCAAAAGTGCAAATCATAGCTGAGAAGTTGAAGACTAACCCTTTGTTATAGGTTCCAGACATGGTGACAAAGGCTCTGGTGTGGTTATCAACCCTGGTAGACCAGACGAGCTTCCCATTGGACCTTTTAACAGCAATGACGAAAGCAGGACCATAGATTCCACAAATGAGCAGGTCACCGGCGATTGTTGGGGTTGATCTTGTCACTGTGGAGTTGACATTGATAATGAAGCCAGTGTTATTGAAGCCTGTCAACTCTTGCACATTCTTCTTCCAGACGAGAGATCCATCAGATTGTTTAACAGCGTAAAGATATCCATTCCAGCTTGGGAAGTAGAGAATGCCATCAGCAATGGCTGGTGTTACAGTTATGTCACCTCCCACAGAGAATTTCCACTTCACACTGAGATTGGAAACTGTTGCAGGGCTTATCTTCTTCTCCGTGTTAGCATATCTTCTGTTATACAAGTCTCCTCCATGGTTCGGCCAATCTAGAGTACTAGGCTTGTATTTCTCTGCAGAAGGCCACTGGAAACAACCAAGTCAATAACAATTTGTGAACAAACCAGCAGGTAATGAACAAATTAATGAAAGGGTGATAGAGAGGCTTACAATATTGAAACCTGAGCTTGGTGCCATAGCTATACAGAACATACATAGAGAAAGGATAGAAGTAGGACTGCAGAATCCTAGAGGCGCCATTCCAGTGAAAGCTCAAACTGGTTACACTGGATGGTTGGGCTTATCCTGCGTATTTATACAAGTATAGTTTTGCTGTTATACTATATTGATGCATTACATTTATCAGTCACGAGATGATATTATATTAGTAATCATACTTCTTATAGACATAAGATACGTCATACATGTAGAGCTGCATTACATCAACAAGTAGCCATTCGAGTTGGTGAATGCTAAAATACCTCATTTTACATATACAGTAATCGAAGTTTATTCATTTGGTTTTACGTATATGTTGTAATCTGCAGATGCTTTAGAGTTGCTTATGCGACACAGAAGGCGAACAGCGAGGTTCCAGCAGTATAGGGGAATCTATATCCATTGCCAATGTAAACGCAGCCATTGCTTATAGACATGCCACCATACACGGTTGCTCCGGTGACATAGGACCACAAGATTTTACCAGTTTTGGCGTCCATTGCGTATATAGTTCCTTGCGGGTTTGTGGATCCGCCAAACAGGACACCATTAGCCACACTAACTGGTCCAGACGCAGTTGCATTACTGGGATTTGCCATTGACCATAGGATTTTGCCACTGCAAGGGTCCATTGCCACCCATCCACCCGAAGTTGTTATCTTGCTAGATGGCTTGAGAGTGAAGTTATTGGCACCAGAATTAGCAATGTTCGTGTACACCCTTCTCTCATCAGTAGCTGCCCCCCATGTTCCTCCTCCACCAGTGCCACCAGGCCCAGCTTCCTATGTCGATTGTATCGTTAATTAATAATTTAATAACATGTTACGCATCACCTATAATTAATTAATTTTAGTTAGTACTTTAGTAAATTAAGGTTACATACCGTAGACCACACAAGACGGCCATTATTCCGATTTAGAGCCCATGCAAACCCACTTTTCTGAACGGCAACAACTATATCTAGCCAGCTCCCATTGACTTGTGCACTAAGCATCATAGGTGCTTCCCCAAAATCAGCATCCACATTAGGTCCAGGAGGGCAAGTCGAAGCATTAAGCTGACACTGCACAAACCATACATCATAGCCACCCAACTGCCGGTACCATTTGATATTACCAGAGTCCAAATCAAGTGCCAGGATTGAATTGCCATGGTTTTGAGGCTCGACGCAGGCATCGGACTGAGTAGGAACGGTTGAATTGTTCTGATTTTCTTGACATCGACTCACATTTTCCGGGACCGAATACGTATTTCCGGTAGCAATATAGACATGTTTTCTGAGGACATCAATTGATGGACTACTTCCCCATATTGCAGCTCCGGAATACTGTCCCAAGTTTCCATGATTGTCCGGCAACATGAAGGTCTGCCATAAGATGAAGCCGGTTTTAACGTCTAATTTGGCAAGGCTGCCCCGGAAGGTACAACATTTCTCAACGCTGACAGTTTCTTCTAGCGATGACGTTCCAATATAAATACTCCTGCGTAAATTTGAGTGCATATATGAACGTAACAGATCAGTTATCACAATATTTCTATCATTTTCTTTCTTGTGATTGTACACAGAAAACGTCGTATTCCAATCATATTTAAGTAATAGTACTATGGAATGATATAATTCGAAAAACTATAGATGTTTGATCCGATCCTTCATTTTGTATCCATTTCTTCGTCAGCAACATTTCAATACAATATTTGGATCGAAATCAATTATGATATCCCTACCAATTATTGTTTGGTAGTTTTTTGACTCCGCAACGTTATGTCATGATCAGATTATTCCCTGTTTTAAAAACATACGATATAGCTTATTGGTATGTAGTTTTACTGCAGCAAAGAAATAGATGATCTTGGTAATAGTTAGATTAATTTTTTATGACCAACCACTATCTATTTCGTTATAATTGGACTAAACACTTCAAGAATCCAATGTTTTATAGAAATGATCTCTAAAATGTGATTTTGAAGATAAATACTTCAGCATACAGAACAATGCAAAGTGTTGAAGAGTTTGGACATGCCATTTGTTTTGAGCAAGTAAAATATGAAAATTATACTAACCCTTTGTAGTAAGTTCCGGACATGGTAATAAGACTTGCAGGATGTCTATCAAGAAACGTTGACCAAACGAGCCTCCCAGTTGAACGTTCAACGGCAACAACAACCGCAGGTGCATAGAGTCCAAAGATTAGGAGGTCACCACGATCACCAGCAATCGTCGGAGTTGATCTTGATATTGTGGTGTTGACGGCGTAGACAAAACCAGTCGTGTTAAGGCCGGTCAACGTTAGCAAGTTCTTTTTCCAAACGAGTGACCCATCGGAAGCCCTAACGGCGTAGATGTAGCCGTTCCAGCTCGGAAAGTAGAGGCTGTTGTCATAAATTGCCGGCGTTGCAGTTATATGATCCCCTGCGTAAAACTTCCACTTCAGGCGGAGTTTCGAAACCGTTTTGGGGCTGATCTTGGTCTCCTTGAAGGCGTATCTTCTGTTGAACAAATCTCCACCGTGGTTTTCCCAGTTCTGTGTTGTGATATAACCATTTCTATCTGCGGCTGTGGGTTTGGGAGTAAGTAGTAGACACAAGGAAAATAGAGAAGGGACTAAAAGATAGTGGTAGAATCTTAAAGCTGCCATGTTAATGCAATGTAGGCTATACTACATGAAGAACAAAGGATCGAGTAGTTGGTTCTCTTTCACTATGTATATAGGGAGAGGTATGCGTATATTTATATGCAACTATAAGATGCAGGCGCTTGCATGAACTAGCAGCTGGATCATGAATCATCATGTCGAAGGAGTCGTGTAGAATATAAAGGACCAATGGATACGGTATTAGTTGTATGGAAATTGGGTAACATATAATTGACTAAACCTCTCTCGAATATTTTGACTTCAAAGCTAGTTTTGTTCATTGACTTTCTATTTCTATTTTTATTGGAATAAAAGGATAAAGATAAGGAATCCCTAGTTATATATGGTTCCTTTAGATCTTTTGAGCTGAAAACTAGATAGGGTTCTTTATTCGTTTGGTAAATAATAAGCTAGCTAGTCCTCAGATCCGGTACATGTTAAGATCATGATAATTAAAGAATAATAGATAAGTTTGGTGTTATATATGGGCGCTGATCCTATAATATAGACATTGAAGATATTACTCTTGAAATCAAATTATGTTATATAGCCAATATAGGGTTAGGCATGAACAAATCAAGGAAAATGTACTTCATTTCTAGAATCCCAAATGAAAGAGACTTAATTAATTGCTTTTTGTCAATCCAGCCTAATTTATGGTCTTCAATAAGCGAGAAAACATGTCTCGTCTGATATTGTTCATATACGTTTATACACTCAAGCTATAGCTAGATGACATTTCCCTCGGTTTAAAGTACTAATTGCAAATATGACTATGATTTTGCACGCACCTTTATCAACCGCGAACATATTTACCTTATTATGCGTATATTGATAACATTATTTACATGGAGGTAATTAATTCATGTCAATCATGTGACACAGAAGGCAAATAGGGAGGTCCCGGCAGTAAACATTGGCATTGTAGCTCCAAAACCAACTTTATATCCACTGCCAACGTATATGCACCCATTGCTTATCGACATGCCACCGTACACGGTTGCTCCGGTTTCATACGACCACAGGATTTCACCAGTTCGGGTGTTCATTGCGTATACAGTTCCATTTGCATCTGTGGATCCGCCAAATAAGACTCCATTGGCGACGCTGACCGGTCCGGCAGAAAATGCATTGCTGGGATTAGCCGTCGACCACAGGACCTCTCCACTCCGGGGATCCATTGCAGCCCATCCACCGGAAGTTGTGACGTTGTTAGATGGTTTTAGAGTGAAGTTTTTGCCTCCGTTGTTGATTATGTTGGTGTACACCCTTTTCTTGTCTGTAGCTGCTCCCCATGATCCTCCTCCTAGAATCCCACCAGGACCAACTTCCTACAAATAGCAGATCGGATGGTTCATTTAGGATTTAGGGTAAAAGGCAAGAGTGTACTTAAACTTACAGTTGACCAAACAAGGGTGCCATTATTCCGATCAAGAGCCCAAGCAAACCCACTTTTCTGGACAGCAACAACTATATCTCGCTTGGTTCCATTGATATATGGTCTAAGCATCATCGGTGCTTCCCCAAAGTCAGCATCGACGTTCGGTCCAATAGGGCACACCGAAGTATTAAGGAAGCACTCTAGAAACCATACATCGTAGCCACCCAGCTGACGGTACCATTGGATTTCGCCAGTATCCATATCAAGAGCTAGGATTGAGTTGCCATGATTACCAGGCTCAACACACGCATCTGAATGAGTAGGTACGCTCGAATTAGTAGTATTCAACTGGTTCTCTTGGCATTGGCTTATATATTCAGGGACCGAGTACGTGTTCCCGGTAGCGATATATACATGCCTTCTATGGACGTCGATGGATGGACTACTTCCCCATATCGCCGCGCCGGAATACTGTCCCAACTTTCCGTGATTATCCGGCAGCATATAAGTTTGCCATAAAACGGCACCGGTTTTGACGTCTAATTTGGAAAAGCTTCCACGGAAAGTACAACATTCATCGGGGCTAAACCCTTCTTCTAGCGACGTCGTTCCAATGTATATGCTCCTGTAAAGTAACAACATTGACCTTATTGATATTAGAACGATTACGCTTACCAAAAAAAAAAAAAATATTAGAACGATATTATGTGAAGCAAGCTAATTAACAATAATTAGGAAAGGTCAACTATAATTTGTGATTGATGGAGAGTGACCTTACCCTTTGTAGTAAGTTGGGGACATGGTTATAGCACCTGCGGAGTGGCTATCTAGCCGGACCGACCACACGAGCTTCCCAGTTGATCGTTCCAGGGCAATAAGAACAGCAGGGCCATATATTCCAACAATCAAAAGCTCATCATTATCGCCGGCAATGGTTGGAGTTGATCTTGACACGATCCAATTAGGGGTAATAAATCCAGTCCAATTAAGCCCGGTTAATATTCCCAAATTATTTTCCCAAACTACAGACCCATCGGAAGCTTTGAGGGCGTAGAGATGTCCATTCCAGCTCGGAAAATAAAGCGTACCGTCGTAAATCGATGGAGTTACAGTTATGTCCTGGCCTGCTTTGAACTCCCACTTGAAGCGTAGTTTGGAAACTGTTTCAGGGCTGATCTTGGTTTCGTATTTGGCGTATCTTCTGTTACGCAAATCACCACCGTGGTTCAACCAGTTCTGTGTTACCTTGTGATTATGTCCATGCTGCTGAAACATAATATGATTATATGAAACAAGTTAATTACAGCATACGTACAAACCCTAACTGAGTTCTTTATGAGAAAAGAAAGAGATACTTGCATCATAATTATCTGCATTGGCTGTGGAAGCAAATAGACAAACGGTGAACAGAGAAAGGGCTAAGAGATTGTTGTAATGCCTAGCTGCCATGGATCTAAAAGCAAATGCGTAAGTACTCATCTCAAAGAGTCAGGAATATATAGAGGGATTAGGGTTGAATGGGATCTCTAAGTTGAATAATCTTGCTTGTTTATATATATAAAGTTGTTGTTTATATATAGAAATCGGTCACATTTGGTTGAATATATATCCAGATAATAAGATGAGGATGTTGCTTGTGGTTTATGTATGATCATAGACACTATATTTGAAAGAACAATCTTTGGTTATTTTTTTAGGGAAAATGCCCATCTGGTTATTTTTTATGTTGCTCAACTCAAGGAAACCAAGTCAAATAGGCGTAGAAGTGTGATCCCATCCATTAGGCTCGGTGTTCTTTTATTTTTGATGTTAAAAAGAGAATTTTGACAAATTGGAGAGTATGTCCGAAACAAATGAAGCAGATATACGTACCAAAATGGAAAAATGAAGTTCAGCTTTGATTAACAGTACGTAGGACATTGTTGAGCTGTGTTTTTTTTTTTTTACTCAATTTGCTTCCATCTTCAATAATATTCGAAGTGATGTGGACAGAGTTCGATATATATAGATGAGGATGTTGCTTGTGGTTTATGTATGATCATATATAGACACTATATTGTTACCGGCTTTGGAAGATGACAGTGTTGAACGAATTAGTCTATATATGCACGCATTTGTCGTCATGCATGATTGCAAAACTTAGGTTTGATTAATCGATTAATCTTTTTTTGGTGAGAAAGGAATTCATTAAAAAGGCCAAAGCCCAAAACAAAACACAAGCTAGCAAAACTGCAAAGCCCAAAGAGAAAGAAAAAGAAAAGAAAAACTGAAGCCTTTATCTCAGATTCTAAGAAAAGAGAAAGCAGGACATCAGTAACAAAAAATAGAGGAAACCAGAGATGGGTTCCAACTAAACTGCCACCAATGGTGGACATGACAAACCGTTGTTCCGGAGTACACTCAAGAGAGATGATGGTGGCCGGTTGACCCATCGGTTAAGACCCATTATCCTTTTTCCAAGCGAAGCTGCAGCATCTGCAACTTGGTTTGCTTCACGGGGAATCCAGTCCCAGGTAATGGAATTGAAAAATTCCTTTTTCCATTTGATATCATCAATAATCTGAGTAATCTTCCAATTCTTGCATGAGCTAGAAGAGTTGAGTTTTGTGATTATACTTAGAGAATCTGACTGAACAATTACATCTTTCAGTCCCATTTCCAAAGCAACATTAACTCCCAGCAGTATTGTCGTGTCTTCAGCAGCCTCTACAGAAGACATAAAGGCTTGCCCATGAGCCCCTCCGATACAATCTCCTTCATGGTTGCGGAGAGGTACTCCCAAACCCCCATTATTCTCATCAGACCAGGCCGCATCACAATTAATAGCAGTCACTCCCTCAGGAGGGTGAGTCCATTTCAAAACTTCATCGCTCTTTGTTTTCACATTTTCCTTAGAGCATGAGTTGATGAATTCAAAGGCTGACATGATTCCCTTTTGAAGCACACAAATAGGAGAAGGTGATTCATATTAATAAACGAAGCAGCATCTAGCTTTCCAGATTGACTAGCAAATAAAGCTAATCAAGGTACCGCACCAAACCTTGTCACTCTTAGTGCTGTGTTTCATAATAGAATCTTGCAGCCATTTGTCCAAAGTAGTAACCTTTCTCTTATCTATTCTCAGGCACAGAGGAGACCCATACCAAATTGGGTCAACCCAATGGCATAATAACAGGATGTGCTCAATTGACTCATCAAAAGCACCACAAAGAGGACAAACTAGGGATTGAGACAGTTTCCTGCGAAAAAGATTGGGAAAGGAGGCGACTGCACCATTCAAACACTTCCAGAGAAAACATTTGATTTTTGGTAAGGTTTTCAAACCCTAAAGCATTTTCCAACACTTTGCACTGATGATATGAGAAGTGTTGCTTGTGGAAGAACTTGATCCTGTAGTGAGATGACTATGAACACAATGATAACCACTTGAAACAGTACACTTGCCACTCTTAGATAAGGGCCATATCAACCTGTCATGCCCTATGCTAGGACCAATTGGAATAGAAAGAATTATGTTGACATCAATTGGGTTGAGTAGGTGTAGATTTGTATCCAAATTCCAAGACCTGTTTTCTCTGTCTATTAAATCACTGACCAGTGTTGGGGCATCATCTGGAATAGGAGCAAAAGTTTGTATACAACCTATATTGGGGAGGTGGTAACCACTGATCATTCCATAAATTTATAGATGAACCGTTATTAACATGCCAACACCCCATTTTTGTGACAAAATCTCTGGCTTCCAGGAGGCTAGACCATCCCCAAGAAGCTCGATACCCCTTCTTAGCATCTGAAAACCAACCTTAGGAAAATACCTCACCTTGAGAACTCTTGCCCACGTTGACTCTGGATTTTCAATAAGTCTCCAAGCCTACTTGGCTAGGAGAGCAAGATTAAAGTGATGAAGGTCACGGAAACCCAGCCCTCCTTCCTCCTTAGATTTGCAGAGATGCGACCAACTGCGCCAGTGAGTTTTATTTTTCCCATCTACAGAGCCCCACCAAAAATTGCCTAAAGCAGAATTGATATCGTCATAGACATTTTTAGGGAACTTGAAACATGTCATCGGAAAGGCAAGAACTGCTAAAACCATTGCCTTAACAAGCACAGTCTTCCCTGCTTGTGAAAGGGACTTCTCTTTCCACCCACTGATTTTTCTTGAAATTTTGTCCTTTATATAGCCCAGAGCTTGAGACTTAGATCGTCCCCAAAAAGTTGGGAGACCTAGGTACTTTTCAGGGTTCTCTGCGACCACTATATTTAGAAGGGAGCACATCAATAGCTGCATTTGTAGAGGGGTATTAGGAGAAAAGTAGATATTTGACTTCCTATAATTAATCATTTGTCCGGAGGCAGAGCAGAAATCTGAAAATAATAGGGAGAGCGGCTGGCAATTCTTTAGAGTGGCTCTCAGGAAAAAAAGGAAGTCATCAACGAAAAGAAGATGAGAGAGAGGTGGACAAGACCTCGCAAGTTTGACCCCCAAAATATTGCCATCACTTACTTCTTTAGTTAATCTGAGAGAGAGGACTTCACTTACAAGTAAGAAGAGATATGGAGATAAGGGATCACCTTGACGTAATCCTCGACTTGGGTAGAAAAAGTTTCCGGATTTCCAATTAAGACTATAGAGAATGAAACTGTTGTGACACAAGACATGATAAGATTGATCCACCTTCTATCAAAACCAAACCGAACCAATGTAGCTTCAAGAAAATCCCATTCAACACGGTCGTAAGCCTTGTTCATGTCGAGTTTCAATTCCAATCATGAACATCACCTTTTTTCAACCTCAAGTAGTGAAAGGCTTCATGTGCCAGCAAAATTTTATCCTGTATCAATCTTTCAAACACAAAGGCATTTTGGTTATGTGAGATGAGTGTCGGGAGGAGGGGTTTCAGTCGGTTGGCTAGGAGTTTGGCAAGGATTTTGTAGGAGTTATTGCACAAACTTATAGGCCGAAAGTGGGTGGTCTTTCCCGGATTCGGGATCTTGGGAATAAGCACTATATGTGTTTGGTTGATGCACTGTACCCTTACTCGACCATTAATGAAATCTACAGACGTAGCTGCCACAATATCATTCACAATCAACCAATACTTCCTATAGAACAACCCAGGAAAGCCATCGGGGCCTGGGGCTTTCAAAGCTCCCAACTGGAAAGCTGCATCTTGAACTTCATCCATAGAGAAAGGAGCCAATAAATCCCTATTCATCTCCATAGTAACAATCTGCTCTGTCCCAGAAAGAACATTGCCCCATTAACGCGGCCCAGAACTTGTAAAAATCATCTAAAACTGAGATTCAAATTCTGCCCGAATGCTAGCTTCCCCACTAGCCAACAATCACGGTCATCTTGGATCTTGAGAATTCTGTTGCGTTGCCTCCTGAAGATTGTAGTAAGATGAAAAAATCGAGTATTACGATCACCGGTAGTAAGCCAATTCACCCTTGACCGCTGGTGCCAGTATTGTTCCTCCCTCAACCATAGAGACCCAAGTCGATTCTTTAACTCCACTTGTTCAAAAGAAGATCTGAAAGGGGAAGGAGACTGTAATTCTTCTAAATCTAGTAGACAAGCTTGAATTTCTGAACGGGTATACCTGGGCAGTAGATTTTTACTCCAGGTCTTGAGACTCAATTTGCAAGCATGCAAATTAGTAATCCAGCCCTCGACATTTGTGATAAGAGAATGAGTCAACCAAGACTCCTTAACAATATGGAAAGCTTTAGGATCATCAGCCCAATAAGCTTCAAAGCGAAACACTGAATTTCTCCTCTCCATAATTGGGTCGGTGCAAAGCAAAAGGGGGTTATGGTCAGATCCAACCCTTGCCAAATGGGTTAAGCAAGTATGGGCTTGTGAAGGAGCCACTGCTCATTTGTATACCCGGTGGAATTCCAGGTACCCCAGAAATCCGACTTGTCTTCTCTATAGGGCGGCCCGTATAACCAAGTAATTCGAACAGGAGAATCAGCACCAGGAGCTTGGACCATTGTATCAATGTAGAACTTTGAAAAGTCAAAAACATTCACCTTATAGCCTGGCTGCCACCACAAACTTAAGCCCCCAGCAGTATCGATTGGATCAACCTTGTAACCCTTACTGTAACCTAGTTCCTTGCGAACTCCATCCACATTAATCAGTCTGCGTATAAAGCGTGTCTGGAGGAACAAATAAATCGTTTCCAATCTGGATTTAGCCGTATAATTTACTAGCAGGAACTGAGCAATTTAAGTAACAAATTGAATAATTAATCTAGAAAAGAAAGTTAGCAGGTTTCAATGGAGAAATTTCATGTAGGGACGGCATTTCCCTAAATTTTTGAGAAGGTATTTCCCTAATTATAAACATGATTTGACATTGATCGACTTGGTTGAACGTTTGCTGTTGAAGAAGCTGCAAGAGGAACACATGCTACATATTCATCAAAGCTGAAACTACAACTATAAGGGCAGAAAACTGATCAGCAAAAACATGGGTTTCCTTTCCTAGCTGTATGTTTTGTTTTTCTTTCAATTTCATGCAGAGGATAACAAGCTGAAGAGGAATTGGAGGCTGGGTGAAAGTTCATCCGAAAATATGCAAGTTTTTTCTTTAATCAATAAAATGCAAGATTAGAGAGTTGGATTATGTGAATGTCAGAACTCGTGTACATTATTTGAAAGATGGACAAAAATGTATGAAGTATCGTCTTTTATTGCTATAGTTGAACTCTCTCTTTTTGTTTGTGTATGGGTCGTTTCACAATTTGGGGTTGGGTCTTCATCAATAGCTAGCCAAGATTGGAAATCTGGAATTGGCGTGTTTGACTTGTAAAAGCTTTCCTGCATTATCTCAAAAATATTTTGTTGGGTTTAAGCTCTTTCATTTATGTGTAACCTAGTGTAAGTTCTCTCCTCTGATTGCAAATGTTACTTTTCTTGTTCATCCAAAACATTGTCAAGGCATTGGAAACCTCAAAGAATCTAAGATCATAGTCTAGCTTTGTCAATATGGCATGCTAGAAAGGAGAATCCCAGCTACCTTTCAATCTTTCATAGATGAATATGACATGCATACTTCACATTTTGTCGCAGCATTATCTGTATGAGCTAAATTAAGCACACGGGATATATCATCAGCTGTGATCGACCTCTCTCATATAAGATGCCAAATATTTTTGAATGATCATAAGAGTCAAGACAAAGGTCATCTTATTCAATCTTATCTCTCACATCATTGTTTGGAAAAGTGAGTTGTATTTGAAAAAAATAAAATAAAAAATGAGCCGTATACCATGAAGTATCATCATCTCTTAGGCCCCGCATGGCCGGGTCCACACTTTGAACTATGAAGTAAGAAGAATCTTAGCACATTGTATGCCTTATACCAAGTCAAACACTACCCAAGCGGCAAGCACCATAAGAGCTTAGCCACAATGAACAAAATGTGCCTGCTCTGACTTGTCTCTGTCTTTGGAGCCCTTTGCTGCTTCTCTTCTATAAGTTCCCTTTAAATTAGTGTTTCTGGTGTATTTTGGCCTCTTTCTTTTGTTGTTGATTAAGAAAATGGCCAACATTTCTGTGCTGCTTTGTTTGGTCATCACCATCCTAGTAGCTTCTGGGTTTGCTAATGGTTCTGGTTATGAACCAAAGGAGAAGATTGGTGTTTATGAGCTCAAGAAGGGTGATTTGTCTGTCAAATTCACCAATTGGGGTGCAACTATCATCTCCCTAATCCTGCCTGACAAAAATGGTTTGTTCTTAACATTTGTTTAGCTATTAGTTGTGGTTTTGCTTCACAGTTCTTTTCTTTTTATTTGAACTGATTATGTATTCTTTTGGTGAATTCAGGAAAGCTGGCTGATGTTGTTCTAGGATATGATTCAGTGAATGAATACAAGGTGAGTTTTTGCTCTCTTTCTCTTGTTACTTTTCTCCTTTCTTTGTTTTAGCATTCCTGTAGTTCATTGCATATTTACATTGTGTTCTAAAGCCTCAATAATAAAGCTTTTAACTTTTAGTTATGACGGATACATCCAGATGCATTGGCCAATTGTAATTCAAATTTGTTCTTTGTCCACTTTAACCTTCCGAAAATCTGATTAATTAGTTGGAGCACTGGGAGCTATATATAGAATATAAGTTCTGCATTTTCACTTTAACACTGCTATTCTGGAAATTTGTGATGGCACTGCTGAACATATGAGTTTTATCTCTTTTTCTTCCAACTGTTTTCTTTTATTTTTGTTTCTGCATCCTCTTGCTGTTATTCATTTACATATGTTCCAAAGTCTCCAATTTTACCTACCAAAAAAAAAATGCTTCTAGCTTTAGTTATGAGGAATCTACATCCACTGTTCTTTGTGTCTTTGTTAAGGGTAAAAATTCTAATTGGGTTCTTAGTTTAAGGTTGGTTCTTGTTCCATATAATTTTAATATATTATTAAATATGTTGGGGTCTGCGAGCTGTTTATGTTGTCTTTATGATCAACTTTGCTAGTCTGGATTGGAAGTTGTGATTAAAACAGTACTGAATATGATACATATGTAATTGTCAAGTTGCACCAAATTAGAATCCAATAAAACTAGTACTGTAGTAGTAGGCCATTGGTTAATTAAGTGTTGGGAAAGAAGCTGCAGATCAAGCATAGGGCCGGCATCTATGGAAATCTTTCTTCTCTACTTGATCTAAAGTAAAAGACTTTGTTCTTAAAGACTTGAAAAGTAAACTAAATTGACTAAGCCTTGCACAAGTTGACTAAACAAAAGACTTCCTCACAATTTCTTTGCAAATACAGAAAGAGATGATATATCTTTTTATGGCAATTCTGCAGAATGATACTTCATACATTGGTGCTATTGTTGGACGCGTTGCTAACAGAATCGGTGGCGCTCAATTTACTTTGAATGGAACTCATTACAAGCTAGTTGCTAATGAAGGGAAAAACATACTCCATGGTATGCATTAGACTTGTCTTAACTCGGAACATTTCCTTAACCCAAAAAATTGAGTATTATAAGACCTGCAATTTACCTTGTTGAATTGGTTAACTGAAATTTTCAGGTGGGCTTAGAGGATTCAGTGATGTAGTTTGGAAAGTGAAGAAGTATAAGAATGGAGGTCATACTCCTTCCATTGCCTTCACTTATCATAGCGCTGATGGGGAACAAGGTAATTGCTGGCTTAATTTGTATCACATTTATACTTTTATGTAAGCGCACACAAGAAATTCAAATATAAACTGTCACATTTTGATGTACAGGGTTTCCTGGAGATGTTATTGTCACTGTCACCTACACACTCCTTGGAGACAAACAATTGAGCATCAAAATGAAAGCTAAGGCGCTAAACAAGCCAACTCCGGTGAATCTAGCTCAGCACACTTACTGGAACCTTGGCGGCCACAACAGTGGTAATATTCTCTCCCAACACGTCCAGATCTTTGGATCCAAAATCACTCTGGTAGATAAAGGTCTCATCCCCACCGGAAAATTTGCATCCGTGAAAGGCACACCTTATGATTTCCTCAAGCCTCAAGTAGTTGGAAGCAGGATTGACAAGCTTAAGGCAACCAAAGGTTATGACATCAACTATGTGCTTGATGGCCCAGCTGGCAACAAGTTGAAGCGCGCCGCTGTGGTGCATGATAGCAAGTCAGGAAGGATGTTGGAGCTCTCAACAAATGCTCCCGGTATGCAGTTCTATACAAGCAACTATCTCCAGGATGTGAAGGGGAAAGGCGGGTGTGTATACCAACCACGTGCAGCATTGTGCTTGGAAACTCAGGGATTTCCGGATGCTGTGAACCACCCTAATTTCCCTTCAACAATTGTGACTCCAACAAAGTCCTACAAGCATTTTATGCTGTTCAAGTTTTCAACTACAGCTTAACCATATGTCCATATGACCATATCCCTCTGTTTCATGAGTTTCTTGATAAAAAGAGGAGCGTGCATTAACTATTTCATTGCAGTAGATGAGGAAATAAGCTTTAGATTTGCTTTTTGTTGTTCCACTTCTCGTAAAACTAGGCTCCAGCAATCAAATAAATACAAGGTTTGGAGTTGTTCTATTTGTAACACATCTGATCGAGTACTTTCCTTTTTTTGTTATTGATTGATACAACTCATACAAGCACTCGACTCAAGCCTCATTGTTAGCTTGTTACTTGAACAGCTACATCAAGTATCGCAGTTTAATTTTTTCACTTCGTTTGTCCCTATCCCATTTAGGAAAGACTCAAACCAACCCATAATGAACACCGACACGTCGTTCGTAGTCTTATCTTGAAACAAAGACACAGCTGATAATATCCCCATCGGAGAAGAACAGAGATGGCTTCTTTGGTCGGAATCTGCTGCTTCACTCCCCCAACGGGTTATTTACCGCGCCCTTAGCTTTCCCTCCAAAACCAAACAGTAAATATTTTATTTTAACCTTTCCTCTTTGCAGATAAATGGAGTAACATTTGCAGATTGATTTCTTCACATAATAGACACTCAATGGAAGCTAAGGCCACCCAGAACTCATCAGTCGCTTCTTCTTCTACGATGTCGTTTCGGAGCTCGAAGAAGACGGTGTGGGTTTGGACGGAGAGCAAGCAAGTCATGACGGCCGCCGTGGAGAGAGGCTGGAACACATTCGTGTTTCAAAGTCACAAACTTGCGGATGACTGGTCTTGTAAGTCAATTCAAGCTTTTAGAGTCTATATTGATCTGGGTTTTTGCTGTAAGTGTGAGATTTTGATAAAGATCAAAGCTTTATGTGGAATTGCGCTGCGGTACATAACTGCATAAATACATGTCAAAAACTCATAATCACTTCGGCTATGTTTTCTATTAACAATACTAAGTCAGTATAATGTAATTGATCATATCTCAAAATAATCCAAATATTCCATATTCCATATTTTAGAGCCTCCTCTATGAAGAAGGTGCAGGACGCAATTTCAAGTTCAAGGTATACACACACGTAAGAGCATATCTCGTATGGAAATAGAATTGAAGTCCATTCCACATATTCAATTTCGCTGCTAACAACACGGCCTTATCTATTGGTGATTATATAGGTATGTCGTTGATTATATTATTACTCAAGTAAATTTTCTTTCCCAGTAATTTATAAATTTTCACTCATAAAAGTGCAAATTCTTTTTTACTTTTTGAGAAGATAAAAGTGCAAATTCTAAACTTGATCAAAAACAATATTCTACCTAAACTTTCTAGACTGCGCAAGTTATCATTACATAAACGGTGATCAGTGGAGATATAAGTGGACAAAAGAAGCCTAGACAATACCATATATGAACGTGATGATACACAAATGCATTTTCGCTTAGCTTGGATACCTACTGTCTTCAAAGAAATGAGAAAACCTAATTACATAAACAAAAGCCTGAAAAGGTTTGGTGGACATTCTTTTGTTGTTTGTAACATTTGGTGGGAGCTTATTAGCCCCCAATCGGTATAAATTTCGGCACATTGGAGTTTTGGACAGCCCAGTTGCAAAAGGAAAGCCCGGACCAAAGAAACAAAACCCCTAATCCCCATACATAAAAGAGGAAAGTATAGCGGCCCGGTTTGTGGAAGTCTAAAACATCCCTTTTTTTTTTTTCTTTTTTTTTAAATACAGCATGCGTGTTTCTCTATGATCGTTGATGCTTCTAATTCGTCAATCATCCTTGGAGGCCGAAGAAGCCAAGGTTTGAAAACCCACCTCGCTTTTATAGCCATGCCATGTTTTCTTGATTTTCTGTATTCATTTTGGCTACTGCAGTCGATCTGGGTTTTGTGTAATGGGTAATGGGTTTTAGATGTTGATTAATGCCCACTAATTTAGTGGTTCTTGGCTGTTTCTAACTTGTAGATATGGTGCAGAAGGGATCAATGTTCAGGTTTGACTGTTTGAGGCGAACTTTGTTTTGGTTCTGTTAATGGGTTACGTTTTTATATAAATTTTGGTGCTTTGGTGATTCGTGGAGGCAGATATGTAGGAATGATTTGGTGCAGTTTTTACTTTAGCACTTTTGGTGTCACTGTCAATTGGGTGTTATTGCTTTGTCTGTTTGTTCTATTTCAAGTCTTCAATGAAGTCAATGCTTGCAAATGACTGCTGGTTTTATCATATTAGGGCGTTGTGTTAAGAAACCAAGTTACAATTATGGAATTGAGGCCGGTATGGTTTTAAACTTTCCATGTTAGATAGTTCTTGCTATATCTGCTGTTCGGATACTACATTTACGTTTGGATCTTTGTTTTTTAGGGGTGATTTCATGCCGGGATCATAGCAGCAAAATAAAATTTTGGCAGAGAAATATGAGTTTTAGAAATGGCAGTACCTTTTTCTTCACAAAATTTAGAGTCCAATGTCAACTTCTAACTTTCCGCTAAGAACATTTAGATGAGACTTTTGCATCCTCTAGAATATGTGTCAATGCAAGCTCATTGAGATTTCCTGTCTCTTGATAGTGTTTGAATCCATCATGGATTTGAACCAGTTATTACAATTGTGTGATGTCATTCTATGTCAAACTGGACACTTGCAGTATCTAACCCCAAATTTCAACACTTGCAGTATCCAACTCCACAGTTCAAAACCACAACAGAGAGGCATTGGGGGATTGTTCACTTGGTGCATTTAGAACAAAGTCCCATGGTGTAGCTTCAAATTTAAATTGATCATATGCTTATGAACCTGGGTCTCACACAAGTGCCGTACGTTAGAATAAATTGTAGTTGAAATTTTTCTTGGTTTCTCTGATATGATTTTGAGTTCAGTATACTCCCTTTTTTTTTGCGTTCATTAAACCCTGTTTTTTCATTACACATTTAAGCTTTGCTTGTACATCAGAATGAGCTGGGTCTTTTCATTTGTGTTGTTTTGGACAATTGCAATTCCTTTGTTACTCTAATTGCTGGAAGGTGAGATTCCTGCTGTTGATCCAAAACTAGCACTGGTCACTGGAACTTACGAAAACCTTTCTTCGAGACTCAAGAGGAGTTCGACCAAATTAAGTGATTATGAGGCTCTAATGACTAGTTGACATGGTCTGTTGTCGTTGAACTGACATTGTGAGATCATTCATGTTTAGACGGAAAGGGACATTCATTCGTGTTGGCTAAATGGACCCGTAGTCAGTGTTGTGGATGCTTTGTATGTTCACATACATTAAAGGCCATCGTGGTGGTGGACTGGTCACTGGTGGGTTGTGTCTAAGAGTCTGCATGTCGTTCCTTTTGAGCACCTCTTCCGGCAGAACGGGATGGCCAGAACTTTTCGTTCTTCATTTTCTGGATGCATTGAGTTTCAATAACACTGAAGATTGATGAATCATCTGGTTAATAAAAAAAATCTGTAACCTTCATTTAAAATATTTTTCTTTTAGCTGGGGTGAGCCAAATAGCAATAACCTCAGTCACCTTTGTTTCATTGATAACCAGAAAACACTATGATCCCGGTTTCAGGATAGCTGTCATAAGATGCTCATCTAAAGGACAAGTAAATCTAAAATAAGTTGTATAATTTCAATTTTTATTACATGTGGTTGAAATACATTTTTCCATCCTAATCTCTTGAAACAATCTCTTACGAGCTATTGTAGTAAGTGATTCAGCTAAGTTGGCATGCCATCTTATTGATTCTTTACTATTCACGAAGCCTAGTTGACAATAACATATCCCAAGTTCTGTTGCGACCCCCGAACTAGGAAGATTTCTCTAGGCCCGCTTGACATTCCGGTACTAAATTAGAGGAAATCACAAGAGGTCATTATGACATTCCACAACCAAAAAGAAGAATGCAATTACTACTATACTAGTTAGGTTCACTGAAGATAGAGATGGGAGGATGAAACCTCAATATCTAGAGAATGTTATTTTATTTTATTTTTTCAATAATTTCTACAATCAACATATTTCCAACAGTTGATCCACAAAGTTGATATAATATCACTTAAATCAGACTTGTAACAAAACTTGTATGGAGTCATAAAAGTTACAAATACTCTGTCAATGAGTTCCAATTCCAGTGACCATGACAATATCTAGAGACTTGAGGCTCATAAACCTCAAGATTATCTATTCTTTTAACATAATTAGTTGCTCAAGCATTGGTGACTGATTTCAGAAAACCAACCGAGATTTGACAACCGGAATACTCAGCACACTTAGATATTATAAACTCAGGATCTTGTAAACCACAAAGTCCCGGAAAAAAAAAAAAAAAACTGAAACAATACAATAAAAGAAGAATAAGAAGATAAAACCAAATCTCAAAGCACAAGTATGAGCGATTGTTAGAGATCAAAGCAAAAATACATGAAAGTGAGACAAAACCAAAGATACCAATAAATTATCTCCACAAATCTAAAAGAGAGGCAAACAGCAGTAGGACAATGATAAGTTTAATTCTTAACAACATAGACACTTCTAGAGGTTCTTATTCACATAACAGTTCTCTGCCCATCTAAAATACTGCTTGAATCAAGTAGTTAATCGCTACATAGTTAATCGCTACATCATAGTATGTCTTCAGGGATCAGACTTGCCATACAAGTGGGGACATATAAATAACAAGTGGTCCATGACCTTCACAAAGTTAAGGCTCATCATCTGATTCAGACTCTGAGTCTTCATCTAAGCATTCTTCATCATTACTCAATTTATATGCAAATCCCGCCCAGCTTCCCTTGGGGTGGCCATGATCCGACTCAAGGCAGTGATGGCAACATATTTCATAGCCCTCACCAACAACTGTGGTGTCAGGGTTTGGAACATCCTCCAAGTAGGGACATCTAATTGACATGTGGTCCCCGACCTTCATACAAACTTCACAAAGTTTAGGTTTTACATCAGGCTTACCTGTTTGTTTTTCTGGTGCCAATGTTAATAAAAAATTTGTTAGACAAGCAGCAGCAAAACTTGAACTGTATGGAGACATAAAAGTTACAAATACTCTGGCAATGAGTTCCAATTCCAGTGAACTTAATTAATATAACACAAGGCCCCTATTACATTTTCTTACCAAAAAATTGAAGTTCAAGCTTTTAAGTCATCATTTTTCTACAAACGACACATTTCAAATACAGTTGATACACAAAGCTTATATAGTATCACTTGCAGAAAACTAAGAAAACAAACTTGTAACAAAACTTGAACTGTATAAAAGTTACAAATATTCTGGCAATGAGTTCTAATTCCAGTGAACCTAATTAAGAAAACAAAAAAAAAATTAAGAAAACAAGAGGCCCCCGTTACATTTTCTTACCGCAAAATTCAAGTTCAAGCTTTTAAGTCATCAACCATTTTTCTACAAACAACATATTTCCAATACAGTTAATACACAAAAATTGTAAAATAGCACTTGCAGAAAACTAAGAAAATAAACTTGTAACAAGGACAAAAATAAAGTTGAAAATGGTACTCTGGCAACATACTCATTTTCCCCAAGAATCTTAACCTGATTGTATAAATTATTTATTTAAATAGAACCCACCAATCCAGAGCAGATAAAATAAATAAACAACAAAAAACATATAAGATTCAAGCTTAGATTCAGACTGCAAAATAAGGATCAAAAGCATACTTTCAGCTATCTCCAGTTTCCTAGCTGCCTCGGCTTCCTTGCATATCTTTCGAAATTCCTCTTCAGAAATAAACACCCTCTTTACGTATTCCTCGTAAGGCAATACAAGTAAATCTCCCTGCATTCTCCAGGTATCTAACAGACTCCTTGTGGATTCGGCTTCCCTTTCAGACAATTTATGGTTAGGATCGGTACCTGTTTGAAGAGAAGGAAACATCCATGTCACGGCCAAACTACATGATAGAAATTTCCTACCGCAATCATTACCAACCAAACTGAAACCCTAAACACAAATATATATAAATTTATATAAAACATACCATTGATGATCTTCACAAATATCTGTTGTAACTCTCGTTCCGAAATCTCAGATTTCCTAGAGGACTCATAGAGAAACTGTTTGAGTTCTTCTCCCGAAAGCCCTCGTTTCTTAGAGGAATCCTGTTTGATGTCATGACATCCGTCTACCCGCTTCGGGCTCCCGCATCCTGCCTCAGGCGGGGCATCCCTGGCGGAGCCGCCGATAGTAGGTTGGTAGCGCATCAGATCCATCGACCTGATTTCTCAGATCTAGTTTTTTTTTTTTGGGGAGAATTTGCAGATCTAGAATTGGGATTCGGCACGTTCTATATATAGCGGTGACAAACAAGGCCGGGTCTGGCCCGGGTCCGCAACTTGGCCCGAACAAATATGTGTTTTATTTTATTTTATTTTTTGCTTTCCTTGCCAGCTTTTTCAATTTTACGCCAGCCACACCGAATAGCTACAACTTCTTCAAAACTTTATGCTCTCCTCTGGCCATTTCGCCGGCGATTAATGCAGTCTTCTACAAATGTAAGAACTTCTTGAAGAAGGTAAAGCTCTCTCTCTCTCTCTCTCTCTCTCTCTCTCTCTCTCTCTCTCTCTCTCTCTCTTCTCTCCTCCCTCACCATCAATGTTGCCGCACAATTTCACTTTCTTCTTCAAATTCGTATAAACACACGTGTGATTCAGAAGCTTAAGTTTTAGATCGGTCGGACTTTCTCGCATCCGATCTCGGAAAGTTTATGGATTGGCTCTGGTATCAGCATTTGACTTGTGGATTGAAAGAGTTTAGATAATTGTTCAAGATTGAAACTTTGATTCAATCTAAAAAGCTTATGATTTGAATTGAATCGGGGATTTTGATGATTTGAATTGGATTGGATATGTTTTATATCTGGCATGGAGGTTGATTTTTGTTGCAGAAGGTACAGAGGTTGAAACTGAGAGTGAGGTTGAGACTTGAGAGAGATTTGATTGAGAGAACAGAGAGTGAGAGAGGACAAAGAGGAGGAGATGCCTCAGGTTTGGCTCTTCAGAACTTTTCACTGCTCGCCCTTGGATTGGTTATAGATGAGGTGGCAGCTTGGTATTGAAATCCAAGCAGATCTTAGCAAATCTCCTCAAGCAGAGAAGCCAAGTCCTATGGTAAGACCGTAAGAGTATAATTTTGATCCAAACAATATCGACAAAAGGGCGTTTTCCTCTAATACTAACAGAAAATAAGAATCCTGATTTCATGATAAGTTTAATAAGATAAACACAATAACACACAATAAGATAAGATAAAGTGGCAAATGACATGGAATTAATAATTTGAGTGTATTTATTTAGAACAAGAAATAATCAATCTTCCAACACAAAAAAAATAAAATCAATCAATCCAGAAAAACTGCCATTAATTAACAAAACAATAAAACCGAAACTGGAGAACATGATTCTTTTTTTTTTTTGAAGAAAAAAGAAAGAAGAAGAATAAGATGAAAAACAATTTGATGGTCGCTTATCACGAATCCTAGTTGTGGTAAACACTTCTTCTCCTATTATTCGATGAGGTCAAATAATCAAATAATAAATACCATAAAAGCACTTGTATAATCAGAGGAAGAGATATCGATAATGAAAAAGACCAAGATATATATTAGCTAGGGACCTAGGGTTAATCAAATGTGACATGCGCTACTCCCTCTTAATTTGAATATTTATATGTTTGCATATATACAGACCTCTTTCCCCAAGTTCAAGTTTTAAAAGAAGAAGGTTGAGTCATGATGTATTTGAAGGCTATAGAGTGATTGCAACTTTTTCTTCCAAAAAGAAATTTATAGCCTTTTTTATCGATTTAGAGAAAGAAACAAAATAACTTGTGTTTGTAAGAATTGCAATTGGGATTGCATGAGAGCCGAGAGAAGACTAGGTTTTTTTATCTTTTGTGCAGGTGATTGGCTCTCTGTTTGTATTATTGTTCTTTGTTCTTGTTTTTTTTTTTTCCTATCATGTTTCTAATGTTTTTGTTAAATAATGGCAGTGTTTTTTAGATTGATTTCTTATTTTGAATAAGTAAACTAAAATTATTAATTCCATGTCATTTGATACTTCATCTTACAATTAATCTTGACAATTAAATATTAGATAATCTAATGGCTAAAAAATGATGTAAAAAATAGTATAAAAAAGTGTCCCTTGAACCGAACTCTTATGTTTAACTCTACATATTTTAAAGAGAAAACTACATAGTAGCACACAACTAAATTTTAAAATACAAAAAACTCGTTTTCATTAATTTTTATACAATTTAGAACATGAGCCCAAACTTAAAACTGATAGTACCAAACATGATTTGAATTATACCTATCAAATTACCAAAATATCTAATACTAAAATAAAATTACTCAGAATTGTCAGCCTCTAATCTGAGCCATCTCGTCGCTTCATCCAACAAGCTGAATACTTTTTCTTTTCTTTTTTGGATTCCAAATACACTATTAGTCATCAAATCTGTTTAGGTAGCATTACAATCAACTTGCAGCGCATCATAGAAGCAAACAGAAGGCTGGGAAAGCCAGATTACACTATTTTGATCCTCATATGTTATTGTATCCAACCTATGAGCAACAGCGTTGCAATTTCTTGGAGCATACTTAACATAATAGTGAGAAGAGAAAGTTTTCAGGACCTCATTGATGTCATCTACTACTCCAGCTTCAGCCAAACCTTCATGGAGATTGGAATTAATTGCAATAACAACATCTAGGCAATCAGTTTCCATTACAACCTGTTGCAGCCTCAGAGTTTCCTTAACAGCTTGTAGCTTTGGTGACCCGAGCATGGGAATGGAAAATGTAGCTATAAATCACTGAGTTTATGATCTAATTGAGATTCTTGAGTTTTAATTAGGAATAGCTGAAAATGAAGGATGTTGATCTTTTTTGGTCGATGTCTTCACCAGAGTGGAGGATGATGTTTTGTACTTTCAATAGCGATGATAGTAGCAGGAAGAACATATACACTAGCCGTAGCAGTAGTGATTAACGACAATCGTGTACCGACATCTTTGGACACCAAAAGCACACTGCACACCCTTTATAATGAATTCATCTTCAAGAAGGGAAAAGCTAAGGTGTGTTGATACATACTATGCATAGGCATCAACTTTTAAAAATTTATATAGATAAATTAAAAACATGTTGTACAAGTAAACAAGTTGTCCACTAATATTTTAACATGTGTAAAAAAAATTACAATTTTAAAGACTTTTTTACTGTGTTATACGTGAGTTGTTCAAAAACTTGTAATGTAATTACTCTTATTACCATTGTAATTATCATTAATACGTTAAATGTGGTATTTGTTGTATAGATCTCATGAATGGTGTAATTTGCATAAGAAAAGACTGTAATTACATAAAAAAAAAACTATTTTACAAGAATAAGGACTTCATGTATTTTAGGTTTGATTATCAATATTTACAATATTCGTCGTCACAAGAGGTAAAATAATCATTCTTTTTGGAAAAAGAATCGTATTCCAAGTAAATATCAAGAATACGACCATCATTACTAGTTATACCTCGATCGTTGTAATTTATAGTACAATTATGAGTTATTATTTCAATGACAACGAAATTTACATAAACTAAGGTATTAATTACAAGATAAAATACTTTATTACACAAACGAAGACTCGCGCCTCATTTACCATATGTACATCAATTTTACTACTGATACGACAATTTGTTATCAGATTAGTAAAATGGTTCTCAAACATTTAACTGAAAAACTTACTAGAAATCCAAACTCGATTACTACTTTTCACCTTAATTCATTAGGGGAAAAAATAAATTAGGGGACGGAATTAAAACAATTTTGTCTCCTAAGTACCACTTAGGAGACGAAATTCAGTTCCGTAGCCTAAGACATACTTAGGCGACAAAATTGAATTCCGTCTCCTACGTGGTACTTAGAAGACGGAAATATTTACTTAAATGACGAATTTAAAAAAATAATAATAATATTAAATGCTTAAGCGACATAATAATATTATTTCCCCGAAGATACTCTTAAGCCACGGAAAGACATAATTATATTCGTCGTTTAAGTTAATGTCCAATAAAACTAAATGGCGCGGATCGAGTTATTGGCCGTTGATTAGCTCCTAAATGACTAGATCCAACAACCACTATTACCCCTTCTATCAAAACCCTTGTTTATATTAAAACCATTGCATTAAACCCCAACTTCTTCATCTCTTCTTCACCCTCATCTCGATCTCTCTCTTCTCTAACATCACCACCTCATCTCTCTCTCTCTCTTCTCCCACTCTCGATCTACAACACCGAGCTTAGTTCAGGTCCTCCTCTCCAACATCAACATCCCCCTTTCCACCAACACAGACTCAGACTTCTAACATCAACAACGTCTTTCCCACCAACACCAATTCAGATCTGCAACTTCAGCTCAGCCAAAATAAGGTTATGGTGGTTGTTTCAGTATATCTTGGTGGTGGGTTGGAGTTGTTGGAGGAGATGACAGACTTGGTGACGGGTTAGAGTTGAAATTGGGTGGTGGTGATAGATCTTAGAGTCGATTTGGTAATTGTGGTGGTGGTAATTGGGGGCAGAGGCAGATTGAGATTGTTTTGGTGGTGGTGGTGGTATTTGGGGAAGAGGCAAATCGGGATGGTTTTGGTTTTGGTGGTGGTGGTATTTGGGACAAAGGCAAATCGGGATGGTTTTGGTTTTGGTGGTGGTGATATTTGGGACAAAGGCAGATCAGGATGGTTTTGGTTTTGGTGGTAGTGGTAGTGGTATTTGGGACAGAGGACACCTGCCGCATGCGGCGGCGCCATAATTATTTTTTTTTGGCTTAGCAACGGAATCCAATAGCTCCGTCGCCTCAGAGCCTTCTTAGTCGACGCAAAGGTCGTCTGCAAGGGAAGAAAGGTTCTGTCGCCTAGAATCTCTCTTAGTCGACGAGCGGACTAAGTTCCGTCAGCTGAAAACCTACCTCACAACACTTACTCAACAGAACTTAGCCAACGAATCTTCCGTTGCCTAGGACCCTAGAAGACGGAAAATGCTTCTTAAGCCACAGATCCCTTCAGTCGACTAAGAGCTAAAATCTTGTAGTGATTGTCGATAAACTATGTAGAAACATCATCAAATGACTAAAAGCCTCTTCAAGAATAGTAATTACAATAAAAGACCCAACGACAATTTACTTGTATTATTGATATTTTACCAGTATAACAACACATTTGATGTTTTATTGGTATAAAGGTTGCCTAAACTTATAACGGTAAAGTTTATACACTTTCAACAACCAGATAATCATATTTTACCACGATTCGTTGTCTCATTAGTCTTATTGTCTAGACTTTCAATATCAAAATAAAATGATAAATTCGTAGTAAACTTTGGGTCGTTTTCAATCCAATCACAACCACCGCCAAACCTTGCCATGTTATTGTCACTGTTAGCTACACACTCCTTGGAGACAAACAATTGAGCATCAAAATGAAAGCTAAGGTGCTAAACAAGCCAACTCCGGTAAATCTAGCTAGCTCAGCAAACTTACTGGAACCTTGGTGGCCACAACAGTGGTGAAGTTCTCTCCGAATATGTCCAAATCTTTGGATCCAAAATAACTCTGCTAGATAGTGGTCTCATCCCCACCGGAAAATTTGCATCCGTGAAAAGGCACACCTTATGATTTCCTCAAGCCTCAAGCAGTTGGAAGCAGGATTGAAAAGCTTAAGGCAACCAAAGGTTATAACATCAACTATGTGCTTGATGGCCCAGCTGGCAACAAGTTAAAGCGCGGCTGTGGTGCATGACAGCAAGTCAGGAAGGATGTTAGAGCTCTCAACAAATGCTCCTGGTATGCAGTTCTATACAGCCAACTATCTCCAAGATGTGAAGGGGAAAGACGGGTTTGTATACCAACCACGTGCAGCATTATGCTTGGAAACTCAAGGATTTCCGGATGCATGTTGTGAACCACCCTAGCTAACTTCCCTTCAACAATTGTGACTCCAACAAAGTCCTACAAGCCTAACCATATGTCCATATCCTTCTTCTTCATGATGAGTTTCTTGACAAAAAGAGGAGCGTGCCTTAACTGTTTCATTTGCAGTGGATGAGGAAATAAGCTTTAGATTTGCTTTTTGTTGTTCCACTTCTTGTAAAACTTGGCTCCGGCAACTAAATAAGGGATTAATTACAAAATACCACTCGAATTATGATGTTATTTTCATTTTTATACTTAACTATCAAAAACTTGCATTTTTCTACCTTAAGTTTCATTCCGTTAGCATTTTGATACCCTGACCACTAAAACCGTTAAAATTTGAGAGCATTTTCGTCATTTTAATAAATGTATCATTTTTTACATTTACTTTACAAAATAATTTATTTTTGAGATTATGAATACAAATACAACAATTTACTTTAGCAAAAATATTAAAAAAAAAACACAAAATTAAATATTTATTTTTGCAACAATAGTGATAAAAGTTAGTAGAACTATTTTATTTATATATATTTTTGGAGTTACAAGTTAAGCAAAACAAAATAATGTAAATTAAAATATATAATTAAAATAAATTATATCAAGAAAATATTGAATATCGATGGAAATTTTATTAAATTTTATATAAAAATGGTATATTTAAGATTAAATATAAAATAAAGATATGAAAATTAATATAGATACTTGTAAAAAAACAAAAAATTCGAGGAAGTATCGAGGATATCGTGTTTGAACAATAGCAATGAAATTTTTTTTTAATTTTAATGTATAATTTTTAATTTCAATTATAAAGAGTTCATGAATTGACATAAACGCCGTTGAATATTATCAAAATTTAACGGTGTTAGTGGTTAGGGTATCAAAATGCTAACGGAATGAAACTTAGGGTATGAAAATGCAAGTTTTTGATAGTTAGGTATGCAAATGAAAATAACATCATAGTTTGGGTGGTGTTTTGTAATTAGTCCCTAAATAAATGCAAGGTTCAGAGTTGTTCTACTTGTTAGTTGTTACACATGATCGAGTACTTATCATTTTGTTATTTGCTAGTTGTTGTTTTCACAGGAAACTAATATTTCTTGAATCATGTATGTAGGCGACTAATGCGAGATTTTGAAGTTCTAGGCTGCTATTATGTGATTAGTAGTGAATGCCAATCTATTCATGAAAATGCACTCCATTTTGAACTTCGGTTAATTACCAAGTTCACCATAAGCACTGAATCTGTTTATATATGAAAATTCTCAAGATACACGATCCCACATAGATTTTTATTTAATGTTTTAATTTTTAGATAAAACGAAAAAACTACGACAAAAAAGTTAATTTAAGTAACGACTACAAGGTGGTGATACATGATGTATCAGGATCTCAAGCGTCATTGTTAATTTGTTACTTGAACACCTACATCACTACAAATATCTCAGTTTAATTTTTACTAGCCTTTTACCTATGGAGACAAGGAAAAATGAAGGTCCTAGATCCACTAGGAAAGTGTCGGTGTTGAACTCAAACCAATCCATAAACCGACACGTCTTTTATAGTCTCTTGTTGAAACAAAGACACAGAACAGAGATAACATCCCCATCGGAGAAGAACAGAGATGGCTTCTGCTGCTTCATTCCCCCTACTGGTTATTTACCGCGCCCTTTAACTTTTCCTCCAAAACCAAATAGTAAATATTTCTTTTTTAACCTTTCCTCTTTTTTAATGCTTTTGCAGATAAATGGAGTAACATTTGCAGATTAAAACACTCGATGGAAGCTAAGGCCACCCAGAACTCATCAGTCGTTTCTTCTGCTATGACGTCGTTTCGGAGCTCGAGGAAGACGGTGTGGGTTTGGACGGGGAGCAAGCAGGTCATGATGGCGGCCGTGCAGAGAGGCTGGAACACGTTCCTGTTTCAAAGTCAGAAACTCGCCGATGACTGGTCTTGTAAGTCAACTCAAGCTTTGAGAGTCTATATTGATCTGGGTTTTTGATGACAGTGTGAGATTTTGATAAAGTTCAATGTGGAATTGCATTTGGGTTTTTTTTTTTTTTTGGTTGTGAATGGAATTTGAGTTTCATTTGTGGGTTTGGATTGTGGATTTTGGCAGCTATTGCGTTGATAGATCCTCTTTTGATGAAAGAGGGAGGGGTTTTCGATAGCGAAAACAATAGAGTTGCCACTGTTTTTGAGGTTTCTAGTCCTGAGGAGTTGGAACAGCTTCAACCCGAAAATGGGGTGGGGGAGAATGTTGTTGTTGATTTGCTAGATTGGCAGGTGAGGTATTAGATGACTGGTTGGATAATGTTGCTACTTTTCGGTGCGTTAGGCTTGTTTGGTTCTGTTTTCAGAGTGAAGTTTGAGCTTGTGAGGTGCTGTTTGTTAGGTGATACCTGCTGAGAATATAGTTGCAGCATTTCAAGGGAGTCAGAAGACGGTGTTTGCTGTGTCGAAAACCCCTGTGGAAGCACAAGTCTTTTTTGAGGTAGAAATGTGATGTGCTAAGATCGAACAAGTGAAGAGGTGTTTCACTTTTGAAGTACTGATTTAAGTTCAATATGCTTGTAGGCGCTCGAGCATGGTCTTGGTGGAGTTGTTTTGAAAGTTGAGGATGTTCAAGCAGTTCTAGACCTAAAGGTGACTAGTTATGGCGAAGGGTTTCTTGCTTGGTGTAAACGGGGTTTCTGTTTTTCTTACATTGGTTAATATTATCAGGACTATTTTGACAGAAGAGGAAGTGGGCAACATATTGAGTTTGACCAAAGCCATTGTAACTGGAGTCCAAGTGGCTGGGATGGGGGATCGGGTTTGTGTTGATCTCTGTAGTCTCGTGAGACCTGGTGAAGGACTGCTTGTATGTATCATTTATCTTTTCTGATAGCTCCCTTGTTTGATATTGCGCAAGTAATATGCATGTCACCATTCTTATAGCCTGAGTATCTTTCAAGGTCGGATCCTTTGCCAGAGGACTATTCCTGGTTCATTCAGAATGCTTGGAGTCAAATTACATCGCCAGCAGACCATTCCGAGTCAATGCAGTGAGTTTGGCCTAAAAGTTGCTTGCAGTGTTTAGAAGCAGTGGATTTCAGGCCTGTCTGTATTGATATAATTTTCTCTAATGAGTGCTTATTTGAATTCTTTTTGTAAAATGAGCAGGGACTTGTACATGCCTATGTTGCTGTTCCTGGAGGAAGAACAAGCTACTTGTCAGAGTTGAAAGCAGGAAAAGAGGTGATTCTGGATGATCAGAGAGGTCATCAAAGGACAGCAATTGTTGGACGTGTAAAGATAGAGACTAGACCACTAATCCTTGTGGAGGCAAAGGTATGCATTTAATACAATGACAATTGACAAGATATGATTAAAAGATCATGTTATAATTGAATTTTCATCGGTTTTAGTTTTTTATGCAGTAGCAAGTAGGTGAAATTCTGTTAACAACGTTAACAAGTTAGCTAGATTGCAAAACAATATATGTCATAAAATGGAGAACTTTGACAACTTTGGTGATATAAGGTACTTGCTAGATGCCTAGCTGGTAGAACTATCTAAACTTTCAAGAATATCAGAATAAACTAAATGATACACAGTTCCAAAGACAGGTTCGAAAAGAAATGAAATTTGATTCTTATAGAGCTTATGCACAGTTAAGACTGATAAAGATAAGCTATGGATTTATTGGAGTTTCATTTGAACCACAATAATGACTTTTACTGAGTTGGTTGCTGAAACATTGGTTTGAGGCTTTTGCTGCTTAATTTGGAAGTAGTGAACTAACGTGAAGAATGTTTGATAATACAATGTCCCTTGTTCCTACCTTACATTTTCTAAATGTGTTGAATCTGTTAGAACTGCTTACAGTTGCCCTTTCTTGAACTCTTTTTTTTGTTTTTGTTTTTGATATTGGCATCATATTTGTACTTCAGATGTGTTCGGATGAACAAACAATCTACAGTATCCTTGTACAAAATGCAGAAACAGTTGCATTAGTTTGTCCCAAAAAAGGTCTACTCTCCCCTTCTGAAACTGGTTTTCTGAATTTCTTTTGGAATCATTTACTTTTTGCCTTCCCACTTTGTCTCACAGTCATTGAGCTTCAAAAAATTATATTTTGTTCAGAAAGTGGAGGGCAAAAATCTGCAATCCCTGTGACTTCTCTTAAAGTCGGAGATGAAGTTTTGCTCAGATTACAGGGAGGAGCCCGGCATACGGGAATTGAAATTCAAGAATTCATTGTGGAGAAATAAGAAAGGAAGATCTTGAACTCATGTGGAGAATTGATAGAGTTGAGATGCAAATATGTCTGGCCATATCAAACCAAAAAACATTTGAACTCGTGTAATTATTCCTTCCCGAACCCAGCTATCTAGTTTTCGCATCTGTTAGAGCTGGCAAAGGAGGAAAGTATATAATTTGTTTTTTTGTTTGAGTAAGTATTTAATGATCTTTATTAATTTGTTTCTGCATTAATTACAATCATAGGCTAAAACAAATTCAGGTGGGGTATCTTTCCGAACAACGTGTCAGAATTCAGAAAACCAACTAAGATTTGGGCAACTGAAATACTCGCACACTCAAATATCATAAACTCAGGATCTTGTAAACCACAAAGTCCCAAAAAAAACAGTGACAATTCAATAAAAGAAGAATAAGAAGATATAACCAAATCCCAAAGCACAAGATCAAGAGAGAGTATGAGCAAATGTTGAGAGCTCAAAGCGAAAAGAGAAGCAATACGACAATGATAAGTTGGATCTTCTTAACAACATGACACTAAAGTAATTAATCGCTACATCACAGTATGTCCATCAAACTTGCCATACAAGTAGGCACACACAATTGACAAGTGGTCCACGACCTTCATACAAACTTCACAAAGTTGAGGCTCTAGCCCTTCATCTGATTCTAAAACTGAGTCTTCTTCATCAGGCTTACATCTTTGTTTTTCTGGTGCAAAACTTGAGCTGTATAGTCATATCAAGACGTTTTCCGAACGAGAGTTTTTCCCTTCATTTTCTCTGATAATTCCAGCGACTTCAACATGTCAAGAGTTTGACACGCCACAAATATTGTGTGGTTTTCAAGCACATAGAATTTGAAAAACTCTCTCCTGCTTGTAAATTGAATTGTAATTTCCTGGTTAAGGGTTTCTGCTCCTCTGAAAAACTTGTCTCGAGACTTGCATGATTTGAATTCTACACGATGTGCACGGTAGCCATCAGCGAGCTCGGTTAGGGGATGTCCATAATTCTTGATTTTTTCCTCTCTCTCAATGCTACAATTTAGAAATGTCAATATTTCAATATTACGCCAATCAATATTAATAAATTAAAAACAAAAATATCTCAAAAACACATACCTAAGCCATGTTTCCAGCTCTGCACCGTTGATCTCATTACACTTGTAAAATAAAAATATCATGCGGCCTTCTGTTTGTTGAAAGGACATCCGTGTTTCTTCCTTTACACCATCGGCCAGAATATAGCTGAGTTGGGTTGTGTAAAACTTTATGATAAGTTCTATCACTGAAAGGCATATATGAACCACGATATTTGTTTCCCCCACCTGTTGCACTATTAACACAAGCAGATAAATATAATTAATCTCAAATTAAATTTTTAACTAACAATTAAACTCACAAAAACAAGAAAATTACCACTGAGAATGCCTCCTGTGCTTGGATCAGATAAGGCGGCTACAAGCATAAGGTAGCCAACACCATTAACCACGTCATTCCATGGAGCTTTATCTCCAAGCTTCCTGTACAATCCTTCCAACATTTTTCTAATGTATCTTCCTCCAGAACCCATTACTTTCCACTCAACCCAATCCAAGCAGGATGAACCCTTAATGTTGAACACAGAACAACACCTAGGAACCTACAAGCAAACATATTAACTTTAATGAGAGATTTTAATAATATTCTCAGATAAAGACTTCGGCTTGGACAAAAGGGGTTTATCTATTGACCAGAAGATTATGAACTTAGACTTGAGCTTAGCAACCTCTTTAAATATGAAGAATTGTTCTGGGCCCAAAAGGCAAAAGCAGATTGGCTTTCACTAGGGTATAAGAACACTAGTTCTTTCAAACCCAAGTGAACTTAAGGAAAAAATAAAATGCAATATTGGAATCAAAGGTAATAGTGGGAACTGGATGGTTGACACCAGTTCTTATAAACCTTTTATTTTAATGATTTCAAGATACGTTGCAGCTGATACTAATCCTAGTTCAAGGGAGCTTAAGAAATTCCTGGGAATCATTACACCTTGTATTAATGCTGATGATAGTAAAATTTTGTTACTGCAGGTTAGCAATGAGGAACTTCCCAACGTTGTTAATTCAATTGGGCCTCTGAAGGCCCCTAAACCTGATGGTGTACATGCTATTATCTACCAAAAATACTGGGATGAAGTAAAACAGGTTAAAATTCCACTTATCAAAGATTACTTCAATAATAATTTAAAGGAGCTCAACAATACTAATATAGCTCTAAGCCCTAAGGTTGAAAAACCTGAACTAGTTGCTCATTTAGGCCTATGAGCCTTTGAAATGTCTTTTACAAAATCATCAGCAAGATTATTGTCAAAACGCTTGGACCACTATCAAAAATCAGGGAGCCTTTGCTGCTGGGAGGGTTATTCAGGATAATATCTTAATTGCACATGAACTGTTTTCTGACTTTGGTTCTATGGTAGTTAAATTAGACTTGGGAAAGGCTTATGACTTCCTTAGTTGGAAGTTCAACAAAGTCTGTCTACCTAAATTTAGTTTAAATGATAATTGGATTGATATGATTCTAAATTGTATCAGTTCTGTTTTCTTCTCAGTTATCATTAAATGTAAACCAGAGAGCTGTTTTAACCCTTCTAGAGGAATTAAAGAAGGTGACCCTCTCTCACCCTACATTTTCATCTTATGTATGGAACCTCTTCAAGAAATCATATAGGAATCATTTCTGCCCTGAATGGGCCTAGAGTTTAAAATCTTCTCCATTTTTTATTTTTATTTTTTTGCAGATTACTGCCTCACAACTACCGAAGGTGTTAGGATTATCCTCAACACCCTAGACCTCTTTGCCTCAGCTTCAGAACAGAAAATATTTTTTTATGAGTCTTCTTCCTTCCATATATATGGGCCTCCTAATAATTCAGTTGCTTTGGATGAAAAGGGAAAATACAGTAACATTATGAATAAAGAGTGATAATCTGACCTCATCTTGTATTCCGCCAATTAGAATATGACATATATTCTCCTTATCACTGAGTTCCCTTTCCTTACAAAGCTCGCCCAACCTCCAGATAGAGTTTACATCTTTTCCGGTTTTGATGTCGTCACTCATTTGACGCTCCATGTATTCACAGGTGTGTGAAGTTTCAGATGAAGCACCAGCATGTGTGGCGACTATGAGGGGAGTCAATATTTTGAATTTATCACGTGTATCTGTAACTAAACACGTAAAATTTCAGGACAACACTTCAAAAAACACTTCTATAGAATAATAATAATAATAATAATAATAATAATAATAATGATGATGATGATGATGATGATGATGACATATAGACTTACATATTTTACCATTAAGTGTGGCACGACTGTCGGCGGCGAGAATAACAAATTCTTCTGCAACCCAACCAATACAAGTAGTCCCATGGACTGAAAGGTCCTCAAGACACTTTGAATCAACAGTGTTGTCAGTGGTTAGGTCTTGGAAACACTTTGTATCACTACAGGTGTCAATTGTAAGGTTCTGAATACACTTTGAATCACCACCATTGTCAACTGAAAGGTTCTGAAGACACTTTGAATCACCACCATTGTCAACTGAAAGGTTCTGAAGACACTTTGAATCACCACCATCGCATGTTGAGAGGTCTGAAACACACATTGAATCACTACCATTCACAATCAGTGCAGACAAAGACAGGTTGTGAGGTGTTCCCAGTGTTGGAAGGAGTCTGTGTTTGGGCCTAGAAACTTTTGGCCGGAGGATCATGTGAGTCAGAGGATTTCCACGTTTGCCTGTGGGGCACATCTCAACAGTGCATATATTGGAGAAACATTTCAGAAGGAAGTCACTGAGCTTAGAGTGGCCCACAGATGAATGATCCAATTCTAACGCAAATTTAGCCCGGAAATCAGCTTTTAGAGAAGAGAGAGCATAGTTTGGATGCTTTGACAGACCTTTTAAGAACCCAGGAAACCACTTCTTGAAAACCTTTAGCCATGTAGGAGTTCTAGGGTCCTCAGAGCCCTTGGTAATTTGAGGTCCAGTGGAACACACCGTTGGTTGTCCATGGACTAATCTGTCAGCCCAAGAACCTTGTTCAGGGTTATCACCTTCCATAATATTCTCATTCGACTTCTGTTGTAGAAGTCGAAAATTCTGCTCTTGGTCACGTTGAGGTGACATTTTCTCAAACTCTTCTTCACAAAACTTTCCTAAATCATCTGCCTCACAAAGTAAATACAGAATTATGTCGGTCAGAGAAAAAACTTGTCCGTCTGTTATTAGATTATCGATCATGCTAGACAATCATAATTAATACAACATATACTATTTTGATAAAAAAAATTCATAGGTGCATTACCGGAGTCCACTGGAGGAAGTCCTCCAACAAACACTTTGTGTTTGAGTAGTTTAGTAGCAAGAGAATAACTCTGGTCTACTCCCTCTTTCACTTTCCGAGACTCCTCCTCACAATTTGGATAAAAGCACTTAGCTCCTCTGACACATCCTCGATGACGATGAGAGTCAAAGTACTTACAAACTTCTGCCTTGGTGCTTGAATTTAGATTTCTAGCATTAACAGGAAGTAGAAACATGAGAACTATGATCAGAGTAAAGATATAAACATGCATGAGTAAATGCCTGCTGACACACAAACACATAAGACACAACATTTTCTCTATTCTGACATAACAAGCAACTTTGATGCATATAACAGTGATTACCTTTCGGTAGTGGTAGTGGTGTCTTCATCTGTCAACACCAAAGCCATACATTTATGTTGGTTTGGGAACGCATGATTTACTGCACACGAGAAATTACGGAAGTTAAATCACATATAGAGAAGATGGGTACAGTTGCTTGATAAAATACTTCCACATGTTTCAATAATGAACTTACTGAGGCTAACTGTGTTCAGTATTGTGTAACGCATATCTTGAGAGGTTGCCAGATCTATAGCTCTTTGCTTACTGGTATTTTAACATTTTGCAGAAATTCATGTGGACAAACGTTAGCATTCAAATTTTTAACTAAAAAGGCTCTAGAAAGCACTACTGGAAAGATACAAACACAGTTGAATTAGAGAAGAATTTTTTCCATTGTTCCTTACCGCAAATTAAGGACTTCACTATTTGCTCCCCATGTCAAAAGAAGCTCAACACACTCCTTACTGTCATTCTTCACAGCGAAAAACAAGGGGGTTTCTTTCATTTCCGTCTTATATTGGACGCCAACCGGATCTTCCAACAGAAGGACCTGTCAATGGTTCAAAGTCACTGCTACTGAGTTTCATAAGAAACCTAAAGGGTGCTGTTAACCAATGTATTTCTGGTTGCCAAGCAAGATGATTTGTTAAGCAAACTGGATATGTAGAATAGGAAACATATGATACCTCAAGTGCCTCTGAATTGCCATTACCGGCAGCAATATGAAATGCTGTTAACCCCAATCTATTCCTTTGGCTTACTCGAGCACCATGGTCAAGAAGAAGTGATAAAATTCTGGGAATGAAAGAATACAAAGTTAGTAAGGTAATTAGACCCTATGCATCTGCGTGTGTGTGTGTGTGTGTGTGTGTGTGTGAGAGAGAGAGAGAGAGAGAGAGAGAGAGAGAGAGAGAGAGAGAGACTTGATCTGTTGAGGACACAACAATCTGGGCTGTTTAAGGATCCAATGAAGAGCAGTATTTCCTTCTGCATCAGCGTCATTGACATCTAAATTTGTCTTCAGAAGCAGCTGGATAACAGCTTCATCTCCTCCCTATCAAAAATTTATCAAATTATAGTCACATATCATGATATGAAAGTACTGTATATGATAATCGATCACTCTAAATTTAAAAAGCAGAGCTCTACAATTGCAAATTTGTTCCCATGCAACTACCATGCATATTTTCTTCCAGCTAGATTGCATTCAGAAGCTACCAGTATGGATTACCTACAATGTATGCTGAGGCACAATACTTCGAAGTGAAGAGCTATATATCAGTGATCATTATGATTTATGAGGCAATGTGATTCAATATATTTTGATTTGCTTCCGCTACATATTCTGAGTCTACCTTAAGTTCTAACAGAGTAGTAGATTGTTTCCATTCGGGAGACATTATGGAATGGGGAAGTGCATACACCCAAATATTCAACGAAAGCAAGAAAACAACAAAGGGAATGAAGAAAACACCCAAAAGGCCCACCCACCACATTATTCCAAACACAAAAGAGAAAGAGAACAACACTCTAGTGACCAGTTGCAATGCTTATAATTCAATTGGATCATCCTAATCATCAAACAATGCACAGATGAGATTTTTAACACGAGACATACAGAAATCATGATCAAATTATCGTTTCCCTCTCTTCAAATTTTGCGTCTTTTTCAAACAGTAAGAAAATTCCCCTCTGAAAATTACTGAGAACTAATCAGAACGACGGAGGCTCACCTGAGCTGCACGGATGAGTGGGGAAGTCACTTTCTTCTCCCCACCACCGCTCTGAGCAACAGCTCCGAACAGCTGAAGCAGCTCTATCTCCCTCAGCAACAGCTTCCTCCTCTCCGAGTTTTCTTCCTCCGTCGCCGTGGAGGCGTGTTCCGCCGCCCTCAGCGGCGGCGTTGCACGGCCGCCGAGGGCCAGAGCCTCCCTTACGAGGCATCCGTAGAGAGTGTGCTTCACAAAATCAACAATGGAAACTCAATAAGCGACACGTCGTTCTGTGTCAGGGTAAAAAATAAGCCTTTTACGTTTTACTAGCATAAGCTTTTTACCTTTTCACTCGAGAAATCTTTGGCATTCCAATCAATCCTGAAAGGTAAATAAAATTAAATTAAATGAAAAATAGTAAATATATTACAAAAGCTTCAATAAAAAAATAAAAAAGAGAACCTGAAACGAAAAAGCAGATTTGCCATTTTAGGGTTTATTTGCAGAGCTTACAGGGAAGGATTAATGGCTTTAGCCATTTGCGTATCAAGGCCTTACCTTGTGTCAGCAAGCGACAGCTCCAGAGCTAGCTGTGCCTGACCGTCCTTGGTCCTCAAATCAGTCCGAGCGTGCTTCCTAAGCAAAACCTCCACGCACCGCGACGCGTGCGCCGTCGCCGCCGTGTGCAGCGGCGATTTCCCGGAGTCGTCACACTCGTTCAGCAGCGGAATCGCCCCGAGATCACCGCCTAGAATGGCGGAGGCGCACTCCGCCGAATCGAAGTTGCAGCATAAGTGGAGGAGCTTGGACGCCGTGGCTCGGTCCAGCTCGCCGAAGAGCCATTTCGTCTGTGCCGCGAGCTCGGCCTTGCTGTCCCGAGACAACGCTCTGATCAGACTCGTCTTGGCGTCGCTGTCGAACCGGTTCGACGCACTCGCCGCGTTTACGTCGGAACATGAAGCGGCGGCGTCTTGGCCGTTGTAAGCGAAATAGGTGCATTTCGGAGCCGAGTTGAGGTTCGACGCCGTCGCTGGGTCTAGCTCACCGGCGACACGCTTCGTCTGATCCGCGAGTTTGAGCTTGCTGTGTCCATACAGTACCGCTCTGATTACACCCGACTCGGCCTCAACCGAGTCGGACCGGTTCGCGACTCCGCGGTTGTAATCTAAATATGAGCGTCTCGGAGTCGAGTTGAAGAGCTCCTGCAAAATCATTACGGTTTAGAAATCCACCTCCAAAGGAAAAAAAAAATGGACAAAAATTCGAAGAGAGTAGAGCTGAGACGAACCAGTACCATCTGAAATCGCTAATCGGCTTCGGGATTCGACGGCGGAGAATGCAGAACGCGTTTGCGGAGTGATGAAACGGCGTCGCTTTGATGAACTAAGAAACCCTAACTTTCAGAGCTTCTTCGTCGCCTCTCTCTCTCTCTCCTCTCTCGCTATTTTGTCTTCACTCTGACAGAAAACGGAGACACACGAAATAGGAGGGAAGCCTTGTACTAATAGTGGTAGTGGGGGTGACCACTGGATTGATTTTACCGTTGTAATAATATACATTTTCTTTTTTTGATGGAATATATTTTCTTGTTTCTTATTGTTGGAATGAGTTAAGAGAAAATAGGTCATGGACAGAAGAGCACCAGAAGGCTGGGTGCATCAAACTCAGTGGAGACCAGAGCCTAATAACTAGTCAAATGGGAAGATATGCAGTAGCTTAAGGCTATGATCGTTTAACATTGAAATGGTAAAAGAATTTGAATACAGCTTTGGCATAGGAAACGTTCGGATCGATGTCTTCCCTCTTCGTGTATCTCCTTTACTTGTTGCAGCAGAGCCTGTAGTGAAAATCCACAAGCCAAAGGATCTGCGATAATATTTCATCTAGTCCCGGCCTCTTATTTTTTTCTCTTATATGGAATTTTGCATTGAGCAACGAGGAGGCAAGCTTAAATGTGATTATTAAGCTAGACCTGCCACAATTTCATCTCATTCAAAGAACACTTCTCAAATTAACTTGACATTCACATAACAAATTATTATAACCCAATTGGCAACTAATACATGCGGTTTCAGGGTAAACCAGTTAATTACTTAAGTTGTTGCATGTGATGATGTGAGAAGCACGAACTTGATTATAACAAAATAACAACTAGTAATTCAGAGCACAAATTAAATTACGTCGTCTTGATAACCTTGGGTCCTTCACTAACTAAGTACTAAGTAATTTTGCCTAATTTAATGGTTTAAATAAATGTTTAGAATATGATTTATATTGAAGTGGACAGTGTGTTGATTGGGCACCAAAAGCGTTTTGAAGAAAGATGATCTCACATATCATTTCACAAATCAACTTAATTTGCAACAATAGACACCATATATAAGTTTTGTGAAGGAAAACCTCACATATGCCAAAGCTTAATTTGAAACAATAGACAAGAGCAGTTTTCCATTTAAGGTATATTTGCAGAGTTACAGGGAAGGGAGTAATGCCTTTAGCCATTTTCGTCTCAAATGAAAGCACGGATTACATTGTGTCAGTCAACGACAACTGTGTGCCTCACCGTCCCTAATCTTCAGGTCAGTACGAGCCTGGCTTAAGGTCGTTTTCATGTTGGTTTCCTGCAAAATCATCACGATTTTGAAATCCCACTTCGAAAAAAAAAAGATTGAAACATTAAATTCGAAGAGAGTAGATAGCCCAGACGAATCAGATCCGTCCAAAATCCCTAAAAGGAGCCCAGGATTCGACGGCGGCAGCGTGGTGAAACGGCGTCGCTTTGATGAACTTAGACACCCTAACTTTCAGAGGTTCTTCGTCGCCGATGTGTTTCTTTTTCTCTCTCTTCTCTCTCTCTCTGTATTTTGTCTTCACTCTGACAGAAAGCGGAGACACGAAATGGGAGGGAAGCTTTTTTATTTTTTATTTTTTTGAGAAGAAAATGGGAGGGAAGCTTTGGACGTCAGACGTTTAATAAATTGGATTTGATTTTACCGTTGTAATAATTTTCTTTTTTCTTTTTATTCTTGTAATTAGTTTGAGAAAATAGGTCATGCACTCGAAACCAGCGGCGGAACCAATTGAAGACCCGAACCATTTGAAAACCAGCTCTTAAGGGATTAAGGCTATTACCCATGTCGTGTGCAAATTACTGAATGGGTGACAAATGGTTTTTAGTTTTGTACACTGCTATATGTATAGAAAATGAAACTATCAGTATTAATTAAGCAAATTTGGCTTATGAAACTGTCTCTTGATTAAACATTCAAGAATTTGATTAATCTAAAACTATATATATATATAATTAATCTAAAAACTATGCTGGTACAAAATGATTAAAAACCATTAATCATTAAAGCCTGGTATTAGATTAATTTTTAGATTTAACCAACATTTCCACCGTCGCTCTGCCTTTGGCACTACAATTGTTCGTCGCTATCTTAACGAACAATACATCTTATATACATGCACTACAATAACAAAATAGTAAAGAATTAGCAAAAATCAAGGGTGAAAGATTAAGGGTATCATTTCGGACAAGGGCCAATGAATTAGCAAAGAATTCAATGGTATCATTTCGAACAAGGGCCAAAATGATATTACAAAACATTTATTAGTCTACTTACTACGAAGGAATTAACCTATTTTTAACGACATAATTACTATTAAGAAAATCTTGATTTAGTCACATGAGTACGTAAACAACAACAATAAACTTAAAAGTTTGCGCACCTATCTCCCTAACCCTAAGAGCGTCGCTGTGCTCCCAAAACCCTAACCCTACCTCTCCAAACCTCACAGCCTCTCCATCACCAATCTCGTTGCTTCCCATGGCTTTCAAGCTCCCGGAACTCATCCTCCCCTCCTCATCTCCATCACAAACACCAAACCACTCGTCCTCTGCAACTTCTTCTCTACAGAATCGAGCAAGTCTTTTGCTTCCTCATCGTCGATCCAATCTACATCGATCGAGGATGTCACCAAGCCTTTGCTGCGTCCTTGGCGTTGGCAAATTCCAAGGTTGTGGATCTCTCTCACCACATCTCTGCTCCTAAAAGAGGTGTTGCGCAGTCCTTCTTGATAACAAAGCCGTTGAACTCAACCCCTCCAAGCTTGAGGGAACTCAAGCGGTTCTGTGGAAGGGAGTGGATCCTGGAGCGGAAATTTCAGATCCAGGAACGTCCAAACAATATCTTTATCATCATCAGCTTCAATCTCATCAAGGATAGGAACAAAGTCCTTCGAGGAGGAACCTGGTGGTACTAGCAAGTGCCAATTGTGATCCAACTTTATGATGGCGTCAAATCAATCAAGAGCCTTGCCATGGACTCCTTATTCTTCTAGGTACGTATTCAAAATATTCCACCTAAGTATGAGATCCCTAAGAATTTTCCTGATATTGCTTATGTTGCTGGTCGTTATATTGAATATGACGACAAACTATTCATTAGATCAAAGAAGGTTAGGGTCTGGGTTGATAAGAAACTATCTAACCCTATTCTTACCTCCAAAACCATCAAGCTAGCAACAAATGCAAAGGAACATATTGATTTTTACTTTGAGAATTGTTTAAGTATTTGTGATGTTTATAACTTGGTGTTCCATGAGAATGGAAAATGCCGAGCGAGTTACAACACTGCAGGTCAGTCTCATACAGATATGTCAAACCCTGCCCCTGTGATCAGCTTTGCATCCAAAGCTCTGATGCATGGAGCCTTCAATTCCATGGTTCAGGATTGCCCTCTATACCAATTGCTGCCTCAATCTTTGATCAAAAGAAAGAGAAGATGCACAAGCGCCCTATTATTCTCAAGAAGCCGGCGCGTGAACTTGAAGATGATGCCCTAGCTATTATACATGTGAATGATCTTGATCACTCTGTTGACCAAACTGCACCAGAGCATGAACCTGAAGGTGACCTGACTGTTGGAGAGGGACTTAAACGGGGCAGACAGTCATCACCTGAGACCTCTCCCAAGAAGTTGAAGATATTGATAGACTTGTTGCAGTCACATGAAGCTCATGTGCATATCAAGAGAATGAAACAGCTTGACTTTCTGGCTGCTCTCTCGACCAAGACTCTTGGCCTCACATCGGATTCAACTGAGATGGCTCTGGTGACAACTAAAGCTCAAAAGAAGAAAAGATGATGTCCCATTGGCTCCAAAAACCTGAAACCTAGAAGAAGTGCTAATCAAGAGGATATGACTCCTTCTCTGAAACGCCCCCAAGCCCTAGTGTGAAGGGCAAGGAGGTTCTTTGAAGTTCTGCTTTTTCTTTCCTTCTATTTCAACTTTATTGTTTTTGTTTTATTGCAGAACAATTACTCTTGACCCATGCTTTTCACTTTCACATGGGAGAGCTTTATTTTTGCTAGCTTTAGTTTTGTTAGAAACTTTGCCTATGATCTATTTCTATTAGATTATAGACTCCTTGTGAGCCGAAATTTGTAATGAGGATACAACCTTCATACGAATCAGATGATCTTGCTTGTTCTCTGTACGTATGGTAACAGATCGATTCGTATTGTACCATCTACTTTAGTACTAAATGACAAAATTGTCTTTGAGTTTAAAAAAAAAAAAAAACAACAAACTTAATAATAAGTAATAAACTTTGGTGGAATATTTTTGAAAGTATGTTGTACATGTGGTTAATAGCTCTATGTATGGACGAATAATTTGTCTATTATATACTAACTTTTTTCTTCACATATATGTATATAATATCTTGTTTAGCTTAATAATTTGTATATAATATAGTTGTTTAGCTTTTTGAAAATAATAATAATATCTTGTGTTAACATAAAAATTACAAGCTTATTCTTGAACTAGCAGTTTATATATCAGACCCCCCCAGATTATAAATCCTAATTCCGCCACTGCTCGAAACCACATTAGAAGAGCACCATAAGGATCCATCGAACTCAGTGGATACCAAAGCCTAACGCCCTAACCTGTCAATTTGTGTCTAATTTTGGGTTCTCTTTGATCTGCTCTTTTTTCCTTTTCGTCTTTTACTATTTTCGACCATAGTCAATAACGTCAATTAAGTTTCGTCAAACGTACCATTAGTAGTACCACCTATTTCATGTGGAAAGACTCTTCCCTTGTTACAAGTTGTCGGTTTTAGAAACTATTAAATGCGTATATAATTTCACACTGGTTAGTCAACTCGAGATTTCTCTTAGAAGTTGGGAGGTATTCGTTATCATGAAGTACATTCAAACAGTAGGGCAGTTTTTCTACATATTTGTTATTTTTATTTTTTGAAAGGAAATATATTTGAAACATACAGTATGTAACTAGAGAATTAAAATCAATTAGGTTTGTCGTAGTATATATTTGTGTGAAGATCAATACCATATACACCGTCCATACGATCGAAGAAAGGAAAACTTGGAAGATGTTGGATGTCATTGCCGTAGCCTAATATATATGGATCCGAAGATATCATACAAAGAACTAAAGGAGGCCGGACAAAGTAGCTAATATATATGGAAGGTTTGGGGATCGGACCTGAAATTCTGAATCTTTCAAAGGTGAGCAAAAGGAGACAACCACGCATGGTAGCTCTACTCTTGCCAGGGCAAGTTTGCCACAAGTGAGACACTACAAACTGTAGAACTCTAATCTATACCCGCGTAATTTGCAAATCCTGGGAAAAATCTGCAAGCAATTACTCTTGCTGTCTGGCATGCGATCCGGTAAATGTTGATTTCCCTGCGGGACATAACTGCATAAATATATGTCACAAACTCATAATCACTCTGGCTATTTTTTGTATTAACAATATATACTAAGTCAGTAACTCAGTATAATGTAATTGATCATATCTCAAAATAATTCAAATATTCCATATTCCATATTTTAGAGTACGTCTCCTCTACGAAGAAGGTGGAAGATGTAATTTCAAGGTAATATAATTCAAGGTATACATATTTGAATTATCACACGTACGTAAGAGCATATATATCTCGTGGAAATAGAATTGACGTCCATATTCAATTTCGTAATGGTGATTATATATGTCGTCGTTAATTAGGGCAAGACATATTACTTAAGTAAATTTTCTTTCCCATTAATGACTAAATTTTCACATCATAAAAATGCAAATTCTAAGGACAAACTTTATTGAAAACTACATTCTACCTAAACTATTTACATGAACCTTCTAGATTGCGCAAGTTATCATTACATAAAACTTTATGTTCGTTAATTGATCAATGGAGATATAAGTGGACAAAAGAAGCCTAGAAAATACCACATATATGACATATGAACATGATGATACACAAATGCATTGTCGCTTAGCTTGGATAATTGGATACTGTCTTCGTAGTAATAAAAAAACATAATTACAAAAGCCTTAAAAAGATTTGGGGGACATTTTTGTTGTTGTTTGGTTACATTTGGTGGGAGCTTATTGGACAGCGCAGCAGCAATTAGCAAATAAGCCCAGACCAAAGATAAACAAAACCCGGCCCACTAATCCCCATACATAAAAGAATAGCAGTTTTGCACCGGCCCGGTTTGAAGGGGAAGTGTTACCAGAAAAACCATTTTTTTTCTTTTCTTTTATACAGTACGGGTGTTTCTCTATGATCGTTGATGCTTCTTCTAATTCGTCAATCATGCTTGGAGACCGAAGAAGCCAAGGTTTGAAAGCCAACTCGCTTTATATCCATGCCATGTTTTCTTGATTTTCTGTATTGGTTTTGGCTACTGCAGTCGATCTGGGTTTTGTGTCTAATGGGTTTTAGATGTTGATTAATGCCCACTAATTTAGTGGTTCTTGGCTGTTTCTAAGTTGAGGCGAACTTTTTTTTGGTTCTGTTAATGGGTTACGTTTTTATATAAATGTTGGTGCTTTGGTGATTCGTGGAGGCAGATATGTAGGAATGAATTTGGTGCAGTTTTTACTGTAGCACTTTTGGTGTCACTGTCAATTGGGTGTTATTGCTTTGTGTGTTTGTTCTATTTCAAGTCTTCAATGAAGTCAATGCTTGCAAATGGCTGCTGGTTTTATCATACTAGGGCGTTGTGTTAAGAGACCAAGTTACAATTATGGAATTGAGTCCGGTATTGTTTTAAACTTTCCATGTTAGATAGTTCTTGCTATATCTGCTGTTCGGATACTACATTTACGTTTGGATCTTTGTTTTGCAGGGGTGATTTCATGCCGGGATCATAGCAGCAAAAGAAAATTTTGGCAGAGAAATATGAGTTTTAGAAATGGCAGCACCTTTTTCTTCACAAAATTTTGAGTCCAATGTCAAATTCTAACTTTCCGCTAAGAACATTTAGATGAGACTTTTGCATCCTTTAGAATATGTGTCAATGCAAGCTCATTGAAATTTCCTGTCTCTTGATAGTGTCTGAATCCATCATGGATTTGAATTGTGTGATGTCATTCTATGTCGAACTGGACACTTGCAGTATATAACCCCAAATTTCAACACTTGCAGTATCCAACTCCAAAGTTCAAAACCACAACAGAGAGGCATTGGGGGATTGTTCACTTGGTGCATTTAGAACAAAATCCCATGGTGTAGCTTCAAATTTAAATTGATCATATGCTTATGAACCTGGGTCTCACACAAGTGCCGTACGTTAGAACAAATTGTAGTTGAATTCTCTGATATGATTTTGAGTTCAGTATAGTCCCATTTTTTTTGCGTTCATTAAACCCTGTTTTTTCAATACACATTTAAGCTTTGCTTGTACATCAGAATGAGCTGGGTCTTTTCATTTGTGTTGTTTTGGACAATTGCAATTCCTTTGTGACTCTAATTGCTGGAAGGTGAGATTCCTAAGGAGTACTGGTCACGGGAACTTATGAAAACCTTTCTTCGACACTCAGAGGAGTTCGACCAAATTAAGTGATTATGAGGCTCTAATGACTAGCTGACATGGTCTGTTGTCGTTGAACTGACATTGTGAGATCATTCATGTTTAGACGGAAAGGGACATTCATTCGCGTTGGCTAAATGGACCTCTAGCAAAGTGTTGTGGATGCTTTGTATGTTCACATACATTAACTGATTAAAGGCCATCGTGGTGGTGGACTGATGGGTTGTGTCTAAGAGTCTGCATGTCGTTCCTTTTGAGCACCTGTTCCGGCAGAACAGGATGGCCAGAACTTTTCGTTCTTCATTTTCGGAAGGGTTAATTATATAAGACCCCTCGAACTGTAAGAGAGTTTTCAATTTAGTATCCAAGTATCAAATTTTATCGTTTTGATACCTAAACTTTGCTGCCGTTAACAACTTAGAGCATCTCCAGCAGTATTGCTAAATCAATTTTTTTTTGAAATTTGTCAATTTTTGGGATGAATAAGAGCTCCAGCAGAATACCTAAAATATTGCTAAATCCTAACATTGCTAAACTAAATTGACAAATTTAGCAACCTAGACAAGAATTGCTAAAGAGAAACTTATATTTTCCCTCCATTTTTTATCCACGTGTAAGTTTATGATTCGTTAAAAATATTACTTAACTTACACTTAACAATTACTGCTGGAGCACAATTGCTATTTCAATTGTTAAATATCCTAACTATTGTTAAATTTAGCAATAAACTAATCTATACTACTGGAGATGCTCTTAGTACCTCAAAATTGGAACCTCCGTTGTTTGCTGAGCTGGTTGTTATGTTATTGGGCAATTTCGTCATTGCATCAGTCAAAATCTCATCAGACAAAAATTTTCTCTCGCAATGATGACTGGGAAATTCGAACCAATGACGTTCCCCGCTAGAGAATATGAACCCTACCATTGCGCTAGTGAATTTTCCTATATAGTAAAATACATACAAACGTACTGTTCATAAAGACCTGCATAAATGGCAATTCTGCCCTTATTTACTTCATAATTTCAGTCTTGCCATCATCCTCTAAATTACAGTTTTGCCTCCGTTTTTTTGAAATGACGATTCTGCTCGTACTTACGTTATAATTACAGTCCTGCCATCACTGTCTAAATTACAGTTTTACTCCTCGCTTTTCTACTGATTTATGCTACTGTCATCCCGTCTGAGTGATTTTGTAATTACCATTTTATCCTCAGTTCTTTAGTAATTTACAATCTCTCTCTCTCTCTCTCTCTCTCTCTCTCTCTCTCTCTCTCTCTCTCTCTCTCTCTCTCTCTCTCTCTCTCTCTCTCTCTCTCTCTCTCTCTCTCTCTCTCTCTCTCTCTCTCTCTCTCTCTCTCTCTCTCTCTCTCTCTCTCTCTCTGGGGAGCGCGGGTAAGCTACCTAAAGGAATTGAAATAAAAAATTGTAGTAGGTATTGAACTTTGATTTTTATTTACAGAAAATGAATCGTACCATGTTTGTCATTTCATTACCTATTTCATAATAAGGTTATGAAATAGTAGGTTAAGCTTAGTATATTTATATCAATACATGTAATTCATTTAATTATATAATGCAGGAAAGAATTATATATAGGGATAATGACTATTTACACAAAAATCATTAAATCATGGTCAAGTCCAATGAAAATCTATTTCATGAGCCCATTCCAATGAAATTAGTTAAAAAGACACTCCTACCCTCAATTATATATCTCTATCTCTCTCCTCTCTTGATCTCTGAAACTCTCTCTCTCTCTCTCTCTCTCTCTCTCTCTCTCTATACACCGTCACTCGGAGCAGTGCGTCATTGCTGACAAGCCACGAGGAGGAGCTCCGATCTCTAACTCCAAGCATCTTCATGCTGTCTTGGTCCAACGCGCCTTTGTCGGCGAGCCGATTTGCTTGAGCCTCGAGGAGAAGGTCTGATCTCCAAGCAGCCGGGCTCCAATCTCCGATCTGCAAAACCAAAGGCGTTGGAGTCAGGGCGAGTGCCGCTCGCGCAATCGCCGGATCTATTGCTGGTTTGTTTCCACAAAACGATGCGAGCCGAGCTTACCGATCTCCGTCTCGTCATCACGACCGCCTTGGACGGTGGACTCAGAGACCATGGCTTTGTTCTCAAGGTTCTGCGACGGAGCTAGATCCAGATCGTGCCTCTGCATCCCTTTGACGACGAGCTGGTTCTTACATGTTTGAACTCAATTGTGACCTCACAAGTGATTATCTAATGAAGCACCCATGAACAAAATCGGAAGTTGTTTGCAAAGCTTTTATACAATTGAATTGAATTGAATTGGGTAAGTTGTTCGCGAAGTTTTATAAGACCAATGGAAATGATTATCATTTGCTTATAATTATTGAATGCCTTAGTAGGATAGATAGTGGACTACGTGATTGAATTGGGAAGTTGTAGTGCTCTGTTTCCATTCCATATTTCTTATATAGTCTTTACTATTTGTAGGGTCAATAATTTTTGAAGTGTTATTGGAAGTTAGTAATCTTTTTAAGCTTCTTATTCTTCTTCTTCGTCTTCTTTTATCTTCTTCATTTTATAGTGTTTTGACTGATTATTGAGGGTCAGTAACACGATTATTGGGGTCAGTAACTTAATTACTGAGATCAATAATTGATTACTAGGGGTCAGTAACTGATTATTAAGGATTACTAGGGGTCAGTAACTCGATTACTAGGGATAAGTAACAAATTATTAGGGCCGGTAATTGATTACTAGAGGTTAGTAACTGATTATTGGGAGTCAGTAACCAAGATTATTGGGTGTCAGTAACTGATTATTGGGGGTTAGTAACCGAGTTACCGGTGACCGAAATCCGGCAACTGGAAAAAATATGAGTTACTAGGGGTCAAAAACCGGAGACCGAAGAAATTCCCGCAACCGGTGACCGATAACCGGAGTCCGGTGACAGGTGTCCAGAGTCCGGTGAGGTTCCAACAAAATCTTCTCACTCTTTTACTTTCTTTCTCCTTATACATGTTGAAGTGTTGAGGGTAAAATTGTTTTAAAAATATATAAAAACTATTATTTTATTATGACTTTAATATAGATTTATATATTTAGGCACAAATAAAAACATCTTCTATTGGAATGGGCTTATGTCTATTAAATTTATTTGAATGGGTGATAAAATGTTTAAATTAGTATTAAATTAGCATTTTCCCTTGTATATAACGCATAAAAAAATTATATAAGTGAATTAATTTAGTCAAGAAATTAAATTATTAGAACAACAAAGTAATCGGGGAATAACAAGTTTTTGTATTACGCAATAAAAACTAAGGTAGAGTTGGCCTAATGGTCAGGTCATTCATCACTCACATTTGAGTTCACAGGTTTGATCCCCCTTTGTTGTAATACTGGGGTAAATATTTTTGTTTAATTGGACGAAGACGTCTTGAAGTGCCAAGATTGCCCTCAAATTATGTCAGACTTAACTGCCATGTCAGCAGTTAACGGTGATGTTTAACGGTGAGGTAGAAACTTGTTAACGACAGAAAACTTAAGGTAGTTAAACGAAAGAATTTGATTGTTAAGGATCAAATTGAAGATAGCCCATTGATGAATCATGCGCTTAATAAAACAAATATGTAGATTTTTTTTTGTTTTCCGCAACCTTGATTTATAATATTTTTCTTTTAGCTTTGTTTCATTGATAACCAGAAAACACTATCGTTTAAGAATAGTTTTCACAAGGTATGCTCATCTAAAGGACAATTTTTAAGAGAATGATGGACAAACAAATCTAACAACAGAAAATAACTTGTATAATTTCAGTTTTTATATTTATGACATGTGGTTAAATGCATTTTTCCATGCATTTTTCCATCGGAATCTCTTGAAACCGTCTTTTAAGAGCTATTGTTGCAAGTGATTCAGCTACATTTGCATGACATCTTATTGATTCTTTACTATTCACGAGGCCTAGCTGACAATAGCATAACGCAGAATTCTGCCGCGAACCCCAAATTAGGAAATATATATACTTTGAATTAATCCACAAAGTATATATGTTTCCAATCCATAGCTATACAGAGACAATTCAATAAAATTAAGAATAAGAAGATAAAACCAAATCTCAAAGCACAACTGCACAAGAGGGAGATAAAACCACATCAAAAGAAAGAGTATGAGCGAATGTTAGAGAGATCAACGCAAAAATACGTGAAAAAAGTTATACACAACCAAAGATACTAATAAATTATCTTCACAAAGTCTAAAAGGGTAGCAAACAACAGTACGACAATGATAAGTTCTTAACAACACGACACTTCTAGAGGTTCTTATTCACATAACAGTTCTCTGCCCATCTAAAATACTGCACTGAATCAAGTAGTCATAGTTAATCGCTACATCATAGTATGTCTTCAGGGATCAGACTTGCCATACAAGTAGGGAAATTCAAATGACAAGTGGTCCACAACCTTCACAAAGTTAAGGCTCATCATCTTATCCAGACTAGTCTTCATCTGATTCTGAATCTGAGTCTTCTTGATCACGGGGCATCAGCTTTTCAAACCAATCACAACTCTTTTTCCATGCAAATCCTGCCCAGCTTCCCTTGGGGTGGCCATGATCCGACTCAAGGCAGCAATGGCAAATTATTTCATAGCCCTCGCCAACCACTGCAGTGTCGGGGTTTGGAATATCTTCCAAGTAAGGACACCGAAATGACATGTGGTACCCGACCTTCATACAAACTTCACAATATTTAGGCTTTTCATCAGGCTTACCTGTTTGTTTTTGTGGTGCCAATGTCAATTAAAAATTTGTTAGACAAGAAGCAGCAACACTTGAACTGTATGGAGTCATAGAAGTTATAAATACTCTGGCGTTCCAATTCCAGTGAACCAAATTAATATAACACAAGTCCCCTATTACATGTTCTTACCAGAAAATTGAAGTTCAAGCTTTTAAGTCATACAGACAACACATTTCCAACACAGTTGATACACAAAGCTTACTTATATAGTATCATTTGCAGAAAACTAAGAAAACAAACTTGTAACAACAAAAATACTTTGGCAATGAGTTCCAGTGAACCTAATGAGAAAAACAAAAGGCCCCTATTACATTTTCTTACTGAAAAATTCAATTTCAAGCTTTTAAGTCATCAATCATTTTTCTACAAACAACATATTTCCAATACAGTTAATACAAAAAATTTATATAATAGCACTTGCGGAAAACTAAGAAAACAAACTTGTAACAAGAATTTTATCCTGATTGTATAATTTATTTATTCAAAAAAAAAAAAACACCAATCCAGAGCAGATCAAAAACATGAACAACGAAAAACACATGAGATTCAAGCTTACATTTAGACTGCAAAAATAAGGATCAAAAGCATACGTTCAGCTATCTCCAGTTTCCTAGCTGCCTCTGCTTCCTTGCATATCTTTTCAAATTCCTCATCAGATATAAACACCCTCTTTACGAATTCCTCGTGCGGCAACATAAACAACTCTCCTCGAACTCTCCACCTATCTAACAGATTCCTTGTGGATTCGGCTTCACTTTCAGACAATTTATGGTTAGGATCGGCACCTGTTTGAAGAGAAGGGAACATCCAAGTCACGGCCAAAATACATGATAGAAATTTCCTACCCTAAACATTACCAACCAAACTGAAACGCTAAAACACAGATATATATAAATTTATATAAAACATACCCTCGACGATCTTCACAAATATCTCTTGTAACTCTCGTTCTGAAATCTCGGATTTCCTAGAGGAATCATAGAGAAACTTTTTGAGTTCTTCTCCCGAAAGCGCTCGTTTCTTAGAGGAATCATGTTTGATGTCATGACATCCATCTCCCTGCTTCCAGCTCCCGCAGCCTGCCTCGACCGGAGCAGCCCAGGCGGAGCCGCCGATAGTAGGTTGGTAGCGCATCAGATCCCCATTGCCCTGATTTCTCAGACCTAAACTTGTCTATTTATTTTGGTTTGGGAGAATTTGCAGATCTAGAATCGGGAAAGTTGATCCACAAAGTTTATAAATTATCACTTGTGGAAAACTAAGAAAACAAACTTGTAACAAAACCTGAACATGTATGGAGTCATAAAAGTTACAAATACTCTGGCAGTGAGTTCTAATTCTAGTGAACCTAACAATATCTAGAGACTTGAGGCTCATAAGCCTCAAGAAATCAAGATTATCAATTCTTTTAACATAATTAGTTGCTCATGCATTTGTGACTGATTTCAGAAAACCAACTGAGATTTGGCAACCGAAATACTCAGCACACTCAGATATTATAAACTCATGATCTTGTAAACCACAAAGTCCCAAAAAAAAAAAAACTGAAACAACACAATAAAAGAAGAATAAGAAGATAAAACCAAATCTCAAAGCACGAGTATGAGCGATTGTTAGAGATCAAAGCAAAAATACATGAAAGTGAGACAAAACCAAAGATACCAATAAATTATCTTCACAAATCTAAAAGAGAGGCAAACAACAGTAGGGCAATGATAAGTTTAATTCTTAACAACATAGACACTTCTAGAGGTTCTTATTCACATAACAGTTCTCTGCCCATCTAAAATACTGCTTGAATCAAGTAGTTAATCGCTACATCATAGTATGTCTTCAGGGATCAGACTTGCCATACAAGTAGGGACATATATATAACAAGTGGTCCACGACCTTCACAAAGTTAAGGCTCATCATCTGATTCAGACTCTGAGTCTTCATCTAAGCATTCTTCATCATTACTCAATTTATATGCAAATCCTGCCCAACTTCCCTTGGGGTGGCCATGATCCGACTCAAGGCAGTGATGGCAACATATTTCATAGCCCTCACCAACAACTGCGGTGTCAGGGTCTGGAATATCCTCCAAGTAGGGACATCTAATTGACATGTGGTCCCCGAACTTCATACAAACTTCACAACGTTTAGGCTTTACATCAGGCTTACATGTTTGTTTTTCTAGTGCCAATGTTAATAAAAAATTTGTTAGACAAGCAGCAGCAAAACTTGAACTGTATGGAGACATAAAAGTTACAAATACTCTGGCAATGAGTTCCAATTCCAGTAAACTTAATTAATATAACACAAGGCCCCTATTATATTTTCTTACCGAAAAATTGAAGTTCAAGTTTTTAAGTCATCAACCATTTTTCTACAAACAACATATTTCCAATACAGTTGAAACACAAAGCTTATATAGTATCACTTGTAGAAAACTAGGAAAACAAACTTGTAACAAAACTTGAACCGTATAAAAGTTACAAATATTATGGCAATGAGTTCCAATTCCAATGAACCTAATTAAGAAAACAAAAAAAAAATTAAGAAAACAAAAAGCCCCCATTACATTTTCTTACCGAAAAATTGAAGTTCAAGCTTTTAAGTCATCAACCATTTTTCTACAAACAACATATTTCTAATACAGTTAATACACAAAAATTATAAAATAGAACTTGCGGAAAACTAAGAAAATAAACTTGTAACAAGGACAAAAATAACGTTGAAAATTGTACTCTGGCAACATACTCATTTTCCACAAGAATCTTAACCTGATTGTATAAATTATTTATTTAAAATAGAACTCAACAATCCAGAGCAGATAAAAAATAAATAAACAACAAAAAACATATAAGATTCAAGCTTAGATTCAGACTGCAAAATAAGGATCAAAAGCATACTTTCAGCTATCTCCAGTTTCCTAGCTGCCTCGGCTTCCTTGCATATCTTTCGAAATTCCTCGTCAGAAATAAACACCCTCTTTACGTATTCCTCGTAAGGCAATACAAGTAAATCTCCCTGCATTCTCCAGGTATCTAACAGACTCCTTAGGGATTCGGCTTCCCTTTCAGACAATTTATGGTTAGGATCGGTACCTGTTTGAAGAGAAGGAAACATTCATGTCACGGCCAAACTACATGATTGAAATTTCCTACCCTAATCATTACCAACCAAACTGAAACCCTAAAACACAAATATATATAAATTATACCATCGATGATCTTCACAAATATTTGTTGTAACTCTTGTTCCGAAATCTCAGATTTCCTAGAGGACTCATAGAGAAACTGTTTGAGTTCTTCTCCTGAAAGCTCTCGTTTCTTAGAGGAATCCTGTTTGATGTCATGACATCCTTCATCAGGCGGAGTAGCCCCGCCGATAGTGGGTCTCGGATCCATTGCCCTAATGTCTCAGTTCTCTATCTCATTATTTTCTGGGAGATCTATTTGGGATTAGCAAGTTGTATATATAGCGTTCACAACAAGGGAGAATAGGATTCTCACTTGCAAGTATAATTTTTAATATTTTTTTTTGGATAACTTGCAAGTATAATTTTGATCAAAACAATATCGACGAAAGTGTTTTAGGATATTCACTTGGTATGTGCCTTGATCAAATAGTTACAGGAATAGGAATCCCGATCCATGTAATGATAGGTCTAAAGCTAAAGATTGAGGATGCATTCAGTCTTCCAACTTTTAGTCTCAGCATCAATTCATTCGGAGACTCTCTCCAACTACTATAAGTTTCTTTTAATAGGCCTTAATACTATATTATAGTTTATAACCATTTTGATCAATGAAAAACAGCAGCTACCCAAATTGTGTCCCAAAGCTGTTCTAGGAGGATGATGCAGGAATGCAAGTTGCCACATGAAACAGTTCAAATTCTCTAAAACGAGAGAGACCTTCCCCTCAGGCATATCAAAAGGGAAATACAAAGATCACAGACTATTTACAAAGATAGGAACTTTCAAGAGAAACATATAAAAGCATCACCTTTACATTACAACATGCAGCTCGAGTTCTCTTTGATTTTGATTGGAAGGACAATGACCTCAAAATGAAAGCTGTAGATATTTCTTTGTTAATATATATACTATGCTATGCTGTCTATGGATTCCTAAAGTCCAGCTGCAACTGCATGTCCAAGGCAAAACCTAGCTTATACTATCACCCCTCCAATAAAACACATCACTTCTACATCTGGCTCAATCTTACAATCAAGCAGTAGCAGGTTTGGGTGATTAGTTTTGGGGGACTTAGCTGTAGATGGTTTGGGTGATCGGTGAGGATGGTTAAGGTGATATGGTGAGACATTGGGAGCATTTGGTAGAGAGCAGTGAGGATGGCTAAGGTGACATGGTGAGACATTGGGATCATTTAGTAGTGACCAGCTTCTAGATGGTTGTCCATTCCTTGAAAACCCACCCTGAACCCCAAGGCCATTTCTAGAGTTGGGACTGGAACCAGGACGCTCTGCGTGCATGCCTTGGGGGGTGAAATGAGGAACATGCTTGATCCTTGAGGTGCAGCAGAGGCTTGATCACTTGAACAACTTCACTCATAAGAGGTCTAGCCTTTGGGTCACGACTAAGACAGTGGGCAGCCAACTGAAATGCCATTTCAGCACCTTTAATTGAGATGCGACCTTCAAGTCGAGGATCTATTAGTCGGTAGTATCTTCGCCTATCTCCAAGATGTGGGCGTGCCCACTCCACCAAGTTGTGCTCTCCTTGGGGTCGATTTTTGTCCATAGATCTTCGTCCAATCAGTAATTCAAGCAGAACCACCCCAAAACTATATACATCACTTTTTGAAGTAAGGTGACCTATAGAAGATGAAGACATAAAATTGGATTAATTGGCAAATACCCTTGAACACCAAATTAGTTCACACTTAACACTTTTAAACAAGTGTATACGGATGTACTGTCATGCATGATGCATATGGAGTCGAGTATTATGCACAACAGAACTGGAGCTGGGATAATCATAAGCATATGATAAGCATAGGCTACGAACATAATTCTAAAAAGTCAGTATAGTTACTTCGACTAGAACATGAACGGCTGACCTGTGATACATTATAGACATACCTTTCATAAGCAAAAATGTATCAGCTGCATCAACTGAAAAAAGAAAAAAAGTACACTAACTTATGAATACAAAGCAACACAGAATGGCAGGCATGTGGTGACTGTGGTGTATAGTTATTTTTTCGTAGTATATACCAATACATAGGAAGCACTTCCAATACTTCCTATCTATATAGTTGTTTGAACCAATATTTGACACGACCTACATGGCAGACCAAATGAACGGGTCCACTAGTGACCGCGGCCATTAATAAGTAAACATCGTGACTCATCTCGTTGAGCCGCAGTGCACAACACAGCTTATTAAATAACCGCGGTTATTAACAGAGATGATGACCGCGGCTATTAGTGTTTTGAGCTGCGGCCGTTGAGCTGCGGTCACCCTATGTTGAGCCGCGGACGCCTTATGTTGAGCCACGGTCACCCTATGTTGAGCCGCGGACATCTTATGTTGAGTAACGGACGCCGTATGTTAAGCCGCAGACGCCGTATGTTGAGCCGCGATCACCCTATGTTGAGCCGCAGACATCTTATGTTGAGCCACGGTTACCTTATGTTGAGCCGCAAACATAGTTGTTGAGCCGCAGACACCTTATTTAGCTACGGCTATTCGTGAGTTACAGCGGCTAAGAAAGGAGAATAAATGTTATATCCTGTCAAACCCATACGAGGTTGACTGATTGATATTTACAAGTTAAATTACGGTCAAAGATGGCGTCTTCAAGGGAGACGTCATCACAGTTACCAAAATGGTTGCAATCTCAAGGTTGAATGAGTTTTATTGCGGGAATGACGTTACTACAATTCCAATCTTAAGGATGGCGCTTTCAAGGGAGACGTCACTACAGTTACCAAACTTGTGACAATTAGATTGAATGAGCTTTATTACAACTTAATCCATGATTTACTTGTAATCCCTCCATGTGTTTAAAACTGAGATTACGTTTTCTTTATTTTACTTCACTATAAAAAGGACCTTAGGATTCTTTATTAAAGGTCCTCGACCAAACGCTCTACGCGATTACACATTTTTATCTCAATACAATTCAGCTTCTCAGCATTACACATCAATTCTTCTGTGTTTATCATATCATTTTTGTTTACTGGTACTTGTCTATCTTTGCCGTGATTTACATTATTGTTCTTTTCATACTTGCAATTTATCTTATTGTTCGTTGCTTTCTTTCCTGCAATTTACATTCGTGTTCTTTACCTTTTCTTTAGGATTCCTGTACTTTATTTGCTGCACTTTACATTCCAGCATTCGCATCACTTGCACCATCACAACATTCACCTAGTTTCAAAGCACCAAGATCGGCTTGCTGGCCGATCCGTGTTAAAGTCCTTGTACCCAAGGCAGAGAGAACCCTGCAGCCAAGATCGATCCTTCCTCAGCCCATAGTCGATTGATCAAAAGTCAGGGTACGCATCTACATACATATCAGAACAAAACCTCGCTTGGCCTTTTGGCCGCGAGTTGGCACGCCATCACACACGTCACCAAGCCAGAAGGACACGTGTAGCCCAAAGAAGCCCCCGGGCCATTGACACGTGGCCGGGACGATTTTTGAGCCAACAATAGTATACACCAAAGACTGTCAGGTTTATCAGAATTTGGGTGCAAGCAATGCCAATACTAACAACACAGAATTCAACAACATGCAGTCAAACAATTTCATAACAATGCAAACAAGACGATATATAAAGTTTATAATACTAACCTGTCATAACATACTCGGGGGCCGCATAACCGTAAGTGCCCATCACTCGGGTGGAGACATGAGTTTTATCTCCCTCTGGACCATCTTTAGCAAGCCCAAAATCAGAAAGCTTGGCGTTGTAGTCCTGGAATAGTATTAAATCATTAGAAACAGGAGGATGACAAAACAAAATATTTGAAAGTTAAGCTTAGTTACGCACCGCATCCAATAAGATGTTAGATGTTTTAAAATCTCGAAAAATCACTGGTCTTTCAGATTCCTCATGAAGATATGCAAGACCCTTTGCAGCACCAAGAGCTATTTTCATTCTGATGGACCAAGGAAGAGGCAAGGTCCCTGCAATGGATAACAACATTATTTCTGAAACATTAAATCATCTACTAGAAAATTGTCAGGTAATCATAATATCACCCTTAACTTATCACCCTAAGAATAATAACATATGAGAGAAAACTGTAGGGTGAAAGTATCATGTACCTATTTTGATCATTGTTTTGGAAAGTGGTAATAGACCTATAGTGTACATACAATATGGGCCATGACTGTTCAAATACAACAGCAAATCTAAAGGAAAAACATTAGACTTCAAGAACAAGAAAATATAAGGCCTATTAACTAGGGGTGAGAAGAACAGAACATTTTAAAGTATGCTGCAGTGACGCATTAGCTAAGTAACAATATAAAACAGGAAAGAATAATCACAGATGTACCTGCAACAATTGCAAAGTGATTATGGGAACTTTTCTGTACCTTCTACTTTCATAGAGTAAATTCACATTTCATGGTACCTCCCAAAAAATATACTAAAAGAAATTGCCACTAGGAAGAGCAAATTGCAGATAAACAAATTTCTACAAGATACAGTTTCATTTTCATACTTCTGAACAGGTGATTCTCCAAGCTCCCTCGAGGCATAAACTCATACACAAGTAATCTTTTATCATCCTCTATGCCATATCCAACTAATTTGACTAAGTTAGGAAGGAGAAGTTCACCAAGATAGATAACTTCAGCCTGAAAGTGGACAAGCAAAAGTTATCCTTCAATCATGGGAGTGAATTCAAAGTACTTTAATTTCCTGATAAGTGGTCGTACAGATAAAGTAAAAATGAGAAACGATACCATCCATTCTTTGTGGCCCTGAAGTCCATCATGGTTCAGAGTCTTTACAGCGACTGGAAGCCCGATACCAGGTTTTGTTGGAGAGGTTCCAGTCTCACTGATCCAGCCTTTGTATACACAGCCAAATCCGCCTTCCCCTAAGAGATTCTCAGGTCTAAAGTTCTTTGCTGCTGACTTAAGCTCATTGAAGGTGAATCTTCAAAGCTGAGAAGCAACTATCAGTTCCTCAGGTGCTGTGGGAACGGACAAAGCACTTTCTGGAGTTACTGCTTGGTTGTGGATTGTGTCATTTGTAGACTTGCTATCTTCTGGTTGATAAATACATGCATTATATCATCAAATAAATTTTAAGAAAAACCAGCTCACCGCTATTAAAACAGAATCATTTTAGAATATCTCATTTTAAAAGTATGCTGGTGGTGACGATGGAATTTAATGATATTCGATGAGCTACAAGGAGCAGTCAAAGATCCAAAATATGGGATGAAGGGGGAATAACTTTTCAGTACGATAACACATTAAAAGGCATGCCTTGATATGCATAAAGTACTGATATGGTAAGCCATGTACCAAAATTCGCAATAAGATAACAAAGCACAACAGGGAGATAAAACCGCATCAAGAGGGAGTATGAGCAAATGTTGAGAGCTCAAAACGAAAATAATTGAAAGTGAGACAAAACCAAAGATACCAATAAATTATCTTCACAAAGTCTAAATGAGAAGCAAAGCAGTACGACAATAAAAAGTTGGATATTCTTAACAACACTACACTTCTAGATTCTCATTCACATAACAGTTCTCTGTCCATCTAAAATACTGCTCGGAATCAAGTAGTTAATCGCTACATCATAGTATGTCTTCAGGGATCAGACTTTGCCATACAAGTAGGGACATTCAAATGACAAGTGATCCACGACTCTGATCCAGAATCAGATGAAGAAGACTCTGATCCAGAAGCAGATGAAGAAGACTCTGATTCAAAATCAGATGATGAGCCTTAAGAAGTGTAGTGTTGTTAAGAATATCCAACTTTTTATTGTCTTCTTCATCTGATTCTGGATCCAAGTCTTCTTCATCACGTGTTCTACCTGCAAATCCTGCCCAGCTTCCATCACGGTGAATCAGAGTCTTCTTCATCTGATTCTGGATCAGAGTCTTCTTCATCTGATTCTGGATCACGTGTTCTACCTGCAAATCCTGCCCAGCTTCCATCACGGTGGCCATGATCCGACTTAAGGCAGTGATGGCAAAATATTTCATAGCCCTTGCCAACAGTTGCGTTCTCCGGGTTTGGAATATCGTGCAAGTAGGGACACTTAAATGACATGTGGTCCACGACCTTCATACAAACTTCACAAAGTTGAAGCTTTTCATCTGATTCTAAATCTGAGTCTTCATCATCAGGCTTACCTGATTGTTTTTCTGGTGCCAAAGTTGATTAAAAAATTTGTTAGACAAGAAGCAGCAAATCTTGAACTGTATGGAGTCATAAAAGTTGCAAATACTTTGGCAATGAGTTCCAATTTCAGTAAACCTAATTAATATAACACAAGGCCCCTATTACATTTTCTTACCAAAAAATTGAATTTCAGTTTTCAAGTCATCAATTATTTTTCTACAAACAACATATTTCCAATACAGTTGAAACACAAAGCTTATATAGCATCACTTGCAGAAAACTAAGAAACAAACTCGTAACAAAACTTGAACTGTATGGAGTCATAAAAGGTACAAATACTCTGGCAATGAGTTCCAATTCCAGTGAACCTAATTATAAAAAACAAAAGGCCCCTATCACATTTTCTTACCGAAAAATTCAAGTTCAAGCTTTTAAGTCATCAACCATTTTTCTACAAACAACATATTTCCAATACAATTGATGCACATAATTTATATAATAGCACTTGCGGAAAACTAAGAAAACAAACTTGTAACGATGACAAAAATCACATTGAAAATTGTACTCTGGCAACGTACTCATTTTCCACAAGAATTTTAACCTGATTGTATAATTTTTTATTTTTTATTTAAAAAAAAAACCACCAATCCATAGCAGATCAAAAATAAATAAACAACGACAAAAACATATGAGATTCAAGCTTAGATTCAGAGTCCAAAATAAGGATCAAAAGCATACTTTCAGCGATCTTGAGTTTCCTAAGCGCTTTAGCTTCCTTCAACTTAAGCTCTTTAGCTGCCTTGGCTTCCATAACTTGCTTTAATTTCTTTTCAAATTCCTCTTCAGAATCAAACACCGTATCTTCCCATTCCTCAGAAGACAATAGCAATAACTCTCCCTGAACTTTGCATATATCTAACAGAAGCCTTATGGATTGGGCTTCACTTTCAGACAATTTTTTGTTAGGATCGGCACCTGTTTCAAGAAGACAAGTAAACATCGATAAACATTACCAACCAAACTGAAACCCTAAAACATGTATGAATAAAATAAAAGGCATAGTGCAGCTTCGCATATATCTCTTGTAATTCTCGTTCCGAAATCTCAGATTTCCTACAGGACTCATAGAGCAACTGTTTGATTTTTTGTTCCGCAATTTCTCGTTCCCGAAGATACTGTTTGATTTCTTCGTCCGAAATCTCTGGTTTCGGAGAGGAATCGATGAGCACCTCCCGCTTCCAGCTCCCGCGTCCTGCCTCAGCCGGAGCAGCCCAGGCGGAGCCGCCGAAAGTAGGTTGGTAACGCATCAGATCCATTCCCTTGATTTCTCAGATCTAGTCTAGTTTGCGTGTGTTTTCGTCTAATGCTAACATGAATAGGATTTTTGATTTCATGCAATGTAATGATAGATTTACAAGTAACAATAGGATTATGTTTCTTTTTACATATTTTAAAATAAAAAATTACATAGTAACATATAACTAAATTTAAATAAATAAAAAAAATCAATTTCTTTAATTTTGTTTTTTTGGCAACCTTGATTTATAATATTTTTCTTTTAATTAGGAAAGTAGAGAATAGACACATAGAGAATAGTTGAGAGGAGGTAAAAGTTCGTCTCATTCATTGTTAATAGTCTCCTTATATAGAGGTAGAGTTTACATCAGAGTACATAACTAATGAGTAATTAAGTGAACAACCACATAAATTATAATATTTATAACACTTCCTCTTGGATTTCCATAAATGAATGATGAAATTGAACGCCCTTAATGTTGTCTCGTTAAAAACCTTGTCAGGTAACAAAAACTCAGTGGGAGAAAAATAATCATAGTTGAAGGAGAAAAAGAGTACAATGCACATATGTCTTAGGTATTATACTTCTGGATGCTCCCCTGATGAGAATCTCTCCATGAATATCCATCACTAAAGTGAGACCATGTATGATTTGCATATAGGAACTCATCATGAAATTGTGTACATAGCCATACAGGTTAATATCTTTGTATAGTAATACGTCTCATATAAGCTCTTCAAGAGCTCCGAGTAATTCATAACTTCGACAGTTAGAATATGTAGTAACATAATGATCATAATTCGGATTCGATTTTGTAGTCCAATCATAGTACTCATTGAGGCAATTTTGATCACGTTAACTATAACGGAATGAGTATATATGACCTAGTTTTAGACTATTTGATTCTATGAATTAACTTTAGGCTCTCTCAAGTATTCATGGATCAAATTATATTAGAATCATTCATGTACTTAAATCCTTTAACGATTTGACAAGCGATACACTTGTAATAACACTTTACTTTTGAAATTTGTTTTTAGCAACGTGTCTTTTGGAATTTGTTTTTAGCAATGTGTCTTTTACGATCCTCGTAATTTATAATGACAAATGTCGTAAGTCTCTCGTCAATAATAGCTATATCTATTATGTAACATTGTACTTACGGAAAATTGTCACATATAAGAAAAAATATTCATCCATGTCTCTTGTAGACATTATGCCATAGTGATTTATATTCACTATGATCAATACCCTTTTGTATCTTTTAGGGTTAAAAGTCAAAGTATCTCATCACGTTTCAAATATTCAGTTTCATTAGAATTGCCTCTTTCTAATTTGATCAATAATATACTTTGTCGACATGCATAATGAAACGTGGCATAACATCGATTGATACAGTCATTAATGGTCTTTGGTAGCTACCATTTGTAAATTGTCATAGATGATCATTATTCATAGATCCCACACATTCTTATATGCATGCATTTTTGATATTGGGTACCCATGCCACTTCTGGGGCAAATATTATCACTTTTAGGACAAATATTATCTAACGAATGTGGATCTTTTACTTGTAATATCATGTAGACCATTAGAGGTACTGTATAATCTTCTATTTTCAAGAGCTTAAAACTTTAGACTTGGTGGATACATTCCACTCAAATTCACGCTGTTATTCAAATGACAATAGTCTTATTCTCCCCCTAACGGCGGAAGACTGTCATGTTATGATCATCCACAAAAATGCGTTTAAAGCTCTATCACTTTCTTTCAAGTGAGATGTTTATTAGCAGGTGGAAACCAAGTATGAGGTCAAAAACATTATATTCATTAATATCAACCAATATATCATTCTCTAATGGCGTACCTACAACATTTGTATGTGTAGCCATATTAGAAACTCTAACATTGTATCATGACATTCTCTTCAGGAGAACCATGTCACTTAAATACACATACATCCCACAAATCAAATGGGATCAATATGGTTGTTCTTGAGGACTTTAAAACAAGCATGTGCTTTTGCATATACTTTTGTCAAAATCTCTTATCAACTTATTTGTTGAGATATTTCTCAAAATCAAAATGAGACGGTGGATACACAACTCACACAAATTTACATTGTCCTTTAGGAACAATTTATCCTCATGACATGAAAAGTGTCTCATTAAAGTGACAACTCAAAAAATATGTGACATATAAGTAATTTGCTATGAGTAGGGGCTAGTGGTGATCAAGACTTGTTACCGATTGCAAGCAACACTGTAGGTAAAATATGACTTAGCTAGTCATGCTCGGTTTCATGAACTTCTGGTTTATGATATTATATATATGTCTCGAGTTCTTGTAGAAATTTAACACTGTATGTGTTCTTCTGGAGCCATCAATTATATGTGTAATCGAAGTTTCATGTTCAAATATTAACTATTAGAACTTCGGGTTCAACAATACAATATTTTGAAACTTCTAGTCTAAAATTATTACATTCGAAATTCATATATTCGAGATATAATGTGAAAGTCAGGAAGGATGTTGGAGCTCTCAACAAATGCTCCCGGTATGCAGTTCTATACAAGCAACTATCTCCAGGATGTAAAGGGGAAAGGCGGGTGTGTATTCCAACCACGTGCCGCATTATGCTTGGAAACTCAGGGATTTCCGGATGCTGTGAACCACCCTAATTTCCCTTCAACAATTGTGACTCCAACAAAGTCCTACAAGCATTATATGCTGGTCAAGTTTTGGACTACAGCTTAACCATATGTCCATATGACCATATCTCTCTGCTTCATGAGTTTCTTGACAAAAAGAGGAGCGTGCATTAACAGTTTCATTTGCAGTGGATGAGGAAATAAGCTTTAGATTTGCTTTTTGTTGTTCCACTTCTAGTAAACTAGGCTTCAGCAATAAAATAAATGCAAGGCTCAGAGTTGTTCTATTTGTTACACATCTGATCGAGTACTTTCCTTTTTTGTTTTTGTTATCGATTGATGCAAGTCGGTGATAAGTGACGGATCAGTATCTCAAGCACTCAACTCAAGCCTTATTGTTAGCTTGTTACTTGAACAGCTACATCAATTCAAGTATCGCAGTTTAATTTTTTCACTTCGTTTGTGCGAAATTATGTTCTTGTTTCCTATCAGGGCATTTAGGAAAGACTCAAACCAACCCATAATGAACACCGACACGTCGTTCGTAGTCTCATCTTGAAACAAAGACACAGCTGATAATATCCCCATCGGAGAAGAACAGAGATGGCTTCTTTGGTCGGAATCTGCTGCTTCACTCCCCCAACGGGTTATTTACCGCGCCCTTAACTTTCCCTCCAAAACCAAACAGTAAATATTTTATTTTAACCTTTCCTCTTTGCAGATAAATGGAGTAACATTTGCAGATTGATTTCTTCACATAATAGACACTCCATGGAAGCTAAGGCCACCCAGAACTCATCAGTCGCTTCTTCTTCTACGATGTCGTTTCGGAGCTCGAAGAAGACGGTGTGGGTTTGGACGGAGAGCAAGCAAGTCATGACGGCCGCCGTGGAGAGAGGCTGGAACACATTCGTGTTTCAAAGTCACAAACTTGCGGATGACTGGTCTTGTAAGTCAATTCAAGCTTTTAGAGTCTATATTGATCTGGGTTTTTGCTGTAAGTGTGAGATTTTGATAAAGATCAAAGCTTTATGTGGAATCGCATTTGGGTTTTTTTTTGTTGTGATGGAATATGAGTTTCATTTGTGGGTTTGGATTGTGGATTTGAGCAGCCATTGCGTTGATAGATCCTCTTTTGATGAAAGAGGGAGGGATTTTCGATAGCGAAAACACGAGAGTTGCCTCAGTTTTTGAGGTTTCTGGTCCTGAAGAGTTGGAACAGCTTCAACCTGAAAATTGGGTAGGGGAGAATGTTGTTGTTGATTTACTAGATTGGCAGGTGAGGTTTTAGATGACTGGTTGGATAATGTTGCTACTTTTCGGTGCGTTAGGCTTGTTTGGTTCTGTTTTCAGAGTGAAGTTTGAGCTTGTGAGGTGCTGTTTGTTAGGTGATACCTGCTGAGAATATAGTTGCAGCATTTCAAGGGAGTCAGAAGACGGTGTTTGCTGTGTCGAAAACCCCTGTGGAAGCACAAGTCTTTTTTGAGGTAGAAATGTGATGTGCTAAGATCGAACAAGTGAAGAGGTGTTTCACTTTTGAAGTACTGATTTAAGTTCAATATGCTTGTAGGCGCTCGAGCATGGTCTTGGTGGAGTTGTTTTGAAAGTTGAGGATGTTCAAGCAGTTCTAGACCTAAAGGTGATTAGTTGTTGGCTAAGGGATTCTTGGTTGGTGTAAACAGGGTTTTTGTTTTTCTTACATTGGTTAATATTATCAGGACTATTTTGACAGAAGAGCCGAAGTGGGCAACATATTGAGTTTGACCAAAGCCATTGTAACTGGAGTCCAAGTAGCTGGAATGGGCGATCGGGTTTGTGTTGATCTCTGTAGTCTCATGAGACCTGGTGAAGGACTGCTTGTATGTATCATTATCTTTTCTGATTTTACATTGCTCCCTTGTTTGATATTGCGCAAGTAATATGCATGTCACCATTCTTATAGCCTGAGTATCTTTCAAGGTTGGATCCTTTGCCAGAGGACTATTCCTGGTTCATTCAGAATGCTTGGAGTCAAATTACATCGCCAGCAGACCATTCCGAGTCAATGCGGTGAGTTTGCCTAGAAGTTGATTGCAAATGCTTAGAAGCAATGGATTTCAGGCCTTCCTGTATTAATATAACTTTTCTCTAATGAGTGCTTATTTGAATTCTTTCTTTAAAATGAGCAGGGACCTGTACATGCCTATGTTGCTGTTCCTGGAGGAAAAACAAGCTACCTGTCAGAGTTGAAAGCAGGCAAAGAGGTGATTCTAGTTGATCAGAAAGGTCATCAAAGGACAGCAATTGTTGGACGTGTAAAGATAGAGACTAGACCACTAATCCTTGTGGAGGCAAAGGTATGTATTGAATACAATGACAAGATATGATTAAAAGGCTATGTTAATTAATTAAATTTTCATCGGTTTTAATTTTCTGTGCAGTAGCAAGGAGGTGAAATTCTATTAACAACGTTAACAAGTTAGCTAGATTGCAAAACAATATATGTCATAAAATGGAGAACTTTGACAACTTTGGTGATATAAGGTACCAGCTAGATGCTTAGCTGGTAGAAACTATCTGAACTCTCAAGAATCTCAGAATAAACTAAATGATACACAGTTTTAAAGACAGATTTGAAAAGAAATGAAATTTGATTCTTATAGAGCTTATGCACACTTGCACAGTTCAGACTGATAAGGATAAGCTATGGGTTGGATTTACTGAAGTTTCATTCGAACCACAATGATGACTTTTACTTGGTTGGTTGCTGAAACATTGGTTGATGTTCTTGCTGCTTAATTTGGAAGTAGTGCAGTGCACTTATGTGAAGAATGGTTGATAATACAATGTCCCTTGTTCTTACCTTCCATTTTCTAAATGTGTCAAATTTGTTAGAACTGCTGACAATATTTGTCCTTTCTTGAACTTTTTTTTTATTGATATTGGCATCGTATTTGTGCTTCAGATGTGTTCGGATGATCAAACAATCTACAGTATCCTTGTACAAAATGCAGAAACAGTTGCCTTAGTTTGTCCCAAGAAAGGTCTACTCTCCCCGTCTGAAACTGGTTTTCTGAATTTCTGTTGGAAATATTTACCTTTTGCCTTCCCACTTTGTCTCACAGTCATTGAGCTTCAAAAATTTATATTTTGTGCAGAAAGTGGAGGGCGAAAAACTGCAATCCCTGTGACTTCACTTAAAGTCGGAGATGAAATTATGCTCAGATTACAGGGAGGAGCCAGGCATACGGGAATTGAAATTGAAGAATTCATTGTGGAGAAATAAGAAAGGAAGATCTTGAACTCATGTGGAGAATTGATATAGTTGAGATGCAAATGTGTCTCGCCATATCAAACCACAAAACATTTGAACTCGTGTAATTATTCCATCCTAAATCCAGCTATCTAGTTTTTCGCATCTGAATGTAATTTGTTTCTTGGTCGCCTGATGAATGTATTTTGAGTAAGTACTGAATGATCTTTACTAATTTGTTTCTGCATTGATTAAAATCAGAGGCTAAAACAAACTCAGGTGGGGTACATTTCCGAACAGCGTGTCGGAATTCAGAAAACCAACTGAGATTATTGGCAACCGGAATACTCGCACACTCAGATATCATAAACTCAGGATCTTGTAAAACATAAAGTCCAAAAAGAAAACAGAGACAATTCAATAAAAGAAGAATAAGAAGATAAAACTAAATCTCAAAACACAAGAGGGAGTATGAGTGAATGTTAGAGATCAAAGCGAAAATACGTGAAAGTGAGACAAAACCAAAGATACCAATAAATTATCTTCACAAAGTCTAAAAGGGAAGCAAACAACAGTACGACAATGATAAGTTCTTAACAACACGACACTTCTAGAGGTTCTTATTCACATAACAGTTCTCTGCCCATCTAAAATACTGCACTGAATCAACTAGTTAATTGCTACATCGTAGTATGTCTTCAGGGATCAGACTTGCCATACAAGTAGGGACATTCAAATGACAAGTGGTCCACAGCCTTCACAAAGTTAAGGCTCAGACTAGTCTTCATCTGATTCTGAATCTGAGTCTTCTTGATCACGGGGCATCAGCTTTTCCCACCAATCACAACTCTTTTTCCATGCAAATCCTGCCCAGCTTCCCTTGGGGTGGCCATGATCCGACTCAAGGCAGCAATGGCAAATTATTTCATAGCCCTCGCCAACAACTGCGGTGTCGGGGTTTGGAATATCTTCCAAGTAAGGACACCGAAATGACATGTGGTACCCGACCTTCATACAAACTTCACAATATTTAGGCTTTTCATCAGGCTTACCTGTTTGTTTTTGTGGTGCCAATATCAATTAAAAATTTGTTAGACAAGAAGCAGCAAAACTTAAACTTTATGGAGTCATAAAAGTTATAAATACTCTGGCAATAAGTTCCAATTCCAGTGAACCAAATTAATATAACACAAGGCCCCTATTACATGTTCTTACCAAAAAATTGAAGTTCAAGCTTTGAAGTCATACAAACAACACATTTCCAATACAGTTGATACACAAAGCTTACTTATATAGTATCATTTGCAGAAAACTAAGAAAACAAACTTGTAACAACAAAAATACTTTGGCAATGAGTTCCGGTGAATCTAATGAGAAAAACAAAAGGCCCCTATTACATTTTCTTACTGAAAAATTCAATTTCAAGCTTTTAAGTCATCAATCATTTTTCTACAAACAACATATTTCCAATACAGTTAATACAAAAAATTTATATAATAGCACTTGCGGAAAACTAAGAAAACAAATTTGTAACAAGAATTTTAACCTGATTGTTTAATTTATTTATTTATTTATTTTTAAAAAAACCACAAGTAGAACAAAAAAATAAACAACGAAAAACACATTAGATTCAAGCTTAATTAGATTCAGACTGCAAAATAAGTATCAAAAGCATACGTTCCGCTATCTCCAGTTTCCTAGCTGCCTCGGCTTCCTTGCATATCTTTTCAAATTCCTCATCAGATATAAACACCCTCTTTACGAATTCCTCGTGCGGCAACATAAACAACTCTCCTCGAACTCTCCACCTATCTAACAGATTCCTTGTGGATTCGGCTTCACTTTCAGACAATTTATGGTTAGGATCGGCACCTGTTTAAAGAGAAGGGAACATCCAAGTCACGGCCAAAATACATGATAGAAATTTCCAAACTGAAACGCTAAAACACAAATATATATAAATTTATATAAAACATACCCTCGACGATCTTCTCAAATATCTCTTGTAACTCTCGTTCCGAAATCTCGGATTTCCTAGAGGAATCATAGAGAAACTGTTTGAGTTCTTCTCCCGAAAGCGCTCGTTTCTTAGAGGAATCATGTTTGATGTCATGACATCCGTCTACCCGCTTCGGGATCCCGCAGCCTTCCTCAGGCGGAGTAGCCCCGCCGGGGCCGCCGATAGTCGGTCTCGGATCCATTGCCCTAATGTCTCAGTTTTCTATCTCTTTATTTTCTGGGAGATCGATCTATTTGGGATTAGCAAGTTGTATATATACTTATTAGATTCAAGTTGTATATAGGATTCTCACTTGTAAGTATAAATTTGATCAAAACCTATTCTCCCTTGTAAGTATAATTTTGAGATCAAAACAATTTCCACATCTGTCTACTCGCTTCCAACTACCCCGCTTCCGGAATTTGCAGTTCTAGAATTGGGATTTATAGCGGTGACAAACAAGGCCGGGTCTGGCCCGGGTCCGCAACTTGGCCCGATCAATATATGTGTTTAATTTTTCCTTCCTTTTTTTTTCTTACAAAACTTTTTCAATTTTCTATTAATATGTCTCACCTTCTTTCTATCTATTTTCTTATCCACTTATGTTTTAGGATGTTCACTTTGTGTGTGCGTTTTCATCTAATTAATGCTAACATGAATAAGATTTTCGATTTCCATGTAATGATAAATTTACAAGTAAGAATAGGATTATGTTTCCTTCTACATACTTTACAAGAAAAAGTTACATAGGACCAAATTAAAAAAAAATTAAAAAAAACTCACTTTCTTTATTTTTTATTTTTGGCAACCTTGGTTATAATATTTTTTTTTTAGCTGGGAAGAGCCAAATAGCAATAACCTCGGTCACCTTTGTTTCATACTTTCATTGATAACCAGAAAATACTATCATGCCGGTTTCAGAATAGTTTTCACAAGGCATGCTCATCTAAGGGACAAGTAAATCTAAAATAAGTTATATAATTAATTTCAATTTTTATATTTATTACATGTGGTTGAGATGCATTTTTCCTTCGCAATCTTTTGAAACAGTCTTTTAAGAGCTATTGTTGTTAGTGATATAGCTAAGTTGGCATGCCATTTTATTGATTCTTTACTATTCGTGAGGTGTAGTTGACAATAGCATAACCTAGAGGCCAGATTTCTGTCACGACCTCAAAACTAGGAAAATTTCTCTAGGCCAGCTTGACATTCCGATACTAAATTAGAGAAACGTAGAAGAGGCCATTATGACATTCCACAACCAAAAACAAGAATGCAATTACTACTGTACTAGTTAGGCATTCACTAAAGATAGAGATGGGAGGCTTATGAAACCTTAATATCTAAAGACTGTTATTTTATTTTATTTTTTCAATAATTTCTACAATCAACATATTTCCAATACAGTTGATCCATAAAGTTTATACAGTATCACTTGTGGAAAACTAAGAAAACAGACTTGTAACAAAACCTGAACCTGTATGGAGTCATAAAAGTTACAAATACTCTGGCAATGAGTTCTAATTCCAATGAACCTAGCAATATCTAGAGACTTGAGGCTCATAAACCTCAAGAAATCAAGATTATCAATTCTTTTAACATAATTAGTTGCTCATGCATTAGTGACTGATTTCAGAAAACCAACTGAGATTTGGCAACCGAAATACTCAACACACTCAGATATTATAAACTTATGATCTTGTAAACCACAAAGTCCCACACACACACACACGCACACAAAAAAAAAACTGAAACAATTCAATAAAAGAAGAATAAGAAGATCGATAAAACCAAATCTCAAAGCACAAGAGGGAGTATGAGCGAATGTTAGAGATTAAAGCGAAAATACGTGAAAATGAGACAAAACCAAAGATACCAATAAATTATCTTCACAAATCTAAAAGAGAAGCAAACAACAGTACGACAATGATGAGTTTAATTCTTAACAACACAGACACTTCTGGAGGTTCTTATTCACATAATTAACAGTTCTCTGTCTCTCTAAAATCTTGTTTGAATCAAGTAGTTAGTCGCTACATCATCGTATGCTTAAGGGATCAGACTTGCCATACAAATAGGGACATATAAATAACAAGTGGTCAACGACCTTCACAAAGTTAAGGCTCATCATCTGATTCAGACTCTGAGTCTTCATCTGAGCATTCTTCATCATTACTCAACTTATATGCAAATCCTGCCCAGCTTCCCTTGGGGTGGCCATGATCCGACTCAAGGCAGTGATGGCAACATATTTCATAGCCTTCACCAACAACTGCGGTGTCAGGGTTTGGAACATCTTCCAAGTAGGGACATCTAATTGACATGTGGTACCCGACCTTCATACAAACTTCACAAAGTTTAGGCTTTACATCAGGCTTACCTGTTTGTTTTTCTGGTGCCAATGTTAATAAAAAATTTGTTAGACAAGCAGCAGCAAAACTTGAACTGTATGGAGACATAAAAGTTACAAATACTCTAGCAATGAGTTCCAATTCTAGTGAACTTAATTAATATAACACAAGGCCCCTGTTACATTTTCTTACCAAAAAAATTGAAGTTCAAGCTTTTAAGTCATCATTTTTCTACAAATGACACATTTCCAATACAGTTGATACACAAAGCTTATACAGTATCACTTGCAAAAAACTAAGAAAACAAACTTGTAACAAAACTTGAACCGTATAAAAGTTACAAATATTTTGGCAATGAGTTCTAATTCCAGTGAACCTAATTAAGAAAACAAAAACAAAAAAATTAAGAAAACAAAAGCCCCCATTACATTTTCTTACCACAAAATTCAAGTTCAAGCTTTTAAGTCATCAACCATTTTTCTACAAACAACATATTTCCAATACAGTTAATACACAAAAATTATAAAAATAGCACTTGCGAAAAACTAAGAAAATAAACTTGTAACAAGGGCTAAAATAACGTTGAAAATGGTACTCTGGCAACATACTTATTTTCCACAAGAATCTTAACCTGATTGTATAAATTATTTATTTAAAATAGAACCCACCAATCCAGAGCAGATAAAAAAAATTAAACAACAAAAAACATATAAGATTCAAGCTTAATTAGATTCAGACTGCAAAATAAGGATCAAAAGCATACTTTCAGCTATCTCCAGTTTCCTAGCTGCCTCGGCTTCCTTGCATATCTTTCGAAATTCCTCGTCAGAAATAAACACCCTCTTTACGTATTCCTCGTAAGGCAATACAAGTAAATCTCCCTGCATTCTCCAGGTATCTAACAGACTCCTTGTGGATTCGGCTTCCCTTTCAGACAATTTATGGTTAGGATCGGCACCTGTTTGAAGAGAAGGAAACATCCATGTCACGGCCAAACTACATGACAGAAATTTCCTACCCTAATCATTACCAACCAAACTGAAACCCTAAAACACAGATATATATAAATTTATATAAAACATACCATCGATGATCTTCACAAATATTTGTTGTAACTCTCGTTCTGAAATCTCAGATTGCCTAGAGGACTCATAGAGAAACTGTTTGAGTTCTTCTCCCGAAAGCCCTCGTTTCTTAGAGGAATCCTGTTTGATGTCATGACATCCGTCTACCCGCTTCGGGCTCCCGCAGCCTTCCTCAGGCGGAGTAGCCCCGCCGATAGTCGGTCTCGGATCCATTGCCCTAATGTCTCAGTTCTCTATCTCTTTATTTCTGGGAGATCTATTTGGGATTAGCAAGTTGTATATATAGCGTTCCCAACAAGGGAGAACAGGATTCTCACTTATTCCTTATTTTGATCAAAACAATATCGACGGAAGTGTAAAAAAAAAAAATTTCTTGTCTAACATATTCATACCTAACGATTTTCTACAAAATGGTGACGAAAAGGTATAACTTGTACAAATCTTTTTATTTTCCGATTCGATCCGATCCGATCCATTCGTTGGTAGAGCTATTTACTCGATCACAGACGATGTGTGCCTTGGTCAAATACTAACAGGAATAGGAATCCCGATGATGCATTCAGTCTTCCAACTTTTAGTCTCAGCATCAATTCATTCGGAGACTCTTAACTATTATATAAGTTTCTTTTAATACCTTATTGTAGTTTATAACCATTTTGATCAATGAAAAACAGCAGCTACCCAAATTGTTATCCCAAAGCTGTTCTAGGAGGATGATGCAGGAATGCAAGTTGCCACATGAAACAGTTCAGATTCTCTAAAAGGAGAGAGACCATTCCCCCTCAAGCATATCAAAAGGGAAATACACAGATCAAAGACTATTTACAAAGCTAGGAACTTGCAAGGGAAAACATATAAAAATTAAAAAGCATCACCTGTACATTACAACATGCAGCTGCAAAGTAAAAGTTCTCTTTGATTTTGATCGAAAGGACAATGACCTAAAATTAAAAGCTGTAGATATTTCTTTGTTAATATACTATGCTATGTTGTGTATGGATTCCTAAAGTCCAGCTGCAACTGCATGGCCAAGGCAAAACCTAGCTTATATTATCACCCCTCCAAAAAACAGATCACTTCTAGATCTGACTTAATCTTACAATCAAGCAGTAGCAGGTTTGGGTGATTTTGCTGTAGTTTTGGGGGACTTAGCTGTAGATGGTTTGGGTGATCGGTGAGGATGGTTAAGGTGATATGGTGAGACATTGGGAGCATTTGGTAGGGAGTGGTGAGGATGGCTAAGGTGATATGGTGAGACATTGGGACCATTTGGTAGAGACTGACTTCTAGATGGTTGTCCATTCCTTGCCGGAACCCAAAGGCCATTTCTAAAGTTGGGACTGGAACCAGGACGCTCTGTGTGCATGCCTTGGGGGTGAGATGAGGAACATGCTTGATCCTTGAGGTGCAGCAGAGGCTTGATCACTTGAACAACTTCACTCATAAGAGGTCTAGCCTTTGGGTCACGACTAAGACAGTGGGCAGCCAACTGAAATGCCATTTCAGCACCTTTAATTGAGAAGCGACCTTCAAGTCGAGGATCTATTAGTCGGTAGTATCTTCGCCTATCTCCAAGATGTGGGCGTGCCCACTCCACCAAGTTGTGCTCTCCTTGGGGTCGATTTTTGTCCATGGATCTTCGTCCAATCAGTAATTCAAGCAGAACCACCCCAAAACTATATACATCACTTTTTGAAGTAAGGTGACCTATAGAAGATGAAGACATAAAATTGGATTAATTGGCAAATACCCTTGAACACTAAATTAGTTCACACTTGACACTTTTGAACAAGTGTATATGAATGTACTGTCATGCATATAGAGTCGAGTATTATGCACAACAGAACTGGAGCTGGGAAAATGATAAGCATAAGCTACGAACATAATGCTCAGAAAATAAATTTAATTCAACTAGAACATGAAAGGCTGACCTGCTATACATTATAGACATACCTTTCATAAGCAAAAATGTGTCAGCTGCATCAACGGAAAAAAGACAGTAATTCCAATACAATGGCAGGCATGTGATGACTGTGGTGTATAGTTATTCTTTGTAGTATATACCAATACATAGGAAATAATTCCAATACTTCCTGTCTATGTAGGTATATACCTGAGAGTGTCAGGTCTATCAGATTTTGGGTGCAAGCAATGCCAATACAAAAGAACACAGAGTTCAACAACATGCAGTCAAAATTTTTAGAACAAGGCAAACAAGACGATACATACAGTTTATAATACTAACCTGTCATAACATACTCGGGTGCCGCATAACCGTAAGTGCCCATCACTCGGGTGGAGACATGGGTATTATCTCCCTCTGGACCATCTTTAGCGAGCCCAAAATCAGAAAGCTTGGCGTTGTAGTCCTGGAATAATATTAAATCATTAGAAAACAGGGGGAGGACAAAACAAAAAATTGAAAGTTAAGCTTAGTTACGCACCGCATCCAATAAGATGTTAGATGTTTTAAAATCTCGAAAAATCACTGGTCTTTCAGATTCCTCATGAAGATATGCAAGACCCTTTGCAGCACCAAGAGCTATTTTCATTCTGATGGACCAAGGAAGAGGCAAGGTCCCTGCAATGGATAACAACATTATTTCTGAAACATTAAATCATTTACTAGAAAATTGTCAGGTAATCATAATATCACCCTTAACTTATCACCCTAAGAATAATAACATACGAGAGAAAACTGTAGGGTGAAAGTATCATGTACCTATTTTGATCATTGTTTTGGAAAGTGGTAATAGACCTATAGTGTACATACAATATGGGCCATGACTGTTCAAATACAACAGCAAATCTAAAGGAAAAAAAAACCTAAACTTCAAGAACAAGAAAATATAAGGCCTATTAACTAGGGGTGAGAAGAACAGAACATTTAAAGTATGCTGCAGTGATGCATTAGCTAAGTAACAATATAAAACATGAAAGAATAATCACAGATGTACCTGCAACAATTGCAAAGTGATTATGGGAACTTTTCTGTACCTTCTACTTTCATAGAGTAAATTCACATTTCATGGTACCTCCCAAAAAATATACTAAAAGAAATTGCCACTAGGAAGAGCAAATTGCAGATAAACAAATTTCTACGAGATACAGTTTCATTTTCATACTTCTGAACAGGTGATTCTCCAAGCTCCCTCGAGGCATAAACTCATACACAAGTAATCTTTTATCATCCTCGATGCCATATCCAACTAATTTGACTAAGTTAGGATGGAGCAATTCACCAAGATAAATAACTTCAGCCTGAAAAGTGGACAGGACAAAAATTATCCTTCAATCATGGGAGTGAAAATACTTTTCATTCCTGATAAATGCTAATGCAGATAAATGAAAATGAGGCACCATACCATCCATTCTTTGTGGCCCTGAAGTCCATCATGGTTCAGAGTCTTTACAGCGACTGGAAGCCCGATACCAGGTTTTGTTGGAGACGTTCCAGTCTCACTGATCCAGCCTTTGTATACACAGCCAAATCCGCCTTCCCCCAAAAGATTCTCAGGTCTAAAATTCTTTGCTGCTGACTTAAGCTCATTGAAGGTGAATCTTCGAAGCTGAGAAGCAACTATCAGTTCCTCAGGTGCTTTGGGAGTGGACAAAGCACTTTCTGTGTTACTAGTAGTTGAAGACAAAGCACCTGGAGCTACTGCATGGTTGTAGATTGTGTCATTTGTAGACTTGCTATCTGCTGGTTCAAAAAAAGATAATACATATATCATCAGATGAATTTTAAGAAAACCAGCTCACTGCTATTAAAACAGAATCATTTTATAATATCTCATCAAAAACAGAAATCGCTATCTCAGCCCTCATTTGAGCCTTGTCAATGTTTGCATGCTCAAGGTCAAGGGTTCAAAGTTTGCTGGTGGTGACGATGAAATTTAATGATGATTCACGTATTCGATGAGCTATAAGCAGCAGTCACAGATCCAAAATATGGAATGAATGCAATAACTTTTCAGTATGATAATACATTGAAAAAATGCCTAGATATGCATAAAGTATTGATAAGGCAAGTAGTGTACTAAAATAAGCAATAAGATAATGTGTTTCCTAGTTGAGTATCTTCTCATAATTTTCTTTTTCAAACACTATTTTCTTTCAATCACAGGATCATGTGTCTATATAGAATTAACTTTCAGAGTATATAAAAGGATATGGACTACTAGTATAAGTAGGTGACCTACAAGCAAGTCAAACACTTTACAAAGCACATACAGACCGTTACATATTTAAAGAAGTGTTTTTCGGTTTTCACTTGCCACACTCGCGCATGGGCGGCTAACGCTAGTATTTTCCACACAACACGTTTATAACGCTTGCATTTCCCTCACGAGTCTCAACATATGTATAAACTATAAAGAGAACTCTTAATCAATCGTCCGTACAAATTGGAGTCAAAATCATTTCATAGCACATTAACAAACATATAGGCGAGTAAAGCTAGATTTGCCTTTAAGACACGTGCACACAGAACACATCTCATTGCAAAAAATGCATTAATGCCAACAGAAGATGAATCATTTTCCCCGAAGAAATTGGAATCAGAATTATTTCATGTAGCAGACAGTTGAACATAACTGATGCATGGCATCTATTTATAATAATCGAAGAACCAACCGGCTCTGCATCTGTTGTTCATGGAACATCCAGCAAACACAGATCAAAGTTGAAGCTAAATAACAGGACTTTGTTAAGAACAAAACTAAAACATGCTAGAAAATATATGCAACTAAGAAAACACGCATCAGTACAATTCTAAATGAAAAATATGAGAACACCCTCATGGATGTACTTCGATAATTCCAAACCTTTATTGATTAGGAAACAACACGAGCTATCAGCTAAGCAACTGAAACCAATTTTAAGCAACCAACCACAAACAGATATGATCATACAACCAAATATATTTATGGTAAATAGTTAAGTGAGTACTCCATGAAGATTCATAAGCCATAGCACATAACATGATATGCTTTTCTACGAACACAGATATCTGTGGGGGGCAACAAGCATGCTGTAAGACACAGTAACACCTTGACATTGTAAAGAATCAATATTGAACACCTAACTCCAAAAAAAACCATAAAATTCGAGCAGAGGAATTTATAAACATTGTAAATACAAAGGTTTAAGGAACAGATTGAATTATACCATATTGTGTGCTAGTTCCACTGGTAGAATTATCCATTTTGGTCTTTGGAGACATGCATCTCCCCATGAACCTAAACTTCATCCAACAACCTTTGATTTCATCTCCCTCCTCAATTTTCTGCTTCCCCTTTGATTTTCCCTTGTTCCAACTCCCAACCTGCAAAGCCTCAACCCCGACTCCCATGTTCTCAAAACCCTAAAATCAAACCCCCCACAAGTTCAAAACACCCTCATTCACCAAAAGAACCAATCTTTTCAACCCCCTTCAACAAATCAACAAAACCAAAATGCATAACAATCTCCCAATCAAGGAAAAACCCACCCAAAACATCAAAATTCAAGGACAAAACACATTAGACCCTTTTCAGAAACAATTCAACCCAAAACCAACAGCAACCAAGACCATGATTCTCAATGAAACAAGACCCTTGTGATGAAAAAAAGAACATGCAAAGCAAGAAGAAGACGACACCAACCCAGAAACAGATTCCCTGCAACTGATCATATCAAAATGCTCAGCTCATTTCCAGCTTATAAACACTTATAAACACAAACCTCACTCACATTTCACTCGCGGGGAGATAGAGAAAGCGAAAGAGGGGCCACAGATAGATACAAAACAACATTAAAGAAAAGCTGGCATTGAGTCTAAGCTAGAACAGAAAACCAACAAAACCAAGAATGCAGTTTGGTTCTTTTTGAGGAACAAGGGTACCACAAACGTGCGTTGAACATGAAAAGCAGCGAGGATGAGGAAGAGTAGTCACAGGCAGTGATGCAATGCCTCCCCCAACATTTCCATATTTGCTTCCTCCCACTTGGCACTCTTCTACGTTACAGCTTCTTCTGGTAAATCCAGAGCGCAGAAGCTCCTCACTCTCTTCTGCAATATTGGCATTTCAAATAACATTTTGGGGTATTTTTTTAGAGAAGTGAGTGCCCAAAATTGTGTGTCAACAACTCAAAATTGGTAAAAATGCATTGAAAGGTGGTTTTTTTTTTGTGTTCTTTTTCTGGGTTTTGGTTGCTTTTTTTTTATATACATGTTTACCTTTTTGTGTTTTCTTGTCGGGTTTATTTGCTTGGAACTTGTCAAAGTAGCAGTGGTTCTTCTTCTCGGATTTGCCAATTTCTATTTGGGCCAACCTCCAAAAGATCCAAGAACAAATCTTTCCTTGGATAACTGGAACTTTAGCCCAGATGGTAAGAGAACCTTTTTCCTTTTTGCATGCTTTTGATTCTTTAGATGGTAATGAATTTTTATTTTTATTTTGTGAGGGTTGGGAATTAATTAGAGTCAACAAATTGTCACTCTATTTTAAGTACCAAATAAAAGTGGGAAGATATGGCAATTTTTTATTTGATATATCATATATGTGATGAATATAGTAGGTTAATAATGTGGGTTTTGAATATCCATTGGATTCACACTCCCATGAGGATGATCCCATCTTTTTGCTTGATTCAATGTTCTTTTAAATGAGTTTACAAATTAAGCTGCCCTAAAACAACATTATGCTCACAAAACATGTGACATTTCCTCTTTCTTCTTCTCTTATTCTAGTTTGATCTTCTATATGAGGCCCCCTTTTGATCCAGTATAGCTTCCTTTGATCTATGCTGATGTTATATGTAGTGGGAATAGTTGAGGCCATTTTGACAATTCAGCAAAACGAGAGGGAATGTCCTAATTAGGGCCCTAAACTGAATGATGGGAGTAGTGGTTTTGAGACATGAGTGTGTGAATAATACCCGGCCTATGATTCTATGAGTATTCACGCTCCTTTTAACTTGACAAGAACTTAGGTGCTCTCAGGATGTTTAGTAGTCGATCGAGAATGATGACTGCGTACCTTTACTATCAAAAGTGCAACAAGAACCAGGTTTGAATCAAATGCACTTTCACTCAATTCATATCGTTACGTGAAGGCATCCAAGCTACGGATGTTTTTACAAACAATGGCATCAAGTCTACGTTTTTAAATTGGTGGGATATAAACTCCTCCATATATCATTTCTTTTGGTAATCATGATTGGTCAGTTCTCCATAATTTCTGGTTTGGTTGATCGTTTTTTTTTTTTAGAATTTGTTGATCGTTTGTCTGACTAACACGTAGAAATGAATTTCTTCTCATGTACCTCATTTTTCAGTGTAATCTTCTTCTTTTTTGAATAAATTTCCTTGGTTATATCGTGTACTCATCAGAAGCACTGTTATCAATAATGGGATCAAAATAGTAACTCTACGTACTCTCAACCGCTTGTTCTGTACAGCCATGATAGAAAGCTTAAAAACTTGCTCGTTTTGGAGAGAGATGAGGTGGTGTTGGGTGGGGGTGGTGCTGAATGATAGGAAAAAGGATATGATGGCAGAAAGCTCACATGGTTTTATGTATATGCCACAGAGGGAGTACTACGCAGTTAGACACTTTCAGTTGTCAGATGCAAATTTACGAACGTCACCTTCAAGAACCTCAAAAACAAAACAGAGACCATTTCCTAACCCTTCCTTCCTCTTCTGTTTGGCTTCTTCTTACTTGGACTGTGTGCTCAGAATCTTTTCCTCTTTTAATTTCCCGCACTGAGATTTTCCTCACACTTTTCCTCGGTTAAATCTTCATCATCATCACTACTTCTGAATTCTGATGCATGAAATCAGCTTTTTTCTCTTCTGATCGATTTGTACTGTGACAATTACTTCAGCCCAATTACTAATTTTGATTCCCTAATATATACAAATCCAATGCACCAACTATGCCAGAGCTGGAAATCCACTCACTGGCACATGTTCATGTGTGTGTTTCTCCAATATATTAATCCCTAATATAATCTGATACCAATTAGAAAGCAAATGTAGCTAGCATAATATATACAGAAGAAGAAGAAAATGTGAAAGGGAAATTTGAGGTGTATTATTCAGAGGCAATCGATTCCCCATTACTGATGAAATTAGAAAAAATATTTAACTCTGTACATCAATGTTCTACAGCCAAAAAACTTGAATTGATAATTGAAAACTCATAGGAATTTGAGCCATGGCCTGGAACTGCGTAATGGGGTTTGATCAATGAAAATGGTGCGGCTGCTCAGCAGGCCATGGCCAGAAGTTACCTTGGTGGTCTTGGTCAATGGAGCCATTGTTGAACATGGTGCAGAAGGTTTGGTCGTCTTGAATCATCTGGTCAACTTTGAGGCAGTGGAGGTCTGATGACCTTGATGAGCCTTGGAGGAGTTGGGTTATGCTAGCATGAGGTGGCCTGCATAGGGATGATGGGAACAGGTTTTTTGATCCATTTGTGATCTGGGTATTTGATTGAGGGCTAGTTGCTGCTGGTGTGGTACTTCTTGACATGTCTAAGTTGATATGATCAGAACTGTTGTCATCAGTACTGCCATTACTCCATGAACCCTGATCAGTCTCTTTCTTCATGTTATTGCTAAGCCCCCCTTCAAAGTTTGAATCTTTACTGCCTTTTATAGCCAACAACTGCATCATCGAGCATATGAACTCAAGAAATCAAGACGAAGTACGAAAGAATATAAACAAGCAGCACACGCCTGAATTTACATGATACGATATACAGATCGATAGACACAGTTGTATACAAGATTACAAACGGTGATTTTAAGGGGAAAATGTCATCAATCAACATAACTAGTATAGTATTCAAACAGTTAAAAAATATTACAACAATTGAAGGCAACCAAGATTAAAATACTCTTGTTGATGATCATCAGATGCACATCTGACAGACAGACTGATCAGATCATCAGACTAGTTAATTATAAGAGAAATTATGGAATATTAGTATGACTTTTGGACGTGATTATATATTTTATCGTACATTGGATCAAGAGCTCCAACAACTAGTAGAATTAAGATGTCCTAGTAATCATAATGCACCATAATCAAAACTGATCTTTGATCATCTCATATAGATAAACTACTTAAAGATTCAAAGATAATCTAACTCCAAAAAAAAAAAAAAAAAAAAAAAAAAAAAAAACAGTTTTCATCCAAAGCTGATCTGGACATCTGGTTAAGCTAGCATACTACTGTTAATTACCTCAGACTGAAGTTTCTTGTTGTGAGATTGAAGGGCATCATTGTCAGCCTTGAGAGCATCAAACTTCTTCTTGAGGACATCATAGTCTTTCTCCAACTGCTTTGTCTTCCACCTAGCCCTCCTGTTCTGAAACCATATGGCAACCTGTCTTGGCTGCAGGCCAAGAGCCTTAGCAAGCTGCAATTTCCTCTCAGGCTCAAGCTTGTTCCCCATCTCAAAGCTCTTCTCAAGGGTCTTAACCTGCTCAAGGTTCAGCCTTTTCTTCTTCTCCCCAATCAGCTGTGACCCATCATCAGACAAATCATCTTGATCTCCTCCACCATGCAGATCTTGATGATCATAGTGATGGTGATTGCACTTATCATCAACCCCGGAGAAGGATAGCGATCTCTTCATCATGAAAGGAATTCCGCCACCACCGCCTGCAATTATACACATAATCAGACCCCATAGCAATAATATCAATTACAGAGAAATGAGTGAGAGAGAAGAAGACCATGAAAGTGTTGCGGTGGACAAGAGGGAAGATTGTTGAGGGAGGAAGAAGCTGCAGAGAGGTGGAGGTCTGGATCTTCATGGGTTTGGAACATGAAACTATGACAAGGTGGGAAGGCCATGATTCATGTCAAAAATGCAACTGCTCGATCTTCTCTCTTTTCTCTCTATCTCTCACTTGCACTCTCAGGGTTGCATGTTATTGCTAAAAGGGCTAGCTAGGTATGAGTACTGTTCATGCAGCTAAGGATATATAGGATATGAGTGTCCTTGGTTTGGGTGCTTTTTTGAAGCAAATTTAAGGGCCTTTGGGATTATGGTCTGGCTCTCACTCTCATGGTGACAGAGCTTTCAGAAAGAGAGAAGAGGGTGATGGGTGCTGCAGAGACTGAAAGACAGCGATTTTTAGGTGAAGAGAGAGAAGAAGCGAAAAAGAAAGGAGGGAGAGATCCATATCCTAGGATGGGTCCAAGAAACCTCTACTATATTCACAACTGTACCTCCTCTCTCTCTCTTGCATACAATTAATTATACTAACAAATCAGCTGGGGTACTTAAATGAAACAAATCTCAGCCCAGAAAATCATGTCAAATCTAAAATCACAGAGAAGAAGAAAGAAATTAGATCCCATATTACAGTTCATCAGCAACATGAATTTATAGAAAATGAACGTAAATCTGGCATTGATCAAGTAATTACTAATTAACGAGAAAGGGTAAGGCAAGGTGAAAAGTGAAACCCTACAATCACATTGGTATCACATATTTGATTCCACATGGATCACATCATGTGTGACGAGGAAACTTGGCTACATGAAAACCCAGAATCCAAGGAGAGGAAAATAATAGACAATATATAGAGCAAGCTAATGTGTGTTTTAGCAGCCATTGATGAACTAAATTAACATTCATCTTGGTGGACATTGCATTATCGATTAATTAAGTGATCGGACTCTGTCATTTGCTGGAGAATTTTGGTTATTCTGTGTCAAAGATGTGGATATATTACACTCAGCTGTGTCTCCTTGGGATTTCAACCACGGTTACTATAAAAATTGATTCGACTCTGGTGAATAAATCAGAAGCCATAAAGTTAATTTGAACTCGATCATGAGCACCGGCGGATCCAGAGCACCGGCGGATCCAGCCCTAGGCTTACTTAGGCGGCTTAAGAATTAGGTGAGAATTTTGACACAGACTTTATATATAGGTTTAGTTGCTTAATCATAAACCAGCACAATATCAAATTATCAACACAAAAACATAAGCATATATAACATTCAAAATTTGATCAATTTTCTTTTTTCAACCTTTGATGATTGATATGTATATGTACAATTAATAGTTAGTGGAGCATGCTTCTTCAAGTATTAACCATAGAAGTAGTTTCCTTGGGATCAACTATTAATTAAGTGCATACTTTGGTTGCAGTCTGGTTGTTGCAAGCCACCAACAGCATGTAACTTCAACATGAAATCAATGCTTAATCATAAAAGAATGTCTGATGAAAAATCGATAATTGAAAATGTGTTTCACATTAAAAAGCATTTGCTGAAGTGGTTGAGTATGATGTGATGATTAAAAATTTTGAAGCTTTCCGGTCTCGTTTTTAAGGTTTAGTTAGTTTTTTTTCGCAAAAAACTTTTACTAATGTTAAATGTATAACAATTAGCCCGGGTAGCTATTTCTGTATCCGTCATTGATCATGAGCTCAATTTTATACATGGTGAATGTTCCTCATATCCTCCATGCATCATTAGGGGTCGGGAGAACTGAAGAAACTCATATTTGTAATATTATACACATGTATCAGAATCCTGGCTGACTCCGTCTCTGTATCTATAGCTTCGAATTGTACATTGTTCTTCAATGTGGGATAAGCAAGTCGATCAGCACGTAAACATCATCGCTCGTTCACATGAAATGAGAGATAGAACTAGGATTTCTAATTAATTTTATTGTTCACGGATGTGAATAAGGAGATGGAAGTAGTGTTTAGATGTAGAGGCATATATACCTAATCAACCTACAAGAAACACTGCATGATTATCTTAATTAATCACCAACTGCTACCCCGACATATATTGTCCTGAGGACATGGTTAAGTGGGAATAGTAGAACACATGAGATTCCGTCTGAGTTGAAAATGGGTCATCTCTTCCCACTCCTTGGCCTCCATCTTCTTCTTTGAAAGCTAAGCAGACATGCCCTCAAAAGGAAAATTGATGGGACTCTCTGTGTCATTTTTCCATGGATGCAGAAATCAATGGTTGCTTTCACTTTTCTAGTGCCAAGACCTAGAAAAATTCTAACATCGGTGTGATTATTCTCCTTTTTCTCAGGTATATATTAGCTATTTCTCAGCAAGCTTTTAAGCACTTATTGTTAGCATCTGTAACTTACAAGGACATTACATGAGAGCTTTGTTTCTTCGCTAAACACTTTTTGCTTCCAGCCAGTCCGTTTATCTTGGATGCATCATTAAGGGTTCCAACATCTCTCCATAGTCAACACGTACAATGGTTTGTCGGTTAGTTTCATCAGTTATCATTATTATGACTCTTCATTGTTATCGGTCATCTTTATATAAGTTTAACTCAGATTAAACAATACCATATCCAACGTAAAGAAAGTATAGAGCAAAGAGTTAAAATGATCGAGATAATGAGTCAAGAGATATATCGTAATACATGTCAATGCATTACTAAGATAAGTATCTCCAGCTGCGTGGTCTTTTGCTAGATGGAGATGCAACGGTAATAAAAAGACTCTTGCAATTCCCTCCAACCTAAATGTCAAATCCAGTTGGATGACACGTGATTGACAGTTTTTAATAAAGCTATCAAATTTGACAGGACCGATTGAAGTTGTCTTTTTTTTTCTTTATTATTTTCTTTCTCTCTTCCTTCTCCCTTTCTCCCTTTCTCTCTTCTTCCTTAAAATGTACAACACTACAGCAAAAGATAAAGAAAGAGAGAAAACTATTTTTAATGGTTATAAAATATACAAAATACTATTCAAATTAGACACCTCCATTGGGGCTGATTTATGTCAAAGATGACATTTGTCACCTCACTAGTCAAATTTGAATTTGACACACAAAATAACATCTTCATTAGAGATGCTTTTAATTACCTCACTATGGATTGGAGAAGTGTGTGCTCCTAAACTAGACCATATATAATGTCAATCTATCTCTGAATCACACTACAAGATTATGGACATATTGATGTATCCAACTATCCATCATAAACAATCTCATCGATCAAAAGCAATTAGGTCACACACTGATAAACAAGAGATTATGATAGCCTTAGACATGGGGTTAGGTTCGTTTGGGGAAGGTTTGTGGTTCCCATGGTACTGCTGAATTAGCCTGGCCTACAACAAAGCTCCTCTTACAATCACATGCCTTTATTGGAAGTTTAGAGGGTACCCCCCACCCTTGGGGATAGGTTGGATGACTTGGATCCATCCATGTTATTGCCTTTTGTTGCTAAGCTTGCTCACCTCAGCCCATCACCACCTCTCAAAAAAATTTGAAATTAAACAAAGTGCTCTTTCTGAATCTCCCCCACATGGCCTTCTGTTTCCATGTGCCCTGCCCTTCAACCCCTCCCCCCTCTTCTTCAACCAAAAATGGTATTTAAACTTTTAGTTTATTACATCAATATCTGCTTCTTCTATTCTCCAACCATATATCCCACTATTTTATGGCACTTCTTCTGGTTCATTATGTTCTTGTAGTTATACTTCTCAGTGTTCTGATACACCAACATTTATCATATCATTTAATCTGATGGAGACCTTTCCTTACAGAGTTACCCTAATATTGATCAGTTGGCATCAGAAGGGAATCCAATCGAGTTTCAGTTGCCTTAAGCAGATGGGAGTGTTCTAGTTTGGGAAAGAAAAATAGACATGTGTGGAAAGATTATGGTGCTTCTGTATCTACTAATTAAAACAGACATGAGGATGGGTGAGGGAATGATAAGACTTTTTTATATGGTGTTTGTTTCTACTAATTAAGCAGGCCCTAGATACAACGATACATCTTAACAAGAAATTATGAAATCTCTATTTTCACAATCAAGAAAGTAAGGAGGGATTAATGCTTGTAATATATTAACTATAGTTTAGTGGAATGAGTTTCATAAGCGAGAGGTCGTGATTCGTGAGTCCGACTCACATAATACTAGTTGTATTTACAAGTTAATTTTGTAAAAATATTTAATATATATATATATATATTAGGAATTTGAGAATGAAAAAAGGGAAAGCAACATCAGCACATAACAATGTTACTCCTTTGCTTGAAAAACATGAAAATCTTCTAGTTTCCAGAAAGGTGGTAAATTTCCATGCATGGCTTTTCAAGATAATATCGTACAATTATGATTCCAGTTGCAGCCCATATGATGATGATCATAAGAGAAGGTCTAGCTAACAGATCACAAGACCATCTTAATAAACAGATTGTTACTCAATAAGGGCCTCACAAAGCCCAGATTTAAAAACAATGTTGAGATTAAGTAATCTGTTTAACATAAGTGGTCTCAAACGCTAGGCTTGTCCTAAACAATAGTAAATGACATAACAAAAATAGAAGCCCAAAACCGAACAGATGATACACAACAACCCAACATATATAAGGCTGCCCAACCCTATATCCACAAAATAAATTTCCTCCTCCCTTCAACCTCTCCGACATCTGACCGACGGGAGGCTTTTCCGGCCTTTTAGAGGGAATTTTTGAACCTTCCAACTCTATTGATCTTAAACTCTTGTCTAAACTTCTCTCTTTATGGTCAAAAAAAAAAAAAACTATCCGTCGTAATTGGATAAACTTTCTATCAAAATAACTAAACATAGCTCTAATATATATTAAATAGATGCATACAAACACGAAAAAAGACGCAAACATTTACTTGACTATCGAAACAGAAATTTTATACAGCTACATCTCGCACAAACTTAATTTTAAAAGTTAAATGGAAGTGGATCAATCAATCAAACATCGTCCACATGAGCTATAAAACACTATTAGTGTAAAATTCACCAAAAAGATGCAACATGTTGACGAAGAGATTCAAGGGATTGGATTAGCTAGCTAGGATAAGATGAATCGAATGAAAACTCAATGATCGAGGGATCGACATGCAACATTCTATGAACAAACATATAGTAATGCAATTTGGGTTGTCAAAACATTTCCTTCTAATCACCATCTCAAAAATTAGACATCCACTAGAGAGCCTCCACCGTCGGATCCGACTCTGTATTGTCTGAAGTTGTTTATTAGGGAATGCCTTAATTTCTTAATGGGGTTAGTGGAAGCCATGAAGAATGCCCCAAACTGAGGAGGAGAAGCACAACGCAGACAAACATTCCATCCAAGAAAGCCACCCATTTCTGAAACCCACAAAACGTGGTCAGCTCGACTTAGTTTAATCGTTAATTTCTGCAGCCACGCATTAGGGTTTTTCTAGGGTTTAAGCAGAGAGAATAAGAGAGGGGGTGGAATGCACGTAAATTGAATATGGTAGTTCGTAAGCATCAGGATTAGGTGTATATATTCATTTCATTCTTGGCTTCTCGAATCTGTATCTGGATGTGTACCTAAAACCTTTCATTGGGTTTTAAGTTGGAAGCATAATCGATTATTAGCAGCAGCAATAATCAAGTGTGTTTGCTTTCATGGTGGTGTTGGGTAACTGTGAAGAAGAAGAGTCCACGTGCCGTCACGTGAATAAGGCTAAATCATCACTGTCCTCAGTAATCATTCGAATTCCAATCCCCATGAATTGTCCTGGCTGTAAAACTCAGGGTCTAGCTTTCAGATAATCTTACAGCAATTCACAGATATCATGCATTATGGTTTAATAATTTTTAAGCTTCTGATTGCTGGAAGAAAGGAGCAACTTTAGCAAGATATATTAAATATTTGCGGAACGAATTTTATCTATCAAGGTACACTTGTACTTGCATCAGAAGTCTTCAAATCACCATATGTGAATATCGAATGAAGACAAGAGACTATAAATTTCTTTCTTTTATTTTCATTTTTGATCTAATCAAATTAAGCGTCCGTAACAAGAGTATCTCTTATTCGACCTCAGGTCCTCACCTCCTCTGACACTAAAGACTATTTTTTTGCGTTTTAAATTTGTTAACGGTATTAGAATTATAATGCGACGTAGATAATCGGATCAAAATATTGTATATTAGTTGCATATTGGTACATAGAAAAATTTTCGTATCTATTTGCCCTAAACACTTTAAATTTTATATAGACACAACCGAAAGAAAGATAGAATCACAATAAACAGAATTTGAATTGATGCAACGAATGAATCTATCATTTTTAAATTCTTACAAATTTCATTATTTTAACATCCAAACGGTACCGTACCATTAAAGAAATTCAAAATAACAAGCAAACAATTAAAATGGGGATGTATGTTTCTCCTACAAGGCTACAAGGTTCAACACTTCAACCATGTATATAGTCCGAATCCTATTTTATAAAAGAAAAAAACAAGACTCATATCCCTCGTTATAGCTAGTATTACAAAATACAAAGTTGATTTCAAGTGTGAATATATAAGAATTGTAGCAAGTGGAATGTCAAGTCTATTATATTCATTTGTTTATTTATTTTGTATGGTGCGATAGTATCACCTCTTAGATCCATCGAAGAATCAATCGTCTAATGTTTATAAGTAATGTTAATAGATTTAGATAAGGCGAGATAACGACATCGGTTGATGGTCGAAATAAGAAAAAGAAGAAGAGAAATCTAGTTATATATATTTTAAAGGCAAAGATCGGAACATCTTCAGTACACGGCGTGTATCTTCACATACATACACGGTTGATGGTCGACATCGGTTCATGATTAGGATTAGAGGAAATAATATAAAAACATGGTGGTCAAACATATGAATTGTTATAAACGGTTAAGATTGTGTTATGTAAATACACGTTGTGCGTGCAAGAATTTTCAAACGAATATGAGCAAAGACGAGATTAATTAATCATTAAACGCCGTCCCGGAGAGATTATCATTTAGTTTAATTAACCCTAAACCCTCAATACTTAAATCAGTAATCTAAGCCCTAAACTTCAACCCTGACCCCACGCGCCTCAGGTATGTTGACCAATCACGCTCTAATCTGGAGGCAAAATTACAAGAACACGAACACGGGAACCACAGTCCCTAAAATCACGTGAAGGTCTTCACTCGAGTGAAGCAGCGATTGGTGCCCTGCGGCATCATGTATTAGACATTCGTCCCCTACGGACTACGGTCCTACTATATATTGGACTCTCTTCTTCTTCTTCTTCTTGAGCCATTCAAGGAATAATAAATTTCTCCTGATTTTCATCTTAATTTTTGAAATGAGTAGCTTTTGATTGAAATAATCTAATGGACCAAGTTTGTCTGTTCAACCTCAAATTAATTGAGATCACATACACAATCTGCTCTTTAAGGAAGTAATTACAGCTGTTTCATATGTACACCATACAATGCAGCTTAATTATCGAAAAATTAAAACTGTTCATCATATACATCATGTATTTTTCCTTTTTTGATTATTTATACAAAAAAGTGTCAAATCAAACCATATTTATATACATTTTTTTTAACTTTTTTTATTATAAATTCATTCATCCTACATATGTCAGTGATATTTGAATCTATGACCTTAACATTGTTGGTTAGCTTATCTAACCAACCAAGCCACAACTCACCGACGTATATACGTATACACATCTTGTTCTTACGTGATTTACAGACCAAAAATTTTTGTATGATAAAACTAAAGCTATGATAACTACTTTCTCCACTTTCTAATTTTGGTAGGATTAACGATAATCTACATTACAACCGAGAGGGATTATGCATGAACCATATAATAGGTTTTCTCTCAAAAACCATTTTTTGTTGTTGTTGTTTTAGTAATTTTCTTTCATTTTGTTATAATAGTAAAAGTTGAGCTACTATCTCATTAGTTTATGAAAAGGAAGCAGAGACCATGTCATTCATCATATCATGTAAGCACATATATATTGACACATTCTTGAAAAGCAATTTGGGTTTTCCTGCTTCTACCCCATTGCAGTTTTTTCCCATTTTCTTTCTTTTCTAGAGAGACGGTGGGAAGAAGGATCGCTCATCAAAGGTGGGAACCAACAACTCAATGGTCTTCGCCCTCATTCTCTGACTTTTATGTTCTAAAAAACTTTCTGAAGAAATTCCATCAACAATCTCAACAATTCGAACCCTTCTGAAAATCCCACCCCAAATATTTGCAGATTGGTGCTGGTTGTGGTGGTTAACCCTTAAAGGCCAATCCTGCAAAAGGGTTTTCACAGTTTCATAAATTTGTGAGTTTCCACATTCTTCTTCTTCCTCATATTTATATCTCTGTCCCTGTCTCCATCCCTGTCGGTCCAAAATAAATGCATGATGAAGATCCAAGAACAATCACACAGGATTCCTAATCCCATTTCTTAAAATCCCAAATCCCGGAATTTCAGTGCATGATCTCATCCAAATCCATTCTCTAGCTTCCATATAAAGAACTACCAGTCTCAGGGTATTGCTCTGTTTTTGTGAGTGGTGTTTTGTTGGTGATGGGTTGCGCAAGCTCGAAGAAGTCTCCGCGGTGCCGCCACTGCCACAACAACTATTCTTCTCCGGTCACGCGGCGGAGCTACTCAATGCATGTTCATCATCCACCTCAGAACAGAGGCGATAGCTACCATGTCGTTGCGCTCACCTCCTCCACCTTGGGATCTCTCAGCAACAATAAGATCGAGTACGAGTTCAAGACGATTGTCAACGACAGTAAGGATCATATCCACAAGGTGATGGAGAAGGAGAACGAGAATGTGAATGTGAATGAAAACAATAAGGATTTTTCGATGGGATTAATTGAGGCTAAGACGTGGTCCAATATGATCAACCAGAAGATTCCCAAGATTATACCGAAAACGCCGACGAGAACGCCGCCGGGAGAGCCGGAGATGATCAATGCTTGGGAGTTGATGGAGGGTCTTGAAGATATAAGTCCCCTGAGGAATTCAGGTCATCATCTTCGGAGCTTTTCTTTTGACGTTATTAAAAGTCCATGTCCTGTTCCCGTTACAGGTTGTGTTGATCGTCCCAAGTCAAGGTTCCAAGAAAATGGTGCTGCCTCTCCTAAGCCTATGTGGCTTCAATTGGCTGATTACGAGAATAGTTTGAATTCTTCCAATGCTGGGATTCCCGATTTTGATCCGGAGGTCATTTCCGGATTTAGAAAGTCTTTCAAAGAGCTCAAGAAAGATGATCCATTTCATTTTCAAGATGGAGAGGAGCTCAATGAGGATATCTCCTTTCATTTTGATCATAGAAAAGAAGAGCTCAATGAGGATGATTTCAAGGATAAAGAAGATGAGCTTCAGGAGGATGATTCTTTTCATTTCTCTGATGAAAAGTCTTGTGTCATTCCGGATTACAAATGTGAAGTGCCTTATGGTAAGGCAAAGGATATAGAGAAAGTGGTGTTGTACTTCACTAGTCTTAGAGGGGTGCGCAAGACTTACGAGGATTGTTGCCATGTGAGAGTGATTCTAAAAGGCATAGGTGTTCGAGTTGATGAGCGAGATGTTTCGATGCATTCAGGATTCAAGGAGGAGCTGAAAGAGCTAGTGAAAGGTGGGTGTGGTGGAATTTCTTTGCCTAAAGTGTTTGTGGGGGAGAAGTACATTGGTGGAGCTGAAGAGATTCGGCAAATGCACGAAGATGGGAAGCTCGAGAAGTTGCTTGAATCTTGTGAGAAGTTGAATGATGTTGGTGGAGATGGTGGTGGAGTTTGTGAGGCTTGTGGGGATATAAGGTTTGTGCCATGTGAGACATGTTCCGGTAGCTGTAAAATTTACTATGAAGATGATCATGATCCAGACGAAGAACTTGAGGGCCAAGAGGAAGAAGAAGCAATGGAGGGGGAGTGTGGATTCCAACGATGCCCAGATTGTAATGAAAATGGCCTAACACGTTGCCCCATTTGTTGCTATTAGTGTTCTTTCTATGGCCTACCAGGTATTTAGTTTTGACACTCTTTTTGGTGCTTCTTTTTCTTTTGGGTTTTCCATCTTTGGTGAGTTGATTCTTGTACTTGTACAGAAAAGAGTTATGTTACGTTTCATAAGAAATGGATGAGAAAAAAGGAACTGCATTAGGGATAACAATGAATAATGTTTCAAGCAGGTTCCTCAATACCTACAGTGCCATGAAAGTTGTATAATTTGTTACTTTTGTTCTTTTCCAGAGAACAAATGAGAAAGGCCTGTATTGTATATTTGTTTGTCCTTTACAAGAACTCAAAGAAACATATGAAATGCACAATCTTGCTAGCTTCTTTTTCTGCTTTCCGCTTGCTTTTCTGTTGTTGGGATATGAGAATTACAAGAGTAAACTTGTCGGCTACAACCTAATGCTAATCGCTCAAAGTTGAAAGCTGAATGATTTCGACTCATACCATTAGACCAAATTAGACCAAATAGTATTGGACGTATCATCTTATTGTATTGGCAATAACATCTCTCTATCCATAAAATCGATCAAACGTTGTAGCTCCGGAATTATATTCTTTTGAAGATATTTGAAAACTTTCCTACTATAATTAATGAAACAGATATCTGACTTGAAGTTGATTCTAAGCCAGTAATTAAGGTTGTTAGGACCACCTAATTAATCCTATTGTTTATGTCAATCTTCCATCTAAAATCAAGGAAAGCTTCAATTGAAAATTCAGTTTGGTTATACTACTACACTGTTCTATTCTATACAAGAAAACAAGTTAGTTTAGTATGAAATTGTTTATACAACTTCTATTGTCGTGATGATACAGTAGTTGGAAACAACCATCTCAAAGATGGGAAAGGTCATCAAACATGTTGATGCAAAAGTTTACAAGCAAATTAGAAATGTTCATCTGGGTCAAAGTCGGCGAGTGAATCAAAGTTCAGTTGAGTGACCTGGTCAATCCACCGTCTTTGGACTTCAGGCTACTAGAAACAGAGGCTAGGAGAACTATGTAAGAAAGAAAGCAATGGTTGAATATTGCTCTTCATCTTCTGAATGGGCATCATATTTTGAGCCCCTAAAAAGGGACTCCAAGATATTCAATTCCACCCCTTAATTAAATCTCAACCAAATAGAGTTGAGTCTTTAGGTAAGGCTTTGTTGTGAAAGCAAAATATGTGACCACCCAACTGTTTTAACAAGCTTGAAGTCACCTGAAACTCATGAATGTGTAAAAACCAAGTTGCATACAAAACCTTTAAAACTACCAATCTCGATAGTTGAGTGTCGGTCATAATCACATAATAGAAATATTAAGCTTTGTGTATCGACTTAGAAGGTGTTAGAATTCGAGATTTGAAGAATTTTAAGCTTGTTGTAAAGAAAAGTAAAAGAGAAGGTTGCTAGCATTCCTCACGTCATATGTTAATTTAGAATTTTTAATACTCGATCTTTTTCTTCAATAAAGTGTACGCCAGGGCACGGCGAAGATATATGTGGCACGAATATTATATTAGGAGATGGTGCCATATAGAAATGGAGTTGCCAACAAGGGACACCAGCATACTACAAAGCAACGAGTGCCAGAAATGTATCTGTCTTCACCTGCTCACAATTCTCATTCTATGCTCTTAACAATCAACACCAGAAAACCACAATAGGCCATCACATCTCCATCTAATCAAATCATATCCTTTCATTACGGTTGTTCAATTTGGGTATTAATGGTGCCCAAAACGAAGAGGAGTAGTGAACAACTGCTTCTGGTAGAAAACAAAATGCCATAAAATTGGAACATTTCCATTAATTCTTCGGGAGGAAACGACATAATCTAAGAGCGTATTTGGGTCCACTCCTCCACTGGGATCTTTCGTCTTTGTAAAAGAAGATCGAAGAAGAAGAAGAATAAGGGTTCAAGTCCATGTTGCTGGATCAGTATGGTTGCTAAATATTCTGCTTGTTCTCTGGAAAGTGACACCCAATTTGTGAAAAGGGAAGCCAAATTCAAGCCTTTCTGGTTGTAATATATGATTTCAAATGATGGAGCTCTTACATTGCCATGTTTACTAGTCCGTGGATGCATGTCTACTTTTGTGGACTCAATGCCATAATGGAGCATAAAGCTCAGATCTTAGAAGCCAAAACCCTTTGTTTAGTCGATTCTTGTCCATGCCATGAAGTAAGGCACAAACCCTAAAAAAGGGAAGAGAAGGGTCACTTTTTAAGATAATTAATCGTAACATTAACAATGTTGTTAAGGAGAAAGACACATAATAATGTATCAAGTAGTTCTATTTTAAGTCGCTATAGATCTCGTGTTTTATTTTTGTAGTTGTCCTTTTCCGGATGTTACTGTCCGGAATTTGGGCATCAACATACTGCAAGAGAAAAATATAATGTCAACATTCAAAATCACGGGGTCGTTGGGAGGTAAAGACTACTGTAATACTGAATGATATATAAAGATTGGTTGGCAGATGAGAGTAGCATTGTTTAGAAAAATTAGGTAGTAGTTGAGGGAAAGCTGATAGAATTTTGAAGTCTACTCCAATTTTGAAAGTAACCACAACCTTGCTGTCTCTCGCTGACTCTGATTTACCAAGAGCTTTAGATATTACTGTGTTAGAGAGAGTTCAGAGATGGAAGAGAAGTTGACTTATTGATCTCAGAAACAGTCTGTAACAGAGTCAACCATCTTTGCCGATCATCATGGGAAGAATGTTGAACAAATATTCATCATGGGAAGAATGTTGAACAAGTCCTTTTGATTAATGATCAAGACAATTTAGACCGACCACTGTTTTCATTCAATAAGTTTTACTAAATTCAATATTGTTTTTGATGTACAAATATTCAGATATACGATTTAAAGAGACAATTACTAGGCTGGCATTTAGCAGATTATTGATCTTTTGTAAAGAAATTGATGAACGTACTTGAGAAATGGTGTTACTTATTTACTGTCATGACTGCCCAAATCAGCTGCAGCTTTGCCTGCACGAGTCAACATGTCCGAAACCCAAAGAGCTCCCTTGGCAAAGTAGCTGCTGTTCACTACAGTGCTTCCTGCTGCTAAGGCTGCTCTCCCAGTAACTGTTGCTGCTACCACTACTGCCGTTCCGGTAGCAGTTGCAGCTGTTTTGGTGATCTCTGAAACATGGAAGTTCTCGTCTAGGGACTTGACAACTTCCCTGCCCGCATGAATTCTCTCAGTGAGCCCAATTCGATCGCTAAACTCGTAAACTTTGGCTGCTGCAGTAGCCGATACTTGATAGGACTCATCAAGAGCTTTTGCCTTCATTAATGCATCTTGTCCCAGAACATATCCCTTGGCTACCATTGTTTTGACAACTTCCTGAGCAACAGTTACAGCCTCTCCAGGGCTTGAAATGAACTGGCTTGCGTGAAAGGCCTGGAACAATATTAAGAAGGGTAATTTAGCTGATACAAAGCTAGTAGAACAATGGAATTTTAAGAAATGAATTGGCTTTGTGGGAAAAGCCTGGATTAATATTAGAAAGGGTAATTTAACTGATAAAAAGCTAGTAGATTATCGGGAATTTAAGCTTCAACACCACATATTTCAAGACAAAATTTAACCAGAAAAAATATTAAAGCAACAAACAAGTTAAGTTCCAAATCACATGAAGTAGTTATGATAAGCTTGTATTGTGCATTTAATTTGGTATGAACCTGCAAGGAATCCAATTCGATTCATAGGGGTTTGCCACATACCGTTGAGCTACTGTGGTTTTCAGAGTTGAATGCAGGACCGTTCCAAGGATCAATTTCATCAACATAGTTACCCCAGCGTGCAATGCAGACACATTGATCTACAATTCTGGATCCCTGAAAATTTTAAACAAGGGGATAACCAAAACTCAGTGGTCACTTGGCACCAACATGTGAAAGTTCATCCTTGGATTTGGCCAATTAGCTCAGAGGAGCCATTTCAAGTATCCGATGATAGTCAAATCATTACAAATTAAAATGAGAGACATGAATTTCTATGAGGATTACTTATGATTCATGAATGAAGGGATCGTCCTTCATCCTCATCAGATCATATTCCCAATATTAGAAAGAAAAAATGGAGGACTGCCTATTGATACCCCTACCAAATGCATATCTCATTTTATAACCAAAGTTATGCAATATTCTAAACTATTTATTCTGGATATCTACAGCTAATCGCATGTAGTATCTCTCGTAATGATAGAAAGTGACCAAAACTCAGGTTAGTGTAGGCTGAAAGAGCAAATTTTCAACCCAGGAAGCATTTTCAGATAAGAGTAACCAACAACTTACACTGAGCAATACAGCAGTTTCAAGAGCATAAGCGTCTCTGAATGTCACATATGCAGCACAAGCATATTCGCCAGACCTATTACCAACAATGAAATCATCATCCCAATCAGATACACTATCAATCTATCATTAAGATCAAACACACTTAAGCGTATGAGTTTCCACATTCAATCTTTTGGACCTTGTCTTCTCAGTTGAAGATTTCTCATGACAGATGCTCATATTTGTGACGACAAGGTTATTATTTATCGACAGTAGTTAGTTGCTGAATCAAAATTGGTAGAATGACCGGAAGTACTGTTATTCATAAATTATGATTCTTATGGTTATTGGCTATGGGAAATGCCATTAGGAGTACAAATAGCAGGATCACGACTGAGCCAAAATGATGACTTGCAAATGCCAAAGCACAAAATGATACCTTATCCTAAGCTCTAACAAGTGAAAGAGTCATTGCAAAAGGTAGTTTCTTTTGACAATTTTCAGTAAACAAACAGCTGCTGACCAATTCAATGAGTTTATGGTGGACAAACACACATATAAATGTATAATCTATGTTAACTCCCAGAGTCACTCAAATAAAAATATAAAAAGGAGTCAACTTCAGCAATTAGAGTCAGGGACAGATGAACTCTACCTCATGATTTCAACATGCTCAACTGCACCACAGTGACTGAAGAAATCGTAAACATCCTTCTCTGTGGCTTTAGGGGATAAGCTCGTAACTTCAACACTGTAACCACCGGGGTACATTTTCCTCAAACCCTTTTACAAACTCAACTGATTGGACCTGGAAAATTGAAGAATAACAAAAACCAGCTTACGCAACAAGCCTAATTGGTAATCTAAGAATCACCAACGACATTTAAGTTGGAGTTACAAAAGCATTTCATTGCATAACAATTCCTCAATGAATGCATTCCCAATCAATCAAAATTCCAACTTGAATCAAGGGCATGCTCAAATAATAGGGATAAGAAAGATTATCAGTTTATCACAACATAGATAGAAGCCAAACCCATCATCTTCTTGTCTACAAGTCTACAACACCATAACATGTGGTCCCTAGAAAGTAGAAAGTGAATGCTACTAACATGTAGTGAAAGGTTGTATCTTTATCATGTGATTACACAACATTAGATTCAGCATTAATAGACACCACAACTGATAATGATTCTTGAATATGAAAAACCCAGAAATGAAAGTTTATGAATTTGAGGACATACCTGGGATTGAATCTTGATGAGGGTCGGAGAGAAGAAGAAGACGAAGGAGCGTGGTTTTAATGACGTTGGAAGAACATGGAACTCCGGTTTTGGGCCGCTGCCGGAGTTGGGTATGATCCGATTGGCGGGGAATCTGGTTTCTCAGCTGAGATAAGATAAAGGTGCCAAATGGGTCAGCGCTACTTGTCTCGAACTGAAAAGCTCAACACTTTCTATGCTTTTCATTCAATGTTGGAAGATTTTTAATATTTTTCGTATCTTCCTTTTTGGTGTCGGTCTTCTTCTCTTTTCCTTTTATAAGAAAAAATTTATTAAAAGGGAAGCCGTGAGAACATCTTAAGTTTACAATGTTGAAAAGTAAAGCCTTTAAAACATCGAGCGGGACAAGCAACGGAATTTCTTCCATGCGTAGTTATAATTTAATCTCAGTTATTTATTTCATCTAACTCTTCACAATACACTAATGTCAATGCTAACATTATGAACTGAAATAAAAAAAAATAAACGCAGTCAACATGATAAAAACTTATCAAATTAACTCAAGATTAATTATATTTCCAGATCTCCCAACAAGGAGTTCTCTTGCAATGAAAAGAACGAGTTCTCTTAGTTTTTTTTTGGTCGAAAGAGGAGCTCCTCGAGTATGGGGGGAATTGAAAAGGATCTGATTCGAAGAAGAGGATTCGACCCGATTGTGAGGAGGAGAGTTTTTGCTGCCCCTTTTGATTTGGGTTTTTCTGGGTTTCAATCGAAGAATTCGAATCTCTCCGATCGACTATCAAGGCCGTCGGCTATCGAAATCTCACACCCATCACAGATGAGCCATACCAGATTTACTTCTATCTGACTATACTTCTTTAGTGCTGGGATTAGAAAACACTGAGATAACCGGAGGCAATGAAGGACGAAGGAAGAAGAACCAGATTTGGAGATGAGTTTCCATACCAGAACAAAAGAATGATATCAACAAGTCGATCGATGACAAGGACTTATGGGTGATGGTTAATCAGGTTTGGTTGGGTGACATTGATAGAGAATTCGAAGGAGATGAGAGCCATAATCAATTTCTTGGTTTTTACTGTGGATTGTTTTTGTTGGTTTGATTGACGCCAGTTTATATCTGTTAACACCACATGTCTGGTTCAAGTGCACCATGGTGCACTGAATCCGCTCCAGACAAGCAATTGGTGTGTTCGTAAGAGTGGTGCATGGTTATAATAATAATCCATGCTTGGGGGAGTTTCTGAAAATAAGGGTGGGTATAGATCTCAGTAAGCCATTGAGAAAGTGGGTAAGTTTTCGACCAGTAGGGTGGTCGAAAATGGACGTTTTGATCTTGAGTATGAACGTCTTCCTCATTTTTGCTTCTACTGTGGGATGCTGGGTCACACAGGCGGAAAATGCCCAAGGAGAGAAGCAAGAGAGTTAACAGCTCCGACATATGATGCTCTGATTCATGCAGACAAAAAGGAGGAGTGGTTACTGAATCAACTGCGTGACAAAGAGAAGGAGAGAGAACAATTGTCTTCAATGGGAGGATGGCGTTTTGGCCTGCATCCAAAAAAGCAGACAGGTTGGATCATGACAGCGCCAGAATTGCAAACAGTTGGTTTTGTCAGATCTAGGTCAGAGTTGGAAATGGATCAAGTTGATCTCCAAGAAGGAGATAATGACATGGAGGTAGATAGCTGCCAGGAGCAATTTGATCTTGATATGCGCGGTGGTAAGAGGCGGAGATTTGACGATGATGGTGTTTCTAGGCCATCGGAGATGACGAAGGTGAGGGAGGGAATTGCTCATGCAGAATCTACTGCATTAATTAACTTCCAATCTCAGAAAGAGCAATCAGGGCAGGTGATTAGTCTTGATACGGAAGGTGAAGTAATGAGTCAGGCGCTAATGATGCCACGATTCAAAAAGGAAGAAAAGGAAAAGCTACAAAAAGTCGCAAAGGAAAGTTTCAAGTCAAATCCCAGAGATTCTGACGTTGTGAATTCTGGAGTGATTGGTGGAACAATTGATGGGCATAACAGCAAAGTTCTAGCTTCTAAAGATGGAATAAAGGAACTGGGACGGTTGTTCAAAGATAATTTCAAACCTGCAGAGGCGGGAAATCTTTTTAAAAGTAAAAGCCTTGTTTCACTTGAGTCAGACCCTAAACTGAGCATTACGGGCCAAGCCCAAACGGAGTGTGCAATTGGAGTTCTAAAATCTAGTTCAAAACCTGGAAATCAAATTCCTGAAGAGAAGAGAGGCCACTCAGGGAAACCGCTCGACGTGGGTGCGAAGGAGAATCAAATCAATAGCTCAAGGTGTGCTCAATATCTCTCTGTGATGGGTCCGGATCTGACCCATCACGAGAAATGAATGTGTTGTGCTGGAACTGCCAAGGGATTGGGAACCCTTAGACAGTTGATGCTCTTAAAGGGTTGGTAACCCTAAATCTTCCCAAGTTAGTGTTTTTGTCAGAAACTAGATGTGCGGCTACATAGATGAATGGCGTTCGGAGAAAGATTGGTTGGAAGAACGCGTTCTCAGTGAATTGTAGAGTGATTCGTCAGAAAGGTGGCAAACGAGTTGGTCGAGGTGGAAGGTTATGCATAATGTGAAATGATGACATCAAGCTGGAGTTGAGGTCCTACAGTGAGAGCCATATATATGTTACAGTAAAAGAAGAAGATGGGAAACGAGTATGGAGATTCACACGGGTTTATGGACAACCTAAATCAGAGAACAGACACTTAACATGGGACATATTGAAGAAACTTGGTGGCCAAGATAATGGACCTTGGCTTCTTGGTGGAGACTTTAATGAGATCTTGAGTTAGAGAAGGAAGGTGGCCAAATTAGAGCTGAAAGGCAGATGGATGGTTTCAGAGAAGTTTTGAATGGTTGTAATATGAAAGATTTATATTATACAGGTCCTTGTTTCACATGGAGGGGAAATAGACACGATGTGGAAGTAAAAGAGAGGTTGGATAGGTTCCTTGGCAGTAGTGCTTGGCTGCAGTTGTTCCCAGCATCCAAAGTCACTCATCTGCCTCTTAATGAGTCGGATCATCTCCTTATTTTGATTCAGATTCGAAGGTGTGGAAGGCGCAAGAAGAGGAAAAAACGTAGGAAATTTCATTTTGAGGAGTTTTGGCTCAGGGAGAAAGATGTCAAAGAAGTTATTGAAGTTGGTTGATCAAGTGGGACGGGAGGAACCCCGTTTTCTAGAGTTTGTAGCAGAATTGCAAATACAAGAGAGATGTTGTTGAGTTGGAGTAGGACTCGTTTCAGGGATATTCAAAGAAAAATCCAAACAGTTAGAGATAAACTTGCAGAGTTTTATGACTCCTCGCTATCTTCCCCTTGTTTAGAGGTACGTGTAGAATTAGAAAAGGAGCTAAAAGAGTTTATGCATAAAGAGCAGACTTTCTGGCAGCAACGTTCTAGGGTTCTTTGGTTAGCAGAAGGCGACCTGAACACAAGATACTTCCACCAGAAGGCTACAAACAGAAAGAAGAAAAATACGCTAAAGGGGTTGTTCAATGAAGATGGAGTGTGGTGTAACGATGAGAGAAAAATGGAGGAGATAATCATTCAATATTACAAGAGTCTTTTCACGACGTCTAGACCTCAAATGCATGAAGATGATTTGCGCTTTGTGTCTAATGTGGTGTCGGAAGGTATGAACATGAGCCTGAATAGAGACGTTTCGGAAGAGGAATTCGTTAAAGCTTTGAAACAAATGCACCCGAGCAAAGCGCCGGGCCCAGATGGTTTCTCACTTGTGTTTTATCAACAGTTTTGGGAGATTGTTGGAACAGATGTGGTCATGGCGGTAAGAGAATTTCTCAACTCTGAGGAACTGCTCTGGGAAATTAACCATACTTGGGTCACCCTAATTCCGAAGGTCAAGACTCCAGAGTACGTCCATCAACTGCGACCTATCTCATTATGCAATGTCATTTACAAACTTGGATCAAAGATGTTGGCTAATAGGATTAAACCCCTATTGGATGACATAATATCCCAACATCAGAGCGCTTTTGTCCCTGGCAGGCTTATCTCAGACAATTCACTCCTTGCCTTTGAAATTTCACACTGCCTAAAACATCGAAGAAGGGGCAAGGTTGGATATTGTGCTTTAAAACTAGACATGAGTAAAGCTTATGATAGGGTTGAATAGAGCTTTTTGGAGACGGTCTTGAGTAAATTGGGTTTCAATGGGAAGTTGCTGCGATGGGTTATGAACTGTGTGAGGACATTGAAGTATTCATTCTTAGTTAATGGTGAACCAAGCAGGGATATCACTCCAACAAGAGGTATGCGAGAGGGAGATGCGATCTCCCCGTACTTATTCCTAGTGTGTGCTAAAGTTTTATCTAGAATGATCAATGAGGCTGAGGCAAATGATCGGATTCATGGAATTAGGGTTTGCTCAGGAGCACCAGTCGTTAATCATATGTTCTTCGCTGACAACTCTTTCATTTTTTTCGAAAACAGAGGTGGAGGATGTGTTAAGTATGAAGCAAATTTTTGTGGTGTATGAGAGAATGTCAGGTCAACAGATCAACTATGACAAGAGCTGCATATCTTTCAGTAAAAATGTCCCGGTATGGAAACAAGATGATCTTGCTGAGATGTTGGGAGTGAAACGAGTTATGCAGCATGATAAATACCTCGGTCTGCCTACCGAGCTAAGCTATTCAAAGGATGAAGCTTTCAGATTTCTGGTTGACAGGGTGCGGAAACAGACTCAAGGGTGGCGGGATAAGACCCTCAGTGGTGCTGGAAAGGAAGTGTTAATTAAGTCCATCATACAATCTATACCCACGTACATTATGAGTTGTTTTGAGCTACCTGGGCACCTATGCAATGAAATACACCAGTTGATGGCAAAGTTCTGGTGGGGTGAGTTAGGAGATGATAGAAAGATCCACTGGATTGCTTGGGACAGACTATGTTCGATAAAGAAGGAAGGTGGGCTTGGTTTTAGGGACATGAATATTTTTAACCGTGCTCTCTTAGCTAAACAAGGGTGGAGAATGATATGCAGACCTCAGTCCCTCCTTGCACAGGTTCTCAAAGTTAAATACTTTCCAAGCACATGCTTCATGCAGGCTGAGATAAGAAAGAACATGTCGTACTCATGGAGTAGTATGCTAAAAGGGCAGCAGTTTTTAACAAAAGACCTGCGTTATCAAGTGGGAAATGGTGAGATGATAAGTATCTGGAATGATCCGTGGGTGCCTCTCCCATACAATTTCAAACCTTTCTTAGATCCAATGCAGGGTTCTGAAGATATGAGAGTGTGTGATCTTATTGAGGATGTTAGGGACTGGAATGTAGAGGTGATTGAGGACCTCTTTAACCCGATGGAAACTGAGCTCATTCTCAAAATTCCGCTTAGTTTATATGGGGGCGAGGACCCGATGGTTTGGCATTTTGATAAAAAGGGTTGCTATACGGTGAAGAGTGGTTACTATGTTGGCAGGTTAGTAGAAGGGTTGGAGAAACAAGCTTCAGGGTCTGACTCGGGGGTGAAGCGTGGAAGATTATGGTGTAAACTTTGGAGTGCTCAAGTACCTCCTAAGGTACGTATGCATGGTTGGCGTTTGGCATAGGGAATATTACCCATTAGAGCTGCCTTGACAAAGAAAAAGGCTCAGCTCTCAGACGTCAATTGTGTGTTTTGTTTGAATAGTGTTGAAGATAGCTTACATCTGTTTAAAAACTGCAATGCGCTTCGTGCCTTTTGGAAGCAATACCTGCTACAAATCCAGTCTTATATACACCCCTCTGTGAGTATTGAAGTTTGGTTTTGGGATATGATAGATATGTTGAGTGGTGAGACACTTGGGGCTTTCTTAATGGCATTGTGGGTGATTTGGGTGGAAAGGAATAACATGGTGTGGAGAGGTAAGTACTATAATGTTGCCAATATGTTTGAGTGGTCCACCGCTTTGCTCAAGGAGTACAAAGAGTGTCACCAGCACAGTGGAAGCAAGAAGAAGAGAGCTATTTCAAAAAATGGTCATGTCCCCCACGTGGTCGACTCAAGGTGAATATAGATGGGAGCTTAACACAAGATCTTGGCAATGGAGGTGTGGGTGTGGTAGTTAGAGACTATGAGGGAGAGTGTGTTGCTATTTTTGCTAGGCCTTTTTAGTATGCCTTATCAGCTTTTCATATGGAAGCATAAACTCTTAGAGTGGGTATGCTAATATGTATTCAGCAAGGGTGGCAAGATGTTGAAGTCGAAAGTGATTGTGTGAACTTGGTACATGCACTCCAAAACACTAATGACGATCTCTCTATTGCAGGAAGAATTATAGAGGACTGCCAAAGGTATGTTGGTGCTTTTAATTTCTTTCACTAGCAACATGTTTGTCGTGAAGCAAATAGTGTGGCAAATAGATTAGTCCGTTTTGCTAGATGCAAGAAATTGGATGTTTTCAGTTTAGATGAGACACATGTTATTATTCAGGATGTTCTCTATGAGGATCTATGTAATAGTTCATCTGTAGCTCGGGATTCAGGTGCTCTGTCCCCCCCCCCCCCCCCGATGCAAGTTTTTAATTCAATAAATGAAACCGGACGTGAGGCTGAGCCTCCCAGTTAGGTTAGATTCCAAACCCTTTAAAAAAACAAAAAACAAAAAACATCGAGTGGATCTTTATTCCCCCAAACGACAAAATTTGCAACATCGTATCCTAAACTAAACGTATTGGCAACGAAGTTAGCCTCTAAAGATGTGGGAGAAAGAAATGTGCTTAAAGTTTGAAGCCAGAGGTTTAATATTCTGGATCAGCTTGAGGAGTGGTTTGAGAAGTGTTGTTGACAGCATCAATGACTGATTTGGAACCACTTCAACCTAGAGGTAAACGTGGGGGTCAGTCTACGTTATCTCGTTGTATGAGTGAGAGAGGTAAATGTGTAATAAATTAACAATGTAAGAAAGAAAGATATACTAGAGGTACTGAATTTATACTAGCTATTTTCTCGGTTTGATTATATATGTATACAAGAGGTAAACAAAATCATATGAAAAGAGCGATAGCTTCGTTATTATCTGTTCTATGTACATGAGGTACTCGAATGATATTTGCATGCAGTAACCTCTACCTTGACATGAATGAAATCATTTAAGTTTGAATCAAAAATATACCGTCACTCAATGTTGGTATACTTTCTTGGATATATGTCTGATACAAACCGGATGATTGTGTTATTAACTTGCTAAAGAAGCCGATGTAATTTATTATACTCATTCACAATCAAAAGAAAAAAGATATACCGTAACTCAATAGTTAAAAAAGATCCTTATTCAATAATTTTAGGCATGCAGGCGGAAAGATGCCAATAGTCATGGACTCATCACTCATGGCCGAAACCCGAAACCGAAAGGAAGATAGATCTGAGGGACTTGGCACAAATATTAAACACCCGCCAAAAGAAAATGGATACAATTTAAATCTGGCAAGGAAATACTTTCAACTTTCTTCTTGCCATTCAACTTAAGTGAGGCTCGATGTATTATGGATAATAGTGGTGCATGTATTACCGATGGTAAAGTTCTTTCTCTCTGTTCTTTAAATCTGTAAATAGCTGAATATGCTTGCTCAGCTTACCTTAATAATCTGGGTTGTTTCGCTTTTCTTCTTTATCTCTTCAAGAAAAGGGTGTTGCAAACTGTTACTTAATTTGATCGGTTTATATAGTCACCTCTGTTATTGTAAACGGTGAAACAGGCTCCATTTAATTCATGGATTGCATCAGAAATGATCGAATCACGTAATAACAAAGGGTCGTGTTGTGTGTTCTGATCTCTTAATTGAGAACCCTAGCTAGCTAGCTGGTAACATGCTGATGATATAGTGATGATATACACGTAGTGCAAACAGATTCATATCTGATGGAAAAATGAGCTATTCAACGAGAATGTCAGTGAAGTTTGATCGCAGAAAATTACTAGCATTGGTCCTCCTTGGTTGGATTAACCCCGATGAGCTTACCTACATTTTCTCTACTTGCTTTTGTTAATCTGTCATTTCCTATGTTATGATTTGATAATTTAAAACTGTATGCCTGAGAAAGTTACAGTCAAGCTAGCTAACTAGTAGTCGATCGATTAAAGTTACCTCCTCTTATTATAACTTGATTAAATATGATAAGTTTAACAGGAATTTTACGTATAATCCAAACTTTCCTTCTGTTTCCATTACTTTGTTTGGTAGCAAACAAACAAAACTTCATGTAAAACTGTGATTAATTGTCCTTAATTAGTGTAATTATGTTGCTAATGGGGACGACTAATTGAACATTAAAATTTGTTTTAACTAGAATTAATGTGGCGAATTTACAAAGCAATATTATGTCATCGAGAGACTCACAAATGATTCTTATAACGTTGACAACTTATCTATTGTATAGTTTGATCTTCATGTACGATTCATCAGGGAGAGAGATCGAGCCAGGTTTGCTTCATGCATCGATCTTTCATGCCAAAACCTTGTGCTGTATAACAGCTAGCCAATAGTTTCGAGATCCCTCCTTGGTTTGATTGAATTGTCGGCCTCATATATTTTTTTTTTTTTCTGATGCTTTGACCAGAGATCGAGTGAGGTGATGAATTTGTTCTTTAATAACCTATTTCTTCTACTCTCTTCCGATCCAGTACTGTTTGATCGATCAGTTTCCTTCTTTAAGAGGATGTCATCGTTAAATAAACATACAGTTCCGTACATATTTAATCAATCAAATGCATGGATCGACGGTTGTGTTTAACTTATGAGTAATATTAGGTGAACCACCATTTGGGAAACCACCTAAAGCTCACCTAACGTGGCGGCTGATGTGGCATACTTATATCATCAAACCTTAATTTCTTATTCTTTTATATTTCTGTTTTTCTTATTTGCTATAATTCTTTTTTCTTTTAGTTTTGTAATTACTTAATTTTGTTTTTATCTCTAAACCCTATTTTTTTAGTTTGCTTCGACGTCTACAGACGTTCTCTTTTGCTCTTCTCATCTCACGTCGAACTCCTCTCAATTGATCGGCTCTTTTTTTTTAATTTTTTTTTATCTTGTGATATAATCTGTAAACGTCTTCAAGTTTTCTTCTACATTCGCATATGCGTGGTCTTTCATTCTAAATAAGATTTTGCAATCTATCAAACCTCGCACTTTGTTTTCAATTGATCGGCTATGATCCTCTATTTGATTTAGGTTTCCTCACAAGCCTCCCCTTTGATTTTTTTTCTTTTTCTTTTTCATGTATGAAATACGAATTAACATGTTTGGAATAGGGTTCATGGGACGTGGATTTGAATTTTGGTTTAGCTGGTTCTTGTGTTCTTAATAGATCTTGAATTATCTCTAGAACTCTTGTTTCTATTATAGCTTAGAACATGAGCTACACAATTGAAAGGGAGATTTTACAGATTATATCACAAGATAAAAAAAAATATTAAAAAAAAGAGCCAATCAATTGAGAGGAGTTCGACGTGAGATGAGAAGAGCAAAAGAAAACGTCTGTAGACGTCGAAGCAAACAAACTAAAAAAATAGGGTTTAGAGATAAAAACAGAATTAAGTAATTACAAAACTAAAAGAAAAAGAAATTATAGTAAATAAGAAAAACAGAAATACAAAAAAATAAGAAATTAAACTTTGATGACATGGGTATACCACATCAGCCGTCACGTCAGGTGGGCTCTAGGTGGTTTCACAAATGATGGTTCACCTAACATTACTCTTATTAGGAGGAACTTAAAACCTAACATTACTCTTATTAGGAGGAACTTAAAACATCGATCAGGAAGAGATTAACTGATGTATCTACATAATACGGTTTTTGGCCTTTTGGGTTTCTGAAGTTCGATCTACCAGTTAAGTATCTACAAATCTACGTAGTAAAGTTCTAGTTTGATCGTTGTAATTTGTAATCGATCTCCGAGTTAATGTTGGTATGAATATTAGGCCGGATCGTCTAGAGGTACCTTGCCTCCCAAAGAAAACTGTTGCCGCAAACAAAAGAAGGAAATGAAAAAAAGATATCTGTTATCGAGGGGTGACTTTCGCTAATACTTATTTATCTGTGGATACATATAGTACAAAATTGGCTCCTTGCCCATGAAAGATTTAGGTATATCTTTTTTGGTTTATTATATATATTGACTTGTTTAGGGTTCGTTATACTCCACTAACCCTCTCTTTAACTATATGCATATATTAACCCCATGACATTTTGAAACAAACAAAAAAGTTGATTGCTAGTCTCATCAACAGATTATGCACTTCTCAATCAAAAAAAGAACAGATTATGCACTTCAAGGATCGATTGAACGTAAGTAAACAGCTATCTCGATCAGCCAGCCTTGAACACATTGGCGTATATATATGTTTTCTAGAACACGTATTAGAATAGGAAATGGAAGGATAGATCTAGATCGATCCATGGTTTTCAATTATAGCATGCACTTGCTAATTAATACCTTTGATTAAAATCATGTACGCTAGACATGTCGATCTATATATGATTTTCTTTTTGCATAATCGTACATATACACAGCTACAATTCAAACAACATTTCATCTTATTCTTAACAGCCTCTTTGAAACCTTTCTATACACATTCTGCCCAAATATAACATTCACAAGATGCATGTCAAACTATATATCTCGCGACTTACAAAAATTATGACCGGAGACAGTTACGTACCTACCTCGCGCACGGCAGAAATCCGGCAAATTAGGCCGTCCGGGGCCTAGCTAATTAGCTATATATATAAATAAGGTGTTTGCCAAAAGTCCGTAGCATGGAAAATCACAGGACGATGGAGGATGCAAACGATTAATAATCGATCGGTACTGCATGAACATATGTGGTGAATGAGGGTTAATGATCTCTGCATGCGGCCAAAGGAGTAGTCAGTTATCAGCAACTGTAAGTGCTCACGTTATAATAATTTGACTAGTATATGGTTTCAAAATAAGCCAAAACAACCATCACTCCACGAAAAGTTTCTTAATTTCTTGCACAAATTAATCGACAAACCCATGAGAGACCTTGCTTGATGCAGACTCGTAGAGTACTACTCATACCAAAATAAGACAGACATGACGTACACTAATTGTTTGTATGCATTTTAGTTCAATATATGCAACTTCTAAAGAGACATTTACCAAAATAATATTGTTAAATTAGTTATAATATTCTTTTGGAGATCATATGTGCATTTCAAACCGGTAACAAGAAATAGCGAATGAAGAACCGATTAGTTTAGTTTTTATAGACTACTGTTGTACGTATTGTGAAACTAATCAGCTGTGAAAACTCTTAATTAAGCCGGTCAGCGGTTAGGGTTTGTCATATGTCTTCGAAACTCGTTAAGGGGTGCTAATTAGGAGCTTGACTTCTATTCTCGAGAGTCCATCAAGTTTATTACTCGCCAACAAATTCAGGTACGTTAAAGATAAACAGAGATCGATGCATGAAGCCAATTTTCGTTGTTATAATAGTATAGTGGTTACCAACTTACTTGCCACATTGCAATTTCAATGTGATCGATTCACCCTGCATATTTTAAGAACAGTGTATCGACAAGCACATAACGACTGAATTATTATCACGTGAGTGTTTGGTGGGCAGGTGTGCTGACATTTTACGACTTCTTGTCTTTGGCCACTTTGCCAAGAAGAGAATGGGATTGATATCGATCATCATATTTAAGTAGATAATCAGTTCGTTATTAATCATATTACATGAAAATTGCCTATTGGGATTTAGCTCAGATTGGTAGTAAAGGATATATGTACAATGGAGTACTTGGTCTTTCACATGAAAATCATAACCGATTCAAAGAAAACACACAAAAGATGAAAAAGAGGAAGAAGATTGCACGTAAGTATGAATTGACTACATATATATTAGGGTTCAACAAAAAAAAAAAAGACATATATATCATGGTCTTCTCTATGTAATAGCTAGGATTTGCTAGCTAGTGCAAGTCCTTTTTATTAATCAAACAAACTTGATCCATTACATGAGCTCGATCTTTGTCTAAGATTGGGTACGTACATGAGTACGTAGTAGTGCTCAATTAACCGTGCTTGATGATCATGGTGATCGAAACCTAGAAAGTAAGTAATATAAAGATGTAGTGCAACTATATAGATATTTATAAATCAACTAAAATAACGATATTTATAGAGTTATAGAGTACACGTCGATCTACTGCATAATCAAGCTCCTAATAATGGCGGCCTCAGCGCTATCAGCATCAATTGTAGCAAGCAGTTGGGACAGCCTCTCGCTCAAGTCGTCAACCTCTCTGTGTAAGTTTCTGATGTAGCTGCAGGTCTCTTGTAGGACCTTGGATGCTGATACCTGCAATACAACCAAGTAAAAAGTCGACAATATATTAGATCCCATCCCCATTAGCAAAGCTAGCTGAAACAACAACTTCTGGCTTTTGACTACGTTATAACAATCTCTCTACAACAGCCTTAACTTGTTTCGTTTATCAGAAGGTGTATGTATCAATGATGCATGTATACGACACCCCCGGATACGTACACTGAAGCCGTACGTAGAATAGACATATAATATAGGCTTATACGCCACCATGACGGAGTAGTTTTTACTACAAGGTCCAAACTCAAACCACGAGACATTGTTTAGCATCTAAAGATGGGGGTCAATTCATCGAGAAGCCATCTATAATTAATTCAAGCAGCTACGGAAATATATACCAAGTCATACGCTTGTTATCCGGGTCAAGTTTAGCTGCATTAGTTTTTAATTTAACTACATCTACATATCTGTCTTAATTTCCCGGCCATTTTCTATCGTCTGCCGGCCGGCCTGAGTTAGTTAGTTACCAAAATCACAGAGACAGACCGATGCTTTACGTACCTTATCGGAGCGCCTGTCGCGAATCTCAGGAACCAGCTGGCGCAACTTAGAGACGAGCTCGATGATCTGGTCATCTTTGATTGATGGAGTACTTCCCGATGACTGCCTTGATGACCTTCTGCTAGACATGATCGATCGGACTGTGTTTCCCAGACAAACTGATTCCTTCTATATGTATCAGCTCAGCAGCTAGATATAGCTACTTAGTTTATATATCAACCTAGCGTTTGCCAAAGCTTATGAACAACCTAGAGTAGATTATATAGTACGTAGTAGAGTAGTACCGGTACCGGAGGAGGAGAAAAATCTAGAGAAGCAAGTACTGAGATAGAAGAGAAGGGGACGAGGAAGAAAGAGCAGAAGAAGAAGCAGAGGAAGTAGGAGTAGCAGTGGTAGTTTGTCTTGGAAAATGTAAGATGGGAGTGACATATATATGATTATCAATGGGGAGAGGAGGGGAGGGGGGACGACAGTGATAAGAGAGATATAAAGAGGTTTAGCTAGGACTCGAAGGACCACTGAGCTAATATATAAAACGTACAATAAGATAGATAGCGATGTTGGATGTGAAGAGGACAACTGCATTGGAGAAAGCAATTGGGAGAAGACGACTAGGCCACCCTCCCCCTCAGTCTCTATCTCCCTCTCTCTCTCTCTCTCTGGTTTTATTTTCTCTGTATAAGCAAGAAACTCGGGGAGAGAGAGAGAGAGAGAGAAGAGAGAGAGAGAGAGAGCGAGAGAGAGAGAGCGAGAGAGAGAGATGGAGAGAGAGAGAGAGAGAGAGAGAGAGAGAGAGAGAGAGAGAGAGAGAGAGAGAGAGAGAGCATAGGAGTCGTAGTTGTTGTGTTGTGTGTGTGTTCCCAAGTTGGGGTTTGATTTCAAGTGGGCTTGAAGAAATGTGTTTGTAATTGAGCCAACAAAGGGTGGGGACTTGCTGTACATGTCGCAATACGAATCGCCATGTGATGCATCATCATAGGATACTCATAATCATAAAACATGAAGCCCTAGCCTCTCTCTCTCTCTCTACTTGCACAGCAATAGTCCCTGAAAACTACTCACCAATGGGTGATTGCCACGGAAGCCCTCGCCCCTGTCCCTGTGCGTTTTAGCTTCCACAACTACTCCTATGTTTCAGGGCAGTTAGTCAGCGGAGGGAACGACTTGGTTAGTTTTCTCGAAGATTCTGACTTGGCGTGCGGTGGTTGGCTCTTAAACCGAAAGATCCACAGGTCTGCTTGACAGGTGATCGTATACAGTCGTCTTGAAAGCTATCAGCACCTTTGACTCTTCTCTGTTGTAAACAATGACCATACCGTTAGAGATTTACTATCTGCAATTTAATAAGAAACTCGATGGTTCGAACCTTCTTGGTTACTTGCAACTTTGCAAGCATCACACCTGAGCTTACAACAGGCCAGGGAATCACATTCTGGTATGATCGATATTTGTTCTTTATAGGAAGGTCTTTTTTAAAAATAAAAAAAAATAAAAAACTTAAGTTGAAGGATTGGTATCTTCAATTGGATTTCCAAATGGTGCATGTTTACTCTTTTGTCGTGAAAAAGAGGTACTCTTGGTTTGGGATTAGGATCAGATCGGTTTTGATTTGTAGAAAATGACATTTCACTATCTTAAACAGTTGCAAAAAACAAAAAACCCACATTTAAAAAAATTTAAACAAATAAGGACATAAGCCCAAACCGAATAATAAATGGAAATAGAGATCACCTGGATTTCAAGTGAAAAATTACTAAAATGCTTAGTTTTTCAACAAAATTATGTGACATGCCACACCTTTCCTTCTCTCTTCCTCCTAATATGATTCACTCTCTCTCTCTCTCTCTCTCTCTCTCTCTCTCTCTCTCTCTCTCTCTCTCTTATTCTAAGCTATGGTTTTGATTCGCACTCTCTTCTTCCATATGCCTTTGACGGAGTTGCCGCCAGCGATGACCACCGCAAACAGAGCTTCTACAACTCGTCAATGATGTCGTTAATGCTTCACTGTTCTGATGCGGCAGATCGCATTTTCTCAAGGAGATCAACTACTTCAAAGGTCATGAATTGTCGCCCTCGAATGCTTCGAGTTATCCATGCTCGATCAAGCCTTGGGTGACATAGGCATGCTTGTAGATCTCAGTTACGACGACGTTCTGGAGGTTGTGGATGTCGATGATTGCATGGATAGATCTACAGGTGGATGTTCATTTTCAGTTTGGTTATATAATTGTTGATGGAAATTATAATTGAATTCATTTGGGTGTTATGGTTGTATGGTTAATTAATGTGTGGAGGAATGAAATTATTGCTACTGGAGGTGCTTTGGTGGTGTTAATCTGATGTTGAAGTAGACTAAGAAAGGTCAGGGAGGAAAGTAGATTTGGATCTCAAACGATAGTAGTAGCTTTGTGGTTAACAGTAGCAGTACGTTTTAGTAAGCAGTAGCATCGGCAGTAACAGTAACAGCTTCCTAATAATCGGTAACAGTAGCAGAGCATTCCAGTAGATAGTAGCAGAGCCTTTGGGTCGAGAGCAGTAGCAGAGCCTTTCAGTCTGGAGCAGGAGAAGGCAGTAGCAGAAGTGGAGAATAATGGAGTAGCGAAAGTGGAGGATAAGACACTAGCAAAGTTAACCTTCATTGTCTAGTCTTCAAGCAGTAGCAGAACTAGAGGATTGCAGAAGCATACTTGTGCTACTACTGGGATGTTAACCCGTGCTACTACTACTACTGGAATATTAACACGTGCTACTGCTTCTACTGAAATTAACTGCTACTACACTAAGTTATTAAAAACATGCTACTGTATTCCATTTACTGAAAAATCTCAAAAGGAGAGACTTTACTCTTCTAAAAACATATTTAATTAGTGTAGGGTTAATTTGGTAAATTAAACCATAACATATGACATCCAAATTAAAGATTGTCCTTAATTGTTAAAAATCGTCCTTATTTGTTTAACAACATAAGTTGATTTATTTGTGTTTCAAATCATTTTAGAGGATGTATATGTGATTTGCTTTTTGGTTTTCGTTTGTGATTATGTTCTAAACGTTTTGAGAATTAGAAATTTGTATATGTGATTTGCTTTTTGGTTTTCGCTTGTGATTATGTTCTAAATGTTTTGAGAATTAGAAATTTGCTTGAATTTCTTTAACCTAAAACAAAGATTAAACATGAACGGTTTTGGTTTTCGCTTGTACTTGCGTGCATGCGCATGATTCCTTTCATAACCATACGCATATGAATCTCCTTCTTCTAAAAAACTTCAATATGAATCACACTAGCTAGCGTTTCTTACACAAGTTAATTTAGATTAAACATTTCAATTTGGATTTAGCAACAAGCTAGCTAGCTAACTAGCAAAATCCCCACACCTTTGATCCTCCCATGTTATTAATTCGTACCATTGTTTCTCCCCTTCTTGTGAATTTGGGACACAACGTGATGGCAATAGTCTAATATGTCAAAGCCCTCGCTCCGACCAGCCTCAGGCGTCACATGCCATTTCCCTGACAATCACGACATGCCAGGTGGCGCTGGATTACATCAGAGGTGGGGATCGGAGCTAGCTAGGGTTTCTAAAACCGGCAATGCTTATCAAATTAATTTCCATGGCCTTTGTCGAGCACCGTCACGTGAGATTATCACGCTGGCCGGACCTCTGGACGACCCCCCTCTTTGTCTCTCCACCGACCCCTCCACCGGTCTCTCTCTCTCTCTCATATAGATGTTTTCTCTGGTGAGTTATGTTGCATGTGTTTCGATCATGCATCTGATATCAGCTTGCTGCATTTTCCATAGGGCTAGCCAAGTTCATTTTTAGCCAACAACCAGCAAGATCTCTAACTACGATCGTTTTGGGCACCCACCAACGAAATTATATTTGGGATCGATTCCAATAATATAGTGTTCAGGGCCATCTGGGTATCTTTCACCTTATTATTAGTAGATATTTCTCAATTCATTTTCAAGTCTACAGTTGTAGTGCAGGTTGCCGTTCTTGTATTTGGTTTATTAGAAATTATTGTATACACGGCGTGTAAGTACATGAAACAATCTTAATTTGTTATATGTTCAAATTAACCGTCATGTATTTGTATTTAAGTCATAAATCTTAATCATGTACATGATTTCGTATATTTGTATGTACGAAAGACTCTATGTAGAGAAATATATCGGTCTATGAAGCATTACGTAAGGACGGAGATCATTTTCTTTTCAACATCATAGGAAAAAGAACTAGAGATGGATCTCTCATTTTCTTGCTAACTTCATACGTTCAACCAAAAGAAATAGATGTAATTAATGCACACTTGATTTGTATATTCATATATACAATTACAAACCGATTCACATGCATGGCTTATTACTTGGAACTTTTTATGGGTAACAAAATTGACCACCATATCATCTTATCACATTGAATGTCGTATTGTCCTTATACTTGGATATATATAGTCCATATGCATGTGATACTGCCGTAAAAATTATACTACAGTTTACGCTATGTACAAAGAAAACTCTCACTCAAGGCAAACTCAACTCTTTCTTCCTTTTCTGGCATAGTGTTATATATACATCTTCTTCTTCGTTTGAACAGAAATTTGTGATTCAGAAACCAGAATCAATCACAAGGTCCCCTCCCAAATTGAAGAGGTGTTGCCAATTTTTGGGGTCCGCGGAGGGCCAGTCTGTGTTCCTCCATGTTTCTGTAAGCTTGATTATTGGTGTGTTGGGGGTCTTTCTGTTATGTGGAAATGACATCATCGTTTAAACCAAAAGTTTCAATGATGGACTGCTACTTCATGAATCTTCTTGAAAGTTATGTGTATGAACATAGGAAAGTTTCAACAATGATCATATCACGACATCTATTACATGTCAATCTTGTTAAACAATGTCACATGTTATCTTATCGACATAAAATAAGGTGCTTGTTAAATGTGTAAAACAGAGAAATGCCCCGTCTCTAGCGGTATAGTCTAGACCTGTAAATAGACCGGATTTTGATCCAGACTCGCTCTGGATCCGTGACTTTTAAACGAGTTTAGATCGAAAATTAGATCTTTTGATCCGTTAAGGACCCGGATCCGTTAATCTATTTATTAAACGGATCGGATACAGATCGAGGTTGATCCGATCCATTAAGGACCCGGATCCGTTTTAAAATAATTAAATAATATCCCTTTTTATAAATATAATATTAAATAATATAATAATTATTTTGATAACCTAAACGTTTAAATTGCGTCAAATTATGATCATTTGATGAAGTTGAAGGTTACTGATGTATATATTCTTTTTATGTTCTTTGCTAAATACATTAGAGGTCTAGTATTTTGAATATATTAGTTTATTGTTAATTAAGGAGTATTTTGGCCATGTAATTCAACTTTTAATGTAAACATTTATTTTGTTATAATATTTCATTAGTGTTTTATGAAAATTATGATAAAATTAAGAAATTATTATTTAAAATTTAAAAATATTTATTATTATAAACGGATCGGATTAACGGGTCGGGTATCCGTTAACCCGCCGGATCCGGATTTGGATCTAGCTATCAAATATCCGGCGGGTAACGGGTCGGATCCGAATCCAAATTTTTTATTACGGATCCGGATCCGGATCTAGGTTGATCCACTCCAGATCCGGTCCATTTACAGGCCTAGTATAGTCTCTCTTAATAAGTGGAAGGTCGTGAGTTCGACTCATGAAGTGATAATATTTGAGTAGTTTACATGATAAAAAAAAGTCGCGTAAATAGAGTTTTATATAAGATATCATCAAATTACTTATACTCGGTTACATGCGCCATGCGGTATTGACTAATTTAAGCACACTTTAGATGAAGTGAACTCGATCAGTTTCTGTTAGATTAATGATCGTTTGTGTCCATATAAACCTCATCAATTGGTGAATTTCAGTTTGTCAGTTAGAGGTGATGATGAGTCTCCGACAAATTAGTCCCTTGATTTACTCATTTTTAATTAGAAAGACCAATTAGAGGCTCAAATTCATCTAATTAATCTCCACTAATCAATCCATTGATTTTGTGTTGTAATTTGGTAGCTCATAATGTTCAAACCGTGAAGTAGCCACGAGTGCTCTTGACTTTCATAGATAATTCCCAACTCTTGACTTTCATAGATAATTCCCAACTCCAAACTAATCATATTTTGGAGTTTTGAATATGCATGCTTTTAATTCAAAGTAGGTTTGAATCTCCGACAAAACTTCAATGATGGTTCTTAGTTGAATTTTCGTTTTCAGAATTAAGTAGTTTAGTAGCACCAAATGAGTGCATTGAAATTGCTATATCCATAAACGAAAAGAAGATATAGACAATGCATGAATGCCTTACCGACTAGCTTGAACACATTGCTTTCTAATAATTATACGTATGATGTCTTACATTACGAACCTACAAGACAGTGAAGAAACACAGACTTTTATACCATTAATTGATGAATAAGACGTACTCTTTCAATTGTTCCAATTTTGATGGCTCCCTCGATCTTTCGATCGCTTACCTATATAGTAGTACCTCTCTCTCTGTTTATAAGTTTGGTAAAGAAGTAGCTAAAACACAAATTAGCAGCTACATTCTGCAGAGAGGCGTACAAAGGATCCTCGATCAAGCATGGTCAAAATGATTTAGTTTCTCCTTTAGCTGACAAAATCAACAGCTACAAAAGTAAGCATGGAATGCACCAAACTTGGAATGCGCATGTAAATGCTAGGAACTGGGTTCAATTGTAAGTTACACAACTGCTTAATTAGAGCTGGAATTTTGGCACTAGTTATGGAATACCTTCTCTACTTTCTTTTATTCCGTTCATCATGATCCTGCATATGCATCAAAAACTCATACATATGACCTCTTTTTTTTTCTTCGAGTGTTAGAGTATCTCCAACAGCTTCTTCAAAATTTATCTATAATGGACAAGCAAAAGTCAATGCTTCAAACAATTTTTCTTCTCTAACTCCAACAGATTCCTCATGATTTTGAAGATTTCATGATCATTTTTTAAATTCTTCTATAAAATTATAAAGTTTGCTGCAAATATGGAGAATTTGAGTTTCTCTCTCCTCACATTCCCCATTTTAGAGAAAATTTTAGGAAATTTGTCGGAACAAAACACCTAAAATCTTCTCTAAAATGGAGAAAATTGAATAAATGAGGAAGCTGACGGAGATGAACATACAAATCAGGCCGACCATATTGGTTAAAGTGTCTGAGCTAATTTTCTCTTTAACTGGAAACCAAGTAAAAGCCCTTGCTTCTTCAGAAGAACAAATAGAGTCCGAAGACGAATTCAATAAGATAGAAAGGAGGAGAATGAAAGAGATAAGGAGCGTGCAGGTTGGACTTGATATTAGACCCCTATCTTTGGGCCATGTTGATATAATCATTAGCAATTCATTTTTTTTTTTTTTGGCAAATGACCCAAATACTACAAAGGCCCAAAGATAGAAGAAAAGGAGAAAAAAAATACCCCTTCACTAATTTTCTTTCTTTTGTTATCTTTGAAGATCGTTTAACTGTTTAAGACAAATCCAACCGTTCTTTGGTCCTCTTGTTATGCAGAATGAAATTTAAGAATCAAACGGAGGAGGAAATATGACTTTTGGATGAATTATGTGATTTGATCATGAGTTCTAGATTGTTATATATTTTGGATTAATTTGCAGCTAGCTAGGCTAGCCTCTGATATTACAGATCAACAGTAGCATATTTGGTTGGCCTTGGCCATATATTCACCGATTCACAGACAGCTCTAGCTGCTTATATATATGACTGGTTTTCATGACAGTTATCTTCTGCTGATTCTAAAGCTATGGATGCCCATATGCATGATATTGATTTTAACTTCTTTACCAGGCATCTCAATGATTGATCTTCTTACAACTCACCCTTCTCAGAATCTCAGTTAAATTTCCTTTACATAATGTGTGTGTGTGTGTTTTTTTTTTTAAAGTACATAATGTGTGTTGTGTAATTTTTATATGAAGAGGCAAAGATATGATCTAGCTGAATGATTAATTGGGAATGGACCAGCCTCCAACTGTGCTCCTAACACTGTTGTGTGCCTCTGCTATATAGATTTCAGGCACTTCTGTTGGAGGCTGCTCCATTCCCTAATAAGGCAACAACCAACTGTTGGCTGACAAAATCAACAGCAAGCAATCTCTTCTAGCACTAATTTAGATCTTCTATATTATAGGATTTTTCGACCAATGCATTCCAAGTGAACAAACTAACCGATCAGAAGTAAGAATTTTGTGTAATTTAAGGTCGAATGCCATGCCTGATCAGCTCCTAAAAACCAGAACAAGTAAACAAAAACATGCAAGAGACATATATACCAGTTAATACTAGTCTGAATTAGTGACAAGTAGTAGTTTTACCTATACTTCAACTACAGCAGCTGTAATTCTTTCTGAGGTGAAAAGGAAAGCAACGAAGCAAGATCTCTCCCTCACTTCTCAAATTTGGGTCCCCATTGATCCTGAAAAATCATTCAAAATAATTTGGGGTGGTCAAGATCCAAGTGCCCCACAAACATTATGGGAACATGCATGCATTGCATTATTCACCACTGAATCTTGTGATTGAAAATTTTAGAAGTGAGTGGTATATATGAATTATTATGAAGATGATGATGATGTAAATCTTAGTGGCATAAACAACCAAAACTGGTACGGCCTGAAAGAATGGGCTGGAGCCTGTGAAGTGTTGGTCTCAGAGTCAGAGCTTCCCATTCATATAGACATAGCAGTCAACACAAACACTGAAATAAGAGAGAAGCAGATTCATATAAAGAAGGGAAAGGAATAAGATAGGGCCCTTTAAGAATCTTACAGGAAAACACCTGCACTAGCTACCAAATTTCTTTCCTGACATAGTGACATTGTCACTTTCATTTTCACTATCACTGTCTATTTTTAGTCTCAACTTTTTTAAATCCAACTTATACTGATGAGAACTTTTAAGAAGCTTTAGATATTATCATGCAAAATAAAAATAAAAATCAGAAGCATAGTTCATCAAGTATCAGTATTATATAGATGCATAGTAGCAGCAGCTATATGCAAATAGTGTTTTATTCCATTCTGGAAATCCTACAGTGTAATAACCAAGAGAGCAATAGTACTCTTAGATATAGCCACATCCAGATACAGAGCCAGCAGAAATATCACCCTAAGATATACAGAAGAAGTTGCAGGAAAAATATATAATTGAGACTGTGGACTGCTGTGGGTTCATCACCATCATCATCATCCCCGTTCCTTATTTTCAATCTGCCATACCTCTCTTTCCCCTTCTTTTTAGCCCACTGTCTCACTGCCAACTCAATGAATTGATCTGTCAAAAGTAACAGGCACCAATGCAGCATCTCCATATAGAGCCTTATCTTTCTCCAGTGACAGATAATCCAGGTACATTTCTGACGGTACTTTTTTCCTCCATGGTTATCACTTATCACTATGAATATGCAGTTAAATCTGAAAACAGAACAAGATGGAAAGTATTATGGTATTACAGTGCTTCAGATTATTGTATATTAGTCACTATTTACGGTGTGATCCACATGATGAACTTATCTAACTGCTCTTGGTTCCTAAGTTCTAATACTCGAAAACACTCTATAACATAGGAAACAAGATGCTCAAACTTTTACATGTTGGCATCAAATTTTCTGAAAACCCACTAAATCACCACAGTGGACCATTCGACCAAGGGAACCCAAATGATGAAAGATTATACAGGCGCACTCAATGAACTGTAAAGAAGTTGGGCCCTCAGTTCTTCAGGAAGGGAAGGAAAGATGAATGAATGGGGTGGTTCATTATTGCCTTTAGCACAACACATTCTTGAGCTTCTTTTCCAAGTTCTAAAAAAAAAATATCTATCGCTTTATAATAATTCAAACCATTTGCAACAAATGGATGTGTCTTTTCTTTATCAAAAGAGATGAGCTTGCCCTTTGCTGGGGTTTAACTGTCCCAAACTGCCTTGAGAAAAAAGGTCACTCCCTTATCTACAACCCAAGAAGATCACACTACGAAACACATGCAATGGTAAAGGCAAAATCCAGGAAAGTTCTAAGGTTGGGGCCCTTTGTTGCTTTTCCTTTTAAGTTATATATTCATAAATCTTCACTCTACAAAAGGAGAAGCTAAGAGGGAATAATCACACCCATGAGCCCAAACCCCCAACCACCAACATTAGTAACATGCTTATGAAAGGAGAAAGGTACTGATAATATAATACTTGCTACTTCATTGAGATTAGAGAAATTGTACTGATGAACATGAGCCATATCTACAACTAGATGAAAAATAAGAGGATACATAAAGTTAATGGGACATACATAATCAACACCACCCAACAAGGCCATGCATGCTGCATTTGATTGACCAAAACTGATTATCTTCTCATATACGATGATTTTGCAGCTGCAACAGTCTCGAATACGCCCCATCTGGGCGGCTCACAAGTTCTGAGTGGCTTCCATGTTCCACAATGCGGCCATCTTGCACCACACCGATGCTGTCCACCCCTCTAATTGTTGATAAACGGTGGGCAACCAACACCGTGGTTCGGCCTCTCATGAGCCTCTCCAGTGCTTCTTGTAGCACACATTCTGATTCTGCATCCAATGCACTTGTGGCCTCATCTAGCAGAAGAATTGTTGGGTCCTTGAGCACAGCTCTTGCTATGGCAATTCTTTGTTTCTGTCCTCCTGAGAGCTGAACCCCTCTCTCCCCAACTGGTGTTTTGTACCCATCAGGCAGTCCACTAACGAATCCATGCACATTGGCTGTACGTGCAGCTTCGATCACTTCTGCTTCAGTTGCACCTTCTTTTCCATAGGCAATGTTATCGAAAATGCTTGCTGCAAAGAGAGCAGGTTCTTGTTGCACCAAACCAATTTTCAGCCTAAGAGACTTCAAGTTCAAACGTCGAATGTCTTTGCCATCAATCATTACCTTCCCAACTATTGGATCATAGAACCTCTCGATCAACGCAATCACAGTACTCTTCCCTGAACCACTAGCTCCAACAAGTGCTTGGCTTTGGCCAGTACGGATTCTGAGATTAAAATCTTTAAAGATCATAATATCAGGTCGTGAAGGGTATGCAAAATCAACATGCCTAAGTTCAATCTCCCCACGAATGGTTTCAACCACCTCGGCCTCAGGGTCATCAGGGTCAATCCTGGTTTGGCGATCAAGAATTGAAAACACAGAGCCAACAGCTTCACCACCCCTAATAATCTCAGGGGCAAGACTAACTGTTTCTGCTACTGAATTGGCTGTTACAACCAGGACCACGAAAACCTTAATGACTTTGGAGAAGGTTGAGACACCTTTGCTCACAAGGTGGGCGCCATACCACAGAATGAGAGCTTCAGAGGCATATAAGGCAAGCTGTGAGAGGCCAAATAGGAGACCAGCAGTTTGGCTCCGACGAAGGCTTCCTAGTTGTGGGATGCGTAGCTCATGGCAGAAGAGAGATAGGATCTTGTCTTGTGCATTGAAGGCTGCAACTGTTCGAATGTTGCTCACTCCTTCCCCTGCAATCATGCTCGTCTTTGCATGAGCCTTGGCAGTGTCTCCAGCAAAGCCTTTAAGCGAAAGTTGCTGTGTAATGCACAAAATAGCAGAATTGCCGGTCAGAAACTTGTATCAAACAAATGTCAAGTAGGTTTTCTGGGTGCTGAGTAACTACACTTCAATCATGCAGTAGTTTTTTGTTAGCTACATAAACATACCGAGTAAAGAGGCACTTTCATTATTTAAAATTCTTATTGTCTTTTGGATTCATGTTTCTAAATTAGTTGAGTTATTTACTTCACAATCAGGTGACCAGGGGGTGAATTTTGTCACATAATGTAGACCCACCAAAAGCAACAGGACAGAGCTCATTGAGTAGGCCCAGGAGTAAAGGGCATGGGGTCTTCATGATTTCTTACAGGACAGGGGCAAGGACATAAATATGTAGAAGAAGGTACCGTCCTTACTCAGTTAGGTCTATTTCACTGTAATGAAGCATGCGCAAAATTTAGAACACCATCATACAAGACAAACAGTCTCACAGAGGCTTTGGTTCTACTTGTACAGTGTGAAAACCAACCCTACAGTCTCCCAAAGGAACCAAAACGACAAGATAATAAGCAGAGAAGGAGGGTGCACAAAGCGCTAGTAAGCCAACACCATCCTAATTGGTCAATAATAGAAAGAGCTCTATCAGAATGTGTATCACGGACTGGCCTAGAGTCACTGGCAACTCTCACATGGCTGTGATGCAGAGAATTGCAAGCAAAACAGAAAAAAAAAAAAAAAAAAAAAAAAAAAAAAAAAAGGGCCATCAAAAAGCTCAAATGCATTGAAGAAATTAAACAACTATTTACAGGTTCAACTTGGGTCTATGACACATGGACAGAACTGATATATATATATATATATATATATATATATATATGAGCAGAGTCCTCATGTGGATTATATCTATTTTACAGAGGCCAATAAGAAGAAACAAAAGCCAGACTAGGTCAAACTTGACTGCGACTAATCAAAACCAAAGAAAGAAATGGGTAGGGCTCTAGAAATAAGCAACAAGAATGATAATGTAGTTTATCAGTGACAGATTAGAGAGAAGGATATGAACCTTCCCTTGCTAAATTAGCAGTGTTGCAGTAGCAGCATGGTGGTATGGGGCATTCTAAATGGAATCTTAATATTCTATTATCTTGTTAGGAGTGTTCAGTATTATACACACACTTGATTATTGTTGCATGATTTCCCAGAGCCAGTGTGCACAAGGCTCGAAGGAAGCACGTGCAGTGACATGGTGTGCTGACACGTAGCAGTTTTGTTTTGTCGTTTAATCCTGGGATTGGGGATGGAGTTGGAGATTCCATGATGCAACAGACATTAAACTAAGGCCATTCAAGAGAAAAAGGTTGGTTGTTTTCAAGGCAAAATGGTTTGGTTAGTGAAGGCTATAACTGAAAGCTTACCTGAGCAAAGTTGGCAAGAACTAAAAGAGGGAAAGTTGCTAGGATAAGCAGGGAGACCCTCCATTCCACAATGAAAGCAACTATGAATGAAGTGAGCAGTGAAGTCATGTTCTGCAGAATCACAGAAATCCTCTCAGCAATTGCGGATTTCACATCAGCAGCATCTGTGGCCAGTTTGGAAGCTAGAAGACTTGAGTTGTTCTCCTCTTCATCATACCATCCAACTTCGTTCCTTAAAATCGCTGAAGTAGAACAAGTAACAGTTAGAATCAAAGAGCAAAGTAAAGAAAACACGATGAAGTGTAAATTGAAGAAAGACTAAATCTTTATACCTGCAAGCATCATCCTCCTTACTCTAGTAGTGAGGTTCTCTCCCATGATGCTGAAGAAGTAATGTTGTATCAAGTATGCAACGACAGCATATAGCCCAGCTCCTATGTAAACGAAGACATACTCCTTTGTCTTTCTCTCCATGGAAGCAGGATTTCTGTAGTAGAACACCTCAATCATGTTGCTCATGACAATGGCAAAGGTTGGACCGATAAACCCGGATAGTACTGATCCTATGGCACCCATGATTGAATAGGGCCATTCAGGTGCATTTAGCTTGAGAAGCCGAAAGAAGTATCCCCTTGGAGCTCGAGTTTTCCTGTCTGTCTCAGCATTTGAAATCATCTCTATCCTCCCATCAGCACCAGTACTGTAACTGTAGCTCAGGTTCCTTAAGCTGCCAGACCGGAGGCTCAAAGACTTGGTCGACAATGAATGGCTTAGCCGTGATGATCGTGAACAACGAGTAGATGGATTCCTGAAGTCTCTGTTTCCAACCATTTCTTGGAACCGAATTAACGAAGAATATGCACCTGCTTTGGCAATCAGTTCTTCATGAGTTCCTGTCTCTACAACTTGCCCTTGTTGTATAACTGCAATGCTGTCAACATTTCTTATGGTGGAAAGGCGATGTGCCACAACTACAGTTGTCCTCCCTACCATGAGACGGTCTAGAGCTTCTTGAACAATGCTTTCAGAGCTTGCATCAAGGGCACTGGTTGCTTCATCTAGGAGTAGGATCTTTGGGTCTTTCAACATAGCTCTAGCAATCGCGATTCTCTGTTTTTGGCCTCCTGAGAGTTGGACTCCTCGCTCTCCTACCTGATTTTTCATCAGCATTCAGTTAAAAGTGATATTGGTGGACGAAAACAATGCAAATTTCACTTGTCCAATGCTATTTTTTAGAGTGAATTTTCAGACTAACCTGAGTGTTATACCCATTAGGAAGCAATGTGATGAAACTATGAGCATTAGCTGCAGAGGCTGCTGCTTCTACTTCATCCATTGTTGCATCAGACTTTCCATAGAGTATGTTCTCAAGAATGGTGGTAGCAAAAAGTGCAGGCTCCTGGTTTACCAGGCCCATCTGATCACGTAACCATTTCAGTTGCAGTGTTCTTATGTCCACACCATCCAGCAAAACCTGCCCTGCTAAGCCGACGAGAAATATTAACAATTTGATACAACCCTTGCAATGCCAGTAACATATCAGCATCTCCATATCAGAAAAGACTCCAACTTACCATGGTTAGGATCATAAAACCTTTCAATCAGAGAGACAACAGTGCTTTTCCCAGAACCACTGCCGCCAACTACGGCAATAGTCTTTCCAGCTGGGAAGAAGATTGAGAAATTACGGAAAATGATAACATCTGGCCTTGATGGATAGCTGAATGTCACCTCCTTGAGTTCTATGTTTCCATTAACCTCGGACAAGCACTTTCCGTCCAATTGGTCCTGAATTATGGTGGGCTTTTGCTTGATAATCTCCATCAACTTGTATCCAGCTGATTTCCCTTTGCTAAAGGCCCCGAGATTGGAAAATGACTGACCCAAGCTCCTGTAGCATTCACATTTGATATTATTATCACATACCTATTCATCCGATAATAAAAACAAAAGAACATGAAGGTTTTCGGGTTAAAATCTTACATGCCACCAACAATAGCCGAAAAAATGGCTGTGAATGCTTTCCCTCCATCAGTCTGCCCATTTCGGATAAACACACCAGCATACCAGAAAACAAGAGCCCACGACATACAAGCTATGCCATAGGTACACCCTAACCCCAGACCTTTGGCCATTCCAGCCTTGTAACCAAGCTGCAAGGTGTTCTGTATGGCATCTGAATAGGAATTCAAGGCCTTGCTTTCACCCACATATGATTTAACTGTTCGAACTTGTGCGATGGCCTGATCAGACATATTAACAAACATATAAGCTACACATTCCTCTTGTGCCTATCCACACATATTTTCATAACAAATCACATTCAAGACCGAAACAAAGAATCCAACTTTTGATCATATGAAGGTGTTGTTGGGAAAAATCAACTCACTTGCTCAGCCATAATGCCAGCATTTGCATACGATTCTCGGCTCTTGGATGTGAGCCCTGTAAGCGTATAGGCATACAACCCGCCGGCAAAAGCAATCCCCGGGATGACTGCCACACTCAGCAGCGCCAGCCTCCATGCTGACACAAACCCAACCACCAGTCCCGCCAGAAACGTTGAAAGATAGTGTATGAAGTTCCCCACCTAAAATCAAATCAAATTTACCAAAACCCATAATCAGTACACCAAAAAACATCATAGAATCATCATTTAAAGCTTCAAAGATCCACCAGCTAGATAGGTCTCCCTGATCGTAGTTTAAAAACAAAACAAAAAAAAATATCACAAAACTGGATTTGGGAGAATCTTAGAGACCGGCCAGCGCACGTCAAGTCAAGCTTTGCTAACGTGCGCAGTCAGAACTCAGAAGAACTCTGAGGATTTGGTACAGGGACCCAGAGACCCCCACATTATAATGCATATCCCCAACCACCCCATTATTGTGAAACCCGTTACACTCTACCCGGATTAAGCATTTGCGAATTTAACACCACCCCAGAGCCACCCATCACTAGATTTTGTGACAATAAAACGTGAAAGCTGTCAAAACAGAGATAGGGGAAACCAGAAAATATGGTAATTTTGGAGAAAAAGACAGCAAGACCCAGAAGGAAAAGGAAAGCAGAGTGATGTAATGAATGCTGGAAGAAAATAAAAGAACCAAAACTTTACCTTCTCGCTAATGGCATCTTGGACCAGAAGGGTGTCCGTCGAGACGCTGAAGACTATGTCACCTGTTCTTGCATCTGTGTCGAAAAACCCCACGTCTTGTTTCAGCACCGCTTCCAGATACTTCTTCCTCAGAGTGCTCACTTGTCTTTCTCCGGTGTACATCCAGCATGCAATCTCTGATAAACAAACCAGAAATATATTCAAGACCGATGATGATAATAGGATGTTGATGTTGATGCCTTCAAAACAAAGCCTTACTTACCGGCGTAGGATGCCACGCAGACGATGAGGCCGAGGTAGACGAAATACAGAGAATACTGCGGAAATACGAAAGAAGATGTTTAGAATGTTAGATCTGATGGGAGCTAATATTTTCCGGGTGGATTGAGAAGAGATAGAGAACCTTGGCAACTTCGGCGGTCATTTTGTGCAAGTCCATCTGGTTTTTTCCGAACCCATTAACCATTTCACCGAACAATAAGAAGAACACGGGCATGGAAGAGCCGTGAATGATGGCTCCTATGCTGCCAGAGACCATGAGAAGGCAATCATACTTGTCAGCAAAGGAGAAGAGCTGGTAGAACGGTAGGCTCTGCTCTTTCTTCTTCTCTGACTCCGGCAATGTCTTGGTCGGCTCTGTGCTCTCAGCCATTGCAGTTGGTTCAAGAAAGGAGAAAAGGGTGAGGGGTAGATTGGACTCGGGAGTTGAGTGTGAGGAGGCTGGTGTTTAGTTCTTTGCCATCAACTGTTGAGTCAGAGAGGCTCTGTTTCTTTGGCAATGAAGAAGAGAGAGAGATCTATCATTGTGTGTATAAAGAAGCCATCTTTTTTGTCTACGGAAGAGATGTCAATGTTGGGGTGATCAGCCCGAGACTGACAGGCTTCGGTTGCCGGAAAAGAGAATGGAGAGCAGTGAGAGAGTGAGGGGGTTGGACCAGTGGTCAAAGGAGGTGGAGAACAATGAAGTGTGTGATTTGAAGAGAGAGGTGTGTTTTGTGTATATATATAGAGTGGAAATGAAGCACAGAGCTTTATTTAACTGCGGTGAGCTGTGTGGAATTTTTACAAGTTGGTGAAAGTTTTTGAAGAATCTGGGTAACAGTTTTACACTGTGTCCTACACAGTCGACACTGCTCTCTACTTGGGCTTTGCCTCGATTCTCGTTATTTGTTTCCCTTTTCTGGTATCAGAAAATCTGAAAATCTCGAAAAGAAATGTAGAGGAGAAGAAAAGAAAAAAATGAGTTGGTTCCAATCAATGAATATGAACATGGTCTTTTCCTTGGCCTCAGATACAAAAGCAAAGATGAACCAGAAGATATTATCAGCGGAAACTGTTATTGATGATAAAATTATGAGTAAATTACATAGTAGCACATGTTTTGATAACACATGATTAAATATCAAAACATAAAAAACTCATTTCTTATAATTTTTATATAGATTATTTATGACATGAGTCCAAACCCAAAACCAAATTATAATAGACGTGACCCGAATTTATATGTGAAAAGACCAAAATGTCCAATTCTTTCAATGCATGTCACTCTTCCTTCTCTGCAAAAGCTTGTAATCTCTCTCTCTCTCTCTCATCCTCTGCTTAGCGGAACTTCAACGCCTCTATACAACGGCGACTCTTCGACGACGACGACAGCGGTAGCTCCTCGATGATGATGACAGTGACGGCTCCTCGATGACGATGACAACGACGTCTCCTCGATGATGACGACAACAACGGCTCCTCGACGACGACGACACTCAACGACGACGACTAACGCCTGGCACCTCAACATCAACGATGCCCGACGATGATGCAAGAGAGAGAAGTGGAGGAAATCTCAGCCCTAATCTTGTCACCGCCATCGTCCGGCCAATCTCTAAAGCCCGAATTCATCTGATCAGGTAAAGTTTTGGCCTTCAATTTTGATTCCTTAATTTCTAGGGATTTGTTTCTCTTCGATTTGGGGTTTTCATCATTCAATAGCAATTTTAGGTTCAGATTGTTATTTTTTTGAGATTTGAGGGTTCCGGGTCATCAAGGCTCGATTTGCGACAGTGAAGTGTTTTGAGAGTAGAGGCTTCGTCGAGGCTGGCGGCTACTGGTGCCAAGTGAGTGGCCGATCCACCAAGTGTCCACCTCAGAGTCGTTCGTGAATTTGGTTGACGAAGGTCTTTGTTGAAGTTGTGGCTTTCTTTGTTTTTTTTTTTTGCAAGTTTGTTTGGACAGTAGCAGCTTTAGCAGTAGCAGGATGCTCGCATCAGTTTGGACAGTAGCAGCTTTGGCAGTAGCAGGATGCTCGCATCAGCTTGGACAGTAGCAGCGTCCTAGCATTAGAGTCGGTAGTAGCAGCGGGGTAACATCACAGTCGGTAGCAGAAAATGTAGCAAAGCACTGAAAGTAGCATCAAAATTGCCGGAAAAAATTGCTATAGTACTAGCAGTAGCACTTGGGTATCGGTAGTAGCACATTTCTGGTCGACAGTATCACATAACACATTTCTGGTTGACAGTAGCAGCAGAATTTGTAGTGAAGGGTATTCTGGTAAAATTATAGTAACAGATGACATGTGGACATTAATTTGTCCTAATTTGTTAATTTTTATCCTCAATTGTGTAAAATAATATGTAAATGATGTATTTGTAAACTGAAATTTAGTTTGTAACTTTAAAGTAATTTACTATAAAATTAGATTAGAAATGGCAAAGAAAATGAAGAATTTGGAAGAAAATACCAAAAGATCAGAATGAAATCTGAAAAAAAATCATACCAGAAATGATGGAAAAATTGAAGAAGATGATACACTAAATAACCATCTATAAGAAGTAAATTTACCATTACATGGGGGATTGGTTACTAATGAATTGGTAAATCCTATGAGTGATATTTACCTGAAGTAATTTCCTCCAAGATTTTGAAATCTTGCATATAATATGTGCCCATGTTTGCATTCATATTGGTAGAAGCAACCTTTTCACTGACATTGCATGTGTTTTGTTGCAGTCCTTTGGTTTTTTATGCAGTTCTTCTAGAGGTGCCAACCAATTCCTTCTTGTTTAAACAGTCCTTTTATCCTTGAAAGGAATTTTCTTTTCTCATGAAGTTATATGGGCGGTAACAAATTTGCCGCTCACTATTTACTTTCTCACACTTGTTAAAAAGTTTGACTTTATAATTATTAAGAAAAAAAAAATGGGCGGAAGATACACGATAAATTTGCTTCTAAATTTGTAAAGTGAATTAATTCAAACTAAATACTTGAACTATGATTTTTTATATTTCTTTCGTTCTATCAAATTTTCATAGAAAATTGTATCAAAACAAGGGTGGGTTGAATGATTTTGGCCTTATATTTTTAACATTTAGAAGATTTTTTTCTTACGTTGTAGGTATCATTAAACACAAATAGTGTACTTCATCCTTGTTTTTTAACCTCTAACACCAGAGCCAGATACAATTTTATATTTGTAACGCATTTTTTAGACATAAAGTTCACGTATTATTTTCTCATTCTATCTCAAACAAGTTAAGATAATACTTTAAGAATGAAAGTTATCATGCACTAGTCTTATCTTTTTAAGGGACTCTTGTTGTAGGACATGTTGTAAAGCGTGAGTGAATAACTAAGCAACTCACAATTTGCAACTAGTTCTGAATGCTATTAAAAGAAAATACCTCCAATGTTCTTTCATTTTTGTTTACATTGCATTATTAATTTTAGCTTTCTAGATCAACATTTTGGAGTTTAAAACCTATCAATATGTTTTGTCTGCTCTCAACAAGGTGGATTGGCATGTTGCCATGTTAGGACTAGGTGGGGTGGCAAATCGATGTGAAGGTGTGAATTGCTTCTAGTTGTAATATCAATCTGTCACAACTGAAAATGCAACTTACATTTGATATGTCTATAAAGAAGCATCTATAACAAAGTTCGTCATGGGTCACATCTAAGATTTCCAATCATACTTTTCAAGAATCAAGACTCTATGTGAAGGTTGAATATGTGTCTAAATTATCGATATACAAGATGTAATTAATCACACTAATTTGGTCTAATTTGTGTTAGAGTATCTAGCAGACTTTATACCTAAGCTTCTTTAATATCAAGAAATTCATTTCTTTTGTTGCTCAAACTCAAAAGAATCGTTACTGTCCTATCCTAAGCGCCTCAAAGTCACAATCCTGATCTCGTCTGGTGGCTTCCGGAGGTCTGAAAAAGTCTTCGGCCTTCAACGTTGTTCAAGGGTTTTTTGCCTGACGGGATTAGCTCATATTCAAGTCTACTGCTCTTGGGTGTCGTACGACAAGGTTTTCACTCGAGGTTAATTGAAGACCGGCGGTGGCTAGGCGGTGAAATGCTAGTGGTTATGCGTCACCGGGTCAAAGACTATTTTGTGAGGTTAGTTTCTTAGTCGTCAATGTTCTAAAAAACACTAGATGCTAGTCTGGTAGACTGCTAGTGCCTAGGCGCCCAATTCCAAAAGATTAATTGGGCGCTTAGGCGGTGCTTGGATGGTTTTTTATTTTTTATATTTTTTTATAGCAAATAAATATATAAATAAATTTATAAAAACATTGTAATATTCCAAAATAGCAAAAATACCTTCAGCTTTAAGAACTTCAGCTTACCAAATGGTCTACGGATTGAGAAGGTGAAGAACAATGATTTAGGGGATAGAGTAGGACTTTGTGTTTGCTAATTCAGAATGAGAAGCAATAACAATATTGCAGAATCTTATCTAACAAAACAGAAAAGTACCGTCATTCTTTCTTTAGCAGAGGAAGTCGATATAGAAAACCCACAATACCTCAACTTCAACATTAGCACCGGCAACGGACAATGGGAGAGAGACGATGTGATGAAGAGGTGAGGAGGAAAGACCGAGAGAGACAACTTCTACTTCTAGGTTGTTTACGTTTAATAAGAGTAGAAAACGTCGACTTTTACTGAGTTTTATGCGTTAAAGTTAAAAAAAAAAAACACCTAATCGGCTCGCCTAGGCCCATCTCCCCGGCGCCCAAGCGCCACCCAGCCCGTCCAGGTGGACGTTTTCTAGAGTGACACCTAGACTCACCGATTTGGGTGAAATCGGAACGGAGAGCTGCCGCCCAACGCCTAGGCACCCCTAGGCGGCGTTTTTTAGAACATTGTTGGTCGCTGAGATCTAAAAACTTGGCTTGGAGATTTGTATATGTGATGGTATGAGGTTGTGTTACTTGTGGTCGTGTGGATCGTTGGGCGGTGGGACGGCGACGCGAGTCTGATCGAGGTGGTGGTGAGAGATGTGGCTGTTACTTGGCCGAGTGTGATAGGGATGAGGCAGATGGTGGGCTGGTCCGCATCAATTAGATTTGGGCCTTGTGTGGATTTCTTAGTGGGCTGCCTTTATGGGCAATTAAGTCGGGTTTTCCTAATTCTATGTTTTAGATTATTTTTTAGTTGATGTTATTAACACACATTTTTGTGTTATTAATACACTTCATCTATTTTTCTATTCACATGTTTCAATTTTATTTACAAATTTGTCATTAATTGGCTCTTATCATATAGATAAAGGGTGTTAATAACACAAAAAAGTGTGTTAATAACACTAACATATTTTTTCATTAGTTTATTGTTCTAGTATCGATCGAACATAATATGATTAGAGACTAGTGTTATCCTATTTTCCATTGTAAGCATTTCTTACTTTTTTTTGTGTATCTGTACATAGTAACATAAATGTGTGCAATGGCTACTTTCTTCAATTAAAATCAAGTGATTTGCAGAACCTTTACTATCTTTGTCATGGACAAAACAAAATGCATGCATAATCCAAAAATACGAAAAAATGTTCAACCTTTTAATCATATCATAATCTTAGGTATCACAGGAAGATAATGTTTTGTTTTATAGTTTCGTTTATTATTTTTTTTCTCGATACATACGTTTGTTTTATAGTTGTAACATCACATGAATGGAGCTTGTGACTAGCATCTTCTTGGAAAGCTGTTAGCAAGCCATTATCAAAACTCAGTTCAAAACGAAACAATGATGGAACAGCTGTTATTACATCACAGGTATAGCAAGTTTGGTTTCACTCAAACACTGTCAATCTGGGTTTACTTACTCATAAGAAAAATATTTGATGAATTACTACAAAGAATTTAGGACTACATCAACCCAACGAACAAAAAATGTTGTCAAACAAGTACGATCGTCTGTTAAAAACGAAATTTTCATGGCATTTCAACTTAGTACAACTAGATGATTTCTTCGTATTCTGAAAATATTTTATTGGACCAATCCATTTCATCATATTCACAATTATGATCTGTAATCTTTCCCATCTCTCAAGTGTGACAGCCTCTTGAGGTTTGATCTTTATCACCAAAGAAACCTAAGCACTTCCTCTAAAAGCCATAACTCAAGTGTGACAGCAGTCAAGCCAGATACTAGCTAGCTGCTCAATATATCATATACAATTGACTGAGAATTCTAAAACAAATAGAAAGATGCTCAAAGATTTGATTAAAGCTCACGAAGAGGCAAAACTGGGTCTGTTCTTAAAGGTTTGATCAAACTTTGTGCAACCTCTAAGCCCAATTGTCCAAAGAAGTTCTATTTTCTGAGTTTTCATGTTTAAAGCAGCTATATATAAAATAAAATCATAGCCCCCAATTGGTCTAAATGGATTTCTCTATGAATTGAAGTGGCTTTGGTCTCATTGTAGCTCCTTTTGGGGACACTAGATCCGTTTTGGTGAACTAATTTTGTCCTAGTTTATGTTTCGCTTGAATTACATAATATCCAGGCATGTGATATGCTTCTAAAATCAAGGGTTTAATTCATTTTTCAGTAGTTCTTGAAATATTTAAAAGAGATTAGTAATAATTGAACTTTTCAATTTAATTTTTGGCCCAGGATACAAAAGTTGAAGCTGCTAGGAACACAGAAGGAAGAAGGACCACAATCTGGAGGCAAGGGTCTAATTAAGCTCAAGGACCACATTTTGAAGTCCGTTCCCTCAACTGCACATTGTTTAAGTATCATAAACTTTAAGTTCAACTCTTAATGTGTCATTGGAACTTAAGTTGTTACGAAATGAGCTAACAATATATAACAAGTTGGACTCGAATGGAAGATTCGAGCTGGTGATCTCTTGCGAACAAACTCGACTACAATGGCAAATAACCATGTACCTTGAAAGCGTACGCCCTTGGTGATCTGTATATCGAGCTACCACGCTAAATTGACATGATTCATCTGGTGTAGTGAAGTGTTTGTTGAATTGTTGTGACATTCTTGTTTTGAAGAACACTTTTGTGTTCAAGACCTAAGTTCAGAAACCATGACAGCAGATGGACATGCTGTTGAAATTTTAATAATCAAAGAGCTCCTGAAAATCATGGAAAAAGAAGTATAGTGGTCAATTGTAGTCCAAGTTATATATACAAAATCTAATCTGCACCACACCATTAACTTGTCACAGTCTTGATTATTCTGACTGATCATATAATATCTATCTATTATTAGTCCTACTTTATGGAGTATACAGGTTCTGTGTTCTTGGTTAAGAATTACTTTATCCAAAACATTGCATTTAAATGTATGAAAAAGAGATGTGGACTTGTTATTGCAATTATCATGAGTGGTCATGCTTGAGACTGACGAGTCAATCTCCTGCACTCTAACTCTAGATTTATTTGGAAGAAATTTACTTTAACTACTCATACTTTGGTAAATAATTTTGCTGCAAGGGAGGAATCTGTATGAACCAAAACACAAAGCATCATTCAGGTTGTATTGTTATATAAGTAAGTTGACACAAAAATTTGGCTGTAGAAAACAAGCATGGGATGAGCTAAAACTTTCTGGAAAGTTTGTAGGGTTGGTTTATGCTTGAGTTATATCTGTAAAGTAAAACAGTAGAGAAACTATTAAGGAGTAAACACTGCATGTGTAGAATAGCTCATAATGGACCCAATAACAGAAAGAGAATTGATCAATGGAAACTAATAATGTTAGTTACTTTTCACAAAGTGCTAATGACTCATAGTTGTGGGAATGGTGATTGCCTCCAAAGTAAGAGCAGGCTAAGCCTGGGAGAGCTTTACAATCTCTAAAGTTTCTGTGCTCATTATCCTAATGATGCTCTCTGGCATGTGTATCTTTCTCATCAGTTTAAGCCCATTCAGGTCCTGGCTTTATGCGAATGCAAGAAAAGGCAAGCTAGCTTCAAGAAATTGGAAGGACAGAAACTTAATAAACACTTGAATTTATGAGATGATAACTGGGGATGCTATGTTAAAAATGATCAGTCGAAGGCAATGATGCAATTTCTTGACATGAACGAGTAGCTTTCCTTTTTGTTCTCCTTGCTACAGAAAAGCTTGAAATTTGGTTGCTTTGTGATTTTGGTTTGTGAATTGGGTAAGTTTTTAAGATAAAAGATTGGTGCTTTGATGAACTTTGTTGATTTGTGCTTGTTTTTAACAACATAAGCTATATTAGAATGTGAAATTTGTTTATCCAAGTGATGGACTAGTTGACTGCATGCAAAAGCGGTTCCTTTCAGATACTCTGGGCGTAGACAATGTAGAAATAGAAGATGTTAAGGAAGGAACTGAGTTGATTAAGATGTAGCTAGCAGAAAAAGAATGCTTGTCATTCTTGATAATGTGAATAAACTAGACCAGTTAAATGCACTTGCTAGGAGCAGGGAGTGGTTTGGATAAGGAAGTAGAATTATTATAACTACTAGAGATCCTCAGCTGCTAAGTGTACTTGAAGTCGATGATGTATATGGGGAACAAGGCATAGAGGTAACCAACTTTGTGATTAATCAGCTACACTACCCTTTGAGCTTTTACTAAATAGCATGTGAAATGTAGGTCATTGAATCACAGTTGAGCAGAACCTTCAGATGATTAAAGACATGGAGGAGCCTATTAGAAGGTCATATTTTCAGGTTCTCAACATAACATTACAAAATCTTACGTACAAAAAAGTTTGTGCTTGATCTAAATTACTTGCTGACGTGCAGGCTCATGAGATAGAGAGGTCCCTCTGAAATAGAAGCAATACGGAGAAAGAACTATGCTCAGGTATGGATTTTTCCCACGGCTATGAAGTCTTTTCAGAAGTACTAATTTGGATACGTTGTCGCTTTTCTTGTTGCTTTATAGGCGCAAATTATAGCAGAGTTGCAGAAAAAATCGAAATCGAGTTTCACCTTGTATGCATTAGACTCAACAACAGAAATTTTACCAGATGGAACAGGACCTGAAGATTTGAAGGATCTGATGGTTACAGAACCCTGCTCAGTAGTTTCCCTGAGAATGAGATGATGATAATTGGGGATGCTAATGTTAATGATCAGCTGAAGGCAAAGATGCAATTTCTGAATGTTGGATCCAAGGATTTCATTGAGGCAGTGATTCATCTAGCAAGGCATTAATTCTGGGAGGGAAGGAGGAACGTACGTATAAAATTGGAATTTATTTAGTCATTATGGTTTGATTGTTTGAAGTTAACATTTGTTCAGTTTTTATGGTTTTTTTTTAATCTGAATGATCCGTATCGATTTTTCATCTAAATGGTTCTTCCGTCAAATTTTTTTGCTACAATACTGACGTGACCGTTAAAAACATTGTAATTTTTACGGTCACGTTAGCCATTTAATTAAGAAAATTGACGGAATGATCATTTAGATGAAAAATCGTGACTTTATGGACTATTCAGATTAAAATAAAACCATGAACATATGTCGACTTCAAATCACAAGAACTATACAGTATTTTACACTATGTAATATAGTTGTGACCAGGGGCGGCCTTACATATAGGCTTGGGAGCTAGACCCCCCTTGGATTTATAAACATGCTAATTTAGCTTCATTATTTGTCTAAATTATAGCTTATTTCATACTCAAATTCCTTAATGAACCCCTCTTAAGTTAAGCAAAAGTGCATATGTTTCAAAATTTAACAAGAAATTTTCTATTAGTGTTTTCCATTCGTGTTACATTATGGTCATTATATCAAACATTTCATGATTATTTCCTTTGTTTTTTTTTTCTTTTCCTATTGTATTCCTTAATGAGGATTATAGAATTTGTCTTTGATTTTTCATACACTCTAACCTTTAAATCCTGGCTCCGCCACTGGTGTGACCGTAATGCCACGGTAAACTAGTCTTGTAGAGAAAGGATGTCTCCATACGTATTTTTTTTTTTTTTTTTTTTTGGGGTCAACTATGTCTGCTTATGTTAAATAAAGTGAATTGCCTACACTCCCTACAGATTTGCCCTTTACCTCCAGACTGGTAAGGGCTCCAGTTTCACTTTTAAGCTAGAGCGATGTTATATATCGATATTCTCAGCTATATGTTTGTTCTTTTTCTTCTTCACATTTGGCTCCTCGAAGTTACTTTTCACATTGTGCTAAGATTGCCTCCAAAGCAAGAGCAGGCTAAGCCTGGGAGGGCTTTACATTCATAGCGTTTTTGTGCTCATCATCTTGATGATGCTCTCTGGCATGTGTATCTTTCTCAGTTCAACCCATTTAGGTCAATAGGTGGTGAATTTAGAAGAATCCAAGAAGAGGCAAGTAGAAAAGATTTGAAGGGTACAAACTGAAAGAACACTGATGCAAGAGTATCTACTCTCCTTGTCCATAAGTTATTAAGAGGTCATAAATCTGCAGAGGCAGCTAAAACTGAATACACAATTACACATTATTTGTTTCATAAAGAGAAGCTAACTAATTGCCTCAGTTGGCCAAAACTATTATAACAAGCGGATCACTCCTCATTCTTCTTGCTTTACATTTCAGAATCTTCTTCTTCTGCATGTTTTCTTTTCCTCAATTTATTTCTTTTTCTCTCCGTGATCATGAACAAAGCCACCTCATAAGTACCTAAAATCCCTCAATTGACTGTTTCTTCCTTTTGTTCTTCACATACTGCTCCTCAATTAGCACAGGAATGTCTTCATCACCAGTATCCTCCAGTAGTAATGTTTCATCAATCTTAGACGGTTGTGCCTCATTCAATTAGTTTCACAAGAACCGAATCTACTGCAGAATTATATGCCTATAAATTGTAGCAAAAATAAGTGAATTTATATTAACAATTGATCCAAAAAACTGTCAGACATTGGCAGGAGGCTGATCCAGCAAACCAAGCCAAGAGTGCAACCGTGAAGAGTCCTTGACCCTAATGCAAGTAACTAAGAGTTGGCTAAATCAGCACTTATGTTTGTTAAATTGTCAGTAGTGCATCAAGCCACACCAAAAACATCTAAAATCCTTTTTACCTACATGAAGATGTAGATTGCCAGCTCTCAGCAAACTTCAATTTAGTTCTAGAAGCTTTTGATACAAAATTCTGTTAACAACTTATGAACTCTCTTTTTCTCAATGAAACTGGATGCACATGCATCAATGACTACAGGAGTTGTTACATAAATATCATTATTCATGACACATTCATCCAAGAAAGGTAGAGCCGTGGAGTGTTTAATGAAGCAAACTTCGTACCAGACTATAGCACCTTTCTTATGAGGGCATCTGCTGCTATCTCTTGGCTTGCTGCTTGGAGACAACGTCCTGCAATGTATGATGGTAATTTGAAACGAACATTGTGCCATCCCATATACGAGGAACTCTTGTGATCTCCCAGTGATACGGTAGATTGAGTTGTGAGATGCATCATCAGGTAGTAGTTCCAATAGTTATATGATATATATTGTCTGCATATGATATTCTTGACAGTAAGAACCATGGCCTCCTGGTTTATATATAACATACTAAATTTCTCAGGCATGCTTCTCTATTACTTTTGTACTACCTAGAGAGGCAGAGAGCAAAAACATTTGTAAAGGCACCATACATTTTCCAGCCCCCTACAATAGATTCGAGTCTGCAGACTTGAAAAAACACATATCAGACATTCTGACATTGGCATGAGGCTGATCCAGCAAACCTAGCCAATTCTCTGCAGGGTTTGGCATTGGGACTACAAGAATGATGCCAATGCCTTTGTCCCTTCCTAAAAGGTTTAGGCAGGGTCTCAAGTTCACTTCACTTCATAAATCATATTTTGATAGACGATATATAATTGGATCACTCACTCAGAATAGTACATCACAGATTAGTTGACAAATTTTCATGACTAATTCAGATGTATGCATAATATATCTAGTTGCAGAGATGAACTTGGTTTTGTAAGTTTCAAAGGACTTCCACTTAACCCTGTACAAAATCATGAAGACAGTTAACATCACACAGTGCAGATCAATGTTTCACTATTATAACTCTGCCGCCTAAACTCAATAGGACATTGCCTTATAACTCATCAAATCTTAATATCTTACAGGCTATTCTGTTACTGCAAATGAGACTACAGCCACCCAAACATGGACTAACACTCCAAAGGTGAGAACAAGTTGGATTATACAGTTCTCCCTAAGATATCTATGCTTTCCACACTGTTAAAGCAAGCCTAAAGAATTTCATTGATCAAATATCCATAGATAAATCAAACTTATTATAAATCAAACCGAAAACACATAGATAAACACAGTTTTAAGACACTAATCACCTCAATTTTGGATTGCTTCCCTTCATCCAACACTTCAATAAGGGGCAACATCTGCTAAACCCTGTAAGGTCATATTCTTGGGCTTTGATATGGTTTTATGACAATGGGCCTAGTCTGATGATCAGCATTCAGCCCAGTCCAACAAAACCCAAAACCTCTCTCCCGCTCCCTCACACATTTCAAATTTCAAATCCACACCCAAAACCAAGACCTAACCGTCACGATGAGCTGGCACCCACCCCAATCCAACTTTCAAATTTTAAAGCCCCCACACACCCGAATTCCTCGCCACCGTTACCGTCACCGTCACAGACCCACCACCCCCACCATCTCTTTATATACCCTCACATCTTCCCCGTTTTCACCGCAAAAAAATTCAAAAATCCCAGAGACGTCTTTGTATACGTCACAGGGTCTCTCTCACTTCACTCTCAAACCCAGATCTACTAACCTCTCCAACCCAGATCTACCCAAAATGAGAGAGTGCATCTCCATCCACATCGGCCAAGCCGGAATCCAAGTCGGCAACGCCTGCTGGGAGCTTTACTGCCTCGAACACGGCATTCAGGTCCGTCTTCTTCTCCGATCTCCGATCTCGTTTTTTCTACACTGTTAAACGAATTCCGTGTCTAACTAATCGTTGATTTTGTTACGTTGTCGTAGCCTGATGGCCAAATGCCGAGTGACAAGACCGTCGGCGGCGGAGACGACGCCTTCAACACTTTCTTCAGCGAAACCGGCGCCGGGAAGCACGTCCCCCGCGCCGTGTTCTTGGATCTGGAGCCCACCGTCATCGACGAGGTGAGGACCGGAACTTACCGTCAGCTCTTCCACCCTGAGCAGCTCATCAGCGGCAAGGAGGACGCCGCCAACAACTTCGCCAGAGGCCACTACACAAGTACGGATCTGATCTGAAACCCTAATCTCGATTAGAAAACCCTAGTTTATCGAAATGTGAGGATTTTAATTCGTGCTTTGCTTGGATCTTTGTGTGGACAGTTGGGAAGGAGATTGTGGATCTGTGCTTGGACAGGATCCGGAAGCTTGCGGACAACTGTACTGGGCTTCAAGGGTTTCTGGTGTTCCACGCTGTCGGAGGTGGGACTGGATCTGGACTTGGATCTCTGCTCTTGGAGAGGCTCTCTGTCGACTATGGGAAGAAATCTAAGCTTGGATTTACTGTGTACCCATCTCCTCAGGTCTCTACTTCTGTTGTGGAGCCTTACAACAGTGTCTTGTCCACTCACTCGCTCTTGGAGCACACTGATGTGGCTGTGCTTCTGGACAATGAAGCCATCTATGATATCTGTCGTAGGTCGCTTGACATTGAGAGACCTACCTACACCAACCTCAACAGGCTTGTTTCTCAGGTATAAAACTCTACCCTGACATTGTGCTCATAAGATGCTTAGATTTATAGCTCTGCTGTTACACATGAGAGTTTAGATGATTTGCTTAGCTCTGCTATTGTGCATATTAGGTGTTTGGTGAAATGTGTAGCTCTGGTACTGTGTACACAAGGTGTTCGATTATTTGCCTAGATCTGTTTATGATAGGTTTCTGATGATATGCCTAGATCTGTTTGTTCTGCACATGAGGTTTTTGATATAACTCCCAGCTCTAGTATTGTGCACATGAGTTTTTGATGATTTGCCTTGCTCTGTTATTGTGAACATGGTGTGTTTGATTAAATGTCTGGCTCTATAATTGTGTACATAAGTTTTTAGATGAGTTGCCTAGCTCTGTTGTTGTGGACATGGTGTGTTTGATAAAGTGACTAGCTCTGTTATTGTGCAAAGGGGTTTTGACAATTTGTATGCCTTTGATAATAATTTGTGTGATTGTGACAGGTTATTTCCTCGCTCACTGCTTCTCTCCGTTTTGATGGAGCACTCAATGTGGATGTGACTGAGTTCCAGACCAATCTGGTGCCATACCCCAGAATCCATTTCATGCTTTCATCCTATGCACCGGTCATCTCTGCCGAGAAGGCCTACCATGAGCAACTCTCTGTGGCTGAAATCACCAATAGCGCCTTTGAGCCAGCCTCTATGATGGCCAAATGTGATCCTAGGCATGGGAAGTACATGGCTTGCTGTTTGATGTACAGAGGAGATGTCGTACCAAAGGATGTGAATGCGGCTGTGGCCACAATCAAGACCAAGAGGACCATTCAGTTTGTGGATTGGTGCCCAACTGGTTTCAAGTGTGGTATCAACTACCAGCCTCCTACTGTTGTACCTGGTGGTGACTTGGCCAAGGTTCAGAGGGCTGTGTGCATGATTTCCAACTCCACAAGTGTTGCTGAGGTGTTTTCAAGGATTGATCACAAGTTTGATCTGATGTATGCCAAGCGTGCTTTTGTGCACTGGTATGTTGGTGAGGGTATGGAGGAGGGTGAGTTCTCGGAAGCTAGGGAGGACTTGGCTGCTCTTGAGAAGGATTATGAAGAAGTTGGGTTGGAGTCTGCTGAAGGTGAAGATGGTGAGGATGAAGAGTACTAGATATCAGTTCATGGAAATTTAGAATTTGCGTGTCTTCAAAGCTGTGTTATGGCTGCAGCCAATGGACTCATTGGTCTGTTAACCATGAACAAGCCATCTTAGTTTCTTGTCTGTGTAATCTCGGATTGATCGATGCTTTTGTTTTCAATAATTTGGTCTTGGATTTTCTATCCTATGCGATTCTATGTGCAAATACAGTATATCCGGAGTATTTCGCGAGCATCTTTCCCGAGAAAGGGAGATGTGAATCGTTCACATCATCATCTCATGTAATTCTGCTAACTGTACAGAAACGTTTGCTAAACAAACAAACGACTAGACTCATTCTACGAAACAAGAAAACTAAAGCGAGAGACGAAGTCAAGAAAGACTTGATTTCAAACTCTGTTCTTCTTGGAATTTTGATCTGCTCCCTTAAAAAAAAGACCCAGCAGCTCATTACCTACATGGAACAAAACAGACCCAAAAGAAATTAGTACCCAGTCAAAAAGATAAACAGAAACGAAGATCTGTGCGCCAAAATTTTCAAGAAATTTTTTACAGTCCACTACATAAAGGTAAAAAAATTTGCAGTAAAATTTTCTCGTCAAGAGGTGAAAAGTAAAGAGCGAATATGATATTCCAAACGGAGGGAAAATTGAATACACAAAACAAAAATAAAATTTTCTCAAAATATAAATCGAAAAATCTGGTCGACTTTGAAATCCAAAACCAAAATCACGAAGTACAATTTCTTTTGAGCTCATCTCTGAAAGAATCTAAAGCCATATTTACATCAGATTAGAGAATTTAGCAAAGCAAAAACAATTAAACAAAACAAGAACAACGAAATCATCAAGGTTATCGATTTATCATCACGAATCAAAAAGCCCTAACTAACCTGAACAAGCCGAGCTAGCTCAGTGCAAAGCGTTGACGGTGTTTCTGAGCGGCGAGCAAGGCAAGACCGGGCGGGCCAAAAGAACAACGTCGACGCGCGACGCCACCGCGTGAGCAACCTTCTCTTTGGCGCGAAACGAGCTGCTCTCGCCGAGGTGCGAGTCCTCCTCTCTGATCCTCAAGATCTGGCTGTGCACATACGCCACCTTCTTCAACGCCGACCTCCTCCACCGCCCCTGCACCGACCTCGGCGAGTCCATCTCCTCCGACGACCCGGCGCTGTCGTCGTCGGTGCTGTACGGCTTCGCCGCGAATCGGACCTCCATTTCCTCGTGCTTGGGCCTCACTGCGATCATGGTGATTTTTACAGAAAGAAAGAAGAGCTTTGGGATTTTAGCGAGGACGTTTTGGTTTTGGAGTTTTTATTGGGAGTGGGAGACTGAGTAGGAAGCTTGTGGTTGAGCGACACGTGGAATTTTTGGGGGTAGGAAAAATAGGGGTTGTCACGTGTAGTAGGACTGATGGGTATATAAAATGTGGTTTATAAAGCTCTGACTTGGACGCCGCTCCAACGGCCCTGTGGTTGCAACGTCACTGCAATTAGAGGTGATCTTAGTCTTCGTTTATCTGGTAATCAAGTTGATTAATCCTGATTTGAGACCGGGGGGGCACTCATCTGATTAAGGAGAGATTTAGTATTTGCTAATGACGTACACGTGTCGTGAGGTTTGGAGACGAGTAAAAATCTAGAGGAGTTCGGGGACAAGTGTTGCGGTTCGACGGGGTTGAAGAAAATCTAGACTTCAGTTCACATACGTTTTCCAAAATGATTGTCGTTTTGATTTGATGACGGACTAGATGACTGATGAACCAAAACCATAACCCAAAACGTGTTGGAATAGCGGCACAGGTTAAGATCAGAGAAGTCCAAACCAAAACCAAAACCAAAACGTGTGCTTCCGCAGGGGCAGCACGGCACAATATATGGATGTACAAACCCAATGGAATAAAACCCACAAATGGCCCGATATCGGACAGACTATGAAAAGATAGGAATAGAGAACCCGATCGAAAGAAAAAATAAGGGATAAGATTACGACAAAATTCATTACCTTAAGAACCAACTATATGGGGGATGTTCAAAGGAAAATATGGAGTTCTAATGCGAATTAAAACCAGAGCAAGATAGTTTGACAACATTCGCTAGAATAATAAACTCAAGTCTGGGAAGATAACTAGCAAGAAAACCAAAAGGGGCATAAAATTTAAAATGAGTTTTTAGCGACAGGACGCTTCATTGCTCATTCCTCATCTTCCTCGTCGCCATCACCACCGGCTGCCTTCTTAGCAGCGGCCTTCTGGTTCCTTCTCTTCACTCTTCCAGGGCGGCCACCTCCAAGGGGACTTGTGATGGCAAAGTCGATGTGCTTCTCAGAGTCAATTCTCACCATGAAGGATGGGATGTTGACAACCTGCCTTCCAACCCTGTCAAGGACAAAAGAGAATTAAATACAACATTTCAAGCTATTACATCTGACCTTATCATACAGAAAATACTATATACTGACAAAAGTGAAAATAGTGTGATGATACAGGATGACCATAAAAAATAGAACAAACACAGACCAGACCAAAACCACGCACACACAAGGAAGCCATAGAACTAAACAGAGTCTAAATAACCAGGAAGCATGATCAATATCAGTGCAAAAAACAATGGAGGTTCATTAAACACTGCAATTGGGTTCAAGAAACAATTTCAAACAAAAATTAACATCCAACACTAGAGCACCTCCTAGATTAGGAGGTTGCAATAAAAGTATTTTGCACCAAAATTAGAACTCCAGTATCATCAAAACATTTTGAGAACTGGGAAAGCTAGGAGCAGTCAACAATTTAAGATTGATATCAAATCGCTTTAAGCACAACATTATTTCTAAACATGCAACCTCAATAAGCAATTAACATATTAAACACAACCAGTAGAAACTAAGGAACCTTCATTATCAATTCAAATCCAAATTGATTAAACCGTAAAAGCAAACTCGGTGTATACCTGATATGCCTCTGCCTGATGAGAACCCTGGCGTGGTGGATGGACTTGGCCATACCAGATTTGAACACCTGGGTCTGAAGACGCCTCTCAAGGAAGTTCTCGACAGTCAAAGCAAGGACGTAATCGAGCTTGTTCTGGCTCTCTTCCAGAAGCCCATACCTGTTCATCCTTCTCAGAAGAGCCTCACCCTCAAAGATACGGCGAGGGTTCTTCTCATCCAGGGTAAGAAGTTCCCTGGCAGCATTACGGATACGGCTCAAAGCATACTGAACCCTCCACAACTCCCTCTTGCACCGAAGCCCATACTCTCCAACAAGCTTCAGCTCAGCATCCAAACGTTCCTTCTCATAAGGACGTCTTGGCTTCTTGAAAGTCTTTCCATCTAATCACCACCAAAACAACACAACATCGCTTATCAAGTTCAATAACACACAAACAGTAACATAAAACCAATATATCAATTTACAATCTATCAACCAAAGTGGATCACAACTCCAACTATCATATTCTTCATTTCAAGAGTATGCACAACACTATTAACACATTCAAAAGACAACTTTGAGCCAGATCTAACACAGTTCATAAAAATTTTGATCCGAAAAATGGACGAATAATCGATATAACATACTCAGAAAAAAAAATTAGGGTACGTCAAATAAAAGTTCAGTCATTAGAATAAGAGAGTAAAGCAGAACAAATATCAGATAAACCCTAAGAACCTAAAAACTAAAAACCCAGACGAACAGTTTAATCGAAACCCTAATCGTTGCAGAGAGATTGACAAGGAGAGAGAAGAGGGGCTTACAATTGCGGTAGAAGACGACGTGAACCATGGCTCGGTTCCTCCTTAGGTCTCAGGGATCTGAGTGAAGCGCGCGAGCTGCAGAGAGTGAAAGGAGGCGAGAGAGAATGAAGCAAAACAACACGGCGCGATGTTTATATGCAATTAGGGTTTAGCGTATTCGCCGCAATGACTATTTTGCCACTAGAGATGTAACTGAGTTGGGCCTTTGCCTCCCGACTTTCTAATTGAGCCCAAGCTCTTATTGTATTGGGTGGAGGGGTTTAGTGTAGAGGCCCGATGGTAAAACAACAAAAGGTCCATCAGGTCCATTCCCCGTAATTTCTCGAATAACTTTTTTTAAAATTTGATATTTCATAATTCAACACGAAAATATTACTGTAATAGATATTTAGATTTAAATAACGTGTAGACTTCTTTCATTTTAAGTTTTATGTTTTAAATGTCAATATGGTAATAGCCATGTAATATTAAAACGACGGCACATGAACTACATGGTATGTTTACCACACATTAGCATGAGAGTTAAAAGTTAAAAAGTGAAATATTTTCTTCAGCTTGTGATTTCACGTTTCATGTAATTCACTATGTCATGATATTATGATCATAATGTATGTAAGTGAAATTACATGACCAACTCGCTCACTTATGGCATGAAAATAAGACGTGATAATCTTATAAGTGAATGAATCATAATATTGTCTAGATATAATTCACATAAAAAGAACAATATTGTCGGACATAATTTAAACTTATAATAAACAATTAGCTTTATGTTCATCGAATGAGATGTTGGAGAAAACTAATATCAAAGATGGCTCGCATAGCCCATTTATTTTTATACATGCACCATATTCACAAATATCTCAAGTGAATGTGAACAGTTTGATTTGTGTTCCTCCTAATTAGTTCTTTGGATAGATCTATGTATTTGAGGAGAGAGTAAATCATGCAGCATGATTGAAATGAGGTGAGAGAATGAAACAAAATGATATTGTGTTGGCTTTAGTTGCAAACCGTAAAACGGATAACCTACTCGAGTGACTCTGATAATTGAATTATCCATCACGTAAACTAACGTTTATACAGTTTACCGCATGTCTTTAAATGTAATAATCGGTTATGTTAATATGTATAGGTTTCGCAGTTATCATTATATTATTCAAACGGGAAGCATCACGTAAAATGAAGTTATTTAAAGTTAATCGCCTGTCATCTTTTTATCAAAATTGCATACATTTTTCTCGAGAGAAATTTTATTAACACATCCTTAAATGCTAGATACACATTTTTTTTTATACAAATTAAATAAAACTTTGTGGGTACGTAAAATTACCAAAAAAGAATTCATATCAAAAGTGTTGAAATAAAATATCTCGTTTAAGACGTTCATATTAACTATTGTACTTCAAACACTTTTTAATTTTTAGCTTGAATCGAGTACTAATATTTTGACACCACATATGAATATTATGCAATGGTTCCCAAGAATCGATTAATTTAGTTTTACAGAGATGAGCATTCTAATGCTGAAAATTCCGTTAAGGACTTTGGTGATGTATTGTCTTGTTTTGTTTTGATTCGGTAGGCTTAAGAAATTTTGAAATCAATTTGAGTAAGACGCTCCTTAAGAAGAAAATTTGTCGAGAAAAACTTATGGGAAAAATTATTAACAAAAGGAAATCTCTCGAGAAAGATCTTAACAAAGTGAAACTCTTTAGAGAAAAAATAAAAACCTTCGAGGAATATGTCAATGAGGTGAAACAGTACAAGGAATATATGAAACATTTTGAGAAAAAATATATATATTTTTGAATAAATTGAGTAGCAGATCTAGAAAAGTATGTGTAATGAAATAGAGGTATTGTAGAAAGTTTGGGTATGTGTATCTAGGAAAATGTTAAAAAAAGAAAGTTAATATGTGGTGTATTAAGTATAAGATGTGTATTTAATAATTATGGATATGTTAATAACATTTCGAAAAAAAAAAAAAAAAAAAAAAAATAACAAAAGGTCAAAAACGAAGAAGATGCATCAGTTGAGATGAGTGAGGTCTTTAACTTCTTATCGACGTGGAGGCGTGCGCGGGTTGGATAGTCTCGATCTCAAAGCAAAGTTGCACACAGCAACACAAACAAGTAGACAAACGAAACACACACAGAAAAAATAAAATAAAAATAGAAATACCTCTCGTCTTCCTCAAATCCTCATCATTATCATCCATCCCCAATTTGTCCTCCCCTTTTCAGCTAATTCACTTCCCTCTCCTCTCCAATCCCAAACCCTAACTTCCCACTCCCTCAATCTCCAACCCCCATCTCACCTACTCCACCAGATACTCCAATCGCGATTTAGGGTTTTCCAATTGGAGTCGTCTCGTGCTGCTTCCCGGAGCTCGATTCAGTGTTTTTGCAGAGATGAGTGCTCAGAAGAAGAGGAACTTCCAGATTGAAGCGTTCAAGCATCGGGTCGTGGTTGATCCGAAATACGCAGAGAAGACGTGGACGATCCTGGAGCATGCGATCAAGGAAATCTATAATCACAATGCCAGCGGGCTCAGTTTTGAAGAGCTTTATAGGTTTGCTACTCTTGCTTTTGCTTCTAAACTCAAGTTTATGCGTACTTGGATGTGTTTTCTGTTACTACTTATTCGGATGATTGCTTTTGATTTCATTAGAAATAGTTAGGGATTTAAGGAATCGATTGTTTTCAAGGCTATTGGTTTTAGTATGATCATCATGCATGTTTGTGGTGTTTTATGTAATCGTTTCGGTGGATTATGTGTTAAATGAAGGTCTATCTGATGTTTGATGTTAAATAAAGGTCATTTTAGAGTAGGAAGATGCATGGTTCTTTGCTGTATGAAGAGTTGAAGTGTCGAATAGAGTGTAGGTTTATTGATTCTAAAGTAGAAATTGTGCTCAGGGTTCAGAGAAACATGAGAAATACAAAGACAATGTAGAAAACAATAGCCTGTGGTTGGTATTAGGATTACTTGGGGAACTATGGTATTATCAGTAACACCGGGCGTCTAACATAATTTGTCTATATGTCTTCTGATATCAACTTTAGGCTTATTCATGATTGAGGTTACTATCTATTACGGTCTAGCGTATTTGGACTGTTAATCCTTTCACACACTTTGCTTTCTGCACTAAAATGTCTTCCCTGTTTTTACTTATGTGGGTTTCCTTTCATTTGTATTGTAGTTATATATAAGGGTCTGTAGTTTCATTTTTTGGAGAAGAGCCTGATTTGTGGATCTGTCGGGACAAATTTGGACTCTTATGTCCTGCCCCCTTTTTGTAGATTTGATTGGAGATTTGCTAGTAGGAAAGAGGATCCTCTATCTATCTCTTCTCTACTTCAAACACACTATGTACATGCCCTTTTTTGACAAATAACCGTGTGGGTTGAGTGGGAAACTGGGGCAGATTGAGTTAACAATGAAAATATATGGGGAGGTAAAGAAAATAGAAACACCATGCATAAGTTGATAGCCTGAAAAACTTGTCTGGCATGGTAGGTGCCCTTCCATTTGAGGCTTGCCGATACTCTCAGGCTTAATGTTAGAGCAAGTAGATTTAGCAAGAAGCATTTTTACCTTTTCTCCTGTCAAATGACTTGTGATTTATACTGCTATCCAACGTCGATTTGTCTCATTTCTTTCTGTTATGTTTAAGATTAAAGCTTTGGAGTCCATATTACGTTCTCTTAATCATGTCTTTTTTTTTTCTTTTTGGTAAGGAAGTTGTCTGGAATCTATATTATATAGTTGAATATGTATTTTCATTGCAAGATAACTCAAGTGCTTAAGCATTGTACTTTATCACTGCAGCTTGTTGCATATATTAAAATTTTATGCTTCTGATGCTAAGTATGTGTCTTTCAGGAACGCTTACAATATGGTGCTGCACAAATTCGGGGAGAAACTGTACTCTGGTCTGGTGAGAACCATGACTTATCATCTAATGGAAATATCCAAATCGATTGAAGTTGCTCAGGGAGAGCTGTTCTTGGAAGAGCTGAACAGAAAATGGGCAGAGCATAACAAGGCATTGCAGATGATTCGTGATATATTGATGTACATGGACAGAACATTTATTCCAAGCACCCACAAAACCCCCGTTCATGAGCTTGGTCTGAACCTTTGGAGGGATGTTGTCATTCACTCTAGCAAAACCCAGTCTAGGCTTTTGGACACGCTTCTTGAGCTAGTACTTAGAGAAAGAAATGGTGATGTAATCAACAGAGGCTTGATGAGGAACATTATAAAAATGTTAATGGATTTAGGTTCTTATGTTTACCAAGAAGACTTTGAGAAGCATTTTCTTGAGGTTTCAGCTGATTTCTACCGCTGTGAGTCTCAAGAGTTCATTGAGTCATGTGATTGTGGAAACTATTTAAAGAAGGCTGAAAGGCGCCTAAATGAGGAGATGGAGAGAGTGTCCCATTACTTGGATGCTAAAAGTGAAGCTAAGATTACCAGTGTGGTGGAAAAGGAGATGATTGAAAGTCATATGAACAGGTTAGTTCATATGGAGAGCTCAGGTTTAGTTAATATGCTTGTAGATGACAAATATGATGACTTGGGGAGAATGTATAACTTGTTTCGCAGAGTGCAGAATGGACTTGTAATTGTAAGAGATGTCATGACTGCTTACATCAGAGATACTGGAAAGCATCTAGTTACTGACCCAGAAAGGTTGAGGGATCCTGTAGACTTTGTGCAACGCCTCCTTGATATGAAGGATAAGTATGACAAAATTATCAGTTTGGCATTTAACAATGACAAGACATTCCAGAATGCTTTAAACTCTTCTTTTGAATACTTCATTAATTTGAATGCCCGGTCCCCTGAGTTTATTTCTCTCTTTGTGGATGACAAGCTTCGGAAAGGTTTAAGAGGGGTTAGTGAGGAGGATGTAGAGGTTGTCCTCGACAAGGTCATGATGCTTTTCCGTTACCTCCACGAGAAAGATGTGTTTGAAAAGTACTACAAGCAACACTTGGCAAAGAGGCTTCTTTCTGGCAAAACTGTTTCTGACGATGCAGAAAGAAGTCTGATTGTAAAGCTCAAAACCGAGTGTGGATATCAGTTTACTTCCAAGTTGGAGGGTATGTTCACTGATATGAAGACCTCTCAGGATACAATGCATGGGTTCTACACAGCAGTTGGTCCTCAGTTAGGTGATAGCCCAACACTAACTGTCCAGGTCCTGACCACAGGTTCATGGCCTACTCAGCCGAGTGTAACATGCAACCTTCCAGCTGAAATTATGTGGGTATGTGAGAAGTTCAAGAGTTATTATCTTGGGACCCATACTGGGCGGAGATTGTCGTGGCAAACTAATATGGGAACAGCTGATTTGAAAACAACTTTCGGAAAGGGCCAGAAGCATGAGCTGAATGTTTCGACATATCAGATGTGTGTGCTGATGCTATTCAACAATGCTGACCGGTTGACGTATAAGGAAATCGAGCAGGCTACAGAGATCCCAGCCACTGACTTGAAGAGGTGCCTGCAGTCCCTTGCCTGTGTTAAGGGGAAGAATGTACTTCGGAAGGAGCCAATGAGCAAGGACATAGTTGAGGATGATACCTTCTTCTTCAATGACAAGTTCACGAGCAAGTTCTTTAAAGTAAAGATAGGTACCGTGGTTGCTCAAAGGGAGTCTGAACCAGAAAACCTAGAAACCCGGCAGAGAGTAGAGGAAGACAGAAAGCCCCAGATTGAGGCAGCAATTGTGAGGATCATGAAGTCAAGGCGTGTACTGGATCACAATAATATAGTTGCTGAGGTCACAAAGCAGCTGCAGGCGCGATTCTTGCCCAACCCTGTAGTAATAAAGAAGCGTATCGAGTCCCTCATCGAGCGGGAGTTTTTGGAGAGGGATAAAACAGATAGAAAATTGTACAGGTACCTTGCTTGAAGAAGCACTATATGGTTGGTTTATTTTATTATGGTTTCTGGCAAAAGCCTGTATAATTTATCCTACGTTTGGCTAGTTGGAATATTGTTCTTGGATTATTACAGACTGTGGGCGGATTCCAATGAAGTTCAGTTCACTCCCCCCTTTGTTTAATTCCCACAGTTCAAGTCTTCTCTTCATATTCATTAAATTTGTGAATGTGTGATTCAGGAATTGTTCTATGCATGTGTTGGAAAAGAACTTTTTCAAAATTAAAACTTTCGACTCTATAATTGGTACGGACCACTTCTTTGACACAGAACTTTGGCCGGAGTCTTCTCTGATTAGCAACTTAGCATTGTTGTTCAGCTAAAGTCTGAGGTTTCTGGTTTGGTCTTTTGCAATATTCACTTTACTTCCTATGAAAGAATGACTACCTGTGCAGATATTTCTAAATTTTGGCTTGTGATATCACCAACAGCTTTTCTTTTTCTGTTATGATGAACTCAAAATATTCATTCCAGGGAAGGATATCAGTACAGGTGCGAATAATTTCAGATAAACAAAAGATAACAAACAGAGAAAGCATATAACCCTCAGGCTGCAGTGAACACCAGAGAGAAACAAAGACACTGGGAGTTGGCTGCAAAATTTCAAAACTCTTCCGGGAATTACTTTAGAAGTCGGAGATGAGATGTTGGAGAAAACCAAACAAATTGCAGTCATCGTGAGGTCAGTTTGTTTGGTATCCTCCAACTCTCACTTACAACTTTTAAGTCGTTTTAGATGTCGGAGATAAGATATTAGAGGAAATTAAACAAATTACAAATTGTTATTTGAAATGTTAATTTGCTTAATTTCCTCTATTCTTACATCCAACTTTTAAACGTATAGATAAAAGTTGCACTTTAGACGCCGGAAAAGAGATATTGGAGAAAACTAAACAAACTGGTTAATTTGTTTTGTCCCCTCCAATTCTCACATACGACCTCTAAACAAAGCAAAATAATTTTAGCTATTACTTTAGAATTTAGATGCTGGAAATGAGATATTGGAGAAAACTAAACAAATTAGGACCCTTTATCATTGAGAGATCGATTTGTTTAGTCCTCTCCAATTCTCACATACAGCTTCCAAATGGACAATGGATTTCCGAGAGGAGATGTTAGATAAGATGTTGGAGGAAACCGAACCATGCTAGGGGTAGACAGAAAGATTTTTGGCCTAGAATTGGTTCAGCTTCCATCAACTCTTATCTACGAGCTCACTCTTTTGGAGTCTACAAGCTTTGTGGGAGCTGTTGGAGATGAAGAGCAATCATGTGTCTATTTATAAGGATGCCCATGAAGGGAAGAACCCAGGGTCATTCATGTATAATTGGTGCCCTGGAAGCAAAATTTGCATGCTATTGACTAACAGTACAAGTATACTGGGTAAAACCAACTGACTCTGACCAAGGTAGAACACATAAACTTATGATTTTTGGGACCCCAAAGAGTTTAGTAAAACAATCCAAAGACTAAAAAGTAAAAACTAGACTGACTAGTTGTGAATTTCAGGCACTTAATAATGGTTTGCTTGTCGACCCTCATGATCAGCAATCAATTGCTAATGCATCGCTGAAGTTGTTATCGGAAAAGAATTTATGGGTTGACTGTAGAAAGAATGGATGGAGAAACATACACCTTTTCTCATGGCCTGAACACTGCCGAACCTACTTGACTAGGGTAGCAGCCTGCCGCATGAGATATCCACAGTGGCAGACTGACACTCCGGAGGATGAAATGGCTGCTGAGGAGTCCTTCAATGACTCTCAGGGACGTGCAAGATATGTCTCTTAGGCTCTCAGTTGATGGGGACAAATCCTCCCTGAATGAATCTCTAGATGTGACTACAACTTCTGGCGACCATGAGGTGCAAGATCAAGTGAAGCGTGGCCTAAGCAAGATGAAGAAGTCAGATTCTGGTCCAAAAGACCATGAAGACGGAAATGAGCTGCCGGATAATGTATCCAGCAAGTATCCTTTGTTAAGACGTAGAAGAAAATTGATTGTCATAGCACTTGATTGCTATGACCAATCTAGAGCGCCTGATAAGAAAATTATTCAAGTTGTGCAAGAAATATTTAAGGCTGTAAGACTAGATTCTCAAAGCGCAAGATTTACAGGGTTTGCTCTGCTGAGGCTATGCGGGCTTTGGAGACAGTAGAGTTTTTGGCATCAGGGAAGATTCAAGCAAATGAGTTTGATGCTTTGGTTTGTAGCAGTGGAAGCGAGGTTTACTACTCTGGTACTTAAACAGAAGAAGATGGAAGCTTTTTCCAGATCCAGATTATTCGTCACACATTGACTACCGATGGGGCTGTGAAGGATTAAAGAAACCATTTGGAAGCTCTTAAATGCCCCTGATGGTGAACGAAATTTGGGATCTTCCAACCAAATTTGAAGAAGATTTGAAATCAAGCAATTCCCATTGCATTTCATACTTAATCAAGGATCCTAGTAAGGTAAAGAAAACTTGTTAGTTTGAGTGTGGGCAATTTAGAGAGGGCTTGGTTTTACTTTTGGAGCAAGTTTCTAAATGTTTTGTTTTTGCAGGCAAGGAAAGTTGATGATTTAAGGCAGAAACTCAGGATGCGCGGACTATGCTGCCATCCAATGTACTGCAGCAGCTCAACACGAATGCAAATTGTTCCGCTCCTTGCTTCTCGAGCACAGGCTCTCGGGTACTGTTTCTGTTTTCAACTTGGGGATAGTGTTCCATTTTTCTTTACATATAGCAATGCCATTTGATTGTATACCATGTTTGCCTGATTGTTAATAGGTATCTTTTTGTACGCTGGAGATTGAATGTCGCAAACATGTTCGTGTTCCTTGGAGAAAGTGGGGACACCGATTATGAAGAAATGATTGCAGGGACTCACAAGACCATAATCATGAAAGGGGTGGTGGGAAAGGGTTCTGAAGAGCTGCTAAGAACATCAGGAAGCTATGTGAGAGATGACATTGTTCCTCCTCAGAGCCCATTGGTCGCCATTGTAAATGGGCAAGCTCCAACAGCTGATGAGACTGCGAGTGCTTTGAAGCAAGTCAGCAAATCTGCTGCTGGAATGTGATTACGATGTCGCTAGAACCTGAGTTATGTACTTTGAGAAGAAACAAAATAAAGGCGGAGAATCAATGAAACCCATCTAAACACGGCCTAGTACTAGCTACTAAGAATGCAGCTAGCCAACTGGTTCTCACAAGTCACAAGTAACCTGGTTGGTGAGATAATATTTAGGAGAGCATGCAAAAGATATTTATATATGGATGTACACATACTCGAATGTTCTTTACTGTCCACCAGCCATAATTATCTGAAGGTATTGTACCTGATCAGTCAGGTTGGCCCCTATTTGATTAAGCAGAAAACTGCTAAATGATCAGCAGACGATGAATGTACAAGCGTGATGATTAGCTTTTTCGATTACAAGTGACAATTATCCTTTTTACTTGTTAAGAATTTCTCCAATTCATTTGCATTCTTACTTCTTAGCAGAGAATTGAATGTAAAATAGAACCAAAGCTAATCATCACGCTGAAAAACGCCAATTACACCCAAAACTCACAAGCTTTCGATCTTTCAGTTAAAATTCCTCTACATCTCTACCATAATTCACAACAAGACCATACCACCAAAAGGAATCTTATAAATATGGAAGCACCATGAGGCTTGCAATACGCTACTAATCATACTTGGGTTGTTGACGTTGTTCCCAAACAAGCCCACAGTACCTAACTGCAAAGCTTATGTGCTCCATTCATTATAGTTCAAGCATCCCCATGAGAAACACCAAGAGAGTGCACAACTGACAAGTGTAACAGAAGTCTGTTCCAGCAGCAGCAGATAGCAAACGCAGTTTGCACACCTAGTGCGTATCAGTTGGACTACTTGTTCTTCCATTTGAGCACATAATAGAGCCTGTTGAAAAAATTACAAATTATGACAAAACAATAAAGCCATCCATCAAGAAAAAAATGCAGCAAGTAAATACCCTATAGATCAGAAACTAAAAGAACAGTGCATTTGAAAACTTGTTAAATGTAATCAAAGAGGAACACTGGAAGGGAAGAGGCCAGAAGTAGTGGTATACAATGATTTCAATAACTTGTTGTACTTGTTCTTAGAACTTGGATGTAAATAATCATGTGCAACTGCAACGTCAAATACTCCTCAAGCGCATGTAATTTGGAACCATAAACATCTAACTGAGCTTAATCGTCCTCCTAGTTCTTTACATTTTGTAAATGCTTCACACAGCTTTTCCAAATCTAACAAATGCATACTAGCTACATCCAGAAAACTTATAACCATGACCTCAATTGTCCTCCATGTTCTTTATGCAATTAGAATTACTACTTACTGTGTGAACATTAGGGTTGCATAAATTTCGCTAGCTACTAAAGCAAAACCAAAAGTGAACAATTGGAAAGCTGTTTAAGTGTAAGATGATGATTAATTTATTTTGAAAGAATGAAAAATTGGACTTGCATTATTCACATTATGATTCTAACAATATGCATATGGTTACTTATTAATGAAGTGCTCAAGATTTCATTAAAGTTTCTGTTCTGAAACAATGAGAATTTTTTATTCGTATTGGGGAACTTAGCTAACTTCTAGGTGAAATTACATTGATACAGAATAAAGAGGAGGCCCTAATTGCTTTAGTACTAGGATCGCTATAAATATGTCCAGGGTCCTCGTATTCTCTTAACACCTTAGTAATCTCAGTCCCCACCATTCTGTGGATCCTCAGACGAGATTTGCAGAAGAAATTATGAGGTATGTATATCATTACGAAATAATCTGTTTTCAAGCTTGCCTATTGTGTTAGTGTTCTTACTGTTTATGATTGTTCTGAAGACAGAAGGATGATTAATCTACATGATACTGTTAGATACTTCATGACATGATATGAAACTTTATATGAAAGTACCAAAGCATTCATGGTAAAGAGAAGGCTTACTCGGCTTTTAGAGAGGAGAAGTGATTAAATTTGCTCAACACGAGACTCCCACAAAGCCAGGTACGTACATCTTTCTCTTGAAAAATGAAAGCCATGTCCATCAAAACGTGGGGTACTTCACTGAGGCATTGCATGGCTTCAAATCTTCAATCAAACTGAATATAAGAAAAAGCTCAATTGTCAATTCTGAGTATAAGAAAAAAAACAGAGGTAACCAGACCATTTCTATATTTTAGACACGTTTGAGAAGACTTTTTACAGAAAAAACAAGACAATTAAGTAGTGATCACAATAGTAGTGGAGCCATAAATAAGCGTATACAAACAAAGTAGAAAACCTTTCAGACCAAAAAAACAAAAAGAACAGTCAGAGAGAAGCTTACTTACATTCGATACGTGGAATGTGAGAAATCTTGGGCCATTCTTCGCCGCTGTCCTTGGTGCATCTTTGTTTTAGAAGTGGACAAAAAGAAACAGATAGACTCTGTAATTTGGTGAGCCGTTGCATTGCTTCGAGAGAAGGTAGATACTTGAGATTATCACAGTACCAAATTCTCAGCTCCACGAGAGATGCAAGGTTGCCCAGCCACTCTGGTATAGTCTCCACTCCTTTGAAAGAACGTATAGTCAAACTTGTAAGCGAAGTCAAGTGTTGAACTTGTTGAGGAAGAGACTTGAGCTTAGGCCACCCGTACAACTCTAATGAGACAAGTTGTTGGGATGGAACTTGAAAATCAGGGAAAGAGTCGAGGTCCTCCGAGAAAGGACCTAACCGCAAGTCCTTCAGACGAGCGAGGCAGCTCAGCCCTGTCGATAGAAACTCACTCACCAGACTTTCTATCCCCGCAATAGACAATACACGGAGGGATGTGAAACTGCGGAAATCTGGAAGAGATTGTAGACCGTTGCAGTCCTCTATACGCAAATCCTCAAGACATGGATTCAAATCCGTAGAAAATGTAATGGATGCTAGCTTGGGGCAGTGGCTTACACTCAACTCCTGAAGCGAGGGACAGTACTCCGGGACAGCCAAGCAAGATAGATTATCGCAGTACTCAACTTGCAATTTACGGAGGGATGGGAGGACTCGTGTAAACGAAATGGTCGCTAGATTTTTGCAACTGAATACTCTTAATAGCTCAAGAGAGGTGCAGTTTTCAATCCCGCTCGGTAGGGCTGATAATCCACCACAGAATATAATACTCAATTCCCGGAGAGATGGAAGGCCCTGTGAGGATGTTAGGCCAATACTAGATAATGCATGACAGAATTCAATCCGCAGTTCGCGGAGGGATGAAAGGCCCTCTAGGCCAATACTAGATAATGCCTTACATCTGTTAATCTCCAATTTCTGTAGAGAGGTGCAATGATCGAGTTGGCCAATACTAGATAATGCATTACACCTGTCAATCCGCAGTTCGCGGAGGGATGAAAGGCCCTCTAGGCCAATACTAGATAATGCATAACAGCTGTTAATCTCCAATTCCTGTAGAGAGGTGCAATGATCGAGTTGGCCAATACTAGATAATGCATAACAGCTGTCAATCCGCAGTTTGCGGAGGGATGCCATGCTGTAGGGAATTGGAATGAACCCAATTCTTGGACAACTCCGTATCGTCAACTCCTCCAAGCAAGGGAACACCTCTACTTTTGTGGGTGCTTCCATCCATTCAATGAGCTCAGGGCACTTGTAAATGCTTAATGTTTTGAGTGCTGGAAATAAGACTATCGTCTCCTTCTCTCGTGTAGCCTCGTAAACAAGGTCATAACCATAAATTTCACTTCCAAAGCGTTTTAGGTTATTCATACCATTTATCTCCACATCTCTAAGGAACGGTAGATGGCCAAGTATCGGGAGTTCTCCACATTTGCCGCAGTCAGTTAGGACGAGATGCCTCAAGGTGATCAAGTTTTGCATCTCCCTTGGAAGCTTGTTCAGATGCCAATTCTGCAGCATTCGCAATGTTTGAAGGTTATAGAGCTTGCCAATTGACTTGGGAAGTGATGTGATTTCTGTATCTGAGAGGTCTAGATATCTCAAGTGCTTCAGCTTGCCAATTGAATTTGGCAACTCTGCTATATGTGCTGTATCTAAACTTAAGACCCGCATTGCTTTGAACTTGGAGAAAATGATTTCGGGGACCTGGTCATTTGAAAATAGTGAGCGCAATCTCCCAACAGTTACTTCTGACATGTTTTCTAGTGTTGAAGGAGGACAACGTGCAACATGTCGAACATCATCATTCGACTCCTGTGTCAAGCGCTCACTCTTGGACACTTTTTCTGCAAGATCATGCACAAGATCGTGCATTGTGTACTTCGTAATAGTGCCTCCTTGAATTAAGGAATTGTTTAGTAGAATGTTAAAATATTCTTTGCCAGTATGCTCCATCTCATGATGATTTTCGACAGTTGAAGTCTGGAGTAATCCTTGAGCCATCCAAAGCTGGATCAAATTATCTCTTTCAATTTCGAAATCTTTTCTCAACATTGAGCAATATGCAAAACATTGTTTCAAAGGCGATGGCTCCAGATTATCAAAACTCAACTTCAATACCTTCATGATCCTGTCCTCTCCTTCAGGTAGTTCCCATAATCTATTGTCTCGAATTGACAACCATTCAACTTTACTAGCTCTTGAGCGCAGTAGGCTTCCCAAAACCTGTAGCATATGATACAAGAGTTTAGATTTAAGATTAAGACACAAATTAAGTCAAACGTTAAAATGGTTATGAGATTAAAATCATATTCTTATATTTCTAACTTTTTCTCTTTGGCTTCTGTTTTTTTTTTCCTGTGTCCACATCCGTTGCCTTGTATGTTATTTCAGAAACAGAAATATTCTCTACTGAACGCTAAGGCCTAGCCTCTTGATCAAATGAAAAGAAAGCAATATGAGTTAGAGCTATCTTGTATTATAATTTCAAGTGAGATGCTTTCAAATAAAAACTACAAAGCAAATATATATGAATATCGTGTTCTCAATGAAAAGAAACAAGTGGAATTTTCGTTAATAACTTGATATCATATGAAATTTAGTACCTTTGCAACCAAGGGTACCCCTCCACACTTCTCAGCAATCTCCCTCCCAATACTTTCTAGTTCTGCATCAATGAAACCATTTTCGTCTAAATTTAAAGCTCTTTGCTTTATAATGGACCAACATTCCTCCTCTGATAGATTTCTCAACTCAGGTCTGGGGAGTGTTTCCGCAATAGTTGACACATCGATGCTACGGGTGGTGACGATAATGCAGCTTCCGGGATTAGAATTCAGCTTTGACAACTCACTCATCAAGCAATCCCAGTTTTCCCTCTCCTCATTCCAAACATCATCGAGCACCAGAACATATCTCTTCCCTGTTATCTCCTCTCTCAGAGCTTTAAGCAATGCATCTTGGCTTTTCATTCCAGCCTTTTCTGGTACTAGAGAGTCTACCATCTGACTTAAAATCGTATCCACTTCAAAAGTGTTAGACACACACACCCATATTCTTTTAGGGAAGTGTTTATCTATGGCGGGTTCATTGTACACTGATTTAGCCAGAGTCGTCTTCCCCAGTCCAGCCATTCCCACAATGGCCATAACTGAAAGATTCTTCTGCTGATTGTCGGAGCTGATCAACGTCGTAACTATCTTTGTCACAGCGTCTTCCCTTCCAACAACTTTTTCACCATCCTCAAAAAATGAATCAGTTTGCACTCGATCCGGTCGTTGCCTTGAATCTCCTTGTTTGGCAACCAAGTTGATGAAAGCTGCCTGACTCTTGAGCCCCGCCAAGGAGTCATTGATCTTCTTAATCTTATGCGCCATTTTGAGACGAAACAAAAGAGGATTGGAGGCAGAAAGGAAGTTGAGTACCTTTCTCTTCATGTGGTTATGCAGCTCCACTTTGCGCCGGAGAAGTTCGTAGTTGAAATCATCCAAAATATCATCTGCATCTTCAGCTACCTGTTTAAGTTTCTTGACCCATTTCTCTACTGCCTTGCCCTGATCATCTGGTCTCTCGGCAGCGCCGCGTAAGAAATCTTGAATGCTGGATACGGACTCTCCGAGCTTCTCCAGTTCGGCCTTGAACCCCCTTGCAAGAGCGAGTTCTTGAGCCGCAAGTGAAGACACCTTGGTCAGAATCCCCTCAGCAGCGAAAGTGAGCACTAATTCAGCTGCCATCTTCCACTCACGAACTCGGATCAAAGAGAGTTTATCCACTGGTGATCGAGTTCTGCAATTATTTGAGAGGACTGAGGCAGTGCGGCTGTTATCTTACTTTGCTGGACAGAACAATTGAGGAAAGTTTGTTGGAGTTGGAGGAGGACCTTGACGAAGACTTTACTTCCATAATTATTGACTTCTCAGTCTACCTGTAATAATAATACTCTCTGCTCTAGTTTTCACTTGCAGTAAATGGCATTTTTTTTTTTCACTCTTCTGTATAAATGGATGATTTTCGACCCAACAGGAAAGATCCATAAAACACCAGCAACACGGGGACATACAAAGAGCTCACTTCAGTGATACCACTAAAACTAAACTGTAGCTATAACTCTTTATTTCTTGTGAACAAATTCACCGCAGAAACGTTTGCTTACCTCTGAAAGTGATTGGGTCAGAACAGTGTCTGTGTATTTTCTTTCTAGCTATATTTTGGTGTAGTTACCTAGAGTTATCTATGTTGCAAAGCATCCTAAGTATCGCTATCTCGTCTAGAGTTGAAGTCGCCCCTACAATTTCAACAGTTGAACCGACACCACTTTGAGGGCTAGGCTCAGGAAAGCATGGCAGAGATGTAAGTGGTTTCTTGTATGTTTCAAGGCAGGTTTCAGCCGCATCTTTTTCCAGCTTCACTTGCACTGGACATGTCGTCTTCATTTCTGATAAAAGGATAAAGGTGGAAGATAAGCTATGACAGACCACGAAGAAGTTCCTATATAAGAGAAAATATCACGACAATTGAAAAAATATTAACACCTGCTGATGCAGAATGCTCATCCTTCGGGGGGGGGGGGGGGGGCTCCTCCGAGTAAAACGCCAACAACATTTTTACAGTAGAATCCAGAACCCTTAATCTGGTAAGGTAAGAAACTAAGAATAATGCTCATCCTTCTTAATATTCAAAAGTTGTTGTAATGCTTCCATGATAGGCTCAGGCTCTCTATAAGGGGTGGACGAGTCTTTCGGAACGACTACATCAACGGTTCCCACCATCTTTCCACCTGTCATGTCAACTTCCATATCAACAGTAGTTCTGTTGTCATCCATGCCAGCTCGACAATGATTTTGATCACGAAAAATTCCCCATAAGTAATTTTCTGTACGTGGACTTGTAACAGTGTCTGCAAGGGCAAAATTCCAGGCATCGTATAAGGACACAAAGTAAATAACTACGATCGAAAGCACACATATAGTAATGTACGTGTGCATGTAACTAAATGCATAAAGCCTACTAAAGACACCAACTTCATGATGCAAGAAGTTACCCTAGTTAACTATTTGTAACACACTATACGTAGTTTGTGACTTGGCCCCTAGCTTCCTCGAAACTGTACAATTTTCTTGCTACAGTGTTAATTGACTAATATATTGATGGTAGGTTAGAATTGTAACTAAGATACTAAGTTATCTAAAAGGTGGAAATCTCTGCAAGAGAAGATGCATTCTGTAAGAAAGCTTACTCGGCGAGTAAAAATGCAGCTGGGGTAGATGTAAATATTAGCAAATGTACAGCATCCACTCCGTCAAAGTAAATTCTCATCACTGAGTTTTGGGTATCCATGACCTCAAACAGCAAAGCATAGGTCTCTCTTGATCTACAAATCAAACGGAGAAAACTATGTTCAGACAAGATACTTACATGTGGACAACATATTTCATACATAACAACCACACTTTGAAGCCAAAACATACCCGGCAATGTTATCATCAGGGAAAAAGTAGAGTCCAACATCTTGAAGATCAGGACATTCCTCTTCGAAGGGATCAGCCCAAAGAAGCAATCTAGGAAGCAAATTGGCCCCTAGGACAGGAGGCATTTTTGTGAAAACTCATAGGCTTTAAGATGAACAGTACAGGGAGGTTGAGCCTGGAATCCACCAATGAATTGAGCAGGAGTTTCTGAATCGAGAATGATGAAGCCTCCCCTAAAGAAAGAAACACCAATTAAGCTTTTGAAAAATGAAAATAATACAATATTAAATCTCTTAATTATCTTGAGGGCCTGAAAATGGTAGGAGAATCATTCTCTTATTAGTATACCTTCAATCATTCTCTTATACAATATTTTCAGCCGTTTCATTATCCTTAATTAGCAACTCATAGTCACAACTCACATATATGCACACCATTCTTCCAACACTGTTATTCGTAATCTATCCAGATAGTTGTGGATTTTGTTAGTATAGAGTTGGTATGCTTTTGGGGTTTATGTTATCTTTTGTGTGGCAAAAGCTATGCCTACTGCTGGAAACTATACCAGACTCAAAATTGATTATCTCTCTTCTCCACCTTACCCTTTTATTTGCAGCTTTTGCACTATGCTCGTATATATATATGATCACATACCTATGACAGTATGACATAAAAATAGCAAGATTTTTATGGTTCCAACTCTTGCAAATATGGTTCTGCTATTCTTGTCCCAAAAAAGAGAATGCATAACCCTATTCCCAGCCACAACTTCTGGTGCACACTTAATCTCAGCATAGAAGCTCATCAAATCATCAAAGTCCTTCTTCTCACAATACCCATAAGCAACTTCATTTAAAACCAAGTTGCTAGGCTTGATTTCAAAAGCCATAGCCTCCTTGACAAAATCTCTTGCCTCCTGAATCTTCCCATCCCTGCAAAGCAGGTTAATGACACCCTCAAATGTGGCCTACTTCACATCCTCAAATCAAGACCATCTCCACCATATCACTACAAACTCGAAACGCCAATTGGGTCTTCCCCATTCCCACCAATTGATCAAGTAACACACCACAACACTGCAATGATGGCACTACACGCCCTCTAATTCGATCATACACCGCAATAGCCCTATGTAACTCACCAACACCAATATACCCTTCAATCAAGTCGCTGTAAATTTCTCCACTACCCAACAAAACTCCTTGACTCTCCATTGTGGAAAGCAAGACATCAACTTCTCTAAGCAATCCCACTCTGACAAGCATCGAGGCCATGACCTCACATGACTGAGGTTTATGCTTAAAACCATCAACTTTCTCACTAACCCACTTGAAAACTCCTCACAAAGACTCAACCTTTCTAGCATCAAATCCAACTTTCCCACACTGCAATTCAAAACCCAGCAATAATTCAAGCACATCTTCGGGTTTGGGCTCCGAAACCCGCCTAAGCCTACGAGTCAGTTGAGGCACTAAACCTGAAATCTCCAAAAGAAGGTCTTTTAGAGAAGCATTGGCAAAGATTTGAACTTTACTCTTGTCAAAATATTGGGGACATATCAAAATGACAGATTGGGCTATAACCTTTGAAACAATTAGGAGATGAATCTACTTGGGTTTTGAAGATGATGATGATGAGAACAGAGAGTAGAGAGAACCAACCTGTTTGATGTGAGGCTTGTGGAGTGAAGAGGTAGACAAAACTTGAAGCAGCTCATTGTATAGAGCTATGGTAGTAATGCTTCCTCTCACCGATGCAAGCAAGGTAGTAAAGGTAGCATAAATATATATATATACACACACACACACTAGCCTTCCTGCATGCGCAATGCGCCTGCGAAAGGACTGCGCTCGCGTGTTCATTTAACTTTTTTTAGCCTTTAACATTAGTTAGATATTTACTAATAAACGCATGCAGGACCGTCTGAACTATTTTTCTTTGTAACATTCATACACAATCAAACAGTTTTCAGCATAATACAAATGAATTGAACTCTCAAACTCCTAAACTCTAAAAAAAAAAAAAAGAATTTGCCTCTCAGATTTCACGCACTACCAAAATCATGTCTTTCATATCACTTAAATTTTCAATCAGCCTCCATATGCTATAGTTGTAGGCTTGTAGCACATGCATGCTATAGGTTGCCATTTATGTGAAATGACTTGCTATGTAACGGTTAACACTTAACAGAATCATTTATTATTTCATTTAGTGTAAAAAAACACTATGAACTTACAATATCGGTAACCAAGCATGAAATGACATACTTAATAAGGAAAGAAACTACACACAGCTCTAATCACTACATTAAGGGGTCAGTTTGCATACGTTTCAGACTGCATCACAATGGAAAACCAATTTTAATAGCATGAACAGCATTAAGGACGACAAAACAACAAAAGAAAAAGAAGCCAGGCACAAACCAGTTCTCATCACATCAGTTCTAGAGTACGAAACAGAAGAAAGATAAGCCAAAGAAGCCAAAAAGAAATGAAAAGAAAGGAAGCAGGGCACAAAGTTTATATCAGTTTATGCTTCACTTACGAAAACCTCACTTGCGAAACAAAAATTGTGAGTTACATCCAAATCTCTTTACAATGAAACGCATTACACACAAAAAACATGTAACGAAACTGACACGCTCAAAATGAATGAATCTGAGAAGAGAAAAAAAAGGGATAAGAAACCATTTTCTCATAGGCCCTTATCTTCTTGGCTCTTGCAGGGTAGGTAGACATAGACTTAGTAGTAGCTCCCCTAAACTAAGCCTCATAGTTAACTCAACCCGAACTGGATTAATGAGCAATTAGAGCTTATAAACTCCACCATAGCAGAATTGAAATCTTACAAAGAGAAGCTAATTTGAAGGCTTGTTTACTTTAAAATTGGCACAGGAGGGATTCTGAGATCAAAAGATATAACCAATTAACCATCTCAGAAAGAAATAGGTGTAACAAAATTGGTACTGCCTTTTAAACTTAGGGTCCAAACCTGGACAGGGTACCTAACTTTAAATAGTAACAACAAATGAATCCAATCCACCAGAAGGATATTTTTTTCCAGACTACTCCTAATGCAGATATTTTTTTTTTTTTTTTTCGATTAGTTACAAATTGTAAATATGAAACAGAAATATTACATCACAAATGCAAGACTAAAATATACAAATGGAAAACTTTGATTACCCAAATCGACCAAATGAAAGCTAGAGGCAGGCAGTGTTACACTGAGACAATCCATCTGCAGTGGAGTTATGAATAAGCCTTTGTGAGATGGAACCTACAATGTTTTCATCATGAGTTCTCTTTCTACAAAACCAAAGGCATATACATTGAGAAGAATTTTAATACAAAGCATAGAGATGGGTCTGAAATTTAAAGAAATGGATAGCTTAGTTACCTGCAATGAAAGACAATGGAAGTTCGTAAAGTGAGTCAAAGAAGTAATCTAACAGATCAACACCATAACTAAAAGAACCAGACTTGAAATCAATTACTTCTGAGAGTTTCAAACAAAAGAGAAGAACCAATTAAGAACAACTAGCATACAAACAACAATTTGAAAATTTTCTTACCTATCTTTCATATGATTGATATCCCCGCATTCGTAGTCCTAATCAACAATTATTCTGGGTTCGTCTGCAAATCGCCAACAACTGAAATTAAACATTGAAAATCAATAATTTGGTTCCCACCCAAATGCGTACAAATTGAATCTTTGAAGACTAAAATAACAGAGTAGACCAAACTCATCTAATTTTTGTTTTGCTGCTCCCTTTTTGGATTCAATTTTTGCTTTGAAGTCCAAGAAGATCAACTGCACACACCCAAATAAAAACCAATTGCGATGCATTTGGAGTAGTCTGAAAAAACTATCGAAATCTGAAAAGCAAAATGCGAGGACGATCGATGATCGAAGGAAAGAGACCCAAACAAACCTCGGACTGTTTAATCCTGTTCCATTCTCTTCGGCAAATCTCTCCGCTTCCGTTTATATATTCTCTTCCGATTATTGACCTTTTTACGGTATTAACCGTGGTTGATTTGTTTTGTACTTTTGTTTCAAGTCTTGTTTTCTCTGTCAAGGGTAATATGGGGAGTTCAAATTTTGATGAAGCTTTTGACACCAAAAATACCTCGCTTTCTAGTAGAGATATGAATATTTGATCTTTACATGATTTTGAGACATCCATAATTTGTTGCTACGTGTACGACACCTTTTTGGTGCTGCTGGGATTTGTGGATACCTACAATAGTGATGCAGAATTGCAGATAGCGCGCAAGACTTGAATACTGGACATCTGATGGACCTTAAGATGAGTTTAGACACATGAAATGTCTCCTTACCATTTGTTTGTTGCAATTGCTTCAATATAATCAAGTTCATTCCACTGACTACATGATACATAATCTCTTACAATTTTTTTCTCTACATTATTTTTTGTGCTAGGCTTTTGACAGTAGTCTTCCTACTTTCTATTGGTTAGGATATCCCCAATTGAAGATGCAATATTCATTTTCTATGATGGCTACAAAAAATGGTGGACCGGTTGACATACATCGGGTGCATACCTTCTAGTTGTTTGTTGTTATGAAGTGAATCTGTCTTGCACCTCATTAATATACAAGGAAGAAGGCAACATAGTGATAGAAAATTCAAATTTTGATAGAAGTTGTTATGGTTCCTACTTTTCGATCTGTTTTCTACACTCTAGCTGTTTAATTCATAGAAGCTAAGAGAAATAAGATAGTAATTTCATTTAAAATTTACAGGTTACTTTTTTTATGCCTCTCGATAAGCCTCTAGTCAGTCTGGTGTTTCTTTTTCTCTAATGAGTATGATGAATTGCATTTAGATTACGTGTGACAACTTATGCTCTACCTCTCCTCACCAATGTGGCAATGTCTCTCGCTTGTTTTCATCTTGTTACTCGTAAAAGAATCGATTTATTTTAAGTTCTTATAAAATAATCGATTTATTTTAAAATACAAGACGTCATGTGACTAGTTTTAAATATGTGCAAACTGAATTCTACAAAATCAAAATGCTAAACTTACAATATGAAACAACATTACTACATCAAATTTGTGATTGCGCTGAATCTAATTACTTTTATCTTCAGGGTAGTAACACACTTCACTTGGTAATATCATTACAATTTTTCCTCATTACAATATTACATGACCCAAATTCTTACCCTGGCCGAAACAGTAAACCAGTAACGCAGTAAAACAATTTTATTTACCTCCCAATCTGACGTCAGCCCTATCTTCCCATTTCCAAGTCCTCAACTTCCTACTAACCAACTTCAACACACACTGTTAAACCCTTCTACATCCCAAAACCTCAAACCCGCCGCCATGTCCTCCAAATGGCGCGCCATCCAGCACCGCCACAAGTACACCTACAACACCGTCGTCTTCCCCGCCTCCTACACCGCCTCGCTGACGTCACTCCCTCCCGAAATCTCCTCCGCCTCCTCCAAATTCTTCTCCCAACTCCTCCACCTCGTCTCCCTCAACTCCACCTACGCCCAGCTCAACCACGCCAAGACCCTCTCCTCCTCCTTCGCCGACTTACTCTCCGCCGCCGCCGACGAATCCCTCGTCTCCGAAGCGGCGCCGTTTTACCTCGAGCTTCTCTTCCTCGAAAACTCGCTCCCCTTGCACAAGACTCTGGTCTCTGCTCTGGCCAAGGCGAGGAATTTCCAGCCTCTGATCGGAAAATGCTTCCGGCGGCTCTGCGAGGACTACGGCGGCGGGAAGGGGAATCGGTTCTGCGTCTCGCGGGCGGCGCTGTCGGTGATGGGGATGCCGAAGCTGGGGTTTCTGGTGGAGGTTGTGGAGGAATGTGCGGTGGTGATTGCTTTGGACGCCGTTTCGAGCTTGGATTCTCTGGTTTCGGAGACGAAAGCCGCGGCGAGGCCCTCGCCGATTGTGATGGAGCAATGCCAGGAGGCTCTGTCTTGCTTGTATTACCTGTTTCAGAGATTTGCTGCTAAGTTTGGTTGCGGCGGCGAGGTTTTGGAGATGAGTGTGGCTGTGATTATGAGCATTTTGAAGTCGGTGGCGTTTTCGAGGGACTGTTATGTGGCTGCTGGTGTGAGCTTCTGTGCAGCAATGCAAGTGTGCCTTAGTGCTGAGGAGCTTGGCTGGTTTATAATTGAAGGTATTTTTCGTCGAAATTTGGATGCTAATTGTGATAGTGAGTTAAAGAATGCTATTGCGAAAGTTCCGTATAAAGGGGATGTGTACTCTGAAATTGGATGTTTATGTGATATGAGTAGGCTTTGCTTGATAAGAGGGATTCTTACTGCGGTGTCGAGAACAGTGCTTAATACCCGGTTTGATATGTCCAGGGGTAATGAGGGTGATCATGTTAAGTCTATACTGTATGATGGAATTTTGCCTCAACTGTGTAACTACTGCGAGAACCCTACAGATAGCCATTTTAACTTTCATGCGTTAACTGTGTTGCAGATTTGCTTGCAGCAAATAAAATCCTCGATGTTAGCTAATCTTACAATCCCATCGGAGGATTATGATCCAATCCCAGTGGAAATGGGGGCCCGAATATTGAGAATTGCATGGAATAATCTGGAAGATCCTTTGAGTCAAACAGTTAAGCAAGCTCATCTTATTTTTGATCTCTTCCTAGACATTCGTTCCACCCTTTGTTGGTCAGAAGGTAGTGAGAGAATAAGGTCATTCTTGCAAAATATTGCTTCTGATCTTCTTCGCCTGGGTCCTCGCTGCAAGGGAAGGTATGTTCCTTTAGCATCACTGACCAAGCGATTGGGTGCCAAAACTATGTTGGATATGAGTCCTGACCTGATGTATGAGATTGTACATGCCTATGTTGATGATGATGTCTGCTGTGCTGTCACATCGTTTTTGAAGTGTTTTCTTGAGCACTTGCGTGACGAGTGTTGGAGCAGCCATGGTATTGAAGGTGGTTATGCACTTTATAGAGGGCATTGTTTGCCCCCGTTATTGTATGGACTTTCTTCTGGGGTTTCAAAACTCCGCTCTAATTTGAACACATACGCTCTTCCTATTTTACTTGAAGTGGATGAGGATAGCTTATTTTCCATGCTGGCTTTTGTATCTGTTGGTCCAAGTAAGGGTGAAGATCAACTATTATATCCTGAGGTCTTTGGTGAAAACATAGTATTGAAGGTTGAACAAAAGGTGGCAATCTTAGTTTCATTGCTCAAGGTTTCACGTTTGCTTGCTTTGATTGAAGGGGATATTGATTGGTGCGAAGATTCTGATCAATATGCTCTTGTTTGTGTCAAGGGGATAAAAGTTGAAGTGGTTGTCGAGTGGCTAGTGCTTGCGTTGACCCATGTTGATGAGTCATTACGTGTAGATACTGCAGAGACGCTTTTCTTGAACCCCAAGACAGCTAGTTTGCCTTCCCATTTAGAGCTCATGTTGTTAAAGGAAGCAGTCCCACTGAACATGAGATGTTGCTCTACAGGTTTTCAAATGAAGTGGAGTAGCTTGTTTAGAAAGTTTTTTCTCGGGTGCGAACAGCCTTGGAGAGACAATTCAAGCAGGGAAGCTGGCAACTGATTGAGGATAACAACAGCAGTGGAAACATCTTTCAAATGGAAGCGAGCACACTGAAGCTAACAGAGCAAGTGATCTTTTTCATTTCATGAGGTGGTTAAGTTCATTTCTATTTTACTCATGTTATCCTTCTGCCCCTTATCAGAGAAAAATAATGGCCACACAGCTCATTCTGATAATGCTTAATGTTTGGTCCATTGTGCCTGCTACTGAAGAAAAAAATGACTCTGTATCTTTAGAAGGCTGTCTCTATCCTTATAATAAAGGAACCACTTCACCCGATTCAACTTTGTTGTTAGTTGGATCAATAATTGATAGTTGGGACAGGCTGAGAGAGAGTTTCTTTCATATACTGTTGCACTTTCCAAATCCACTTCCTGGAATTTCAGATGATCATATGGTCCAGAATGTGGTTACATGGGCTAAGAAATTAGTTTGCAGTCCGCGTGTGAGAGAAAGTGATGCTGGAGCTCTGGCATTAAGGCTAATTTTCAGGAAGTATGTCTTACAGCTAGGATGGATAGTTCAAGCTTCAGTTAGTGGAGCTTGCATTCGATTAGACTCTGGATTGGAAAATGGTGATGGTCAGACTTATAATTCTAGGCACCCTGTGATAGAATATATTAGGTCGCTGATTGATTGGTTGGATGTTTCCATAGTGGAAGGGGAGAGGGATCTTTCAGAAGCATGCAAAAGCAGCTTTGTCCATGGAGTATTACTCACACTGCGATATACTTTTGAGGAGTTAGAATTCAGCTCTGATGGAGTACTGTCTAGTATTTCAGAGATGAGACATCTATTAGAGAAGCTCTTGGAGCTTGTGATGCGAATAACTTCATTGGCACTTTGGGTGGTTTCTGCAGATGCTTTGCATCTTCCTGAGGATATGGATGATATGGTTGATGATGAAAGTTTGTTATCCGAGGTTCCAGAAGAGATGGAGATGAAATCATCTCTGTTGGAGCATGGAGATGATAACTCCACAGTTGTGCAGGATAATAGGCGTTCGGAACAAACTGTAATGGTTGGTTGCTGGCTTGCGATGAAAGAGGTATTTGATTCCTCTTTTGTTACTTTTTCTTTGTATTGTTAGTATCAGTTATTTCAGGAAAGAGAATTTTAGTTGAACAAATACTTAAAGGTGTGAACCATTTAAAAGTACATAAAAATTCTTTTACCGTCGAATGCCTGGGCCGTAGGATAATCTATTGTAGCATGCAGTATGTACTGGCACCAAGTTTAGTAAACTTCATTACACTGAAGGTTAATTATGCAAAAATTTCAGGTGAGTCTTCTTTTGGGAACTATTGTAAGAAAGGTTCCTTTACCAAGTAGCCCTTCCTCAGACACATTACATGTAGAAGGCACCTCTTGTGCTTCTGTAGCTTCAGTGATGATGGATTCAGATGCAATGCTTGATTTGAAACAACTTGAAACAATTGGGAATCACTTCTTGGAAGTCCTTCTTAAAATGAAGCATAATGGTGCCATTGATAAAACAAGGGCCGGATTTACAGCTCTTTGCAACCGTTTACTTTGCTCAAATGATCCTAGGTACGTTTCTTTTTCATTTATATTTATTTTCTTCAACTAGGTACATTCTAATATTGGATTCCGTTATGTCTTCAACACAATGTGATAGTAAAGCATTCATGTATCTAATGCGTTCATGATTTTAATTTTTTCAATCAAGTCCTCACTATTCAGAAGGTTTACTTGTCAAATTCTAGATAGGAAATTTTCAAATTCGTTCTTTCCAACAAGAAATTTACTATTGTAAATGCCTGATGAACTCTTTCACTGCGTCATTGAGATTGTTACTTAAAAGTAATTTTTTGTTGGCAGGCTTTGTAAGTTAACAGAATTCTGGATGGAGCAACTTATGGAAAGAACTGTGGCCAAGGGTCAAGTAGTGGATGACTTGCTAAGGAGAAGTGCAGGTATTCCTGCTGCATTTACAGCTCTTTTTCTCTCAGAGCCTGAAGGTGCACCTAAGAAACTTCTCCCACGGGCCTTGCGGTGGCTAATAGATGTTGCTAAGGATCAATTTGAAAATAACAGCTCTAATGGTGACATGCATAAATTATCTTCGACAAACTTAGACAATGGTTTTGATTCTGCATTGCCATCAGAGAGAAATATAAGCGACAAAGTTTCAAAGATCCGGGATGAGGGTGTCATTCCTACCGTGCATGCATTCAATGTCCTTAGAGCTGCTTTCAATGACACCAACCTGGCTACTGATACATCAGGGTTTTCTGCTGAGGCTATGATTATTTCAATTCGCTCATTCTCCTCTCCCTACTGGGAGGTTCGGAACAGTGCTTGTCAGGCATACACTGCTTTAGTACGTCGCATGATTGGATTCCTTAATATCCAGAAACGGGAGTCACAAAGGCGTGCACTAACCGGGGTCGAATTTTTTCATAGGTATGCATTCCTTGACTAATAAATTCTATATTTCCCTTCCCCTTAGTTGGTTAATGCCTTTCACAATCTTGAAATCTATTATATTTTCAGAAGTATATCCGATGATCCAACCTATCAGGAAAATATAAAAGTTGACATATTTGACCTGGAAGTTTAATCTGAACTCATCACAAGGTCCCTCATTTGTCCATCTCCACATTGACTAAATTTTTTTTTGGGAGGACCATTATGTTTTTTTAATACCCTGGAAATCCCCCCAAACTTGCGCTGTTGACCCAGGCTCAAAGCTTCTGCCTTCTGCCAATCCCTATACCTCTGAGACAGGAACCTCTAGGAAATAGCTTAGGACTGAGGATGTTTGAACCTCGGGCCCCATGGAAATGAACCATGAGCCTGATACTAACTACTTGTTGTTTGCTACTTCATTAGCTGATCTTTTTTTTTTTTTTTTTTTTTTTTTGCCTCTTTCTGATTCCTTAATTGTTGTTGTATTGCATTTTGTTTCTGATAAAATAAAAAACTTTCATGAAAGTACCACTATGCTTTGCGTAAACTTCTTTGGCTTCTCATTCATCAAGACTCCTTAATCCCTTTGGTGATCCTTGGTATGATGTAGTGGGAGGAATTTATATGAGTTGGCTTAACATTATTACTATCAAGTTAAGAAAGGCATGAATCTTTCTTCTATGTTAAACTTTTCCCTTTTGCTTTTAAAGGCTCAGTCTGAAGCCTGCAAAGGAATTTCTAAGAGAAGCTTGCAACCTTTTTCATGTAAATGCCTGTGGGCCATGCATAGGCCTGACATTCTTATTATATATTCTGAATGCACTGAGATTACATTACATTTTTCTTGTGTAACCACTAAATGAGAATGTCTTTTCCTATGAAGGTATCCCTCATTGCATCCATTTCTATTCAAGGAACTGAAAGCTGCAACTGAGTTACTTGGGAATGGGCCATCTGGACAGTCTGGGTGTAATCTGCAAGATGCTGTGCACCCAAGCTTGTGTCCTGTGTTGATTCTGTTATCCAGGCTGAAGCCCTCAACTATTGCAAGTGAGACTGGAGATGACCTGGATCCTTCTTTGCTCATGCCGTTCATTAGGAGATGCTCAACCCAAAGTAATCTCAGAGTCCGTTGTCCTTGCATCTAGAGCTTTAACAGGCCTTGTTTCTAATGAGAAATTGCCAACTGTTATCTTTAACATAGTATCAGAGTTGCCTAGCATAGACGACCAAGCATTAATGACTCCTGAGGCGTCCTTACTACTTCACAAAACCAGAAGTAGTAATTGGATTCATGGAATTCTGTTGCAGCTAAGTTCCCTCCTGGATACAAACTGTAGAAATCTGGCCGATGTTTTGAAGAAAGACCAGATTCTAGGTGACTTATTTGAAGCTCTTCTAACTCGTTCATGGATTGCAAAGCCCAGATGGTGCTCTTGTCCCATCCTCAATGCCTCTTTCTTAAAGGTGCTGGACCACATGCTAAGCATTGTGAGGACAAACCATACCAGCAAACATTTTTATGCTCAGCGCAACCTACTGTTACAGTTATCCACAGAATGCTTAGATGTAGAAGCTTCTGATGGGTTTCCTTATTATGATCCGACAATAGCTCAACTCCGCCAACAAGCAGCAGCATCCTATTTCAGTTGTGTTTTTCAAGCAACTGAGGAAATGGCCGCAGAGCCTTTTCCCATAACTCAGAGGTATTCTCAGATTGATTCAACTAATCAGATGATCCCTGAAACAGAGAATGCTTTTATAGGACTGCAGGAAAGGCTGGTGCGCTCTCTGTCTGATCCGGAATATGAAGTTCGACTTGCAACATTGAAGTGGCTACTGAAATTCCTAAAAGCAACAGAATCTGGTAGTGAGTCCCATAATTGTAGCAGTGAGGTTATGGTCTGGATCAGAACTAAACTCCAGACCTCATTGGTTGATCTTTTAGATGTGGAGAAGTATTATAGATGTTCATATTACATTCTGAGAATTATATTCACTTGGAACGCGCTACAGTTCCAGAAGCCTCGGGATGAAAAATGCAGTGAATCAGTTTACGTTGGTAGTATGGAATGTGATTCTGTGTTTCTGCTTTGGGATAAGTTGATATCATTGTACAATCTCACAAGACACGCAAAGACTCGAGAAACACTCATATGCTGCATTGGAATCTGCATAAAGAGGTTTGCAGGTTTATTTACTAATTCTATTCTTTCTGATGCAACTGATGACAATGAGTCTCATCAGTTGGCAAAATTGGCTGCACTTCATAGTAGAATATCCTTTTTCACCGAATTAATTAAGAAACATAGCGCTTCATCTCAGCCAGTAAACATGCGAAAGGCAGCAGCAGAGTCTATCATAGCATCTGGTTTGCTAGAGCAAGCTGCGTTGATTGGTTCTACTGTGTTCAATAGCCAATTCCTTTTGGAAAGTTCATGGTCTCATTTTGAAGGAAAAGAAGCGGTAAATATATATGCTCATCAAATAATAGATATATGGTTCACATGTATCAAGCTGCTGGAGGATGAAGATGATGAGATTAGGCAAAGGCTCGCCATGGGTATTCAGAGGTGTTTTTCTTGCCAAAGATCCGGAAGAAGCTCTCTTACTGGAGAAGTTCCAACTCAAGTGGAGAAAGTGATAGAGTCAAGTTTTGAGCATCTAACTTCCATCTTTGGTCACTGGATTGGGTATTTGGATTTTCTTTTGTGCTGTGTACTGAATGCAGCAGGCCATGAGGTGTCCAAAGGAGATCTTGTGAGACAGGTATTTGATAAGGAAATTGATAATCATCATGAGGAAAAGCTGTTGATCTGCCAGCTTTGTTGTTCTCACTTGGAGAAGCTTCCCATTACAAAATCTTTTGATGTCGACATTCCAGAGAAACAGCAGTTTAGAGAATATATACGTGATTGGAGACTGAGATTTTCCTGCCAATTGATGTCGTTTGCCAAGGATCGCATGGAGAAACTAGGTGGAGCAGATTGGGTTGGTGGAGTGGGCAACCATAAGGACTCATTTCTCCCCTGTATTCCAATCTGCTTGCGTTTCATTCCATCTCAAACTGCATGCTGAATTGGCATACAGAAGATAGGACACATCTACTGTCCGATGTTGTTGAACTCGGGAGAACCATCAGTCCATTTCTGAGGAACCCTTTGATCTCTAACCTGTATTTTTCAGTACTTAAATCTCATCAAGATGCTCTTGGTCTAACCAATGATGACCTGATCTCCAAACTGAGAGGAGAGGATGCAATATGGAAGGGGTTCAATCCCTATTTTCTCCTTAGTTAGATCAGAGTTTGTGCAACTGTAATAGCTGTGATTCTTATTCTTTACTCATAGGAAACTTTGTTAATTATTGGAGAACCTCAAGGGAAGGATTCCAGCTTCATATTTTTTTGCGGGGAATGTACCAACCGAGAACGCTTTACAACTGTACCAACCGAAACACCATTCAAATTACATAACTACCCCCACTCCGATCCCCCAAGTATAAATAGGCTGTGTTCTTCTTCCTTCGTGAACACACCTCGATCTTTCTCTCTTCTCTAAAACCCTCTCAAAAATCAAAAATGGCGAAGAAGGCCAAGATCAATGACAGAGTTCCGGAGCAGAACGACGCCGACGACGATCACGTCGACGGCGAGCTCGTGCTTTCCATCGAGAAGTTGCAGGAGGCTCAGGACGACCTCGAGAAGGTTCTCCCTTACCTCTAACTCTCTCTCTCTCTCTCTCTCTCTCTCTCTCTCTCTCTCTCTCTCTATTCGTCTCCGTTACGTATATATACGCGCGTATTTTGTACGTTGTCTCCGTATGTACCACAATTATACGCATATCGTTCTCGATTTGAGGAAATGTAGCTTGATGCTGAATCCTTATACATGTTTTAGGTTAGTGATTTAGAGTTTGAAGTTTAGGTTTTGCGAATTGAGAGTAGGAATCTTTCTAGCCTCAGTATTTGTTAGAAAGAAAATTCAATTATAAGATAGAACTATTGAGTCTGTTAATGTTTTCTGGTTAGCTTTGTGCGGAATCGATTAGTTGGCAATCAATTGGTCATATTATCTCTTACAGTAACTGTTAATGAAGCTCATACATTAATGAGTGGTTTCTTCAATTTGTAACAGATATGCGCTCTATGAATTCAGTTTGCCTATTATGGATGTTGCTGCCTTGTTTATAATTTTGTGTTTTTTCGTTGTATTGGACTAAAGATCTATCGTTGTTACGTCATTCTGATGAAGGTTGATATGGCAATGTCAAACAACAGGTTAACGAAGAAGCCAGTGACAAGGTGTTGGAAGTTGAGCAGAAGTATAATGAGATCCGCAGACCTGTCTATCTGAAACGGAATGAAATAATAAAAACCATTCCTGACTTCTGGTTAACTGCTGTTAGTGTTCATGCTTTTCCATTTTTATGTCTCTGAAAATTTCAACGATTATTTGAGATTTTTTTTCCGTATATGACTTGTACATTGTTGGTCCATGCAGTTCCTTAGCCATCCTGCATTAGGCGATCTATTGAGCGATGAAGACAAGAAGGTATGACTATTAATATTGATATTGAGCCAAAAACAACAAATTTAGGGAATTGAAATCTTTCTAAATCATAGCTGACTGGAATTGAGGAGTGCCAACTAACTATTTGTTTTCTTTCTTGTTGGCATAGATCTTCAAGTACTTATATTCTCTTGATGTGGAGGACTTCAAAGATGTTAAGTCAGGTTATGCTATCAGATTTGTAAGCTTCTTCTTCTGGGATATTCATTTTAATAATATTCTGTCCTTTTACTATCCTAGTATTTGAATTACTCTTTGCTAATACTTCTTTCAATTCCTCAATTTTCAGAACTTTAACGAGAATCCTTACTTTGAAGATACAAAGCTAACTAAAACCTTCACATTCTTTGATGATGGGACAACTAAAATTGTCGGCACCACCATCAAATGGAAGGACGGCATGGTATTAGCACAACCCTTGGACCTTTGGCTCTTACCTTCATCTCTTTATTTCCTCCTTTCGGAAAATTTACAAAAAATGTGAACTGTGAAGGGTGTTGCAAATGGAGTCAAACACGAGAAAAAGGGAAACAAACGATCACGTTCTGAGGAGAGGTTATATTCTTTTCAATCCAGTGTCTATTTGTAGCCAATTTTGTTATAGTTGGGGGCGAAGTTATGAGCTATTAGGATCTTTGGTTGCTTGGCAGAATGTTTTGAGTCTTTTGGTCATGTACATTGTCGTCAGATTGTGTCACATTTTTTCTTTGTTTTTTGCATATTTATATATGCTTGCTCTCTCTTTTAACCTCTAAATTTGTTAATGCTTCTATGTTCTTGTTGCAGCTTCTTCAGTTGGTTTAGCGAAACCGAACAGAAAGATATAGCTGAGTTTCAGGATGAGGTAACTCCTTGTGTGCTCTATTCACTGAGTTATGATTTTATGATATACACACTCATCTTCTTTCATTAAAATAAAAGTGTATCTCATTTGATGATCTCAAATTCTCAGTATAGATAAATTGGAATGTCCTACGAGGCCCCTTTCATTTTCTTCTTGCTCTTATATCTTTAATTGTGAAATTTCAGGTGGCAGAGATAATTAAGGAGGATTTATGGCCCAATCCTCTGAAGTACTTCAACAATGTAAGATTTCTTATGATAAATCTGTGCTTTCTAGTTTTAAGTACAATATTTTCCATTTTTACACTTTAATATCTGTGCTTTCTAGTTTTGAATGCTTCAATAGTTTCCACTTACAATGTAAGGGTTTACACGTTTACTTTTAAATTAAACCTCGGTACGCTACTGTAACTTTTCTACTTTTTATGTTGCAGGAGGCTGATGAAGAGGAATCTGAAGGTGATGAAGAGGTAAAAAAAATATAACCTCACCTATACTCTTGTTGTAAAGATTAGTGATGCTCTCACTTGGACTGTAACTTCATTTTCAATGCATTTAGTTAAGTTCTGCATGTCGGTTACTGTTTCGACAACACTTATCCCTAATTCTTTCTGGGTTGCACATTGAAGATAGTTTCTGCTGTGCGTTAAACATCATGAATAAACATTGGTGTTTGATATGTTGCGAAGCTGAATGTGGCAGCGCTTCTAAATTGTGACAAACTTGTCTCACATAACACACACAGAAGATATATTTAGCTAATATTGATTAGTGGCTGTTCTGACAATTTCTTAATCTGCTTGCGCAGGAGAATGGTGATGATGATGACAATGATCGGGAAGAAGACACTGAGGGGGATAGCTAAAGTATATGGATTGCTTTCAAGTTTTGGTAGTCGCGAAATTGGGTCAGTAAAAGCACTATGCCATTGATATGAACCGTTTCCTGCTACATTGGATGACAAGTTCAACTTCTACCTTGATGATGTTATCTGCCTTCTAGCAGACTATAAATTATTGGTCCATCTTTTGGTTTGCATGCTTATGCTTATATGTAGAGTTTTAGCTTCAATGTGAACTAATCTGCAATATCCACGATTTAATTACACAAATACATTAAGGTATACTTGCTTTTCTATTTTCTGCTCGGGAACTTCCAAGTTCTTTCCATTTTCTACCCTAATAGTCATTACTCTGCTAATTGTGTTATAAGGACTATCTCAAAAATGAAATAGAAATAGGTGAAGAAACCATGTGCTAGAAACCAAGCTTTTCTGTAGACTGCTGGGAAAATGAATTACAATCATGATTATGTGAACTGAGCCCTCGCCAGGGTTTGGAATATCGTCCAAGTAGGGACACTCAAATGACAAGTGGTCCACGACCTTCATACAAACTTCACAAAGTTAAGGCTCTTCACCTGATTCTTCATCTGATTCTGAATCTTTGTCTTCTTCATCTGATTCTGCATCTGAGACTTCCTCATCAGGGGTCATCACCCTTGTCCTCCAATATCTTCTCTTTTTACATGCATGTCCTGGCCAGCCTCCATCAGGGTGGCCATGATCCGACTTATTGCAGTGAAGGCAACGTATTTCATAGCCCTCGCCAACAATTGTGTTCTCAGGGTTTGGAATGTCGTCCTAGTAGGGACACTGATATGACCAGTGGTCCACGAGCTTCATACAAACTTCACAATGTCGAAGTTCTTCATCTGAGTCTTCTTCATGAGGCTAACCTGTTTGTTTTTCTGGTGCCAATGATAATTAAAAATTTGTTAGACCAGAAGCAGCAAAACTTAAACTGTATGGAGTCATCAAAGTTACAAATACTCTGGCAATGAGTTCAAATTCTAGTGAACCTATTTAAAAAAACACAAGGCACGTATTACATTTACATATCAAAAAATTCAATTCAAGTTCAAGCTTCCATCAACCATTTTTCTACATACACCCTATTTCCAATACAGTTAATGCATTATACACTAGCTCTTCTTTTTTTTTTTTGAGGAAATATATAGTAGCACTTGCGGAAACCTAAGAAAACAAACTTGTAACGATGACAAAATTACATTATTGTATATTGTACTCGGGCAACATACTAAATTTCCACAAGAATTTTAACCTGATTGTATATTTTTTCAAGTCATCAACCATTTTTCTACATACAATCTATTTCCATTACAGTTAATACACAGTTTATATAGTAGCACTTGAGAAAAAAATAAGAAAACAAACTTGTAACCATGACGAAAATTACAACATACTAATTTTCCACAAGAATGTTAGCCTTGATTGTATATTTTTTTTTTTAAAAAAAAAAAAACCACCAATCCGAAACAGATTTAAAAAATAAAAAACGAAACCTCAAGGATCAAAAGTATACTTTCAGCTATCCTCAGTTTCCTAAGCACTTTAGCTTGCTGTTTGGCTGCCTCGGCTGCCTCGGCTTCTTCAAGTTCCTCGTATAACTTTTGACATTCCGCTTCATTCATAAACATGGTCTCTTGGAATTCCTCGAAAGGCAAGATAAGCACCTCTCCTCGAACTTTCCAACCATCTATGATCCTCCTTAGGGCTCCGGCTTCATGTTCAGACAATTTTTTGTTAGGATCGGCACCTGTTTAAACAAGAGAAGGAAACATTACCAACCAAACCGAGAACCCAACACATATATAACTAATAAAAAAAAACATACCCTTGTTCATCTTTGCATGTATCTCTTGTAATTCTTGTTCCGAAATCTTTGGTTTCTTAGAGGCGTCATAGAGCACCTGTTCGATGTCATAAGATCCGTCTAGCCCGCAGCCTGCCTCCGTCCCGGCGGGGCCGCCGATAGTCGGTTGGTCGCCACTCACATCCATTGCCCTAGTTTGTTTGGGAGAATCGGCAGATCTATAGAATTGGGATCAGAATGTTATATATAGCGGTGGGCGGGTATGGCCCGGGTCCGCAACTTGGCCCGAACAAAATCTGTCCGTCCGTTTTTTCATTTAAGTAGCTGATGAAGAAAGACGTTTTTGCCCATGCGGGCCTGCGGAGTTGAGTCCGCTTGTAGCAATGAGCCCACCACTATGACCCGAAAACGCGCGTCCAATTACATAATTATCCCCACTCCGGTATCCTCCAACTCCCCAAGTATAAATAGAGCCTTCTTCTTCCCCTCCGTTTTTGATTTTTGAAAGACGGAAAAATGAAAACGGAAACGACAATAGCGCCAAGCAAATTGACGGCGAGCTCGAGAAGGTTCTCCTAACGCTCTCTCTTTGTCTCCTTTACGTATATATACATGTGTATTTTGTATTTTGTCTCCGTATGTAACAAAATTATATGCATATATCCTTATCTGAATTTGTATTCGTGTTCTCGATTTGAGGAAATACAGCTTGATGCTGAATCCGTGTACATGTTTTAGTTTACTGATTTCAGATTTTGGAATTCAGGTTTTCTCAAGGTTTTAGGAATCGAGAGACGGAATCAGTTTTATAGAAAGAAGATTCACACATAAGGTTGACTGGTTAAGTGAGTTATATTTTTTAGTTAGCTTTGTTCGTAATTGATTTATAAAGTTTGGTCGAGATTAGTATGTATCAATACTCAAGTGTGGTTGGCAAAATCAATTGGTCATATATTTCCTACAACGATCGACTGTTAGTCAAGGTGTTAGTCTATGAGTTAAGTTTGCCTAGTATGGATGTTGCCGCAGTAATTAGAATTTTTTGTTTCGTATTATTGGACTCAAGATCTATCATTGTTATGTCATTCTGATGAAGGTTAATATGGCATTGTCAAACAACAGGTTAATTAACGAAGAAGCCAGTGACAAGGTGTTGGAAGTCGAGCAGAAGTATAAATCCGCAGACCTGTCTATCTGAAATGGAATGAAATAATAAAAACCATTCCTGACTTCTGGTTAACTGCTGTTAGTCAAGTTCATGCTTTTCCAAATTTATCTTTCTGAAAAGTTTAATGATTAATTGATATTTCTTTTTTCTTTTTTCTTTTTTCTTATATACATGACTTGTACATTGTTGGTCCATGCAGTTCCTTAGCCATCCTGCATTAGGCGATCTATTGAGCGATGAAGACAAGACGGTATGACTATTAATACTGATATTGAGCCAAAAAAACTACAAATTTAGGAATTTTCACTTTTGTTTTCATTCTAAATAATTGTCTTCTCAATTTGTTAGCTGACTGGAATTGAGGAGTGTCAACTTACTATTTCTTTTCTTTTCTTGTTGGCTTAGATCTTCAAGTACTTAAATTTTCTTGACATGGAGGACTCTTAAGATGTTAAGTCAGGTTATGCTATCAGATTTGTAAGCTTCTTCTTCTGGGATATTGATTTCAATAATATTATGTCCTTTTACTATCCTAGAATCTGAATTACTCTTTGCTAATATATAGTCTAATACTTCTTTCCAATTCCTCAATTTTCAGAACTTTAACAAGAATCCTTATTTTGAAGATACAAAGCTAACTAAAACCTTCACATTCTTTGATGATGGGACAACTAAAATTGTCGGCACCGCCATCAAATGGAAGGAGGGCATGGTATTAGCACAACCCTCAGACCTTTGGCCCTTACCTTCATCTCTTTATTTCCCAGCTCTTCAGAAAATTTACAAAAATTGTGAACTGTCAAGGGTGTTGCAAATGGAGTCAAACACGAGAAAAAGGGAAACAAACGACCATCTTCTGAGGAGAGGTTATATTCTTTTCAATCCTGTGTCTATTTGTGGCCTATTTTGGTGATGAAGATGACAATGATCGCAAAGAAGATACTGAGGGGGATAGCTAAACTATATGGATTGCTTTCAAGTTTTGGTACTCGCGAAATTGGGTCAGTAAAAGCACTATGCCATTGATATGCATGAACCGTTTCTTGCTACATTGGATGACAAGTTCAATTTCTACCTTGATGATGTTATCTGCCTTCTAGCAGACTATAAATTATTTGTCTATGCTTACAATGTGAACTAATCTGCAATAACCACGACTTAATTACACAAATACATTAAGCCATTAAGGTGTACTTGCTTTGCTATTTTTTGCACGGGAACTTCCAATTTTGTGAACCTTCTTTCCAATTTTGTGAACTAGTCATTACTCTACTAGTTGTGTTATAAGAATATCTCAAATAGAAATAGGTGAAGAAACCATGTGCTAGAAACCAAGCTTTTGTGTAGACTGCTGGAAAAATGAAATACAATCATAATTTTGTGAACTTAGCTTTGTGGCATGTACTAGGACAGTAGGGTGCTACCTACCAAGGATTCGGAGTGCACCAGAGAGTATGAGTTCATAGTTTGGCATGAGAAGGGTCCTCGGCAGTGGCGGATCCATGATTTAGAACCGGAGTGGACTTGAAATTGTTTCTCTTCAAATCGATTACTTATCAATTTTTAGCTAACTACAATAGGTATCTAAAATTACCATTTAATTGATTACTAAACAAAAAAAAAAAATCCTTTATAGTGAAAAATAGTAAAATAACGACTCGCAATAGTTATAAACACATGCCTACAAAAATACTTTTGAGCTTGGTATGTATCGGGAGAATTTAGAAAAAAACAAGTTAAGAAAATTAGATGTAAGAGTTAAGGAAATAAGAAAATAAGATGTAAAAATGTAAAAGTAAAATAACGACTTGCAATACTTATAAACATGCGCCTACAAAAAATACTTTTGAGCTTGATATGTATCGGGAGAATTCAGAAAAGAAAAAAAACAAGTTAAGGAAATAAGATGTAAAAGTTAAGGAAATAAGAAAATAAGATGTAAAATGTAAAACAATCAGAGATTTCCACTGCTGGGAATCGAACCCGGTCGAGTTGAGATTAGTTGGTAACCTAAACCAATTCTACTATGTGAACTTTAATGCAAAAAGAACACATTCTGCCCCATCTATGAAATCGAACCAAAAGAAAAAGACCCGGATCTCCGGCCGTTCGTCCTTGTTAATAACCACCGTGCTCCTCCTCATCTCCTCCGCAGCCCACCGCTTCTATATATCTTCCCGGCGTTGCTCCCAGTGATTTCCGCCCCGGGGATCCACTTTCTATGAGAGTGAACAAATTCTCATCTACAAAGACACAACTCCCATGACTACTACTAGCCTAAACAAATTCAAAACAGTGCAGATCTGGGGGAGGTCCTTCTTGGTGAAATCAAACACGAGGAGGCATCTTCAAAGCACGAAGAGGCAGGGGAGGGGTTTGTAATGTGGCTCTCGTCCATGAGAAGATGAGGATCGCTTCCATCGTCTTGGTGTGCGGCGCTCGTCTAAGGAAAAAGGGTGCAAGAATGGTTGATGAGGCCGGTCTGTGGTTTTTTTAAAGAAGAGAGTAGACTCAGGCCCACCTAAAAGTCTCCAAACGGCAACTAACGTCCATATTAGAAAAATGGTCCACGTTTCACTGAGTGCCATTTACTGCAAGTGAAAACTAGAGTAGAGAGTATTATTACAGGTAGACTGAGAAGTCGATAATTTTTGGAAGTAAAGTCTTGGTCAAGGTCCTCCTCCAACTCCAACAAACTTTCCTCTCAAATAATTGCAGAACTCGATCACCAGTGGATAAACTCTCTCTGATCCGAGTTCGTGAGTGGAAGATGGCAGCTGAATTAGTGCTCACTTTCGCTGCTGAGGGGATTCTGACCAAGGTGTCTTCACTTGCGGCTCAAGAACTCGCTCTTGCAAGGGGGTTCAAGGCCGAACTGGAGAAGCTCGGAGAGTCCGTATCCAGCATTCAAGATTTCTTACGCGGCGCTGCCGAGAGACCAGATGATCAGGGCAAGGCAGTAGAGAAATGGGTCAAGAAACTTAAACAGGTAGCTGAAGATGCAGATGATATTTTGGATGATTTCAACTATGAACTTCTCCGGCGCAAAGTGGAGCTGCATAACCACATGAAGAGAAAGGTACTCAACTTCCTTTCTGCCTCCAATCCTCTTTTGTTTCGTGTCAAAATGGCGCATAAGATTAAGAAGATCAATGACTCCTTGGCGGAGCTCAAGAGTCAGGCAGCTTTCATCAACTTGGTTGCCAAAAAAGGAGATCCAAGGCAACGACCAGATCGAGAGCAAACTGATTCAGGTTTTGAGGATGGTGAAAAAGTTGTTGGAAGGGAAGACGATGTGACAAAGATAGTTACGACGTTGATCAGCTCCGACAATCAGCAGAAGAATCCTTCAGTTATGGCCATTGTGGGAATGGCTGGACTGGGGAAGACTACTTTGGCTAAATCAGTGTACAATGAACCTGCCATAGATACACACTTCCATAAAAGAATATGGGTGTGTGTCTCTAACACTTTTGAAGTGGATAAGATTTTAAGTCTGATGGTAGAATCTCTAACAAAAAAGCCTGGAATGGAAAGCCGAGATGCATTGCTTCAAGTTCTGAGAGAGGAGATAACAGGGAAGAGATATCTTCTGGTGCTCGATGATGTTTGGAATAAAGAGAAGGAAAAGTGGGATAGCTTGATGAGTTGTTTGTCAAAGCTGAAGTCTAATCCCGAAAGCTGCATTATCGTCACCACCCGTAGCACCAATGTGTCAACTATTGCGGAAACACTCCCCAGACCTGAGTTGAGAAATCTATCAGAGGAGGAATGTTGGACCATTATAAAGCAAAGAGCTTTAAATTTAGATGAAAATGGTTTCATTGATGCAGAACTAGAAAGAATTGGGAGGGCTATTGCTGAGAAGTGTGGAGGGGTACCCTTGGTTGCAAAGGTACTAAATTTCATATGATATCAATTTATTAACGAAAATTCCACTTGTTTCTTTTCATTGAGAACACGATATATTACATATATATTTGCTTTGTAGTTTTTATTTGGATGCATCTCACTTGAAATTATAATACAAGATAACTCGAACTCATATTGCTTTCTTTTCATTTGATCAAGAGGCTTTAGCGTTCAGTAGAGAATATTTCTGTTTCTGAAATAACATACAAGGCAACGGATGTGGACACAGGAAAAAAAAAACAGAAGCCAAAGAGAAAAAGTTAGAAATATAAGAATATGATTTTAATCTCATAACCATTTTAACGTTTGACTTAATTTGTGTCTTAATCTTAAATCTAAACTCTTGTATCATATGCTACAGGTTTTGGGAAGCCTACTGCGCTCAAGAGCTAGTAAAGTTGAATGGTTGTCAATTCGAGACAATAGATTATGGGAACTACCTGAAGGAGAGGACAGGATCATGAAGGTATTGAAGTTGAGTTTTGATAATCTGGAGCCATCGCCTTTGAAACAATGTTTTGCATATTGCTCAATGCTGGAAAAGATTTCGAAATTGAAAGAGATAATTTGATCCAGCTTTGGATGGCTCAAGGATTACTCCAGACTTCTTCAACTGTCGAAAATCATTGTGAGATGGAGGATACTGGCAAAGTATATTTTGACATTCTACTAAAAAATTCCTTATTTCAAGAGGTAATTGAAGGCGGCACTATTACGAAGTACACAATGCACGATCTTGTGCATGATCTTGCAGAAAAAGTGTCCAAAAGTGAGCGCTTGACACAGGAGTTGAATGATGATGTTCGACATGTTGCACGTAGTCGACCTCCTTCAACACTAGAAAACATGTCAGAAGTAACTGTTGGGAGATTGCGCTCACTATTTTCAAATGACCAGGTCCCAGAGAACATTTTCTCCAAGTTCAAAGCAATGCGGGTCTTAAGTTTAGATACAGCAGATATAAAAGAGTTGCCAAATTCATTTGGCAAGCTGAAGCACTTGAGATATCTAGAGCTCTCAAATACAAGAATCGAAGCACTTCCCAAGTCAATTGGCAAGCTCTATAACCTTCAAACATTGCGAATGCTGCAGAATTGGCATCTGAACAAGCTTCCAAGGGAGATGCAAAACTTGATCAACTTGAGGCATCTTTATGTTGACGAGTATATAGAATTTCCGGCTGGAATGTTCAGGGGACTAACTAATCTCCGGACATTGTCTTGCTTTAATGTGGGCGAGGAGACGGGTTGTAGAATTGAGGAATTGGGTGGCTTGAACCAACTGACGGGTATGTTAACTATTCGTAATCTGGAAAAGGTAAGGGATGAAGCGGAAGCGAAGAAGGCAAAATTAGAAGAGAAGAAAAATGTAGTGGAGTTAAGTTTGGTCTTCTCTGCAGACCGAATAACCAGCAACATTAATGATGAGAATGTACTCAAAGGACTCCAACCACACACCGAGTTGGAAAGCTTAGTGGTTGAAGCCTTCATGGGTGATAGATTTCCTTCATGGATGATGAGAGCCCCTTTGCCTCTCAACAATTTGAAGAAGCTCGTCCTAACTGGCTGCCGCAAATGTGGAGAACTCCCGATACTAGGCCATCTACCGTTCCTTAGAGATGTGGAGATAAATGATATGGATAACCTAAAACGCTTTGGAAGTGAAATTTATGGTTATGACCTTGTTTACGAGGCTACACGAGAGAAGGAGACGATAGTCTTATTTCCAGCACTAAAAACATTAACCATTGACGGGTGCCCTGAGCTAATGGAATGGATGGAAGCACCCACAACGACGACGACAAAAGTAGAGGTGTTCCCTTGCTTGGAGGAGTTGACGATCAAATATTGTCCAAGTATTGGGTTCATTCCAATTCCCCACAGCATGGCATCCCTCCGCGAACTGTGGATTCACACCTGTGAAGCATTATCTAGTATTGGCCAACTCGATCATTGCACCTCTCTACAGAAATTGGAGATTTACAGCTGTAATGCATTATCTAGTATTGGCCAACTCGATCATTGCACCTCTCTACAGGAATTGAAGATTTACAGTTGTGATGCATTATCTAGTATTGGCCTAGAGGGCCTTTCATCCCTCCGCGAACTGTGGATTGGCAGATGTGATGCATTATCTAGTATTGGCCTAGAGGGCCTTTCATCCCTCCGTGAACTGTGGATTGACAGCTGTAATGCATTATCTAGTATTGGCCAACTCGATCATTGCACCTCTCTACAGGAATTGAATATTTACAGCTGTGATGCATTATCTAGTATTGGCCTAGAGGGCCTTTCATCCCTCCGCGAACTGCGGATTGAATTCTGTCATGCATTATCTAGTATTGGCCTAACATCCTCACAGGGCCTTCCATCTCTCCAGAAATTGATTATTAAATTCTGTGATGGATTATCAGCCCTACCCAGCGGGATTGAAAACTGCACCTCTCTTGAGCTATTCGGATGCAACGGTCTACAATCTCTTCCAGATTTCCGCAGTTTCACATCCCTCCGTGTATTGTCTATTGCGGGGATAGAAAGTCTGGTGAGTGAGTTTCTATCGACAGGGCTGAGCTGCCTCGCTCGTCTGGAGAACTTGGGGTTAGGTCCTTTCTGCGAGGACCTCGACTCTTTCCCTGATTTTCAAGTTCCATCCCAACAACTTGTCTCATTAATGTTGATCGGGTGGCCTAAGCTGAAGTCTCTTCCTCAACAAGTTCAACACTTGACTTCGCTTACAAGGTTGACTATATATTCTTTCAAAGGAGTGGAGACTTTACCAGAGTGGCTGGGCAACCTTGCATCTCTCGTGGACCTGAGAATTTCGAATTGTGAGAATCTCAAGTATCTACCTTCTCCCGAAGCAATGCAACGCCTCACCAAATTACAGCGTCTATCTGTTTCTTTTTGTCCACTTCTAAAACAAAGATGCACCAAGGACAGCGGTGAAGAATGGCCCAAGATTTCTCACATTCAAAATATCAGAAGTAAGTAAGCTTCTCTCTGACTTTCTTTTTGTTTGTTTGGTCTGAAAGGTTTTCTACTTTGTTTGTAAACGCTTATTTATGGCTCCACTACTATTGTGATCACTACTTAATTGTCTTGTTTTTTCTGTAGAAAGTCTTCTCAAACATATAGAAATGGTCTGGCTACCTCTGTTTTTTTTCTTATACTCAGAATTGACAATTGAGCTTTTTCTTATATTCAGTTTGATTGAAGATTTGAAGCCATGCAATGCCTCAGTGAAGTACCCCACGTTTTGATGGACATGGCTTTCATTTTTCAAGAGAAAGATGTACGTACCTGGCTTTGTGGGAGTCTCGTGTTGAGCAAATTTAATCACTTCTCCTCTCTAAAAGCCGAGTAAGCCTTCTCTTTACCATGAATGCTTTGGTTCTTTCATATAAAGTTTCATATCATGTCATGAAGTATCTAACAGTATCATGTAGATTAATCATCCTTCTGTCTTCAGAACAATCATAAACAGTAAGAACACTAACACAATAGGCAAGCTTGAAAACAGATTATTTCGTAATGATATACATACCTCATAATTTCTTCTGCAAATCTCGTCTGAGGATCCACAGAATGGTGGGGACTGAGATTACTAAGGTGTTAAGAGAATACGAGGACCCTGGACATATTAATAGCGATCCTAGTACTAAAGCAGTTAGGGCCTCCTCTTTATTCTGTATCAATGTAATTTCACCTAGAAGTTAGCTAAGTTCCCCAATACGAATAAAAAATTCTCATTGTTTCAGAACAGAAACTTTAATGAAATCTTGAGCACTTCATTCATAAGTAACCATATGCATATTGTTAGAATCATAATGTGAATGCAAGTCCAATTTTTCATTCTTTCAAAATAAATTAATCATCATCTTACACTTAAACAGCTTTCCAATTGTTCACTTTTGGTTTTGCTTTAGTAGCTAGCGAAATTTATGCAACCCTAATGTTCACACAGTAAGTAGTAATTCTAATTGCATAAAGAACATGGAGGACAATTGAGGTCATGGTTATAAATTTTCTGGATGTAGCTAGTATGCATTTGTTAGATTTGGAAAAGCTGTGGGAAGCATTTACAAAATGTAAAGAACTAGGAGGACGATTAAGCCCAGTTAGATGTTTATGGTTCCAAAGTCAGGGAATACATGCGCTTGAGGAGTATTTGACGTTGCAGTTGCACATGATTATTTACATCCAAGTTCTAAGAACAAGTACAACAAGTTCTTGAAATCATTGTATACCACTACTTCTGGTCTCTTCCCTTCCAGTGTTCCTCTTTGATTACATTTAACAAGTTTTCAAATGCACTGTTCTTTTAGTTTCTGATATATAGGGTATTTACTTGCTGCATTTTTTTCTTGATGGATGGCTTTATTGTTCTGTCATAATTTGTAATATTTTCAACAGGCTCTATTCTGTGCTCAAATGGAAGAACAAGTAGTCCAACTGATACGCGCTAGGTGTGCAAACTGCGTTTGCTATCTGCTGCTGCTGGAACAGACTTCTGTTACACTTCTCAGTTGTGCACTCTCTTGGTGTTTCTCATGGGGATGCTTGAACTATAATGAATGGAGCACATAAGCTTTGCAGTTAGGTACTGTGGGCTTGTTTGGGAACAACGTCAACAACCCAAGTATGATTAGTAGCGTATTGCAAGCCTCATGGTGCTTCCATATTTATAAGATTCCTTTTGGTGGTATGGTCTTGTTGTGAATTATGGTAGAGATGTAGAGGAATTTTAACTGAAAGATCGAAAGCTTGTGAGTTTTGGGTGTAATTGGCGTTTTTCAGCGTGATGATTAGCTTTGGTTCTATTTTACATTCAATTCTCTGCTAAGAAGTAAGAATGCAAATGAATTGGAGAAATTCTTAACAAGTAAAAAGGATAATTGTCACTTGTAATCGAAAAAGCTAATCATCACGCTTGTACATTCATCGTCTGCTGATCATTTAGCAGTTTTCTGCTTAATCAAATAGGGGCCAACCTGACTGATCAGGTACAATACCTTCAGATAATTATGGCTGGTGGACAGTAAAGAACATTCGAGTATGTGTACATCCATATATAAATATCTTTTGCATGCTCTCCTAAATATTATCTCACCAAACAGGTTACTTGTGACTTGTGAGAACCAGTTGGCTAGCTGCATTCTTAGTAGCTAGTACTAGGCCGTGTTTAGATGGGTTTCATTGATTCTCCGCCTTTATTTTGTTTCTTCTCAAAGTACATAACTCAGGTTCTAGCGACATCGTAATCACATTCCAGCAGCAGATTTGCTGACTTGCCTCAAAGCACTCGCAGTCTCATCAGCTGTTGGAGCTTGCCCATTTACAATGGCGACCAATGGGCTCTGAGGAGGAACAATGTCATCTCTCACATAGCTTCCTGATGTTCTTAGCAGCTCTTCAGAACCCTTTCCCACCACCCCTTTCATGATTATGGTCTTGTGAGTCCCTGCAATCATTTCTTCATAATCGGTGTCCCCACTTTCTCCAAGGAACACGAACATGTTTGCGACATTCAATCTCCAGCGTACAAAAAGATACCTATTAACAATCAGGCAAACATGGTATACAATCAAATGGCATTGCTATATGTAAAGAAAAATGGAACACTATCCCCAAGTAGAAAACAGAAACAGTACCTGAGAGCCTGTGCTCGAGAAGCAAGGAGCGGAACAATTTGCATTCGTGTTGAGCTCCTGCAGTACATTGGATGGCAGCATAGTCCGCGCATCCTGAGTTTCTGCCTTAAATCATCAACTTTCCTTGCCTGCAAAAACAAACCATTTAGAAACTTGCTCCAAAAGTAAAACCAAGCCCTCTCTAAATTGCCCACACTCAAACTAACAAGTTTTCTTTACCTTACTAGGATCCTTGATTAAGTATGAAATGCAATGGGAATTGCTTGATTTCAAATCTTCTTCAATTTGGTTGGAAGATCCCAAATTTCGTTCACCATCAGGGGCATTTAAGAGCTTCCAAATGGTTTTCTTTAATCCTTCACTGCCCCATCAGTAGTCAATGTGTGACGAATAATCTGGATCTGGAAAAAGCCTTCCATCTTCTTCTGTATAAGTACCAGGGTAGTAAACATCGCTTCCACTGCTACAAACCAAAGCATCAAACTCATTTGCCTGAATCTTCCCTGATGCCAAAACTCTACTGTCTCCAAAGCCGGCATAGCCGTCAGCAGAGCAAACCCTGTAAATCTTGCGCTTTGAGAATCTAGTCTTACAGCCTTAAATATTTCTTGCACAAGTTGAATAATTTTCTTATCAGGCGCTCCAGATTGGTCATAGCAATCAAGTGCTATGACAATCAATTTTCTTCTACGTCTTAACAAAGGATACTTGCTGGATACATTATCCGGCAGCTTATTTCCGTCTTCATGGTCTTTTGGACCAGAATCTGACTTCTTCATCTTGCTTAGGACGCTTCACTTGATCTTGCACCTCATGGTCGCCAGAAGTTGTAGTCACATCTAGAGATTCATTCAGGGAGGATTTGTCCCCATCAACTGAGAGCCTAAGAGACATATCTTGCACGTCCCTGAGAGTCATTGAAGGACTCCTCAGCAGCCATTTCATCCTCCGGAGTGTCAGTATGCCACTGTGGATATCTCATGCGGCAGGCTGCTACCCTAGTCAAGTAGGTTCAGCAGTTTTTCCATCCATTCTTTCTACAGTCAACCCATAAATTCTTTTCCGATAACTTCAGCAATGCATTAGCAATTGATTGCTGATCATGAGGGTCGACAAGCAAACCATTATTAAGTGCCTGAAATTCACAACATGGCATAAGAAAAGTAACCTGTAAAATTTAAATGAAATTACTATCTTATTTCTCTTAGCTTCCATTAATTAAACAGCTAGAGTGCAGAAAACAGATCGAAAAGTAGGAACCATAACAACTTCTATCAAAATTTGAATTTTCTCTCACTATGTTGCCTTCTTCCTTGTATATTAATGAGGTAGGACAGATTCACTTCATAACAACTAACAAATAGAAGGTATGTTAAACGTTTGATCCTTGGTTAGATAAACGAAAGATTCTTTGGCAACCAAACTGACACAGAAACTTTCATCCAATTTCCGGGAACAAATGAGGAAACCCAAAACAACCTGCAAAAAAGAAAAGGAGCACTCAAATTAATATCCAATTAGCAAAAACAACGTATAGTAAACAGTTTCAAACCAAGTAAGTTTAGTAAATAGGATAATATGCAGAAGTTTTGACACAGGACTAAATAGGATTAGATAGGCAAATACGCTCATGTTCATACTTGTGCTATAATCTTTTCTCGCTTCTTTCCATACTTGTGAATACACATTAGATACTGCAGCCAATGCTACAATTCATCAGTGCAAGATCTGCATCAAAGAAATGAGCACCCATCAGGAATAATAATAATGCATGGATCCCCTTACTTCTGAATCTCTTCCTTTTCCCTCTACTATGTTTCCTTTGCATAATCAATCGAAAAAAAAGGATTGAGTGCCTGAATTGAGTACCACAGTTTTATACTGAAATTATAATGAAATCAAAATATAAAACTCAGTACTACAGTTTTATACAATAACAGTGATCAATTTTCCTTTTTCTCACTATGAATTAACCTTTTGAAGATCAGTTTTCACTCGATTGCTCGATAGTTTTATACAACAACACTGATTAATTTTTCTTTTTCTGACTATGACAAAACCTTTCAAAGATCAGTTTTCACTCCCTCAATAATTACTCTGTCATCTTTATCAGATCAGTTTTCACTCCCTCAATAGTTACTCTGTCATCTTTATCAGTGTGCCACAGTGTAAATATATCCCTGACTACCCACTTCCTTCACACTCTGCAATTACCATCAGCAATTGCAGAAGAAAATTCACAATAATTACATATTTTCTGAATCACACATCAACGCGATTGTAGTCAATGATCTACTGAGACTCATAACATGATCAATCAAATATGCTTACCCGTAAGTCCTTTTTTACTTAAACCATGGAGCAATTTCTGCTCTTGTGACCATGGATGTTCTGCAGTCACAATAGGCAAGGGAAATTTCATTAAAAAAAATGATGCTGCAGAAGCATTTATCCATGTACTTCATAGGCAGGCATAGAACACAAAACTTCATGTCAGATTGATTTTCATATACAAAGGGGTTTCTCCAGTTTTAAAAAAGCCTCACAACTCATTGCATTCAAGCAACTCTATCTGAACTATACTAAGCATCAATGCTAAATACTGTCATTTGTCTTTGCTGCCCTTTTAGTCTTGCACATTTCAGATTTTTCTTTTGCCCATTGACAAACCTCAGTAACTCTCAATTATCTCAATAAGTGACTAAACCACGCAAGACCAAAATACTAATACACTGGCAGCTTTCAATATAAACCAAACCATTGACATGCAAGTAAAATATAGATAAGTAAATACCTAACCCAGTTTGCTGCATATCTCCGTGAGAATGTAGAAAGATTCTTCATATAGATAAGTAAAATATACGATTTTGTGAGAATGTAGAAAGATTCTTTATATCTCCGTGATAGTCTGCTGCATGTACCGTCATTAGAAGTTCTTCCAGGAGTGGTGCAGCCCTCAGAATATGAAGAACACTTCCAAGTTCAAAATCAACCGTGCATAGATCCAACTTCAGTAGCTTTAAATTCTTGAATGTTAGAGAATTTTGGGGTACCTGTGGGACTTCATCAAAGATCAGCAGATGAAGAGTGCTGAGCTCAGGACAAGAGGTGAGTTTGGTTAGCACATTATGTAATGGCCACTGACGCAATTCCTGGACGAAAAAAAAAAAGCTTACTAGCTTTGGAGTTCTCTTAAAAGAAATCTGCATATGATATCCGGTAAATTCCATGGAGGAGAGATTTACTGCATCGATCTCTAATCTTTCTAACGGGTAACACGATAACACTTTCAGATCATGCAGGTGAAGCGATGGACCAATAATCAGATCTGAGCACACTTTACACTTTGTCAAGGTGAGGCGTTCGGGAAGTGAACAAGCAGAGAACAGATGTGCCATAAAATATGGATCAACTTCAACATAATGCAGACAAAGAGTTGTTAGCTGAACGAATCTGTCAAAACCAGTAGGAGGTTTTAGAACACATCGATACAACGTCAAATGCTTTAGGGTTGATACGTTCAAATCTGCAAGGATCCAGTGAGGAAAAACATATATATCTTCATCAGCCCGTAAGTAATGTCTAAATAATCAAAGATCCAGCTTTGTGATTGCAAAGGGTACTCATTTGTCAAGAGCTTGAGTATCTTCTCGATCCAAAAAGAATGCCACTTTGAACGAGTCTAGCTTGTTGCAAGACAAGAGCACTTTATTAACACGTTGTATATAGCACTGCCTCTCAAATCGAGGAGTCATGGATGCAAAAGTATAGTATCTCTCATGTCTTGCAACGACTGGAGCATACACGGATCCAAAAATATTTGCAATGTCTAAAACAAGATCAGAAGGCCTTGTCTTCCAAAGATTCCTCCACCGGCGGCACACAATGCTGGTCTCCGCTGCATCTTTGATTCTTAACGATGAAAGTATGTATGACAGAATGCAATCCGGCAGCTCATTTATCCAATCTGTAGTCTCGCCCACTGCCTTAAAATTCAACAAACACAGTAAATAAATATCACTCTCGATTAGATAATGACATCACCAATATAGATACATACACAAGAAAAATTGACAAATACCAGAATGGTGGATCGAACAACTAAAACTATACAACTAAATATCGGCATGTATAGTTTACTGTGTAAAATGAAGTTAATTGGAAAATGGGTATAGCAATATTATGAATTTGGGTTTCCTTTGTTAGCAGAAATACAGACAATTTCAAGACACAACCAAAATCCCCATTAGAGATAAGTGTGTGTTGAGCTATTATACAGGGGAATATAGAGAGAAGCTTACTTTAGATGATATTCCGCTTTGAGATTGATGATCATCCATGGACCATGGCTTCATCTGGATATAGACGAAGACAAAAACAACAAACGAAAATCAGATCACAGAATAAGAGCAGAGAGAGTTAAACGTTTAAATTGAGGAAGAAGAGCAAGAGAGGAAAGCTCAAAGCTCACCTTCGTCGATTGCGGGACTGTATGATTGTAAGGTTCTTTGGGCCTGGGTCAGGTTTGCTTATTGGGCGGGTTAAGGCCCAAGCTCTATAGCCTTGCTTGCATAGATGAGAGGAAGCTTTACTACCATTGCTCTATACAATGAGCTGTTTCAAGTTTTGTCTACCTCTTCACTCCACAAGCCTCACATCAAACAGGTTGGTTCTCTCTACTCTCTGTTCTCATCATCATCATCATCTTCAACAACCCAAGTAGATTCATCTCCTAATTGTTTCAAAGGTATAGCCCAATCTCACTCCTCGGGGAAAATGCCCAATGAATCATCAAAGGGAAGTGATGCAGTTTCTCCCAAGTGATTTGGAGGGGTTATGAAAATTTTGGTTATTAGTTGCTGGGATGATTATGTTGCTGGAGCGACTATAAACAATACTCGATCACTAAGGTCCTCAACTTCTACACCGAGAAACATTAACATTGCACTCTAGTCTGTGCACTTGAATAATTGAATTCCTTTAGTTCTAGGTGGAATGCTGACGGTTGGATTATTTAAGAACCAACCAAGCAAATTGTTGGATCCTCATCATCCTCGAGAGCAATATTATCCCTATGATTAATCATATACAACTCTTTTGATGAAGAATCTTTTACCAAGTAAATAGCGTCGCAAACCTCAAGTCCATCAGCTATCCACCTCTCCTGAGAGCTCAAAGCAGAAATAAGTGGAACTTATACATAACCAAAGATATACCAACGAATTAGAAATTGAGAATTATCAACATAACAGTAGGACAATGATAAGTTAGAGCTTCTTTACAACACTACACTTCTAGAGGTTCTTATCAACATAACAGTTCTGCCCATCTAAATACTGCTCTGAGTCAAGTAGTTAATCGCTACATCATAGTATGTCTTCAGGGATCAGACTTTGCCATAAAATCTGCACCCTAAGTCCACGCCTTGTTCCATGCATATCCTGCCCAGCTTCCATTGGGGTGGCCATGATCCGACTTATTGCAGTGATGGCAACGTATTTCATAGCCCTCGCCAACAGGTGTGTTCTGGGGGTTTGGAATATCTTTCAAGTAGGGGCACTCAAATGACCAGTGGTTCACGACCTTCATACAAACTTCACAAAGTAGAGGCCAGTCATCTGACTCTATATCTGAGTCTCTCTCATCAGGGGTCGTCCAAAATCCACTCTTTTTCCATGCAGATCCTGGCCAGCTTCCATCGGGGTGGCCATGATCCGATTTATTGCAGTGACGGCAACGTATTTCATAGTCCTTGCAAGCAGTTGTGTTCTCTGGGTTTGGAATCTCATCCAAGTAGGGACACTCCAATGACCAGTGGTCGACCTTCATACAAACTTCACAAGGTTGAGGAGGCTCTTCATCATATGATCCCATAACTGTAAATCAAAAATTTGTTAGACCAGGAGCAGCAAAACTTAAACAGTATGGAGTCATAAAAGTTACAAATATTCAGGCGAAGAGTTCAAATTCCAGTGAAGCTAATTAAAAAACACAAGGCCCCTATTACATTTTCTTACTGAAAAATTCATGTTCAAGCTTTTAAGTCATCAACCATTTTTCTACAAACATATTTCCAATACAGTTAATACACAAAGTTTATATAGTAGCACAAGTTTTTCTGAGGAAATATATAGTAACACTTACGGAAACCTAAGAAAAAAAAACTTGTAAGGATGACAAAATTTACATTGAAAATTGTACCCTGGCAACATACTAATTTTCCACAAAAATATTAACCTGATCGTATTTTTTCTTTTTAAAAAAAACCACCAATCCAGAACATATTAAAAATAAACAACGAAAACACAAGAGATTCAAGATTAGATTCAGACTGCAAAATAAGGATCGAAAAGCATACTTTTAGCTAGGATCCGTTCCTTACGGGCTATAGCTTGCTCTTTGGCTGCCTCAGCTTCCATAAATTCCTCGCATCTCTTTTCAAATTCCGTTATAAACATCTTCTCTTGGGATTCCTGGGAAGGCAATTTGATCACCTCTCCTCTAACTTTCCAACCATCTATGATATTCCTTAGGGCTCGGGCATCTTCTTCAGACAATTTTTTTGTTAGGATCGGCACCTGTTTGAAGATCGATGTCAAAATACATAATAGAAATTCCGAACCCAAAACATTACCAACCAAACTGAAACCCTAAAACATATATAACTAAGAAAAAGCATATATACCCATGTTCAGCTTTGCAAATATCTCTTGTAATTCTTGTTCCGAAATCTCTGATTTCTTAGAGGACTCATAGAGCACCTGTTTAATGTCATGACATCCAGCCGGAGCAACCCCGGCGGCGCCGCCGAAAGTCGGTCTCGGATCCATTCGCCCAAACGTCTCAGCGTTCTACTTTGTTTTTCTCTCTTTTTTTTGGTAGAACTATTTTGGGATTTGCAGGTTCTATATATAGGGGTCACATTAACAAGGGCGGGTCTGGGCCGGGTCCGCAACTTGGCCCGAACAAAAATCCGTATGTTTTGCCCTAACGACAGGATATTTGGATTATTTTGAGAGGAAACCCTTTTAGTGACGATTTAGTGAAGACTTTTCGGTTTATGGTTTAAAATACCTAATTTTCAATCACATTTTGACATCTTATCCGTTCAGTTTTTAAGTTTATATGAGTAGATCATTTCTACAAATTTTCACTCAAATTGATATTCGTTAAGATAACAAACTAGATCAAATTAATGGACTAACCAAATATGTCAAATATGAACCGTTCAAGTTCATAATTGATAAATCACACTTATGAATGCCTTAACAATTTTCAATATAGCTGAAAATTTGAAGAAATGATCTACTCATAAACACCTATAAACTGAACGGTCAAGATGTGGATATAAGCTCGAAATGTGGGATAAATTGAAAAGTCCTCACCAAGTCCTCAACTTAAGGGTCCTCACTAGAATGGCTCCTCACTATAATGGCTCCCTATTTTGAGATATGATCAATTACAATTTAATGATTTTGTAATGTTAACAGGCAAAGTAATTATGAGTTTGTGACATATATTTATGCAGCTATGTACTGCAGTGAAATCAACAATTACCGGATCACATGCCAGGGTAATTTTTTTGCAGATTTTTGTCCATATATATAACACTCACAGGAATTGCAATGTACTTGGGCATAGATCAGAGTTCTACAGTCTGCACTCTGCAGTGTCTCACTTGTGCCAAACTGCCATGGCTAGGGTGCCACCATGCGTGGTTGTCTCCATTGGCTCACTTTTGAAGGCTTTAGACCCGCTGAAAGCACTGGGTTTGATTCAGAATTTCGGGTCGATCCCCAAACCTTGTCGTGTAACATCTACCTTGTCCTCCTCTAGTCCTTTGTATGATATCTTCCATATTAGACTTATACATGGCAATGACACCCAACATGCATCTCCTCAGTTTTTCCTGCTGCGTATGGTATTGAGCTTAGCACAAGTATTCTATATATGACAAGCCTAATCGATTTAATCTAGTTACCGTACGTGTCAAATAAAAAATATTTTCAAAAAACTACCGTTTTCACGTATGGTTCAAATTTTATGATAACAACTATATTGTTTCCACCCAAATACCTCCCAACTTCTAAGAAGAATATCGCGAGTTGACCAACCAGTGTGAAATTATATACGCATTAAAAAATTTTAAAATCGACAACTCGTGATAAGAGTGAGTCTTTACACTAAGAAGATAAACGTTACTATTAATTTAAAACTCAAAAAAACACTTGCATCAATCTATATTTTGGGCGCCTGTGAGGAAGACGTGGGAAGTGAGGAGAGTTGAGAAATTTTTATATACTACGGGAGAATCACGTGGCAGTCTGACGTGGTCCTATATTCCAATCAAATTTAGACATTTGGATTTTTTACAACTAAAATATAAATTAATATTTTCTATTTTTTTATGAAATGACATTCATGGGTATTTAGCAAGTTCAAACTAGGGTCTAGGGTTTAGGGTTTAGGGTTTAGGGTTAGGGTATAGGGGTATAGAGTATAGGGGTATAAGGTATAGGGGTATAGGGTATAGGGTTTAGGATATAGGGTATAGGGTTTGGGATTTAGGGCTTAGGGTTTAATATTTAAAAAACAACAAAAACCCAAAATGGTTTTTAACAAAATAGCTAAAATAATTTTTCATATAAAAAATCCATATGTCTAAATTTGATTGAAATGGAAGACCACATCAGACTGTCACGTGGTCCTCCTGTAGCACTGAAAAATTTCTTGGGAAGTGAGGGAGGACACAGAGAGTGAGGGAGTCGAGCCAGTCAAGCCAGCTTTGTAATTGGCAAAGTCAACGCCCACAGTTTACACCTAATTACTGTAATTAGTAGGCTTAACGATTTTGGCTTTATATAATTGGAAAATGCCCATTTAATAGGGTTGCTACTTGCTAATTAGGATTGAGTTAGTCTACGTCTGAACGCTAAGATCATCTCCCACTATAGGCTAAATTCTAAAAAGCCAAATTTAGCCTATAGTTACTCTCATCATAAGTCAAATTACTATTTTTAAGGCAAAAAATTTAGCTTGAGCTATTTTGTAAGCCAAATTTGGTTTATGGGTTTGGTAGGCTAAAACTAAGTATTATTTTATTTAATTTTAAATATTGTTCTTCTAATTTACACTAGCATCTAAATTAAAAATTTGTTACTAACAAAATTTTATATCATTGCGATAATCTCGACGAGATCTTTCATATGAGCGACATATTGAATATATTTATATAAAATATTTTTCATGGCTAATTATTGAATTAAACAAATATATAACAAAAGATAAAAAAATGATTTTACCTTAGGATTTGGCTTATGGTGGGAGTGCTTCGTAAGCCAAAATACTCTTAATTTGGCCAAGAATTTAGCTTATGGTGGAAGAATTTGGTAAGCTAAAAAAAGATTTTATAGAATATTCTTGTTTTGTAAGCTAAATTTGGCTTGAAATTTGGCTTACGGTGGGAGATGCTCTAATGGCTTCGTGCTTAGTAGCCACTCTTTTTAGCCGGTGGTGGTTAGTAGCCTTTAACCACCTTAAAATTGATTTTCAACTCCTAATGCTTCTTTACATTGTAAAATGAATAACCAATTCAAAGTCTGTCAAACGTAGTTAACAATACAAATACATAAGCATTACAAATTTAAAATGACGGTTTAAGAATCTTAGAAGATTAGAAAACTAGTAAAAGTCATCTTGATAACGCTAGAAAAATCATTTAAATTCATTAGATAACGTTTGACGAAACCATATTGTTTAGAACATTATGAAATAACTGTAACATATCCCGAGTCATATTGTTTTAAATCTTCTGCGAGCAAAATTAATATACATATATCTTCCTATATATGTGTGTTTTTTTTTCTTTTAATTAATCAAAATTTCTCGCGCGCCGTTGAGTTTCATTAATTTTTATTTTTTATTTTTATGTATTGCTATTAGCTCAGGTGACTTTTTGAACAAGCTGGCTCTGCCCCTGATCAAAGATGACTAAAATGGGACACAAATTGACTAGTTAGGCTCTGGCGAGTCTGGTCTCCACCGAGTTTGAAGCACCCTTCTGGTGCGCTCTTCTCTCTTGGTTTTTCCAGTCCAGGACCTATTTTCTCTAACTAATTACAAGAATAAAAAAGAAAATAATTACAACGGGAAAAAATCAAATCCAATTTATTAAACACGTCCGCGCGTCTATATATAAATGCTCACCCCCCACTAGTACAAAGCTTCCCTCCCATTTCGTGTCTCCGTTTTCTGTCAGAGAGTGAAGACAAAATAGCGAGAGAGAGAGAGAGAGAGAGAGAGAGAGGCGACGAAGAAGCTCTGAAAGTTAGGGTTTCTCAGTTCATCAAAGCGACGCCGTTTCATCACTCCGCAAATGCGTTCTGCATTCTCCGCCGCCGAATCCTGAGCTCCGATTAGCGATCTCAGATGGTTCTGGTTCGTCTGAGCTCTTCTCTCTTCGAATTTTTGTTCCATTTTTTGTTTTTCGCGGAGTGGATTTCAAAATAGTGATGATTTTGCAGGAACTACGAAGCTTCGGAGCGCCGGAGCTCTTCAACTCGGCTCCGAAATGCACCTATTTCGCTTACAACGGCGAAGACGCCGCCTCGTGTTCCGTCGCGAACGAGGCGAGTGCGGCGAACCGATTCGACTCGGTCGAGGCCGAGACGAGTCTGATCAGAGCGTTGTATCTGGACAGCAAGGCGGAGCTGGCGGCTCAGACGAAGAGGCTCGCCGGCGAGCTGGACCGAGCCACGGCGACGAAGCTCCTCCACTTATGCTGCAACTTCGACTCGGCGGACTGCGCCTCCGCGATTCTCGGCGGCGATCTCGGGGCGGTTCCGATTGTGAATGAGTGTGACGACTCCGGGAAATCGCCGCTGCACACGGCGGCGTCAGCGCACGCGTCGCGGTGCGTGGAGGTTTTGCTTAAGAAGCACGCGCGTACTGACCTGAGGACCAAGGACGGTCAGGCACAGCTAGCTCTGGAGCTGTCGCTTGCTGACACAAGGTAAGCCTATTACGACGTCGTTTGCATTTGATACGAAAATAGCTAAAGGCGTTGCTCCTTCCCCATAAGCTCTCTGCAAATATGACCTAAAATGGAAAATCTGCTTTTGCCTTTTCAGCTCCGCTTTTGATTTTTTTTCGTCTTTCGTATTAATTGAAGCTCTTGTTCTTTTCCTACCTGCATTTATTTATTTATTTTATTAATTCCGATTTTATTTTAATTTTCCAGGACGGATCCGAATTGGAATCCGAACACTCTCTCCATTGAAGACCTGGTCATTCACATGAGTGAAAAGGTCTGTGCTTGCAAACTTTTGTTTTCACCTAGCTACAAAACGACGTGGCGTTATTGATACAGGATCTTGTTGATAATTTGATTATGTGATCAATCTCAGGATTTGAGCACTGTGAAGCTTCTCAGTGAGAAAACCAAGGAGATCGCTGACGTGGCGTACGCCTACGCCGTTAAAGGCCGCATAGCTTCACTGACGGCGCTGCTCATCGCCGCCGCGGATAAGGTTAACGATTGCGTCTTGGAGTTGCGTAATTCCGAGTCGGGATGCAAGGAGAAGGTGACTCTATACGAATTCCTGATAAGGGAGGCTCTGGCCCTCGGGGGCCGTGCAACTCCGCCGTTGAGGGCGGCGAAACGCGCCTCCACGGCGACGGAGGGCGAAAACTCGGAGAGAAGGAAGCTATTTCTGAGAGAGATAGAGCTGCTTCAGCTGTTTGGAGCTGTTGCTCAGAGCGGTGGTGGGGAGAAGAAAGTGACTTCGCCACTCATCCGTGCTGCTCAGGTGAGCCTCCGTCGTTCTGATCAGTTCTCAGTAATTTTCAGAGGGGAATTTTCTTACTGTTTGAAAAAGACGCAAAATTTCTGTATCTTTTGTGTTAAAAATCTCATCTTTGCACTATTTGCTGATTAGGATGATCCAATTGAATTTTTAGGCATTGCAAGTTTGCAACTGGCCACTAGAGTATTGTTCTCCTTTTTTTTTTGTGTTTGGGATAATGTGGTGGGTGGGCCTTGGGTGTTTTCTTCATTCCCTTCGTTGTTTTCTTGCTTTCGTTTGGTTTGGAATAATTGGTTCATTTGGTTGTATGCACTTCCCCATTCAATAATGTCTCCGAAATGGAAACAATCTACTACTGTGTTAGAGAACTTACTATTCCATTACATTGCAAAGTGATGGTATACTCAGAAGCAAATCAAAATATATATTGAATCACATTGCCTCTATAAATCATAATGATCACTGACAAAAAGCTCTTCATCTTCGAAGTATTGTGCCTCAGCATGCATTGTGGGTAATCCGTACTGGTAGTTTCTGAATGCAATCTAGCTGGAAGAAAATATGCATGGTACTTGCATGGAAACAAATTTGCAATTGTAGAGCTCTGCTTTTTAAATTTAGGGTGATCAATTATCATATACAGTACTTTCATATCATGATATGTGACTATAATTTGATAAATTTTTGATAGGGAGGAGATGAAGCTGTTATCCAGCTGCTTCTGAAGACAAATTTAGATGTCAATGACGCTGATGCAGAAGGAAATACTGCTCTTCATTGGATCCTTAAACAGCCCAAATTGTTGTGTCCTCAACAGATCAGGTCTCTCTCTCTCTCTCTCTCTCTCTCTCTCTCTCTCTCTCTCTCTCTCTCCCTCCCTCCCTCCCTCCCTCCCTCCCTCCCAAATACACACACACACACACGGATGCATAGGGTTTAATTACCTTACTAACTTTGTATTCTTTCATTCCCAGGATTTTATTGCTTCTTCTTGATCATGGTGCTCGAGTAAGCCAAAAGAATAGATTGGGGTTAACAGCATTTCATATTGCTGCTGGTAATGGCAATTCAGAGGCACTTGAGGTATCATATGCTTCATATTCTACATATCCAATTTGCTTAACAAATCATCTTGCTTGGCAACCAGAAAAACATTTGTTAACAGCACCCTTTAAGTGTTTATGAAACTCAGTAGCAGTGACTTTGAGCCATTGACAGGTCCTCCTGTTGGAAGATCCAGTTGGCGTCCAATATAAGACGGAAATGAAAGAAACTCCCTTGTTTTTCGCTGTGAAGAATGAGAGTAAGGAGTGTGCTGAGCTTCTTTTGACATGGGGAGCAAACAGTGAAGTCCTTAATCTGCGGTAAGGAACAATGGAAAAATTTCTTCTCTAGTTCAATTGTGTTTGTATCTTTCCAGTAGTGGTTTCTAGAGCCTTTTTAGTTAAAAATTTGAATGCTAACATTTGTCCATATGAATTTCTGCAAAATGTTAAAATACCAGTAGGCAAAGAGCTATAGATCTGGCAACCTCTCAAGATATGCGTTACACATTGCTGAACCCAACCACAGTTAGCCTCAGTAAGTTCATTATTGAAACATGTGGAAGTATTATATCAAGCAACTGTACCCATCTTCTCTATATGTGATTTAACTTCCATATTTTCTTGTGTGCAGTAAATCATGCATTCCCAAATCAACATAAATGTACGGCTTTAGTGTTGACAGATGAAGACACCACTACCACTACCGAAAGGTAATCACTGATATGCATCAAAGTTGCTTGTTATGTCAAAGAATAGAGAAAATGTTCTGTCTTATATGCTTGTGTGTCAGCAGGCATTTACTCATGCATGTTTATATCTTTGGACCCTATATCTTTACTCTGATCATAGTTCTCAATTTTCTACTTCCTGTGAATGCTAGAAATGTTAACTCGAGCGCCAAGGCAGACGTTTGTAAGTACTTTGACTCTCATCGAGGATGCGTCAGAGGAGCTAAGTGCTTTTATGCACATTGTGAGGAGTCTCGGAAAGTGAAAGAGGGAGTAGACCAGAGTTATTCTTTTGCCACTAAACTGCTTGAACACAAAGTGTTTGTTGGAGGACTTCCTCCTTCAGTGGACTCTGGTAATGCACCTATGAACTTCTATCAAAATAATATTAGTTGTATTAACTATGATTGTCTAGCATGATCAATTATCTAATAACAGACGTACAAGTTTTTTCTCTGACTAACATAATTCCAATTTACTTTGTGAGGCAGATGATTTAAGAAAGTTCTGTGAAGAAGAGTTTGGATCAGTAGAAGATGCTATAGTCATTGTAACTCAGATAGAAAACAAGATACAGTCTAGAGGCTTTGGCTTTGTCACATTTAGACAGGAGAAATCTGCTTCAAAAGCTATGCGAGCACACTACATCACCATGAGAGGGAAGACAGTTGAAATAAAAAGTTTGATTCCAAAATTGGTTTTAGGAGCTGAGTTTGAGAAAATGTCACCTCAACGAGAACAAGAGAAGAATTTTCCACTTCTACAACAGAGGTCGAATGAGAATATTATGGAAGGTGATAACCCTGAACAAGGTTCTTGGGCTGACAGATTAGTCCATGGACAACCAACAGTGTCTTCCACTGAACCTCAAGTTACCAAGAGTTCTGAGGACCCAACCACTCCTACATGGCTAAAGGTTTTCAAGAAGTGGTTTCCTGTGTTCTTAAAAGGTCTGTCAAATCATCCAAACTATGCCCTCTCTTCTCTAAAAGCTGATTTTCGGGCAAAATTTGCATTAGAATTGGATCATTCATCTGTGGGCTACTCTAAGCTCAGTGACTTCCTGAAATGTTTCTCCAATTTATGCACTGTTGAGATGCTCCCCATAAGCAAACGTCGAACTCCCACTCACATGATCCTCCGACCAAAATTATCAAGGCCCAAACGCAGACTCCTTCCTACGATGGGAACACCTCACAATCTGTCTTTGTCTGCATTGATTGTGAATGGTGGTGATTCAAAGTGTCTTTCAGACCTCTCAACTTCTGATGGTGGTGATTCAAAGTGTCTTCAGAACTTTTCAATTGACAATTGTGGTGATTCGAAGTGTGTTCAGAACCTTACAATTGACACTTGTAGTGATACAAAGTGTCTCCAAGACCTAACAGCTGACAACACTGTTGATTCAAAGTGCCTTGAGGACCTTTCACTTGACTTTGGTGGTGATTCGAAGTGTATTGAGGACCTTTCCATTTGCAGTGCTGGTGAAAAGTTTGGCTCAAGTATCACTAGCCATGGGGAAGAGAACCCCTCCCCTGGGTATCCTGAAATCAACTGTGCAGAGGATGAAGCACACTGGGTGCACCCAAGGTTCCTCCAATTCTTGAAGCCAGATCCTCTGCTGTATTGGCAGAAAGAAACTGATGTGCTTTCCGGAGGGACTGACAGTGGAAAAGGACAGTGCAGTTCAGGGGATAAAGGAAGTATTAATGTTAGGCATCCAAGACGGCATCTGGTTTTGGAGTCCCTCTCCAAGAAATGGAGCAAGTCCTACTTCCTACGCGAATTTGATTTCTACAAGGTGAGCAACATGCCGGCAAACTAGTTATATTTTGTTTTTCTTACTATTACAGTGTGTGTTATGTGAATCATCTGCATATTATCTATATCTAACTCTATGGTATAATCATTCAGAACTACAAGGAAAGATTATCGGCGAGAAGGTGTTTTGCATGCAAGCAGCAGCAAATGCTATGGGCCAATTTCCCTTGCAAACACTTGCTATGGTGTAATGACTGCAAGTTGCGGGCAATAGGGGCTTCGGGTCTTTTCCCTCACAAATGCGTGCTGTGTGACACAGAAGTACAGAAAATGGATTTAGTACTTCCATTAACTAGTAACTGAGGAATCCAATTGCAATCTGTGCTTTCCATGCATAGGAGAACTGCAGGTGAACCATATGTCTATATAGATATGTCGTATGTTAGATAGGATACATAGTATGTGGGTGTGGATGAACTATACGTAGAACACCCAGAAAACCAGAAAAAGTAAAGAGGAACTGCGGGTTGGGTATGAGTCTCCCTCCCGGCCACACTAGACCACACTTTTGAACTGGCGGATTCCATCCGGCCTAGATTTTGTGCCGACTATCACAATAGTGTAAGTTGGTCCTCCTAGCTATAGTTTCTAGTACTATTCTACTGATATCATGTTTTGTCTCAGCTTTTGACAATGGAATATGATGAATATGGAATGAACAAAGCTGCTTTGTCCATCTATTAGCATTTTCTGAAACCCAAAAGATGGGTACATGTTTGCTTATTCTCTTTATCTAGTGCATCGTGTGAGTTTTCAAGTTCATGTCTATGCATTCTGCTGATTTAGGAATTAGGATTGCAGTACTTGTATAGTTGTATTGATCTGATATAATATAAATTTAATGAATCTAATATAAATTTTTCCTAGTTAAGCCAAAAGACCTTATCCTACAAGGAAACAGAAACGTACAATTAATGCATTATACACAAGACTGGTCTATATAAGGCATCAAATTCTCTTTATCTGTTTCATTGATCATATTGTCTAGTACTGGAAGAGTTATATTTATCAGATAACAGAAAGTGCTTACTTGTTGGTTCATACTCAATATGGATCCGAAGGTCCTTAGTTACAATGGTGTTGACCTGAGCATGAGCGACTTGGATCTTCTTAGAGGCCCTTGTTACTTAACCGATAGCATCATTCGATTCTATTTCACTTATCTTACTTCCCATTACGATGATGATATCCTTCTGGTTTCCCCTAATATCTCTGATCTTCTGGTAAATTCTCTGGATCCTGAGGATGAGCTTAGAGCCTTTGCGGAGTCTGACCAACTTGGTAAAAGGAAAGTTGTGATCTTCGCAGTGAATGATAACAAAGATCCGAGTCGAAGCGACGGCGGAAACCATTGGAGCTTGCTGGTGTATTTCAGAAAATCAAACGCATTCGTACACTACGACAGCTTGGGGGGTAACAATAGTTTGGATGCTAGGAAAATGTATTAAGTATACAGTATTCAAGAAACTTGTGGCAGCTCCAGCAACACAAGCACCAACTCCAGCTGGGACTAGTAGTTTGGTTACCAACAACAGTTCTACAATGAGACACGAGTGCTACTCTACGCGGTCGCGGCGATTTATAGACTATACCAAGACAATGCTTGGGGTTTGGGGTTTTGTTGTCAACTACATTTTGTCAAAGTACTTGCGTCTGTTTGGAAATTATCATTATCCTTCGAAAGTGTGTTATCCCATGCAAAAGATCACCAATAGTAGTAATCATGGAGATGATGAAGAGCGTAATGATGATGATGTTAATGAACCTTGGTATAGAGAAGAGACCCTTATGCCTCAGCAGACGAATTTTTACGACTGCGGTTTATATGTGATGGCAGTTGCTACAGTAGTCTGTGAATGGTACTACAATGAGAAGAGGGCGGAGCAGGAGCAGCATAAGGGCTTGTTTGGGGACGAGCGGTTCCCGAATATCACCAAGCATGTTGACAATTATTCATTAGAAAGAACAATGCGCTCTAAGCTTTTGCGGTTGATTCAACACCAGATCAAACTTGAGAAGTACCGCAGTAGACAAAAGCCGAATAAGGTGACATTAACAGGAACAAAAGCTTGTTCTCAAACAAAAAGAAAGAGAACGGGAATAGAAGCTTCTCAAAATAAGAAATTTAGATTGAGATTGTAAGGGTCTTTGATTATTACTCACAAATTTAAAGTGAGCTTGTAAGAAATTTAATTCAGTTACTTTGGTCTTTGTTTGGCTAGCCGTTCTTATAAGCCTAATTGTATTAGAACTTGGTGATCACCAAAACCGACTAGGATCGGAATTGCTTATGTTATTACTGTTTTGCTCTCTTTTTATGGTTCACCTTCCTCGTCTTCATCACCTTTTCTTGATTCATTGGCTTTGTTCCATCTCTTACTCATAGAAGTGTCTAATGGACAAGAATACAAAAACTGCAAGCAAAAGGCCTGAAGATGGTGAAAACCAGATTATTAGCACCTCCCTAGTTGTGAATAGATATCTATCAGAGTTACATGACATTGCTAAGGAGAAAGTCCTCTCTAAGACTCAGATGAAGTTTGTGAAGGTTGTATGAAGGTCGTGGACCACTGGTCATTTCAGTGTCCCTACTTGGACGAGATTCCAAACCCTGAGAACACAACGGTTGGCGAGGGCTATCAAATACGTTGCCGTCACTGCAATAAGTCGGATCATGGCCACCCCGATGGAATCTGGCCAGGATATGCATGGAAAAAGTTTGAACTTGATTTGAAGACAAGGCTGATGACCCCTGATGAGGAGGACGCAGATTCCGAATCAGATGAAGACGATCACTCAGATTCAGAATCAAATGTAGAGGCTCAACTTATCATTAAGAACCTCTAGAGGAAAAATTAGAGAGCAGGATTGAAGGAGCACAAAAGACAGCTAAAACCCTCAACCCCTAAATGAGAGGCAGAGTGAGACTCGAACGGCGCCGTTTCTTTTCTTACTGAAGGCGGGAAAGATGGATTGCTGATCCGGATTTCAAAACCTGGGCCAAATTGGGCTAGACCTCTTTATCATTCAAGCGGCCCAAATGCCTCTACAACCTTTCTCCAACATAATTTTTGTCCTTCCATTTTTTAGCAACTCATGCTTTCATGATCAAACTGCAGCTTATGTCTCTCATTTTTTTTCTTTATCCTTCCATTTTCCATAGTATCTGGTTCAGTAATGATTGATGTATAGGTCCATGTCATGAGCAATGCGTTTTTGTTAGAATGCAATGATATCTTCTGCAATATACTTGAAGCAAAATTCAAAACCTATGTTGTAATTCTAAGAAGTTTGAGTTCAGAGATATTGATATGGATCTTTTATTGTGTATAAAGATAATGCATTGAGTATACAGAAATGTCCCTTTTATATTACCATGGTTCTCCTTACAATAACCATATTTATGTTTATGTAGATAGTTATGTATCATCTTTGATTATTGCCTTATTTCTCTTAACTAAACCAATTGTTTATGTTTTGTAACTTTGCTGAACAGGACACCAATCTAATATATATATATTTTTTAATAAGAACTATAGTTTCTCTTTGAACTGATAGCTTTTTGTACACATGTGATTCAAAGCATCATTTCAAGCTTGGTGAGTAGCTTGGTGAGCAGCTTGTGTTTCTTAGACAATTGAATGGTAAACATTTTTTCATACAATTACAATTATTGGATGATACTCTAGCATTTGGCTGTGATCCTCAGTTTAGATCGTAACCTTTAATGAGCATTTGGCGCGCTGTGATCCTAGTAAGACTTGGACTTGGACTTAATGATCTTATAACTCTTTGTTATTGCCTGCATATATGCACTGTCTATATGTTATTATTTCATGAACTTGGTCTCATTCATTCTTTTTTTTTTTTGGCTCTTCAGGAGTTCTCAAAGCACCCCTAGTGTAGGAAGTAATTGCAAAAGATCTTCATGATAAGGAATGGAAATGCAGACATATTTTCAGGCAAGTATAGACTGTGACAGAGTTCAAACATCTGTTTTTGATCTCATGTTTCCACTTCTACTGTTTTTCTTTCTAATTTAGTTTGGGGGTTCAAATCAGCTACTCTAGCTTTAATGTTTAAGTAAGACCAACTAATGAACTACTCACGCTTGTTGACTCAAAATGTCAGAAGGTTAAGAGTTTATATGAATGTGTATTTACCATGAACTCGCATGCCTCTAATTACTACCCAGTCTATTATGATATGTCAAAGAATAAAGTACTCCCTATCGAATTTGAGAAACTCAAAAAATAAAGTACCCCACATAATGTTGATACCATCTGATCTGGCTGTTTTGCTTCTGTGTGTTTCTAGTTGACTTCTAAATGTAGTTTGAGCCTCTGACATTGTATCACTTATTTAAGTTTATTTTTATTGGCTTGTTTGTTTAGGTTCTCATTTTGACAAGGACAAATCAATGGAGCTCTTGCAGCTTGGTACATGTTCAAGGTTTATAGAACACAACAAATGAGAAAATTAGTATAGTTAATAGTTACAGTGCTTCTTTTTTTTTTTTTTCCTTTTTGTAGTTGATTCCCCTCAGTTCGGATCTTATGCATAGATCATTGCAGCTGCCTACCCGAGTACTCAAGGAACTCTTGGTGAGGTTGACCCAAATAACACAACAGTAAGTAATTTTTGTGAGTATTGTCGGTGATGAATGGCGAGCAGTGGGATCATGAGTGTGGTTATATGTACATTAGAATCAAAATGTATTGTTATTGTACACATGTATTTTTACACTTCAAATAATTTTGTAATTGAAGTGATTCTTAACATTAAATAAAGTGGTATTTTGTTCATTTTATTCTTAGTTTTTGTTACATATGAAGTTCAATTCACAATCACACAACATAAACAACAAGAATAGAAACAAGAATGTGAAGTCTAATAGACAATCAAACGACATAAGTCATCATACCCTACAAGATAAAAGTGAAGTGAAACGAACTATCAGACGACATAAGTGTCTCATCAAACGACATATATCTGTTGTTGGTTTTCCATTGAGACGACATAGAGTCTAATAATTTTCCAAACTTGCAACATCAGACGACATTATTTTGTCATTAGAAACCTCATCTAAGTCTAACCATAGCAGGTGAATATATTTGTCGTTGAAGATTTTGTGGCTCGACGATTATATGCAGTGTAAGGTCGTATCACACCACATGCATCTATTTTGACAAAACCTTAATTTTTCTTGTTTCAGTCGACATATATATGTTGTCGTCTTTAACTCAGACGATATAAGTTCGCAAACCTTCTAGACTTGTCAAATTTCAGATGACATACGACATATGATATGTCGTGATCAACACTCAGACGACGGTGGAGAACTGTCGTTTGATCATTAATCAGACGCCAGGGCCTCAGACAACATATGTTTTTTCGTCAGACGACAGTCCTCAACTGTCGTGTGATGATGTTTTTGGCATAGTGGCCATTGATTACGGTTCTGCATTCTAATATGTTAGCCACAGTTCCTAAGTATTTAGATATAGCTATATATAGTTTTGATGCTATTGTTTGGTTAAACAGTAGTTTCTTATTTCAGTAATTCTTAAGAGGTGTATATAATTTGTATATTGGTGCATATATTTTATAATTCTTTAGTAAACATGGGAAGAAAGAAAATTACTGGTGACAATTGCATTGAGATGATCAACCTTGAAAATGGGCGAAGTGGAACTAAATCAGCTACCTGGAATCCTCAAACGGTAGCTATATTTTGCGACTTATGTATCAAAGAAGTTGGGAAAGGACAAAGACCTGATACTCACTTTAATAAAGAAGGATGGGCTAGCTTGGTTGCAAACTTTCATGCAGAGACTGGAAATAACTATGACAAATCACAATTGAAGAACAAGTGGGATTTACTAAAAAAAATAGAAATTATGGAAAGATCTGATTGGGAAGGAAACTAGCCTTGGTTGGAATCCCACTAAAAATATTGTTGATGCATCATATGAATGGTGAAGGAATAAAATTCAGGTATGTAGCACAAAGTTATCTATGTTCTAATGTTATTTAGTTTGATATTGTAGTATTATGTCTGCATACTAACTGTTATCTTTATGATTTATAGATAAATCCACAATATGCGAAATTATGTGTTGAGGCATCAATCCTGATATGGAGGCGAAGTTGGATATGATGCTTAATGGCGTTGTAGCTACCGGTAAATATAATTGGGCTCCTTCTTCTGATCTACCACCGCCTCAAAATGGGAAAGCTCCAAAGGACAACATTATTTCGTTGGATGATAATCTTGATTATGAGGAGTTTGACCTCAATGAAAGTCCAGAGTCAGCTCAAGTTACCAAAGAGACAGGAAAGAAGTGAGCAAATGGTCAACTTGACACATAAGGGCTGAAAGAGAAAAAGGCTAAAATGGGAGGTGCCGCGAAATTGTCCCTACAAATTAATCGTCTTGTTGAGGTAGTTGAGGCTAGGAGTACCACAACGTCTGCATTGATAAAAGGTTCACAATCTACTAGTGTTTCCGAAGTAATGAAGGTAGTTGAAAGTTTGTCAGAGATAGAGATTGGTAGCCAACTGTGGTGGTTTGCAACTGAGTTATTTTGCTCCCAAGAGAAGAGGAAAATGTTTTCTGTGATGAAAGATTCGGAGATGAAGCTTCAATTTATCCTGTGTAATCAAGAGAGGGAAAATAATATGTAGTTAGGAAGGAAGAAAATTACTAGTGACATTTTACAAGATGTTTTCTTGAATTGCATCTTATTTCTGTTTCCCTAGCATTATTCTGATCTTGACATTTTTTTTACTATATTTTCAATAAGCATTCACATATTTGAGTGTTATTATTATTAGCTTTTTTCTTGTCTTGAATATATATTTAGCACGTACTACTACATGATAGCTTGATGGATATTTGTATAATTTGCAGGTTATGGATATGGACATTTTGGAGGAGGAAGAGGAGATTAGTAGAATTGTCTGCAGTTGTGCTTCTATGATAGAAATGTATCATGAAAAGTATATTCATAAGGTCCCTTGTATGAATTCTTTATACACTAGTAGCATTTGGGTGATGGAATTACAATCAGGGAATGACACTCGTTGTCATAACATGTTCCGGATGAACAAAGATGTATTCTTTAAACTGTGTGATGATTTGAAGAATACTTATAAGGTGAAAGCTTCCCGGAGAATAAGTGTGGCTGAGAAGGTGACAATGTTTTTGTACACTTTAGGAGGAGGTGAAGCAAACATAAGTGTACAAGAGCGATTTCAACACTCTGGCGAGACAGTTAGTAGATACTTCAATAAAATGCTCAATGTGATATGTGATGTCATGGCAAAAGATTTCATCAAGCCATCAGATCCCGAGTTCAAAAGCACTCCACCTGAACTACTTGGTGATTCTAGATATATGCCTCACTTTAAGGTAAGTTATTTTACATCTTGTAGTCATTTTTATTTTTAACAAACAACGTGGTATAAAATATCATAGTTTGTGCAGGATTATATTGGAGCTATAGATGGCGTGCATGTTCATGCAACTATATCACCATCAGATCAAGTACCATACATTGGCAGAAAAGGAATACCGACTCAGAATGTAATGGCATTATGCAACTTTGACATGCAATTTACATTTGCATGTGCAGGTTGGGAAGACACTGCCCACGATGCAAGAATATTCCAATCAGAAATTCACAATCTAGCTTTGAACTTTCCTAAACATCCAAGTGGTAATTATATTTATATAAAAAAAATATGAATTTGTTCAACATTAAAGCATTTCTTACACTTGAAATTATGATCGACTTTTTTTTTTTCTTCAGGAAAATACTATTTGGTGGATGCAGGATACCCACAAATGAAAGGGTATTTGGGACCATACAAGTGTCAAAGGTATCATCTTCCTGAATTTTGCAAAGGTGCTCAACCAACAGGTTATCAAGACGTATTTAATCATGCACACTCTTCCCTCAGGGGCGTTATTGAACGCATTTTTGGTGTGTGAAAAAAGATGGAATATTTTACGGGACATGCCAAGTTACTCATTTGATAAGCAAGTTAAAATTGATATAGCAACAATGACACTTCACAACTATATAAGAAGGTATGCCGTACGTGATTTAGTTTTTGACGAAAGTGAAACCTTTGATGACATTGAAGAGGATGGGAGAGAGGATGATGAACGTGGTCACGGTCATGTTTCTAGAGAGATGGAGGCAAGACTTTAGTTAAAATTCAACTATATGAGAAATAGGATTGCTTCAAGTTTGATGGGTTTAGAGACAAGACTTTAGATTTCTTTTCTTGCAATAAGGTTGTGGATTTATATTTAACTAGTAATTTTTTTTTAATAAATACTTTTTTTATTATATATATGAAGTTTTGTTATGAATTAAGGTTTAAATATATGTACAGAGGCTCTTGAGAGGCTCTTCACAAGTTCACATGTATTTTTGTTTGATTATATAATGATAGGAGAGCTTCTAACGAGGACCTTATTATGAGGACTAAGTGAAGACTTTCAAATGAACGGTTGGATGAATGTTTTAACTTTTAATTGATATTTTCAAATTCTCATATGCATGTAATCTAACTGTTCATTTGAAAGTCATCACTTGGTCCTCATTAGAAGCTCTTCCGTATAATGATTATATAAGGTTCTGGTATAAGCAAAAAGAGGAATGACGTAATGGGTTATAGGCCAAAAAGTGAAAGAGAAAGTTGTTATCGACAAAAAAAAGAGCTAAAGAGTTTATTCTAGTGTTTTATCTATTTTGGTCATTACATAAAAATACTGCAGTTTTATAATGAGGTTACCAAACATCTTACCTTACTTATTTTTATTGCAGCAATTAAAAAATGATAACTAACCAAACGCTTAACAGATTTATTTGACCGAGGATTATTCTCAAAACAGTGATTTTTTAAAACTGAGTTTTCAAACTGCAATACCAAATTGGGCCACTCAGTGTACATATGACTTCAATGTCCCTTGAGACCTTCGGCAAATAGAGAAGCGAAAGCATCCATGCAATGTTTCTTCAACACCAACACAACATCAACGCCTCCACCACCAATTTTGGCATCTGAAATATATACGGCCCCTGTTCTATCAATGGAAACAAGATCAACGTTGTTTGGTCTTCCGAATCCAAAATCAGTTTCATACACACCAAACCGAGGTGAGCCAGCCATGGCAAGCACTCTACCACTACGCCCCCTACTCATTCCTGAAACCCAATTCTCTGCTCCATTCAGAGCCCCTTTTCCCAAACGGTTAATAGCTTCAGTAATTGCAGTTAATGCCACAACCACCCCTTCTCCTCCCAACATCCCTTTTCTTTCTGCAACTGCCAAACACGGCGTGACGCAGTTCCCAAAATAATTTGCAGGTATAGGAGGGTCTAGCCGAGATCTACAATCCGCAACCAAAATGAGTTGTGTTTCACCTTCGTTTGTTTCCTCAGCCTTGACTAAACAAACCCATATGTAGGCACAAGCTAAAGAAAACGTTGTCAAATGGAGATTTGCATCGGAACTTACAGTACTTAGTGCATGCCCTCTAAGTTTCTGTATGGATGCACGAGTGAGTTCGAAGGTGCCTCGAATCTCTAGTGGAGCGTGAAGCTCCCACAACTTTAGGCTTCTGTTGTTGGGACCGTCAATGTCTTGGAATTGGTTCGAAAAGAGTGTTCCAAGCCCTGCCTGGTCTTGAACCACCGTTCTGTCGTAGAAGGGTTTGAGGTGATCTGGTAATGAAGATGAATTTAGCCCTTGATGTTTGCATAGGTGCGCCCATGATTTGAAAAACGAAATTGAAGTTAAGCCATCAAGAACTGCGTGGTGTATTGCTGCTCCAATGGAAAAGCCTCGGTTTGGGAAGAGAGTGATCTGCAGTGCCATCACTGCGGCTCGTTCATGAGAAGTCTCCAGTTGTGGGACAAGAGGATGGTATTCTTGGGGTACAAGCAAGTCGTAATTGCTTGAAAGGCGATCAAAATCAGCATTGGACTCGGCTATTGTAAGCGAAAGGGTGTCGCCTTGGACGTAAGTGAGAATGGGTTTGATGGAGTCTTGAGGCCAAGTGAGGTTTCCTGCGAGAGGTAGGAAATGTTGGAGGGTAAGAGAGAGTGAGGTTTTGAGCTTTTCAAGTATGGAATCAAATGAGAAGGTCGAAACGTTGGAGGAAGAAGATGATATCTCATAGAAGTAAAGGGGCTGCACTGGTGCATGCCTCAACCAGCATATGTCGAAGAAGGTCAAGGGAAGGGAGAGATCTGGTGAGGGTGAGTCCGATGAGGCTGCAGGAAGTGACGGAGCCACCCTGCAAACTTGAACTACTCTTGCAGATGAGTTTGGAGATGCCATTGGAGATGATGCTGAATTGATTGAAACTTTAGCAATTATATATACAGAATGAAGCTTCTCGCCCTGCCTAGCTAGTTGACTTGTTGGTAATACATATCAGACTATCAGTATCACCTAAACTTTTCATGATTCACGTTGTTTCATTGATTCATGGTTCACAAACAAAATGGAACGAGGTTCACAAATCATAAAATGAATAATTGAATCTCCAGCTCATCATTTATGGACGTGCAGATGTTTTCGCAATTTATTAGAATGATAAATACAGATTACATTCCTTAAATAACACAAGAAAACAACTCCCTAGTCCAGCAGAAACAGCTCCTGATCCTACTAAAATATATGCATTTGCCAAGGTTCATACACTAAACTTTATCTGCAGTCTGCACGTACACCTATGTATCGCTCAAGTTCCCCTTTCTGTTTCGTTCGTGACAGTTGCAAGTGAACGAACCCCCTGCAAGTGAACGAACCCCCTGCTAGTGAACGAACCCCTGCTCTCCCTGAAAGTGATTAGTCCAAACCTATTCAGTCATTTGGTTTGGATTTGAATTTGATTCCAGGGAAAGAAGTGACTAATCAAATGAGAAACGTTACCCAAACCTATTGAAGTGAGGATGTATATTTACTGTTGCTGAAGAGAATTTGATAATACATATGTTTAATTTGATATCTGGCTTGGACTGCATAATTACAAAACCCATTGTACATTTGATTGATGCCTCCCTATATAAATTCATCTGTTTGTAGTTTTGAACATCTTTATTCTTCAATAAGCTAATTTGTTAGTTCCATGAGAGAAGAAAAGAGAAGAAACTAATTTTAAAGGCAAGAGAAAGACAGGAAAAGAAAGCAGACGTTTCGGAAAGGAAGAGGCAAGAAGAGGTAAAGAGCTGGTGTAGGTTGAGAACGCGACTTAACGTCTCCTTCAGTTCTTCTAAACGACGTTTGCAATTAAATGGCTCATTTAATAAGTTTTAGTGGGTTTGTGCTGATGTGTCAAGTTTATGACCTTCAGATATTGAATGAATGGACACGATTCAAAGTTAAGGATAAACAAGGATGGCAGGCAGCCAAGGAGAGAATCCTTATCAGTGGAAATTTGGTTTGAAACAAGAATACTTTTCTTAACAAACAAACATACATCTCATGTAAACAGACTAGTAGCAAATAACTGTACAACTCCAAGCCTACATTCATATCTGGAAGAAAGTACCTCTCAGCTGCTGCAACTCATTGCTGAATTATGGGTCCAAAAGCATTATCTCTGCATTCTTTGAAGCACGCTTAAACATAAGTAATTCTTTTACTAGCTTTGAAAAACCGTTGGCGCGCAGGGTGTTTGGCAGTTGCAGAAACAAAAGGGTTGTTGGGTGGAGATGGGTTGGTTGTGGCTTTAACTGCAATTACTGAAGCTATGAAGCGTTTGGAAAAAGATGTTTTGAATGGAGCAGAGAATTGGGTTTCAAGATTGAGCAGTGTGCGTAGTGGTAGACTGGTAGGTATTGCTGGCTCACATCGGTTTGGTGTGTATGAGACTGATTCTGGATTCGGAAGACCAAACAAAGTCGAGCTTGTTTCCATTGATAGAACAGGAGCCATATATATTTCAGATACCAAAAATGGTGGTGGAGGCCTTGACGTTGGGTTGGTGTTGAAGAAACATTACATGGATGCTTTTGCTTCTTTATTTGCCAAAGGTCTCAAGGGACATTAAAAACCAAATTACATGCACATATAAACATGGTTCTTTTGGCTTAATTATGATACCGTTCCTAGATTATAATTTGCTTGTGTGTCTTTCCTTTTGGTTGTTAATAACTGGGAATCCAAACATGAGAGTTGGATGATTTGGTGTTCATTGTTATTTCGAAAAAATGGAATCCATTATTTGTGATAGCTAGTTGGGCATTGTTGACAAAACCCAAGCAAACCTACATCTCCAGAAAACTCGATGATAATCCTCTATTGTCATTCCACAAATTATTTTGCTCACCCCTTGAACTAGTTTATATTTTTAATTATAAGTTTGAGGAGGAAGGGATGAGCAAAATAGTTTGTAGAGTGACAATAGACGCACTATTTGTTTCCAATTAATTTCAGTTTCTGAACATTTTGAACAAATCCTGACCCATTAGCTGCTTAGTCTTTCTCTTTGTACGCCAAACCTCTGTTTAGTTCAGCCATGCACTATTTGGTTTAGCATGCATGCAATCATTTTATTTTATTTATTTATTTATTTTTATTTTTTTGAGAATGGGTGAGAAATAAGGATTGATTTTCGTCGTTTGTGTTTGCAGGGGTTCGTTCACTTGCAACTGTCACGAACGAAACAGAAAGGGGAACTTGAGCAATACAAAGGTGTACGTGTAGACTGCAGATAAAGTTTAGTGTATGAACCTTGGTAAATGCATATATTTTAGTAGGATCAGGAGCTGTTTCTGCTGGACTAGGGAGCTGTTTTCTTGTGTTATTTAAGGAATGTAATCTGTATTTATCTTTTCAAAAATCATCGTAACTATGTTTACAATTCTAAAAATTTCAATGTTCATATATATGCGACCAATGCAAATAGATTTTCTATCAAATCAGCATATATCATCATCATCACAAGTAGTATAGTCCAAAAGTGGCATGAGTAGAAAGAACTGAGCGGCAACATAGATGAATGACAGTGGATGTACACCAAATGCGCCACAGCAGGTGTCAAAACAAATTACACTATAACATAAACATGAACACGCTAAATCACAACAGGTTAGATAAACCCAGGTGTTCGATAAAATACCAGGACAAGCAATAAATCAATAGATATCAATAATCATAGAAAGAACTCGATCAGGACGATAGCCAGATTTGAACATACTGTAAATCCCAAAGCTAAGCGAATATGAGGCTTTGCTGAGAGATTGTATTATTGAAGCCGTGACCTCAGGCACGGAACCTGTGACCTCAGGCCTGTGGTTTGCTGCAGCCCATCTCATTTTTTTGGGAAGAAAAATTTCAATACATGTTAGCACACCATCGCTCAAAATACAAAATTGCTCTAGCCTGTACTCTGCCTCTCATCTTTTGTTTCTCTCTAATCTTCATATGCTTTGCAAATCTTCTTCTTTCTGGGAACTTCCATTGATTATGAATTAGGTAGGCTGTACTCCCAGTGAGAAGTGTCCAAGCCTTAATCCATTGATTAAACAATGCCAGGTATTGTTTTTATTTCTGAGCCAATAAAAAATTTGTTGACGAATTGGGATTATGAATTAGGTTATGTTATTTGGGGCTTTCTTGACGAATTGAGATTATGAATTGAGTTATATTTCTCTTTAATATATAATACTTCAAAATTAACAATTCAAGTGTTGGCTGTGGAAATTTAGAATGTAGGGGAATTACCAGTGTGCTTTCATATGATGTTTTGAGTTTGTGGTCTCGTTACTACTGTTTTTCAATAGGATGTATTATGTATGGCAATATGGTTTTATCTATGAAGAAATATATTTGCAGTTTCATCAAACAAAAAGATTCAAGTGTTGGCTTAGAATTTTCACTGCTGCAGGAAATAGCTCTAAAATGCTTGTTTTTTTGCATGGAATCTATATTTTGTTCTGCTGTTATGCTTTAAGAAAAATACTGATATAGAATAATAGAAACAGATTGGGCATCAGGGATTCAGGACATGGTTTGACAAAGCTAAATTGAAATTGGGCAGGAATTTTGTTCTACATAAGGCAAATGTAGCCCACCCCGGTTGTCATTCCTAGTTCCATCCCTGCCATGACCTGCAAATCGAAGCCAAGAAGCTCAGTCGAACAAATTAGGGCACAAACCGCACCGTGCTAATGGAGAACCCAAAGAGCATGCTTGAATCATCGCGTCTGCCAGATAGAAGGACCCAAATGACCAATTCCCACTTTCAATCAATTCTACTTGAGAAAAATGAAGATGAAAGTGGATCAGATTGAGAGAGAAACAAAAACGTCAAAATCTGACCTGTGGTGTTGGACATGGTTGATCGATCGTCATTCTCCAGATTTTTTTGTTGGGTTACGAACGTTTCCATAGTATCTGGTTCAGTGGTACCATATGTTCGTCGTCTCCATAGTATCTGGAAACATATTAATACATTTGCAATAGTGAGAGACCGCTTATTTGAGCTCAAGACCTTATATTTGTGGGAACATATTAATACTTTAAAATCTTTTGTTAGTTCACCATAAATTTGTGTTGGTTGTTGCTAGTTAGTAGTTTAAAGTAGAACTCAACAACCCCAAGAAACACTATAGTGCCTAAAATGGTATGACTGGAATTTAGGGAACTGTACAATGACTAGTAGCTAAATAACAAACATTACATGGTAGTTTAATACTCTAATTGCTAGAGCTAGAAGAATTGATTCCTTGTCCTGTAAACTATCAATTCTATCAAGTATAGCATTTGTTTGTAGAATAGCTAGCAGACATGTCACTAGGATCATCTGAGCCCAAACTAAAAGGAAACCCGATTGATCTGATAGTCCCCCAGTGACTATTAGTATTGTTAGCCAGGCTTGTGATGGTGTTTTCTTGATTCTGATCTTGAGCCAAACTGGTTGAGAAGCCACTAAACTGTTGTTGTTGTGAGCCATCAAAGTCTATGCTCCCTGAGGTGTTGTTGTTACTCAAGTCACCAACAAAGGCATGGTTGAAATTGGGTGGTGATGACATATCAATCGGAGTGAACATGAAGCCATTGGGAATGTTTTCTCCAACTAATGCAGGATTGAAGTTGGGTTTATTAGAGAGAGCGTCGAAAGCTGAGTAAGTTGAAGCTTGTTGATGTTGTAAGTCATTGTTGTTGCTCCAAAATTGTATGGCTGATCCTAAGTCAGTGGTGCAGGATATGTTGTTTTCGGAACTGAACTGAGGGCATTGAGTTAGAAAACCGGATGATGTAGGTTCAGGCAAGGGAGACAGCCAAGATTGAGAAAGAGCCCTCTGTGCCATTGAGTTTGTTTTCTTGAAAATCCTGCAAATGGCCCATGCATCCTGTACAACATGACATATCAAATTAGAGACCAAACATTCAACTGAAAACAACAAATAGGAATCGAAAACATGAGAAACAGAACCAACTAGTACTAGCTACTTACATTTGGAGGGAGGCTTTTATCTAAGAGTTTCTTGGGTGGTGATGAGTCTGCGATAGAAGGGAGGCGAAACTCGTGCATCATCCAATCTGTTTTGATTCCTTTAGCAGCTCTGCCTCTGTAGAACACAAGGGACTTCTTAAGGCCTATGCACTTGGACCCTTCAGATGAATAAATAGGCCTGTCTGTTCCTGTTGCTTTCCAAAACCCGGCTCCTGTGACTCGGTTAGGCCTAGCACTGTTGCGGTATTTTCGATCCCTTGGGCAGTAAAAGTACCACTCTTTCTCCCCAGTACTAGCCAGTTCTGCATCAAGATAGAAGATATAACTTTATTCACAATTGCTAAGCTCACTTAAAACATGTTCTTTCAAACCAAACATGAAAAAGGGACGTATGTATGAAAACTGGTTAAGAAACACAAGAACTAGAATCGTTTCTTACTTGGAAGATCCCAGGGATCATATTTATAAATGTCGACTTGCTTAATCAGTTCAATGGGGAGAAGCCTTTGCTGAATCTTTCTCTTGAGGTAAAACCCAACAAGCTCCTCATCAGTTGGATGGAAGCGAAAACCCGGCAACATCACATCATCAACTTTATCCATCTGATCATTCTTCTCTCCCATACTTCTCTACTTGAAGTTTATAAAAACTCCAAAAGTTGAAAGATAAGAATTCAAAAGTTCAAACCGGACCCTTGAGAAAAGTCTAAGAAATACCACTAGGCAGCTTAGAAGGAGTACTTCTGGTTCTTTAACATATGCTTAAAAGAGAACCAAGCTGCAGTTCTAGTGAGTCTCACAAATAAGAGTTTGCTTCATCCAAAGCTATCATGTGCCACCTAAAAAGGGGTCTGGCTCCGAAGCTTCGGCCGCCCTTTCAGGATTGAGTAATGAAGAGTACGATTTGCACGAAAATCACGATGACTTGGTAAAGAAGAAGCTTAGACTCTCACCCTTCTTAAGAACAGCTACCAAGGAACACAAGTCAAGTGAATTGGATTATTGAATTGAGAGGCTTTTTAAGTTGGTGGTTCTTGAAGTACTGCATAAGGGTCTTATTTAAACCCAGATTAAGGATCTCAAAGAGTCTAAAAATTCAGCAAACATTGGAATTTTTTAATTACCAAGTTGCTTTCACAGTTGCTCATTTTCAGTTTTCTGAGAAACCACCCTCATTTATCTTCAAAGAAACAAATACAATATGACAAATACAGGTTCCTTGTCAAGCTATTATAATCCAACCGTTTAATAAACTATTTTTCATCATGTATAAGGGACTAACTTCCAAAGCTAAAAAGATTAAGATTACAGTCAAACTCAGAGATATGTGCAAACATTGGAAATTCCCTGAGACCCCTTTTCAGTTTTTAGTCTAAGGAAATAATGAAATAATAACATTTGAATCCCTGGATCCAAAAATGCCATTTCTGTTCTAAATATTCTGAGAGCTTCTATAATTCCTTCATCTGCCACGTATGAATAACTGACATGTCAGTGGATATTTTAAAATTTAAGAATTAAGATATGGCCAAACTAGTGATTAAGTATTAGTATAAGCATCTCTTCTATGGGTCAACCAGAAGAAAAATCCATCATACAAAATAAAACAGGGGACTAATTGATCTTTAAGAATTTTCTGGTTTACATACGTGCACTTTCTTTAAAATTTTGGTCTACAAGTCAAAATTAGTAAAAGTTAATATCTTTTACCATATACCCAGAAATGAAATATATACCAACTGCACTGCTGCAGTGAGGACAAGGTTAGGCAAACAGTACTAATGTGAACTATAATTAGCATGGGAGTACAGTATTTAAGGTAAATCTAGTTCACCAAACTGTAACATACATGCAAAGGGGAGTTCAACTACTAACTAGCTAGAAACTATGTCATCTGACATCAGGAGCAATCGTCTCACACCTGTATGTTCAAAGTTGATCTTTAAAAGCAGAAACTTAATCATATATATTCTCGCCTTTTTAAGGAATCATTAAGCTCATTTCATCTATTTATAAAAGTTTGGCTTTGAACCCTTTTCAGTTTGGTTTGATATAAATCATATTGAAACAAGGAAAGGATCCACCTAAATTTTCTCAAGACCTGCCATTATAGCAGAGGCATAGGTCAATCCCCTTGATTTCAAGAACATTGGAATCCGAAATCCCTAATTTCCAAATTTTTTGGTATTTCCAGACACTAATTTTGAGCTGCTGCGTTTCTTCAATTCCAATGAGTAGAGACTAGGGCTTCTTCTATTCATTTTATTCTTGATCTATGGGGTTCATATATTAGAGCATTCTAGTTTCGAAATTTAAGGGTCACCACTTTGAGCTGAATACAATGTATCGTGTTTTAACAAGCAATTAAGCTAAACTAAAATAGGGTGAGGATATGCTACTGTGTTTGATGTAAGTTAATGGTCGGTTGCTCAAGTTTTGCTAATCATGTCTGGTACATAACTAGTTAAACATGATGAAGCATTAGTTATTTAATGGATTATGGCCGGGGTCATGAAGCTCATTAGGCCAAATGGGGACTCAAATTTACTGAAGTTCCCCAGATATAGACCGCCCTCGTTTGCAACCCTGTTTGTCTGTTTTCTTCTAGGGTTTTGATACCCATGCGTGCAACTTAAGTTTTAAAATTGGATCAAAACTCTTCCAGCAAACACAAACTTTCTGACCTCTTTCTCAGCAAAGATCATATGATATTTATATACTGTTTGGCTTTGTATATAGCTTATGGGATTGTTAGCTGAAGTCCAGCACTGATTTTTATTTTTCTGTAATTTAAGAGTATATTTGTGTTTGGGAAGCTGAAAAATGTGATGCTTGTACTCCATATATAGTAAATAATTTGAGTGAGCAAGTTATATATACTGCCTGGTTGCATGCTTTCATCTGCTTGTTCTTATCATTAACTAGATCTAAAACCAATTAATATCCCGAGTTCCATGTTTATTTACTGATGCGAGGAAAAATGAAGGTTCATGTTTTCTAAGATAGGAGTCAATAATAGCAACTTCAATTCATACTAATAAACGGAGTCGCAATAACAACTTGCAATAATTAAGCCAAGTAAAACTATAATTAAAGGGATCGAAAATTTCCTTTACAGGTTTATATATGCATCGTTGTCAATGTTCTCAATCACATATGTAAGAAAGAGGTCAAAAAATTTGTGTTTGGAAGTAAGAAAGATCTCATTGAAAGCAACATTCTTCAATATCATATATGTATAATTTAGATAATCCAACCTTTTCTGTCTCGTTGCTTACTTCCTAAGTTACTATTCAAAACTTATCATGAATTTGATCGAGAGCCTTAACCATAATAGACAAAACATAGCTCCATTGAGTCACCTTCATCAAAATAATACGACTTTAACTATAGTTTTACAAGTCACAGTTAGAAGTTATTATGCTTACTTATATCTCCGTCTATAATTTGTTCATGCACCTTGCATGATATATATGCTTCAAATGGAAGTAAGAAAGGATCATATCTCCATCCTTCTATGTATAATTTTCATCCCAAAAAGATACTCGATCATCTCAACCTTGATTTCATGATGGAAAGTTCAGGAAACAGATCGAGAAGAACTTGTATCAAACTCCCAGATTACTGGAAACTAATTGGTGATGTCAATTTGATTCGGAGGGTGTTAGAAGCCTTTGAAGCAAAATGGACAAAGACAACACAAAGACAAAGTCTTAAACTCTTATATAATACTAAATCTGATGTATATATCTCATAATAATGTATTTCACATCAGTCACATTAATTAAATTTTCACGATAATACACAAGCTGGTGGTGACTTGTACAACTAATCAACAAAAGCCAATATATAGTATGGATGGGAATTTGGAGACATGTGACATGATCTACATCAACATATTAAATTTCCGTTTGCTGAAAATTCTTTTCACACGTATTCATACGCTTATGTTAATACTAGCTAGCTATGCGGCCGGGTTGGGATTTTTGGGTTTCTACCTTCTCATTTTATCAAACCAAAATAAGAATGGGTTTTGGTACTGTTTTTAAAAATATCCTTAAAGAAATGATTTGTAAGAAGATAACATGCATTTTAATCCAAGGATGATAATATTGTAAAGTGATAGGTAAACAATGTGCACACTCACTTTTAGATTTTAAAGTTTTCTTCTACCATTTTCTATGTCAAATTCATTAACCCATATCTTTTTATATATATACAGTCTTTCTCAGGTAAGATGTCCTTATTTATTCTTACGGTGCAAATTTCCATTTTAGACTCACTTTTCAATCAAATTTTCACATCTCCACTGTCTAGTCTTTAGATACTAATGTATAGATCATCTATGCAAAATTTCAGCCAATTTGGTTATCATTAAAGCACTCAAAACTACGTTTTTCTGTTATATATAAACATGAACGGTTCAAGTTTGACAGAATTATGTTCATCTATTGGTTTAACCGAATTTGAGTACCTTAATGATAACTAAATTGGCTGAAATTTTGCAGAGATGATCTATACATTAGTATCTAAAGACTAGATGGTGGAGATGTGAAAATTCGATTGAAAAGTAAGTCTAAAATGAAAATCAGCACCGTAAGAATAAATAAAGAACTCATTTCAGTAGCAGTAGGAAACCTATATTGAGTAGGGAAAGGAAAACATTTCCAAGTGGAGCTGGTCATGCCACCGCCTTATACGGAAAGCGGGAAGGACATGCCCACCGCCTTATTTGCTTTTCCCATTCCTAAGCGGAGCTGGTCTCCACCTCACTCAACTACTCAGATTGGATTTGGGAAACCCACTATATATATCTTTCCCTAACAGACCACCCTCCATCATTTTTCCTCTTATCATTCTCTCGTTCACTAGACCTTGCTGCTCTCTCCTACCCTACCCTTCTGTCATGGATGACTACATCGTTTCCGGGAGAAACTTGTTCGATTTCGATCTGCAACCCGTTCCCCTACGTAGAAATACTTTTGTCCCCCCACGATTAGTCGACCCCGACTATACATTACCAGTTGTGTTCCAGTTCTACCCCAAAGTCCATCGTTACATCTTCGATAATCATGATCATTCTTCAGTTACTGTTGCTTCCCTTACCGACCTCGATCGATATCCTGTTCGTACGGAAATCATGAAACCAACAGAATATTGCGGATGTTATGATTTGCGCGAGTTGTCTTCGTCCACGGAGATTCTTTCTAAGTCGATGGCTGTAGCAAACCCTAACATCACACCGGGAACTGTTGTGCACGATGAGATTGTGAATGCAATTGTCAGCCTTGTGAACAAATACTCTAACCCCGATTCCATTAAACGGTACTCGTTTTTGACCGTGGAGATATACATAGATGAACACGTATTGGATCGCTGCGAGTGCGAGGAGTGTAGAGCTATAAGGGAATCGGCTTTGATGGCAGCAGAAAAGTTAATAGTACCAGCGAGTGAATCATCAATCAAGAAGCTACTGAAGAGGGTTAGAGTAGCGGCCGCAGCCATGGAGGAGGATCGTCAAAGAAAGAGAAGAAGGAGAAGTAAGAGTGGTAACAAAGCAAGCAGGCCAAGTGATAGCGATGACTGTATTATCTGTTGTGATGAGTTTACTGCCGGAAAGTATGCTTCTCAAATGCCAGGTTTGCATTCGTTTCATAATCAGTGCATTCAGAGATGGCTGAGACGGAGTCACTACTGCCCTGTTTGCCGATATGAGATGCCGGTTGCTGATGATGATCGAGAAGATGGATAAACATTGTTTAGCATTTACTTATAGCTGCTGCTGCTCCAATTCCCTTGTTCAAAAAGGTTTCTTTCTTTCATTAGTTTAGAGTATCGATGTAGCATGCATGTTAATGTACTCAATATTTGTTATTGTTTATCTTCCAAATCGTTTTCTCTGAGTTGTATCAGTGATTTTGTGGTTCATAGAAATTTGTTTTAAGATTCCAAACGAGAAATTTGCCTCATTTCCTTCCTCAAAAATTGATGGAATGGAAAATACACTAGTACAAAATCGTAACTAGATAACGGTTCTGCACCGTTGTCTGAAAAAATTTATTTTCGTTGTCTAGGTGAGTGTTGTCTTTTAATGATGCACTCCACAACGGTACACTACCGTTGTTACACATAATTAAGTACAACGGTTTTTAGTCATACATCGTTGTGGTTATATATAGCACAAACCATTAGCACTAATTGCACCGTTGTCTAGTTAATTATTCAATAACAGTTTTTGCTTTAAAATTGATGTGAAAACATATTATATACATTACTTTTGGTCTCCTTCAACTTTCATACACAATGGTTCTTACAAAAAGATGTTGGCTAAATTGATTATAAACAACAGTTTTTAGTTGAATAATGTTTTCCAACTTCATTACACAACTGTTTCTCAACAGATACGTTGGCTTTAGGAAACTGTTACAACGGTTTTTAAATTGATAACGTTGTCCGTAACAATAGAAAATAGAAAAACACAACGATTTCAAGGATAAAACCATTGTCTACTTTTTGGAGAGACAACCAATTTTTCAACCATATGATCTAGTGCATCAATTTAGAAAACTGAAATTGAATTGCAATATTATAAGTAATAACGTACACTTACAATGCTTTCGCATTTAGAATTTTTAAGTGAATTGTAAAGTTAAATAATACTAGCTGTCATAAAGGAAAAGATAAAGCTTGCTACAAATCAAAGAAGTTCAGTACTAGACACTTAATTAGTTAAACCAAATAAAACTATCTGAATCTGACTTGAATGAAGAGAGCATAACATGACCAGTAAATTAACCAGAAGTTTTTTCTTCTTCTTGATGATCCACATTGCAAAAGTCTAAAGGTACTCATCGCTAACAAATTCCACCTATTCATCACGGACTTCATCGATTTCCTCTTGAAGATATGTGGTCTCCATATCTTCTTCCCACTAAGAAATAAACAAGAGAAAGACAAATGAATATATAATGAATTAATAAAATGCATATGCAGTATCTAGAAGTCATCATTGTGCTTATGCAAGTTTTTAGAAATAAAATCCCAAAAAACATGAACTGTACAAGAACTACTATCATGAGATTCATAGCTGGAAACCTTCAAACAAAATGAAACCAAAACAAAACAATATCCATAACATAAACGTTTGAAGCTAGCTATTGCATAAATCATTGGGTTTGAGCTAATATTTATAGACACAATTTTCAACTCTGAACAACTTAAATAATGAACATACCATAGCTAATAGATCTTGAATATTTCCATATATTAAGTCCCTCATAAAGCGCATGACGTAATAGCCACATTCTGTGTTTGTTAGTTGCTTTGGAGCACCCTAGAGGATGAGTAACAATAAATTATTAATACATTGAAACCAACATATCTGAATTTCATTTCATAGAAAGGTATATTCTAAATTTAAACATACCATCAGGATTTTCCATGGTGGAGTTTTACGTCCTTACTTATTCCTTTGCCGATTGAATATATTAATGACACTTCAAAAAAAAAAAAAAAACCTAACAAATATGAATCATACATGCTAATTTAATGAGATGCAGGATAAGAAGTTCATGCCATAACTTTGAATTTAGCTAAGGCTCACAACAAGCTAAGGTCTCAATTTTCAATATATATCTTGAAAATCAAAATAACTAGTAGTCATACCAAAGCTACAATTTTTAATAACAGACCTCACTGGTCAGATCAATAAATTAATGTAAACTATTAGAAGTGGTAAGATATAACTTTAAGGTGAAAACAGTATATAAATTTTAAATGTGAAGTTAGAAATGACTTACTCATTCACAACATGTTTCCATTCACTGTCTGTTATGCTCCGATAAAATGAGTCAACAAAGTAGATCACCTCCTTGACCGGATGGACAATCGTTAACATCCAATGATCACTGCATAAGTTTGTTTCTCTCTTTCCCCTCTCTCTTTGTCAAGTATCTTTTTGACACTCTCTCTAAAGTATCAAACTTTCATACAGCATCAAAGTCAAAAACATGTCTTTAGTGTGTAAACTCATACATGTCTTAAATTTCGATTAAAAATACGAACTTGGACTCAAACTTACTGAACTCCTCTATTTTTGAGCTTCTAAAGCTATGAAGAAAAAAAATTTAGGCAGACACAGTATATATGCTAAGAGTATTAGCATTAGTATATCTTAAGAGTATTAATATTAGTATATCTTATTTTTGTATGTACACAATACTCTTAGATATATTAAAATTGGTTATAGTTCTCAGTCATTCTCACTCTACTATTTTCACATTCCCCCCCCCCCCAGACACTCAATCCAAAGCCCCCAAGCCATTAGAATATGAATATCATAAAAAAGCTAACTCATAAGCATCCTCATTATCCAAACAATGATAGAAACAGAGAACTAACAAAGCACAAAGCCAAACACAGATTCTGGGGTAGAGAAAATTATACCTGAAGTAAAATCCAAATAACTAATTCCAGAATCCTAAACTAACCCATTGGCATCCTCAAAATGTAAACTTCACAAAGAATATGTTATACCTGCAAAAAAGAAACTTTCATTTAACTCTTAGCAACAAAGAAACATTCAACATATTCATCAAATAAAGTGACAAACAACTAGAAACTCTAAACCCCATTTAACAGTTTAGCCAAAATTATCAATGAAAATCGCAAAACAAACTCTATCTAAACATGAATCTCAGATCAGCGTAAATAGAAACACAGTTACCCGGAAGGACCTTTTGATTTAGACGGGGAAGTTTTGTTTTCTTTTTTCTTAACTGACTCACAAGAGGAGCATAAAGAGTACATATATTGTGATCGTGTTTGGAAACAGGAAACGAAAAAAAAGGGAGGGAACTAATGGAGACAAAAATTTCAGCATATACGTACTACCCTTCAGAATAGAGAGAACTGAATTATATAAAAAGTATTGCCTAGCTAGCCATGCCATTTCATCATAACCCCAAAATTCGTAGCATAATCAGGGTAACTGATTTTCCCAAAAATCAAAATTGAAACCAAGAAGATGAAAAAAAATACCACCGCCACAGAGTAGCTTATGGCGAAGCCGCCGCCGTCGTACACCATTCCGTATGATCCGTATGAGAAGATGTTTTGCAAGTGGTATTCTGACGGGGAGCAAGGGGTTTTCGGTGATGAAGATGGTGTCGTGATTGCCCATGATGAACCAGTGGACGTCCTTAAGGACCAAACGCAGCCTTTCTAATCCTGACAGAGGAGCGGTGGCACTGCGATGTACCCGACACCGGAAATCTTAAACGGGGGAGCCCCTCGCCGTGGTGAGAGGCTATGCGTGGAGAAGAGAAGGAATCGTTCTTTTTCTTTTTTCTTTTTTCTTTCTGGATGGGGTAGTTGTAGCTACGTACAGCTAAAAAAGAATTTTTCTAAGAAGCCCAATCCCTTCTTTTACAAGATCATGAATCCCCTTCTTAATAATATATATAATACTAAGTTAATTAAACCAACATCTATCATTCTCCGATTGATAATTAAACCAGCAATTTTTGATAGCTAGCTAGCTTAAATTGTTTCTTACTTCCCAGCTAGTTTTGATTGATTAGATTAATTTTTCTTAGGTGATAGTGAGATGAATTTCTAATCGAGCATCAACACTTCTAACAACTGAAGATCGATAACAGCTTTGTTGTACCGTTGTTAGTTGTAGTTACAAATTCTAACCAAGGAAACAACACTTTTTTATTATTTATAGATAACGGTTTTAACCACACCGATGTACAAACTAAATGAGAAAACTCATATTTAAGGGACCAACACTTTTGTGATCTCTTTAGATAACAGTTTTAACTAAACCGTTGTTAAAATATTAACCACAACAGTTTCACAGAAACCGTTATCTAAGTGACGTTGTCTATTTCCGGTTTTGTAGTAGTGATACTGAAGACTGGTTGGTACAAATTACTTCCAAGAACCATAAATTTATATACATGCAGTTTTTTCTCATGATTGTACGTACATCAGATGAGGAAATGCTATGCTGATTAATTAACAAGTAAAAAGTCATCAATATACCAATTATATATGAACTATTTCAACATATATAAACTTATAAAATGGTGTACGTTAAGTAATTACGACTAATAAAATTAAGATTACCCAAACGATGACTCTATTTACCACAATGACAACAAATTTGTTGTTTTGATTTTACCAAACCGAACAAAGAATGGGTTTTGGTACCCCTCACTCAAGAATGTCCCTAAAAATGATTGTAATAAAATAAAAAATTTATCCAAGGATGATATATGGTACTACATAGATATAAACAATGCCCTCACTCACTTTTTAGATTTTGAAGTTTCCTTCATTTGTTCTACCATTTTCCTGATTTTTTCGTCAAAATTCCTTAGCCCATATTTTATTTATTGGAAAATTCAGTAGTAGGAAATTAACCTATATTGAATAGAAGAAGAAAAGCATACACCATTTCCAAATTCTATTAGGAAAGGACATGCCACCGCCTTGTTTGCTTTTCCCATTCCTAAGCGGAATTGGTCACTCCACCTCACCGCCTTGTTTGCTTTTACCCATTATATATCTTCCCCTAACAGACCACCACCCTCCATCATATTTCCTCTTTCATTCTCTCTTTCACTAGTACGTACACCTTGCTGCTCTCTCCCACCCTTACCTTTTGTCATGGATGATGAGATCAACGTTTCCAGGGAAAACAGGTTCGATTTCCATCTGATTCCAAAATTACTTGAACGTGACGACCCAGAATTACTTGACCCCGACGTTAGAGTATTATCAGTTGAGGTGGAGTTCTACTCTGCTGTCCTTCACTTGGTCTTCGATCATTCTCCATCAACTGATAGTGTACCCAGAAGCTGGTTTCTTACTGATGAGAAGAAAACAATATGCGGATGTGATTTGCGCAGCTTGTCTTCGTCGATGTCTGCAGCAAACCCTAACATCACACCGGGACATGTTCTGCACGATATGTTTGTGAATAAAATTGTCAGCTTTGTGAACAAATACTCTGGCCCCGAGTACATTAGTCGGTACAAGAAATTGACCGTGGAGGTTTACATAACTGAATACGTATACGATCGCTGCGAGTGCGAGGAGTGTAGAGCTATAAGGGAATCGGCCTTGATGGCAGAAGAAAAGTTGATAGTACCTGCGAGTGAGTCATCGATCAAGAAGCTACTGAAGAAGATTAGAGTAGAGGCCGCAGCTGACTTGGAGGAGGATCATGAGGATCGTCAAAGAAAGAGAAGGAGAGGCAAAGTCGGTGCAAGGCCAAGTGATAGTGATGGCTGTACTATCTGTTGTGATGAGTTTACTGCCGGAAAGTATGCTGCTCAAATGCCATGTTTGCATTCGTTTCATAATCAGTGCATTCAGAGATGGCTGAGAAGGAGTCACTATTGCCCTATGTGCCGATATGAGATGCCGGTTGCTGGTGATGGTCAAGAAGATGGATAGACATTGTTAAGCATCTAGCTAGCTGATGATGGTCAAGAAGATGGATAGACATTGTTAAGCATCTAGCTAGCTGATGATGATCAAGAAGATGGACTGACATTGTTTAGCATTTAGCTAGTTGCTGCAGCTCCAATTCCATGTTCAAAATATTTGTTTTCATTAGTGCATAGTATCAATGTAGAATGTTAACGTACGCAGTATTTGTTATTGTTCTGTCTACCAAATCGTTCTTCTCAGTTGTGCCAGTGATTCATTTAGTGGTTCATAGAAATTTTGTTTTAAGATTCCAAACGAGGGATTTGCCTAATTTCCTTCCTGAAATTGATGTATATGAAAGTACCGAAGACTAGTTGATACAAATTTCACAGAACCTTAAATTTATATACAGTAATTCCTCATTATACATCACAGACCGAGAACAATAATACACTCTCTAACAAATGAGGAAATGCTAGCTAGGCCGATTAACAAGTAAAAATCATCAGCATACCCAATTATGAACTCTTTTCCTCTAATATTATGGGAACCTCTAAATTTTCACCGCTCCTCTGAATATTTAAGATTACTTTCTCTCCCACGCTAAATTCATCCAGTACGCTGTTCAACTCTGCTTGGTTTTTAACCTGGTATAAGATACAGAATCAAGCTAAAGCAACTATTTCCATATGAGGGGTCAAGGATTATGTCCAGATTTACTCCAAGTAATTTTGTACTTAGGAAAAGAGGAGAGGAAAAGAGTTTGAGTACGTGATAGCTTACAGGTTTGTTGTTAACTCCGACAATGACATCCCCAAGAACTATGTTACCCGCAAATCCCCTTGTGGTGGGAAGTAGGCCAGCCTTGGCTGCAACACTATTTTTAGGGACCTGAAGCATTGCAAAGTTCATTAAAAACATTGAAATAACCTAGCTATCAATGAATGGATATGAACACATGACACATGGAGCATATAATAAATGACTAATTGACTTGCAACTCGAGATCCGCATGATACCTGTAGGATAAGAGCTCCATATCGAACATTGAGTTGATTTGCAATCAGGTCTGGAGCTATATCTACATTCAAACCAGCTCGTACAACCTGACATGGAGGAACCAGAAGAAAAGAATAAACATGCACTATCCGCACAAAGGCACATGTCATCCAGAAAACAAAAGTATAGCGAACAAGGAGCAAAGAAGATACTTTGTCAATAAGCAACCCATTAGGAGGGCGACAAGAAGTCTATTAGTGGAGGTATTGACTTGTGAAATGAAATAAGAAAAAGTTAAGAATCGTGGAAACTATAAAAACTGGGCAAGTATACATACCTTGCCAAACTGGATCAACTGAGGAACAATTTTTAGCACAGTTGATGATTGGATAGCGAATCCTACACCTGCTGATGTCCCTGCGAAACCAATCAATTTTGAGGAAATCATTAGAACTGCCATATCCCTCTAATTCCAGTTTTAATATGCACGCATCAGATTTTTATAATGGATTTTACTTTCAAATTACTTACCTGTCTGAGTAAATATTGCAGTATTTATCCCAATCAAATTTCCTTTTGAATCTAGCAGGGGTCCTCCACTGGCAGAGTAGGAACCAATTAAGAGCAGGTGAGGACCAGTACTTTAATACTAGCTAATATCTTAAATGATAGACACTGTATGTCTGTGTGTGTGTGTGTCTATCAAGTCCAGAACTTCAAAAATTACAGAGCAGGTGAAGTTGCAGTTGCTGTGAGTTCCTTCATGTCAAAAAAGAAAGTGGGATGGGAGCTTCTCCACTAACACCTTCACAATATAATGAAGAGAACTAACCTGTTCCCAGGATTGATAGATGCATCGGTTTGAATTCCACCATTAATGGTGACTCCAGCTTGACTAAATATGTCTCGATTCAGTCCGCTAATAACTCCAACAGTGAGGGTATGATCAAAACCAAATGGATTTCCAATTGCTAAACACTGCTGCCCAACTCTTAGAGAAGATGACTCCCCCACAACAATTGGCCTCAACAGATCTTCAGAGGCTTCTACCTAGTAATTTAGAGATATCAGTCCCTAGCTACTAATAAACTTCTAAGAAACAGCAATTAGAAAGGGCAACCACAGAATGCTAGTGATGAATTAAACTTTAAACTTCGGGTCGACAGTTCAAGAACTAACAGAGGCAGAGGTTAATTGAGTTGACATGTTAAATTAAGCCGATAATTGGTACAGGAGAGCAAAAGTGGACAAAAATCAAGAATAGTTTCATACTTTCATTGAACAAAAAATTATCCATGGAACAAAAAGAAAAAGAATACCTTCAAGACAGCAAGATCCTTCGCACGATCAGCACCAACTAAGGTACCCTCAAAATTCTTCTGTACCCTATTTAACCAATCAAGAAAATGAGATAGTTGAATTTCTGGAGTAAGACACTGCTTAATAGTCTCTCCATAAATGCTCTTAAATCTTACCCTTCCAAAGCTAGAATGTTAACTCGTGCAACAACATCCCCAAGACCTGGATTTCTTGAGAGTGCATTACCAATTACTGGAAGTAAAGGAAACAACTGTTAGCTTCAAATCTCAGTCAAATCCCACAATCACAAGTTAAAATCAAAACCATCTCAAAAGAGCATTCACAATGCAGGACATAGAATGTTATATTAAAGATAAGCTAAAATTTTCATGCAAAAATACATCTCAAGTTTTATTCTTGAAACGATAAAGATGCTGAACGATGTATCAGAGAGCAAGTGAGAACTTGGTTGCGATTCATCAAACATGTAGAAGAAGGAAACGAGTATGATGTACCACACAGAGGGGTATCAAATTGCAGATGGTCAGTATCAGTGAATGTGAAGGCGGCAAAATCTTTCTAGCAATACCATAAATAACATTTCTAGTGGAGAGAATAATGCAAGATATATTCATTTCATGATATGAGGCCTGCCGCACCAGCTTATACATAATAATTCAAGTTGCATCACCAGCAGCTCTTACCATGATAGTTTGTTACAATGTGTCCTTGTTTATCCCAAACTACTCCTGAACCGTTTCCTTCAGGAACCTGCTAATACATTTATAAGATATTATTTGCAATGAAAATATATTTCAAACTTAAGCATTGAAGAGTTTAACTTAAGCATTACTTCAAAGGTGGTATTGATACATCTCATAAGAAACAATGAATTAAAAAAAAAGTGAAACAAAGTTGATAAGTCCTACTTCCAGAAAAGAAGATACAAGGAAAAAGAAAAAAAAAAAAAAAAGAACAGCCACACACCTCGACCACGCCGGTTACATTAAGTTGAGGGCGCAATGTTACATCAAAAATGTTCACAACAGAATATGTGTTCTTCTCAAAGAGTTCAACAATTCTCTCCTGTCCGTCAGACATATATCATAACAATCAAGCCACTAAATCAGAAGAAAGGATGATAAAAAAAAACTCAATCCTGACACAAATGTGGAGAAATACAAACCTCAGTGGGGAAGAGTGCCCCAGAAGCAACAACTGGGGGAGTTACTTCTTCAATTGTAACAGATGGATCCCCTAAAGCTAGAGCTGTAAATCCATAGAAAATTCCATATCAGAAGCTAATTGGAAAATTGCTATAAGTACAAAAGCTACATTAAGTATCATAGCTCAGAAGTGGATCGTAGAAACGAAACAAAGTGTGAAGCTTCTGACTTTACACAAATACAACTATCTACATTGCATATGAGAACCTCAACATACAAAAAGTCCAAACATCCCAATTTGGATACGACATTCTTGACAGCCGCAATAGATCATCATCCAATTAGAAATGAACACAAAGCCGAAAATTTGCGAACCTGACAAGTACCTTGAAGGATCATACAACGAGTACATGAATATACTCGAAAACAAGGCCCTCCTTGTAGTGAAGGGAGTACTCTCACGCGCTAATGGCTCGATATCCTTGCTCAGATCTCGAACACTCCTAAAAGGGTCAAATCATACAATACAACACAATGAGGAAAACCCATAAATATGATACAACATAAATAAGAGCTCACTATTACATGAACATACATATATACCAAAAACTTGTTCAATTCGAGGAAGTGTTATGCAAGGTGGAAAAGGACCTCTGAGTGGAAATGGGGAAAGAAGAAACGGCGCCGTCTGCAGAATGAATACAGTTTGATTGAGATTCAGAGAAAGCAGAGGACATGCCATTAAAGAAAAGCTGTCTTCTTCCGATGAAGCGGCATTCTGGGGCGCCCAATCTCAAGCATTGAGATTGCAGAGGACTAGAATTGCATGCCGACACTTGCATTTTTCAGTGGTGGCTCTGCAACCCAATGTTTCCAGTTCAGTAAAGAATAAAGACAAAACTGAGAATCTGAGAGTTACAGGTTTTCTGGGACTTGAGAAGCTTGGAAGTGAATGTAGTGACCAACAGGGATAAGGGTTCGTTGGGCTTGGACCTCTTGTGTACTCTTCGCACTTGTCACTGATGATTAGTGATTTTACTATTCTACCCTGCTTCGATGAAACCATCAAGCGTTTTGATTCTACGTCGAAAGCATCGCCTATGCCTATGAGGCGAGAAGATTATGTTAGCGTATAAATACCATGCACACTCGATGTCAAGCGTAGTCGAAATGCTGTATTTACTCGTGGAAAACGCAACCAGGCAGGGAGGAGAAGACCATAACAGTTTCAACAATAAAAATTTCTCCACAATAAGAAGCATCTTGCAGCCTCAAGGTTTCAGGTATGATATCAAACGCTCGCATAAGTTGGTCAAAGGTGCTTATGGCGTTGCAAGCAAAATCCAACAATTTAAGGGATGCTTCTATGACTAGGCAAGATTAAAAGATCATTTCGGTGGAAATTTATCACGAGAAAGAAACACAATTGATTTGTCATTGAAATGAAATACCCAAGTAATCAAGTAGCAAATAACAATAAAAGCATTCCAATTTAGCTCCAAATTGTTCATCAACACACCCTAAGTCAAAATCTTTTCTCAACATATCTTATAATTCAAAAGGCTTTTGTTTCATTGCCGCATCATTTAGCTCTTGGCTGCCTGCCTTTCCTTGGCCTTCTGGATCTTCAAAACCTTCTTCACAATCTTTTGCTCTTCTACCAAGAAGGCTCGAATAATCCTATATAAAATTGAAAATGTCACGCCTCAATTACTAAACGGGATAAGAGGAAAAACACAAGGAATGGAATCAGGAACAGTTAGAATGATCCAATATACCTCTCTCTGACAGCACCTCCAGACAAGACACCACCATAAGCCCGGTTCACAGTCCTGCGGTTCCTGGACAATCTGGACCTCTTGTACTCAGCAGGCCTCAAGTGAGGAATCTACAGCAAGGAATTTAAGGTAAACAAAGTGAGACACCATCTCTAAGAAAAGATCAAAACTATACACTTGAAAACAAAGTTTGATATGAATGAACCCGCCTAAAAACAAGAAACAAAGATAAACAAACTACCTTCTACATGACCTGCTTCTAAATATCTGATAAATCACTTGCAATGACACAGAGCAACCACCATAAATAAAGCTCACATCAGAATGAACCATACAAACTAGATTTTGATCTATCATTGTGCAGTGGAGTACATATTTACACACATTCCTAAATCGCAAAAATTGTGGTCACTAACTAAACTAATTCCAGGTCTCAAAGATAAATGCCATATCTCATCCAACACTAAACAATCGCTACAAACAAGTTCACATCCCTGCAACTCTCTACCTTCCCCAGTTTTTAAGAATTTCAGCCCAGTGTTAAACAATCAATCTCAGCCTTCAAGGATTTGGATTACAAAATCTGCGGCCAAAGATCGAATCAACTACTTAAAAACTCGGCACAAACACACTTGAATTCCATCAACCAAATACAATCCACACATAATTTAACAATCAAATTCCAAACCTAACCTAACAGCTCATATGAACATAAACAGAAATTGATCAAAAATAAAAGGGAAGTAGAATCATACTCCTTGGATTCTCTTGCCAGTCACAGGGCATTTTGGTCCACTGGCTCTCTTCTTGGTAGTCTGATACACCAACTTCCCACCTACGATTCAAAAACGCAAGTAATCCACTCAGCTCAAGCAACAAAACGACGTCGTAACAGAGCTAACACAGCTATTTGAATCTGGAACAGAAATGGCGAAAATCGAAGAGAGAGAGAGAGAGAGAAGAGAGGTACCGGGGGTTTTGACGACGCGGTGCTGGTTGGACTTGGTGGCGTAGCTGTGGCGGGAACGGTAGGTTAGCCGCTGCACCATTTTGGCTCTCTGTGCTTTGTGGCTTGGGGGCGACGGATTTGCAACAAAAGGGTTTGAGAGAGAAGAAGAGAGAGCTTATATAAGGTCTTCGAGGCTGTCAAACCCTAGATCTGACGGCTGTGAGGGGTCCTTTTTGGTTTCGACGGTGTGATTTATATGGGAGCATGCCGCAGTTTTGGGAATTGTAAATTAGCCCCTCGAGTTTACTAGATTTCTAATGGACATCATGTTTAAACTTTTTTATATTGGAATAGGACTTCAGAATTTAGCCATTTGACATTGATGAACATGTTACATGCTAGTATGACCTTTGTGAGTCCGATTGTTGGGTTCTTCTTTCATTGGATTACTATTATGAATTTTGTGAGACGGTTTTAAAAAGTAGAATTGCGACATTTAAAAAAAGTATTGTTACATGAGTGTCAGAAAATTTTATAATATACGTACTCTTACCACATAATCTAATCATCTAAAAGGTTTTGTCATCAATATTTCAATTTTTGAAGGATATGATTTTGTTGTAGTTGGGTTTTGGGGTTTGAGGAACAAACAAGCTAGCTTGGCGCCGTCACACCCCTACCATCAACATACCAGCTTTTGATCCCCTCTAACTCGTGAAAAAGGCGAAGGCCTTACCACGAAGCTAATGGGAAAGCCGGTTGTTGAAGGAAACGTTGGAGAAGTTGTAAGGCAATAATTTTGGTATAATATAATAGAAAAACTTATTTGAAATATATGATACCTAGAAATCTCTGTAGCAATGGACGTTCATGAAAGAAAGTTATATGGCTCGAGCTCATTGCCCTTCCCTCTGCCTCCAGGCTCATCATATCAATGCATGCTTCCTTAACACAAACATGTCCATATATAAGCATTTTAGTCGTACGATCAAACGTGAAAGAGTTTAGAGAGAATCCATATAATTGACATCTCAAATTCTCAATCTAGTTGCTACGAAGCAAAAACAATAAAAATTAAGTTTAAACAATGCATGCAAAAGACCACTGAAGTAATAGAGTTGTTCTTTTTATCTACTCCTCTTAGTGCTAGTACTCCTATTAGCACCATAGACATTTACAGGCACATCTTCCTGCCCCGCAGTCATGACTATTGTCAACCTTTTGGCCATGTCCCTAGCAGTTTCGAGCTTTCTTCTCAGTGCTAGATCCGGTGACTCAAGATCCCGAGCACATTGCTGTCTTGCTAGATTTCGTTTCTTAATGTCAGCATTTCTCTTAAGGAAGACGACGCAAAACAAAACGAATCGCAAGGAAGGAATAGCGGTGACGCAAACAGCACAAGCCTGAAGTACAGGAAGCATGGCAGAGAAAAACTTAACATAACCAAACGGTGCAATTGGAGCCTCACGAAGCAAAGCATTTGCAAGCATATGAATCCCTTTCCAAAATAGTCCAACAAACCCTAAAATCACTGCCTTCTCCATATTGCTAGTCTTGCTGAATCGCCACTTACGCTCCATGAACATCTTTTGCCTAAGTAGTAGCTTTCCGTTTTTGACAAAGTTAGGATCACTCAATTCCTCGGCTGTGGGTTGCAGAGATATAAACCGGTATAGAACGTTACCGTTTTCTTCATCAATGACAGGATGGCCCTCGTACCTCGTCAGAACCTGAAGCATGAACGTTTCGTCGTCGATGTCGTTTTGGCCATTAGTTTCCAAAGGGTTGAGATATGGAGCAAGCTCTTCAGCTGCAACGACACCTCCTTTCCAGGTTATGTACTGCGCAATCCACTTCCATCTCTCCTCGTTCGTTTCCTTATTTGGATCGCCGTCGCCAAACATGAATGACCGAATGGATTCGACGTAGTCGTTGAATGCTCGTGGCCTCCAAAACGGTGATCTTCCACCCTTGAAATCAGCGCCGCCGAAAAAGGGGAACGAAACCCTAGGTGATTCGTAGTCGTTGAATGCTCGTGGCCAAAACGGTGACCTTCCACCCTTGAAATCAGCGCCGCCGAAAAAGGGGAACGAAACCCTAGGTGATTCTTGAAGCTTTGCAGAAAAGCATGCCGAGATTGGATGAGGAAAGGTATTGAGAGGTCTAGGGTTAGGGAAGAGTGAAGTGGTGAAAGCGAGACGAGGATAAAGAGTTGGTTGGAGGGTGAAGCAGGTCGCCACCATGGACGCCATAGATTGATGATGTTGAGATCTCAAGAATCAGAATTGTGCGTATCGGGGTTTAGGTCGAGTCCAACTATTTATTTGTTTTGTTTTGTTTTTTTTTTTTTTTTTTTTTTTTTTTGCAAAAGCGCTAGCTTTGTCGATTTATGGAATACAATCTTTGTTGAATTAATTAGTCGATCGATTCCAAGTCTCTATGGAATAACGATACCATAGAAAAGGCATAGGAACACCATTAGGAACACTGGGAAAAACTAAACCTACCTCGTATCTTCTGTATATTCTTCGTTGTCAAAGTGAAGGATTTGCATCGTTTTAGATCTTCCTAGAGCAATCAATACGGTTTAATATTGTGATTTGGTTTCGATAGTCTTGATATATTCCACTTTTATGTATGGATGATCGAAATAATACTTCAAATACTCATTAGAGTGTATGGTCAGGTTTAGGGATATCAGCATATATATGAATGAAATAGTTATACTCCCTGTAATACAGTTTTATCTGCTACATTGATCTATCAAATATAACAAAAGTTGGAAAAGAAATAGAAATCAAAATAACTGACATCTATATATGTCACATCATAGCCTTTACAGGCTTACAGCAAGGTTATGTGGAGCGAAACTTTGTGGAAGTTCTTTATTATCATCTCTTGCTTCTTCAGCGTCCTTGAGAATTCCAGCCATTTTTCGAGCACCGGCGATCTTTTGTCTAAGCAGGAGATCAGGAGATTCAAGTGCTTCAGCAGCTTGTTGTCTTGCTCGGTTTCGCTTTTCAATGCCAGCATTCTTATAAAGAAAAACGAGGCCAAATAACATAAACCTGAACAAAGGAATCAATAGAAAGAAACAAATAACAGAAAGCTGGAGTCCTACGGCAGCCCATAACTTAGTACTACCGCTTTTCATAAGTAACCACTCCTTGGTAAGATACGAAAGGACGTCCCGGATAACTAAACCAAATAAGACAACCTTTGTGCTCTCAAATAAGCTGATCTTACTGAACTGCCATTTCTTCTCCATGAAGGTTTTATGCTCGACGTCACGCAATTCCTTATCTTCGGGCTGTAGTGACATAAACCGGTAGAGAACGTTGCCGTATTCATCAATTTCAGGATGACCCTCATATCTTTTAAGAACAGGTAACATGAACTTTTCCTCATTGATTAAGATTTTCCCTGAAGTTTCGAAACCATCAAGATATGGAGCAAGCTCTTCTGCTGCTACAACACCACCCTTTGAGGTTATGTATTGCTCAATCAACTTCCATCTGTTCTCTTCATGAGCTCCTTTGTTTGGATTACCGTCTCCGAAAACGAATGACCCAATAGAATCAGCAAATTTCATCAGGGAGTTCTTATTTCTGGGCACTTCCGCCGGCGCCTCAACTAGCTCAGATTGATTTTGCACCACTGGTCTCTTCCAAAGGTCACGTCTTCCACAATTGTTTTTGTAGGGGCCAACGCTTGCTCTAATAACGGGTACCAAAACCCTAGATTCTCGAACCTTCAAGCACCTTGGGAAAGCCGGTGTTTGGTTAAGATCAAGGAAGGTCTTGGGAAATTTAGGGTTAGGGGAAACTGAACTTTTGGGAATAAGACGAGGACGAGGCGTTGGTAGAAGTACTGATGAGCAGGTCGCGACCATGGAGGTCATTTGATTCAGGTTTAGAAGTTAAGGCTATGGTATGGAGCACAAGTTCTCTCTTGGGGGAGAAAGATATATTAGGGTTTAGGCGCTCTCATTGGTAGAAATACTGAGAAGAATATGCTTGTAAAAATAATAATAATAATATTACGAATCACATAAATTACAAAATAAATAAGTACTAGTGCTACAACATGTTTTTCTGACCCATAAAGGCCCGGAACAGATTCTTTTGATTTCTTGTTTGAATTTCGAATTTGTTAGCCGTATTTGCTTTCGATCTAGCAACTTCAAGCTGTAGTATGTAAACTAAACAATATAACTTGGAAGCGCAAATCGAGCCAGAATTGGTTCGTTGTTTAAGAGAACTCAGAAAAGGCAGATTTTAGATTTCTGCAGCCTCATCATGGTTAAGATAGTAGATCAAGAGCAAGGTCATGATAATATTCTGAGATCCATTTTGCAATGATCCCGATTTCTTGCTTCCTCACATCTTTAAGCCATTCTGGATCTTCACTAGTTTTGAACCTCAAATCTACATGGTGAGCACCTATTCATTAAGAACCAGCATCACAAATGTGTTAGTATATATGCATCCTCCTTAAAATGCTTTCATACACTTATATGTAAGTTGATTTGACTTGGAAGTGACTAGTTATGAACCTTCTTTTGCAACAATTGCTACTATGCTCTCGGAAATATTGCTCAGCACCCTGAAAAGATAAACACCAAAAGAATTAATAATTTGGGTAAGTAATATCGAAAGACAGTTTAGGGCTTTAGGTTGTTAAACTTAAAGAAAAGAGATTGATCATTACCCTCCACCACTCCAAGGGTCTCTTAAACCATTAAAGAAGATAATGTTGCTCCCATATCTTCTCAAAACCCTTTTGATATCCTGCCAATTTAGACAGTACGTCCAACATTGAGCCTAGCTTGAAACCCAAGTTCACTAATGGTTCCACAAAATTCTTTACTTAGTACAAAAAGTATCCAAGTAAATAATATACGTAAACGTACACAATAATTGTCTCGTATAAGAATGCTTCGATCTTATTTCAATCTCAAGAACAAAGAAACTAACAAACAAAGTCTACTAATTTAAGTTATATGAAGATATAAGTTGGGAGAACGATCGAAAATGACGATGAGAAGGTACTCACATGGCCGCCAAACTCGGTAGTGATCCAATTAGGCCTAGGTTCGACGCCATAAGCCCCTTCGCAATAAGAGACTCGACGTCGGTATTGCCACTCAGAAGGCGGGAATATGCTCTCGTCATTGTTACCACTTGTTGGCATTATCATCTCTGTACAAGCCTGCAGCTCGTACCCAATAATTCATAAGTCTAAAATGACCGATGATCGAGCATCATCATCCCCTCGGTCTAGTTTCTAAAGAACATGCATGTCAATCCACTGTAAATCACAACTAGGAAATCGACGATCATTTTAAAGCTCATCATGAGATCGAGAATATGTTTTCCAGAATTAAGAAAAGATGAAGAATTCCCTACCTGCCATTGCCATCCTCCAAGGTCGTGAGGATCTGAGTTATCATTAGGATCGAAACATGTAGCGGTTCCAGTGTAATTATAGTATACAGTAGCTGCACCAAATAACTTAGCAAATGTATCATTTCCTGTCGCTGGATCATCTATTGCCTTACACATCTGCACCATGAATACAATCACATTTTCTTTCATCTTCTATACTAAAACACATAGCATTTTATGGATCTCAATGGAAAAAACGAAAAAAACAATTTTGTTTTGTCTGTCTGTTTATTTGAACCTGTTTCACTGGATATGCTGGCATGGGACTTAAGAAATTTGAGGGAGTAGGATAATCTGTCATTGCTGTGTAAATGTAAGCGGTTTCAAGCCAACCTTCAAGATCATACCCGGTAAAATGATTCCTGTAATAATATTGAAATGAATATATTCATAGTAAATATTTTGAAAAATTATTATAATTTTAGATATAAGCACAAAATGATGAACTGTGATCGTACTTGCATATTCTGAACGATTTCCGGAGTAACTCAATCCCTCCAGGTTGGTTTGCGGTGTCTTCGATCTGTTGCCACGAGCCTTTGATCACTTTGTAACAACTCTCACTCTCACTCTAGTTGAGCCATGACGTTCAACAATCAATTAAAACATAATTATTTACTTCTCAACCAAAAGCACTCAATAACATCGTTTTCTATGAATAAATTTGCATGTGCATGTGTGACACATGCGTGCATTATCACATTGTTGGACCATATATATAGCTATATAGTATATGGTATGATTTTAATGTCTTTTAGCTAGGGTGGATAAGTACTATTAGAGAGGACCACGTGGTAGTATGACGTGATCCTACATTCCAATCAAATATTAACACATAAAGTTTATTAAGAGAGAGTACCCGAAAGTCTTTGGTCACTATATTGTTGAAGCTATACGGAGATGTAATATTCTCAAAATTGAGAATTGGAGAAGATGATGCCAAAGCTCCGATTGTTACATGGGGATACTTCAACCTAAACCATGCTGCTAGCACTGCATAAAATGTTGAAATTATTATAAGACCAACTATCCCAAACCAGCTGTTCAGGTCAAATGATCAAGACTAATATTCATAATTAATAATAACATATATCATACTTCCTCCATAGGAACCTCCAAAGACCACTACAGGTGAGTCCGTTGCTGTCAAGTTCTTTTTCAAATCAATAATTAAGGAAGCATAATCTGCCAAGGCTTGTGTGGAGCTTAGATATCCAAGTGTAGTTGCATTGCTATAAGCCACATCTTTCTTGCCCCCAAAAGGTAGAGACTTTCCATAGAACCTATGCTGCAATTTAATCGGTGTTCTACATGAATAATATTATCAGATAGTCCATTTTCTTGTTAGTTGATGTTGAATTTACAATTTAAGAGCAAACTCTCTATTTTAGCTTTTAACTATTTTAGAGAACGTATTGTAGTTTTTTTTTTTTTTTTTCCGGAACTCCAGCAGACTAGCAAAAGTTTAAATTTTATGACTTTTAGCTATCTCGGTAGCTAAATATAGAGAGCGAGATGACTCAGATGAGGCTAGCTATAATATAATACATTCATTGTAAGATATTTTACTTGACATATAAATATATCTAAATTATTTAATCTTTATTTGAAAAATAATGTTAATGTAATGTTAGCTAAAATAGAGATCATTGATGCAGCCGCATTTCTAAAGTGGCTAGCCAAAATGACATTTTAGCTAATTTAACTAAAATTTAACTTAAAAATAACTAGCATTACTAAATATGTTCTAATAAACGCGCCGGCACGATAACATATATTACTGTATACCGGAATGCTGTTTAAGTATTTATTTATCCCCCTTAATTCTCATAATCAAGGAAAACAGTATTCATACGAAACTATAGCTACCAAATCTGAAACTGAACTTACCTCGATGAAAATGATGAGGGCTTTAAAATGGGGAGCTGTCTCATACAGAAAACCAGTGTTCTGCGCAAACCATTCTATGTTCCCTTCATTACCAGTGTAGATAAAGATTGGAGCATTGCTCTTGGCGCCTCCCCAGAACGTATCATTTATCAAATACCTCTGCTGGAAAGTGTCATAGCTTTTGGGATAGTAATTGAAATGATCAAGAATTTGGGTGAAGTATTTGGTTCTGTAAAGTTGGTTTTGACGAGCAGCAAGTGATACCTTTTCTTCTGGGGATATCTGTGAAGATGGGAATCTAGGAGGTGGAGATATGGAATAGTATACCGGAAGAGAATGAAGCAAACACAAGAAAGAGAACCAGAAAAGAAATGGGAAACCAGACTCTACCATCTTCTTGTTCATGTTTTTGGGGTTTCTCTGGTTTTGCAGAGAGATTTTGAAGTGTGGAGAATGGATGAGAAGCCTTGGTAAATCCGAGAGGAAGAAAGAGAGAATCTGGGATATTTCCAAAGTCTACGATCGAGTTGCAGAATAGGCCAAAGGAGCGTGGCTGTCATGGATAAAAAGTCGATTATCATGGTTGGACAAATTTGACTATTCTTGACTTCTTGTGCTGGAAACCAGAGTCGAAATGATTAAAAGGAAATTTATTAGCCCAATGAAGGTGATGTCTGAAATACACCGGCTACTATTGACACCCGAGCAAGATATGTAATGCACGTATAAATTAGTGAGATGAGTTTACCTGCTGTGGTTATAGTCATTGGTAATAAGTTTTTTCATTTCTGGGATTTGGGTTGTTGTGGAGGGGTTGGGGCTGTTGGATACCTAAATGAGGTGATACTGACACACTCATCTGTGTTAGATATGTTGGTGTAAGTTCACTGATTCTTGATATTTCATTATGTAGTTGGATAACTTTCATGCATAATAGTTAGATGAATACTGTCAGGAAATTAGACGTCCAAGTTGTGACTGTGAGACTCGTTTAGGTGATGGTAGTGTGCCCTTAACAATTTGGGTGTTCAAAGCAATTGGGAGGTAGCCAAACTGAAATGGGTGTCTAATTTGGATCTGAGCTCAACACTATAGACTAATCTGGCGGGCTCAATTTTAGGCTATAAACTCCGTACACTAACATGAATCCACACTAACACGGGGATCACGGATCACCCCAATGGCCCAATAAGAGTGGATCGAGTATAACAGAGAATCAGAGATATACATAGTAACATAACTAATAATTAGTACTTGACAGTTGATAATGTTAGTCTTAAAATACAGAGATGATGGCCAAAACATACATCGCTAGCTTCATAAGAGAATAAACTTAACAAAAATCAAACCCATGATTAATCTTCAAACATCACATGAAACATTACACTACCATAAGTTCTCTTAGCAAGCAGAAATATAAATAACCCAATATGTTTCTTCAAAACGAGAGACCCATAATCATCGGTCTTACCTCTACAGCAATTTTCTCAAGTAAGAACGGAAGGCAGCACCATTAATCAATCTGGAAGGCAATGTCCATTCATGAACACGCATGCACCAAATTAGGGTTTCTATGATCCCAGCTAGGTAATCACGAGTAATGATATATCGTGAGGCCCGTAATTTCTCAAACAAACTTACCAGAGCTGTAAGAATACCTAGACCAAAGCAAAATTCGGGTTCCGACGACACTGGTCTTGTAGCACAACGATAGATCACAAAGGCAGCAAAGAGCAGAAAGTAGAGAAGACCCCGGGCAGAAAAAGCAGCTACGGATTTGAAGTAACACCAGCACGGCCTAATCAAGCTGAGAAGATTTCCTCTTAAACCAAGAGGCTCGTGAAATTCAAGCTCTCGAATACGTTGCTGTGTGGCTCGAATGTCATTGTATCGATTAAGAAGCCTTGCAAGATGAGGAGCACAATCTTCAGGAAGATGAGCACCCTCATCATTATAGGGTATATACTGCAAAATTGACTCGCATCTTTCTTCTGAAAGTCCTTTACGTGGATCACCATCAACAGATACGAATGACAAAATAGAGACGAGGATTTTCATGACCTTGTACAAGTCCTCGTGAGAAATTTGAGCCTCATTTTCGTTCTCGCTTTGTATTGCTCGTTGCCTCCAATACTTATACAATGATCTTCCTCCACGCTTTGTCAAATCTGAAGGTAACTCATTGTTCTTCAAAGCGCAGCCGCCAAGGCTTCTCGCAACGGGAACTAAAACCCTAGGACGTTCTCGAACCTCAGCAGAAAAGCTTCTAGAGAAAACCGCTGTTTGGAAAGGACGAAATGTTTTGGGAGGAGAGATAGGGAGATAATTAAGTGATGGGCCTCTGAAAGTAAGATGAGGTCGAGGTGGAAGACTCAAGCAGGTCGTGACCGCAGACGCCATGATTGATTTGTATTCAGAACTGGCGTTTTTAACATTGGCTTTAGGGTTAGGATTGATATACACTTTTCTCTCAACGATTATCTATTTATTTTATTATTTTGTTTTTTAATTTGATTTCTTATTATAATAACCTTTATTTTTTATAACTTTCAATGAACTCATTAAAAGTAAAATTGACGAAACACAATTTGGTGAATTTCAGTTTGTTTTACAAAAATAACCTTCTCTGATATCTTTTATTTTAGTGAACTTTATACTTATGAGGGATAGTTTGGAGACTTCATAAAATTGGTGAAGCCTCTCTGATATCTTTTATTTTAGTGAACTTTATACTTATGGGGATAGTTTGGAGACTTCATAAAATTGGTGAAGCCTTTGACACCAAAAAATGCCTGACTTTTTAATATAGTAGAGATGTCCATTCACTCCATTATCCCTTCTATTTATTATATTAAAATTCGATTTTCTTTGATAATCCTTTAGGTACGTTATTTCCGTTATTAACCAAAAGAAAATTCCCTTAATTTTTATAATAATTCTGATTTTGAGTTTTAATTAGACTTCTGATTGACAAGTGATCTCTTTTATTTGTCTTTTTTTCTTCTCTCTCTTTTTTTTTTTTTTTTTTTCCTGAAAAGTGATCTCTTTTGTTGAAGCACCTAAACCATAATATACTTTCTGTTCAAGAAGAATAGGGACACGTACACCTATATATGTACCTCTTTAGAGGGTAGATAAAACTACTCAAGTGTACCAGAATAGCAGATGATTTTTCATTAAAAATACCCTAGCCGCTTCCTTCAAAGACACCTAAAATTCCCTTATCCAATTTTGAGTAGAATAAGCGAGCTACAATGTAACAACCAGTGGTACTGACTCTTCTACTTGCTCCATAGAATATAAACTTGATTGAATGATATAAACATTTTACTCCAAAAAAAAAATAATGAAACATTATAACAAAGATCTTGAGCAGATTAGAAAACACCTTTATTAAATATACGCTAGCACAAGTACCATTTGCAATCAAAATATGGATTGAGTATATAACGTCCCACATTTGCAAACAAAGTCAGCCGTATTGCCCTTGCTCTCTACATTTGTGTTGGAATGATATAAACATTCCCAAGTTTAAAACGATGGAAAAACAATGCTAAAAACGAATGCAAACAAACTTCAAGTTCCGTCACTGATATTGTGGCACAACGATAGATGACAAAGGCAGAAAATAGCAGAGAGTAGAAAAGACTCAGGGCCAAAAAAGCAGCTACCGGCCATAAAAAAGACTCGGGACCAAAAAAGCAGTCACCCAACGCGCTGAGGACCTTTCCTCTGAAATCTTGAAGTTCAAGCTCTCGAATACGTTGCTGTGTGGCTAGAATGTCACTGTACTTATTGAGAAGCCTTGCAAGATGAGGAGCATACTCTTCAGGAAGATGATCATTAGCACTATCACCATAGGGCATATACTGCAAAATCGACTCGCATCTTTCTTCTGAAATTCCTTTATTCGGATCACCATCCACAGATAAGAATGATAAAACGGAGACTAGGATTTTCATGACCTTGTACAACTCCTCATCAGAAATATTTTGACCCTGGTTTTCGTTCTCGCTTTGTATTGCTTGTTGCCTCCAATACTTATACAACGATCTTCTTCCTCCACCCTTTGTCAAATCTGAAGGTAACTCATTGTTCTTCAAAGCGCAGCCGCCGAGGCTTCTCGCGACGGGAACTAAAACCCTAGGTTCTCGAACCTTAGCAGAAAAGCTTCTAGGGAAAACCGGTGTTTGGAAAGGACGATATATTTTGAGAGGAGCGATAGGGAGATTAAGTGATGAGCCTTTGAAAGTGAGAGGAGGTCGAGGTGTTGGTGGAAGAGTCAAGCAGGTCGTAACCGCGGACGCCATAGATTAATTTGTATTCCAAACTTTTATATTGGCTAGGGTTAGGATCGATACACAGATAAATATATAGCAATCTTTGGTAATTTAGTCCTTGAAAGTTATATATTGGTTTCGATTTTCTTGAGAAATTTAGAAAAATAGCCTCTTTTGTGACCTTGGATTGAATTATAACCAACATTTATAAAATAGTTGAATTCTAACCATTTAGTAATGTCAAAAGACATAAATACCCTAAATTTTATAAACTTCTCTCTCTTTTTTTGTTCATCACGTCTAGTTCGTCGAGCACTACCAAGCACGACTCTGTCGACTTCAAACAGAGAATCAGGCTGACAATTACAAGAAACAACTTGATGATGAGATAGTTACAAGAAGAACTAACAATGGGTCAATGGCCATGAATGGGATGCGTGAATCCTTTTTCTTCCATGGCTCAATGGGATCATAAATTAATCCTTCAAATCTGAAAAGTACAAAGAATGTTTGAGAGAGAGTAGAAGATTTCGCCGTACTAGAAGTTCTCCTCTTGCTGAAAATAATCATTTGGTTAATCAATTGTCTTCAAGAATGTGAGGAGCATGCTGACATGGATGTTGTAGATCTAATAGATCAAAAAAGCATATTCATGAGATCAGAATGTGATTTATTGGTGTGGAAGAGAAGAGATGACCAACATGATGCAAGTCGAACAAAAACCTTTGGTAAAGCAAATGTGAATTCTGATTTCAATGGTTAAGATCAAGTCGAACAAAAACCTTTGGTAAAGACGGATCAAAAGCAGCTAATGAGGCTGCACTTAGTTAACTAAGGGCACTCATGTCTTTTCCCCACCATAAAAGGCCATTTTTCATTCATTTTCAAAATATAGGTCAAAAATCAATTTAGAAACCAAATAATGGTTATTCATCAAAATTTCTCGATTTTCTTATATAAAGTTATTTCCGTTAATTAGGCATAAAAAAAGGTTCCCCCCCCCTCTCTCTCTCTCTCTCTCTCTCTCTCTCTCTCTCTCTCTCTCTCTCTCTCTCTCCCCCCTTAATTTCTTGAAATTTAGCTGATTTTGAGTTTTGGACTTCTGAATTTAATCAACTTTCTGTTCAAGAAGAAATAGGTAAATACCTACGTACCACTCAGAATATCGAGCTGAACTTTGATCGTTCATGCGATTGCAAGAAGGGTTGTGTGGGTGTGATATTTCATAAAAATCCCCTAGCGGATTTCTTCTAAGGCACCTAAAATTCCTTAAACCAATTTTGAACAGAATAACTGAATAAGTGAGCTTCAATGTCACAATGAGTGAATCGCTCCATAGATTATAAACTTGATTTTACTCGAACAAAAAAAAAAAAAAAAAAAAAGGAGGGAAGATTATAACAAGTATATTGAGCAGATTAGAGAACACATTTTATTGAATATATATGATAGCCCAAAGTACCATTTGCAATCAAACATAGATTGAGAATATAATGTTCCACACTCCCACATCTGCAAACAAAGTCAGCAGTATTGCCCTCTCTACATTTGTGTTGGAGAAAAGTTTGGTAATTTCCCAAATTTACTTAGAAAAGATGTATCAATACCAAAACGGCCAACAAAGTAATGAAAATTGGCAAAATTGCTTTATTACCTATTCCATTAGGAGCCGCAGCTAGAGGTTCTTCATTTTGTGCGCTTAGCGATGTTGATACCTGTTCCTACTTCACCGCAGCTACCATGATCATCATTGGAATAAAAATCTTTAGTTGGGTCGCTAGCATCACTAATCTGACGCTATTTAACGGCAACAAATCTTTCAGTACAATGGGATCGATCGGCAGCCAATTTTTCACTATATCGAAATTGATGAACGGAAACAAATCTTTCACTACAGTACTGGGATCGATCGGCAGCCATTTTTTCACTATATCGGGACTGATGAACGGCAACAATTTTTTCACCACACTGGGATTGAAGGGCGGTGGAGATGGGGGTGGGTCTGGTCTTCTAAACAAACATTTCCAAATAAGAAAGAACGGCAAGAATAAAATACCGAGAACTGAGAGAACCACACCGACGACACAAAGTAGCAATATAATCTCAAACCACGGCATCTGCCAAGTCCAATTGCAGCTGAAAATGTTTCCAAAGAAGTCGGAGATTCTACGAATGCAGCTACGAAACCAGCTGAGAATCTTTTTCATTACAGAGATAATTCTAAAGAGCCTCCGGAAACCAATCTCCATTGAACGTTCCTCTTGTTCTTGAACATCAGTATGCCACTCCTTAAGAACCCTAGCAAGATAACGATAATACTCTTTTTCCGGAAGAGTTGCACCATTGTTATACGACATGTACTGCAAAACCAATTCACGTCTCCTTTCTTCAACTGCTTTGTTTTGAGCACCATCTGCGGATCCAAATAACATAATCGAGGCGAGTGGTTTCAGGATCCTAGGTAACTTGTTGTAAGATACCAGAATCTCACCGTCATTCTTGCCATACACTCCTTTGCTTTCACGTTGCTTCAATTCTGAAGGGGACTCATTGTCTTTCCCGGAGCCGCCGCTGCGGGGGATTGGTCTCGCGCCGGTCACGAAAACCCTAGATCGTCGAAACTTCCGAGGGAATAGAGGGAAGGTTTGAGGAGAAGGATTAGAGAAGTTGAGACGAGGAAGAGGCGCTGGTGGAAGAGTGAAGGAGATGGCCGTCGTTGACGCCATTGATGGGATTCTATTCAAAAGTGGCGTTTATGCATTTGGTTCAGGGTTAGGGTTGACAGGGTATATGGAACACTATATCTGCCGTAAAGAAAGACTATGTTACGGGGTTTTGGTATTTTATTTCATTAAATTTAGATTTGGAAAAAAAATGGAAGGAGGCCCAAATTCAATAATATTATGATCTGAAGATATTGATACAGAAAAACGGTATCAAAGCCCAAGTCGGCAAGTTCCATATTATGATTCTGTTGTTCTTTTTACCTATGCAATTACACCCAAAAGCTTTCTATACACATCCTTTAGATATCAATTACATGGATATGCATATGTTAATCAATCACACAAATGCTTCAAGTTAAGAAATGTACTCATGGCAATGATAGCATATTAAAGAGGAACCATATATGCAATTGCTTTAAATTAATAATCATTAATGATAGCAAAAACTACATATGTGAACTTTAACTATCGCCTAATTCCTAAACAAGATGATGATCGAAGATATGAAGATAACATTACTGGTTTTCAGAACTCCTTCCACACTAAAGCGTGGCGTTGCAGCTTTATTCTTAGTTGCTCACTGGGGGATTGAAGCGCCGGAGCAGCCTGCTGTCTTGCTCGGTTTCTTCTATAGACACCAAAATTTTTCATGATCGGATAAAACAAGCAAACCATGAAATGGAAGTAAAGAAGAAGCAACAAAACGGCAGCAATCGGAAGCAATGGTATCACGGTAGTAAAAAACACCAGCAGGCAACTCGTTTTCAACAGCAATATATGCCCATATATGCACCAATATCCAGCAAAGATCTCTTAAACTCGTCAATTCCCACTTCTTCTCCTCCAAAAGCTTACCATCAGGAACTCTTGTTCCATTCGACAAAACAAATAAACTTCTTCCTCCACCAATAGCCCCTTTTAGGGATTCAAAGTGGTAGAGAACATGACCAGATTGATCATCCATCACAGGACGGCCTTGGAATTTTACAAGAACAGGAAACATGTATGCTTCCTCATGGATCCCCTTTCCTTGTAGAGGATCAAGAAACGGGGCAAGATGTTCGGCTATAACTACACCACCCTTGGAGATGATACGATCCTTGATCAGCTTCCATCTCTCTTCTTAATTCGATCTCTCTATTTGGATCTTTGAAAATATCCGCAAGGCTCGGATCTCTATGAATATTCTCTTCACCTCTGTTTTGTGAACTCGCCATATCGATCGTACTTGTTCTCTGATATAGCGTCAATGGAATCTTGATATATGGTTGTTAGGGTTTAGGGTTGTAGAAAACTCTGTATGGGTAACACCTTTTATATATAGGGCATCATGAATGGGAAGTAAATTGCTTCCTAAGTGGGTGTAGGTAAATTGATTCCCTTCCTAATGGATGCAGGTAAATACATGTGCTTTTAGTTCTGTTTCTTACACATATAGACTGAATATTATCTAATTACTTATTCTGCAAGTAAAGTAGCGAATAAACATTGACAAGTGCACAAGGAGGAGTTCATGTAGCTTTGAATGGGACAAATGGGAAAAAAAAATGAGACAAGGAGGAGTTCATGCAGCTTTCAGCTTTGGATAGGACTAATGGAAAAAATGGAGCACAAGAATAGACTACTGGTGAGAGGAACTTGAGTACGGTATTCTGGAGTAACTTGAGTACGGTTTATTCTATATAAAAAGGCTAATAAAAATAAATTAGTAGACTTATGCCCCCTCCCAACTATTGTCTCTGTGTCTTTTTTTCTTTACTTTACAACATTGTAGAATAATTTTGGAGGTGAAATGTTGCTCCGCTTAACATGATCCATCTTATTTTCACACTCTTTGATATATAAATAGCATGCAATATGCATGTATTGAGTAATTCACGATGTCATTACCTTATTTAAGCCGTAATCTCAAGACGTTCTCATGCTCTATTATCTTATAAAAATCATTCATGAAGCTAGCATGATGGTAATTTGTTCAAACTGATTCACATATTGATACATACATATATAGATAACCTCAAGCTAGCTATTAGCTATAGAAAACATCCGAATTCATTCAATAAAACAATATATATTGTGATGGATCGCGTTTTTGCTTGTGCGATGATATTCGCACTAATTTGTGGATCGCTTGAGGGTCAAGCGTCCAGTTTCTGTGCTCAAGCCTGGAACGAGTTCAGCAACTGCATGAGGTTCATCACCGGATTACTTTTGCAACCGTCAGCGCAGTGCTGTGATTCGGTGAGGAGATTGAAAAAGATGGCCACAAATAGTGACGACGGACCTCGCAATATATGTCAATCAATGCATTGAGGATGTCTCGTACATACGATATTCCTTTTGTAGCCTCCATCATCCAAGATCTACCCGCCCTTTGCAGTGCACACCTTAGTTTCCCAATCTCTAATCGCATGAACTGCACCATGTAACTTGAGGAGATCTTATGTTACAAATCAAGACTCAAGTATATAGGATAAGTAACCACTGAATCCGATGAAAATTGAAGCTCTGCTGCAGTGTTGTATTGAGAATTGGAGTAAACCACATTCTGCATACTGGCCGGGCTTAATTTTCTCCAATATCTCACTTCCAATTTCTGAATAAATGACAAACCAAGGTGAGAATTGGAGGAAATTCATGACTTGGTGCATGACTCGGTTTCAGAAATTTAAGTTAATCGAGTCTCTTATGGTTTCCCAGCAAAGTAAATCAATATAAAGAAAAACAGAAACCATCTATGGTATACAATATACATATAAGTATATAACCACCACATTATCAGTGATCCATTCTACATTCTGACTTCATGGGCGATACAGCAACCCAATTTTCATCACTAAGGGGTAACACGACACAGTCTTCAGGGAGTGTCGCCGTCATCCGTGAATGCACAGAAAACTTGTTAGAGAAGAATCTCTTCGCTGGTGGCTCAAGAGTAGAGTCCACATCTGAGTTACAGTCAGAAGCCAAAGTCGAAAACGAACCGTTTTGGGGCTTAGGGGAAGCAGAACATAAAGTCTTTGGTTGACGGACATGTACAGTGCCAGATAAAGCGGATCCTCCACCAACAGTAACACTAATAACTCCTGAAGATGGAGTTGGCCCCAGACGACTGGTTCCCACTACGGCCACTGTAATAAATCAATACGTTTACTTAGATAAAAGAATCCACAGTTTTACATCTATTCAACTTGTCCAGTATACTGGATAAAATGCAAGTATACAGGTGAGTGTTAACGTAATGGGAGTTCACTTCCACACATATTCTGATTGAGTAGATCTTATTATGAATCTCTTATTACTTGTCCATTATGATGACTGGTTCCCACAGCAGATACTGTAAACAACTCGCTTTAGTTGTTCGTAATCCACGCAATTATATAAAGAGGAATTCACTCATAAGTTGGCACATAGAGTCTACATTCGCTAAATACTGAACAGCATTTCTAAATTTACCTCTAATTAACACGGAAGCCTTATTTTTATTTTATCCTCACTAGGAGCACAGAATGTAGGAGCACAGTGATTAGTATATTTATTAGGTGTATCATCATGGGAAAACATACCACTCATCTCCGATTCTGGTTCCCTTTTAACCGAATTTGGAATTGGAGTGTTGGGTCTCATTTGTTGTTGTAGATCAGCCGCTACAACTGATGGAGCCTTAGATGATAATAACTCAGAACAGACTTGCCCTTCAATAGCCGGGGTGGGAAACAATGGAATATGACTCAACTTACCTGAAGAGGAACCCATATTATGAAATGAAGCAAAATACCATTTTCTAGCAAATGTAAGCTGGCCAACTTTTTAGCTACCCAGCTTATTATTTTTCCAAATTGAGTAAAGTCTGACTAAGCATATTTTTGAATGGAAAAGAATAATATAGTAGGTCAGTTACTACTTACTAAGAATGAAATCAAATTCAAATGAGTTGGACATATTGGAGGAAAATAATTCATTTACTTATATTGTATTTACTTACGATCTCTCAGAGTGTTGTAAGCAACCTTCGCTGCACTCACTTCTGCCAGCTTCTTGCTTCTTGCTACCTCACCTGTAAAGTATTCTCCTCCAATCTCCACGGTTGAAACAAACCTACGCATGTGAGGTTCACCTGATATCGTTGTGCTATAAAGTGGTATATGTTGACCTTCTTTTTGAAGTAGTTCTTGTAGAAGGTTCTTGTACAAACCAGTATCATCCTAAAGTGAAGCAAAGAACAGAAAAAAACCAAAAAACAAAAACCATGTTAGGCTCGTTTTGAATTATAACGACATAAATATAATAGTTGGCTACGGGTTGTCAGAACAATAACTTCTTGGACTCCATTTGGCAACAGGGAGATCAAAGCAACTTTTGCAGCTGCATGTTCAGCATCCTTCACAGTGGGAAGAAACTCTTGACCCTGATAAGTCTGTCCATCGATTGTTACTGTACATTTGAAACGAGCGGCATGAGGAGGACCTTCACGCTCACAAGAGTACGCAGGTAAATTTAGGTTCCTCTTTTGAGCATAATATTGCAGCTGGTTCTTATGATGCTGTACATCTGCACCCCATATGAAGATAGTATTAGTTGCAAAGCCTAGAACACAAACCGTGATAAATTTGACACTGGGTATGAACTAAGACATAAAAGTGAGCAAATTGAAATATGCGGAGGCTAGAATGTCAGGCATTATATACTGGATATGCCATTACTTTCTCTCATTATATTTTTTTTATTTCTATGTTTCATGTCCAAGATCCCAACATGCTGGCTCTATAATAGAATAAAGAAAATTATATCTCGAGCTCCCGTCACATCTTTAATAAGACAATTCCATTTCAGCTACGTAGAAAAAACTTTTTCAAGACCATGCGAAATACTACACATCCTTTGATAACTACCCAACAACCTTGAGGTTATGTGAAAACATTCAAAATACTCCAGTGCAAGAACTGATATTATCCTTTCAAAACAAAAATGATATTATGTTAGCCCAGTGTCAATTATCAAAGAATGTGTCACTAGAGTTTAAACAGAAGAAGTTTTCTAACCTTTAGAATAGTTATCACGGTCAACACTTAATGTGCTGCCACTGTTCTGAGAACCAACAACTGTCGTATTGTCGCTGATCTGAGATCCTACGGGAAGCCCTGTAATAACAAGCATTTGAAAATGTGAAAGAAAGAAATACAAAGTAACTTCGGGTACGGTTCAAGTTGTGATTGTTGCAGAAGTATAATTAACAAAGACGTGAACACTTTTCAGATTAGAGGAAACTGGGCTTTTGCGGGCTAGGCGGTTCTTAGTTGTATACTTGCATTGGGCTTAGGCAGGTTGATTGGTCCACCTTTAACAAAAGGTATGGAGAATTGGGTTTATGCGGGCTAAGTGGAACGTTCGGCCGGGTAGGCAGAATCTAGTTTGACTGGGCCTAGGCAGGTTAGTTGGTCCACTTTTAAATAAAGAAATAAACCTAAATGGCTCCTGGCGCGGGTAGCCAGAATCTTAAAGAGAATCGAGATCTTCGGCGGTAACTAGGTCACCTTCTAAATTAGAGGAAATCTAAAGATAAACTAAATCATAAACATATTCATTCATCTATACTCATTCTAAATTAGAAGTTTTATGTTATAATCAAGAAGAATAACTTCTTATGATAACTACCTACCTACACAGCTCGAATAGACGTTTACGGTTTCTATTACAATATGAGCTAAGCTCATTACATAATACAAGGAAGAAACATACACATTAGAGATAGAGCAGAGATTCGTGTTCCATTAGGTTATGCGATCATTCATCATTGCAGTGACGAACCATAAAAGCTTTGGTATGATTGAATAACAAGAAGGAACCATATATGCAATTGCTTTACATTAAGAAACGTTAACCAAGTTGAATAATGTACTCTCATTGCAATGATGGCAAAAACCTACATGTGAAGTTGTGAACTTTAACTATCGACTAATTCCTAAAAAAGATGATGATCCAAAAGATGATGAGCAATACTGGTTTTCAGAACTCCGTCCACACTAAGCGTGGCGTTGCAGCTTTGTTCGTAGTTGTTCATTCGGGGATTGAAGCTTTAGAGCAGCCTGCTGTCTTGCTCGGTTTCTTTTATAGACACCAACATTTTTCATGATCGGATAAAACAAGCAAAACATGAACCGGAAAATTCCCACTGCCACCCAAAAAGTCAAGACAAAGTGAAGAATCGGAATTACTGGAACATCGGCGATAAAATACTTGACAAAACCAGAAGGTGACTCACTGTGAAGAGCATTATATACCCATCTCGCAAATAGTCCAAAAACTACAATGTTCACTAATGTCAAGCAAAAATCTTTCAAATTCCACCAGTCCCACTTCTTCTCCTCCAAGAACTTACCATCAGGAACTCTTCCTCCATTCGACCAAGTAAAGAAAGCTCTTCCTTCATCACTCGCCCCATTCAAGGATTCAAAGTGGTAGAGAACATGACCAGATTGATCATCCATCACAGGACGGCCTTGGAATTTGATAAGAACAGGAAACATGTATGCTTCCTCATGGCCCTCCTTTCCTTGTAGAGGATCAAGAAACGGAGCAAGATGTTCGGCTACAACTACACCATTCTTGGAGATTATGCGATCCTTGATCAGCTTCCATCTCTCTTCTTCGATCTCGCTATTTGGATCTTTGAGTCCGTATCCCCTTGCCAAATTCTCCACATGATTCTGACCTTTGCCTGCACCATCTCTAGGAATATTATTCTCTACATCTCTGTCTTGTGAATTCGCCATCGATCGTGCTTCTTCTCTGTAATAACGTTAATGTAATCTTGAATTTCGGGGTAGAAAACTCTGTATGTGTAACACCTTTTATAGGCATCATGAAAACTTCTAATCCTGATGGTCTTGTTATTCAAGTTCCTTATACAATACTAGTTCTGTTCCTTATACAATACATATATAATTACTAAATATTATCTAATTACTTATTCTGCAAGTAAAGTAGCCAAGAAACATTGACAAGTCACAAGTGCACAACTCTTTGAAAGTGAGACGAGGAGTTCATGCAGCTTCGAATAGGACTAATGGAGAAAACGGAGCACAAGAATAGACTACTGTTGACAGTGGTGAGAGCAAGTTCAGAATACACCATTACCAATTTTTGGAAGTTATTTCGTTTGTAGGGATATAGCTTATGATTACTTGATCCTATAGTCTTCTTTTTTATGATCCTTAATGATGCCAGGGGACTCAATACAGGATGATGATTAATTGATTATGTGCTTTTCAAAATGCTAAAGTGACTTTCTGCGAGGACAAAAAACTCATTTTACTAACATGGAAATAGTAAGAAAGAAGGATCTACACGAATTTTCCGGTTCACAACATTTATCCTGCTTAGCTTATTGTGGCACCAGACTAGTTGATCAGATGTTATGCTTGACATGTTTAAAACCCTCGACACTAATCTGATGTCAACTTGACAAAAGAAGTAGAGGTGTTCTGGGCTCTCTTCTTCCTCTTCTTCTTCGTGTTGCTTTTTGAATCTCTTTAGTATGCAGTTCTCACTCCTCAACAGTTCTTTGAGCTTCCTCTCTTTCTGCATTTCAAAATAAAGCAAGTTATTTTCATGGTTAAAGAAGTTAACAGTGATCAAAGTAGTAATACAATTTGACTACATAACACGTCAGAGTAATGGTAGTATAACTAACCTTTTGAAGATCTACTTGAACTTCGGCTAATAGCTTTGGATCCAAGGAGTCTTCAAGTTCCGACTTTGATCTTTTTCGACAAGCATCCGTTGTATTAGCAGATTTATCAGCTCGTATGAATCGCCACATGGTCCTTATTGATTCCTGCAATATCTCTACTAGAAGATCACTTCCAATTGCATCATCAATGTCTTTCCCTTTTCTCTTTGCTTTCTTTTTTATCTTCAAACTGTCCTCTGCATTGCAACAAACAGAGGTTATGTTAGTATGTCCAAGTCAGTCAGTAATATCCCTAAAGAAACACACAATTGAATTTAGATTTCTCACCCCTAATCACTGGAATTTGCATAAGATTCCGCATAACACATCGATTTTTGACATAATTTTCAACCCTTGGCCCTTGAAAGCGTTCATTCTCCACAAATCGTTGCATGAGCACTTGAAACTGTTGGAATTCCTCGGCAACTTCATTATACGAACGTAATCCATGTTCATCGTATTCCCAAATCTCCAATGCCTTCTCATATTGCCATTGAAGGAATTCCCAAGAAAGGCACAACTGTCCAACATAAACCACTTCCAATTCACTATGCAATTCTCTAACGAACTTAACCATTGGGTCAGAATCAGAATTTTTCTTCTGTTTGCATAGCCCAAAGTTCTGCAAAAGAAATGATTTGATTGCTGGAGTTGAGGATTTGCAGCTTGAAAAGGTTTCTAATGTGTCCTTGGACTGTAAAAATCCTATACATGAGAATCAAAAAGATAAATAAGACCACAAATGCAGACCGGAAGTATATGATCAGGTGACAGTAACTTCAGTTGAGTGATTAGACAGTAACTTTTCATGCAGATGAATTTCTGCAATTTGTCTTTATAATAGAAACCAACAACATGCTAAGCTCAGAAAACTGGTGGAGCACTAAAGCAATTCCATGATTTGGTGGAGCTAAGATCAGCATGCTGAAACAGTTTTAAACATTATGAGCACTACTAATGGATATAAAGCTTTAACTTTTAAGAGTCTACCATATATTAAGGGTAATGGTGAGGCTCTAGGTACTGTGTGCATATCCCACTAAAATGTAAGTGGTACTTTTCACAATATTTTAACAGTGACACATGCAAAGGAGCCTTTGTTTTTTTTCCTAAGTGCTGACAATTGTGAACCATGAGAGGTATGTCCTAATTAGTTCATGTATAGGTACTTTAAAAGTTTAAATGTAATAATCACTCTTAATGCTTGGGACCTAACCAGAATCATGCTTATTTGTGATCAACCAAACAGATTTGGTGGGTCATAACTTGATAAAATCACCTAAGGTAGGTTGAGTTGATCATGTTAATGAAATGAATGGATTAGAACAGCTAGAACATGAACTGTTTTGGGTTCTTGCAACTAACCTGAAATCAAAAAACTGGGGAAGAAAGCACAAGGGCAATGTTTTGAGTTTTCGAATTAACCTTAAAGAAATGACTGGAAATTGAAGGAAATTAAGAAGACTGATAAGAAGTGCTAACTGACCTATTGCATATAACTTCTGATAGCTCAATATGTCGAATTTTCGCATTCGTTCTCTGTAGCTCTTGTAGAACCTGTGAAGCACACTCATTCTGTCTCCATGGTGGTATTTTTCATCAATCTTCCATGGCTTCAAATCCTCCATATTTGGAGACTCGGATTCTTCAAGGATAGTAGGCAGACCAGAACCTCTGACTTTCTTGAGCTCCATTTTCAACTGTTCTATCAATTCTTGATGTTCCCACAATGTTTCTAATGTGTTTGGATCCTCAGAATCATTAGCTGCCAAATCTTGACCACTGACCTTTTCAGAATTTTCTAAACCCTCATTTGGTTTTTCATCTTTGGCAGTAAAGCCTTCAGGTGTGGACTCTTTTGGGTTATGTTGTTCATCATTCCTAGTTGACTGTTCTAGCTCTTCAAGTTGTTCCATTACATCTTCATCTTCTTCATCAAATTCATCAGGCTCATATCCAACATCCATATTCTGCATATCAATGTCTTCCAAGGCACCAAATTCAACCCTTTCCCCAAACTCTGTTTCTAACAGGAACCCATCACCACTAAATTGACCCATGAATGAAACCTCAGGGCTAGAACAAAGCGAACTCGAATCAGAATCAGAAGCAGATTCTACTACAACAGATTCTTTTTCTTGCAAAAACTTATCTTCATGAGAAGCAACATTTTTCTCATCATGTTCTTGAGACTTCAATTGCTCATCTTTATCTGTATGAGAATCTTCCCCAACTTGTGTCTTCTCTGAATCCTGAGGAATATGAATTTCTTTACGAACACATTCTTCTGCAACCAATTGCTCACGAACATCATCTTCAGTCACAATGGAACCAAAATTTGAGTTTTCAGCAGATTCTTCTTTGAGAACAAAGCTTGCAACTTTTGGTTCTTCTTTTTGAACACATTCTTCTGTAACCAATTCCTTAACACCCTCATTTTCAATAACCATGGAACCACAATTCGAGTCATCAGCAGATGCTTCTCTGACAACAAGGCTTGCAACTTTCGCTTCTTCCTCATAGAAACTAACATGCTTCTCGGCTTGAAACTCATACCTTCTGCTGCTAAATTTCTCAGGCAGGAACTCATTCTCTTTCTCGACAACAGAAGAATGACCATAAGCATTCACTTTCTCCATTGCTTCTAATACAGCTTTAGTCTGATACTCAAATTTGAAAACAAAACTTGGCTCCGGCGTCTCTTTTTCTTCTTCAAAATCATAATATTCTGAATCATCATCGCTTTTTGAAGCCACAGACTCAGCTTTTTGGGGCATAGCTGCTGGCTCGATAAAAGAACATGACTCATTCACCAGAGGACTCTGTTCTTTATCAAACCTGAAAGACAAACGAAAACAAAACAAAAACAAAAAACATTATTCAGTGTCAAGTTTGGTAATCATGAAACTTCAAAACCGGAATTTACAAACCTGACAAAGATTGAGCTGAAAAATCTGAACATAGTATGCAAAAGGGAGGAGACAAAAACCGAGAAAGACCCAGAAAAAGGAGACATCTTTCTTCTGAAAACAAAATCAGAAGAACCACCCATGTTCACCAAACCAGAGTGGGTATTAACTAGCGCAGACTTGTCTGAAATCCATTAATCACTTTATTTCAGTTTGAAGCAAAAAAAACAGAGCAAGTTCATGCACACTGTGATTCCCACGTTGAAAATTTCATCCAAGAGATGGACTTACCACCAGTAGGAAACCCTAAATGAAGCTAAAATCCCAAAAGGGTTGCATGGAGTGCGATCGAAAGAGGTTGAAATCCAACCTAATCCGGGAAATAGAGGCAGATAAATTAGGGAAGAAAAGAACGTGGGAGCGACTTGGGTGGGAATTGAACTATTCTTATGGTTGCTTAGAGGCGTGGAATTCTGAGGACCGTTATGGAGCGTATGCGAGTGATTGAGAATTTGACAATGGAGGAAGGATTACATTTTGGTTGAGGGGTCTGATTTTGGCTTCTGTTTCTTTGTGGCACTACTAGAGAGAATTGGGTGAAATTGAAAGCTTACGCCTTTAATGGGTTTTCTATTCTGGTCGGTCTTGCCCCTTGACCTCGAGCTCAAGAGTCATGGAAGAAACTTGATGAGTTGACGTTGATGATGACCGAGTTAACTCACCTTTCCTAATTTTTGACAACCGTGTTGTGTTTTACCAGACCAGAATATTAAAGAACACAACTGGTTTCTTGCTTTGAAATTTTCCTCTAGAGCAACTTGCAACAACCCTATTTGCAGTAGGCATTCGTCATATTAATTACCTTGGGGTTTGGTTGTTTTATCGTGTGGATCAAATTTTACCGTGCTTTCTTCCTCATAATTACCTTGGAGTATACTTCTTTAGTGAATTGTCATTCTCAAAAAAACATTTGTCATTTTCAAACTCCTATTTATTATGATCAAGTTACCGAAACTAAGAAAATTAGTATAATGAATCATATTTCTTTTTTTCTTTGTCATAATTATCAAAATAGAAAGAAATTAAACACTTTTTCTTCCATAAATATGATTCATGTACACTTCTCTGATGAATTGTCATTTACGGTTTGTATCTATCACGATCAAATGGTCGAAACCAAGAAACATGCATGAAAAGTTGAAAACCAATAAATAATATTTCTTTCTCTTCTCACATTCACATTCGTGAAGAAGAAGAGGAATTGAATCATTGATATCAAAATAGAAAGAAAAATTAAACACTTTGGACACTTCTTCGAGAAAGATCAAACCCGTGTTGATGTAATCAAGTTAAAGTTCCAAGCCGACTTGACTGATGAGCTCTTTGTACCTCAATTGCTAGCTAAGCTTGCTCGATCGTCACCCTATTAATCTTGTTGTGTTGGTAGTCCATTCACATCAAACCAAAACAGACCAAAAACAGTAAGAGAAAGCCAAAACCATGCATGCTCAAAACTTGCGATGCTTTGGCCCTATTACGGTGGTTATCACAAATCTTTTCTCAGTGACGTTTAATTAATCAAGTAATTAGTTAGATTTAGACACCCAATTGAGTATTATATATCGTTCTTGTTTTATGCAGAAATAGAATTTGGTCCCAGATATAGTATCAGTAACAAACAAAAGTATATGATTACATTAACAAACAGACAGCCTAAATTACTTACGGAAAACGCTTAAAAACTTATTTTCAATAACACAAAAGAGCTGTAGATGTACATGTACCACCCCATATTTGACTGTATCTAAATGATGCATGTAAAAAATCGATGGTTTATAATCATCTGTATGTTCTTTAGCTAAAACGAATTAGATGCTTAATTTCGTATATAAGTTTGTATGTTTGACAAAATGAAAAATCCAAAATGTATATGAATACGCGCGTAGTCTAGCCAGGACAGGGTTCTATTTTGGACTGGGGAGCCAGGGGAGGAGGACTTCATCGATCTTAATTCTTGTTAATTATTTGCATGTCATCCACGTGGCTAGCTCCATATAATGGACGATGAGAAAAGAATTCAAATCTCAGACTTTTGTACATGTTCTGGAAGAGAAAGAGGCTCCTAATAACTGGCATTTATACCTAAAAATAATGTCAAATGTATATTAATTTGCTTGGATTCTTGAGTAATTCTCCTTGGTAATGAAAGAAAATCGTCGTTTACACAATTCTCAAGTTAATCACCTTATATCCTAGTTAATTATGAGCCTCAACTACATTTGTATATATATCTGTACGGCTATTGTCACCCCACCAAATACTTTGTTCACCCCACATGTCAATTTTAAACTAAATATTCTAATACTAACCCCACAATCAAAATTTTTGTGAAAATATAATATGAAACTAAAATCTATAAAATCTAAACAACAACAATTCTCTACATCTTTACATCGGAGAAAAAAAAATATCACTGGAAAACTGGAATTCGGTGGACTCGTCAGGGAGGAAAAGTGATCGGGGACGCTGCTGGAGTCTGCTGGGGTGGAGGCGCGCCGTCGTCGAAACCGTACGATGGCGAACGGAGGCACGTCCGCACTTTAAGGATAGTGCGAACGTGCGCTTCATATCGTTTTCGTATATATATATATACATATATTCATAATCATAAAGAATGAACTCAAGAAAGAGATCGAGGAGAACATATATAGGATGTACGTGGTTTGAGAAGAATGGAGGTCTGCGTGAATATATTGATGCGTATTTGTATATATTTTTAGATTTTATCATATTGAGGAAAAAAAAAATGAAAACCATATTTTCTCAAAATTTTAAGGGTAGAATTAGAATGTTAAAGGTAAAAAATAAAAAATAGGGTGAACTGAGTATTTAGTGGGGTTGAAATAGACGCACCCATTTCAAGTTATGACAATGGTTACACGGGATAAAGAAGCTTAGAAAAAATTTACTTGAGACTTGACCATAGGGCAAAACATTACGATGGAGAAAGTAAGAATATAAGAAGGCATCGCGTTTGCTGGAGTTGCCGTGATAAAAGAATCTATGCGTTCCTTAGACAAACAAAGTGGGATTAGACATATTTACGAAGGATATATGAGAAACCCTAATCCGCACCTTTTTGGTGTTCCAAAAAGTACTACAATATTCTGCAACTCCTCAAGAAATCAAAAGCAAAACCCAAAATGGAGCAGACTTGGGTTACAAGTTAATTGATTGGAAAACCGTATCAAATTAATATGAAACATGCAGGAGGATATTGCAAAATGTGTATAGCCGCACTCACACACTCAAATTTGAAATAACGTGTGGGCTATGCGGCATATATAGCTAAGGTGTAACACTCTTGTGCCTCATGTATTACAGCCTCCATTAACTTAATCAGAAAAGGCATGCATGATGACATACACGAGTCAATGAAGGAAGCTAGAATATATCAATATCATTGGAGCTAGGTTTCTTAAGGCCGGGGTCGTATTTTCTTACCTTCCCATATATGCATGACAGAAAATTCCTTTTATGTTTTCGAATACTTCAATGTCAGCTTGACATGGAGAGTTGGAGACGACGCAGGAGAATATTAGGCTAGAAGCTAAGAGAGAAAAGGACCCCGCCATTACTGCCCGGCCAATACTTAACCTTCAATTTCTAGAAGAGAGAAAAACAAAACCAGGAAGGTAGAAGCCACCCCAAACAAAGTCAAAATAATAATGCTCTTCCTTCTAGATCGATCACTAATCTATCATTCATTATCAGCCTCTAAATTTTTAATCTATCAATATCACTTCGCTATTGGGATCGTTAAGTCTTGTAGTCCTAGTCGTGAGTGGTAAGCCTAGAGATAATACCAGTGCATCCAAGATCGATCTTCCTAATACAGAGTCTCAAATTAACCTCTTGATTTCACTCATCATATTCCTCTCTCACTTGCTTCATGCTTCCAATCAAGTGAAGGGTCAGTTGATTGGGTTCAAATTTGAAATTTCGAGGACTGGACTTGGGCATAGTTGTTCCCGTAATGGAGTATGGTTTTCTTGGGCAAGTTTGGATATAGGCCCATATCGTTTTCAACCTCCACCCTCTTAAGTGCTCAAGTACCATGCCTTATTTGTTGGTGGGCTTATCCATCTCATACGTCGTCGTATGAGAAGAAGGTCAATAAGTCTTATATAAGACTTTAATCACAAATTCATAATGCATGTAAGCCTACATCAATAAAATGATAGCCCTTGTAGTTAGCATTGAAGGGGGATTGTAGGTTAAAGGATAGTCTTGTTCCTGCTTCAGTTAGAAAGAAAGGCTTTGATTGAAGTTGAAGACGATTCAAAACTGGTGATTGATGCAGTTAATGACTTGATAAGTCATCTTGGAGAATTCCAAGTTCAATTGAAGATGTTCCTAGAATCTCGAGGGACTTTGATTTTGTAACTTTTAAACATGTTTGTACATAGACTAATTTTGGGCTTGATGCTCTAGCTAGTTAATCTTTACCACTCCTCTACTTCTTTGGTTTGGTTAGAGAGAGTGAAACTTCAAGGTTTACTATTTGATATTGTAAACGTTAGTTATCCTCAAGACTTTAGATCATAAATTTCCTTCTTCGACCAGAAAATAATTCTCTGACTATGATAGATAGAGGGTAGGTTAGAGAACCCCTCATACTATCTATTTTTTTCTCGTTCATATTATTAATTGGACGAAAGAAAAAAGAAAATAGACTAATATGGATTGAACTTATGCAGCCCAAAGTGAACTAGTTTTCCCGCATACCAAGATGACCCATATCATATATTGGGCTCGATCACAAAACGGGCTGCTGCCTGGAAACAACCGAAAAAGGAAACACAGACAAACACCATCTTCTTCCTTTATCGTCTTCTTCTTCCATCCATCTTCTTTCTCGAACCCTCCACAAGATTAGATTACAGTGCTCCCATACCTATAAAGCTATAACTCTTAACTTGTTTCTTTGATTGAAGATCAATCTAGTTCAGTCGGTTCAATCATCAATCTCTGATATACACCAAATGATAGATGACCTAGAACACATAATATCAACTATCAAGTTCAATGTACTGGTTCTAATTCGTTCAAAGTCCATCCCCAGCTTCACAAACCCTGAGCCACCTCTACCCTTCAATTTATTGGTTCCCGTATACGTGTGAGGTTACAACTGGTTTTCATATTTTGGTACAATCATACTGGCATGGTTGGCTCATACGTACATGAAGGAATCCACGTACATGGTCTCTTCTCTACTTATGATCAGTATGGACATTTATACTTCACACTCTACCCGGTCCACGCAATACAAAAGACCAACACGGCAACACTCCTAGATATGGGTTTTGGACTTGGGAATGAAAATAGAAATTCAAAAACAAAATAAGGTCAGTCGGTCGTCGACTCGCTTGAAATGAAAGAAATGAAAGTATTATTATATGATTACAAGTTACACATAAAAGAAGAAAAAAGTTAGCCTGCGAAATTTACTAATTGTGATTAGCTCACGACTTTATAAGTATATGTTGATCAGTTGTCGATCATCAACTGAATACGCATCAATTATTTAGGTAGATAAATAAAATATTAATCAGGTATATATGAATTATGAAATGTGGGATATATAGTATGCTCTCTTGTATACTGTCATACAATCTGATCAGATATATTGTGAATTGTGCAAAAGGCTGCTGCTGGCTTAAAAAAACATGCAATGCATGTAGAATATCTGTACTGATCGATATAATCTCTTTAATTAATACAATATATATGTGAAAACCATATGATATACTAATTTAATCTACCACCCGCAGAATCACACAGAAATAGCACATAGAGTGTTTTGATCAGAAAAATAGGAAGAAGAAGGAATTGATGATTCATCTGTGTATTAAAAGAGCACATGGAAATTTGCAGTACTTTGCAGAAGGATATATAGTGACAACAGTGGATCTTAGTTTACACCAAATAAACATTCACAAACAATGGAGATCGAGGTAGATTGATCTGCCATTCTTGCATCTGCCCCCAGCTAGAACCCAGCAGCCGCCCAGGTCCGAACTAGATTAGAATGATGAGCGTAGTATGAAATATAAACAGATTTCAATAAGTGGAACAATGTTCATAAGCTATGCTCTTCAGTAAAAACAGGTTGGTGAATAAAGCAAGTTTCACAGAATTTCACAGTTTATATGTACAAAAATCTGATAACTTGCTAGCAAAGCAACACCGTCATTACCCAAATTTTTTTAGATCAATCCTACTCTTTAACTCTATTACCTGGCAAGGATAAAACCAGTGAATTAACATCTAAAATTACTTATTACATGTTCATTGTAATAGATGGAAAAATTGAATTGGGAGTGATAACATTTCTTGATTCAGAAGAAGCATAAATTGGAAACAGATAATTTGCATGCTTATACATTTCTTCATAAGCCGACAAGCTTAATGTGACACCGTCTTCGGTAGAAAATCGGTATTGAATTCAAGGTATGGGAACCAGTGGGAGGCTATTGATTAGCCGGTTTGAAATAGTGCCAACCCTGAAAAAGATTAATATCATCAGTAATACTCTCGGAGTATACTATCACTTTCGTTTGTTTTGATGTCTTATAAATAGATGATGGTCCAAACCCTTGAATCATCGAAGACAGACCACCCCTTATACTTAACTTTCAATACTGTTGTTTTCTTCTTCTTTTTTCTTTCTAGAATCTCTCTAACTTATAAAGACAGCAATCACGCATGCAATTCATTTTGTATTCTAATGTCGTTAACAAAATTGAAACCTAAAAAAATAGTCGTAAGTGTTTCCAACACAGGATGTGAGGACATGAGGCTAGGTCGAAGTAAGAGGTACTCCTATTATGGACGATTAATTTGATCGGATCAAAAAAAAAAACGAAATGAATAAATTAATGACCTCTAGTATATATTAGATCTTCGCATACGACGACGATTTGACTACTTGTAGATTAATGGTGTAAATGCATCTTGATTCGTAAAATCCGCTCTTAGAATCAGTATATCAATTAGTAGGGATCAACTCGACCCTCATTCTAGATCTCTCTTTCCTATTCAAAGTGGGTTGAGCCTTCTATTTTTAATTTTTAAGATTGGTTAGTTAACCGAAGAAAAACGTACGTAGCATTAGTAATCTGACTTATTCCACGTCCTGTTTAAGGTTGGAATAATGATCACCGATAGATAAGTACATCTACAAGGGGAACTCATCTAAGAAGAGACAATAATATATAGCTGCCATGAAATGTACGTGTATAATGGCTCTCAGGCTTAACTTGTTTAGGACTAATCAGTACGTCAATCGGTCAATGGTCGATCAATGGGATAAGGATATGACACGATAGGCACAGTACGTGTAGGAGCTGCCAAGTGTTTCCATGATGGTGATGAGTGTGCACGGTTGACTTTCTCATCACTATCGCCATCGCCATCCATGCATTGCACCACAACGACATGCGTGATGCACGAGAAAACGAACCCTCTTGTGTACCTATTTCTTTTAATAACAAACAGGGATCAAGCGATATTAGCTCATCAGAAATAAACAAACAATGTGTGTATTTTCGAGTATATGGAATTGTTTGCGATGTTTATTTTTCTATTACATTTCAACACCCAATCTGATTGTTTAATTAGTTTCTAGATCCTTGTAGATTGATTGGTTTTTGTAAAATTTCAGTTAGATTTAGAAATTGTTAAGACAGTAAAGGTTTAAAGATCATGATTTATAAATGAGATTACGGGTGTGATTTATAAAGATCTGTTGTATACATGTACCTACGTATAACATGGTTATCTAAAGAGCATCTCCAGCAGTATTGCTAAATCAATTTTTTTTTTGAAATTTGTCAATTTTTTGGATGAATAAGAGCTCCAGCATAATACCTAAAATATTGCTAAATCTTAACATTGCTAAACTAAATTGACAAATTTATCAACCTAGACAAGAATTGCTAAAGAGAAACTTATGTTTTCCCTCCATTTTTATCCACGTGTAAGTTTATGATTCGTTAAAAATATTACTTAACTTACATTTAACAATTACTGCTGGAGCACAATTGCTATTTCAATTGTTAAATATCCTAACTATTATTAAATTTAGCAACAAGTTAACTTATACTACTGGAGATGCTCTAATACTAATCCCTCGACTAGCTAACAAGTTAAGTTCAACAACTTTTAAATTGGAAAATAATAGAGTCATCGATGGATCATATTTTATCATTCCTTGACGAAGTCAAAAACAAATATATTGAATCCAGGGGACAAATCCAACATCCCCGTATGATATAAAGATCCATGATTATGTTTTTCAAATTTATACAGTATATCCATGTGCTCATTATGTTTGTTGCCCCCTTCCCTAAACTCTATTATGTGTTCTACTTTCATACATTTCATTTAATTAACTGTAGTATTAGACTTCGTTTATTTCACAAATATTTGATTTTGGAAACAAATCAATCATTTTTGATATATTGTAAAGACCGGTATGAACAACTGTTTAAATGGATGGATTTTTTTACATACTGCCAATAGAACTAATCTATTTGTTAGATTGTCGGTATCGTATATGACTTCTAATTTTGAAGATGCTCACCTGAAACACGAAAACAACTATTTCTACATGTTGGGTCACTAGTTCGCATTGTCCGTGCATTGAAGAATTTTTAATTTTACCACCGGTTTAACAAAATTAAGTATCAAATTCTAACCCGAGTTGCCCAAATTGAGAGAAATTTTTCAATGCAGTCGTAGGACCACCTGACACTGACACGTGGTCCTCCCTCACCTATAAGGTCTTCACTGTGTATACTTATTACACGTAAGTTACAAGTGGGGAATCTCAGTTTTTCTCCTTTTGACACTGTTATGATCAGACTTTTTTTTCCTTATTCTTTTTTTTAAGAAGGTGTTGTTGTTACCAGATCAAAAGAAACATGAAGACAAGAGGCTCCATCAAGATGATGGTTTCTTTTGTTCAGATCAAAAGAAAAAATATGATGGTTTTGTCCATAGATCCTGGGCATGGATTGAAAGAAGAGATTATATATCTGAAATTCATATTTACTTCTCCCCGTCTTCTTCTAATCATCTCGGATGTGAGGAATTGTATTCTCAAGGTATATGAGGAACCGGGGGTTCTCAAGGGAGAGAGCAAGAACTTTATGATCATTGTGATTTGTGGTTAAGAACAAGAAATCAAATTAAAACCCAAATCTGTATCAATATCGATCTGATATTAATTTTGAAGAATGGTGCACCCATAACACAACCCATATCTCAATGAACCCTCCTATGAAATTTCACCCAGAAACAGAAGACGATTTGATATCAGTTTTGGGTACCGATTGATTTTTCGTGTTGATGATGATAATGAACCAAAATTCCATGTAAAGATCTGAACCCAGATTGCATAGAGCATCTTTGATTCTTGCCAAGTGCTTGTCGGCAACGATGAGCTTGATTGTGAGAGAGTTCAATCATAAAACCAGAAAAACGAAATCTTGTTTTATTTTTTATTTTTTGTTCTAATGGTGAACTAACGTTGATTGTTAACCTACACATGTCAAGACCTTATAGGTGAGAGGGAGGACCATGTGTCACTGTCATGTGGTCCTACGGTTGCACTGAAAAATTTCTCCCCAAATTAAACACTATATGAGATATTTTATATACACATCCCAAACAACTTAATACACAACCCTTTCTCAATATACTACTTATTTAATTTCTCACTCAGATATTTTATTAAATACACAACCCAAAGTACCTAAAATACCCTTAATCTAAAAATCCATGAAATATCATATTATGTGACTATATTAACACTATTATTATTGTATAATTAGTATATATTTACATAAATTAACATTTTATAGATGTTCATATCTATTACTTGTGTTAGTTCTTGAGAAATCATTACAAATTCATTGTTCATTTCAAATTCTTAAACATGAAAATAATAAACAAGATGAAAAATACTTATCTGAATAGTGTGTTTGGGTGAAAAGGACAATATGTGAAATATAACGAAATAGATGTTCATATGCATAATAATTACATCGTTTGACACTTAATTTGACACTCTAAACTTGGAAGTTATGAATCCTTAAGGACAAAAAAGAAATGAATTGATCATCCAAATTTCCTTGCAAATTTTTTGTTTACTTTAATAGTTTCCCTAAATAAGTTCTCGATCTTAAAAATTTAATTTGTTCTAATTCACTTTATAAGTTTCTAAAAATAAGTTTTCGTTTTTAATATTTTAATTTGGTTTATATTTCACATTAGTAGTTTCTAAATATAAGTTTGTTTTTAATATTTAAATTGTATTACACAGAAATTTTTTGATCCTTTAACATACCAATAAAATCTAATTTGAAATATCAAATAATAAGAATGTGTATTAAGTTATTTGACTGTATTAAAAAATACTTGAAAGAAAAAACCGAAAGTCAAATCAACTCAGACCTCAATGCCTCATTTCTCTAAAACCGTAGCCTAGACCGGTTCCAAATAATTCATTATATTATATGATCCAGTCAACGCGTTTTGACAGAGAGTTAAAGTGAGCGGCTTCGGGAAAAGTTACCAGTGGGGGCATAGGATAGCAGTGTTTGTTTTTTACTAGTTACTAGGAGGAGGAGGAGTATAGAGTCAGCTGGAGAGCACGATGAAGTCAGTGATGACATGCAGAGGCTTATTAGGTTAAAACATTAAAGACCGAAACCTCAAAGGGGTAAGTCTTCTGCTGCCCAGTTAAGCTCAGCCACATTGAATGCCACGCGTTTTTGCGAGGCAGCTGCGAGAGAGAGAGAGAGGGAGAGAAGAGGGCAAGATTAAGAAGAACAAGAAGAAGAAGAGGATCGAGGAGGGAGAAGAAGAGGAAGCCTGTGCAGCTAGCTGTGCTGTGCTGTTGACTTTTGCTTGCCCTTGGAGTAAATGCCCTTGCTGGAATGCTGTCACCTTTTGACTCCTTCCCTACCCCTTCCCTCTCCCTCTCTCTCTCTCTCTCTCTCTCTCTCTCTCTCTCTCTCTCTCTCTCTCTCTCTCTTCGTTTTTAGGTCAGCGTCTCTCTCTCTCTCTTCCTTTGTTTTCCTATTTATTCAGACCCGGAGTCCCAAGCCTTAAGACGCTTGTCTCTGACGCTTTCCAAGGAAGAAAAAGAAAAAGAAAGAAATATTGTCTCAGTTTTCAACACTCCCAGTCTCTCTTCTAGCTAGGAATTAAGACCCCTCTCTTCTCTTTGTTTTTGAGCAAGAAGAAAACCAGGCGAAATGGGCAGACCTCCTTGCTGTGACAAAGAAGGAGTCAAGAAAGGACCTTGGACTCCTGAAGAGGATATCATTTTAGTCTCTTACATTCAAGAACATGGACCTGGAAATTGGAGGGCTGTTCCTACCAATACTGGTAAGCTCAGATTTCTCTTCTTTCAGTCTTTTTTCCATATATGTTTCATGAGTAACATTTTGGTTTTTGGCTTCATTTACTGTATTTGATTGAACATGTTTGTGATTGAAGTTCAAGACTTTCTGTTCCTTTGGTTTTCAATTCCTTTTAGGCAAATCTTAAAGTCCCATACCATCTGGGTTTTTATTCTTACTTGAGTGTGATCTACTATTTGGGTATCCAAAGTTCCAAACTCATATCTTTGCTTGAATAATTTTTGTATTCCAGGTTTGCTTAGATGTAGCAAGAGTTGCAGGCTTAGATGGACTAATTACCTTAGGCCTGGGATCAAACGTGGGAACTTCACTGACCATGAGGAGAAGATGATCATCCATCTTCAAGCTCTTTTGGGCAATAGGTAATTAGACTGAAATACCCCTTTTGATAATGGAGTCTGTAATGGTGATTTATATCCATATTTAATTTGGGAGGCAAGGGTAGGTTGATTTGTCTAAATCTAATTTAAGTCTCCTCAATTATTTCATTGTGTGATGCAGATGGGCTGCAATAGCTTCATACCTCCCTCAGAGAACTGACAATGACATCAAGAATTACTGGAACACCCACTTAAAGAAGAAGCTGAACAAGCTTACCCAAATTGGTGGTCACTCAAGAGATGAGGGATTCACTAGTACTTGTTCTCAGCAGGCAACAATAGCAAGAGGTCAGTGGGAGAGAAGGCTTCAAACTGATATCCACACGGCTCGACAGGCGCTTCGTGAAGCGCTTTCCCCTTCTGAGAATTACAAGCCTGATGGATTTGCAAGCACTATGAGTTTGAGCAGTACTAGCACTAGCACTAGTACTGACTCGAAACCCTTAATGAATATTGTACCTGCAGGCCAATCACCATCAAACACTTTGAGTACTACTTATGCTTCAAGCACTGAGAACATTTCAAGGTTGCTCAAAGGCTGGATGGAAAATCCGCCAAAGTCAGCCAAGGCTAGTACCACTGCAGCTGCTGGTGTTCTTGATTCTACATCAAGTAATGAGGAGGCCACACTATCTGCAGCAAACACTATTACCACTACTAGTACTACTGGCCATGGAAATGTTGAATTGTCTAATGCACTTGAATCTCTGTTCGGTTTGGAGGGCTCACTTGAAGCTTCAAATTCAGATCTTTCCCCGACTATGTCGCCTGATCAGGGCAGCCTATTCCATGCCGAAAGCAAGCCAGATGTCGACCAAGATCAATTGCCACTGTCATTGCTGGAGAAGTGGCTTTTTGATGAAGCTGCTGTTATTCATGGGAAAGAAGTACACTTTAGTGATTTTATGGCTTTAGATGGTGAAAATGCCGACTTCTTCGAGTAATACTGCTTGCTTGTTTCATTTTGGGCACATCGGATGGTCTTCATCTTTAGTTCGCTTACTTTTGGTTGTAGGTCTGTCGAAGAACTACTAATTAATTTCACAGGGCCTTAAGTCGCAGAGGGAAATTCTTAGAAACCTTCTTTGCTAGCACAGGGAAATGTAAAAATCTAAGTTATTATGTCAAGTCTACGTCTTAGCAGTGATCAGTAATTCAATTCTCATTTTGGTCTCTAGATTTTGTTCTGTAAATCTATCAGGATATGCTGTTGTGATGAATTGAATTTCTTGATCACTTTGCTTACTGGCGAGGATTCTATTATCTTCTTGTGTTCTTGTAAAAGTATTATAATCATTATAGACAATGCTTTCACTCTTTTATCCAGAACTTCATCCAACATTTTGTCGAGTTAACTGAGGTTTCAAAGTAATCGTTCCACCAAAGATAGCCATATTTGGTTCTAGGGATGGAAACGATTCAATTCTCGATCGAAGAAACTGAAATGAGTGTATCACATACATAGAGTATCGTAGAATTTCCCTGTGATGGGGGGTTTTTCTTATTTTCGCAAGTCTCTGATACACGAACCAAGCAAGACGAAGTTGAGCTTCACTTACTGGGCGTGATGAAACCGAAATGGGGATTCCAATTGGCAAATGGAAACCAAGTCAACTACGCAGATAACATGATTGAATGTTAATACACTGCTAAGTCAACTGGCCATGCAGCCCTGCATAACTTGAAGTGAATTCAAGTAGGTGCAGAAGCATTCATGAGAGTTTAAGTATCAATCTACACCATCTGAATTTTGTTTTAAAGCTTTCACATTTACGTAGGGTTTTGCTTGTAAAACTAGTCTTTAGGGGCCAGTCGGATTAAGTTCCATTTAAGATCAAGCACCTTTTGGGGAAATTTTCCAGCTCTCCAAGTTATGTAACAATAATAACAAAATGATTAAATGGGAAGAAAAACTTGCACATTGACCTTGAAAACGAACATGTGAAGCGTTTGATGGCCGGCTAAAGAAAAATGAAGTAGAACATGTGAAGCGTTTTGATGTTCATGACTTGTGCTTAACAAGTTGTTGCAGCACTTTAAACTTGTACAAGCAAGTAATCCAGTCTGTAAAGGCAAATGCTTAGAACCCCACAAGAAAGGGAGGGCATGGGAAATAGGATGTTAGATCGATCAAATTGCTAATATGGAAAGAAGCAGATGCCTCCCAATCAATGTGTTAATACCATTGCTCATACATCCTTGTGTTTCCAAGTTGGACACTGATACGAAATTCGCTAGCTGCACGAAATTTCCAAGCTCGGAAATGTGTAGTGCATACTCGTATCATACACACATTTACAGATATGAGTCGTATTTGTATTTTGAGTCCAATTTGCTAGTTTGAGATTTCAAAAACTATTTGTATATCTTTGATGCTCGTGATCTATGTGCTAGCCGCCAGTGTGCATGAATTCCAAGCTACAGAGCTAAACAAATTAAAATTAAAGAGATGATAGTCAAGCTGAAAACGTCAGATTAGATATGAAATTAATTTAGTGTAATGAAAACAGCCAACACTATAATGACAGCTTAATTATAAGTGATATGGATGTGATGTGAAGCTAGTTACTCTTGTATCTTGACTTGCGAAGACACCAATTGATCGATCTATTCTAGTCCTGTCCATCGTATGAGAACATTGAAACTTCAACAAAGCACGGCAAGTCTAATTCTAGCTAGCTGCATATTGACGTTTATATCGCAAACATTCTAACCCTACAGTATAGTTTTCTATGCTCACATTCAATTCGACCCCACGCCTAGGTTAGTTTTTAAGGGTTTACATGTGGATTCTGGGTCGATTGTTTAGCAAGTACTTCCAGCCATATATGCATAGGCGAAATTAACCCAGCTAGCTGTTATGAAACAGTTTCATGTGCATTTCCTAAGCCCCATTTATGCAATATTGAATATCTTGTTCCATGTGTGATTTGTTGTGTGCTTCGTGGTCCAAAAAGCTCAATTTTCAGATGTTAATAAAGAGATTACAATAAAATTAAGGAACATTTCTAATGACGACCACTAAGATGTATATGTATATCGAGTAACATTGAGAAATAATCGACCTAAGATGTATATGTATATCGAGTAATATTGAGAAATGATCGACATTTTTCTTAGTATTCTGGTAGAGATATCGATCTCCAACCAAAAACCCAGCATAATATTAATGATCGTGGCAAAAGTCTCCTGAGTGATCGCTGAGCTAAAATTGCTGCGATTCTCACTGTTTCTTAGACGAGCTGTCAAATCATGCAGTGTACTACTCACTATGCAATAGAATTGAATAGTTCGTGGCAACCTTAGTTTCCAGACTCGATTCACTGCATTGTAATTCGCCTTGGAAAAACATGCCGGGAAGTAATGAATTTGCATTGCTTTCTAGAAAGGTGATTGAAAAACAAGACCGACTGGGATTAGGAATTAAGATGCTGCAGAGATAAGCAAGCTATATGCCACTACACAGAGTCAGATCACAACTGGGAAATTTTTTTGCTGTCTCTATAAATGCTACCACATGACTGTGTCATAAATTTTAATGTGACATTCACATGCTCAAGAATAATTTGCACCTCAAGGAAAACATAAATCAATCCTGCCAGAAATTAAATTGTCAAAACTCAAAACGGGCTGGAAAGTTTGTCTGTCAAGAACAACAAGAAATAAAAAAAAGGAAACTAAAAAAGCTTTAGAAAAACATACCGTGATCAAGGAGCTAGGGACGACGACGATATTGGATTTGGTTACAATGAAATGAAAACGGATCAGCATATGGTATAATTTAGGGTTGGACTGGATTTGTAATCTGTAACAGTTGTGGGCTATGGTTGAAGAACAATGTATATACACTGATCTATACCATAGCAAGAAATTGATACTAATAATATAACCTCAACGCTTCGATCCACTATTACTACTCTTAGACGTTCAAATCTATAAGTACTGGGACGTTTGTTACGCGCGTCAAGCCAGGTTTGGACTAACTTACATAACGAAATAGTCCGTGTCTAACATTTGGATGAAACCGAGATTCTTTTAAATGAGATTATGTAACCCGCGTGTCCTCCCCACATCTGCTTACACAAACCCCCCAAATTTCACGGGTTTAACAAGACGCTGAAAATTGAAGTCGTCTCCATCGCAACACTTAGCCTCTTCAATCTCGTGCATCAGCCTCTTCAATCCCTCTCAATCTTGTGCATTCTTTCTCTTCGGCTCCTTCATATGCTATTCCTTGTGTTTAATTTCATGCTTTCTCTTCTTGAACGATGTTTTTCACTCATACCTTCTACCTTCTTATTTTCTTTCTTTCTCTTCTGTGATTTGTAATTTGTTTATGGGTTGCAATTATTTGGAAGATTTGATGTCTGGGTAGATTGATTTCCTAACAATTTGACCGATTTTATGTCTGGGTAGCGTGAAACTAGTAAGAATTGATCAATTCCATGCTTGTGCCAATTTTCTTTTTTTGGGGTTTAAGGGGTGATTTTATTTTGAAGGTCGAGATTTCTCTTTCAATCTTTTGCATAGTTCGCTAGGTTTGGTTAATCGTTAATCAGGTCATCAGATTGTTTTCCTTTGCTCTTGTAGTTGAACTACACCCATCAATGGACATCTTTGTAGTTTTCTACTTGGACAATTGGTTGGGAAAAACTGCAGCAACTACTGATTGGCTTTGATGGCTATGTTGCTCGCAAGATGAGGTTAGGATATTTTTTTGGTGTTGGAGATGGTTTCTGCTTGTCCTTCTTTCTTTGTTATTGTTCTTTCTAATGAATATTTATTTTTTTATGTTCTAGTCTTTAGTCCTATAAATCACCAAATACGGGTATGTGTTAGATTAAGCCAGTGGAGCTAAAGTAGTGCATGACTATCATAGAAATTAAGATGAGCATAGTGTCGTGTAGCAAACATGCTGTTATAGTATTAGAATTTAGAACTCATCTTAATTCAAATTGGGATGATACATGAGCTATGTAGAGTTTTCATTCATCAAATACTTTAGGTGCTGATGCTAATTTTTACACTAATTCCACACTGTGATTAACAAATTAAAGCATAAGTACGTCAAATTTCACATTCAAAGCCGAAAAAATATTTGTATACCTATCACCATTTTAGGAAAAAAAAAAAAAAAAACTACACAACAAATAATTAAACCCAACAAAAATATGCCAAATCACAAAAATTCACTCTTGCTCTTTCTCAGTAATTTAAACTTCTAATCTGATAGGAGCGCTACGTTTATAATGTATTTCCGACCCTATTTAGCTATGTAATTCCTTTAACAATATTCATATTAACTAAGTTTGTATTTTTAGGTCATAAATAAAGCCGAGGAGCCCAAAAGAGACAAAATATGAGAGATCTTGAAGGAAAATGAATCTATGTCGTGCAAGGAAAGAAATCAGAAAATCTGTCAGAAATTATCAGTCAAATTCGACAAAAGATTGTGATTAGCTCATAATAATCTAGGAGATGTGCCATATATCAATGGAAAGCTACAAGAGTCTACTTTCTAGAACTTTTTATGGATCATCAATACCTATTTTGGAGAAGAAGTTATGACCGTTTGAGTGGTCAAAAGTCAGTCTGTCCGAATTTCTGATTTGGACCAAAACTTCTATTTCGAGGCCCAAACCACATTGGCAAGCCCATGAATAAGTTTTGAGAGTTTCATAACCCTAATCACAGTAGAAAAGAAAGGGAGGACGTGGAGATTAGAGGAGGCCAGCGATCTCACATCATCAGAACCTCCATAGTTGCAGACTCGCACAAGGAAGCCGAAAAGCCATCATTGATCTCTCCATCATCCACGGTTTACCTTTCCTTTGTCATCTTTTATGCTTCTTGTGTGATTTTGCAACCATTTGTGGCAGAATTCTCTTAGTTAGAGACAAGGTTTGAAGCTCCAAGAATGTTTTAGATATTGTTTTGAACCTTTGTTTCAAATTATTGAGTCTTTCAAATTGTTTATTTGGTTTTGGTTTATGGGGAACTCTTGTTTGTTTATGTTCATGTATGCACAACATAGAACATTATGAACTTGTGAGTGGGGCTAGAAATAGGTTGATTAATCTCCTAAACGGTTAAAAGGCATGTTTCAAGGTAGTAAAACCTATAGGACAATATGTGAAACCAAATAAAAAGGATTGCATGTTAGGTAGGCGTTCCACACTAGTTTTGCATACTTGTTCAATCAAACTTTTATTGATCTTAATGCCTAAAATAATTTATTGATAATATAGCGTCTATACCTTGATCGGTTATTCTAAAGACTTAGTAGTAGTGCGTTCATCTTGCTTAAGTATTCGAGGGAAGTACTAAGGACTTACGCAGTGCGTTCACGATTTGTTCTTGATTGATACTGATTTACGACTTAATGATTAAAACTTTGGTTGTTTATTAACATGTCTTGAAATATACTTGGTGGTGGATTTCTAAGTCTCTAACATCTCATCCATCTGATATTTTCTACTTTATTTTGTTTCTTTGTTTTCTCTTGTTTATAATCATAAAACCTCATATCTCTAGTATTATCATCTTTGTTTTGTAATTAACGTAAATTGTAAAGGTATCATAAATCCTCGGCTTTTTATAGTGATACATTTATTTGCTATATACTACAATTGACACAAAATAGTTTTCAATTGAAACGCCCGGTTTCGGTCGCTATCACAATCCGAAAAGAAGATTTAGATCAGAAATATCAGTTAAACTTTTCATCATGATACAAAGTTAGCTTGAACAAAGAAAAGGAATTAAGTTTGATCCTTTAATCAGTAGATAGATTTTCTATTTTTGTATGCTTAGCTAGCTAGTAATTTCTATTCTAATTAACTAAAGTGACCAAAGAAGTGATAGAACACATTGTTTACATCAAATAAAGAACACTGTACTCTATGTACATATCGATCTTGTGGTCCAAGAATGATCACGAGGTATCGTCTTTTGCTCATTCTACAAACACAAAATTTTCCTTTGGCAATTGACAAGTCGGCCTTCCTACTATATATAGCACCTGAGAACAAGTCAATTAACTTAATTTGCAAGGATAAGATCATCTAGGTCAAGTAGCATCAATCAAACCCAAGTTTCCGTTTCCAGTTGATCAACTTGATTAGATGAGTTGTAATCAAACTTCCCGTTTTAGATTGTAATAATTAACTTCCGGATGTGAGTGTAACAGTAATTTCCATTTCACTTTGTATTATTGATCAGAATGATTAGCAGTGAGCAGTAGTCAAAAGTCTCAAACTATAACCTACGTCATGGTTTAGCATTAGTGCGTTACTAGTTAATTTAAGGGTAAAATATTATATAGTCATTGGTTTAAAATCGACATCTGTTTAATTTTTATGGTTTTATTTTAATCTGAATAATCTTTAAAGTCACGATTTTTCATCCAAATAGTCCTTATAGTTTTATTTTAATCTGAATAGTCTTTAAAGTCATGATTTTTCATCCAAACAGCGTTTATGGCATTTTCTCAGTTAAAGGTCATAAGGACTATTTGGATGAAAAATCATGACTTTAAAGACTATTCAGATTAAAATAAAACCACAAGGATTAAACATGTGTCAACTTCAAACCACAAGGACTAAACAAATTTTAATTCTTAATTTAAAATTATAAAACTAAGTGGAAGTACGTGGTTAATTAGAAGCCTAAGCTCAGTAAAGCAGCTTTGATCCCCCAAACACCTAAAAGGCACAAAACAAATCGATCACTATTCTTCTGAGAACGAGCATCACAAAATTGGGTTGGGTTGTTGAGAGGCAAAATGCTCCTTTCTTTCTCCCTCTTCTCAAAACGTAATCATTCTAATTATAAGACTATCATTAATTCCTTAAATATGTGTTTAATTTTGGGATTTCATTCCACTAAAATGTATAATCATCTCTGATCGAAATCACACCTAGACTTTATATGTTTTCGAGTTTTATCGAAATGTAATTTACTTCCATTGATAATGAATCGCCAACTTATTGTATATCGGGGTAAAAATAGGTTAGGCCGTCAATTTACACATACAACATATTACCATAACTAGGGTTCAATTCGAGGGTTATATGCACTCCTTCATTCAACGACAATCGATCTGATCCTTGGCGTACGTTCTAATCATGTCCGGATCATGATCATTGTGGATATGGAGATTTTTAGATGAATGGCTTTGGTAGAAAAGCACATTATCTGCAGGTGCATGCGTGCATGCAATTGTGGATCAAATACTCAAGCACCGAATATGTATAAGAATGGAAAAAAGTTAAATGGATATAGTCCTCCATTGAGATTGATTTGATGTTATATACCACAAAATGTTACCTAATCACATGTGCATCACTTGTTGACATGCTAGTCGTTTCTCGTTCTAACTTTCGAACCAATATTTCGACTCTCATATATGCTTGTTCATGTGCAAATTATAGCTCGAAGCACATGAATTTTCATTTTGTCAGGTGCAAAGTTGGCGCAAAAATAAAAGAAATTTGTGGCCAGAAATTTGTATATAAAAAGCAGATGAAGTGATCGAGCAGAGTCAAATCGATTGAAATATGATTGAAATCATGATATGTTTTCTGGCGATTGCATGACTAGAGTCGTCGTGCACTTCGGATCATGATCAAATTAACAAAGTTGAACTAATTTTCTGACAGTGAAAGCATTAACATGTTGGTGACTAATTATGACATGCTGAATAGTTGGTCTAGTTGAAACTGTGAAGATTACGGATTTGATTATGTTTTACTAGCTAGCTAACATCATGAAGAAATGTATTGAAAATAAGAGAAAAAAAACAATACCATTTACAACCTATTTATCTTCAATGACACAGGTGCTTAATCATGTCAATTGCCACACATACCACTAATGGGCAATGACATATATATATATAGCGGAAATTGGATGACAAGTACACAAGTGGTATGCAATACTGTCTTGAGCTTAAAATTAAAGGAGAGATCCATATATAAATCTGGAAAAGAAAAAAAAACTACAATCTTATATAGAGTCATGAATCACACAATTAGTTGTACTAATTAGATCTTCAAAAATATAATTTTTATATATAGCTACTCTTCTCAAAAAATATTCAAACACGTACACTCTTTACTAGGGCTCCAACACCCTCGAGTACGTGATGCTCAATCTCCCTCACAAATGTCTGTAGGTGTGCAGCCCTCAAGTGGTATATATATATATAGTGGTCATGCTTACATCGATCTTAAAACATAACAAATTTGTGACATCTTTTCCGAAATTCGATTGATGTATTTTTCATGTGCCGCACCGCGCGTTATACAAAAATTTAAAAATTTAAAAAGATTCGAATAGTTATAAGATTTTAATTTCAACAAAAGATACTCTCTGAGCTGTTTTTAACACTTTGCAATTTACGTTAATTACGTACTATCTAAGATTTGATGCGAAAAAAGACTCGACACCAATCTTTTCACCTCTAAATTAAAAAGGTGCCACCACCATTAGGTACGTACAATCAAGTATTATCGCAATCGAGTCATAATCACGAGTCACGACTACTACAATTTGGGTTAATCTGAACCCGTACATATGACATATAAGTGGAAAGAATAAATACCGTCCTCATGGGTATTCAAGGGACACTGTATTATATCTTGCAAGATATCACGAGCAACCCCCATTTTACCAATATAAGTGTCTTTGGCTAATCTAAGCAAGCAAACAAAGAAGATGAAATGGTGGGATTCCCATACACCGTTTGGCAAGCTTAGCTTTTTAGGTGATGAAGGTAGACAATTGTGGTCGCCATCTTTCATTGCACCCCACAAAACCACTCCCCCCTTTTAGATTTTCGATCACTTTTAAGGGCCAGGTACCACAACTAGAACCCACTTCACCATTTTCATTAGCTAGGTACACACAGATGAAAGATCAAATTAACATCATCATCTCTGAATCAACTAGTTTTCTTCTTAGCTGGTCATTCTATATTAATCCAATCCCAGTTATGGTCGAAACGAACAGCTTTATCGACTTATCATCATATTTAGCAACTAGGGTTTCCCAGCCATCTTATTTACCACACAGATTCGATTTGTATTGTCTTTTGGTGATCGAGTTGTAGTGAAGGTTGTTGGACCATCAATTCATAACCACAGATATTAGGGTTTTCTTACCACAAGTAAAAATTGGTCATTGGACCCGTACCCCACCTCCTGTCTATACACAAATAAGAACAGGAAAAGAAAAAAGGAAAATAATAATTAGGAGCGTGCCTACCTGTAACACTAAGACTAAAGCAAGAATTAAGAGAAAGGTTTACCTGCTAATATGCTATAAATATATATCTAGGGTTAGGGCTTTACCACCACCCACAAAGCATAGCAAACTATCCCATATGAACGTCCTCTCTCTATTCCTGTCAATCACTCTCACTCACTTTCAATTTAATTACCTTCCTTTGATGAAACCCAGTTCCTGATTAGGGATTTGGGGATCTGATTGGTACCGGTTGAAATCATGAGGAAGCGCCAGGTTGTTGTGAGGAGAGAAGAACCTTCATCTTATACCATCAGGAATGTGAGATACGTAGAGTGCCAGAAGAATCATGCCGCCGGAGTCGGAGGGTATGCTGTCGACGGGTGCAGGGAGTTCATGGCGAGTGGAGAGGAGGGCACAGCTGCACTGACCTGCGCCGCCTGTGGATGCCACCGGAACTTCCACCGGAGAGAAGTCGAGACTGTGTGCGAGTGCTCTTCACCCACTTCGACTCATGAGGCTGCTTGATCTTCAAGAATAAGTAATACCACTATTTGTTTAATTTAAGTGGTGTATTATTGGTATTCATGACTGCTTGCTCTGTTTTTCTTCTGCTTTTCTGAGGGTTTGAGAGTGTTGAGTGTTTAGTTTTCTGGTTTGATATGAAAATGAGTAGACCGTCTATTATATATATGTATGTTTGGATGGAGATTTAGAGAAATTTAAAATTATGGGATATAATTTCTGTGTTGATTTGAAGTGTGCAGCACCAAAAAACAAGAGTATTGGTCCTACCAATCAAAAACATAAAACAGCATCTATGCTGTATTATCATACCTAATTCTAAATCTCTTTGTCGAAACCATCTTTAATTTGTTGCTGGTGTACTGTAATGTAGAGTGTCTACAAACAACCCTAAACTTGCAGAAGGCAGCAGCTTCATGTTTATGTTGATTATTCTGCCCTAGCTTGGATCAATGAAGCAACCTAGCTAGATTTCTGAAACTGTATCATATAGGCTAAGCAATCTACATATTTGATTGTTTAGTTTATTTAATACATAATTGTTCGAGCAAGTAGATTGCAGCCTCTTTACTTCTGGGCATGATTACTGTATATAATTGGCATAAAGCATATCTATTCATGAATGTTGCTGACTGATCTAAACAGCAGTTCTGGGATTATACCTCCTACAAACTTATCAGTAGAATTAATATTGAGATTACTTTGTAGTTAAGACTTAAGGTCCACATATATCTAATCGTGTTGGTTGTTATAATGGAGGGTTTTCGATCTTTAGCAACTACTGGAAAAGGTGATTAAAGCGTGCTTAATCTAATCAAAACCCACAATTATTTTGGTTGCTCAAACTAGCTATCTCTTTTTTGGTTGGTCAACGTATTGATTATCCCCAAGAATCTTCAATAAACGAGAGCTTAAACACATTTACAGAACATTAAGTTATGATTATTAGAACCATACATGTGCGTTTGTATGGTGATATCTGAAAATGGCAAGTGCAGAACAAGAGGAATCTTTCTTTCTTTTTGATGGTTCATAGCAGCAAGGGTTAATTTAGATATATGTATTCTTCATGTGAGTTGTTATAATCAAGTTAGGCGATGAGTATGGAGGGAACAAACGTTCAGGTAAACATATACATTCGTCGGGAATATGTCAATTCTGTAGAATATCAAAGCAGTATGTGCACACAGCACCAAGAGGAAAACAACAGTGTGTTCATCATTACCTATATATATGCATGTTCTTGCTTCTAGTAAGGTAAGAGGCTACCGACCCTGGCCTCTATCAACAAAAACGAAACTCAGTGTTGTCTGCTTTCTATATTGGTGCTATGTATAAAATGGTATGTGCCATTGTCTTCCCCAACAAAAGATTACTACACTCTTTGGAACAAAACTGTACATATTTTAACCTCATATATACGGGTAATTACTAATTAGTATTCATCGGATGTTAGACGATGACATAACATGAACCGAATTCAATATGAACCGTGCATGTTGCTCTATATATATGAACCAGAAAATGATGACAATTTTCGTCTTTACGTTCTGTATGTCGTAGAGTTGTGTTGCACAATATCACTCTTAATTTGAAGTGAACATATATGCCACTCGATACCCGGTCACAAACAGTAATGCCACTCTTACTATATAGTCAGAATGCAACATTAGTTTCATTAGCAATGATCTCTTTGAGTACTGAAATTAGAAAATATATTCACAGCAATTAATCTTTTCTTTCTGTGTGTACAACAGCATTAGAGATATATAATTTTGGAATATAAGAATAAGGCAGCATTACTTGTGTACTTGAAAGTTCAAAAGAATAAGGCAGCATTCATGCTCTAAATTGTAAGCAAATTAATCTTGGGATATGTTTATATGTGGTTAATTGGGACTTAGGACTGCACTATTACATCCGAGGCCAGTTATCTACATTCTCCAATTCAGCATCACTAGTTATCCTAGCTATATAATGGCTAGATTGAAAGCAAAAATTACAAGTTGTCCGTAGAAACATTTCCTGAAAATTTAGTGTTAATATGTTCCACATTGAAACGAGATCTTGGAAATGTAGTTTGAGATATCGTTGATTAACTTTGGTTGTGTAGTCGGTAGTTAGGAAACTACCTTCCCCGTCTATAGACCAGTCATGAAACTTATAGACCGATATCCGAGCTACCTCGCCATGGTGAAAGATTATCGGTACTACATCGAGAATGTGCTCTCCCAAGCTCCATAAGAAGGCATCATAAGAAGAGATATGTATAGTTTGTCCCACATCGAAAATACGTAAAAGGAGGGAACCTTCGTTAGCTATAAAATGAAGCTTTCCCATGTATAGAAAGCCCCTAACTATCTAACTAGCTTGCTGCATGATGATCTATCTCCCGATCCCAAAGGCATATTGGTCATGATAGTTGATTCTAAAGTGGACGTAGCCATGTCCTTCGATGACATGGTGAACCACTATATGTCCTTGTGTCTCTTGTACATGATTATCTGTTCCACCGTGATTCTACATAGTCCCCGGGATTATGCAGAAACAGGTTGTGACGCTCATATTACTCTATCATTTTCATTCTCACCTTGCAAATGAATTAATCCGTGTTTCTATCGTCGGACCTGGCTGAAAGGTTCTTGCTTTGATAAACTTATTACTATTGTTCGTTTACGGTACATTTGCATTGCCCTAGCTAGAAGCGAACTAGGTTCTTTCTTTTGGGATTTTGGGCCTTGAGAAGGGTGGCTGGATTTTCTTTCGGGCCACGGAGAGGTAAGTGAACTTGACTATTCAAAATCAAGTTTTAGGAGCAACAGCCACAGGTTCTGACCAAGTGATTGAACTTTATACGAGTTGCGCCACACATATAAAAGATCCTACCAAATGTTAAAAATCTTAAAGTTGCTGAGAAGAATACATGTACAGTGTCAATTCTGGAAAACTATGTATGCGTGCAGTCCAGAGGATCGACACGCCGTGAACTTCTTCTTCAGAGCTTTTTTCTTTTCCAAGTACTCTGATCATTTCTTAAAACCTGATAAACTAATAATGTCTAATATATCTTCCAATCTATCAAAGCAATACGTAGCTATCGCTTAATATATGGTTCAACTTCTGAGGGAGAGTTCACTTCGCTAGCTAACATACACATACAGAAACTGATTCTCATAGTACTGTTAATGACCGCATGCAGTAAAGTCCTATTTACTTGTTGCCGTTAAGACCATGTACTGGATTTCAAACTATGTCAATCTTTCAAAATGAATATTTCTCAAGCTTAAAGTTTGAAACCCAACTAAATCTATGACACAGTTAAGAAACACACAGTAAAAACCCTACAAGTGCTTGACCAGAGAGTAGAAAAACAAAGTTGTCAGTTACTGGAATGGGATGCAAGCACGAGAGTTATACTCACCGAATGGGCCACGATACATTTTCCTATTTGGGTTAGACAGACGTCGTCTTCCTTCTCATCATTTTCACATGGACGATTCGAAGTCCATTCCATTACACACGAGGTAACTAGTGGCCTCAAACCAACACTTTTGGATTTGGGCTCTTATCAATTTGTATTATTAATTGCTCGGCGAAGGAGGAGTTGGTAGCCTACACTCTACAAAAACGAAAAATATATTATGAAATTCAATGATCTAATGATTCACTATATATTTAACCATCTATATATATTTATGTTCCACGAGACCTAGCTTTGTTTAGTTTTCAAATATTTTTTTTCTGTTGTCTAGAAATAAGTAAACGGAATATTTGTAATGAATGGTGCTAGCATGCCACGTCCTTAACTTGCCCAAATGTTTGGCAAGAGAAGACATGTATCCGTGTCATTCTACCTTGAGTATCAATGAATTTGCCGTATGACTTTTACGTCAAAAAAAACTAATGTTGCACGGACACGGACATAGCAACACGACACGGCGTGACACGGTAAAATTTAAAAACTGAGTTTTCGACACGGCAAATAAATAATATATTCATGTATTTTTAATACATAAAAAATATACTAAAATATTAAATAAGTTCATTACATTGCCAAAATCATGTTCTAAATTCAATCTTTTTTCTTTCTTTTTTATCTAAATTTAATCCATTGCATAAGCATATTAAAATAATATTAGAAAGAATCAAATGCAAGTCATTAAAAAGAATCAAATGGACAGTTCCAATGTAGGTTGGAAAAAAAAACTAGGCATCAACTTAGTAATACAATAGCCCTCTAACTTCTAATAGATAAGAAAATTTCAATAATTTCATAATCCATCTAACCTTTTAAAAAAAATATATATATGTATATATATATATATATATTAAAATTTGATGATGTGGCATGTCAGAGACTGAGGTGGCATGTCGGTTAACGTGTTAGGATGTGTCAGAAAAGTCAACATTTTTTTACACGTGTTGGAAGCGTGTCGGGCGTGTCGGGCGTGTCGGACACTCCGACACTCCATGGGTGTGAAGGTGTCCGTGCAACATATATATATATATATATATATATATATATATATATATATATAGACACACACAGATAGATGCATTACATGGTGAACAAACGAAAGTCGCCCAAATAGCTAAGAAAATAGGCATTACCTCTTAGAACAGAGCAGGTTTCTGACGAAAATAGAAAAACCCAAGCAGATTGTGTATATATGATCACACTTCATGTATTGATTATCCAGCAACTGTAGACAGTTGTTACCATCATTGTATTTGTAATACCAGCAAGCTAGCTTACATCGATCAAGTAGGCTAAAAACACTCATGATGACAATCGATCCATATATGCCATGGTTTTGAGCTCATATTATGTATGTCTGTCCAACTTTGAAAAGGAGTTGAGATCAGCAAAGTTAGGTAATTGTGAATGTATATGTAATACGTACTGATCTTGATCTGTTTTCATTTCCGAGTTCTGCAAAACCAAACAAAAAGTTTTGCCGCAACGACAATTCGCCGCAACCCTAAGCAAAAGCTTGCAGTGTGGCTTCTTTTCAGTTTCTGAGATGAGATTTCACAGTAGAAAAGAATACATATCTTTGTGCAATTAGTCATCAGATTAGTATTACCACTAATAAAGCGATAAATGACTAAAAAAGCAAGGAATATGAAAGATAGAGATTGTTATATAGAGATAGCCTCATACAAGGACCACCAAGTCACTATGCATAAATCTTTATGCTGCAATTGCAAATTATTGCGTGGTCCTATTCATTGACCCTGCAATAAGTGATTGAAATCTTTTTCAGATTACATCTGTTTCCCAATGCTTCCTTCTTCTTCCCCCTTAAGCTTTATCTCCTTGTAAACTTAATCATATAGGATGTTAAATGAAGTCTATGTGATAAGCAGGAATAACTAAAACCTTGAAAAGTTAATGGAAACAAAACCAAAAATCATCACATCATGATGGAGCTAGCGCATATATTTGCAAGCTAATCTAATTTGTTTTGATTTCAAGCAAGCTAGTGGAGTAAGTGAAGGCTACCTCTTTGGTTTTGTTGGATTATATAAGATCAAATTCTCGTGTACCCCTTTTATTTTTTGTTTTCCATGATCTTTGATAGCTTCGATCTCTCTAAGGATACAATAGCCTCCAATCACCATGAATATTCCAATGGAAATAGGACATCACAAGCTTTGGTAACAACTGTGTGCAACCACCAAAACTTTCTAAATATATATTCCTCAGGCTAAGACTAGGATCCCATACTTGCGTCTTTTTATCTGCTCGATCACAAATTACTTCTCCTCTCAATTATCATGTACTCTTTATGTTTAGAAGACACAAACTTGTACAGTTGTATGTCCTTAAGTTTGATTCGATTTACATGAGCAATTAAATAGTTTTTCTCTATTTAGTGTTTTTTTTTATATATACATAGTAGAACTAAGTATATGTAAATTACGAATCATTCAGAGGGTCTAAGTCATCACAATGATTTATATGACGCTTGTAAAAAATATCGGCGTTTAAAAAATATGGGTCATCACCAACCCGATTGTCGGATGCATTTCTAAATTAGTTATGAAGCTTTCTTCAAAAGTGGCTCTTAGCTAATAACCCCACTTTTTTCGATTAGTTTCAATTCAAGATAGTGTCCACTAGTCTAGAGACTCTATGGACAGAAGGCTCTGTAGTGACACAAGAAAAACCTAATAACAATGAAAGGTACTCTACCAGAATCCAAGGGAATAAATAGACTAGCTAGATATGCAGTATGACTAAACCAAACCAATTAAGAAGCCAAGATTGTGGCTCTTTGAATTGGCATGCCTAATTTCCCCATAGACAGCAAGTTGAGATTAACACCATGAAAATCCACCATGTGAATCAGTCTGTGGTTCTATGTGTTCCCCAGTTCCCTGTACTGTTGTCTTTCTTCACATGCTGCACATATTATGCACATTGAAAATGTGCTTAAGCATCTAAATGCTTCATCTTTCAATTCCAACACACGGGAGGTGGAATGATGTAGTTTCATACTAATTTGGGCAAAACCAATAGACCTGTGTCTTAGTCACACCTTGGTTGGTTTTGCAATTGAGGGAAAGAAAATTTAAAGGAGATGAGACATTGCATTATGACTATGAATCCTTTAAATGCTTCTTGATTGTATGAATCCTTTCCCAACCCCCACCATGCCGTCTTTTACAATGACAGTAACATTTTGCCACCGCTTAGTGATTTTGAAATTTTGTCGTTTAAATTTGCAACAATGTTTACATTAACTCTTAAGAGTTAAAGAAATCGAAACCAAATGTGCATGTAAAATGTTGTATAAATCGTCTCAAAAAAGTAGGAATTAGATAACTGGACAGTCAAAAACAAGCTTTGTTTCGCTTATTAAAAAGAACAATTCGATCATGAAATTGCCACTATCTACGAAGCTAATCTTGTCTGTGAGGAACATGCTATCTTTCTTCCCAAGCAATTCTGGGCTCCAACAAGGATAGAAATCATGTACTTCCCCATACTCCATGTGATCTGGAAAAGTATGTTCCAATGTTCGGGCTAGGTTTCCATACAACATCAAATAGTTTTTTCTTTGTAGGAAATGAATAGTTCATTAATCAAATAGTTGTCTTAATCTTGTGTACGTTAATCAAATTGCGGGGTATATGAATCTGAATTTGGTGAAGAAATACCTGTAATTAGTTTCTGGGCACAATCTCTGACCAAACCCATGTTGTAATTAGTTTTCTGGGTACACTCTCACTTACCAAACCCATGTGCTATATATTCTGATTCTGGCAAAAGCCTGACGTGAAAGATAAATCTCATTTCAAAGTCTCAGATTTGAACTAAAAGCTCCTTTTTGAAGCAAATATTACTTGTAATTAACAACTGCAGCTCATTTTCTTCAATAGGCCTGAAATTTTACACCATATATTACTACCAGATCATTAAATAATTGTACTCATTGCCTAAATAGGATGAAAATTGTTTCTCTTAACATGAACTATGAAATTCCTATGAAAGATATCCGGTTTGTAGTGGTTTTGATTATCACACTAAATCTAGCACATGGTCCCCGACTTCAATATTTGTTGTTGTTTATGGGACAAATTTCATCTTAATTTTTGCCTTATTCAATGTTGGATTTTATATACCCTGTTGAAATTAATCTTGGTTTTCGAGGGTTTTTTTTTCTTTTTTTTTTCAGTTATTTTATATTGCACGCCATTTAGCGAGATATGTTCTCTCTTTCAAAAAAAAGTTCTGATTTAAGTGGTTGAAGAGACTTTTTCTATATCATACGTAACTGTGTCATCTCGTCCAAAAGTATCACATTTCGAGTAATTTGTCTCTTAATATAAATGTCGTTGCATGTTGCTCATCATTTGGCAAGAGATGATTTTCTTGTTCATGTAATAATTTTGACTAAATGACTCGATGATTTTTTTTTAGCAAAATCGTAATTCACAAATTGCACTATATATATCTTCGTATTTGATGTTCCATTTTCGAGGTATTTCTTTGTCTAAATTTAAATGTCATTTTATGTTGCATGCCATCTGGAAGTGTTTGGTTTCTCTAATTCGGAAAAGAGATTTAGATAAAATGGGTCGGATACATTTTTTTTCTTCTAAATCGTAACGACGTATTCAATACACTTATTGGGTTATCACTTTTCTAAGGTTTTTTGTTTGTTTGTTTTTGGTTAAAAGAAGCTGGGTAGAGCATAGTGCTCTCTCACACCAAATTTATTAATAAAAAAGAAAGCTTACAATCAAGTAGGACGACACGAAAACCAAACACATCAAACTGCTTTGTAATCAAGTAGGATGACACTTTTCTAGGTCTCTAGAGCTAGAGATTCAACTGTCATTGTATGATGTCCACCATTTGGCAAAAGATATTTCTCTTTTTAAAAAATAATCTTAATCAACGAATCAAATACGCTTTTTTTAAGATTAGAATGACATACTCGCATTATATATCTCAATATATATCGGATAATCATACTAAAAAACAAATCTAAAATCTTTCCTCAAAACGCTTGAAAATCAATATTTTCATATTAACAATTAGTGACATTTCAATAAAACGATACACCCTCCGTAACTAGAGATCCATCTAGGATGCATTTTAGTTGAGTCAAGACTAACAAATTTTGTCAAAAAGCAACCATCCCCTATTCCCAACAAAAGGGTTTATAGGGTAATTGACCTAGCTAGTGAAAGACCCATGCTTGGCAGTTGGATCCTGAAAGGCATGCAGTATTGCAGTAAGGCCTAAGGACACGCCCCCCACAAAAACAAGAGTACTGACTTCATCCCATGACACTCCCCAAAACAAACCCACAGAAAACCACACACCATTTCTGGTGGAAAACACCCTCCTGCTTCGTCATCCGTCTTATTAAACTAATTAAACACACCAGTTAGCTTAATTAACCACCAACCTGATCTGCTTTCCTTAAAAGGTAAGCCTCAAACCTAATTTCCCTGTTTAGGTTATGCTAATAATGGCATATTTAATATTAATCAAAGATTGAGTACTCCCTAATTATAGGCTCACCATCCAATCAAACCCAAAAAGGGTAACACATTCCCCCATACCTTATTCAATATAAAAACCTAAAAGCCGTGATGGGATTTCACTTAGGACCATACCCATGATTAATTCTCCAAAATCTAAGCTAACCCTAAACTCCCATATTATATTTTTGCTCTTAGATCAATATTCTTCATAATTAAAAGTGAACAAAGAATTGCGTAAAGCTAATGGGATAAGCTAGAATAGTTAACAACCGCCACCAAATTTCCCCCGGTGTGTTTTTGCTAAACTCGCTTTCTGCTTCTTTGTATCAGACACATGCATGATAAGAAAATCTCTAGCAATCTGTGACGAGACGTTAGATTCAGAAACAACAATCTTCTCTGCAAAAAGAAAAAGACCACCCTGCAGGCTTCAGCTAGCTTCTTATTCTCATAGGAACAATAAAACTGGATTACTTTTTCTTAATTTGCATGAATTAACTAATTAATCAAGAAGAAGAAGATTATGCAAATTAATTGATTAATTTCCCTTTTGGATCATGAACCAAAGCTCTAGCTAGCTGCTCCCCAGGTTATAATTAACATCCTCAGCATCAACAAAGTGATTTATCTCATTGATTAAACTAAACAGAATGAGGAAAAAAGAGAAAGAAACGAAAAAGGAATTAAACTGGGGTAGTCTTGATTACTACGTACTGGCTTCTCTTACTCTATGACGATCTTCTCTAATTAAGTACTCTCTTCCTTATTAATTATTCTTCCAAAAGGATCAAGAAGAAGATGACGAACCACCGTTAGTGACACCGTGCGGGTGATCGCGGCCAACCTGGTAGTGATGGTGATTCGGGTTCGGGATGTTGCTCAGGCTCCCACCGCCGTTGTGGTGGTGGTGGTTCGGATGATCGTCTTCCTCCTCGTCGTCGTTGCTGGTGTTGTTATTGTTGTTGTTACCGTTCATGTTGTTGTGGAGGTGATCATCAAGAGAGGTGTTGTTGGGGATTCTAGCGGTAACAGTGGCGCTAATGCCGTTAAGAGCGCCACCGCCACCGCTGACGACACCGTCGCGCTTAGCGAAAGTGTTCTTGTTGTTGTGCATCCACACTTTGAGAACTCCTTTGTCGACTCCGATTTCGTTGCAGAACTCATGGACGATGTCCTCGTCGCGCTTCTGCATCTTCCACCCGACTCGTTCCGCAAACTGGAACATCTTGTCCTTCTGTTCTTGGCTGAACTTGGTCCGGAACCGCTTCCTGGCATTAGGGCCGCCGGGGGAGACAATCTGACCGCCGTGGTGGTTGTTCGGATTGTCGGAGATTCCGGTGGAGAGAGCTAGCAGCATGTGGGGAGCTGATGGGTAGTAGGAGGAGGAGATCGGCGGCGGGGAAGCTGAATTGGGGCTTCGGTTGCCGATTAGTGGCGGAGGCGGGTGGTGGCGGTGGTGGGGCTGGTACTCGATGACATGAGTCGCCGGAGCTATAGCCGGGATATTGTCCTCCGGGTCACGGCGGTGGAAATTGCGGTGGCATCCGCAGGCGGCGCATTTTAGCGAGGTGGGGTCGGATGGGGTGGAGGTGGGGGAAGGCATGAACTCTCCGCAACCGTCGAGGGCGTGGCCGCCCAAGCTGGCGGCGTGGTTCTTGAGGCATTCTTTGTAGCTGACGACTACGGGCGTCACCGGGATGTTACTGTTGTGGTGGTGGCTGTGGTGGTGGTGGGTTGGGTTGTGACGTTTGAGGACGCCGTTGCTGAAGGAGATGGGCTTGGCTGGCTGGATCCGAGTCGGAGTGTCACAGTCGGCTTCCGGGGACTTTGTGCTGGCGGTGGTGGTGGTGATGGAAGGCGCTATATCCATCACTCAAACATCTAACAGTTTCAGAAACCGAGACAAAGATTAAACAAGAGCAATTAGAAAAGTGCGGTGGCCAGTTTAAGGGGTTAGGGTTAGGGAGAAGTAGTCGTAAAGATTAGTGTAAACTCGACCCTCCTCCATGGAAGCTTAAGTTGGGTTTGGGTTTGGGTTTTTTGAAATGAAAAACAGATAGGAGAGAAATGGTTGGGTTTAGAAGAAGAGAAGAGCAGTGAGAGAGAGAAGTTTGATGATGGCGATGATGATGAGCAGTGATGACTGTCGATAATAAAAATCTGGGTTTTGTGGTTGTCCCTTCTTAACCACTTGTTTCTTTTTTTTTTAACCCTGGTTTTTTTCTAATCATCCCCATGGTTTAGTTGGTGGGCCCCCCCCCGGGGTTAACATTGTTGTGTTGTAATAAATACACCTTAGCACCACACCCTTCTATGACAGTTTTTTCCCATTACAAATTTATTTCCCTAGAGTGGGACAGTGGTCTCGTCAAACTATTCTGGCTCAAAGTGAATCTTTCCGGTCGGACCGTCTGACAAAAAAATCGGTGTATTTTTCCCGGACAGTGTTAGAGTAACCCAACAGTTTTTCTGACCTAAGACGTAATTCTTCAGTGATTGTGTGAAATGTTCTGATTGTGCATTACAACATAATACATGAAAACTTTAACAGCTTCATGAATCAAACTTGATTTAGTAAATCGGGAAGAAACCGAAATCAATATATTATAAATATACAAAATTTTCTAGTCTATTTCGTTGTCATCGACAATATGAATCCAATTTTCAACCTGATGAAGTTTATTCTACAAGTGAACCGGATCAATATTACGGTCGGACAGCCTAACCCAAGAAGTTGCCCTACTAAAAGAGTGACTGAGGCTATCCTTGGAAGTGTAATGATGACTCGGTTGTAGGCCGGGTTGACCCGGATAGACAGCTAATGAGAAAATATAAATTAGAGGCCCTGCAAATCTCACTGTAACCCATCTTAATATTTATGTCAAGTTGCACAGTGAGGGGTCTGGACCGCTCCCGCAGTAACCTTTTTCTTCTTTGTTTTTATCATATCACTCTCTACTTTGTGCTTAGCCACTCACAAAGACGATTCCACCCCTCAATCACAGCTACATTAACCACGGTTCACATGGGCAGGGTTGGAATTTGGACTAATAAGAACGAATCTGTGAAAATCCAGGGTGTTTAGGACACCACGTCCTCCATAAATTAAAGGTATCTTTGTCGCGGCTTTAGAGAATTTTTCGGACGCGGAAGGGGTCCTTCCCCAAACGACAACGTTTTCAGGTGCTCTCGCCAGTAAAGTAAACCGTACCGTTAAAACTGGGTCGTATGGGGCGCAGAATTATTAGACTACTGCATGGGAACGTAATCTTACTTAATACGTAATAAACCAGCTTGATTACGCGACACGTGTTAAGCTCTTCGTATACGACGACACGTAGGCGCCTAAGGACTGCCACGTTGCTTCGTAATGCGGTTCGTATGCGAATTATTAAAGTCATGGTCAGCCATACTAATCTAGTTTTAGGAAGGTGTGGTTATGTACGTGCGGGAGCACTGTAGGCGTTAAATGTGGTGGCGGGTAAATTTTGAGGGTCTGAGCGCACTGACTTTGGTGTAAATTCTGGGGTTAGTTATCAGCGTACTTTTGACGGATCGGGGGGGGGGGGGGGGGGGTAATTAATTTGGGGGTTAACAGTGAAAAAGAGAGGGGTGGGGTGACGTCAGCGGGCCAATGATGAAGTAGCTAAGGTTTAAGCATCGAATGGTGTGTTAACCCACATCCGTTGCGTCCACTTGCATCGAAACTCGCAACCCGTGAGTTTTATTAAGGATATTGTTTGGATTTTAGTAAAAGAGAAATTAATTTGGTTATTTCTTATCTGGAAGTTCTTAACCTTCCGAAATATACTGTTGTTCCATACGAGAAAGGTCAAGTATGAGAAAACTTCAAGGAGTAACTACAAATCCTCCCTCTTAGGGCAACTCTAACCGTGGGTGTAAAACACAGGTCTTAGTCTTATAAAGGGTTTCTTCATCTCCAACAAACCAAAAGAGGAGGTTCTGGTCTTAGAAATATAGACCAAGTCATATTTTCAGTCTCAAATCTAAGACAATTCCGATACCAAGACTCGGGACCCACTGTAATTGGGTTGGGTCTGAGTTGCAAAAGAACAGACGCGCGATCTGGGTGATGAAGAAAGACATGCGTGCGAGGAGAAGGCAAGCTGACGTGACGCGCGTTGGAGCGCTTTTCTTTAGATTTGTCCGTTTGAGACTACCAAGGGTTACTAAATGGGCGGCTCAGATTCATGTAGAAATCAAGATCGATGGTCCCTGTTGATTGCCCAATTATTTACTTCAACGGTAAGAAACCAATCTGACGGCCCATATTCTTTTAGGTAAAATATCCAATGGCCAGAATAATTCCACGAGTTTAGCCAATAAAACAAGATACACAAGTTCCACGAGTTTAAAAATAACAATTGATCTAAACTTTTTTTTTAGATCTATCATGTTTTTTTTTAAAAATGATAAAGACGGTAAGATTCTGATGAAAGTTGTGTATCTGTCAACTGTATATATGCTTTCTTTTTACTAACGTAATTAAACAATGCGTTTTTAGTTGAATATGCAATTGTGTTGCTAGAGTGTTACATTTGGATATGTGTTAACCCCAATTGCTGTATGATCATCTTGTGAGGTTTAACAGTTAATAACAATGTCTATTCAAACCACAACAACAACAAAAGGGTCCAATGCCATTCTATGTGAATTCAACTATGCTTTGGTTCATGGTTGAGGGTGCAGAAGTCACATGGCCGGGAGTACGAACTTAACTATCATTACTTCATTAGGTTTAAGTTGATCCTGTTTACGAATATAAATGGTTTATGTCCACAAGTACTCGACCAATTGCAAGCTAGCTAATGAACAGAAACAAACAGATTGAGCTGTATGATGTATGAGCGCTCTACGACTTTTGTCCCAAATATCCTCACTTAACTTGTTCCCGGATTCAATGGTGGAACCCGGTACGATCTCCGACCACTACATATGCATGGGACCCGAAAACAAATTGCAACTTCTGAGAGCCAAAAAGCTCCCCGATCAAGTCGTCCTGAGCATGACCAGAGGCTTCAAAAGGGACATACCACCCGCACACCCACAAGTTTCCCATTCTTAGGGACACTCCATCAAATTTTATCATCATCCATCCTCTAATAATCACTTCTTCTCTTCTTTCTCGACTTCTTCGATCACTTAATCATATTGCGTAATAAGCGAAACTAATTAAATTTCAGATCAACGTACGTACGTACTGCTTCATTCTCCGATTCAAGCTAATATTGAGATTAATGATGGAAATGTAGAACATGAAATTATAGCAGCTCGAGTAGACAAATTAATGATAATCTGGTTGTTGATGGTACTGAGGCTAGTTTCCTACATGAGCAATAATAGTGCTTCTTGTTACCCAGCTTGCACAACCTGAAGATAATGTGGCACAAATGTTGAAAGCTCAACAACCCAAAATATAAACTAATTATAGATCTTTGAAGGGAAACAACACTCCTTCAATCATTAAATTAACAATCAATCTAGCTAGAGAGCCAGCCAGAGATGCATTTCGACCCTCAGACAATTCCCTACCATACCATCTAATAATAAAAGTCATTTCACATATAAATACGCACCACAATCATTGAATACAAGTGTGATCGATGTTGATGTTACAAAGGTTATTAGTCTTGATCAATATTTCAACTCAATTAAAATCTAATTTGCCCGAATGTTTTATTTTTCAAAAGTTGTTACGAATATATGAAATGACTGATTAAGAGTCGTAATACAAATGCACTATCATTGTCTCTAAAGTTAAGAAAAGAGTATACAACACACCTTCTCTTCACGTCATACTAAATATATGGATTAGGGTGTAGCAATGAATGGATAAGAGGAGCTTAACCAACTAATCCTATGAATTATTGTCTCGTTCTCATTTGGGTTTTGGCATATTACTCAGTGTACCTAATCACAATTCTTAGCTAACTAATTGAAACCATACAAGACACAGCTGCATATTGCTTTTCATTTTCTCTGGCGCATGAGTCATGCAGCTGAATGATTAATTTGTACTAAAACCGAGTTGCTCAATTACCTAACCAACCCAACAAAATAATTGCATCAATTTGACCCTTTTTTATGATAAATATTGAAATGAACACTAACGGAATTAACCATAAGAGGTATTAACCATAAGAGGTTAGAAATGAATGTAAACTCGAGTTTTTCTTAGTAATAGTCTAGTTTTACGTCCCGTGCTAGAAATGAAGAGATGGAATGCTAGCTTCAAGTCCGACACTAGGGCAAGTAATTATAAAAATAAAAATAAAAAACAATAAAGAGAAACCTAGGGCAAGCATGTATGTGTTTAATTTTTTAGGGTTCGTACATTACTTTCTTCTTCTTCTTCTTGTCCTTTCAACCTGGGATCTCAACGGGGAAGTTAGATATCACATTAACTCGAGCTCGATGGGGTCATACGTGGTGAAAGCTGCCTACGTTGTAACAGCTTAATTAGATTTGCTTTTTACCTACCCCCATGTCTTTGGGTAGGGAAATAAATGAGAGATTGATTGGTAAAACTTTAGAACTACAAAATCTGACCTGACTTGATCAAGTAGAATTATCATTTCAAAAAATAAAAAATAAGTAGAATTATATATATCTGAATTTATCATCCAAGCTTACTCGAAAGTTTCTAATTTATACTCTTCTTAAAAAAAACTAAGTTATACATATAGAGTAACCAAAATAGAAGTACTCGATCAGTAGAGATCGATGGGACTGTTTGCACCTTTATGCTTCCCATGTAATGGGTTAAGGCAACAACCGGCCAGCATCACTTTTATAGAGCACTTGCACTTGCGTGTTTCTCCTCCAAGGTAGTATGACCTACACTGATCGACATCCATCCCAATTAATTAGGCCATCCAATTAGGACTCCCAACTCTAACCAGATCGATCTATTAGCTAGCTTATATATGGATGAGATTCTCTCACAAACTATACACACAGATCGATCTTCGTTACTTTAATCTTGCACATGTAAATCTAGCTTGACCGTGAAGTGTTAATCCTTGGCAGCAAAGACACGCCTAGCTAAGAACATGCAACACCAGAAGAAAGTGAGTACTACTGCAATGGTTATTATTATGGAAATCGAAATTATTGCAGAGCAGAAATATACTCTCAAAGACTGAAACTGCATGATGACCTTTCCATTTTTAAGCACACAGTTCCTAGCTTGTTGATGGAGCTACCTTTGAGTTGGGGTAAATTATGAAGATGAAAAAACACACTGAACTTGATTGCTCCTGGTTTTTACAGTATCATCAGCATGATGCAGCAGCAGGGTTTTAACAGAATTAACAGATGGATAATTTCACATTCGTTTTCGATCAGAGTAAGATATTCAATTATGAATGACCGAAGTCACTAAGCATAACCTATTACCTACCTGATATTAGAAGGACGACGATGTCGACGGAGACCATGCATACAGAAGATGCCTGAGATGAGAGACAGCTTAAATTACCCATTAATGGCGTCTGACAAGTCTACCTAAATTTTGTTAAGTTGGTACGCAGTTTGTGACTTCTTCTCTGGAAGTGTTCGAATCCAATAATCATGATGAGGTTTGTGTGGGAGTGGCATACCCCTTTTGAACCATATTGCCACTGATTCGTCTTCTTCTGGCCGGGCTCACTACTCTAGCTAGATCGGTGCACCAACCCTCAACTTAACTAGCTACCTACCTTGTGGCCAATTCAATTGTAGTAGCTAGTCTGATGACTCTGATCTATCCCAATCTTGTGTCGAAGAACAGAGAATGCATCTCTGAACTGAGCTAGTCAAAGTCTAGCTGATCGAGTAACGAAATGTTCAAATCTGGCATGGGATTCATTGATATAGATTCAGACCAGTCGAATATAACCTGTAACAAGAAATTGAGCATACAAAACTCATAGTTGTATTTGAGCTCGATCAAATTGATGAACTATACAAGTTCTCTGCCAGATTTTCGGTCGGAGCATGCAGAAACTCAGATTTGCAAGTTGAGCTCAAACAAACCAGAACCAATCAAACCGAAACCAATACAAAACTCGAAGCTATACCGAGTTATATTTATATTTACAACCCTGAGATTTTCCCACAGATTGTTTGGGCCTGTTGCTTGCAGGCATGTTGTAATTTGGGTCATTTTGCATTGGTTGCAGCTAGACGGCTAAACAGGGTGTCCCAATAACCCTCGGATAAAAAACAAAAAATTAAAAACGGGTGGACCCCTGAGCCCGCAAAAAGCCCAGCCCGAACAATTTTGGTTCACTACGTTCAGAACGAGGTCGATTTGGTCAAGTGTTGAATCAAAACCATCTCCAGTTCTGCTCTTGCGGAGTTTGCATTATGGGTAAGTCTTGCTATTTTCTTTGGTTCTGTGTTAGATTTGGTTATGGGTTTTGAGATTAGGGATCTTCTCTTAGTCGCTTTGGTTGAAAACGATATCCAGATTACGTTAACTATATATATTTTGGGAGTATATGTATAGTGAACTTCGGGAAATGTGGTTGTCTTGTGGTATTCCTACTTTGGTATCGTGAACTCCGGGAAATTTGGTTGTCTTGTGGTATTCCTACTTTGGTATCGTGTTCGAGAGTGATGGATGGTTGTTGAATCTGTGCTGGTATGGGTATTCAACTCCGAGAGGAGGAGAAGGAAGAAGAAGAAGGGCAAAACGGACACATAAAAATTTGGTCGTTGAAGATGAGAGCTGCAGTGTGTGTTAGAGTGTGCCACTATTTCCATCTATGTGTTGTACTGTTTGACTTGGCTTAACTTGGAAATCTATGCTTTGCGTTGCATTTTCCCAGGAGGAGAAGGAAAGAGAGCTGCTGTCGTAAGACGTCGAGGCCGTAGAGTATGAATACTCAATTTCATTTGATAGTTGATTGGTTTATGCCTTTATAGTTCTTTGCTATTAGAGTCATGTTTGGTGAAGTTGTTGTATTTGGACTATTAGGAGATATAAAATTCCACAGGATGCACATGCTCTTCTTCAGTCTTCGCAACATATATGCAGGTTTGTATTTGTGATTTTTTGTTGGTAAATATTATGGAGTTTTTCTTGCTTATCTTTATTCTGCTCGTTTCTTTATTTAGGTTGAATAGAAAGGTTAAACGTAGCAAGGCTGGATATGGAGTTCCCTGTACTGACCAACCGTCTAGAAGGAAGATGTTGACAGTGCTTGCTATGAAATTGAACTCGAGTTGGACATAACTGAATCAAGGCAGGATCAATAGTTCTTGAGAAAAGGATTTTTCCACTGAAGCTTGTGCTCATGAGTGCTACCATGCCACCGGCGGAAGACTTTAGAAAGATGTTTCCTGGTCCACCCCAAGTTAAAAATGTTTCGTCCAGACAATTTAAAGTAAGCACTCAGTTCTCAGTGACAATTGAAAGTCATTATATCAATGAAGCATACAAAAAAGTCATTATATCAAAGTCTCAAATGGCATGGAAACATATAACACAGTGGATTAGTAAGGCATCAGCGATTCAACGCGAAGGACTTGCTGGAAGAACAGGGCCTGGCCACTGTTTCCGCCAACGTCTGACAATGTGTTTCTTGACTGTTCTGAAGCTGAAATCTCCAAAGTCCCTGTTGACAGTTTCCTCCTTCTTTTGAAGTCCATGAAATAAATGTGATTAAAAAGAAGTAATTTTGTTCTTGATCTTGTTCAATTTTAATAACTGAGTTGTTTGTATATTGAATTTATGTTAACTGAAAATTCTATTTTTTTTTTTGGTAAGCGTAGAGGGACTAACTCATCGTCCTCCATGAAAATTTATTGATAACTGAAAATTCTATTCAAATTGAACATTTTCAAGTTTTCTTTTGGCAACTTCATTCTTAGTACGAGGATATGGATTAACTCTAAGCATTCCCCTTGTTATTTCTAATTTATTTTGCTGACATTATCACCAACTGGAGTGAGATATGAACAACAAAGTCTGCTTATTTCTTTAGATGTGTCACTGTTGAATTTTTGTTCATTCTTGCGGGTTGTCCTTGCTAGGTTCTGAAGCAATCATTTATTGCCTTAGAACCTAGCTTTCTTTCTGAAGCTGTTCTTTCGGATTGTTCTTGCCTTGCTTTCTTTTGCTGCGTACCATAAGATTATTCTGTGCATTCTATTTGCTCTATTAGAATACAATGCCTATTTCTTTCTATTTTTACGTATGGACTGCTCTTGTAATTTTTGTTTTCTATTTCTGTCTGTCCTAGGTATCCAAATGTCAGTTTCATACTCCTCCAAATGGTGATGCTACTAATGAAGCAGAGGATTGCTTAAAGCTCCCCGAAGCACTTGATAGCAAAGGAGAAGTAACACCTTTAGGGAAGGCCATGGCTTGTTACCCAATAATTCGTCACCAATCTAAGATGCTCCTTACGGTTATTGAAATCCTAAATAAGAAGAAAAGTTATTCCCGGCCTAATTTAGTGCTAGCATATGCAGTTGCAGCAGCTGCAACTTTGAGTGTGACTAATCCTTTTCATGGCCAATTTAGATATGTTCAAAGAAAACACTATGACTTAGGTCTGGTGGAAGTTATAGTGGAAACTGATTAAGAAGTGAAAACTGCAAGTGCTTTGTGAAAATTTTCATAGTAGCAGCAGTGATGCTCTGTCAAGAGCTTATGCTAGTGCGTGGCTATGAAATTTCCAAGAGCATAATGGGGTGATGCAAGAAAAATGCTCTTCACCTGGAAACCATGGAAGAAATATCCAAGCTGAGAAAGCAGCTCCTCAAATTTGTCTTTGATCCATTTGGTGTTTATGGAGGTGTGAAGGAAATTTCATGGATCTTTGGTTGTCATAAAGGTGTTGAAAGTGTTTGGAGGGATGATGAGAAGCCTCTCAGTGTCGATGAGGAATCGCTCTTATGCCAAGCTAACTATGCTGGTTGGATAGACAGGGTTGCCAAAAGCATTAAAGGAAATGCATATCAGGCCTGCATGGTCAAGTAGACTGTGTTCCTCCATTGGCAGTCACCTGTTTCTAATATTGCTTCCGAGTTTTTGGTGTCCAGTGAGTTGATCCAGACAAAAATACCTTTCGTGTATGTGGTTACTTGTCAGTCTATATCGGCTAGTCAAGTATGGTCATCTTGCCAAGTATGATCAACAGTGTTGCTCCAAGCTTTGTAGGAGCTTCCACAACATTCTTTGCCACTTGGCAATTTTGATCATAAAGGTGCAGTTCAAGTTTTTGCTTATGCTTTGTTTTGGATGGGCTAAGACCTCTGCGTGAGTCCATCACAGAACGTCCTCATACTGTTTTAAAGCCACAGGCAGCAGGTCGAGAACGGGTTCATAGTCTCTTGGCGAAGCTGGAGGAGAAAGAGATGTCAGCTATGCTAGGTTGAGAGAGGTGTGGGATGAAAATCCATACGAGTTGTATCTGGAAAACCGAAACAGGATTAACAAGAGTTTTTACATGAAGTTTAAGGATATTTGGGTCAAGAGGCTTCGCTAAAGCTATTTTCTAGTAAACATGGATCAGACAATGGCTGGTTTGGAAACTGTAACTTGCATCCTCTCGTTAATTTATAGTCTGCTTCTTTTGTAGCCAAAGAAACATACCCCCTTCTGTCTTCAATGACGACTATAGAATACAATTTTGAGTGTGTCGCATTAGAAGTTATAGTTCATTAGGAGATGAGCATATAAATCGCAAAGGGATTTCTATATAAGTTCCTTACTGCATAATTACACATTTTTGTTTGTTTTTCGATTAAGGATCAGTAGATTCATAGAGGATCACAACCAAATCAAAGAATATAACCAAGTTCTAAATTGTAAACAGTTTGAACCAACCATCCTACATCGTCGTCTGGTGGTAATGGTGGAACTGAATTTAACTCTCTCAAGTCTCAAGCACCGTTACCATCCAATCACGCATGTCGTGGTGATATGGTGAAATATGACACTGTTTAATCACGCATATTGTGATATGCCGGGCAACAAATATTGTCATATGTGTGTATTATTTTTTTGTTGGCATTCGCATATATTATGATATGCCGGGCAAGAAATATTGTCGCTTGTTTTTTTGGTGGCAAGATAATTTATGCCGTCTAAATTAAATCTCTTATAAATACCCAAAGTTATGCTTATGCAGTTATGCCAAAGAATCTTCGCATCAGTGATTAGGATACCAACACACTATCACGAGAGATGTCAACATGTTTTGAAGATTCATCGAGTGTAAGAGAGGATGAAGCAAAGATTGAGGATGTGTTTATTGTACTGTTGACACAAGAGTCGAGTGGCTGGGCCAAACTGAATACGCAGATGATATCTTCCATGTGGAAGTTGGATCATGCTCACATGAAAGAACATGAGTAGTGCAATAAGGTATTACCTTTCTTGCTTGTTTCTCTAATGCACCGTGCAATCCACGACTCCTTTGTTTTCTATATTGCAAATTGCGTAAGCTTCATCCAATCATCCTTTCCCATTTATGTAATGGCTATCATCGAACTTGTTTTTATAAGTGGACCATGAAACAACTTTAATTTGCAATTTGCATTCCTCAAGTTGGTGCCAAAATAGCCACTTTCTGCTGCCAAACTTGGCTAGTATGAACGGCTGATGTAGAAAAATGAAGAATATCTTTCCTATTGGAGAGAGGAGTATGACTACAAATTCCCCATAGAGCAATCCCTTGCTCAACATACAATATTTGCATACACTAGAAGCAATTGCTTGTATTGATTTGGTTAGCTTCACATGTATTCTAGCCTACCTTCTTTCTAGGTCGGTTGTGGAATAAATCAAAATTACCAACATAATATATCGAAACATGATACACATGAACTCCACTTGTTAGACATTTCGATTTTGAGGCATCAAACTCTCGTATTTTATCATTTATGCGACGTTACAAACACATAATGTACCAATGCATATTGCGTTACCAAACAACTTAGGTTTAAACACTAGATAGTGTTAGATGAAATGCCTCCGAGATCTCGGTGGTTCATGACTTCACATCTTGACGGTTAACTTGGGAGGAGAAATGTCGGTGAAGCAGTTGAAAAAATTGGACTAGTGTGCATCGGGAGGGAGCAGAGAGCATTAACATAGGTAACATGCAAGCAGTGCCATTTGAGAGAGTGATCGAGTGTGTATGGGAGATATGGACCAGAAAACGAAAGGGATGGGAGGAGCGCAGGTTGTGCACTTTTGTTATCGCCCCGCAGCAGCAGCGGCAGGAGCAAGGGGAGGGCTAGGACCCCCCAAGTAGCTTTGGGTCATGTGCTCTCTGCTTACTGCCCTTAGTGCAAGGCACATGGTAAGAGACAAGGACCCTGTCTTTTTCAACCCAGTGATTCTCCTTTTGATACTCTCTTCTCTCTTCTCTCTTGTCTCTTCAACCTCACTTAACTACCTCTACCTTCCTTCTTCAATGCACCACAGAGTAACAGAAAATAAGGATACAGTTAGTTCACACTTCACCCTAGTCCAACTAGTGCCCTTATCTCCGGGTTGGGTTCCCTTTTGTATGGCTGAGCTGCCCTTTATACTTAATGACTTCATTTGTATCAACCAAACCAGTTCACCTACAAGGTTTTCTTCCCATTATGGCTCACCATTTTTGTACCAAATACAATAACTACTGCATTCTTGCAGTTCTGGGTTTGAAGACAAATGCATTCACTTCTGGCTCAAATAATTGAGGGTTGTTTTCACATTTCTGAGCAGTAGTTTGGTAGTCATTTTCAATCTTAGTCGAGTCGAAAATTTTACAGCGGGTTGAAGTATTGGTACATTGAAGCAGTAGGAAACTGTTAACTTATAGATTTTACAATGTATTGGCTTTGAGTTCTTACAAAGAAGCAAGTAAAACTCAAAAAACTTGCATAATCATATCCCAGAGTCCCAGACTGTTCTTTTCTTAACAATTTTCATCTGTGATTCTGCCCAATGAGAAAATTTTCGCATTTTAATACCAATCCAACACAGTGCTGCAGGAGCCATGAGCCTATGATAATGCCACTGCTATATGCTATGATATTTTAATCTCACATCCCAAGTAAACTGATGAAGATATTTTCCAAAGTTATCATGACTAAATCTGACCAAAGTTGGATAATGTTACCCTCTTCTCCATTTCAGCTACATTCTAGCCGCCTGATCAATGTGCTTATAAACGTGTCCTTTGATCCTGAGCTTTCCACAACTAGCACCCCATGTGAGTATCTCTACCCAACAAGTTTCCAACCCCATTGAATCATTGTGTATTCCACTATTTATACCCCCCAAGAACCACAAAGTACCACCCCACTCTAAATCTAACCCCTTCTACTGTTAGCTCCCTCTTCCTCTAGCTTTGAGGGTTTGATTTCGCCATTTCAGGAGGGGTTAGGTTTGTCTGTAGCAATGGCCATGGTCAAGTTTGTTGCTGCTTTGCTCTTGTCACTCCTTGCAATCTCCATGCTCCAAACCATGGTATGAATCTCTACATTCACTCTCTCTTCATTTCACACAGAAAAAGAACCAAACTTTGATGCAATGAAATGAGATATGACCCACATTCATAAGTTCTAACATGTTATGGTTCATTAATCTGTGCAGGTATGGCAAATCATGGGCATGGAGGTCACCACAAAGGCAATGTAAGATCTCTTTCTCTTTAAAGCTTGTCTTTACCTTGTTTATGATCCTAATGGCAGCATTTTGCTTAAATTTTGGTACTTTTCTGTGATTTCAGAACCAATATGGACCAGGGAGTCTCAAGAGCTACCGTAAGTTCTAAACCTTCAGTGTTCATTTCAATTAAATTATTTGTACTCAACTCAGATCTAGAACAGAAGCTTTAATCTTTTGGGGTTTTACAATGTGATTCCTAGTCAAAGTTTTGACCATATTCTTGGGGATGTGTCTGACTGTATTGAAAAAGCAGAATGACTGATGTTAGTTTTGTTTCATTTGGAATGACCAGAATGCCCATCACAGTGCACAAGGAGGTGCAGCAAGACCCAATACCACAAGCCTTGCATGTTCTTCTGCCAGAAATGCTGCAGCAAGTGCCTGTGTGTGCCCCCAGGTTTCTATGGGAACAAGGCTGTGTGCCCTTGCTACAACAACTGGAAGACCAAGGAAGGAGGACCCAAATGCCCTTGAAGCCTTTGAGCCCTCTTTCTACTTATCTAGTTTTCTCTAACTAATATATATGATATGTGTTCTCTTTGAAAACTGGGTTTGTTTTTGTGGGGTTAGAAGGGACTAGATCCGAAATCTCTATGATCTAGTCACTGAGAAAGAGTTTACCTAAAATGTGGCTATGGCTATTATTAATCTAAATAGTCACTTGATGCAATTTCTGGTTTTTTACTTGCATGATTTGCGGAGACTGTTATATTTTGTTTGTATCCATGGACATGAAATGAGGTTTTGGAATTGGGATCCCGCAACCAATGACATGATAGCAAATAGTCCAAGAGATACCCTACTTGTACTCATCTGGGCAACTGCAGCCATGTTACCAGTTTCTGTTTAACTCAGATCCATCATGAAACTCTTTACCTTTTACCTTTAGAAATTAGAGGATAGAAAAGGGCCAAAGGGGAAATAATATCAAGAACAAAAAGCTGAGTTTGAATTGACCTCTCTTTTTCTCATCATTAATAGGATGCACATCCTAACATGGTTTCATGATGGAAGTTTCATGTTGTGCATGTAAATGCCAGTTTTCCTATGCACAAAGAAGCTGAAGAGCTCTCTTTGGGTCAAGAAATGTACACACAAATGCTAAGAACTTGAAACCCAACCCACAAGAAACATGGGCCAACCGAGGCCCAATTAATATCTGTGGCTCTCTTTGGGTCCCTACTGTACATTATTCAAACTAGCCCAATCGAATACCAGCAGTTGAATAGTCGAATGGGGAATCCTGCGGCATATAAGGATCTCTTTTACGAATTTATTCATTACCTATAGCTTAGCTAATTCCCTGAGAATATGATCTAAGATTGAATTTGATACTTCCCCAAATCAATGTCAAGTTTCTCAAGTTCTCAGACTAGTGATGAATTGAGAGTCTCATCTGTGACAGTATGTGAGCTCTTGTATAATATAACGATCCAATTGCTCCGACCCACAATATATAGGAGTAATAGGACTAAACTTGTGAAGATCTCATTGATGATATGATGACCTAATTGATGCATCCATGGAAAGAGAAATGGAGCTTGAGTACTTTCAGATGTACTACTGAGATCATCCGTAGTAGTCTATTCAGTTTAATGGATTACAGCTAGTTGTGTTGGAACTTGGAAGTGTAAGCATGGTTATGTACTTTGGAAGCATGGCTGGGGTTATGCCTATTGGCCTTAGGATTTCCATTCCTGACCTATTACTGTACACTTTACTTGTATAGCTTAGTACCTTACCTTTTTTTTTTTTTTTTTTTTGGTGAGAAAGGAATTCATTAAAAAGGGCCTTCATCTCAGATACTAAGAAAAGAGAATGCAGAAGGACATCAGATAACAGATGTTCTTTCCCAAATCTATATCCGGTTTCTTTATCAACCTTTATGCAAATTTTCCCAAATTTTATGGTCAGTTAGTCATAATGAAAGTTGGTTAGTTCATTACTTCCTTGGAATGGTGTGAACTAGTTCATCACCTGCTTTCACCTGCTTAAACTCAGTAAATACACCACCTACCACTACTAGTACTACTACTCAATTCATCGAAGTCCAGTATTCCTGTTCTTCTAACTTCATCATCATCACCCTGCAGGCTGCAGCCATATATGCATATATGCATTATATGAATTAGTCAGTGGCGACATACAACCTAAACATGATTCATCTAAGTGAAGAATATCCAAATGATGTAATATAATACGATCATGTGAAACAATCTCAAGTACCACTGATTTAATTGAAGTCTGGAGTTCTTTCAAGAAATATTATTGAACAAAAGTATTCCACTTAGATAATCACCTACAGCTGAAACATATCATTTCACTGATTACAGCTGAGATGACTGAATCCCTCTAAAAGTTAAGTTGTTGCATGAATATTGTAGCATTTGTTAGATTAGGAGTAACATGAGAGATAGTAATGAGATGTCTGCAGGATCCTTTCAGTTTTCAAAGTAATAGTGCCAATATTTGCAGACGAAGTTATAGATTTGCAGAAAGATGTGAAATAATTGGTTAACCTGGTTTAAGTGCTAGCGAGCTTCAAGAATCAAAGAAAATGACTATAGAAATAGGTGGGCGATTGGGGTCCATCGCTTATTCCATTTGTTTGCTGCTGTAAATCAATAGAGTAAACAAACAGAACAGCGATGGACTCAAACGCCGACCTATTCAGTCATGAAAAATCTGATCATCACACAAGGTAAGAGGGAGAAGAAACTAGTGAGGAAACTCTATTAGCTAGCTATAGAGTTTTGGACATGTAAAAGAGAAGAAACCCTTTTCTTCCGGCCAAGTGAAACAGACCTACAACCGTTAAAGAGCACACTACTAATTTTGTATTCTGAAATTCCTAGCCAAAGTAAGTTCTTTCTTCATTTTTTTTCATGACCTGCTTAACCATAGTACATAGAGCACACTAGTAAACCAATTACATAGAGCACACTACTAATACACACCCCTAACATTGTTCATTTGATTCTTAGACATAACGTGGATACCGATCTAAATGCATACATTCAAGCTGAATCGAGAGGGTCTGTGCAGGTAACAACCTGCCTATCATTGTCGCTTTTCATTGTCCTTAGCTTGAATGAAAACGAGCGCGGTGATATGGCCTGGATCGGCTTGTCAGTGACCCGAATGAAGTTGTAACTCCATGCCCCTAGTAGGGTTCCTATAACAGGTCCAACCACATAGACCCAAATTCCCTTGTAGTATGAACTAGCAAGTGCAGGTCCTAGTGTTCTGGCTGGGTTCATGGAGCCACCTGATACTGGTCTGGTTATATTCACTAGGTTAGTTTCTTCGCGAGTTTTAACAACAAAATTATAATGAACTTAAGAGCCGGATCTGCTTACCCTGCAAAAATGATGTTATGCATACTGCAGAGCCAACTGCTATACCTGCTAGCTCCCCAATCTGTTGTAAACATAGAAATGTTAGAGAATAACTGAAAGTCCATGGCAAAAGAAATTAGCTAGGGAGGAAAATGCTGTACAGCTTTAGTATCTGTGGCGACGGCAGAAGTGATGAACATCATGGAAAATGTCATGACTATCTCTACGATTAGAGCTTGAATATCTGATCCAGAAGGTGATGTAGTTCCCACATGCTTAATGGGATGCAATAATATAGACAGAGTAAAAGAGGCTGATATTGATCCTGTTAGTTGTGCTACTGCATAAATTGGTACCTGAAAGAAAATAAGGCTTTGTGTAGAGAATCCAAATAATGTAGTGTTCTGCTAAGCCAAAAGTTAACCTCTGATAAATCGATACCAGTATGAAAGATAAATTTCAGTACAATAATATTAGTGTTTTCTTATGTCCTTTTGTTTGTGTGGAGGGAAATGATCCCATATGATGCCCCTGGACTGACCCCATAAGCACCTTTCATGTAGGTGTCATGGTCTCCAGTTGTGTGTATTGCATGTAGATGGCCATCAATTGGATCGTCTACTTGTTTTGTCCACAATGCACACAAATTCAGTCCAAAAAAAAAAATTGTACCAACCATTCAATTGAAGCATGCATAGGAATCTCAGAATGAAAAGAAAGCTAGCTGTGTACCTGTTTCCATGGAAAATGCCTCACCGCAGCAAAAGCTAGAGTGACAGCCGGGTTCATGTGTGCGCCGGAGATGTGGCCAACGGCATAGATCATGGCCGTTACTATGAGCCCTCCGACTATGGAAGCTCCAAGCTTTGAGACCTTGTGTTCATCGCTAGCTGAAAGAGCAGCTGAACCACATGTCACAAACACCAACAGAAACGTTGCTATAATCTCTGCCACCACCTATGTTGCATACAAAAATAAGAAGAAAAATTAGTACGTGTTACTTCTACACGCATAGACTAAAGAATGTACAAATTAACTACAATCTCAAGATAAAATTGTACAGCTTACCTTTTTCAAAAAGCCAGGAGGGTAATGCTGTTCAAATAATGATGATTTCTGGAAGTCGAACTCGTTTGTCTCGTTTCTGAGTTCTGTAGGCTCTTTTGTGGCCATTGCTATACAATTGGTTAGAGAGAACCTGCAATATTCTGGAATGGTGTTGATGGAAAGGAATGAAGGATGTAAGTAGTTTATATATACGGTCGAAACGTCGAAAGTTGCAGCTGCCTAGCGGAAGTAGTCTTTGCTCTCCAACATGGTAGTTCAGATTTCAGTTTCAATCATCAAAGATGTTGGAGGGCTCTCAAAGCTAGTCTTTGCTCTCCAACAGTGGCGATAACAGTTCACATAAAAGAGAAGGTTCCAACCTTTTTGGTGGCAAAGTGGGGATCGGAGGAGTGGTCTTGGTTAGATACTTTATAAAGGCAAGCAGGAAAATATGACTGGAAATTGAAAGCGATAGAATAGAATCTACTTAATTAGTTTTAAAATGGTTGGTTAGGTATACATTACTTGTTTTAATTGCTTGAAAAAAGATCTCGGGGAAGTCTTGCTTTGTTTAATTACTTTGAAAATAGCTAGGTAATATCGTTTGCCAATGGTAGTTAGCCAGGAAATGATTACACTCTGGTGATGATAACTAAAATGTAGTAAACAATGGCACCGGAAAAACCTAACTTAGCTAGGAGGTATATAAACTAGTATACTCTTCAGTCGTGCAAAGAGGGTAGGATCTTCTCTGTCAAGCTTACCTGCCCATTGTCATCATCAATACTCCTCTTTTGGATCGATCATTAGGTCAAGTTTTGAGCAAGAATTAAAATGAATTGGGCAATGGCCTCAATCATGGACAGGTCAAGAATATCATCTTATTATCTCCAAAAGAGCCCTCATAATCGCTCCGGCCGGAGGCTCGATCTGCACCTCCCGCGTCTCAGCCGGACTTATATGGAATTCATTAGATAGGTAAGATTGCATAGAAATCTGAGACTTTCAACCTACCAATTAGTTTTCATTGTTTTTTTTTTTTTTTTTTTGATCCTTGTTTGGCGGAGCGAGAGGAATTAGAAGTTTAGAACATGAAAAGTATCATCAAAACATAACAAGATAATGTTGACAGAAGTTTGGACATTGCTGGGTGTTGTTACGTGCAACACAGGATACCGATTCCATTTCAACCAAGCAAATTAAGCTGCAACTCAATTGCTTAATTATCCCACATTTATATATCATCATCAACTTTGAAACGAGACAGAGACTTTTTTATTTTTCTTTCCTTTTTGGAAATAATCAAGATCTCTTATTGGACTCTCGGTCTCTGTATCAGAATTAAATTTTGGCTCATGTGATTAGAGCTTTATCTGTGGCCGAGCGAAAGAGTTAGCTCTGATCGTGATGGGTTAATTTTCTTCTTAGCACGCCTATCATGGCACGAGAATTCTAAGCAAGACGACGATGAATTAGTTGGTAGAGGCTCGACCACTGAATTAACTATTGTCTAGCAAAGAGACATAAGTGATTCAATAATTTTTCATATAAAGTAAAATAAGATACGTACCATGAACTATAAACATGCATAAATGAAAGTCAAATCGAGTCTATATTGTCTAATCTACAATCAGTGCATTTGATTGATATTCTGCATATGGCAGTGTTAGAGGGTTTTAATAAGACCTAAAATTTATGGCTTGAACCTTTTGTGTTATATTATGTAAATAAATAAAAATATTTTTTTATTCCACATAATATATCTTGTCAAATCAAGACATTGCATTACCAATTTTACCATTTATATTTCCTTTTACATATTAATAGCAACCACTAATTATGTATAATATAAGGAATGTTTCTTACATCAATATGAAGATTAACTATTTTTTAAATAATACTTAGTTTTGTCAAATAAACTCTAAACCCTAACCCTAATTTGTCTAAAAAGCAGTTATAATTCATCAAAAAGAAAACACTAATATAAGATAATTCAGATATAATTCGTCAAAATTATCTATAATTCTTCTAACAAATAATTTATATACAAATAATTTCTCTAAATGATTTACATACAAATTATTTATATAATATACATATACTATAAATTTATAATATAATGTTATTTTAATGTTATATTTGTTTTATTTAATTAGATATTTAGAAGAAGAAAGCTCAAATAGTTTTATTTTTCAATGTCATTGTTTGAAGTTGTAAGATGATCTTTATACTTAAGTATTACATGACATAAGATTTTTAGTATGTGAGTGTCTAAGTGATTTGACATGCCACATACATTTGAGGCCTAAAATCTTAGGCCTTAATAAGTCTAGTTTGGTACATCTTTGTTTTAAAAAAAATCAGGTTCTATTCGAACTTTTAGATTTTATAGTGTTTGGTAAATGAAAGAAAAACAGTTTTTTTTTTGAAAATTACAGGTCACTGGCAGCAGCTTTTAGAAGCAATCGGAATGTTACTTTTAAAAACAACTGTCACTAAAAACACTAGAGATTAATAAATTTTATCTTGGTAACACTTTTAAGACTAATATTTACCAAACACAAATTTTTTATTAATTCACAGCTGATTATCTTCGCAATACAACATCATCAATATTTTTTTTAAGTCACAGTAATACCAAACTAACCCTTATTTTCTTTTTGCATATATAGAGTTGCACATTAATTTCAAGCTAAATCTAGAGGGTCTTTGCAGATGGAAACAGCCTGCCCATGAACATCGCTCTTTATTCGACGAAGCTGGAGTGAAAGTGAACGTGATGGACTTGCCTGAACAGGCTTGTCATTCACCCGAATGAAGCTGTAAGACCATGCCCCTAGTAGTGCTCCGATCACCGGTCCGACCATGTAGATCCATATCCCGTTGTAGTATGCACTAGCAAGCGCTGGTCCGATTGTCCTGGCTGGATTCATAGATCCACCTGATATTGGTCTGAACATATCACTCCAAACCTCTTTCATTAGTTTATGACGTAATAACGAACAGATTAAGTGCTGTCAAGAACGGTTGCTTACCCAGCAAAGATGGATGTTATGCATACTGCAGACCCAACTGCTATACCTGCTAGCTCTCCTATCTGCATGTCAACGTTGAATTGTAACTATCAGAATTGGAATAATCAGTTCATGCATGGCAGACAAATTGAAGGTTAAAAATGAACTACATGATCGAGTTAGGGCACTATTTAGTATTTACAGCTTTAGTATCGGTGGCAACTGCTGAAGTGACGAACATCATAGAAAATGTCACGATTATCTCTGTGACTAGAGCTTGAAGCTCTGATCCAGAAGGTGATGTAGTTCCCGCATGCTTAATGGGGTGCAGTAATACAGACAGAGTAAATGAGGCTGATATTGATCCAATTAGTTGTGCTAATGCATAAACTGGCACCTGAAATGACAAGAAAGAAGCATTGATGAATGAATCAGTCTTTGATGAATGAATCTTAAGACACATTCTGATGGTAAGAGTAGGTGTGTGATCGACTTAAAATGTAACCCAGACTCCTGATCGAGTGTCAATGCATTAGTACAGAACTGCAGCATGGGGGGTTCTGAGATAGCTAAGGTTTACCTGTTTCCATGGAAAATGTCTAAAAGTAGCGAAAGCAAGAGTGACGGCCGGGTTCATGTGTGCCCCAGAGATGTGCCCGACTGCGTAGATCATCACCGTCACTATAAGCCCTCCGGTCATTGAAGCTCCAAGCTTTGAGACTTTGCGTTCATCACTGGCAGAAACAGCAGCCGAACCACATGTCACAAACACCAGCAGAAACGTAGCTATTATCTCTGCCACCACCTATATATATGCATATTAGCCCACATAGTTATTGGCTCAGATACCTTGCTATACATGTACATCGATATGTATTTGTTAGTACTACACGACTACACGTATATATTTGTTGCTATATCTATACTGAATGTAAAATACATATGAACATACAGCTTACCTTTTTCAAAAACCCAGGGGGGTAAAATGGATGTTCAACTATTGGGTTCTCTACTGAAACTAGCTCTATTCTTGCCATTTCTCGTTTCTCTAGCAACCCTAATATTGTTTGTTAGTTTGGTGTAGATAATTAACGGGAACAAATGAAGGATATATATAGTAAATTAGTAGTGTTCACATGCTCAAAGAAATATCTAGTGACCAAAGAAATCATGGTCAATCACCGTTAGATGTAAATCCAAAGATGAAAAACAAAACAACTAAATTTTAAAATAATATTTCTCACCCTTAGATTTACATCCAACGGTTATTAACCATGATTTCTTTGGTCACTAAGTAACCATGTGAACATATGAACACCACTATATAGTAAATAGAGTTAGTGAAGTGCCAAAGTTGCAGGTGAACCTAGTTGGCTAGTAGCTGGTGTAGACTGGGACGTTTGATACATAAAATGTTGGATTATAAATAGGAAGAGGATTAATTTACTTGCTACTTGAAGATTAAAACAATAATTAGATGATTTTCAGTGAATGAAAATTCTTAGAGGTTTTTGGTTTTTAGTTTGTAGTAATGCATCTTAATGTTCTTTATAGAAAGGTCGGCATAGTATGCCAACTCTAGCTAGCAACAAGCAAGTGTGACTACGATTACTTTATTACAAAAAACATATATGGTAATACATCGCCTACCATCCAGTTTAATTAGCTAGGATACAACATACAACTCATCTGATCAATATATTGCTGTCATTCTGGACTAGCTTTTGTTTATTTTTCTTGAAAATGAGAAATTTGAACTTTAAATTTCATCAATGTAGTCGCTAAGACATGTAAATACTTATTTGTGAAAAGATTTGATAAAGTGGTGACTAGCTACTGTCTTCAATCTTCATATTGGCTAATAACTAGTCATTTGTACGAGGCAAAATAGGTATTAGCACTTTAGCAGCACAAAAGACTGAAAAATGAAAGAAATCTGCAATCGAGTTATCAATTGGTCATATCTACCAGCCGGAAACTATATTTTTGCTCACGAGTCACAACGACAATAGCGAATATATTGGGCTTCAATTCTTTGTCTCCAACTTCCTGTATTGATGCATATCTCGAAACAGGTTAAGTGGTAGAGAATATATGACGGTACAATTAGTAATTTTCTAAATCTTATGGGTTGATCAATAGTCTTGTACTTACAATACCAACATGTAGGACCTCCATATTGCTTCAAAACAAAAGACAATTTTGAGGTTTTCTTAATGTTGTCTGTGTTGTTCAAGTTGTAATTTTAAAGAAGTTATATTAACTCCGTACTTATTTTTAAAGTAAGAGACAATGTGTTACTAGACAAAATAATATATTATTTTAAAAAATTATTTTAACCACTTAGCTACTTTTGAAATGCGTATGCATTAATCCAAACCACTTCGATACTTATGGGCCTCTAATTTGTTAATTTGTGTTAATTTTGGGGATTGTCTCTATTACGGACTCCTTAATCGACATGATGCAGAGCTTCCATTCATAGTACATGTCATTAGATCAGCTTAATTTAAAAAAATAAAAAATAAGCTTAATTTGTAAGAGCTCATCTTTCCTCCTTCGGTCTGCAGCTCAACTTTCCTGCTTGCAGAGATTCAAGTCACGAATGGTTGCAAGTTTGGATATATGATTAGCAGAAAGAGAGCGTGCAGATGGAAGGAGGAAACTTGTGCTGTCGAGTGTCATTTATTCGTAACATACAATCACGCTCTAGGATGTTTAACGTAACACCTTTCACGTACGTATTGATCGAGTACTAGCCACAAGCCACACAAGTTTACAAATTGTTTGGCTCGAAACCATTAGTTTGGGTACGCAAACCGTCTCTTACACAAATCGTTATTGAAACCAGCTCTGCAATAATTCTTGGTTCTATTTGTTCCTCCTGAGAGGATAGGATCGTTCTCTCATCGTACACGTCGCTCGTCGTCTCGCACCAACTACAGACTAAACCCATCACTACTGATGTGATTGACATATACGATGAATCACGTTAAGCTTTTGGAAAAGATAGAGGCCGAATCATGCACTCTCGTATACGGTTTTAATTTGCATAGTCTACATCCTTATCATGTTTATATATATATACTTGCAATCGAGCTAGCCTGATTAATTCAACATCATTAATTTTATTCATATATACCAGATTTATAAATACACGTCCTTATTTTTTGAAACTATTTTTAATACAATTTTATCCCTCTGATGAAGATGAAAAAAAAAAAACTAAACAAACAAAAAGAATACAAAAAACAAAAATTTATATACAAATCTACAACTCTAAAAAATCTACAATATGTAAACTTCCTGGTGATATCAAATTTCCATATTATTTCGATTGATTGAAAATTTTTGAGGTTATTTGAATGAAAAAAAAAAAAAAATCATCAATCACTTTGTCTTTGTTGATAGTTTGTTAAGCTTCATTTGCTTATTAATTCGATTTGATTTTAGTTGAATTGGTAGTACCATAGAGCTAGGTGAGAAAATAGAGTAATAGATTCATGAGGAGCAGTCGGTTGGCAGTAAGAATAAGTTAATGAGTTAAAGAGTGTGTATTAAGTGAAATAAAGAGGGCATAAAAAGAAGTTTAAGGAAAAAATTTAGATAAAAAATATAAGAGGTGTGTATTAACTATATTAGGAGGTGTGAATATATAAAATTTCTCAAAATGTAATTAAATTTAAAAAAAAAAAAGAAGAAGAAGAAGAAGAAGTTGTAGCAACAGCAAGTTCTAGCCCTACGCTTTTGGATATACTTCACAGGTAGTCTAGCTACAAACCACGCAACACATCAGCGATCTCCCAGCGATTTCTTTCTGTTTAAACATTCCCTTTTCCAGTTGAGCCCATCACAGTACGTACTGTTTCTCCAACTCTTCCTCTCTTGTCTCTGTCAAATATGTCATTTGTACGTGGATTTAGTTGTCTGGGTCTGCAGAACAATATATGGAGGCTGAGAATCGTACGTGATGGGCTTTCCTCGCTAGTCGCTCCTAGCTATCATGCAAAAGAATTCCTCTTCGAATTCGAAACATGACGACGACAACTTAGATGATGTAGCAAGAGGAGGCGACAACATGACCGCCGCAGCTGCGGTTGCAAAACCAGCACCTCCTCCTTTGTCCATGACATGCATGTTTCGGTGGACTACTCAATGCCTTACCGTTTAGTTGCTCCAACATTTTGATTATCATTATATTACTGCTATAATTGACCATGCTTTCCTTCTTTGCCTTATTATATGACTGGGGATCGATCTTTGTCTAGTGGGTATTACTCTTTCATTATGGTGGATGATTAACCCTGATTTTAACTTATGCGAATCAATGGATTGGTGTTATCTAGTCACACCCTTTTGACAAGCTTTAAGCAGCGCACCTCACTTGAGACTTCCGTGACAAAGTTTCATAGGGAAAATTCGATAAGATTCTTAGTACTTAGACTATCAGATATTTGGGAAATGTCAAATGTCTCATGATTGAGGCTATTTAGGGTTTTGATTTTTACCTATTCGATTAGAATTCAGTGACTTCCATAATTCCATGGTTAAGTTCTTCCAATTGTGAAGTTTAAATGTCGCTCTACACCACGGTTAAATTTTCTACTTAGGATTTCAACTCTTTTTCAAAACTTATGAAAATATAAACTCCGAATTTCCTTGACGTTAGTCTAATACAAATGAACATTTTGACAGTTTTCAATTGCAATATGAGGCTGAGACTTCGGATTCTCCCTGCCCAAATTAAGGGAATTGAGTATTGAAAAATAACCACACGTCTCATGTTTGATTGAAGCTACCTTTCAAGTTTTTGAGGATAACTTTGCTTATTTGTGTGTAATAGCCTAATAATAACGGCGCCCGCGCCCAAACATCTTTATATTATAGAGGCCTCTTTACTTCCTTTTAGGTCTGAAATCTAAATGATTGAATGCACCTTCAACGTCTATATAACTTTGCTTACTTGTGACGGGGGCTAAACATGTTTATAATGCAGCATATGCTTCTTTATATGATTATGGAGGTACTCACTCTTTTAGATCCGAATCCACCTTACAAATTTGCAGGATACCTTTGCTTATTTGTGTATATTAATAGAGGGGGCCAAAACATGTAGACCATGCATCACATGCTCCTTTTTAAATCTGTGGAGGTCTTCTCTCTTTGCTTCACTATTTGTTTTGTTGTTTTGGTAATTATCATTCTGGCCCTTCATTCTTAAATAACATATCGTTCTGTCACTGTTACACAGTTTTTAAAAGGTTTTTGGCCTGTCCGTTGTCGTGAACATGAGAAATTAATTCATTGTTACTCTTGGTGAGCCATGACAATTTTAGAAAAAATGTGATTAAATAGCGTAATCGATAATTTTAAGGTTAGCTAACTGACATATATAAAATGTGCGAGGTGTTTAATAATTTTATTTTAGAAAAAATCCAATGAATCTCCAAATGTTAACTTAAAACCGAAACAGTATTTGACCCTTGAACACCTTTTCTTTGGCTATAAAAATGCCAGTCATATATAGTAGCCTACAAGCATATCAATAAGCCTTGGAAATATTTGGATCGTTTCGTTTCGGCATCAAGTGCTCTCTCTCTCTCTCTCTCTGCAATGGAAGCTGAACCGCTCGATAAATCGTCACTGAGCACTCCTCTTATCGTGGATGAGCGGCAATACCATGAGCCAGGCAGCAAGATTAAGGTAGTTGAAGAAGATTTAGAGTCCAACAACTCCCATCCTCAAAGTAAAGCCACAACATCTACTCTCAAAACCTGTTTCAATGGACTCAATGCTCTCTCAGGTTATCTACAGTTCTTATGTATATGTCAGTTTCTTGTCATTCAATTTCATTTTCGACACGCTAGACTACTAATTAAATGTAAAACTCCCCAACAATTCACTTGTTGGAGCATCTCATCGTGTCTTGGTATTTTGATATGGAGAGATTAGAATGGTTTTGGGGCATTTATCTGAAGTTCTGAACCATTGCTGATGTGTACAAGTAATTAATGTTGCATTTTTGAATTATGTAACTGTTCATGAGTGCCAGCTTGCTCAAGCAATGATTTGCAATAGCATGAATTCTAATGCCAGATTAATTTGTTCTCTTCTTCGGTTTTCAGGAGTTGGGATACTATCAGTTCCTTATGCACTGGCAACTGGAGGGTGGTCAAGTTTAGCACTTCTGTTTTTGATCGCTGCTTCAGCCTTTTACACAGGCTTGTTAATCAAGAGATGTATGGATATGGATTCTAGCATAAGAACTTATCCTGACATAGGCGAACGCGCATTTGGGCAAAAGGGAAAACTTTTGATGTCAGTTTTCATGAACATAGAACTCTACTTAGTTGCTACAGGTTTCCTGATTTTGGAAGGCGATAACTTACATAACATGTTTCCCATGGGATTTGAAGTAGAGGGTCTTAAAATTGGTGGTAAAGAATGCTTCATAGTGATTGTTGGCCTCATTGTTCTGCCAACTGTTTGGTTAGACAACTTGAGCCTTCTTTCTTATGTATCTGCTAGTGGGGTTTTTGCTTCTGCTGTCATTCTGGGATCAATTTTGTGGACCGGTGCTTTTGATGGAGTTGGATTTCATCAAAAGGGGTCACCGATTAAGTGGAGTGGAATGCCTACTGCTATCAGCTTATACGCCTTCTGTTACTGTGCTCATCCTGTGTTCCCTACCCTGTACACTTCTATGAAAAACAAAAAACAGTTCTCCAATGTAAGTAATGCTCGAATGCTCAAATTTTGTTGCTGCTGCATGTATTGCATATCGGGGTTCGAAATGCTTTGGTTCTAACCGAATTTCAACCTGTTTTATCTTTGTTGCAGGTTCTCCTCATCTGCTTCATATTATGCACCATCTGTTATGCATCAATGGCAGTTTTCGGGTACTTAATGTTCGGGTCAACAGTTCAATCACAGATAACCCTAAACCTCCCAACTAACAAGGTTAGCTCACAAGTCGCAATATACACCACCCTGGTCAATCCGATATCCAAATTTGCTTTGATGGTTACTCCAATAATGGTTGCTGTAAAAAGAAGGTTTCCTCATTACCAGAATAAAAGATTCTTTAACATATTAGTCAGTACCACCCTGGTAATCAGCTGTGTTATAGTAGCTTTGGCGGTGCCCTTCTTCGCATATCTCATGGCACTTGTTGGAGCGTTTTTGAGTGTCACAGCTTCAATAATAATGCCATGCTTGTGCTACCTGAAGATTTCTGGCACTTATCGAAGAATTGGATGTGAGATGTTGATCATATGGGGTATAATACTAGTAGGTGCTGCAGTTGTCATACTTGGTACTTACACATCTCTGGAAGAAATAATAGGGCACTTGTTGGAGCATTTTTGAGTGTCACAGCTTCAATCATAACGTCATGCTTGTGCAACCTGAAGAAATCTGGCACTTACCGAAAAATTGGATGTCAGATGTTGATCATATGGGGTGTAATCCTACTAGTTGTTGCAATTGTTAAACTTGGTACTTACACATCTCTGGAAGAAATAATGGGGCATTTGTAGGATGCTACCCATATATATGTTACTACAGTAGTTTTCTCGCTTATTCTTGTTTCTTCTTAGACTAGTCTATTGTAACTGACTAGCTGGTGAGTTATAAATCCAGGAGAGTTTTGCTTGTAACTAGCTGCAGAGTTCACATTAATTTGCATAATATAAATTTCAAATTTTAGAAGTCTTTCCTCAACCTGTGAAGATAGTTCTTTTAGTTATTGTCACCTTATGAAGAAAATGTATTTCAAAATCAAGCTAACAAATGAGATTGAAAAGATTGAAAAACCGAAAAGAAAAATTCTCTGTGAAAATCTTATACATATAAACAAGAAATTACAGTCTTGCTGACCCAATTTACTGAAGCAAGTTGAAGTCGGTAAAATGTAAATGAATGACATTTCTACTAGAATAGCAGATATTGAAATTTGACAGTGAAGGAAAAAAGAAGATAATTTTTTTATATTGCATCATCAAATTTTGAAATGAAGGAGGTCACCTCATATATGATTTTGGACTACATGTCAACCAACTTCATGTGCAAGCTCAATACATCTAGCATCTGGTAGATATCCTCATAGTCAGATTGAGAATTAGAGCCAGAAAAGAACTTATGGATGGATCCACCCATCTCAATGCTACTCTCCCCTGCCCTCTTCTTCATCCGTTTTTCTTTCATAACCTTCCTCAAATTGGCTGCGTTGTCCCACATCCCAGTTTCAGCTAAAAAATTTGCCACCATCACAAAATTCCCACTCCTACTCGGCTCCAATTCAAGCAATTTCTCTCTAACTTTATTCCTACCCCTAGTTCGTCATTAACATCATGAGTACTGCATGCACTGAGCAATGTTCTGCATACAATGGGATCAGGTTCAAAGGGCATGCTCTTCATGAAGCTATAAGCCTCCTTCAGACGGCCAGAACGCCCTAAGATATCCACCATGGCACCGTAATGTACCACCATGGGTGTAATTCCATAAACATGTTCCATTTCATGAAAGTATCGGTATCCATCATCCACCAGCCCAGCATGGCTACAAGCACAGAGGACCCCAAGAAAGGTGACATAATTGGGGAATATCGAAGACTTCAACATCTTTCGGAAAAGCTCAAGCGCTTCCTTGGCAAACCCATGCTGGGCTAGGCCTAGAATCATCGCACTCCACGTCCACACATTCCTCCCCTCCATTCTCTCAAAAACCAACCTGGCATATCCCAAAGCCCCAGACTTCGCATACATGTCCACAAGCGCAGTACCCAACTGACAATTCAAAACCAACCCTCTTGCAATTACATAGGAGTGAACCCCTCTTCCTAACCCCAAGTTCCCAATCTCGGAGCACGCATTCAACACCACCACCATAGTAGTCTCATCCGGCTCAAACCCACACTCCCTCATCCTCAAAAATACCCAATCCCATCATCCATCCGCAAATTATCAACGCAGGCGGTCACCATCGCATTCCACGACACAACGCTTCTCTCAGACATTTCATCAAACACCTTGACTGCATCTTTGACTTTCTTGCAAACCCCATAGAAATGAACCAAATTGTTCCCAACATACAAATCACACTCCAAACCCAACTTCCAAACACACCCATGAGCCTGCCTCCCTTCCCTCAGCGCCGGGGCCATCGCGCAGCACTTGAGAAAAAGGGAACGTCAGCTTGTTGGGTCTAGTTTCGCGGCGGAGCATTGAGCGAAAGGCCAAGAATGCCTCTCTGGGGGAGTCACTGGAGGCGTAGCCTCGGATGAGGAAGTTCCAGGACGACGGCGGCGAGGTGGAGGAGTGGCGGAGGAGGGTTTGAGCGTAGGTGAAGTTTTTGGCGGGAGAGAGGGCGCAGAATTTGATGAGCTGGGTGAGGAGGTAGGGGTCTCTGTGGAGGCCGGAGAGGTGGATTTGGGCGTGGATTTGAGAGAAGGGTTTGAAAGAGAGGCGGAGGTTGAGGAGGGAGAGACATTGCTGCTTCTTGGAGACGAAGTTTGAATTACAGGTTTTGGCGGTTGGGATTGGAAGCCGAACCATTCATTAGCAAAGTGGTCACACTCGAACCCCCAAAACAAAACAAAACAAAAACACATTGGGCAAGCTTCAGGTGGAATGTAGAAGAAAGCCCAAAGGAGGGTCCTAAAATAGGTTTGATTTGGCTATAACCAACAAAGCCCACTATTTAAAAATTTCAATAAGAGAAACATTAAACGAAAATTACTCTATGTACCGCCAGTGCAAGTGACGCAACACTCATATGTAATTCATTGTTTGATTACTAAAAACCCATCCGCTTGATGTTTATTCAACCGTCCATTGACGTGGATGCAGATGCACGCCCTGAAAAGGATTTTTCGATAATACAAACTAATATAACCGTCATTCGTTTATGTATTAGGTGTTTCGTTAAATGAGATATTTAAAATTTTGTTTGTCCACTTTTTCGAACCTGAATCAGACTCGGAGTCAGAATTAATCTATCTGAACCGAAGCTAGTTACTAGAGGTGAAAACGTCGATATAAATGTGACATGACAATACAAATTTGACATATGTGAGTGAACTTTACAACACAATTATAAATCAATAGATTTGCTCTCTCACTCTTTATTCTTTCTAACATTTCTCTCTCTCCTTGTTCCTCTTTTATTTAATGAAATCTACACTTAGAAATAGCTGCCGAACTGGTACTCCACTTATGTTGTGTTGCTCAATGATTTCTACCATCGTCACCGATATGTCCTTTTATTGGCACCTGTGTCCTTCTCACGCATACGGTTTTGGTATGAAGAATGTGACTTTTCTACTATACATATGTGTAGCATACATCAAGCCGTGAGTCGTCCGATCGTCTTGAATTTTAAATTGTTAAACGATCAGACGGCTCACGGCTTGATGTATGTCATACAAATGTGTATAACAGCAAAACCGTGAAGAATGAAGGTGGATGAATCTTTGGCTCTGGAAGTGAAGTTTTGGTCGATGACTTTATGATTTTAGCTTGTTGGTCAGCTGTCGGAGCGGATTCTACGTACTAAGGTGCACTGACACCATTAATGTGCAAGTCCTCAAATCGCCGTATGTGAAGATCCAATGAAGACTAGAAACCCTAAATTCCTTCTTTTCATTTTCATTTTTGATCCGATCAAATTAAGCGCCCATAATAAGAGGTAACCTCAAATCTTCACCCTTTGTGTTGAAAACACTTATGATTATTTTTTTAGGTTTCAATTTTGTTAACGATATTAAAATATATGCATGATAATGCGACGTGGATGACCGAATCGAAATATTACATATTAGTTGTTTGGCTTATTTGCACCTTGGCGCGTATAAGAATTTTCATTTAACGAATGAGAGTATGAGAAACTTGACTTATAAAGCAAGAAATTGAAAGGAAAAAACTACTGAAGTAGCTAGAAGGAGTTTCTGCAAGAGCAAAGGGGGCATAAGAGTAAAGTTTGCCAGCATAATTCCAAGCTAGTGTAACTGAAACCCAGAAAGGAACGAGATAGAAGCACAACCCACGCACTTCTGCATGAAAGTGATTACGCGTCGGTGTTCTACCCTGCCCTCAGCCAAATGTACTCAGATCTTTAACCCTTACGTAATTCACGAAGCTGCATCAGGCTCCGACTTACCTCTGGGACATCCGAGCCTCCGCCCACCACCGGCACAAACAGCATTACAAATGTGACCATCTTCCTCAACTCTATCACGCAAAACACACTAGCTCTGAGCTCGAGACAGAAAAAGAGCCTACCAGAAGAGATCTTATTCTGCTTCCACAGTCTGTCTATACCTTTCCCTTTGCTTGGTTAGTTTCTACTCTTTTGCTTTTTTATATCTTTCTCTAGGCTAGGTCTGTGTCTTCTCAATCGATCTTAATTGTTCTTCATCTCACTGTGATTTTTCTGATGCAGGTGTTACTATAATGAAGCGATCAATTGCAAGCAATGAAAACTTGGACGTGTCGGAATCAGTCGAAGAGGAAACTGCGCCAACGTCAAAGGATGAAGGAACCTCCTCCGCCGGCGCCTCCTTGACGACTGATCTGAGCTTCGAATGCCGAATTTGTCAGACGGAAGACTCCATCGACCACATGGAGGCTCCTTGCCGGTGCAATGGCACCTTAAAGGTATATCATATGATCTACACCATATGATACGTACATATGCATGCATGTAGTAGATTATACGTATAAGAATACAATATGATTTACGTTTCTTCATTTTGCTATGCAGTTTGCGCACAGAGCTTGTATCCAGCGATGGATCAACTCTCGTTTCAAGACCACTTGCGAGATCTGTAATCAGGTAAATACATAACCTATGCACACAAAAATACTTAACCTATGTACCAATATTTAGTTGGTTTTTTGTCTGAAATGCAGCCATATAAGGGTGGTTATAGAGTAACGGTGCCACCCCCTGCATCACCGCCGCAGCCCACGAATAGGCAGATTGAGGAGATTCGGAGGGTATTGGAGGAGGCTGAAAGGTTGCATGCTGCGGCAGCAAGAGCAGAGGTATACCTTGCTCGACTTAATGCGGCAAACAATGCCGTTTTAAGTCGAAGTGCTCTTTGCCGCATTGCTGTTCTCGTTGTAAGCCCCTAAATTGATTGCTTAATTAAATTCACATATATGGCAAAACGAAATGTTATATATCTATACATATAATAGCTCTTGGTTTTTCTGTGTATTGTTATAGGTTTTCGGTTTATACATTCTGATCATAGCGAGTAATTTAAGCGGCCTTCAGATTGGGGTTGGACGGCCTTCACCTTTGGCTTCACCGTCACCGTCGCCGTCACCTCAGCCTCAGTCATCTACTCAATTCACCAACAATAATCCGGGGTAATTAGTGATGGAGTACGTTACATTTGCATCTACTTCTCTAAATCAATTATCTTTTCATGAACTTAATTATATTTCCATCTTTCATCTGTTTAATTGCGCAGTGACTGGCGTTTGTAGGCGAGAGAACAAGCGAATACATATTTTCGGTGTTGGTAAGTCGAGTATAACACTGAGTCCATTTTCAGAAAATCGGTAGCTTGATTGTAAGTTCATTAAGATTTAACATTATAGTTCATCTTAATTTCTAATGATGGCTCTCTATATATACACAGGCTTTGGTTTGCAAGTGCATGGGTGGGTAAGGACATTCCCTAGACTGATAGGTTCAGATTAACCAAAACAACCATTCTATCGTTCATCTTCGATTTACTAAATCAATCGAACAGGAGGGGGTATAGAGTAGGGGGCTGATCCGCACCCATCAGAATCGCAGTGGCATTGCAGTTGATGGATAGCTGAAGACATGTTTGTGTATGATCATGATGAGTATGTGTGGGTTGTACATTGATAGATAAATTAAGAATATTAATATTCAGCAAACATGTTATGGCCAGCACTATCATATTCATCCACCACGGCACCACAAGCATGCTGTTTTGATAATATGTTTCGATAACACTGGTGTTCACATGTTCACTTAACGACTAAGAAATTATGGTCAATCACCGTTGGATGTAAATTTAAGGATGGAAAATATTATTTTAAAGTTAATTTGTTTTGTTTTCCACGATTTACATTCAACTGTGATTGATCACGATTTTCTTAGTCAAGGTGATCATGTGAACACTATTGGTTTCGATAAAACCATGAACCCATGCAAAACACGATCACAATCCGAAGCCTTATATATCAAACTGAACAAATTAAGTATCTTTCCCATACGTCAAGAACTTATAAACCTTTTTCCACATGCCAAATTACAGAAATCATACCTTTGAAACCCAGATAATTTGATTTTTTTTTTTTTTTTGAGAACTCAGATAGTTCGACTTAGATCGAAGTAGCCGAGAGGAATTAGTTACCAGTCATAGGTGAGAAGTGTCTAGTACCTTTCCTCTTCTTCAATAATGTGGGACTGATATCCCTGATACAAGTAGGTTTTGGCTTCTGCTCAGTGTCTCAAGCAGCGCGCGTGAGAATGCGTGTTGGCGCCATTCGATTAGCGGTTTGCGGCATGTAGAAGCTGTTATTGTTGTCTTGTCGTTGGTGGGTCTAGTTTGAGGAAGTCTGGCGGTTATGCCCGGTCTAGGCGTTGCTGAATCTTGCTAATTAGGCATGCATGTCTACACCGCCATAAAAAACAACGACGACGCGACGTTGACGCCGTCGACTTTGACGGCCGCACTACTCTTTTGTTCGTTGCCAGCCTGGGATCAAAGACGTCCGTGCGGTTGCTGTCGGAGGCCGGAGCGGAACTGGATCAGGGGACAACGGCGGAGAGGAGAGGAGATGAGAGGAGAAGAGAGAGAAGGTTTTGAGATCGAGGACAACGAGAGAGATAAAGAGGAAAGTTAGTAATTGATATTTATGAAGAATAATATTGTATTTTTTTAAAATTTGTTCAAATGCACACGTGAAAGAAGTTTTGATTGGGATGTGGAATAAGCCTCTATAATTAGTACTAAATAGGTATTTGTATTTTGTTTTTAAACAATAACATATTTTTTCAAAACTATTTGATTTAGTGACATGATCTCATTTTTATAAGTGAGAGGCTGAAAGAATTGTAGTAAAAACTAAGTTGTTTACTGATAAAAAATGATGACGTCATATTTCTTTTTTATAGTTTTCAAAATTGTTGGTCAAGAATTATCCACTAATAAACTAGAGCGGACCACAAGAAAAATACATCTTATTGTAAATTATGTAATGCTTGATGTAAATTGTTTTAATTTTTGTTTCTTACTTTAAGAAGAAATTGATTAAGATAGAAACTCGTGTGTGAAAACAGTTTATTGTTTCTCAAATCACATGATCCCTCACTATTTTTCAAAACCGCAGCATAATCCATTGGTTTTGCTTGAAACGGCTAATCTAGAATCATCGACTGGCCTATAAAAATGGGCTTAACAATACGAGTGGGTTGTGCAGATGAAGTTTTCATTTATCATTATAGTTGGTTGAGTTTCAACTTTCACAACATACATGATGATAGTCGATGTTTTGGAAAACGTTAGATGTCGAGATGAAGAGGACGATGATCGATGCAACCAAGAATATCTTGTTAGCAACTAAATCAATCATCGAATCTATGATTTACCAGATCAAAAAGGTACGGTACATATTTGATTTCAAAAGTCATAGAACATTACTAAAGATATCAACAATTATGCCTTTCTTATATCACCCTCTATATTTTTTTAATTTATACATTTCGACATATGTCAAGTACGGTCCTATAAGTTGATGTATGTTCTAGACTTCTATTTAAGGTCAAGAATGTAATCGGAATTTCCGCCTCCTTAGCCAAAGTTAACAACAAAGTCAATGTCAAGAGTTTGTTAGAGAAATACATACACAAGTATAAGAGTTGACATCCAACTCTGTATGTGAATTAGTGTTTCTTCGTAAAATTACCTAGAGAAATCAATATGACCAATTCGTCTTCTACTTCCTTCTCAGATAGAGTTCCTTAGCTTTCTTCTACATATTTCTGTTTCACCATGAATTTAAGCATGTTCCTCATCTTTGATTTATTCCTAGAAGGGTTGTCTTCACAGGGTATCTTTTTCCTTCACTTCAGCAAGCACCTAGTCCATAACCGTCAAACGAGCTCAGGAAGCAACAAAACTCAGAAAAACAACGCACTGACTCACATGAACTTCATGTAATGTCAGTAACGTACCATAGAAAGACAAACCAATTTCAGCCATCCGTTTCTGGATCTGGCCTCGTGAAATGCAGTCAGTGCAGCTTTCTAGAACAGTCAGGCTCGACATAGCTTCGGTGCTTCCAAGCCTAACCCACCTCTGGCACTCCCACTGCTATAAATATGAGCAGCTGCTAATCCCTTCATGCAAAACACAAGCTTAGCTATAGCTATGAGTGTGAGTTTTGAGAGAGCCTGATAAGCTTGGAGAGAATTCGATCATGGAGGAGGAGATTACTGATGAGTCATCTTCCTCCCCCAGCCAACTTGAGGACTTCATTGTCCAAATGGAAAAAGGTATACCATGTCCTTAACTCCAATATGAAAACATTCCGTTTTAAACTTGTAAAGTTGTAACAGTTGTTTCTTGATCTAGTTCTAATCTATGTCATTTCTGATTCAGGTGCTGACGGTGGAACATGTACATTTAACAGAGAATTCGAGCGTGGAGAACCAGCTGTCTCCTTCTGTTGAACAGATCGATTGAGGGAGATCAGGTGTGGTGCAACCGGGCACGAATCAGAAGAGTCATCTGCAGAAGTTGAAGCCCCTTCTTCAAGGCACAGAAATTGCCACCCGACGTCCCAAAATCCCCAAAGTCAGAAATACTCCTCTTCTGCTCAGTCAATGTATAGCTGAAGAGTATGTGTCTTTGATGTTGGCCATGAGCAATGATATATATCATTTATGTAAATGTACCAACCATGATAATTGAACTCTGTTCCCCTAAATGTAATTAGTACTGTAGTGAATTTATTCCTGTAATTTGTAATATATCATTATATGAACATATACACTATGAAAATCTCTATACATTACCATGTAACTAGTCACCGTTCACCAGTAGCAGTATGTTATCTTTTACATCTATTGTCCTACCTTATACCTACTATGCTTCAATCATTTCCCTGATGGAGTTCCTATTTAGCTCTACCAAAGAAGTATCAGTAAATTCAGACAGAATTGCCCTGAACTCATCTCCAGTGAGTATCTCCTTTTCTAATAGCACATCGACTAATTGGTCCATGGCTGCCCGGTTATTCCTTATATGATTCTTCGCAACCTCATATGCACTTTCGATTATGCGTCTCACTGACAAGTCAATATCCTCTGCAAGTTTTTCGGACATGGTGTTCCTTGCTAGCATCCTCAACACTAAGTCATTGCTTTGTGCTGCTGGGTCTGTCAATGCCCATGGTCCAATCTCGGACATACCATACATTGTTACCATCTGAAAAGATAAATAGAGAAACTGTAAGTCTGGTTTTCAAGGATATAGTGCCTATTGCCTAACTTTAGATCTTAAATATGTTATAATGTACCTGTTTTGCTATTTGTGTGACCTGTTGCAAGTCTCCTGCTGCACCAGTTGTTATTTCTGGCTCCCCAAAAATTAGTTCTTCTGCTGCTCTACCTCCTAGACCTCCAACTATTCTAGCAAACAGTTGTTGCCTAGAAATGAGAGCAGGATCTTCACCTGGTAAGAACCATGTAAGACCGCGTGCTTGGCCTCGGGGAATAAGAGAGACTTTCTGCACTGGATCATGGCCCGGAGTCAATGTTCTGCAGTTGATCACAGACAATACAAATACATTAGTTTTACAACACAATGTTGAGGGTATAATGTAATGACTAATGTATATGAGGAATTAATGTTCTACTTACGCACAAATAGCGTGGCCTACTTCATGGTAAGCTACAAGAGTCTTGCTCTTTCCATCAGTCATTTTTGTTCCTTCCATCCCTGCAACAATCCGATCAATCGAGTCATCTATTTCTTTTGCTGTTATCTTATCTTTGCCTCTCCTACCAGCAAGAATCGCAGCTTCATTCATGAGGTTTGCGAGATCTGCACCGCTGAATCCAGGAGTTCTCATAGCAATAATATCAATAGAAACACTCTTATCAAGCTTCTTGTTGTTACTATGCACCTTTAATATCTCCTCTCTTCCCCTAATATCTGGCAATCCAACTGAGACCTGCTCATAACCCAAAACCAAACATTACACAAGAATTTCATATACCAAACACTTCAACAAGACTGAATTTTTACAAAGCTTAGAGAGCTTACTTGTCTGTCAAACCTCCCGGGCCTAAGCAAAGCAGAATCAAGAATTTCAGGGCGGTTAGTAGCAGCAATAACAATTACTCCACTGTTCCCACTAAATCCATCCATTTCAGTAAGAAGCTGATTCAATGTCTGCTCCCTCTCATCATTTCCTCCACCAATTCCTGTCCCTCTTTGCCTCCCAACAGCATCAATCTCATCAATGAAAACCAAGCACGGCGAATTCTCTTTCGCCTTGTTGAACAAGTCTCTTACTCTAGAAGCTCCTACTCCAACAAACATCTCAATGAACTCCGACCCTGACAGAGAAAAGAAAGGCACCCCTGCCTCTCCTGCAATGGCCTTAGCCAGCAGTGTCTTTCCGGTCCCCGGCGGCCCTACTAAAAGTACCCCTTTAGGAATTCTTGCACCTACTGCAGCAAACTTCTCTGGAGTTCTCAGAAATTCAACTATCTCTTGGAAATCTTGCTTTGCTTCATCAACTCCAGCCACATCATCAAATGTTACCCCTGTATTGGGTTCCATTTGAAATTTGGCTTTGCTCCTGTTGGTCCATAGTACAAGAACTCATGTCAAGTACATAGTTCAATTAATCTAGTCACAAAGTTGCTTAGAAATTAAGTACAAAGAAAAAAAAAAAAGAACAAGAAGACATAGATAAAGTTTACCTCCCAAGTCCAAAAGGCAAGTTGGGGCCTCCTGGCATGTTTGTTGATGAACTCCTCAAGAGCAATGACCCAAGAAGTAACAGTGGAAAAGCAAAATTACCCAACAAGTCTAGTACTGCAGGCCACCAATCCACTTCCTTTGGATGAGCTGCAAAATCTATGTTCTTCTCTTTTAGTTTCCTCAGCAACTCTTGTGGCAATCCAGGTAGCTGAACTCTGACTCTCTGGAGCTTCTCTAACGTGGGATTGAAGATCTCGGCGATCGCGACGGTTCCATTCTCAAACAGGTCTACCTTTCTCACAGCACCTTCATCCAAGTACTCCAAGAATCTGGAGTATGACATTCCGCTTGAAGTTGATGCATCCGGGCTCTCTGGCTCAGGCTCAGCTCTTGCGGAGTTAGACACGAGGGTTCCAGGCACTATAAGGCCAAGAGAGGCAGAATTCAATAGTGATCTTCTAGAGGATTTCAAGTTCGGCTGAGATTTGTGACATGGGGTTTCTCTGCTAGTGTTTTTTAGGAGGTGGGTGTCCTTAGAAACTTCCTGGGCGTTGCAGACTGGAGAGAGGGAGAGAGATAGGGAGAGTGCAGGTGACATTCTTGTATCAAAGAGTTGAAGGTGACAAGGTGTAGTGTGAGGAACCAAGGATTGTGCTCTTAGCAATTGGTTTCGTTAGTTTTAATCGTAAACTGAGATGGAGGGTGTGTCGAAAGAAGTTCTATATATGGAAGTGATTGGAGGTTTCCAGCACTTCAAATTTGCTTTGTCTGGTCTAGAACTATGACTCATGAACTGTCTAGAACTATGTTGTTACATGGGTGATGTGACATCTTCAAAGTATATCTAACTCTAAGCCACACACTTGGAAGAAATGAAGTGGCACATGGATTATGCATAATCACAACTCAAAACTATCATATATATGTTCTTACTCATCGAAAAAAACTGTCATATTTTCTTTGGTCTGTAATTTATCTGGAATGAAATGAATATAGCTACATTTAATTTGAATCTAACACTGTAACACACAGCAGGTACATTTCATGAATATTGTTGAAGTGAACAGACTACTTTTCTTCTAACAAAAACAAATAAACAACAGCAACAAGAATAGAGTTATTTTGGATTGACCACAAGTATATAGTTTATTTTCATGGATGTGGTAGTTATTATTTGATCTTTGGATATGTATGGTCTTTGGATATATAACATCAGTTAACAAGTCACTGATAACCGCCAATAACCACCTCCATTTTGAATTCAAATCCACAAATCCTCTATATAAACATCCCACAAGTCCTCAAAAACGGTTCCCAAATCTGTATTTTCTTCTTCACAACATTCTTCAGTCACAAACCATCTTCCTCAATAACAAAAATGAACCAACCGCAAGACTCCGGGATCAAGATCTACAACAACGCCGTGTACAGCGACCCTCCGGACCCCGAGGACCACCCTAAACCCAACTCTGCAGCCTCCTCCTCCTGCATGGGATCCTCCAACCCTAAACCACCTTCTTCATCCCTCCCTCTGTCCGCCTCAACCACGACCAACTCCACGGCCGCAAACGACGCGCCGTCGCCAAAGGAGTCCAGAAAACCATCTCGAAAACCTCCATGCTCGTCAACTTCCTCCCCACCGGAACCCTGCTCACTTTCGAGATGGTCCTCCCCGCCATCTACCGCAACGGAGAGTGCACCACCGTCACTACCTTAATGACTCACGTCCTCCTAGGGATCTGCGCCCTCTCCTGCTTCTTCTTCCACTTCACCGACAGCTTCAAAGGCCCTGATGACAAGGTGTACTACGGCTTCGTGACGCCGAGAGGGCTGGCGGTTTTCAAGCCGGGGCTGACGGTGGAGGTGCCTAAGGATGAGAGGTATAGGGTAGGGCTGACGGACTTTGTTCATGCTATAATGTCAGTGATGGTGTTCATGGCGATTGCGTTATCGGATCGGCGCGTGACGGAGTGTATGTTTCCCGGGCATGAGAAGGAGATGGATGAAGTGATGGAGAGTTTCCCGTTGATGGTGGGAATTGTTTGCAGTGGCTTGTTTCTTGTGTTTCCGACTTCTCGCCATGGAATTGGCTGCATGTCTGCATGAAACAATGGTTACATTTGCTTATTGATTTGGATTTAGGTTTTAATAGTTAATTTGTGTTTGTTTGGTGTGATTTGCAATGATGTTGTATTTGTTGTAGGGACTTGTGTGTTTGTAGTCATCGATGATGTTTGTTCATGACGTACGTACTGTTAATTTGTTACTCTTCTTTGTAACTCATTTTAGTGATGAAGATCATGATCTGATTAGTTGTAATTTGTTCCTGTGTCATTTGTTTAACTGATGATTACTGTTACTTACATCCTTTTCTTTTATCAATCTAGGTCAATTGAGAATTTTATATTATTCACTAAAGATTACAATTAAATACCTAATAGGTTAAGATAATATGAAATCAAGCAAGAAACACATGTTTGTGTTGTATTGTAACTATTGTTGTATGTGATGGTGAAGTATTTCGATGACCTTTAAGAACATTGGCCCAAAATAATTAGAGTGGTTGCGGTTAGAAAAGTGCTATCGAAATTTGTGATTTGATTGAAGTACCCAAACTGACCGGATTCAAACCAAGCTCATTCTTTCTGATTGTTAAACTTTCTCAATCCTTGGTCGTGTATCAAAGTGCTAGTGTGTTTATATCAGTTTTCAAATCTAGAAAGAGATGTTTGGAAATCTCTTCCACTCGATTAAGGTCGATTTTCCTGTCCCTAGAGAAACGTATCCCAGCAATTGAAAGCGCTAATTATACACCTCCCTTCTATAGTAAACAGAAAAACCCGCAAGAGTAAGTTACCACTGATTTTATATTCCATGAACATGTGTATATAAAGATGGGATTGATTCACAAATTGTCACGCAAATTCCAGGTGCACAAACCAGAAAAAGAGATACAATAAACCTGAAAAGTTTCCAACCCTATAATTCGGTACTTTATAGGATAATGACTTGAGCATCAGTGTTTACTTCTTTCAGCCTTTCTTGGACAACTGCCCTACCTCTTCTTTCCCAATCGAGAAGTATATGACCATGCTTGTCTCTGGCTTCATCATCCGTTTCATCCCACAGTTCCCATGCATCCACCCCTTCATGCTGATCGCTCCCTTCCTCGACCTCTTCATCCTCCTCGTTTTCATGCTGAGTCCCTTCCTCGGCGTCCATGCTCCCATCCTCTCCATCGTTCTCATCCTCAGAGTCCACATCCTCATTCTCGTTCCTGTCCTCATTTCCCTCCTGATAATAAAGAGAATTTGTCCACCTTTCACGGCCCTTAAAGAGTTCCCCCAGTGGATCGATCACCATTACCTCAAGCTTTGCTGCAATCTTGAGAATGCAAAAGGCCAACTCTATCTCTAACCGATTGCCTTGGAACCCCTGCATTTTCACTTTTCTCAAATGATTATGTGAGAATCCAGAAAGATTCCTCACCTCTCCTTGATAGCTATAAGATTGTGTCGTTATTACTAGTTCTTCCAAAAGAGGTGCAGCCTTGAGAAACCCCACAACACTCCCAAGGTCAAATTCTGGCATGAATAGATCCAATCTCAAATGCCTGAGATTTTTAAATACTTCGGATCTGTTTCTGGTATATTTTCCAGTTTATCGAACAACTGCAGATGAAGCGTCTCGAGGCCAGGTGATGTAGAACGAGAATGGGCCAAATTTAGACAGAAAAAAATAAAAATAAGGAAGCGGCGAATAATCAGAAAGAATGATTTAAAGATCGGTAACTCTCATATCATGAGGTTGCTAGCCGCTGGAATAATCAAGAAGATGTTGTTTTGGACTTTTCGGGTGTGTCGTGCAAAATCTGTTAAATCTGATTTGGAGTATCTTTTGGCCAGAATGTCCGTTTGGGATGCATGATACCTTTCTGGAATGGGAACGACGAGATCTACAAGACTCACTTTAATGAGTCATGTCAGATTTAGGCCAAAAGATATCGTTTTGTTAATCCGATTCGGCATTCAATATTATTTTAGGTTTTCTAGTTTATTTTGGATTTGATTTTCTTTTAACCTAATGGGCTTTTAGGCTTTGATGTTAGTTGCCCTAGGGTTTATTTGCTATTATATAAGGAGCCTTTATTAGTTGTAGTTGGCAGCTTTCATATTATTAATAAAAACCTTTGAGTTTATCTCAATTCTTCTGGTGGATTCCAGATTATCTCTCGTGGATTTGAGAAAACTAGACTTGTGGATTCAAGTCGTCGTTGGTGGATTCCAACGTTCATATTTCCGCTGCATCACCAGGACACAAGGCGAGCAAGGAGAATGCATTGGCACCGTTGTATCCCCTAAAAAAGAATCGTACTAGCAGTGGAGTTTTCATGCAAGAAATTTTCAGAATAGTTCCGTAAATTCAAAGGAGGAAAGATTTACTGCATCAACTTCTATTTTGGCTAATTGGTTGCAACGGAGCACTTTCAGGTCTTTGAGGTGGAGCGATGGGCCTATAACAACCAAATTTGAGCGCACGTTGCAATTTATCAATGTCAAGCCTTCAAGGAGAACACAAACAGAGAACAATTGTTCCAAAAACCCTGGAACGACCTCAACAGTGTTTAGCCGAAGAGTTTTTAACCGAGCCAATTTATTGAAATCAGCAGGCGGTTTTAGAACACATCTGCGCAGTGACAAATGGTTTAGGGTTGATGCATTATCCAACTCTGAGAGGATCCAGTGGGGAAAAACGTACTTTTCTGCACAGACGTAAGGATATAACTGGAGGTCAAGAACTTGAGCTCCCTTGGCCATTGCAAAACGAATCCACTTATCAAGGACGTCCGTAGATTCTACATCAAAAAAGAACGCCACTTTAAGAGAGTCTACCTTGTTACCAGAGTATAGCTCCAAAAGATCATTCACGCGTCTTACAAAGCATTGTCTGTCGAATCTGTAAACCAAAACGTCGAGTGAATCCAACTTTCATACTCATCAACCAGCCTAGTATACTTATCTCCAAAGATGTTTGGAATGTCAAACTCAAGATTTGGCCTTGTGTTCCAGAGGTACCTCCACTGACGTGACACCGCGCTAGTCTCCGCACCATGTTTTAGTCTTAACAAAGAAACTATGTGTGACAGAATGCAATCCGGCAGCTCATTGATCAAATCCTTACTCTGGCACTCAACACTAGCTATACTGGTCCATATATGTGTGTTTCTCTTTTTCTTTTAATTTTCCTTCTAAAGAGATTAAATTCAGATTACCCCCTCAAACTTTAGAGCTAAAATCAGTTTAGTTTTTTTTTTTTTTTAATCAGACTCATCCTTGAACTTTTAAATCGCATCAGTCAACTTCAAATTTCAAATTTTCGTGTGATTGTGATGTCATGTGTTGAGTTGGAGCTGACAAGAGGTTCCACATTTCAGTTTTTGACTCTTATTTTGGCTGAAAAACCCAAACTACCCATGTAACAATTTTTTTTCTTTTTTAACCTTCATATTTTTTTCTTTCTTCTCTACCAAATTCAAATTCCTCTTTCCGTCAAAAATAAAAAGAATTCAGAAAGAGAGAGAGAGAGAATAAAGAAAAGAAAAGAACTTGAAGATAAAGTACCAAAAAAGTGGATAAATAGAAAAATAGTAACAAGGGGTAGTTTGGGTTTTTCGGCAAAAATGAGAACAAAAAATTGAGATGTGGGACCTCTTGTTAGCTCCAACTCAGCGCCTGACATCATAAACAGATGAAAATTTGAAATTTGGAGTTGACTGATGCGATTTGGAAATTCATGGATGAGTCTGATTAAAAAAAAAGATCTAAAGTTTAAAGGGTAAACTGAATTTAATTCTTTATTGAATACATGACAATTTGATGTCCAGAAATCCTTACATCTTCACCATCACTAGTAAGATGAAAGCACTAGTCTGAGCAGGAAAATGTAGTCAAGAACCTAACAAGTTAATCAGAAATTCAGGTCAATCCTTTTTCCTTTCTGAAAATGATAGAATTAACTAGAAAATTAAGAGGTTTCCTTTTAATTGTAAAAGCCAGGAACTTCCATTCCTCTAAAGATACACAATGAAGCACAACAAAAGGAGAAAACTAAAGAGGACTTCTTGCCTTTCCTATGTACTTTCACTTTAAACCTGCCGGTGATAATAGCAGGACTGTATAAATATTCCTGGTTAAGTTAAGAATACCTTACTTTCAGAAAGCTAAAATGGTGGACAGTGGACCATAACATGCACTTCTGCCTCCCAAGTGGCTCTTGCTTTCATGATCTACTTCTATTACTTTCACCTGACACTGTCTTCTATTGGAGTAGTCTTGTGTTTTCTTTACCTTTGCATATAGTATACCAGAAAGTTCAAAGCTCAGTCTCTGCTTCGATTATCTATTAACTATTTGATTTCATGTATTTTCATCAATTTGTTCTACTTGAAGAAATAAAAATATAGAAAATTTCATATAAGTCACATTCTGAACATTTTCTCCTACATAAGTCCACCATAACAGTTTTACTCATATAAGTCCACTTTTAAGACTAAATCTGTTATTTTACTTATACGATGTACCTAAAATGCCCTCCTCTCTTTTACACCAATCTCTCTCTCTCTCTCTCTCTCTCTCTCTCTCTCTCTCTCTCTCTCTCTCTCTCTCTCCCTCTCTCTCTCTCTCTCTCTCGCGAACCCACTGCCATGACGAAGCCGCCGCCGCCTCGATTCGACTTCCGACTCAACCTTGATTGCATCTCCGGCTCTGATGATGCCGTCGCCTTGACGATGACATCTGGATCCACCGTCGACGACTCCTCGAAGACCTCCGCTTCGACCTCGACTGCATCTCCTCAACGCGCAGCCGAATCTACAAGGTCCAACCAACTCCGACGACGTCATCCACCACCTGTTCAGCGCCCACCGCCGTTGGAAGCAGAGATTTATACGCCTTAGTAGATCTCCCCAGTGCGAGTGGACCTTCCTCTACCTTTTCCGACCCTCTGATCAGCCCTCGTCATCGCCGGCCGCACCTTCTCCGATCAGCCTCGTCGTCTTCTTCTCCGCACCTTCTCCTATGAGTTCGAGACGGTGACGACGAAGGTGATTCGTTGGTGAGGTGCAGATCTATCGAGGATCCACCGCCTTGAGGCGGTTGTCATTTAGGTGGTTGTCATTTCTGACAAGGACACTGGCCGATCCAAGGGCTATGGTTTTGTGAGCATTCTGATTCATTACTATTCTTGTTCAATCTTGATCATGCATCACTAACTGCTAATTTAGTTGTGGAATTTGATGAATCAATGGACGTATGAGTTTTTGAATGGATTGTTTTGTGTTTCTGTTGAGGATTTTGATGACTTTCAACGAGCTAGAGGCTGCTGCCATGGCGTGTGCTGATCTGATGGCCGTCAGGCAACCTGTAATCTGGCTTCACAACGACGCCTTCGAGTGCCTGTGAGTTATGGTATGAAGCATTTAGGGACTCATTCTTTGTAGTCACCGGAATTATCACCGTAGTAGCTTTTGTAGGCGGTGGTAGTAGTTTTTGTAGATGGTGGTAGTAGCTTTTGTGGCTGGTGGTAGTAGTTTTTGTGTTCGTCGAAAACCTCACAGTAGTAGCTTTTGTAGGCGGTGATAGTAGCTTTTATAGGCGGTGATAGTAGCTTTTGTGGCTGGTGGTAGTAGTTTTTGTGTTCGTCGAAAACCTCACAGTAGTAGCTTTTGTAGGCGGTGGTAGTAGCTTTTGTAGGCGGTGGTAGTAGCTTTTATAGCTGATGGTAGTAGCTTTTGTGGCTGGTGGTAGTAACTTTTGTGTTCATTGGAAACCTCACAGTAGTAGCTTTTGTAGGCAGTGGTAGTAGCTTTTGTAGCTGGTGGTAGTAGCTTTTGTAGCTGGTGGTAGTAGCTTTTATAGTTGGTGGTAGTAATTTTTGTCATCGTCGGAGGTCGGCCGGAAACCTCACCGGAGGTCGGTCAGAAACCTCGCCGGAGGTCCGCTGGAAATCTCGCCGGAGGTCCGCCGGAGACTGTTCCGAAATGAGAGTGGTTGTTGACTTTTTATACTAGTGGCATTCTTGTAACTATAAAGGAGAAAATCTAATTTTTTTTGTTGGATGGCAGTCTGTAATTATGTTGAACTTCAATATTTAATACAAAACCTTATTTAGACTTGGGTGGATTTATGTGGGTAAAAATGTTGGGGTAGACCTATGTGAGAAAAAATGTCTCAAAGTTGACTTATATGTAATTGGCCCAAATAAATATGGCAATGTGCTTTCTGCTTGGATCACTAAAACCAAACAACAACCAGAGTCCTATATTTCAAGAGAAATCAGAAATCTAAAATGCAGCAAATATCTTCTTCATTAAGTAGTTGCCCTGTTGCACTTAAAAAGAAAAAGCACTTCCCTTTTGAAAAGCTTAAAGCCTTAACGTGGTGAACTAATACATAATCTAGAAAGATGATGGGCCTTTCCAGGCTCATGGTCTTCTTCTTCAACTTGTATTAAGAGTGATTCGGAGTAGATTGTAGCAAACAAAGTGTTATCGCTGGGAGTTGCCCATCTCTGCAATACTACTACCTTGTAGCCTTTCTCTTCTAGGTTTCAAAACTCGACGTACTAAAGTTTTATTGGTGAAGCTCCCAAACAGAACAACATTTGTGTATGGTATTTCTTACTTTCTTGTAAGTGTTTAGAAAAACTCCATTCAGGACTCCTAATTGTTTCTCAGGTCAACATTCTGTATTTGCATCTGACATTTAAGAGGTTTTATTTATTATTTATTTTTTGGCAAATAATTAAGGATGTATAGTATTTTTGTTTTGGTATTTTGGTCCCTAATTTTTTTTTAAGCTTTTCCTGTTTGTTCCTTAATTTTGTCTTAGTGTTTACCTGAAGTAAGAACTTAACTTCAGGCTCGATCATCTTCATCACTTCAATTTAAGCAGGAAATAACATATATTATGGTACCAATTTCTCATGAGTTAATTATTTGTACCAGGAAACAATAACAAAGCCGAATTTGCATCTCATCTTCCATGGCTCAAAAAGTATCTGATGAGAAGAATATCAGCTTGAAGGCGTTGGTGGACAAAGGGAGAAACAGAGTTATCTTTGTAGAGGCTGATAATGATTTCATTGACGTTCTCTTCAGTTTCTTGACAATACCAATGGGAAGAATTGTGAGGCTTGCTCGTGACCATTCAATACCACTGGAAATAGGTTGCATGAACAAATTGTATCAGAGTATTGAGAAGCTTGATGTGCAGGTTTTCAGGTCTAATGCATGTAGAGACATGTTATTACTTCCGTACAGTGCAGCTAACTGTTATTGCAAGAACCTCAAATTGAAAATTGTTGATGATGCTGAGCCAAGACGGTTTATGTGCTGTGCTTATAGTTCTCATCCCTGGTTAAGTTATTATGCAAATGGTACTTGCGGTTTCAATTCATGTACATATCAGATCAATAGTGATCTGCATCTTTCAGTGGACGATTCTCAAGTTGGAGAAGTCTTTGTAAAAGAGGGAGCCAGGGTTATAATTACTGATGATTTACAAGTGATACCCCCATTAAGTGCAGCTAGCATTTCCTTGTTTACCAAGCTTGGAGCCACCAATAGCAATACCACTGAGGAGCTAACTTTCAGTATTGGAGTTGAGCAGGTAATTATTTAGTATGGCTCATTTTTTTGTAACTACCATAAGAGTGCCATAATTTTTGATGTTAAAAGTATTTTTCCAGGTTTTGAATTTGCTTGTGGGCTCATTTGTATCAAAAACCCCTTTCACTGAAACTCTGCTGAAGCCTAATCCTGTACCAAAATTGGGTGGTTGGAATTTCAATCAAGAGAAATGCATGGAATCTCAAATGCCGGGGGCCTCGATAAATGAGGAAGAAGAAACCATCTCTGTCAAGCTCGTAGTGAGTAAATCAAAGAATGTGGTTTGCTATGCAGAAGTACGAGAGGATTTTGTTGATTTGGTCTTCAGTTTCTTGACTCTTCCACTAGGGTTTATATTAAAGCAGATGCTGGATTCCCCTTGGAAAGGATGTATTGATCAGTTGTTGAAGGGTGTTCTGAATTTTGATGAGCAATTTTTTAAGTCAAATCACCACAAGGAACTGCTATGCAATCCCAAACTTGTTCCTGGGTTCAGCTATGAGAACAATCTTTTAGGAATTGAGGAGACCGTGTACTACAAATTTCCTCAGCGTAAGTTGACTGCTGATAGATCCATTATCCCTTCTCACCAGTCCTCATTGACATATGAAGTTAAAATTATTGATCCCAAATCCCATGGTGATAAGGATACAAGTATTCGGGGATTCTTAAAATTACCAGCAATTTTCATAGTCACTGACAATTTGGATGTAAGGCAAGTATCTCCAATCTTTCAACTGTCTATTCTCAATGATCTGAAGGTACATTTCACTGATATTGAGGATCGAACAGTGCATGTTGGCAAGAAGGAGGTGAGTTGAGTAAAATTATCTTTGATTTCTATTTTAGTTCATTAGCTAGGCTGATCAATTTATTACACATTGCTGTCAACTTTGCAGGCTTTGCGTCTTTTGGTGGCTTCTTTTGTTTCTGACTCAGTTCTAACCGATGCTTTCCTACGGAATCCAATTGAGACATCAACTAAACAAGAGCAATGAGGAGTAATTAAGAAGAGGTGTTGCTGCGCAGTGAAGGTTGTAATCTGCATATTTGGGTACAAACTCCTTGGGTCATGTTTGTATTATGTACTATGTGTTGTAACTCGTAAGAATATGTATTTTGTTAGTGTCAAGAGCCCTCTCTATGTGTGTCTCTCTGCTTTCATCCTTGTGGTAACTTTAGACTGGTTAAGTGTACCTTCATATATAGATGGCTATTGATCATCTTGCCATGATATGCTCATAAAAGGAAACTTCTGTTTTTTCTGTTACTTTATATGTGAGATATAAGTTCACCTCACTCTAGAAATAGTGGTGTGGATTGTGTTGTGTTGATTCCCAGCACATTATTTCACTAATAGGACATGTTTTTCATGTACATGCAAGATCAATTTAGGTCATAATGACCTTTCAAATAGTACTTCTCATGTAAGATCACATTACATCATCCTAAAACAACTTGGCTTCTTAATTTGTTAACATTTCATCTCAATCACTTGTTCCATCTATTTTGCTCGATGTTGTTGCTTGATTCAGGCTTTGGATTTGTTGGTGGCGTCTTGTTGGTGATTCTGCTCTAAGTGATGCCTTAATAAGGCAGCCCCAGGCAAATCCTGAAGACAAAACACAGACCACCAACATGAATATTGAGTGTGTTTTGCTCTCCCTTCACTGAGGATGGGCTTTGGTATGCTTTAGGATTAAATTTAGTTTACTCTCTCAAACTTTAGAGCTAAAATCAGTTCAGTTTCTTATCTTTTTTTAATCAGACTCATCCATAAACTTTTAAATCGCATCAGTCAACTTCAAATTTTAAATTTTTTTATGATTGTGATGTCATGTGTTGAGTTGGAGCTGACAAGAGGTCCCACATTTCAGTTTTTTACCCTCATTTTAGCTGAAAAACCCAAACTACCCATGTAACAAATTTTTTTCTTCTTTAACCTTCATATTTTTTCTTTCTTCTCTACCAAATTCAAATTCCTCTTTCCGTCAAAAATAAAAAGATTTCAGAGAGAAAGAGAGAGAGAGAGGAATAAAGAAAAGAAAAGAACTTGAAGATAAAGTAAAAAAAAAGTGGATAAATAGAAAAATAGTAACAAAGGGTAGTTTGGGTTTTTTAGCAAAAATGAGGACCAAAACTGAAATGTGAGACCTCTTGTTAGCTCCAACTAAACGACGTCATAATTAATCAGATGAAAATTTGAAATTTAGAGTTGATTGATGCGATTTGAAAGTTCATGGATGAGTCTGATTAAAAAAAAAAAAAACGAGGGACCGATCAGATTTTAACCTTAAAGTTTGAAAGGATAAACTGAATTTAATCATTTCCAAAGCCCAGCAAAGCCTTTTATAGAAATTATCAAATGAAAATCCACAACTTCACACCCCCAAAATCCTTAAGAACTAGCAGTCAAAATGGTTTGAACTTTGAACAGCACAAAAGTAAACACGTACCAATATTGAGAAGAGCATATTGAAGATATCAACAGCCAAATCTTTAAGAACCTAGTTACAGATGCACCTGTTGCTACAGCAAATCTGCAAAAACAACCACAACAACAACAAAATTGTAAGAACGGATAAATACTATACAGGAGAAGCTGATGGATTATTACATAATAAACAGATCGGCTCACCGGACAACAGATTAGATTCTATAAGCTTTGCGATCCGTAAGAATACAGGAGATTTCCTAGTTTTGAGCTCTTGGTTGAAAGCTTGACTGCAGAAGCAGCTTCCCAGGGATAGGGGATGGAGAGAGAAACACTTGTCCTTTTATAGGGTACTGTTTTTTTTTTTTTTTTTTTTTTTCTGGGTTCTTTTGGAAAAACCAGTGATTATATACACCTAAATTCAATCTTTTTATTTAAAGATATACATTAAAACCTATATGATCTACGAAATTATACAACAAAAACATCGAAAAATAACAACGGATAAACAACATAAGTAAAATTGTTAAACCGAATAGGTTTGTGTATTTAACTATTGCAAGCGGCTTAATGAAAGAGCGTTAGGTTGGACCCCACATTTGAGTTCGATTCAAGATGTTGTCATAATGCCTTGGTGTTATGCTTCATAATTTGAGCATTTCACATATGTCGAGTGATTAATTTAAAAGTCTATAAAGAGTTTGAGATACCCTGACGCTAATCTCATTCGAGAATAGTTGTTTCCAAACCACGACTTTGATTTACCAATTAGTCGGATAAGCACCAATCATTGAGACTTTTTTTATTTTTTATTAATTTTATTTTTAAGAAGGGTCGGTGTGGCCGCCTTTAAGTCTTCATTAATGAAACCATAAAATACAAAGAGGGACATAGCTTAAACCCCAAATTATAATAAGTAACGTATTCCAATATGCACCAGTTAGTAAAGAGTGTTTCATTGACAACTCTATTTTCTTTGACAAAGCGGTGAAATAACAGAAAAATAACTTTACTACAGACAAGTATCATAACAAATAGTGCAGCTTTCCTACTATCTTGCCACACAAAATCATATCCGGCAACCCTTTGTTTCATCATGTCGTTAGGAGGTTGTGACCATTTGAGTGCGGCTATTGAGATCTCTAAATTTTGCTCAATATACATTTTATTCTCTCTACACCTCCATTTTACTTTTAAATATAAACATTTGTTCATTAGACCTCTATTTCAAATTTCTAAAATAGCCTTGTTTATTCACATATATATATATATATATTAATATATTACTCATTACACCTCTTATTCACTCAATTCTTTTTTTATTTTTTCTTTTTGCATGCGAACATCCATTCCCGACTTCCATTATTTAATTTTTTTCTTTTTTCTTTTTGATGCAAACCTCCATTCCTAACCTTGATTTCTTGATTTTTCTTTTTTTTTTGTATTTTTTTTTATATTTTGCATAAAATGTCACTAGACATTCATTTTTTGATCGAATTGTAAGAAATACTCCCTCCGATTTTTTATATAGGTCGTTTTAGGTTTTGAGTTTTGTTTCAATATATAAGTCGTTTTAGGTTATATTTCCTAATTTATCCTTGAGCCACAATAATGACATGGTGAAATGAAAAGTAGTAATAAAGCAATGAAGCCTTAAATAGGGTTAAATTGTCATTAAAATTGTTTCTTAATCTCTGTGCAAACTTCTAAAACGACCTATATAAAAAATCGGAGAGAGTAATTTTCAATGATATCAATTTTCGAGAAAAGTTAATTCGAATAATGAAGAATATTATTCTCTTAAAAATAAAAATAAAACAAAGATTGTGTCTCAAATTTTATTTATCGATCATCAAAAAAATGTTCTTATATGAACTATTGTATATTTTTGTTACTTTTGTATTTCTATTTTACATATACTATTATTTTTTTGTAAGTTTATATTTTTTGTTTTTATACCTCATGATGATAAATTATTTTAATAATTGATAGATCATAATTTTTGTAAAAATATTTTTTCACTTTGTATATGCATGTGACATGTATGTGGTAAAACTAGAAACTAAAAATCAATAAGGAAAATAATAAAATGCAATCTATTATTATTGAATTAGAAAGTTTAAAGAGAATAAATATAATATTACTTTTTATTTAATTGGTGTCTTTAATAATCATTGTGTAAGAGGATAAATATATCATTTAATAATTCATAATAGAGTGAGGTTAAATGAGCAAATATCGAGACTTAATATTTATGTTAGCTAAATTTTCTTACATTACCCACCCACACAATTAAATTCAACACTAAAACAAACAACCTAAAAATCAACTATAATATTTGAGTAGTTTAATTGATAAAACAAAAAAATCAAAAACAAAACAAAACCGACCCAAACGAGTAAAAGCCCAGGAACACATTCAAGTAGCAGATCGGATACTTGGAAATCAAGAAAGAGTATCAAAAAATATATAGTTCTCTCTTTTCGGTCTAAAGTCTATCCAAAATTTTCCCAAATCTTTTCCCCAAAAAGTTTGTTTCTTTTTTAGTCCAAAAGCCTATTTCCAAATCCCTAAATCTTTCCCCAAATTTGCTACCGAGTCTCTCTCAATTAAACGCCGCGTTGCCCTCTCTTCTCTATTTCACCGGAGGCCAATAATGCAACTGATTTTCCGACGAGCGAAGTAACAGGTAATGCTCTGCTCGATAAACCCATAATGAAATGACCAATAGGAATTGATTTACTGGGTTCGAATTTGAATTTAGTCTGGTTCAAATGCGCTCAATTTAAACTTAATTAGATTGCAAATTCAAATTTTTATGCTTCTGAAGAGTTTATATGAGTACTCTTTGCAATTTGAGATTGATGGGTTTGTAATTGTATCAGCTTTTTTGCTATTTGAAATGGCCAAATGGGTTAGGTGAAAGTCTTGAGCTTTAATGAAATTTTGTGGTAAAATAAGTTCTGGGATTTGGGTATTGTGGGGGTAGTTGGGAGGTTTAATAATGAATATGACTCATGAATGATGTTATGTAGGAAAGTTGCTAGTTTGAAGTACAAGTTTGTAAAAGGTTGTGTTATATAGTATGTGGGTACAGGAAGAAGAACCCCAGTGCTCTATGCGTGGGAGGTATTATACGAGGCAGGAGATAGAGCTTCGTTCTCCGTCTCGGAGGGATGGCATTACCCGGAAGAAAGAGACAGAATTGCGCGGGTTGTATTGCTCGTATCTTAAAGAGCTCGGCATGAGGATTGAATTGTAAGTTGAGAACATACTTGTATTGACAGCGTCTGAGGTTAGTTAATGGAAATTTTGTGTTGTTTGACCATATGGCTTGTTTTGGCTCTATTGACTCCGATAGAATGGTAAAATTGATATTATGTTCTACAAACCTAGGCCATTGATATCTTTATTGCTTGAACGAACAAGAAAGGAACTTTCGTCGTTGCTCAGTGCCTATGCTTTCTATATCAGTAAATGAATTTGTGCATGGATTAGTCTATTGACATAATGATCTGGCTGGTGATTGTGTTATTTATAAGATTCTCTATTTGCTTCTGTGATTAAGATGATATCTTTTATGGAGTTTCATTTGGTATGACTGAAAGCTTCTTGTGTGCCATCAATATCAGCATCAGCATCAGCATCTGTAGTTCTGTAGCTCTTAATGTTACTTTGTGTGAGTATTTAAATGCCGGTTGAAGCTTCAACCTTTATGGTCAAATTCTTTTTTGCCCAAACCTTTGTCTTCCATTTGGTTTTCACAAGACCCTTCAATTGAGTTGCCTGCAATTTAAAATTAGCGAACCCAAATAAATTGTCTGCCTGTTGTCCATATTATAATAGTTCCGTTTTAGTCGAATTAGTGTTATTTTCTAGAGCGTTCAGATGAGTTGCCTGCAATTTCAAATTAAAGAACCCAAATAAATTGTCTGCTTATTCTCCATATTTATGAGAATTCCGTTTTAGTCAAATTAGAGTGTTATTTTATAGATTGTATATCCTTCTATTTTAAGTTGCCTTTGGGGAATTCAATCTTCTTTTAGTTGTATCCCCTTTCCAATCATATTATGCAACTTTGCTTTAATTACTCGTACGAATCTCAGGAATATAATAATTTCTGGTAAAGGTAATCGATATTATATATCTGTTGTTTCCCTTTTAGTTGCATTAGAGTGTTATTTCCTAGATTGTACTTCTAACTTAAGTTTCTGTGGTAAAATATCTCCTTTAAGTTGTTTCCATTTTCCAATCAAATTATGCAACTTCTCTTTAATTGCACATACAAATTTCAGGGCATTTAGTAATCCCTGGTAAAGGTGATCGATACTATATATCTTTCAGGCCTCAGGTGACAATAGCATGTGCAATGATGTTGTGCCACCATTTTTACATGCGTCAATCTCATGCCAAGAATGATTGGAAGGTACAGATTTTGTATCTGAATTTTCTGAACAATATTAACTAACTTGCATAACTAGCTGTAGCAGGATATGCCATTTTCATTTAAAAACATGTTGTCAACATTTTGCAGACAATTGCAACTGTAAGTATTTTTCTTGCTTGCAAAATACAAGATACCCGGCGCCCTTTGAATGATGTTCTTCGTCAAGCATCTGATATACTCCAGAAATTGGATGCTTCTGCATTACCATCTTTAAAACGGAAAGTATGCAGACATGCCCATTTGTGTAGACTATATATTTCCTAGTTACCATGGTTGCTCATTTACCCCCTTCTGCATGTAGGAAGTCTTCAAGGAATTGGTTTTAGGTGCAGAGATAATTCTGTTGTCCACAGTGGGTTTTGATTTTGAGATGCAGCTTCCTTACATCTCACTTGTTGAAGCTTTAAGGACGTTAAATCTTCTCCCTGTCCTTGCTGAGAGGGCATGGAATTACGTTAATGATTGGTGAGGATTGTATTCTTACATTCAGAGCTTTCTGTATGCATCTTAGGGAGATTTAAGGATTTTATAATTGCCATTTTCATGACTGATTGTTCTTATGAATGAATGTCCAGCCTTTGCACATCATTGTGCTTGCAGTACGAGCCCCACTACATTGCAGCTGGTTCACTGTTTCTTGCTGCAGAAATACAAAAAGTCAAACTTCCCAAAGAGGATGGAAAAGTTTGGTGGGCGGAGTTTGATGTTTCAGTGAAACAGTTAGATGGTTGGTTGCAAGTCCTTTCAGTTTCTCATTATTTCTGTCATGGTTTCTATTGAAGTCATATGCTGTTTAATACTTCTTAAACCAAGGGTGGCCATATAGAGCATGTCTTAATACAGAAGCCTTGGTATGTTTTCTCATATCGTATAGTGTTAATAAGAAAGAGTGTCAAATTTGAATAGATTCTTTTTAAAGCCTCGTGTCTTTTATTTTTTGGGTGCTGTAAAAGGACTATAACTTCTTTTTCAACTTTTTCCAGACGTCATTCAAGAGATGGTACGAAGTTTGCAGAAGGCAAGCAGAAAACAAGCTCTATCACCCAAAAAGGGGAAGGGGAATCAGTCTGAAACTTTAATCAGAAGGCCAAGTGATCCTAGTAGCTCTCAATCATGTGTTTCAAGTGAAGCAGCGATTGATGGTCATTGTAGGCACAGCACCTTGGTGGAAGAGGACAGAGGACTAGGAGAGTCTATTATGTCTTACAACCAAAATGCTATAGAAGGTGAAAACTGTACCACCACGAAGGAAGCTTTATCATGTCACACATGTGATAGTGGTAGTCCAAGTGCCAATGTTGAGGATGGTGGTGCTGAGATCAAAGGTGAACAATATGATCCGAACGATAATGCGATTGACATTGACCGGATTAGAGATAAATTGAAGAGGCGGAGATCAGGCGGTAAAGTTTCCAATAAGAAGGTGGATACCCAAGATGTAGAGATAGATGCTGAAGCATGGATAGAAAGTGAGCTTGAAGGTGGTATAGTGCTAGAAGACGCCTCCCCAGAAAAGAAACAAAAGGAGGTATTTTAAGATTCTGAATATTTTGAACCGGTTTTCATGCCATTACTTGTATCACTTCCTTTGTACATCATTTGTGTTGGGGATGTGGTTGTACTAGTTTGTAGCATCTGCTCTTTTTTATGCAGGTGCTACTTGTTAAACTTGCTTTCACATCGTTATCAGTAAAGAAACTTCACTTTATACTCATCTCCATGATCCATATTTTGAGGAATGATGCCAACTTTTTGCCACCAAGGTTCTAATTTTGGGTTTCTATGTTCTCCCCATTGTAAGACAGATTGAAACTCATCATTCTATACTGAAAAATAGAATCTTTATATCTAGGAAAGTTGTTGAGCTCTATATCTACACATGTATAATAAGCTTCACACATTATCCTAATCTTTGAAGCGAATTGACAAAGTAAACCACGTTTTGCATTCCGTTGAAAAAGCAACAACCTTTTGATTCAGTGAAAGGCTAGTAGACATGAGTCAGCAGATTGAAAAACAGAGAGCAGAAGATTCAGTGAAAGGCTAGTAGGCATGAGTCAGCAGATTGGAAACAGTAGGCATGAGTCAGCAGATTGGAAACAGAGAGCAGAAGATTCAGTGAAAGGCTAGTAGGCATGAGTCAGCAGATTGAAAACAGAGAGCAGAAGAAAAAGCCAAAAGAGTAACTTTCAAACCCAGAAAAGGTAGCACAACATGGATGTCGTTTCTTTAAAAAACAAAACATGGATGTCGTTTCTAATCTAATCACTACTACACACTGAGCTGGTGGTGACTCATATCAGCCACCACGTTTTAAATCCCTGGAAATTTCTAAGTTCTAACCTATAGTTTCCATTTCCAGAGAGAATCATTTGTTGAATTTAACGTTGGTGATTTATGGTAAAAGATTAGTGGCAGGCCTTGCAAAGAAGCCCAGGCCACATTACCCCAAAATGTCTCTGACACTAAAAGAGTGGCAGAGCTTGTGGTCACAGTTGACAGTAGCATCCAAAACCCCTCAAAAATTCTAAAGCTTGTTTTTCTTTTTGGGTTTCTTTTTTCCAGTTTCTCACAATTATTAGCCTCATAAAATAAAACCCCTCCATGTCCATGATTTACAATCCTTCATCTTATGTGGGACCCATCTCAGCGACCCTTCACAGAGATTGTGCTTCGTCTTCTTCTTCCAAGTCCATGGTTTTAGCTCAGATGCTCAGGCATTGTTCAATTGGGTATCACTCAGCTTCCATTTCCTGAATTGGGTTTGCTTCTTTTTTCAATTTCCTCAACTGTATCTGCTTTATTTCCCACCCAATCATCTCACACACTCATGGCTTCCATAAAGTCTCTGCCTTTTGTGATAGAGACCAAGGCTGAGAGCTCTGTGCTGCTCCACAGCGACAACACTCGCCGGCTCCGGTTCCCATTCTTCACTCACCGCCGGAGAAGGGCCGGTGAAGTGAGTTTGATCAGTGGTTCTGCAAGTGGGTATTCACAGGCTGTGGGGTTGTGTAGTGGGCAGATTAGTTCTTGCACAAAAGGACAGGTTTGGAGAGTGAAGCCTGTTAGAGCAATAAGGAAGGTCTCTGTGGATGGTGAGGAGGACAATGGTGAATCAGAGGATGCGCTTCAGGCCACCATTGAGAAGAGCAAGAAGGTTCTTGCTATGCAAAGAGACCTACTTCAACAGGTAATTTCAGCCTTTGCTTTTTTATGGTGTGGTAGAAATGATTCAATGTACAATGTTAGCTTCCCTTTTAGTAGTTTAGAATCTGTAAATGTTTAAAGGAAGAAACTTTATGACTTTAGGAGATAGCTGAAAGAGATAGATAATGTAATATAGAGTGAATGTCTGCTTTGTATATAGAATTTTTGTCTGTGGAGGTGTTTTAAGTGGCCAAAGAGAGTTAAAGGAAGTAACTTTGTGTTTTGTAGATTGCTGAAAGAAGGAAATTGGTATCATCTATAACAAGTAGTGATATAGACGAAGAAGAAGAAGAAGAGGATGGTCCTTTTGAACAAGGGGACTCTTTTTCGGATGCGGGAAGTTCTTCAAGTGATGGTAATGACACTGTTGAAGAACAAAACTCCAGCATTGCTTCAAGCAGCTACGCTCATTCAAATGGAGAAAAGGAGTTAGAAACGGTGCCTTCCGCTGTTAGTAGAGGCTTTAGTGAAATTGAGAAGGAGCATGAAGAAACTGTGCCTCTTAATAAGGCTCCCTATGAGGTAGAGTCCATAAAGCATGGGAATAAGACTAGTGCCAAGTCAGAGTGGTCTGATTCTCTGCCATCTTTTATTTCAACTACCATGGAGCCATCTTCTCTGAAAGATGAAGAAGAGCATGTAGATTTGAAAGAACCAAGTCCACAGGAGGTCAATGTTGGGGCGGCTGATCCTACAATCGATAACGTAAAGCCCCCTCCTTTGGCTGGGCCCAATGTCATGAATATCATATTGGTGGCAGCAGAATGTGCTCCGTGGTCGAAAACGGTAAACTTGAATAAACACAAAATCTGAAGTTATTTATGATTTAAAGGGTAAAAGATATCCGTGTATGCATGTAGCTCACCTTTTTGATTACGAAATTAATCTTATCACTCTGACATGCACATGTACATAGAGGTACAAACAAGATGGTGATATACATACATTTTATCTGTTTACACTAATAAATTTGATATGATAGTTAGAGATTTGTTACCAAATGGATTGGCATAGATAGGAAATATGAGATGAAATGCATCCATAATGTTAATCTGTACCATCTTAGTCAATTTGGTTAATTATTCATGCTAACATGAGAAGATTGAAAATATAAAACTACAAAGAAGTGTTGATAGACATTGAATTTAAAAATAACATTGTTTAAATATGCATACATCCATTTTCCATTGATCGTGTTCCTAATATGTAAACCGGTTGCGTAGGTAATTTGGCTTCTAAAAGGTCTCTAGTCTCTAGTTACATTTATTCCAGATACTTAAAGGAAAAGAAAAGGGGAACTGATGTAAATTGTTGTCAGCCATCACTAGATAGGTACTTTTGAAAGTTGATAGCATAGACCATCACAATTGTTTTTTTTTTTTTTTTTTGGTTACATAGACCATCACAATTTTGCCAAAAGAGGTTTTTCTTTTCTTAAGACAAGCAAAAGAAACAATGGTGCTGATAAGAATAGTCTGATCGAGTGTTGAACCTCTAAGTTAAATTTTGCCACTGTGACCTGACTCTTCTGTGTGTTTGTGTGTTTTTATGTATGCGCACACACTTATGCATGTTGATGACTTAATAGTTAATAACGAAGAGCTTTGTAGGTGGGCTTGGAGATGTTGCTGGAGCTTTACCAAAGGCTTTGGCTCGGCGTGGCCATAGGGTTATGGTATTGCTTTTCTCTTAAATACTATTTAAAGAAGTGTTACTACAGAATAACATGACACTTATTTACACAAACTCCATGGTAGCAGTTTCAAGGAAATGAGCTCCAATTTGTTGGAATTCTATGCCTGGAAAACTTACATTTAAACATCCAGCACTTGAGTCTAAACCTATCTTATTTATTCTATGGCTTTCAGTATTTATTCTCAATACTTTATGTTCTAATATTATTATTTTGTTAAATTCTCATTCTCTCACAGGTTGTGTCACCTCGGTATGGTAATTATGCTGAACCTCAAGATTTAGGGGTCCGGAAAGGATATAAAATAGATGGCCAGGTATGCAGCAGCTACAATACCTTTTATTTTATTTTAGTAACAAATATTCTGTCAAGTTCTGAATTACATAGCTTGTAACTGCCATTTTGTAACGAATGACATTGCAGCATATGGAAGTAGCATTCTTTCACTCCTATATTGATGGTGTAGATTTTGTCTTCATTGATTCTCCTATGTTCCGTCACATGGAGAATAATATATACGGAGGAAAGCGTGAGGTGAGATATTTCTTGTCATTTTAGCTTCAAATGGTTCTCAGGAGGGATAAACAATGGTTTGCCGACCGTTTGGACCTGATTGGTTTTCATTTGAACAATTATGGTGCAGGATATCTTAAAGCGGATGGTGTATTTTGCAAGGCTGCTGTTGAGGTACATTAGTTGAATGCTCATTTGTATAGAGTCAAATATGCAAATGCTGTTTTACATTTCTCAAGCATCTAATTTCTGTAATGGATATAAGTATCTCATAGTGATAGAAGCAGATACAAACTTCAGGATCCAGATATGTAGACAAAAGAAAAACTCTGTGCATATAGCCATAAACCTTCTGTTAGCGATGACCTTTTCATGTCAAGTATGTTGGTACAATTAGTTTAATAGGCCGCATGCAGGTGCTCTTATCAGTTTTCCATCATTGATCGACATCTTTTTATAATTCTAAGGAAAGAAGTACAATATGCAGCACCCGCCCACCAATTTTTGTTTGTTTTGTTGGTCTTGCATCAATGTCGAACATGAATTAACAGCAAATATGGGGTCATTTCCCTTTAATGTTAAGTTGATTAAGTGAAGTTTATGTCCTTTTTATCTGCTTACATTCCAAAGAGTAAATATATTTGTTGCAGGCCCTTGGAATGTTCCATGTGGTGGTATTTGCTATGGTGATGGAAACTTGGCTTTCATTGCAAATGACTGGCATACTGCACTGTTGCCAGTGTATCTAAAGGCGTATTATAGAGACAATGGCTTGATGATATATGCAAGGTCCATCCTTGTAATCCACAACATAGCTCACCAGGTTTGTTCCTCGCATAAAACTCATCTTACTATTACATTTTTAGATTTGGATTTCATTTCTCTCTTTTTTTTCCTCTTCAATCTCCTCTTTTCCTCTTTAATTTGCTTCTGTTTTTTCGTATTGTTCAATTCCTTCTATCATCAAGGTGACTCACTAAATGTACCTTCTGTTCACAACAAAATCCTACTCTAATAAAGTAATAATCTCAAATGTTCTGTCATCTGTACTAACTACTATACAAATTTAATTTTTACTATCAGAAGTGCAGCAAGAAAGTAATGGCTAACCGAAGCAAGACTCTTACTGCAAAAGTAAGCATTGAAGCCTTTTCTTTTTTTTTAATTTACTTTCAACGAGATTTACCTTAGTTTTTCATTATAGCCTTTTCTCTGAATTTTGATGTTAAATTGACAGAGAGAGTAGAAAGCAAGGGCAGGAACAAAACCAAACAAGACTGGAATATGCACAAATGACCCTTTTTGTAAAGATAATAGCGCCTGTACAATATGATCTTCTCTTCACATTATATCAGTCAGCAATGGACAATGTTATAAACCTATAGGGAGACAGTTCTTAATGTGTGTATAATTTACAATAGGTACATTGACCCTTACAAGATATCACTTTCTATTATGTAGGTAGATATTGTTTCCTTTTCACATTATTTGATTATCTGTTGCCAGTTAAAGATTACATTTTGCATCTGTACAAATTTGGTTTCCATCACCCGGCGGCAGCAGCACTATTCGTTTTTTATTACTATTTCACTCATTTGTGTCTTTTTTATTTAGGTTTCAGAGATGTGTCATCTGTAAAAACTGCACAATAATGGATCGAAATAGCAAAAATTGGACAATAACTTATCAAACTGGCATAAACCGCACTTCTGCACGCGTGTTAGCGCGTGTACGAAGGCTAGTATACATTATGTACGAACAATAATGATAAACAAATAACTATGTAACGCATTTTCACTATAACGTACATTTTGTCATTACTCACGTGCATCATACTATGCGGGGGAAATTTGTCGTTATGCATCTAAAAATTGACAAATTTAGTACGTGTGACATTAATATGTGATCAAGAATATCTCGAATAATATTAAAACTCATTCATTTCTGCCTTTCAATTCAAAAAACAAAAACAAAACAAAAATGTTAAATGCAGTTTGCTGCTTTATAAACCCTATCGTCAATTGTGCTGAGTGGCATTATTTTGCTGAAAATTCAAAATAACATTCTGACTTCTGAGGATGAAAGTTACTTTGAGAAGAGTGAATAGGTTAATCCCGTATGAACTCTTCACTAATTGCTGAGAGCCTATATCAAGCGAAAGGCATTGCTGTATTTCACTTGGTGAGAACTTTTGATGGGTTCTTTGATTAGGATAGTAATATTGGTAATGGTTATCAACTTATCATCGTTGAGTTGAAAATACATGATGTATTGTGATCAAAGACATCATAATTAGTACTAGGTGATAAATCATTTATCAATCGTGTATAGAGGTAGACATGCAGCAGGTTGTTTCTTGAGAATTCTGGTATTGAAACAAAAGAAGAAGAAAAAGACTTCTAATTGTTTTTTTTTTGTTTATGAGAAAAGGGGAATTTACAAACTAAAGACTTCGATCTAATTGTCACAGAATCAACTTGTTGTTAGGAACGTTCTAAGCTAATAAGATCATTAGAAGATTCATGTAAAGAAAACTAATGACACAAAATTTCTGCACTTATATATAATTTTGTTTTTGTCATTTTTCGATCTTTGACAATGAATCCTTCTACTGATCTTATTAGCGAACAGAAACGTTCCTAACAACAAGTTCACTCAGTAACAATTAGAAATCATGATTCACATCGATCAAACAAAATCCAACCTAGGACTAAATTCTACAACAGATATTAAATTAAAGGATTAAATTCAGTTTAACCCCCTGAATTTTAGGGCAAAAATCAGTTTGGTCCCTGACTTTTTGTTTTAATCACGTTGGTCCTTGCACTCTCAAGCATCATCAACTAAGTCCAAATTTTTTAATATGGCTCCAAAAATAATATCATTTTCTGACTTGAAACTGATATGGGGATCCACATTTGAGCTTTTTTTTAACCTACAAATAGGGCAAATAAACATTCTAACGATGAAAAACGTCATTTTTCAAAGACCAAACTCACCCATTTTTGCAAAAAAATTCAAATTTTGGACTTAGATGATGTCATTTGAGAGTATAACCAACGTGATTTAAAAAAAAGATCAAGGACCAAACTGATTTTAATCTAAAATTTGAGGGGGTGAATTGAATTTAGTCCTAAATTAAATGACTGCCTAGCTAACTGCCCTAGTTCATTCTACTCCAGTCTTCTCAACAGGTATTGAACTTGAACTTCCTTGGTGAGAGGCATGATCCAATCCCATATACAGGTGCAGCAAGATTTGGCTTGATCTTCTATACATGCAGGATTGCAGGAATACTCATCAGCTTATATGATGATGGCATCCTCCTGTCGGATCAAGGATTGCCTGATGCTGTCAAGAGTCAAGCTTTCACTCTCATCTACCCTCTTCTTCTGTCTGTTGGAGTAGGATGGAGATGAAGAAGGGGCACAGCAAGCTTGATGCATGATGCATCTTTTTTTCCATTTGGTGAATGAAGTCCTCAATTCAACTTCTCCATAACAACCTGAAACAGGAACAGCATATATTAGTAAAGACCAAGCTGAAGAAGACCAGCTGAAAGTAATGTGATCAAGTATAGAGAATGAAATGAAAAACACACCGTCGGAGAAATCGATTCTTTTATCTCTCTACGCTTATCAGGTGGCTCTCTCAAACTCACACTCATCATAGCCATAGCTAACTAAGGTTGTGTTCTGCATTGAAGGGTTTAGCAGATGCTCCTATTTATAGCACGGTGAGTGCTTAGCCTCGGAAGCACCGAAGCTATTCAACCGTCGATCGAGCCGGAATGCGCGCTCTAGAAGCTGTCCTCGGTGCACTTCACGAGGCCAGATCTAGAAACGGCCGATGCTAAAATTGGTGTCTTCTTCTGGTAACGTAAGCGTTACTAACATTACATAAATTATATGAGTCGGTGCATTGTTGAATTTGAATTGTTCAGAATTTGCTTGCTTCCTGAGCTCCTTTAATTGACGGCTATGAACTTCTTCTGTTTTTTTTTTTTTTTAAGGTAATATTTTATGCAAGTTAAGGAAATGAAAGATGAGGAACATGGTGAAATTGATGGTGAACAGTAAAATGTAGAAGAAAGCTATAAAACTCTGGGAAGAGGAAGGGGAACTATTGATTTCTAGGTAATTTCACGAAGAAAGCTAGGCTTCTCACATACGTACAAAGTTGGATGAGTATGTAATCATTAATAAAGGCTAACTCATACACCCTCATTCGTGTGTCCCTTCGGAGACATCCGATACATCCTCATTCGTGTCGATTATAATTTTACGAAGAAAGGTTAACTCATATGAGAAATTCTACGGTACCCCTATATGTATATGATATACTTGCATATTCGAAAACAAATTTGTCGTTATTGTGGTAAACAAAACCATTATTTGGATATTTAAGTTTTATTAGAGATAATTACTTCACAATTCACATACAACATATTTATAAAATTTTGAACAAATGCTCGCCGATAGTCAACTAGCTATACTTCAACAAAATCAATGTCGTACTTTTAGATTTGAGTTATTTGATCATTGTGACGGATACAGTTGTGAACATATGATGATCTATAAGTTATGACGTCATATACATATTATGTACGGATAATGATAACAGATAACTCTATAACGCATTTTCATTATAACGAACAATTTTGTCATTACTTACATCATAAATATACGAGGGAGAAATTTGTCGTTATGCATAAAAAATCGACTAAATTTAGTACTTGCAACGTTAATATTCATCTAGAATATTCTCGAACATTATCAAAACTCATTCATTTAGACCTTGTTTGGTTCAAAAAGAAAACATAAACCATACTTTATATCTAATCATTGTGGATGTACGTCATTTATGTAAGTTTGTAACTAAAAATTCGGACACGTGATCAAAAAATTATGGGAGTCTCATAAATTTTTATGTGAGGGAGTCTTATTTTTATTCTCGTAAACGTGTGCAACGCTTGTTATATCTCTACTACTATTATAAAGCCAACAGTACAAAAATTTACCAAATTATGTTTACTGATATTACCTCTATTTAGCTCATTCAGACTACTTAGGTTACTATAGTAAGTAGCAAAAAAAAAAAAATTTAACTAAGGAGAAAATAGTGGGTTGTATAACTTAGAGAATTATTTGCACGGGTAAAAAGCTAGTATGTTATAAGAAAAAGATTTTTAATTGTTTTTTGAGAATTCTGGTATTGAAACAAAAGGAAGAAGAAAAAGACTTAATTTTTTTTTATGAGAAAAGGGGAATTTACAAACTAAAGACTTCGATCTAATTGTCACAGAATCAACTTGTTGTTAGGAACGTTCTAAGCTAATAAGATCAGTACAAGGATTCATGTTAAAGAAAAATGGCAAATATTTCTGCACTTGTAATTTGTTGTTTGTCATTTTTTCTTTGAACAATGAATCCTTCTACTGATCTTATTAGCACACAAAAATGTTCCTAACAACAAGTTTACCATTAACAATTAGAAGTCATTCACATTCAACAACCATAAAATCCAACCTTTGGACTATATTCTACAACAGAAAATGACTGCCTAGCTAACTGCGGAACCGCCATAGTTCAATCTACTCCAATCTTCTCAATAGGTATTCAATCTGAACTTCCTTCGTGAGAGGCATGATCCTATCCGGCCTTTTACACAGCTGCAACAAGATTTGGCTTGATCTTATATACAGGAGTAGCATCATCTTCATATGTGCTGGGATTGTGAGCATACTGTGCCCTCTCCCAAAGGCAAATTATGATGATGTCATCCTCCTGTCGAATCAAGGATTGCCTTATGCTGTCAAGAGTCAAGCTTTCACTCTCATCTACCCTCTTCTTGTCTATCTGTTGGGGTAGGATGGAGATGAAGAAGCCTGCAGGGGCACAGCAAACTTGATCCATGATGTACCTTCTTTTTCCATTGGTGAATGAAGTCCTCAGTTCAACTTCTCCATAACAACCTGAAACAGGGACAGCATGTAATTATAAAGACCAATTAGCTGATGAATCTAGATCATACTGAAAGTAATGTGTCATCAAGAAAAATGGTGAAGTGAATGGAAAGCTAGAGAATGAAGTGAAAAACACACCGTCGGAGAAATCAATTCTTTGATGGTCTCTCTAAGCTTATCAGGTGGCTCTCTCAAACTCACACTCATGGCCATAGCTAGCTAAGGTTGTGTGTCTGCATTGAAGGGTTTAGCAGATGCTCGTCTTAATAGCAGTTTGAGTGCTGGAGGTGGGTTAGGCTCGGCCGCTCGGCAGCACCGAAGCTATGTCGAGCCTGACTGTTCTAGAAAACTGTAGTTCGTACTGAGTGCATATCACGAGGCCAGATCCAGAAACGGATGGCTGAAATTGTTGGTTTGTCTTTCTAGTCTTTCTATGGCACATTACTAACATTTCATGAAGTTCATGTGAGTGAGTGCGTTGTTTTTCTGAGTTTTGTTGCTTCCTGAGCTCGTAATTTGACGGTTACGGACTTCTATTAAGAAATGAAAGATGAGGAACCTGCTCAAATTCATGGTGAAACAGAAAAATGTAGAAGACGAACTGATGATATTGATTCCTCTAGATAGGTAAATTTTACAAACGATCACATATAGAGTTACGTTGGATTACAACACTTATATGTAACTGTCGGGCCTGAATCTTTTAGGGGACAGCTAGAATATTGAAGAGATGAATTGAAATTTACAGAGTCGAAGAGATATTGAAACGGACGAGCAAATTTGGGGGGGGGGGGGTGTTTTTTCTAGTGCAATTACTAGCTAACTAGTTTACTACCATTTAGGTATATATGACTTAGGTTTGTTAAGTGTGAAACAGTCTGAATTTATGTTGATCCACGTGTCGCGTTTGTTACTGTTTAACATACACATCAGTGTTTTCTGAATATAAAATTAAGAACATAATTCTTGAAATCTTACCAAAAGAGGAGGAGAATATAATCTGATTTATTTTGTTTTTGTTTTTCATCGAATGGTTGTTTTTAACATTTCGCAATTGAATTGTCTATACTTTTGTAGTGTCATGGACTAGCTGTTTAAAACTCGCACAACAGGAGCTGAACTGGACCGCCTTTGAGCACATGGCCCAAGTCTAATAGGCCCGGCCCGTTTGGCTGCGCTGGTTTTGTAGAAGAGATAGAATTGAGGGTTGATGTGTGAAAAATGAGCAGCATAGGCAGAGCAAAGTGGCTGTGCTCGGTTTGTCCATGGTGGAATGATGGGAGTGAGGCTCAAAGCTCAAACGCATTCCTTTTCTTCAATTGGCCTATATTCTAACCAAAGGAAGATCCAATCAAACTCATTGTGGATCTGCGCTCTTCCAGCAGCGGCTCTGTGGAGTTGAAGAAGAAGCTGGAGCAGTCCGGCGTGGCAGCCTCACCGGAGCTGGTGGTGGAGATCCTTTCGCGTTTTCGCAACGACTGGGAATCAGCCTTCACCTTCTTCCTCTGGGCAGGAAAGCAGCTGCCGCATTCGGCGCGTGAGTACCACTCGATGATCTCCATTCTCGGCAAAATGAGAAAGTTCGACACTGCCTGGGCGCTGATCGACGAAATGCGTACTTGTGCTGCTTCAGGTTCGGATTCGGATTGTTCATCTTCTCTTGTTACCCCGCAAAACTCTGCTACTCATCATGATTCGAAAATACTCGTGTGCTCGTGATGTTGGGAAGGCCGTTCACACTTTTTACGCTTATAAGCGGTTTGCTTTCGAGGCTGGCATGGACGACTTCCACGGGCTTCTCTCTGCTCTCTGCCGCTACAAGAATGTCCCTGAAGCCGAGCACTTGCTTTTCTGCAACGCACATGTCTTCCCGTTCAACACCAAGAGCTTTAACATTATCCTCAACGGTTGGGCTAACATCATCGGAAGTCCTCGCAATGCCGAAAGAATTTGGGCTGAGATGACCAACCGAGGCGTCCCGCACGATGCCATCTCCTATTCATGCCTCATTTCTTGCCATTCCAAATCCTCCAATCTCACCAAGGTGCTCACCATCTTCCGCCGCATGAAGAAATTGAACGTTGAGCCTGACACTAAGGTTTACAATGCCCTCATTTATGCTCTTGGAAAAGCCGGCCACCTCAATGAAGCTACCAATCTCATGAAAACCATGCAGGAAAAGGGTCTTGCGCCTACCATTGTCACTTACAACTCCCTCATCAAGACTCTCTGCAAGGCCAGGGAAATTGATCAAGCTAAACACATCCTACATCAAATGATGGAGCAAAGAGGCCTTGTTCCAACAATTCAGACTTACCATCCCTTCTTCCGTGTTTGTAACAACCGGAGACCAAGTGTTTGAGCTTTTGGAAAAGATGAGAAGCACCGGTTGCTCTCCAAATACTGATACATATATAATGCTGATTAGGAAATTCTGCCGATGGCGCCAACTTGATAATGTCTTCAAGTTGTGGAGTGAGATGAGTGAGAATGGAGCCGGTCCTGATCGTAGCTCATATATTGTGCTCATACATGGACTCTTTCTGAATAGGAAGTTGGAGGAAGCCCACAAATATTATACAGAGATGATAGATAAACACTATTTGCCAGAACCGAGGACAGAAGAGATGCTTCAGGCTTGGTTCTCTGGTAAGCAGCATACTTCCAAGTTCCAAACAACAGATGGAGAAGTTGATCTGGTGGATTGTACGCAGCCAGCTACGAATACTAAACTAGTAATCTACAAGAAATCTCCTCAGGAAAAAGATTTCCGTCAGCAACCTGAAAGTAGGAAAGTTGTAAGAGCAAGGGGTTTTCGTTTTTGGGATCAGTAGATTTCATTGAAGTGAGAGATCTCAGCAGGGCATGGTTGGTCAGCAACCTTGAGCATCAGATTTCCATAAGCTTATAAGGTACACAACTGTTTCTGTTACATTCTTTTTAACTATTCAATGTTGTTGTCACAAACAAAAAACTTGTTTTAGGGTGCACAAAAAGAACTGAAACATTTATATATGTAGAAAATATAAACATTTATTTGATCATATATAAAAGATGCTGTAAGTTGAATTTGGGTTTTGATGTCTTCAAGTTGAGTTGCTATTGGGGTATACCACACTAACTAAGCAAATGCCACCCTTTATTGAATCAATGCATCATCTCATGTTTTGTTAATCCTCATATTATTGTTATTATTATTACTATTATTTTGCTTAAACTTTAGACAGAACATCTTTCTGATGAGAAATCTTAAAAGTTCAGATGTGCGAGTTATGTTGCATCAAGCTGTGACGTAACACCAGGAGATAAGATTATCATGTATAGAGATAAGAACACAGAGCACTATATATTATGGTTAAAAATTGCCTATATCCACTGCTCTATATATTAGAGTTTTGTAATCTGATATATTGTTGGATTTGTGAGTAGTTCTGAGCCTTATCTAGAGAACTTTAAGCCAAAGCCTTTTCTGCATGTGAAACCTAATTGTTTCAATGAAAAGGGCCAGTTGAATTGCTGGCAATATGCATACTCTGTCAAATGGAACAATAATTTCTTAGTCGTACAAACAGAAATCAATTTTGGAACAATCAATTGAACAAGTATGAAGCGAAAATAAAGCAGTATTATCTTTCTGATTTTGAGGGACTCTGTTTTATGCAATTTATTACCATTCAGTTGATTTTGTTTTCAATATAAGTATGTCATTTGTGCCATTTGGATTGTTATTGATTACCTTTAGGTGCTTTTTAAACCTTTTTAAGAGTTACAGATGCTATTTACATATGTGATATCCCTCTGATAATTACCTTTAGGTGCTTTTTAAACCTTTTTGAGAGTTACAAATGCTATTTACATATGTGATATCCCTCTGATAATAAGTTCATTGTATTTCAATTGTTTTAATGTATTATTGAATCCTGTAACGTTGTGCTTTTGTACTGTCTAGGTGATAGCCGGGGACTGATAATCTATATCAGTTTTGTAGCAGAGAGAGAATAGCAGTTTTCAGCAACATCAACCATCACAGCAGCGCGCGGCAATCTTTCTAGTATGATAGTATAAGAGTAGTATTGATCCTAACCTAATCTTGATTAATGGGGTTAGCGGGACATTATATATATCATTAGCATAGAACTCCTGCAAACATAATATATGTAATTTTACTATAATGTATAACCTTGTCATCGCATTAATGTAGCCTTATCTGGGTTATGTTCAGCCATGTATAGCATTATCATTCCAGAAAACGATGTATAGCATTCTAAAGAAAGGAACGCGTACGGTAGCATTTATTTGGGTTATGTTCAGCCATGTTTTGATCCGGTGGAATCTTTCATCGACATTGTTGAATAAGGTCCAGCTTATAAAACAACCATCCAGAGCTCCAAGCCTTCATTTACAAGTTCTGGAAAATTAAAGACCATGCAGAGATTTCACCCTCTGTATTACACTAATCCCTGGGCATTGATCAATCTAAATAAACCATGACAAAGCTATGGAAAAGAAACACAATTCATCACTAATTCAATTTCAATTGGCCTCTCCAAACATCATAAATGCTTAAAATTCAAATAATTTATATCAGGAAAAACAAAATTCATTTATTCATTTTGTCAATTGCAATACAAGGACTATAAACACCAGCCAACAAAATCAATGAAAGACATCCCCAAGAGAGGAATCCTAATTGGTCTCCAAAGCATAGAAATAGGTCAATGAAAGAATGTTGGTGACTTCTATGTAAATGAAACTCCCTCTCCCGTAAGAGTTCCGCAAAGCCCTTTGACAAGCAACCTTCACTGCACAAGGAGATTTGGAAGAATTTAACGGACTGCTATGTCTAATAACGTCCATGCATTCGTCTACATGATTTCCTGGTTTATCATTTGCTGGCACGTAAGACATCACCCGAGTCCTCTTAAAGCTTAATGTAGGATTCAAGTCTGTACTATGTGGGAAGGGGGTAGGTGAAGACTCCATTTCATCAAGACCAACATCCCCCAGTATTTTCCTCTTCAAACGGGATAACTCTTCAAGCCTGCCACAGAAAACACACAATCAATGGTTACATTCAATCACATATAAGTCTGGACGCTGCCAAGGTAGAGGACAATGGCTGGTCACAAGAATAGTGATTGACGTACCAGGTAGAGGTTCATCATTTGTGCATGACCAGGATTCTGAGTCGCCACAGTTACAGAAGTTAGAATTAACATTAGATCCCGAAAACCTGTAAGATAGAGGACAGTAAGAAATTAGATGAATACAAATAATAAATTTATAACTACAACTTCAGCTTATTCATTTAGGTGTTATCCAGTTAAAATATGGGGTGAGAAGATGCCATTTGACCCAAATACTGTAACGGAGCAAAGAGTACGGGAGTCTAGTAATCAAACCTGTACATATGCTCAACGAAGTCATCTATTAAGACAGGCCAAGCTCCTGCAGAACCGTAAAAGTTTAGTTTTCTCATACAAGATGACATAAAACTCTAAAGGAAGTCATCTTAAAGAAGTCAAATACCAAAACCCTACAAATAAGAGTCAATTGTATGTATAATTTCCATTCAGACAATCCTAACCAATAATCCACAGAGGCAATGCTAGAAATGATGAGGCAAGTATTACCATATGTTGGCAAAGAGAGAAGACAAATTTGGAGACACTAGTAAATCGTTCAGCAGTTTTGATCTTACATATATCCTTCACTCTGCTAAATAACCTAAATGTTATCAACTATGCATTAAATTAAGAACCAGAACAGCTCCAGTGATCTCAAATGTAGTAATTTATAGAGAGGATCAGTACTCGAAACCGCCCGACAATAATTCAAAAGGTATAACCAGATAGAGAGGAGTTAAGTTAATAGGTAAAAAATAATAATATGGTTGGGGTCCTATTTGACAGCCTCACAGGACTGATTGATTCAGTGAAACAAATTCAGATACACAACTTCAAAATATGTCATCTCGATCATCAGATAGAATTTAGTTGACAGATACCTTCAGGATCATACCCTTCCAAATTTTCATGCACACACCGGCTGAAAGCTAAAACTTGCCTCCAAGTATCTTCAGAGATGTTATGCCGCTGATTTTTTCTGTAAGGAATACCAAATGAGTTGCCTTGGAACATGCACATGAATCCAAAAGAAAGAAAAATAACGGTAATATTATTAATAAATAAATAAATTTCCTGTTCCTACATACCAAATAAAACTAAATCCATTGATTTGGTGGTTGGAGATGATAATTGAGATGTACCATGAAATAAACAAAAGGTAGAAAAATTCCCTCAAAACAGTACATACAACAGTCATCAAACTTCACACAAAAACTTCAATCCTTTTTTAATGGGTATAATGGTGGTGCCGGCACAAACACATAACTATCTTGATTACGAAGCCACTTTAGTGATGAAACTTAGCGCAATTGCCATTCTTCCAAACTACGTGGCATCAGAACAATAATTCTTGATCTTAATGTGGCATCATTAGTAAAAGATTTGCCCCGCATAACTAAGATTATCAAGTATAGTCACACCAATTTAGCATGTTTATACCTCAACAAATTCACACCATTGATTCAGCAAGCGAAACCTTCCAGCTAAGACTATTCTCCATGCGGAAATGGCCTTAGGAACAGCTGCAAATGATTCCAGAAAAAAAGAAAGAAAGAATATGAAAGTCATATGGCTATCTTTGGGAATTACAAATGTGATTGAGAATTAAAATACTGCCAAGAACAAAAAAATGACACTTACTGATACTCTTCTGACCACTTTCACACGACATAAGAAAAAAACGAACTCATAGAAGCGCGAGAATTCTGAGAAGTCTACCTGCAGAGAGAGAGAAAAAGAAAACTTATTCTGTTTATATGGAATCTCAAAAGTGGAAAATACACACTATTCTCATAACATACTTAGATAATTCATTTAAGAAAACATAGCAGATACAGCACTAGATTAGTCATTAAGATTGGGCAGCATGCATTTTGGAGAATTCGATATCTTTATTAATAAACAGGAATCTGTTTCAAAAACTTCTGGCACAGAAATCTCACCACCAAGTCAAGCTGTGACATTAGCTTGCCAATTCATCAAAGATTGATACCCTGTCAAAGTTAACACTCTAGTTATTCAAATATCCAATAACCAATAGGAAAATAAAAATGCCTCCAGTGCCAAAACCAGTGTCAGAATCCCAGAATGTTACTTGACCAAGACACAGAATGATGACAGAAATTCCTAAACAGAATGATGCAAAATACTATGACAAGTTCTAACGGGCACTCCATATAATGGACATAACTCAGGTTTGAACATAGAAATTTCATACCTAGCAGAAAGTTTTGAGTCCACCAGATTAAGAGCTGAGTTAATGCCTCCTTTGTATATCTGACAACCTGTGATTCATCGATTTGTCCATAACCTTCTCCATACCCATTTCCGTTTCTAATATCTGCAATAAAACAGTACGATAGACTTAAAATACAGAACCAACGATTTAAACAACTTATTCCCATCAACTTTGAACTTGTACAGGAATTTCAGAAAAATCGCCTAGAGAAGAAACAAACAAAAAATGGTACTTGTCGAGATTGTGAGCATATATGGCCAAAGACCATTCAAATTGAATCCCATTCTTCCCCCCAAGATAGTTAAAGACACTCCAGAACTCATTAACTAATCCACTAACAAATGCAACTAGCTAGCATTAAAGCTTAAAACTTTATGCAATGAACAAATGCAATTAGCTCAATACAGTCCTCACTTGTCCCAAAACACTTAAAAACCCAAAGAACTCTATCTTCAACACAATTCACTTCCACCAATCAAACACACAAAAATTTAACAAACCCAAAAAACCCCACTTCAAAAAGCAGCAGAATACCCCCTTTGTGCCGTTTCTGGGTAATCAAACAGAGATATTTAAACAAACCCACCAACAAAATTCTGTTCAATTGTAACCCAAAGCGATCAAAGATTCAAAATTCATAAACAGCATGAAAACCAAAAAAAAAAAAAAACAGAAGCTGAATAATGAATTTAGATAAGACAATCAAAACGAACAAGAGCAAATAGACTAGAATCAAAGAATAAAGAATTCAAAGTTTACCACAATATCGGCAATAAATCTCGTATATGTCGAAAGAAGCGGAGCCGGACGGATCCATGCAGGTCCGGCGAGGTTGGTTTCTCACGGCGGAGGAGATGCGTGGTGGTCTGTAGTGTCTACAATACCCACCAAATTTTCAGGTACCGACGCTTTTCTATCTCTCTCGTTCTGTTTTTCAATTGTTTTTTGTGTTAAAATGTGTGTGTTTCACTGCAGGAGAGAGAGAGAGACAAGTTGCCAAAATAAACAACAAGAGCTTTTTGCTGAACCGGACCCGGAATCGGGTCTCGGGTCTGAGGTCTCACCTCTCAGCCCAAAGTGTATATTGGATGAGTTGAGAATATATTAATTATGGATTACACTCCTCTTCTACGTTCTTAATTCTTATTTTTTTTTTTGCAACTAAATTTTGTCTTTACTCGATTAAATTTTATCTTTTTATGAGAATGATGAATAAAAAAAATAAAAAATGAGGGTGTAGATTTCAATGGATTTTATGTCTTATAGATTAATATAGTTAGGTCGTAGATGGCGCTTTTTATTTGGGGAGATTAGGTACATGCATGGGAAGAGAAGAGTTTTTTAGGCGCGCCGTTTTCTGTCTAGGGTGCAACAACTCAAAGTCACTCAATATATGAGGTTCTGTAAAAAAAAAAACTTTCTTGAGAACTATAGCAAGAGGGTACATTATTGTTTTGCATTGTCTTCATGATTATTTATCACTTTTATTGAGACATCTACGGGATAATATCCCATTAGTTAGGCTTGGTAATCTTGTTGTTATTTGTAACAGATATCCTAGTTTATTCCATTCCTTATTTGTAGCTAGAATCATGGAGTCAGTATAACTCCTAGACTGTATAAATGTTGTTCATAGAACACAGATCAATACAATTCAGTTTCTCTACACCAATATCAATCTTTATTATGGTATTAGAGCCTTCGTGCTCTTGAGGACCTACCAACAAAAAAAAAAAAAAAAAAAACCTAAACCTACAATCCTGTCGAAACAATGGCAGTAGGAGAAGACCAGAAACCAACAGCCTCAGACAAGGCCCCGGCATGGGAGAATCCCAATCATCCCTGCACATTCACCATTCAGATCAACCTGGAGCAATCTTGGTTCCACAACTTCTGGCCGAAGACAACTTCAGTTCATGGATAGACAGCATGAACGCGGCCCTTCAGATCAAAAACAAATAGGGCTCGTCGATGGAACCCTACCTAAACCCAAGAAGAACCCAGACGAGCAGAATCAATGGAATCGATGCGATATCTTAGTCAAAACATGGCCGAAAGCATCGATGTCCAAAGAAATTGGCAAAAGTTTTTCACACTGCAAAGATTCGAGGACAATTTGGCTTGAGTTGCATGAAAGGTTTGGACAAACAAATACTGTTCAACTCTTTCATATTGAGAATTCGATTCATGATTGTACGCAGGGATCTCAATCTGTCACACATCCTTCTTCACTCAGCTCAAGAGCCTTTGTGATGAGAAGGAAGCTCTCTGCAACATCCCTGCTTGTGTCTGCCAGGCAGAGAAGAATTGAAAACGTATTTTGAGACTCAAAAGATCATGAAGTTCTTGATGGGTTTGACCGATGAATTTGCTACTACTCGAAGCAACATTATTGCCATGGATCCACTGCCATCATTGAGTAAAGTTTATTCAATTTGCCTCAGACATGAAAAACAAGCGGCGGTTGCAGCAAACAAATCCATTATGCAGCCTTCCGAGTCCACTGCATTTCATGTGCAGCACAGCGTGGCAGCCAGGAGCCCCTTGCCGAGCCCTTGCAATACGCGGGTTTGAGCCCTCTCATGAGCCCTTTGTGGGCTATGCACGCAAATCAGGGCGCAGCGACAGCAAGCAGCAGTGCTGTAACAAATGTGACAGAACAAACACTCTACCGAAAATTGCAAAGCTCACCTACGTTGCACAACTTGCAATTGGAAAGGGCACACCGCCGAAACCTGCCGTCAACATTTGCTCTGCTCCTATTGCGGTCTCAAGGGACATGTCTATAAGATTGTAGAAAGAGAAAAGCAGCACAATCCGGAGAAGGGACCACCGAGTTAATCATATCTTGGCAGCTTGTGAAGGTCTACCTCCTTCCCTTTTTCACAAGCAGAATGTGCTCGTTTGAGAGAACTTTTGGACACCAGTCAAGCTCCAACTCAAGCTGGTAAAATACGTGACTATGAGGAACTCTCTGGTAAGGTTGCTTCCCTAGCAAATAATTGTTGTCATACACCAACGTGGCTTATAGATAGTGGTGTCAGTTCACATTGTGTGCAATGATGAGTTTTTCTTACTTCCAAAGACTTGCCATGAATTATACTGTGAGACTCCCATCTGGTTCATCTGCTCAAGTTACACACATTGGGACAATAATATTTGCATCTCAATTAAAGCTTGAGAACGTGCTATGTGTTCCTTCCTTTTATCTGAACCTGATATCTGTTAGCAAACTGGCTCGAGATTCATTCTATGTAACCATATTTCTGAGACAAGTTTGTATTATGCAGGACCTACGATCGGGGAAGATGATTGGGATGGGCACTGAGAGGGAGGGAGTCTACTGTCTCGATCACCATCAGAAAGGAACATGCAATATGGCTCGAGTTCAAAAATCCAACCTCTGGCATCAGCGTCTTGGCCACCCATCAAAACGAGTATTTTCATTATTTCCTTTCTCTAAGACAATTGTGCACCAAACAATTGCTTAATTTGCCCTTTGGCTAAGCAAACTCGTCAACCATTCTCTTTAAGTCTTACTTCCAGTAAAGATTGTTTTGACTTGATTCATATTGATATTTGGGGCGGTTATCACGTTCCTTCACTCATTGGTGCGCAATACTTTCTCACCATTGTTGATGATTATTCACGGGCTACATGGTTTACCTTATGAACACAAGTCTGAAACACGTTCACTCATTGTCAGTTTTGTTCTTTAGCTAAAACTCATTTGATAAGCCCGTCAAGGTCATTAGAAGTGACAATGGTCCTGAGTTTCTCATGCTTGATTTTTATGCATCTAAAGGCATAGAACATCAAACAACTTGTTCAATAATCCACAACAAAATGGTGTTTGCCGAAAGGAAACATCGTCATCTTTTAAATGTTGCTCGTTCACTCTCCTTTTCAAAGCCAATCTTTCCGAAACGATTTTGGGGTGAAGCCATTCTCACAGCTAGCTATCTCATAAATCGCACTCCAACACCTCTTTTGCAAGGAAAAACACCCTTGAGAAACTTTTCTCCAAAGCACCAAATCATGACCATTTACGAGTTTTTGGCTGTAGGTGTTTTGTCTCCACACATCCATTGAAACCCAGCAAATTTGATCCCAAGTCAGTTGAATGCATTTTATTGGGTTACCCTCATGGTAAAAAGGTTATCGGGTTTATGATTTTAAAAACAAGAAAATTCTATTCTCTCGGGATGTGATTTTCTTTGAGGAAGATTTTCCTTATCGCACAACATCTCCTAATTCTTCTGATCTACCAATCCCACCAAATTCTCTCTTCAATTTCGGTGATTCTTTGCGAAATTATGGCACACAAATCACGCCAACAGTCCTGCTGAACATGCTAATCCCGAAATCCCCCTCTGTCCTTCCTAGTCAAACCAGTCCATGTCAACACAGTTCACGTCCTAATCCTCCTGGCTATCTAGCGAAAACCCTTGTGAGATATTTCCAGAATCTCCTTTTGCTCCTTCCACTTCTCCGCCAATCACTCCGTCTGCCTATACAAATCCGGATATCGAGTCCATCGAGTCACCTTCCGCTGCTCAAACCTTTCCATCACCAAGTCCTATTCTCCAAACACCTCAATCTCCTCAACAAGTGCGTCTAGTTCTCATGCGTCTCCCAATTCTTCTCCAAAGCCTGCTCCACGTCGATCAACTCGACCAACAAGGACTTCAAGCCTATTGCAAGACTTTCATATCGAAGCGGCTCTCCCCTCACGTGTCGTCACACCCAATCACCATCTTCACCGAACGAGTCTCAGTACGGCTCATTCTTTATCTGCGGTATTGTCTTATGATAGACTTTCGAGTTCACATCGTGCCTTTACTGCTGCGCTAACCATGCAGCGTGAGCCTACATCTTTCTACAGGCAGTACTTGATCCACATGGCGTCAGGCCATGCAAGATGAGATTCGAGCCTTGCAAAATAACCGTACTTGGAGCCTTGTGTCACCACCCTTGAATAAACGTCCAATCGGCTGCAAATGGGTATACAAGATTAAATACAATCCAGATGGCAGTGTTGAACGGTACAAAGCCCGCCTCGTTGCTAAAGGTTACAGTCAGATTGAAGGCATAGACTATCGTGAAACGTTTGCACCAGTAGCCAAGCTCACTACTGTTCGAATCCTTCTCAGTTTGTCAGCTTTACAAGGGTGGCATCTTCATCAACTTGACATTAGTAATGCCTTTCTACATGGGGATTTATATGAAGAGGTTTACATGCAACTTCCTCCTCCTGTTTCGGAGGAACGGGGGAGAATCGAGTCTGCAAGCTACACAAATCATTGTACGTCTTAAACAAGCCTCTAGACAGTGGTTCATCAAATTATCCAAAGCTCTCACAACTGCGGTTTTCGACAATCCTGGTCAGATTATTCTTTATTTGTCAGAAATTACAAAGGCCGCTTTACAGTCTTATTGGTATATGTTGATGACATTATTCTAGCAGGAATTCACATTGACGACATAACCATGGTTAAAAGCACTTATCTGACAGGTTTAAGTTGAAGATATAGGAGTACTCAAATATTTTCTTGGAATAGAAGTTGCTCGTTCCAAACAAGGATTGTGCTCAATCAAAGAAAATATGCATTGGAAATACTGGAGGATTCGGGTTTCCTTGGTGCAAAACCTACCACCTTTCCTGTAGAATACAACACGGCCTTAACACAAGAAGAGGGAAAGTTGTTATCTGACCCTGCACAGTACAGACGATTGGTAGGAAGACTAATCTATCTCACTATCACAAGACCAGACATTGTGTATGCTGTTCACATCTAAGTCAGTTCATGAATAAACCAAGAGAGCCACATTTGGAGGCGCACACAAAGTACTTCGATATTTGAAGCAGACGCCAGGACAGGCATATTACTGCCATCCACAGGAAGAATACAGCTGAGAGCTTATTGTGATGCAGTTGGGCAAGATGCAAAGACACGAGGAGGTCAGTAACTGGTTATTGTATTTTCCTTGGAATTTGACCCTACAGTCAGTACAGGAATCTCACTCCGGCCAAGCCTGGCCAGCATTGTACAGTTTTTTTGAATGGCTACCTGCAGGCGGCATCAATCAGACTGTGTCGCGGCGGAGGGCATCCAAGGCGGCCATAGAGGCCATGCCAAAGGTGACAGTGGCATACGAGGATGGAAACGAATGCAGTATCTGCTTGAATGGCTTCAAGGTCGGTGACGAAGTCAAGGAGATGCCTTGCAAGCATAGCTTCCACGGTGCCTGTATCGAAAAGTGGATGGGAATGAGCACTCTTTGCCGCTTTGCAGGTTCTCTTTGCCTGCAGAGTCAGAAGATGAACAAAACAGTGATAATAACAATGATCATATTGAATATGATATTACCTATGTTAATACCGTTGGTCTATCCATGATTCTGTTAACTATGGATGGTAGTGATATTTAATATTACTCGGAGGTTGAAGAAGATACCGGAGGTGAATGGGATACAAGCTCTGTCGATGATGATATATAGTAATGATCGACGTACCTTAGGAGACGCTGATGAATTAATACTCGAGGATGCATGATTTACTTATCGAATTTTTTTTTTGGTCAAAGATTTACTGATCGATTATTAAAAAAAAAGATTTACTGATCGATTGAATACTGTACAAGTTTTTTTATATTTTTTATACGAAAATACTGTACAAGTTGCTGGCTTAATTTTATGAAAAATTCTGCTGTGCTGCCGGAGGGCATAACATGCCTGCTGAAAACACAGACAGAATTTGCAACCACCTCCGTTGGACCTCCCCGCTATACCGAACAATGTAGCAGCCAAATCCTAATTATATAATGACATGCATGATGTATCGAATCTTTAAATTTGATTAAAAAAACAAAACTTTTTTTGAAGCAACACAAACTGACTAACATGCATATAAATGGACAAAAGTTCCATAATATCTCTTACAAAACACTAAAAAAGTTCCAATCTGAATCCAGAACAAAATTCATAACAGAAGTCAACCACAAAAGATAAAAGCTGCCATCAAATAAGAGACATGCAAATTATCTTACTGTTACTATGTCATCAATCTTCAAAATCATCCTCACACACTCTGTGGCCAAGTGATGGCACTTGTGCTTACTAGCAGCGGCTGCACCACAGTCTCGTCCCAGATGTTGGTAATCTGCCCCTTCCTCACATTAATGCCAGTGTTGATCTCGGGTACAACCAGCATTTTCAGCAATCAAAAACCTCTTGCTCACCAACCACCTAACCACACACAAAGCATCGTGCAAAGCTCCTCTCAGCCTCATCAAGCACCACACTGGTTAGAGCCACGAAACCAGCACAGAAGGGTCCTACCCATGTTCTGAATCCCAGTATCTTCACAATCTTGCAATCACCAAGGGGAAGACTCCTCCACCAAATCAGCATACCCCATTCTCCTTGCGGAAATGCTCGATATTCGCAATGGGCAAGCAATTCAGAGTCTTGGTAATAAACTCAATCTCATCCCTCTCCAATCCTTAATCACCAAAATCTTGGCTTTGGCCAAGTAATGCAACGACCGATCAGTCACTGCGTCCCTCAAAATACTCTTCTGAATCAGCAGAACTTGCAGCCAGTGGACTTGATCTTCTTAATCATACTGAGAATGTAATTCCTCTCCTCCTTCGAAATCCTATCATCTGCTTAATGTTAGTTTTCGGAGGCGAAATCTGGAACTGAATCACAGCAATCTTGGCCTTCTCCATCCTCGTAGGACCACCACCAGCATGACTGGTCTTCTTATCGAAAACCAGCCCCTTCACAGTCTCGGTATCATCCACGGTTCCGCCGAGCTTCTTCACGATCTTGATGTCCCTCAGGTCCACAATCTCCGGCTTGGCCGGGTCCACCACAGAGAGCACGGCGTCCACCGCCTGCGGCGCCAGAAGCCTCGAGTACTGACTGACGACCTTGCTGTTGAGCTCGGATTTGACGAGGGCGTCGCGGTCGGAGAGCTCGACGGTGCAGGCCATGGCGGTGAGGACATCGACGGCGTTGATGGCGATCTTGTGGAGGGAGTCGGAGATGACGGTGGGATGGATGCCGTGGGAGAGAAGGACGAGGCACTGTTTCAGCAGGGCGCCGGCGATGACGACGACGGTGGTGGTGCCGTCGTTGGTGATGACGACGACGTCACCGGAAGCGGTATAGATCATCTTGTGATTCTTGTCCATGCCTCTGGGGCCGAGTCTGGTGCGGATGGCGTTAGCGACGGTGCTGAGGGCAAGGATGTTGGCCTGGCGGACGTCCTCCTTGCGCTTGTTGTCGACATAAGACTCCGTCTTGGAGGAACGGGGAGCGGCGGCTACTGTTTCTGCCATGGAGATCGAAACCCTAAGCTGAAACTGCGGTGAGCCTATGGCCTTATTTGGAAGAAAAATAAGAAAGAAAAAAAACGAATCTTTGGTTTAGAAATCTCAGCTATACAAAAGTTAATGTAAATGATCGTATAGAAGAGCCTATGGCCTTATTAGGAAGATAATCGTGTTTTGATGACCAATAAAAGTATAAGATTTAGGTAATTTAGGGTTTAGTACGTTATATATGACTATAAAATGGCCTTTCTAGCTCGCACCTTCATATATGAACTAGGGTTAATTAGCTATAGCAAACGAAACCATGTCTAATTACCAAGCATATGATGATCAAATGTCCTCATCTGGCTATTTCTTGGACCAACGAGGACAGGAAACGATCAAATACTGGATTTTCTAAGCGCAGTAGCCAATCTTGATTCGGAGCAGCATCCCTAGCCTACGATGAACTCATGTCTACCCAATATTCAGACATCTCAGGCTCCTCCTACTCCAAGGAATTCAGTTTCCTTGACTCTCAAGCAACACCCCAAGCCTACAGTACATGCATACCCCAATCAGAATCCGTCGACCAATTTTGTTTTGGTTCCGGCAAGCTTTCCGATGTCCCTCCGGTAGGAGCGGAACGTGGTAACTGCTTGAAGGTTGGTGTGGAAGTTTCAGACGTCCCTCCGGTAGGAGCGGAGCGGGGTAACTTCTTGAAGGTCGGTGTGGAGGCCAAGGAGATGCCTTGTGATGTGAGCTTTGGTTTGAGTTGCCCTGCAGTATTGTAAAGTGGCTTGGCAAGAGCACCTACTTCCTGCCATTGGGGTTCACTGTGCCTGCAGTAGTGGCGGTATTGGTGATTTCTTTGTTGATCATGAAGATTAGACGATTAGACGAGATATACTGTGTGAGGCTTGTGTCCTGGCAACTTTGGATCCTTTTGTTCATTTTTCAACTGGGTTTTAGTTTTTTGAATTCTCTCTTCTATTGATATTTTCGGTTGATAAAGTCGATCGCCAGCTTGTTACTCATTTATACAACTTAAATTACTCACAAAGTTCATGAATAATAAACCTAATAACATGCATGATCATCCAAGTCGATCAGGACATATTCCTCATCCGGCGTGTATATTATTAGGGTTTAGGACTTTCGATCATAAACGTATAACCATCATGTCTTCTTCCAAGTCGTTAAGGATTGGGAATCCATCATGGCCGGACCGACTTAACCCTCTATATATAGACCATGCATATTCATCAAAACTCGATATCGATCGATCTCTTTCTCTCGTCTCTCCTCTCCTAGTAAGATTGAGCAAGCTATAACAATACGCAATATGTCACACCAAATGAATCAAATTCCGTCTGGCCAGCCCATCACAGTCTTACCTGCAGTACGTATCAATTTTCAATTTGAACTGGAACGTACTAACATGGGCTGGAACAACACCGAGGGCCGCTAGTGGTACCGGCATCCAAGGCATCCATAGACGCCAAGGCGAAAGTGGAAGTGACGGCAGAGGCAGGGCCATCGGAGTGCAGTATCTGTTTGGAAGGCTTGAAGGTGGGCTGTGAGGCCAATGAGATGCCTATTTGTAAGCACAGGTTTCATTCAGTTTGCATCGAAACTTGGCTTCTCCGGCATGCTTCATGCCCGCTTTGCAGGTCCACTATACCAATACTAGAGGAAGATCAGGACAACGGCTGGAATAGCGTTTACCAAGCTGATGATCGTAATAGCATATTTAACATTGATGTATTGGAGGTTCAACCTGTTGAGTGGGTGGTTCGTTAAGAAATATGTAATGTAACATTCAGCAAAAGTAATTAAGTGTAGAAATTTGAGTCAGTAGTACATAGTAACAAGCATTCATATATATTAATAGAACATATATGTACCACATGTAAATAGAACAACGCTGGTTGGTTATTCACTTGGTTGGATTTTGAGTTCGTCTTGTCCTTAGTGGTCTTGGAGAGCGAGGATTCCTTTTCCTTCACAGATTAGGACTCAAAAGGATTCAAATTCCTATATCTTGTTCGCAACCTCGATTCATTGATCGTAACACTTCGCAGTTAGTCGACACCGCAAGACGATAAAAAAGGCAAATACGTCTGAGGACGACGTCGTTCGCAGTTACACATTTAGTAATCCAAGAACACACGAAATTCCCGTGTACACCAGAAATGCATATTCCAGGCAACAATTACTTGATCTCAGGCACGCTGATCGGCCACCGTGGCGGTGGGGGCATCAAGGGCGTCCATAGAAACCATGTCAACGGTGATAGTCACTGAAGAAGGAACGGATTGCAATATATGCTTGGAAAGCTTCAAAGTCTCTGGTGAAGCCAGGGAGATGGCTTGTACGCACAGGTTCCACTCCGACTGTATTGAAAACTGGCTGCGAATGCGTTCTTCTTGCCCACTTTGCAGGTTCACCATGCCCGTGAACTCGGACGAAGAGGTGAATAGTCAATAGCATGAGTGAATATAGGATTGCAATGAGAGCTTTTTGGACTGGATATGATATTCTGAACGAACAATGAACAATATTAGGTTCATGAAAAAGTACAATATTGATATATAGTAGTGGTATGTATCTTGTTCTTTTAATTTGCAAAGTTAATTTACATTTCGTTCCATGAATTTATATAAGATTGTATTCGACGCAACCAAGCTCCTCAGGCATTTCCTCATCATGGATTGAAATATGAATTACACAATTAATTGTTATAATTATATGCATCATCAGTACGTGTACATCCCGTGTGTGTATACATATATACATATATAGGACTCCTATATATAATAGGAGTACTAGGACCGTAATTAGAACGCCAATTTTGAACTCTATAAATCCATATAGTTGTTCCTCAGTCATCGACATCAATCTTATTCTCTCTCCCACTGCTCTGTCTCTCTTTCTCTCTCGAGCTCTGTTAATCGTGCAAGCTGTCGTCCTTCAATACTAGTAAACAACTTTAACTCTTTAAGCATATGTCTAATTTCACTACAAATAATCTTAATATGGTCATCGTGTCTCAATCAATCTCTTCCGCCACAGAGGAATGGAAGACGGAATATGATGATCACTGCACTATTTGTTTGGAAGACTTAACTTCCAAGGTGAGGGAGATGCCTTGTAAGCACAGGTTCCACTCGCCTTGTATCGAGTCTTGGCTGCTCAGAAGCGAATCCTGCCCTCTTTGCAGGAGGCCGTTTCTGAGTCGCAGTAATCTTACTCGTCGAATTTTACGATTAGCATATGCATACTTTGCTAATATGTTCATTTTTTGTTGTTGGATTACAGGTTGGTTGTGCGCATGGTTGTTATATCTGAATCTAGCTATATGCCCAATAGTATCCTCTATTTGCCCGCTTTACCCGTTTGAAAAATCGACTTGGATCATCTCATCCTCGTTTTTAGGTTTCATTGTCTTCCTTGTGACCATTCACCCATGTCGTGATGATCGCCGTGCCGATCAAGTAACCCATGAACTACTTGAAGGAAACTTAAGAACCTAGTGATAACCGGAACAAGAGAGATGCAATTCCGGTGATCATAGACCAATTCCCTAAGCTTAGATTTGACGCAGAGCAAGCCCCTCAGCTTAGATTTTACGCAGATCAAAAACCCCTAAGCTAGCTTAGCTTTGATTTAGGTTTTCAGTTTTCAGTTTTAGAATCTTTTAGAACAAAGGCCCATACACTACAAACAGGCCCAAATAAACCGCCTCTTTCTATATTTTCCTTCAAAAAATCCGGCAATATATATCCTAGGTTTTCGGAAGCTCTACTTGATCCCCGGTGAGATCCCAGGTACTGTAACCTCTCCCTCTTAAGCTTCCTCTGTTTTACTGTTACTTCCATTGTTGTAATAAACCCAGATTTTGTTTTTTTAATTATTGTGGGATTTTGTGTTTTCTGTTTGTGAGAAGCTCAGAATCTAAAGCGAAGGCCATGGATGATCCACCTCAAGCTGGAATATTAGCTCCGGTAAGAATCTCTCTATCGAGCTTCATGATTAATGGGTAGTTTGACCCAACAGTTATATATACTGCATTTCATCATGTTGATATGAATTTCATGCCAATTTAGTCAATGTTGAATACCATGTAGTTTTAAGCCTTCTGTTCGTGTTTTTGTTTTTGCTTTTTAATTTTTAAAGGGGAAAAATGTATCCCTTACACCTTACCAGATATTAGAGTTTATTGGTCTGTGCATCGTAGCTCTTAAGTCTTCACTGTTGCTCTAATAAGTAATTACCTTGATGTGATTTGTTTCCGTATGTTTCAGGTTGCGAAAGATAGTAAGGATTGTACCAATAAATGTCCAGATTCCATTCTGTCACACATAGTTTCTTTGTTAAGAATAAAACATGCTGTGGAGACTAGCGTGTTGTCACGTCAGTGGAGGTACCTCTGGAAGACAAGGCCACATCTTGAGTTTGACATTCCAAACATTTTTGGAGACAAGTATACTAGGCTTGTTGAGAAGTATGGAGATGAGACTTCAGCCCCTATAATAGTTGATCGATTCGACAGCAATGCTTTGTGAGACGTGTGAGTAATCTTTTGGAGCTCTACTCCGGTAACAGTATACAGTCTCTCAGAGTGGCATTTTTCTGTGATGTTGAATCTACGGAAATCTTTGATAACTGAGCCAATCTGTTGAAATCAGTAGGCGTTTTGCAATTGCAAATGGAGCTCAAGTTCTCGACCTTCAATTATTTCCAACCTTATGTTTCGACGACAAAGCAGAATTTTACGTTTTTCCCCACTGGATCCTTTCAGAGTTGGATAATGCATCAAACTTAAAGCATTTGTCATTGGAAAGATGTGTTTTAAAACCGCCTACTGATTTCAACAGATTGGCTCAGTTAAAAACTCTTCGGCTAAACAATGTTGTGGTCGATTCAGGGTTTTTGGAACATTTGTCCTCTGTTTGTGTGCTCCTTGAAGGCTTGACGTTGAGAAAGTGCAGAGTGCACTCAAATTTGATTATTATAGGTCCATCGCTCCACCTCAAGGATCTGAAAGTGCTCGATTGCAACACATTAGACAAAATAGAAATTGATGCAGTAAATCTTTCCTCCTTTGAATTTCGGGGAAATATTCTGAAAATTTCTTGCATGACAACTCCACTGCTAGTAAGATTCTTTTTTAGGGGATGTTGTGATCTTTATGGACTACCATATGCATTCACCCTACTCGCATTGTGTCCTGGCCTCGAGACTCTTCAGCTGCAGTTGTTAAATAGACTGGTGTGTGAAGCTTTATTTCTATCACTTTACAGTTTATTTTTCATAAATTTTGACTTTTCTAAGTCAATGCTTGTGTGCAGGAAAATATCCCCCAAACAGTTCCGACATTTGGCAACCTCAAGCATTTGAACTTGGATCTCTTCACACCAGACTTTGACCTATGGAGTGTTCTGAATATTCTGAAGGCTGCACCTAACTTGGAAGAACTTGTAATTACGGTTAGTAAATATTCAAAAATTGGACATGTTATTGCTTCTAATAATTGAATTGATTTCTTAAAATGCACGAGGTTCATACATGTCAATTTGTTTTATATAATTTTTTTCTGCTGAAATATGTATCTTCTTGCTATGGTGCGGTTTGGGATGTGATGATTCCGTCCCAATCCTCGAATTGCTACCCGTTCCTTTTCTGTAGTTAGCTTTGGCCTTAAACTTTGATGAAATGTTCAGAACTGTTCCTTATTGTCAACCAAGATAAGTTATTTTATTTTACAACATTTCACCTACCAATGATGGTTTTCCATTGTCTGTAAGTTGTGAGGTTTTAATCTTTCTTTTTCTTGTAACATTATATTGGTTTCCAAATGATTTTATTTTATGGGGTTTAGCAACCAAATTGTATGCAAAGTGTGTACACAAAAATATTAATCTTCAAGAGATGTTTGATTTTGTAGGGACGATCATATGACTATCAAGGAGAGATGATGGATATTTCTGGATTCTCACATAATCATTTGAGAAAAGTAAAAATGCAAGCGTTCCAAGGTATGTGGTTAGAGATAGAGTTCGCCATTTGCATTCTAAAAATTGCAACAAAGCTTGAGGAAATGGTGATTGATCCACTTGGAAATTACTACATTGGCGGTGGAAAGTGGATCTATCTTGATACATGTTATTATGTGGATGGAAACGAGGACAAGGATCAGGATGAAGAAGGGAGCAATGACAACGACTTCAATAATGAGAATGTGGATGTGGAGCCTCCTGAAGAGGGGGTGGATCTTGTGGGAGTAGCCGAGGCCTGTCATATGGAAGGGTATACTGAGGAAGGGGACGAAGAGGAAGAGGGAATTTATGGACTCGAGGATTGGGAAAGAAGAGGAAGAGCTGTTGTCCAAGAAAGGCTGAAAGAAATAAAGACTTGTGCTCAAGTCATAATTCTATAAATGGTTGAACTTTCTAGCATATGCACTTTAAGTATCTCACTAACCTCTTTGCAAGAGGTTTCTTGAAACATTTTTTTAGTTTACTTCTGGATGTCATTTTATATTCTGAGAATAACGCATGTTTTATATAATTTTGTTTGGCTGAAATATATATATCTTTTCGCTATGGTGCGGTTTGGGATGTGATGATTCTGTCCCGATCCCCGAATGGCTACCCGTTCTCTACCCATTCCTACTGTTATAATTGTTGTTCAACTTTATACATGGACAACAGTGTTGTAGCTACGGTTGAGGGGGAGAGTAAAGATTGGATAAATGAGCTGCTGCCGGATTGCATTATGTCATACGTACTTTCATTGCCAACAAGGCCGGAGGCTAGCATTGTATGCCGCCGGTGGAGGAATCTTTGGAAGGAAAGGCCCATTAATCTTGTATTAGACATTGCAAATATTTTTGGATCCAGGTATGCTCCGCTCAGTGAAGAATACGAGCGTCGGGCTTTTAAATGGTGTCTGAGTCCTGAATTGGAGAGACGGTGCTATATAAAACGTGTGAAAAAAGTTTTGGAGCTCTTGTCTTGCTACAAGCTAGACTTGTTCAAAGTGGCATTCTTTTTGGACCGAAACTATACATATCTTCTTGACAAATGGGTTTGCTCGAAAGCTGGATCTTCGATTATTTGGAGATCTTGGATGTGATAATTTATATGTTTTACCTCACTGGATCCTTGCAGATTTGAACGTATCAACCCTAAAGCATTTGTCATTGTGTGGATGTGCTCTAAAACCTCCTACTGGTTTTGACAGATTCGTTCAGCTTACAACTCTTTGTCTGGGTAATGTTCAAGTCGATCCAGATTTTATGGCACATCTGTTCTCTGCTTGTCCGCTTCTCGAAAGCCTCACCTTGAACAGATGTGGCGTGGGCTCAAATCTGATTATTGGTCCATCGCTTCACCTGCATGATCTGAAAGTGCTTGGGTGTTACCTATTTGGAAGAATAGAGATCGATGCAGTAAATCTCTCCTCTTTGGAATATTCTGGATATAAGAATGAGATTCTCATGAGAACTACGAAGGTAGAAATTTTTCATAAGATAAAGTTATGGGATCGAGCAACTTTCCCACACTGCAATTCAAAACCCAGCAATAATTCAAGCACATCTTCGGGTTTCGGCTCCGAAACCCACCTAAGCCTACGAGTCAGTTGAGGCACTAAACCTGAAATCTCCAAAAGAAGGTCTTTTAGAGAAGCATTGGCAAAGTCTTGGACTTTACTCTTGTAAAAATATTGGGGACATCTCAAAATGACAGATTGGGCTATACCTTTGAAACAATTAGGAGATGAATCTACTTGGGTGTTGGTGTTTTGTGTTGTTGAATATGATCGTGATGAGAACAGAGAGTAAAGAGAACCAACCTGTTTGATGTGAGGCTTGTGGAGTGAAGAGGTAGACAAAACTTGAAGCAGCTCATTGTATAGAGCTATGGTAGTGGTGCTTCCTCTCATCTATGCAAGTAAGACTCTAGCTTTTCTCTTTTTGAGAAAAATGAGAAAAGCTAAAGTCGCAAACATGTACGTGTTCCTTGGAGAAAGTGGGGACACCGATTATGAAGAATGATTGCAGGGACTCACAAGACCATAATCATGAAAGGGTTCTGAAGAGCTGCTAAGAATATCAGGAAGCTATGTGAGAGACGACATTGTTCCTCCTCAGAGCCCATTGGTCGCCATTGTAAATGGGCAAGCTCCAACAGCTGATTAGATTGCGAGTGCTTTGAAGCAAGTCAGCAAATCTGCTGCTGGAATGTGATTACGATGTCGCTAGAACCTGAGTTATGTACACTTTGAGAAGAAACAAAATAAAGGCGGAGAATCAATGAAACCCATCGAAACACGGCCTGGTACTAACTACTAAGAATGCAGCTAGCCAACTGGTCCTCACAAGTCGCAAGTAATATATAGGAGAGCATGCAAAAGATATTTATATATGGATGTACACATACTCGAATGTTCTTTACTGTCCACCAGCCATAATTATCTGAAGGTATTGTACCTGATCAGTCAGTTTTCTATTTGATTAAACAGAAAACTGCTAAATGATTAGCTTTTTCGACTACAAGTGACAATATCCTTTTTACTTGTTAAGAATTTCTCCAATTCATTTGCATTCTTACTTCTTAGCAGAGAATTGAATGTAAAATAGAACCAAAGCTAATCATCACGCTTGTACATTCATCATCTGCTTACACCCAAAACGGAAAAACGCCAATTACACCCAAAGCTTACAAGCTTTCGATCTTTCAGTTAAAATTCCTCTACATCACTACCATAATTCACAACAAGATCATACCACCGAAAGGAATCTTATAAATATGGAAGCACCATGAGGCTTGCAATACGCTACTAATCATACTTGGGTTGTTCCCAAACAAGCTCACAGTACCTAACTGCAAAGCTTATGTGCTCCATTCATTATAGTTCAAGCATCCCCATGAGAAACACCAAGAGAGTGCACAACTGACAAGTGTAACAGAAGTCTGTTCCAGCAGCAGCAGATAGCAAACGCAGTTTGCACACCTAGTGCGTATCAGTTGGACTACTTGTTCTTCCATTTGAGCACATAATAGAGCCTGTTGAAAAAATTACAAATTATGACAAAACAATAAAGCCATCCATCAAGAAAAAAATGCAGCAAGTAAATACCCTATAGATCAGAAACTAAAAGAACAGTGCATTTGAAAACTTGTTAAATGTAATCAAAGAGGAACACTGGAAGGGAAGAGGCCAGAAGTAGTGGTATACAATGATTTCAATAACTTGTTGTACTTGTTCTTAGAACTTGGATGTAAATAATCATGTGCAACTGCAACGTCAAATACTCCTCAAGCGCATGTAATTTGGAACCATAAACATCTAACTGAGCTTAATCGTCCTCCTAGTTCTTTACATTTTGTAAATGCTTCACACAGCTTTTCCAAATCTAACAAATGCATACTAGCTACATCCAGAAAACTTATAACCATGACCTCAATTGTCCTCCATGTTCTTTATGCAATTAGAATTACTACTTACTGTGTGAACATTAGGGTTGCATAAATTTCGCTAGCGAGCAAAACCAAAAGTGAACAATTGGAAAGCTGTTTAAGTGTAAGATGATGATTAATTTATTTTGAAATAATGAAAAATTGGACTTGCATTATTCACATTATGATTCTAACAATATGCATATGGTTACTTATGAATGAAGTGCTCAAGATTTCATTAAAGTTTCTGTCCTAAAACTATGAGAATTTTTTATTCGTATTGGGAAACTTAGCTAACTTCTAGGTGAAATTACATTGATACAGAATAAAGAGGAGGACCTAATTGCTTTAGTATTAGGATCGTTATAAATATGTCCAGGGTCCCCGTATTCTCTTAACACCTTAGTAATCTCAGTCCCGACCATTCTGTGGATCCTCCGACAGAGATTTGCAGAAGAAATTGTTTTCAGGTATGTATATCATTACGAAATAATCTGTTTTCAAGCTTGCCTATTGTGTTAGTGTTTGTACTGTTTATGATTGTTCAGAAGTCAGAAGGATTAATCTACATGATACTGTTACATACTTTATGACATGATATGAAACTTTATATGAAAGTACCAAATCATTCATGGTAAAGAGAAGGCTTACTCGGCTTTTAGAGAGGAGAAGTGATTAAATTTGCCCAACACGAGACTCCCACAAAGCCAGGTACGTACATCTTTCTCTTGAAACATGAAAGCCATGTCCATCAAAACGTGGGGTACTTCACTGAGGCATTGCATGGCTTCAAATCTTCAATCAAACTGAATATAAGAAAAAGCTCAATTGTCAATTCTGAGTATAAGAAAAAAAAAAGAGGTAACCAGACCATTTCTATATTTTAGACACGCTTGAGACGACTTTTTACAGAAAAAACAAGACAATTAAGTAGTGATGACAATAGTAGTGGAGCCATAAATAAGCGTTTACAAACAAAGTAGAAAACCTTTCAGACCAAACAAAGAAAAAGAACAGTCAGAGAGAAGCTTGCTTACGATAGATATCTGGAATGTGAGAAATCTTGGGCCATTCTTCGCCGCTGTCCTTGGTGCATCTTTGTTTTAAAAGTGGACAACCAGAAACATATAGATGCTGTAATTTGGTGAGGCGTTGCATTGCTTCGAGAGAAGGTAGATACTTGAGATTCTCACAATTCGAAATTCTCAGGTCCACGAGAGATGCAAGGTTGCCCAGCCACTCTGGTAAAGTCTCCACTCCATTGAAAAACCGTATAGTCAACCTCGTAAGCGAAGTCAAGTGTTGAACTTGTTGAGGAAGAGACTTGAGCTTAGGCCACCCGTACAACTCTAATGAGACAAGTTGTTGGGATGGAACTTGAAAATCAGGGAAAGAGTCGAGGTCCTCCCAGAAAGGACCTAACCGCAAGTCCTCCAGACGAGCGAGGCAGCTCAGCCCTGTCGGTAGAAACTTCAATTTGCCACAATACCAAACCTCCAATCTACGAAGGGATGCGCTTACACTCAACACCTGAAGCGAGGGGAAGTATTCCAAGCAAGACAGATTATTGCAGAAGTGAACTTGCAATCTACGGAGGGATGGGAGGACTCGTGCAAACGAAATGGTCGCTAGATTTTCGCAACTGAATACTCTTAATAGCTCAAGAGAGGTGCAGTTTTCAATCCCGCTCGGTAGGGCTGATAATCCATCACAGCGTTCAATAATCAAATTCCGGAGAGATGGAAGGCCCTGTGAGGATGTTAGGCCAATACTAGATAATGCATTACATCTGTCAATCCGCAGTTCGCGGAGGGATGAGAGGCCCTCTAGGCCAATACCAGATAATGCATCACACCTTTCAATCCGCAGTTCGCGGAGGGATGAAAGACCCTCTAGGCCAATACTAGATAATGCATTACAGCTATAAATCCACAGTTCCTGTAGAGAGGTGCAATGATCGAGTTGGCCAATACTAGATAATGCATTACAGCTTTGAATCCGCAGTTTGCGGAGGGATGCCATGCTGTAGGGAATTGGAATGAACCCAATTCTTGGACAACATAGTATCTTCAACTCCTCCAAGCAAGGGAACACCTCTACTTTTGTCGTCGTCGTTGTGGGTGCTTCCATCCATTCAATTAGCTCAGGGCACCCGTCAATGCTTAATGTTTTTAGTGCTGGAAATAAGACTATCGTCTCCTTCTCTAGTGTAGCCTCGTAAACAAGGTCATAACCATAAATTTCACTTCCAATGCGTTTTAGGTTATGCATACCATTTATCTCCACATCTCTAAGGAACGGTAGATGGCCCAGTATCGGGAGTTCTCCACATTTGCCGCAGAAAGTTAGGACCAGCTTCTTCAAATTGTTGAGAGGCAAAGGGACTCTCATCATCCATGAAGGAAATCTATCACCCATGAAGTCTTTAATGCGTAAGGTTTCCAACTCGGTGTGTGGTTCGAGTCCTTCGAGTACATTCTCATCATTAATGTTGCTGGGTAAAGTCCATCCAGAGAAGACCAATCTTAACTCCACTACATTTTTCTTCTCTTCTAATTTTGCCTTCTTCGATTCCGCCTCATCCCTTACATTTTTCAGATTACGAATGGTTAACATACCCTTCAGTTGGTTCAAGCCACCCAATTCCTCAATTCTACAACCCATCTCCTCGCCCACATTAAAGCAAGACAATGTCCGGAGATTAGTTAGTCCCCTGAACATTCCAGCCGGAAATTCTATATACTCGTCAACATAAAGATGCCTCAAGTTGATCAAGTTTTGCATCTCCCTTGGAAGCTCTTTGAGATGTCTAGTACCTTGCATTCGCAATGTTTGAAGGTTATAGAGCTTGCCAATTGACTTGGGAAGTGCTTTGATTCTTGTTTTTGAGAGGTCTAGATATCTCAAGTGCTTCAGCTTGCCAAATGAATTTGGCAACTCTTCTATATCTGCTGTAGCTAAACTTAAGACCCGCATTGCTTTGAACTTGGAGAAAATGATCTCTGGGACCTGGTCATTTGAAAATAGTGAGCGCAATCTCCCAACAGTTACTTCTGACATGTTTTCTAGTGTTGAAGGAGGTCGACTACGTGCAACATGTCGAACATCATCATTCAACTCCTGTGTCAAGCGCTCACTTTTGGACACTTTTTCTGCAAGATCATGCACAAGATCGTGCATTGTGTACTTCGTAATAGTGCCTCCTTCAATTACCTCTTGAATTAAGGAATTGTTTAGTAGAATGTTAAAATATTCTTTGCCAATAAGCTCCATCTCATGATGATTTTCGACAGTTGAAGTCTGGAGTAATCCTTGAGCCATCCAAAGCTGGATCAAATTATCTCTTTCAATTTCGAAATCTTTTCCCAACATTGAGCAATATGCAAAACATTGTTTCAAAGGCGATGGCTCCAGATTATCAAAACTCAACTTCAATACCTTCATGATCCTGTCCTCCCCTTCAGGTAGTTCCCATAATCTATTGTCTCGAATTGACGACCATTCAGCAACTTCACTAGCTCTTGAGCGCAGTAGGCTTCCCAAAACCTGTAGTATATGATACAAGAGTATAGATTTAAGATTAAGACACAAATTAAGTCAAACGTTAAACTGGTTATGAGATTAAAATCATATTCTTATATTTCTAACTTTTTCTATTTGGCTTCTGTTTTTTTTCCTGTGTCCACATCCGTTGCCTTGTATGTTATTTCAGAAACAGAAAAAATTCTCTACTGAACGCTAAGGCCTCTTGATCAAATGTTGGAACTGCTTTCAATATGAGTTAGAGCTATCTTGTATTATAATTTCAAGTGAGATGCATCCAAATAAAAACTACAAAGCAAATATATATGTATATCCTGTTCTCAATGAAAAGAAACAAGTGGAATTTTCGTTAATAACTTGATATCATATGAAATTTAGTACCTTTGCAACCAAGGGTACCCCTCCACACTTCTCAGCAATAGCCCTCCCAATTCTTTCTAGTTCTGCATCAATGAAACCATTTTCGTCTAAATTTAAAGCTCTTTGCTTTATAATGGACCAACAATCATCCTTTGATAGATTTCTCAACTCAGGTCTGGCGAGTGTTTCAGCAATTGTTGACACATTGGTGCTACGGGTGGTGACGATAATGCAGCTTCCGGGATTAGAATTCAGCTTTGACAAACAACCCATCAAGCTATCCCACTTTTCCCTCTCCTCATTCCAAACATCATCGAGCACCAGAACATATCTCTTCCCTGTTATCTCTTCTACCATCTGACTTAAAATGGTATCCACTTCAAAAGTGTTAGACACACACACCCATATTCTTTTATCGAAGTGTGTACATATGGCAGGTTCATTGTACACTGATTTAGCCAGAGTCGTCTTCCCCAGTCCAGCCATTCCCACAATGGCCATAACTGAAAGATCCTTCTGCTGATTGTCGGAGCTGATCAACGTCGTAACTATCTTTCTCACAGCGTCTTCCCTTCCAACAACTTTTTCTTTTTCACCATTCTCAAAAAATGAATCAGTTTGCTCTCGATCTGGTCGTTGCCTTGAATCTCCTTTTTTGGCAACCAAGTTGATTGAAGGTGCCTCATTCTTAAGGTCCACCAGAGAATCATTGATCTTCTTAATCTTATGCGCCATTTTGAAACGAAACCAAAGAGGATTGGAGGCAGAAAGGAAGTTGAGTACCTGTCTCTCCATGTGGTTTCGCAGCTCCACTTGTTGTCGGAGAAGTTCATACTCGAACTCATCCAAAACATCATCTGCGTCTTCAGCTACCTGTTTAAGTTTCTTGACCCAATTCTCTACTGCCTTGCCCCGACCATCTAGTCTCTGATCCGCAGCGCTGCCTAAGAGATCTTGAACGGTGGATAAGGACTGTCTGAGCTTCTCCAGTTCGGTGTGGAACCCCCATGCAAGAGCAATTTTGTTAGCGGCAAGTGAAGAGAGCACCTTGGTCAGAATCCCCTCAGCAGCGAAAGAGAGCACTAATTCAGCTGCCATCTTCTTCCTCACGAACTCGGATCAAAGAGAGTTTTTCCACTGGTGATCGAGTTCTACAATTACATTTGAGAGGACTGAGGCTGTGTGGCTGTTATCTTACTTTGCTGGACACAATAATTGAGGAAAGTTTGTTGGAGTTGGAGGAGACCTTGACGAAGACTTTACTTCCAAAAATTATTGACTTCTCAGTCTACCTGTAATAATAACTCTTTGTTTTCACTTGCAGTAAATGGAATTTTTTCACTCTTCTGTATAAATGGATGATTTTGCATTGCATCTTAAGATTCAAGAATTTAAAAAAGAGCCACCTAAAGGGTTCTTTATGAACACTCAAGAGGCATATTCTCATGTGATGCAAGGCCTAGTAAAGAGTTGACCTTAGATTAGCTTAACCTCTCCAAACGCAGATAAGAAGCTCAACCTCTCTTTCTTTAATTTCCTCATCAATCAAAACGTAACCCCTCATCTGTAAGCTTCAAGTTCCCATCTCAGTCGTTTCTGAGGATCGAAAATGAATCAGAACGTGAGTGCTCTTATGATCGGTTTGGCGGGTGCAACGATCACCTTGTCTGCTTATTCTCAGACTGTGGTGTCTTCAACTCAGTGCATCACAGTCGGCCTCCTCGTTCTAATGTTTGGCTTGGTTGTCAAGGAAGGTTTCATATCCTTTTAGCTCCATCTCTTCGATCTCCCCCGAGTTGGTTTCACTTTCAGCCGGTTTTTCTTAGTTAGAATTGTATCCTTGCTTTCCCTTATATGTGAATGAACAATTTATGAGATGGAATGGTGTTTGTGTTTAACTTTATTGATGTATTGATGTAGATGCACAATTTTGTTCTAGATCAGTGATGTTGTAAATGTATTTCCTCTTAAATAAAGAGCAAAGATCCAGAACGTTTTCGTGCCAATTCTCTTAGAGATTGCAGAACTCAGCAATCAGCTGCATAACTGTTACAGTAACAGAACAGTAATTTTTATTTCCTGAGAATGAAGTAATGTGTGGATTATATACATACATGTTGTGCAGTAATATGCGTTCTTGGTATCAATCCCCCTATAGATTCCAAAACCAACTATATAGATGATATAAGGTACTCGATACAAAATGAGATGCGCTCATTGCATGGTTAATTTGTCAGTCAATGAGCTTCTTGTTTTTTCCTTCCCTTATTTAGTCCTCTATGTGTGATTCCTTTGCATATTGGTGGTGCCATATTATCTAAACCAAGTGATATTTAGTTTGTAAATAAAACAAAATATTTTCCCACTGTTATGTAAACGTAGTTGCATGAAGTACGTGATAGATGCCTGCAGAAACAGTATTTTCATGTCTCATAATTACTTGTCGTATGATTGTGTATTCTTATGCTTCTAGTTCTTATGAAAGAATGGCTTTATATGGTTCCAACAGTTAGACTATTGTTTAAATAAGGTTAGAAGGACTTGCAAGAGGGTTAAGCAAGAAAGGGAGCAGAATTTCTAAACAAGGTTAGAAGCGCCAGATAGTCTAAAGCATTTGAGTTGAATGGACTTTTCATAAACAGCGATTCTAACAACAGATAAGCAGCTAGTAATGATTCACATTTGCTGTAAATCGGCATGCAATAACGATTGTAGCAAGCATATTCATTTGGAACAGGCATATGAAAACAAAGGTGGATTGATCAGTTCTGTTCTTGCACTATCAATAGTATGCAATACTTAAAGAGCACCCTACACATGGATTTTAGATGTAAGCTAAACACTCGCCAATCGGGTTCAAATTGTGGTTTCTCCGATGTTGTAAGAGCGCACCCTTTTCAGCCTTTAAATGACATTCTATCTCCTAGTAGCTAGGTTAGTACAACTACAAAGATCATTTGTTTCATCACATTTTGATATCACTTTGTCTGCCCCGGCAGGGAAGCATACATTCTGATCCCCTCAATTAGCTTGAACTCCAAACTTTCTTTTTTATTGAAGAAATGAGACGGAGCGATAGAAATAGAAGAAACAGAATGCGCAGTTACCTGAAATGGGTGCTGCCGATTATTCTCGTCTCTGCTGTGTCTGGCATAATAAAGGAAGCAGAAGCTAGAGACACTTGAGTGGAAGTGAAATACTGTAAATTTTTATTTTATTTTGGTTTGCGCACCTCATGAGCTCTCGTTTACGAATGCATATCTATTTTTGTTGGTTGTATTAAGAGGTGTCAGTACTCATTTGGAACTTGGAACTTGGAACTATGATCTAACAAAAACAGATTCATGTCAGAGCACCATTCTCTTTCCAGTAAAATGACTTGTTATTAACTGACCGTATTGGTATGTTTACAATAAATAGTATAACGCTAGAAGTAACTAAGCCATTACCAGTAATTCCCACAAGAACAACTCCCATTCTTGAAGTGGTGGAATCTGCTGGCGTCCCTCACGACAATTTCTCGTTCAGTCACCTTAGCTATTAACTTGATTGCAGAATGGCAGTCCGCGCAGATGCGATGTCCTTGCACAATTTGCAGTGGCGTCCCATCTGATGTACTGATCAATCCATAAGCTATAGCCAGTTTCTCACTGTGGTAAGCTGAGATGCGCTCGTGTTCATCCACATCAGGAAGAAGATGCTTCTCATCACGGATGTAACCACGTCTTCTAATCTTGACCATCAAGTCGTCCACTTTCTCATAAATCTCTCTTGTTTGGGCATGCCTTTCATCTCCGGAATGAAAAATATGTACCTGTTTCTTAATTTCAATCCAACTGCATGCCGGAAGCATTCTCAAACCCTTCCTTCTTAGAGTCTGAACAACAGCAGCAGCTTCCTTCAACTTTCCACAACTGTTGTATATATTTAGGAGCACAACATAATTACTTAGCTTCTGAGGCTCCATTCCATAGAGCTCTTCGGCGGCAATTTTGCCAAGCTCTAAATTTTCATTGATTCGACAAGCTGTCAGCAGAGCTGCCCACATGTTTGCTGTAGGCTTAAAGGGAGCGGCTCTTATTAGTGCAAAGGCTTCATCTAAGTTCCCCTCCTGTCCAAGCAGTTCAATCATACAGGCATAATGCATAGCACGGGGTTTAACCTTGTAATCTCTGCTCATTGATTCAAAAATTTCCCATCCACGTTCTGATAAACCTGAACGGCTGCAAGCAGACAATACAGCAAGAAATGTAACGTGGTTGGGTACCATTCTTTCCTCAAGCATCTTCTCAAACATCTCAACAGCCTCATCACCCCGACCATGATTACCATATCCAGCAATCAAGGCATTCCAAGATATGACATTCTTGTTAGGCATCTGGTCAAAGACATGACGTGCATCTTCTATCCTTCCCCACTTGCTATAGAAGTCCACCAGCGATGTGTTTGCCACTATGTCCAACCCAAAACCATGACGAACTAGGCCTGCATGAGCTTGCTTAGCATGTTCTAATGAAGCCAACCTTGCACAGATTCTTATAATCATGGAAAACGTAAAATGATCCATCGGCACACCAGAATCACGCATATCATAGTACATACTCAAAGCCTCATCACTATAACCATGAAGCGCATACCCTGCTATGATGGTGTTCCACCCCACAGTTGTCTTCTTCGGCATCTCATCAAAAACACAGTGAGCATCTTCAATACTCCCACACTTGCTATACATATCAATCAACGCGCAAGACACAAAAATATCAGCAGCCACACCCATCTTCACGCAACACGAATGCAACTCCCTCCCTGCAGAAATGTCCCCCAAACCAGCCGCAGCCCTTATCATTGTGGCAAACACCCTCGACTCCCCATCACAAATCTCCTCCCACATATCCAAAAACAACCCGAAAGCCTCCACAAACTCCCCACAATCCACCAGACCCCCGATTATCGTGTTCCACGAAACCGAATTCCTCTCAGGCATTTCCCCAAACACTGGCGTGCATCAATCATCATCCCACATTTCACATGCATAAGCAAAACCCTGTTCCTCATATACTGATCCAACTCAAACCCATTACTAATCATATAACCAAACACCCTCTTCACTCCTCTAATCGATCTCAAGCTAATACAAGCACTCACCAAAGCATCATAAGTACTACCACCAACTTCATACCCACCTTTAGATTCCAAAAACTCAAACATTTCAAGCGCTTCCCTATACCTCTTGTACAAAACCAACTTCTCAATCTGACTACAAATCCCAGAACTGGGTATAGCAATCTGAGCCTCTTCTTGCGCCAAAGGCGGCGCCTTTATCTCCTCAACTTCGATTTTGGCGGGAATGGGCCTGGGCCGAGGCTTCAGCTGTTGATCTACGTATGAACAACACCTGATTCTGGAAAATGGGTTCTTCCATTTTGGTCTATTTAGGGAAAAAGAGTACCCAGAAAACAAAGATCTCTGCTTTGGGAATTTGGAATCTGAGAAAGACAGAGGGAAGCTAATGCTACGTTGGATCTGGTCCAACGACAACGTTTGGTACCTTAAAAGAGGAATCTCCATGTTTGTGGGATCAAACAATCGAGCTGAGAATGAAGATTGTACCTTGGTCTGTGTCTGTGTCTGTTTCGGAGTTTACGAGGAGGGGACGAAACGACGTCGTTGAGATGGTCATGGTGTAAAGGGGGGTGTGGGGTTGGGAGAGGTTGGTGGGTAACAGGTGAGAATCAGCATTGGGATTTCCGCGGGGGAGAAGTCGATGTGTGGGTCAGTTGTAACTGGAAGAGCTTCAGTTTAGGAAGTTGGGAGTTTGTGAAATATCTGGGTAGGCTAATCAGATAGGTGGCGGTACCTACTAATTTTGGCAATTTTGTATTAGGTTAGATCCCATCGAACCCAAGTGTTTTTGACTTTTGACCAAGAGAACAAGGACTAGGAGAGTAGGAGATCCAACCTAAATTATGAGATAGTTTCATTTTATTTGAAAACTATGCTCAATCAAAAAATTTGATTCGACAAAATTGATTGATATGTGTTCCTACAATCAACAAAAAAAATAAAAAAATAACATAAACGGTAACTTTATTTAGAAGAAACATCATTACATCTAATACAGTTTTTTTATTATATTGCCGCGGAAATAAATCCGACAACATTATGTAGACTTGACTAGAATAAAACGTTATTAGCTCATATTGCTGAAGCATTTAAGCTTGATAGCCAACATGCAACCGTCTCTTTATTCCGAATGACTATAACCTACTCTTTGGTAGTCTCAACCAAGAAAAAAAAAATTGAAGATAGGAAATCATAATTTCGTGTATTATTGACTATTGAATTCAATCCCAAATTGTTGTTCATATTAACAGCTGATAACCCTCTTGAGAGGGACCAATAATTATAGTCATTATGATATATCATCTCAATTCTTAAGGCATCGACTTAGAGTTAGTTGGACTTCCTGGTTTCTTCTCCCGTACTCTATTTCACGCTTTCTGCTAATGATGTTATTGCCATTTCTTGGATCACGGCCATCCATGCTTACCGGAAATTTTGAAAAACGACCACTAATTGATCATCAAATTGATTTTTAACCTTTCTTTTTAATTTAGTTGAAAAATAACATTTTAAGTGTATAAAATGTCATTATTGCCCTTAATGAACCATTTACCTATTTTACAACGAAAATTAAAACCCAGTAGTCAAAACTTAAGCTCTCGTATTGATTATGAGTTTATGAAACATAATAAATAAAAATAAAAAACCTTTGTTCAAGGTATGTGTTGTACATCGATCAATAATTTGGTGCTTGGGATTTGATTATGTTCTTAAAGAATTAGGGTTTTTAGGGCTCTTCATCAAGAGAATGGATATGCTACGTTGAAATTGAGAATTAAATCAATTAAGAGAGTTTTATTTGTTAGCAAGTATGATTGTGTGGATCTGTTACCAGTATGATTGTATGTTTTATTAGAATGAGAAACAGTTAAATTTGTTATGAGTATTATTAAGTTCACCATGAATGATCGATAAGCAACCTCAAAGAAATTTCAGATAGAAAAAGAGAAGTAGCATTGAATAATATGATATTCTAAAAAAAAATAATAATAATAATAAAATTTTAAAAAAACTCAACAATATGATGAGTATAGATCTTTTTCCTCTCATTACTATAAAAAACAAAAATTTGGTGTTTTATAAGATTAGTTTTCCTATCTTATATAATCATGTAGAAAAAATTGATGAAGATGGGAGGCTCCATGTTTGAGGTTTTGGGGTTTGCCTATGAGCAGGAATCAAAGGATTTTTTTTTTTTTTATGCAAATAGAAGGATTTTTGCTTCTAAAATTTATATAAATATAAGATTATAATCCATAGATAGTGTAAGAGTATAATAAGGGTTTCAATGACATTTCACCATCTTAAATGGTCATTTTTCAACTAAAAATAAAAACATGGTTAGAAATCAACTTGATGACCAAAAAAATGTTATTTCTCAAAACTTCTCATGCTTACCTCACTTTTGTTCCTTTTAAGCTTTGTCCCCTTTCATATTCATGTACCATACAACATTCATGTACTTCAATATTTCTTTGCTATTGCAATTTCCGGCCACCATGAATCTAAACTGAATGAGTGGGACTTGGAACTTTTTCATCAACCTTTTTCTATTTGGAGATAACAAATTGAAGCGGAAACTAAAGCAGAAATGATGGCTTGGACCTTCACTGATTCGATAAATTCCAGATATATTATACAACTATTTGTGATCAAAGCTCAAATAGTTCTCTGTATGTCAACATGAACCATCTAGTTCTTCTATGTAAAGGGCCACAAGTAGCACAAAACCACAGAGCAAATTCAAAAGTTACTATTGTCCCCGAAGATGAATAATGTCATCCATATCAATGCCGGATCTCAGCTTGTGAGCAGCATAAAGGCTCTATACGGGCGTATTCTAATCCTACCGACCATGCCATTCATAAGTTAAATTCAAGGGAGATGCATCAGCCTCAACACAAAGCAAGGTTCAAGAATATTCTGCAGCTGTTCTGATTTCAAACTCATTAGTTAGAACAAGTACATCTACAATCCAGAGCAGATATTGCCAACCTTTACATTCCAAACATGTGATCTTCTAAATGCATACATACAGTTCAAAAATGTGCTGATGAAATTTTTCTCCCTTAAACAGGTCAACCAACCAACCATATGTGCAGGTTGACGTAAACCAGGAGAGCAAGGAAATCTTCCTCTGATAATAACCAAATGATTACACAGGATGGTTTTCAAAGATGAAACTCCTTGTCACTACAAGGAGATGAATAATGGCAAGAGTGGAAAATGAGAAGGCTCAATCTTGCTTTTGAAAACCAAGGAGATAACAAAGAATCTAGTCCCTTACTAGCAGAATGAATCTTAGAAACGTGTTCTTGCAAGAGCTCAGAAAATAGTCATAGTTTCGAGCACTGGTATTCTAGTATGCATATAGTACCTGCCCCAGAAATTAGAAGACAGATACTTGCCAATTACTTTGTAACTTGAGTTGATTATTCTATACATGATAAATTGATACTACATTTAAGATTGCTTGCTCTATATAAAGTTAATCTTACTAGAAACATGTGAGCATTAGTAACTTCTGCTGTGATCTAAGAACTTTGTATCAAATCAATTGGCTAATCTGAAGCAAAATAAATTACTTGAATAAAGCAAGATGACTAAAGCAATGCAGAGTGGTGCAAATATGAGTAGACAAAGCATATCATACCAGTCCCGATCCCATATTTGTTCCTTTTGGGATGAACCTCATCAGTTCCCACTTATCAAACTGGGAAAGCTTCTTTATGTAAAAGCCAGGTGCCCAGATTACTGTCATCAGAAAATTTTGAAAACGCTTCCTGCTTTTATAAACATAGCCAAGCAAGATGTAAGCTTCATAATAACAGATATGGGGAATCATTGGCATTCTAACCACTACCCCAGATCACTAACTCCACAACTGAACCCCTAAAAGAAATGCTCTAATCAAATAAACAGATATTCAAGGATCAATCTTTCTCTTTCAAGGTCAGGACAGAACAAGTAGCTGTCTGTGCACAGAATATGTAGAAATCATTCAAGAAATACTTTCTTCATATAATAATCTTAACCTATAAAATAGAAAAGGAAGCGAATAACAGCAGCAGTGGAGAACCAAATGACCAATCCAGATTCAACAAAAGAAAAACTTATATAATCATAAAGGAAAAGGAAATCAAAATAAGGGATTGTGATATATTCCCCACTATAAACCAAGGGTATATAATCCTTACAACTTATTCCATGAGCTAGCTTATTTAAAACAACATTGAGCAGATAGATTGTCAATAGCAAGACACTCTTCTTCTCTGCAATTATGGCTACTCCTGTGTTCATAACTTAGCTCCCTATGGCTCGTATCAACCACTTATTCCTACTTCTTGATCTTCTTTATCTTCCGAGGCCCCGGAACTTCCAATCTCCCAACAGAACACCCACACCTTGCTCGAAACACCAGCACTGCTCTCCCATTCGGCGGCGCCATCTTCTTAAGCTCAGCCTCCAACTCCCTATGGTGATCCCTCGGCAACTCAAACAGCCCCTTCTTCACTCCATCCTTACCTAGCGAAGCTGAATTCTTCACACACTCCTCTGTCTCCAGCTGAATGTCAAACTCCGCGGCTTTTCTCAACCCTTTGCAACTCGGATTCCCACATTTCCTACTGGTGCAGGCCAACAGCGCCCAAGCAGCCAATGCGGCACACAAAATGCTGAGCCCCATCGACGCATACACCAAAGGAGCGTGAGAAACCTCCTCCCTCAGCACATACATAACAATCCCCGCGATTTCGATTGTCTTGACGAAGATGACTTTCGCATACGGAAACAAAAGAAACCCGCAAGCGCCGATCACAGCAATGAACAACACTACATCAATCACTGCCGATCGAGATCGATCGCAGACGGGGAGTTTGGAGCAATTAGGAGACGAATTGGACATCTTCCTGCTCCTCTGTACATGACTGGACTGTTTAGATTTAGTGCCCGAGTCGATTAGGGTCATGGAATCGGACATGGGAGCGTTTTGGTCAACGGAGTTGCAGACCGAGATTGAGCTGTGCAAATATACCATTTCAGTTAACCAATAGATGAGGAGTTTGTGTTCCACCGAATCCAATCACCAACGAAACAAATTCCAGATCAAATCCGAGATCGACCCACCTCGCCGAAACTCAAAAAGAGAGAGAATTTTCAATCGCAGCTGAGGATTGAAACTCTGTCGGTGCCGAAATCAATACCAGAGCAGCTCAATCAAAACAATTGATAACTAGTCAAATTGGATTATGAAGAATTGGATTGTGAAGAAATGGAAATGGCCGGCGGGAGAGAAAAGCAGAGGAGGAGGAGAAGCAGAGAAGACAAGGAAGAAGGAGTCGTGAGTTTTGGTTATGGGATTTGTCCATCAAGTAAAATAGGAGACTTGAGAGAGATGATGATGAGAGATGGTAAGGTTTGTTTATACACGCCATGGGGAACTCCAAGCGACACGTTTAGTGTGATTGGATTACGTGGGCTGCTTTCTGTGACTGGGCCTTCATGATGTGTGCATGATTTTGTGGGGTACTTTTATGGGCTTGGCCCACTTTCTTCATTTGGAAAAAAGAATCTGACCGTGTTATTTACTATAATGTTACCCTCTTGGGTAATAGTACTGTGGTCAAAGTTGTGACCCAAGCATGTCATGTCATGATAGAAAAACTTTCCATTATGGCAGAGAAGGTTACTTCAGATTTCCGGCATTCATGGAGGATGACGGTGAAAATTTTGAAGGCGTACATGGAATATCATATATAAGATGATTTTGTTAAAGTGAAACACGTTTTTTAAAATAGTTAAAAATTAAAATAAAAAATCTGTTAAAGTTACTTTTATACGTAATGTGGAATAGAAGAAAAGAATACCAAAGTAATGATGTTTGGTCAATTTGATCAAAGAAATGAAGAAGAAGCAAACAAGAAGAAACCACAGCTAGTGGGTGGTGCCATATTTTTCCATGGAGGTCTCTCATGTCAAAGAAGCAAACAAGAAGAAACCACAATGGAGATGAGAACATTTGACTTGATAGCATTTTGCGCGTTAGGCCATCTTTATCTTTGGTGAAACCGAAATGATCACACAACGTCTAAGGTATCCATGAAGCACAGTACAAGCAAATTGATCCATACGCCGTGTTGGTCTCAACAATTGCCCTAGTGCTCAAGTCATTGGCACCGATCAAGTCAAACATAATGGTGCATAACGATAGGTGACATGATAGGTGACAAATAAAAGTGTGGTATGACATGACAACTATAAACATAAAAGTTTCATGTCTAACATGAGAATACTACGTCTACCAAAAGATTAATGTGCTTAGCGTTTCTTATATTTTAAAAACTCAGAAAATAGCACTACCAGACCCGGATCCAACTTTGCAAAAAAGCTCATGATTCATTCATTAGCACAGCCGACGTTAATTTGAGTTAAATCTCAATTTATTCTTAGTGGCAAGGAGGAGGAAACGTTCTAACATGATCCATCAACGCAGATTAGTCTTTGGGCCTATAAAGTCTTTAAAGATACCATCGTTGATACTCTAAAAATAAATAAATAAATAAAGTTTTGTAAGAATTTTACATACAATACAAACTAATATTTAACAGCCTTGAGTACACGGGTATATATGTATGAGATATGACAATGGGCTTTTTGTATGATTTATGAGTTTGGGAGGATCCGATCCTCATATAATTGGGCTTCACGAGCTTAATCTTTCTATCATGGGGCTCCATTAGTGTTTTGGGCTAACCCTTTTCGTTTTGTTGAATCAGGATAAGGTAACCTTTCTCTCCAAAAAAGAAATCAGGGGTGTACTTTATCTTAATTATTTATATATAATCAGACGGCTACGGGCAGCACGAGAGAAAAGGAAAAAGATATAACTCCTCCTTTTTGTTGGACACGTGTTACCTGCTTAGCGACTGCCCAAAACAAATCCACGGCCAGTGATGAGTATTCGACATCACACGTACGCCACTGCCGACACGTGTACCCGGATCATTCGTGTGCTGGCGTATGTCCACTTTTTCACTTTACTTTTCAGGTGGGACCCTCTCTGCTGTCTGATTTTTTTTTAATTTCTTTTTTCTTATTAGAACCTCGTTTTCCACGCTTATATTTCATATTTGGTTTTTATAAAAAAAGGCTGTTAAGTCTGTAAATGATAAAAAAAAATATTATTAGAGATCTCGAGGTTAACCATACTACCATTAGGCTAGGGAGAAATGGAGAAATATGGAATTGAGTAACTAGAGGATGATAGTGATTCTGATTCATCTACAAAAATATTTGGACCTGTTTGGTAATGTTTTTTTAAATGATTTTCAAAAATAAAAATGAGAAAATAAGATTGTTATTTTCTAAAGTCGGTAATGAACCTGACTTTAGTGACAAAGGGTTGTCACCTTAAGGTGACCACAGCCGATGAACATGAGACACGTGTCCATTTTAAAAAGCTTGGTTGCAATTTAAGGACATAACAAAGAGATTTTAAGTATTTGACATGTTTGTTTATGATTATTGTTGACACTTATCAATTTCTCATTGGTGTTTTTTACCCATGTCACCCATAAGTGACCATAGCTGGTCACCCAAATTATTTCCTTCGGTAATATACAGAGAAAAATATTTTTCATATTTTTAAATTAGGAAATTGAAAAAGTGAAAACGTCACGTCAAATTGACGTTTTCAGTTTTTTTTTGTAAAAATTAAAAATATTTTCATTTTTCATTTTCAACATTTTCAAAAATATCTAACGGAACACATTTTTATGTTATTTTCATTTTCAAGAATAAAAATACAAGTGTGAAAACTTTATCAAACGCCACCTAACCTTTCATAATTCATCTATCGGCTTAGTAACAAACTAAATTTACTATAACTCATCGTTACTAGATTTGAGCTTTCCTCAGTTGACATATGTAGATATTTAGGAGAGAAAAAAATGAGTGAGGCGAGCTAAGATATAGCAGCCGACGAGGAAGTAGCGATAAGTTCGGCGACCTTGAACGTAAAAGAGTAAAAGACAGCTGACTAGGATTATCGACGACTTAATTCATAAATCCGATGAAAACCCCCCTTTGTGAGATGGACCAAAATACCCCTCACGAGGTGGGGGGCAAAAAGGAAACACAGAATCAATAAATCTTTCCAAGGCCACAAACCCAACTCGTGGCTCAGAATCGCCCTCCACGATGACGTGTCACACCACCAAAAAAAGAGAGAGGAAAAAGGAAACGAAAAGGAACAATTTCAATTCAATCAATCAGAGAGTGAAAAAAAGCAACGTGTCAGATCTCTTTGTGTGAGAAGAGAAGAAATAAAGGGAAGACGAAAGAGAGAGCGAGGAGGAGAGAAAGGAGTAGAAATTTAAGCCGAAAATGTCGGAGGCGAGGGACCCGGCGATCAAGCTTTTCGGGAAGACGATTCCGCTGCCGGAGGTCGCGCCGGCGATGAGTGTTTCGGCGGCGGCGGTGGTGGTTGAGAAAGTCGCGGCTCCGGATCTTGGGGACCGTGTGGCGTCTTCGTCGAACTCGTCGTCGCCTGGTGGAGAAGAAGTCAATGATGGTGGAGACGGCGGAGAAGAGAAGGAGGAGGTCAACAACGGCGGCGACGATGAGGTACGAGTTGCCGGAGTTTTTGAAATGGGGGTTGGGATTGGTTTTTGATTGGTTTAAGGGTTTTGATTGGCTTTTGTGGGATTTGTCTGTGTTCTGGGTTGTGTTTGTTTCTCAAAATTGCATCTTGGATGTGTTTTTGGAGGATTTGATTTGGTTTTTTTGGGTGTTTGATTAGGGTTCTTGCTGTTTTGAGCATAAAGTTTTAATTTTTGCGAGGAAATTTCAGGGGTTATGATTCAAAGCAAGTAGCTTTCTACTTGTTTTTGGAACTTTTGCTTTTTCATTTCCAGGAAAGTTAGTTGGATTTTTTATAGTGTTTGGGGTTTGGTTATGGTTTGAAACTTTGCCTGTTTATACTAATGTGTTGGGGGGTTAGGTTACTTATCATGAAGATTAGCTCTTTAAACAAGTTGATCAGTGTTCTAATCCGATACCCTGTTACCATTGTGCTTTTGAACTGATTGTTGACGTGTGGAAATTATCTCTAGTTCTAGGCCTGCATTTTCTGGAAATTTATCCTAATACTCGGATGAAGATGAATATCTACTGCTGTTGCGTTATCCGTCTCTGCTTAGTGGCTGGCTTCAATTTTTGAACTGGCTGCACAGATTGCTACATTATTGACTTGTTGAGTCCTCCCTAGATTTCATTGCATTCTTTTGTGCTTTTTTCCCCCACTCATCAAGAAGTCATAGGAAAAAGCACATAGTTTTTAGAGATGACTGGTTACAAGATATTGGTTTTACCGTTTTAGTTCCTTCACATTATTGATAAGTATCGGTAGAACTAGGAAGATCAATTATTTTCTACAGATGTCATGGACTCCGCATCTGAAAATTGACTGAATATGGAATGAGATGAAAATTTTCAAAACGAAGAATGTTGAACTTGCCATTTGTGAAGGCAGATTCTAGGGTATCTGTGTGTTATTATGTGACCATTGGAATTTTATTTTACCATAACCAGAAGTCTAGACTCTAGTCGGTCATTCGATTTAGTATTTGATTAGATATTAGTTAGTTTCAACTATGTCATTGTGTTTTCATGATAAGAAAGGGTGAATGGTATTGTGGGAAGTTGATATGTTACAAATACTTATCTGAAACTCATTGGTCGATTGAACTTCTCATCAGGAGACATTGGGTGAAAAAGCAATTCAGAATAAAGAGGAAGATGAAGTCCTACCTTTATGTTCCGAAGAGTTGACAAATCCAGATGAAGCATCAAGAATAGGTGAAAGTCCTAAAGCACCTGTTGACAAGGAGACTGCTGCGCTCAAAACTTTGAAGGCTGAAGAAGAACAGAGCGAGACAAATAATTCACAAGAAAAGACCCTGAAGAAGCCGGACAAAATTATTCCATGCCCCCGCTGTAATAGCATGGACACCAAGTTCTGTTACTACAACAACTACAATGTCAACCAACCGCGACACTTCTGCAAGAACTGCCAGAGATATTGGACAGCTGGTGGGACTATGAGGAATGTCCCTGTTGGTGCTGGTCGTCGTAAGAACAAGAATACCCCTTCTCAGTATCGTCACATAACTGTCTCTGAAGCACTGCCGAATGGTCGACCTGATGTTCTAAATGGAGTCCACCATCCTTCACTACAATCTAATGGCACTGTCCTGACATTTTGCACAGACACACCCCTCTGTGAGTCGATGACTTCTGTTCTTCAGCTTGCTGATAAGAATGTACAGAACTGTACTCCAAATGGTTTTCATAAACCCGAGGGATTAATTATTCCAGCTTATGGGGGCGGAAATGGAGATGATCATTCAAATAGGTCTACGGTCACAGATTCAAATTCAAAGGAGGAGACATCCAAACCTGGGCCACAAGAGCCAGTTATGCAGAATTATCCTGGCTACCCACCTCAAATACCATGCTTTCCTGGTGCTCCTTGGCCTTACCCGTGGAACCCGGCTCAATGGAGCTCTCCAGTAAGTCCACCTGCTTTCTGCCCTCCAGGGTATCCTATGCCCTTTTACCCTGCAGCTGCTTATTGGGGTTGTGCTGTACAAGGCACTTGGAACATGCCTTGGGTTCCTCAACCATCTTCTCCAAACCAAACTGCTCCAAGTTCTGGTTCTAACTCTCCGACTTTGGGGAAACATTCGAGGGATGAGAACCCTGTAAAACAAACCAGCTCTGAGGAAGAGGAGACACCAAAAGAAAAGAATGCTGAGAGGTGCCTTTGGATTCCAAAAACATTGAGGATTGATGACCCAGGAGAAGCAGCAAGAAGCTCTATATGGGCAACATTGGGGATTAAGAACGATAAAGCTGATTCGATTAGCAGTGGGGGACTCTTTAAGGCCTTCCGGTCAAAGGGTGATGAAAAGAATCACATGGCAGAAGCCTCTCCGGTCTTGCAAGCCAATCCAGCAGCATTATCTAGGTCACTCAAGTTCCAAGAGAGCTCATAATTCCGTAAGTTTAGAATTTAGGAGCTCAAGATTAGCAGTTGTCTTTGTTTCAAGTGGCACAGACAATTCAGCGATGTTCATCTGCTCTCCACAATATGACACCACCTCTCTACGCCTGGGAAATCCATCCAGATGCTGAAGCTCTCAATGGTGGAAGAGGGTAGGGCAAGTCGCTTGTCTCCGGAGCTGTGAGCCATCTTACTTTAGCTGAAATAGCCACTGATTTTTCCCCTCTTGAGTGCTATAATGAACATTTGCAGTTTGTTTTCAGTTAGATGGGTTGCTGAGTTCCTGTACATATATTTACATGTAAAAGTAATAGTGAGAACTAGAACATAGAACAGATCGGGTTTGTGTAGCATAATCCCAAATGTACTTAAATAATTTGGGGGTTTTAAATGAGACATCCTGTTCGTTTATGCTTTTAGTTAGAGCTAAATCCACTATTTGATTGCAGAGGTGGAATTTCCAGAAATTTTCATTGAGTTCAGGAAAGGAAAACTAAAAGCTTATAGAGTTGCATATATTCACGCAAGTGTGGAAGAGGCTGCTAGGGATGATCAAGTTGTGAGCTAAATTGAGGTTGAAAAAGATTGAAGGGCCACCAAGTAGATTGCCATGAATTCAATCATGACTAGGCCAACTGGGCAAGTACATTTCCCTTTCTCCTCTAGACAGACATTCAAACCAAAACAAAGCACTAAAAGCTGGAAAGCTGATCATAAAGGTTCCCCTTTCCTTCTTCCATTTACTATTGCTTATTTTTAGAAGGTTGAAGCATGCAGCAACTCAAAAGAAGTTTATCTTTTTTGGTGCAAAAGAAAGTTTCATCTGTTTTAGTTTTACATTCCAGAACTTACGCATGCTCAGAAAGGAAATCTGAGTTCAGAAATAACCTACAAACCATTTTTGTTAAGGAATTGACATTCATCTACATTGAAAAAGTGGAATCGACATATAGAATTGTCAAAACCAAACCAACATGTATGTGACTGTAAGGAGGTTTTAGGCCAATAATGAAAGAGACCTAACAGAGTCGGATAACTTTTTGGTTAGTTTGGTGAAAGGTAGACCACAAATGCTTGGATGGCTTGTGATGGTTCTGGCTTGGGGACCCAAATCACCCAATTGCATGTGGTGCTACTCATCCTCTTTGCTTCTCTTTTCCCTTTTGGATTTGCATTGTCATTTTACAAGTTTGTGGTGTGGTTTGTTGATTGCTTAAAGATTTTCTAGGTTGGAGTTGAGGGTATTATTAAGGCAAAATAATCTACATAAAGCGGTGGAGTTTACTGAAGACATGCATTGTCAAAATCTGGCCTCTCAACACTTATCTACCTAGCTATATATATCTGAATTGCATGACTTTGATTCAAAGTTAAATCTTTATTAAACCTGGCAATATCTAAATTGCATGACTGGTCTGCAAAACTCTCAAGCTAAAATACGAAGAAAAAAAATGCATGTTTCTTATGAAAAATTTATCCACAAAAGTGAAAAATTAAAATAAAAGAGAGCACACATTTAACGATAACAGCCACCAAGGAAAATATAAAACATGTATTGTTTTGGCACAAATGCATTCTTCCTCTCTTCTCATTTTTCTCTAAAATGGGTTTCTAGGATTCCATCTTTCTTGGTTCTTAAGAAAACGCATCCATTAGGTGAGCCATCAAGCAGGAGACCTGAAACTCTAAATGACTCTCGATCTACAAAAATTCTTCTACGCATCAAGGTGCAAGTGAAATGATTAACTAATGTGTAATATTTTGATTTAGTCATCCACGTCGCATTATCATGCATGTATACAAATACCGTTAACAAAATTAAAACTTAAAAAAACAGTCTTAAGTGTTTCCAACACAGGAGGTGAGGACCTGAGGTCGAATAAGAGGTACTCTTATTATAAGAGCTTAAGTTGATCGGATCAAAAATGAAAATGAAAGGAAAAAATTTACGATATTTAGTCTTCATTCAATCTTCGTATACAGTGATTTGAGGACTTACACATTAATGGTTCAAGTGCACCTTGATGCGTAGAATCCGTTCTGATTCGCTCGATCTATATATATAAACCAGAGTCTCTGGTTTGGCACACTTTCACATTGTTTTGAGATTGGAACTCGCAAAGTCAACTTCTGCCTGGTTCTTTCCAAGTCATGCATTGAGGCTAGGTGTAATAAACAGTAAGTTAATCCTTAACTAATTACTGTTAATTGATTCAAAAGTACTTCTAGCTCTTACTTTGCTTGTTCCCGAGCCGGCCTTCCTTGAATATTGTATGACCTTCTCTCAATAAGTAAACCAGTAAGAACATCCTTATATTGTGAGCAAGAAGATGAAGGGTTTCAATCTTGATGAGCTAGCTAGTAGAAAATAAAGGGTTTCATTCTGCCTTTTCTGTATTTAGTATTTACGTACTAAATGAGCATCAGGTGCATCATATGCGATTTCAGAATGACACTTATAAAATATGAACTAGGAATATATAAACAAATAACATGGGGCAGATTCATGGGAGATTGGGAGGGGAATGGGAAGCTTCACTTTGCCTGAAAAGCAAGAAACACAAAGCTGGGTTCTTAATGGGAAAAGCAATGCTGAAACTTTGTATATGATGTGCACAAAGTTTGATTGGTATAGTTAATTAGCATTAGCATTATATAATCAATGTTAAAACCTTGCTTAAACAAAGAGAGAAAGGCAGACATGAAGAACATTAAGGTACTTGGGGGCTTAATTAATCGAACGTGCGTGCACGAACTGAAGAGATTGATGATCTTAATCCACATGCAATCACTATATATAAGTGCAATTAGTGATTTTCATTCTCACATAGATTATTCGATAGGTTGTTGGATATTCTGAGCTATTGCATAATCAGCTTTCTAATAAGATCAATCCCTTTTCTGCTTCACTATTTACTTAATTTAGGTCAATTTAGGTTCCAATTTCCATTTCATCTAACTTGATTGCTATGTTTCCCCCACCGACAACAAATTAAAAATCTCTAAAAAAAAAATAAAGTCAACTTTTATGGAAAAAAGAAGTCAACTCTCATAGTTTATGGGATTCATCAAAGTTTAATTAGTCAACTGATATATGAGATAGTACCTATCACAAAATGATGGGTTTGGGACTGACAAATTGTAGTATTAATCCCAATATATATTTCAGGTAGAGCTAGGAACCCATTCCATATGTTTCCTATCACATTGTGTCAATGAATTAACTAACAAAAACAAATTATTTTCGTAATAACTTTATCAGAAATTGTCATGATATTACGATTCAAAAGTTTTAACAGTTAAAATTTGCAATCCCCTTTGATTGTGTGGTTTGCAAAAAAAAAAGTGCAAATTTTACTCCCTTAAATGTTCGTCTTTCGTCCATTAAACATTCGTCTATTTAAGTTTCTCGTTTATTTTTAGAGTGTCAAACGCTAATATACTTTGAAATTAGCTAATGTCTATTAATTTACTTCATCAATGATAAAAATGAGTACCTATATTGTCAAAATTTTAATGTTATTTCCTTCAAAACAAAATTGTGGGTAGCAGATAGCTAACAATAAATACTCTCTTATCAAAACCATCGAAACTAGGAGTTGCCCTAATATATAATCTCATCTCTCTTCTTTTATATTTCTGAAAGCTGAAAGCTGAAATCCTATAATTGATCTGCACTAGTGGGAAAGACAGATTGAGTATAAATACAATCCTTGAAAAAATCAAACATCTTTACCCTTTTATCTCTTTACAGCAAGATTCTGTTACGCTTTTGAACTCGGGAGTACTTAAGTTCTAGGACTCTTTGTCAGATCTGAACATTTTAAGGCGGTTACTCTGAAAGTCAAGAACCTTTTCTCTCTACCTCTCTCAGTTCTCGAATTCCATCCAAACCCAGAAGATATTCACAATTCTGAGAGCTACCCGTTTCTCATAACGGTGCCACAAATTATGGGTCCGCCTTGGTTTCTTAGAATTCTCACGGTTTCTTGCTTTCTGGCTCTGTTTTTCTCTCAAGGTGAAACTATACCTATTGCTACTGCACCAGTTTCAAGTTTTTCCATTGAAGAACCAATTTGACTGGCGTTGTTGTTTTGTTCAGGTTTTGGGAGAAACTTGATGGAGAGAGGTGATCAGCATGGGGACTCTTCATTCCCAATAGAGGTTTGATCATCTTGTTTCCTTTATTTTTATTTTCCTTGTAGTAAAAAGTTTGGTTCTTTTATTTTTTGGGGATATGAATCAGTTTTGTGTTTGTTTTCCAGGAAATTGATCAAAGTGTTAGGAAGATGTATGAAGTGATGGACTATTCAGATCCGGAGCCGAATGTGAACCCAAGAACAGGGTACATCTTCACCCCTCCTCCTCAGCCCAATAACTAAGATCATTCTGATCAACAATTTGTTTCTAGAAATAAAGTCATGTGATGATCACCATGAAGGTTTTTTTGTTTTTTTTTTTTCTTTCAGTGTAGTTCATGATCACTATGAAATCTCAGTTCATTTCCTAGTTCCCCCAATTTGTCAAGTGTAATATGTTTTGGTTTCCTGACTTTCCTCAGCTCTGAATGTTCATGTTCTTTTTGTCGAACTTTTGACTATGACACTGTTATTTTCAGAATTTACAGAAGGCTTATATCATTCATGGAATCTATTTGTTTTGGATAACATTTGACAATTGACACTAATCTAGTGTGATATATATATTGGCAAGTGTGGCAATATACAAATATTTGACTCTACTCCATGAGGTACCATTTGACTGTACTTTGAGGTTTTGATCCCAGAATTGATCACAGTACTGTAAGCATGGAAGACTTGGGACTGAAAAATATAGATAGAAAAACCAATCTCGTGGTTGGATTCGATGTTACTGTCGCATAAATAGAATTTGGAATGCACTCGGTGTTCATAGTTGTTTGTACTTTGTATTGGTAGGTTTGTGGATATGATTTTTCTAAGCAAACGTCTGACATCTGAGATTCTGAGCAGTACAAAGAAAACACATACAGGATTTGGTTTACTTGTGAAGTTTCTTGCACAATGATCTTCTAAATATGATTAGTAGCAGTGGCAGGCTAAGGCCCAGTTTCTGTCCATTTTCTTACACAGCCCAATCACCAACCTTCATACTCTGTTTCTATGCTGCCCACGAGGAAGAATGCCCGCGCGCTGCTGCGGGGACTTGACACCTTCTACGTTATATCAAACATCGCTATTGTGAAGGGTTCAGAGTCGGTTGACACTGTTTGGATGAGGATGGAAGAGCAAGAGATACCATTGACACTTGGACATTCTCATGATTAAACAAAAGGAGAGCATCAAAAACGTTATTGTCGGCACTAAAAATACAATGCAGTGTGATGTTCTCGATTACAACTAACTGATAACAGTTGCTCTATAGTTAGAAGGATTCGCAAGCTTACAAAGAGACTTCGGAAGGAAACAAATGCATATGGAAGCCAATGTAGGCAACAGATTCAATATGTTATGATTGTTGGAGAGGAGAGATCCCACATTAGAAAAGTGACAAATAAAATATAATTTATAAGTGGGTGGATCATTCCTAATTGTACCGATGTCTTTTGTGATTAAAACTCAACACCTTAAAGGTGATTAAGTTGGGACAGTATCGGTACACAAATGATCCACGGGTCACGCTTGTCGCTGTTTGACATGGTATCAGAACGAGTCCCTCTCCAATTGTGTCTCCACGAGCCCGGGTTGGTTCTTTCAGGGGTCATGGCCCTGGTTTAGTTCTTTCGAGTTTAAAGTTAATTCAGCCTAGTTTGGTTCTTTCGAGTTTGGGGTTCTTTCGGTTGTCATGGAGCCTGGGTTCAGTATCAGTTTCACGTGCAGACCTAAAAGTTAGGTTGCACGTGAAGAGTGTTGGAGAGGAGAGATCCCACATTGAAAAATGACAAATAAAATATAATTTATAAATGGGTGGATCATTCCTAATTGTACCGAGGCCTTTTGTGATTAAAACTCAACACCTTAAAGGTGGATAAGTTGGGACAATATCGGTACACGGATGATTCACGGGCCACGCTTGTCGTTGTTTGACAATGATAAGTTCTTTTGGCCATTGATTCAAAATCTTTCAACTGTTGGCTTTGACCCTATAAAAAAATTAGACTTTCATGATCCTTGCACCCGGTTCTCCTTTCGCCTGCCATGTAAAGGAATTCTGTATATCTCGGCCTGTCCTCTTCCTTCCACACCTGGCACCCCGAATATTGCTTTAGAATTGGTGTGGCAGCATCATAGCTTCCTGCAAAATGTCCAAATATAAATTTTATCAAGTTCTCAAAAGGCTAGCAACACCTTTATCAAGTGCCCCACTCTATACATGTACATTGAGATAAATTTCTTTGACTGACTTGCTTATATTGTTGATTTCAATGGAAGTGACTGACATCCATGTCCTGGAGCGGATCAAACTTCTCAAGGTGAGCTTAACCACTGAATGGACCTCCCCCAGACTGACGACCCTCGCTGGGTGAAGAAGCTTGCCCACTCAAACTCTGGAGTTGCTGTTGTGAGGTCCTCATATCACCATGTTTTGCCTCCTCTGCTCTTGTTGTCAAAAGACTGTGTAGCTGATCACTTGGGGTCTGATCACAAAATTAATAGATCCTAGTTAACATTATGTTAATCAAGTTGGTCAGTGAATGCAAAATAAGGTACATTGAATGCCAATTCAACAATTTCATCACTGAAAAGTTGAAAAATCATCTTGGGATTTGAAAAGTTGCAAGTAAGAATTTCTGCAGCAATTTAAACAATGTCATATAAAACTATCCACCTCAGTTCTCCAAAATCGAATCAGAGTTCTTTTTGTGTTTGATTACCTCAAATCGAGCATTGCAGGTTAGTCAATCATCTGCTCTAGCCGAAAATGGAATAGTCACAAATTGGATAGGAAGTGACTCCATTTACTGTTCTGACAATGCGCATTAGTGTCTCCTTTGAAACTCATCCGAACACTGGGATATGACAATTTCATTTATGTTGTCAAAAGTCCACCTTCAGTTACAATACTGCAGAAATACAACCTGGATAATGACATGATTGCAAAATAGTCCAACTAATGTCATTATGACTAACCTAGATATTGCATGTCTCAGCGAAGACATTCTAAGAAGAACATATTAACACTAATGGCAGTTCCTCTCAAATGTACTATACACTTTCAAAATATACTGATTGTCATGTATCCCTTAACTCATTTGCTACCCAAAATAAAATAAAAATTAAGAGAAGCATTTACAGCCAAGAAAAACGGTTTATATATAGTTAATGCATATGGAAGCCAATGTAGGCAACAAATGCATATGGAAACCAATGTAGGCAACAGATTCAATATGTTAAGATCAGTTCTTTTGGCTAGTGATTCCAAATCTTATATTTATATAAGACAACTTTCTCAAGTTGAACACACAATAATGTGCTTTTCACACTCCACTACTCAATTTACACCAAGAGAAAGCTATATGTGAGAAAACAGTTATTTCTTTTCACAATGAGCATCTATATTGATCAAAAGCTAAAGCAAGCAATACATTGGGAGTAGTTTTGTAGTAGAAAGAGGGAATACATTGGCGCAATGAAGAAATAACAAAAAAAATTATAAAAAATAATCCCAACCTTGGCAGATGATCTGTGCATATATTGGTGAAATGTGGAGAAACACAGATGTATGCAGCATCAACTATTGCAACATTGTGGAGGCCAGTTCTCCAAATGGCACTCCACTGTACTGTTTCACAGAAGCATCATAGAGACATAAGAGAGTTTGCAATGGATTGACATTGACCATATGACAATTTTTCTGGTGCAAGTCTGCAATGTTATCAAAAGTATAACAGACACACCAATTGCTCTAGTGATTAAATATTTTCACACCAAAGCATACATTGATTAACTCAAGATTTGAAATGAACCCCCTGATAAGTTTCCGTTGACTTATAACTTGAGCTATTTGCATAAACAACAATGGAAAGGGAGGGCCGTACTGGAAAGCGTTGGGAGAATTATAAACGACACATATAGTGATGAAAGTTGCGAAAATCTCAAAGAAAAACATTCAAACATGCAAACCGAAACCAACCACCTAAAAGTTCAATCGATTAGATAAAAATTATACAAAAGAAAACATTAATTGAAAACCAATTACCCAAAACTCAAACTGTAGAAATTCATGGTCAAAGATTGAAGAGACTGACTTGGAGCTGAACGAACTGAAGAAGCATACCTAGGTGTAGTTTCCGCCTAACCTGTGTCACCCAAAATCACCAGAACCCAGCGGTGGATTGAGCAAGGCAATCAAGTTTTGAAGATAAGCAAAGCCCCAAAAGAAACCTCCTCGCTCTGTCTTTGTGACTCTGTGAGGAAGACACATGCAGACCAACAATGAGGATGAGATCAACAGGTGGAACACGGAGACTTTGAAAAAGCTCTTCCCGATACGACGCCTTGGTTGATCTCATCCGAATTCGTAAGATGATACATTCTATGCTCGGGCTGTTGGGGTTCCAGGTCGATATGTTCCCACTTTTTTGTGGTTTGGAACCAGCCTAGTTGGGAGGCTCAGCCCACGTTCGGTTCATTTATTGAAATAAAATCTTACATCGGGAGACATAAAACCTGAATCCTGAATTACATACGAAATATTACATAGATCCTCATAAAAAATATCCTGAATAATAACAGGTGTCTCATCGAGACTAAAAAAATCTCACTTTAACATATATGGTAAATTTTACTACATGTATCTTTAATTATGTGCAAAATCTCAAGATTAGGCAATAGCATAAGTTAAAAAAAAATTAGAATTTCGATTCATGTTGATGACGGTGTACTTTAATAACAATTATACGACAATGGTTAACGTCTGAAGATATCATGTGGTATTGTTAATGGTAGGAAATTGATCTTAAAAGTTACCAACAACTACTACTACTGAGAGTCATAATTTGCACACCTGGCTCATTCTAACACAGGTACTAGGAGGATGAAACAGAAAACCAAATTGAAACTTGCTAATGAAATCTGCTCATTCAATATAACATTGCAGAAACTACACCACTGTTTTCAAATTATGTTGTACAAATGAAAGAAGCATCAAACAAGTGAATGATGCTATACAACTGTTTCATGCTTTTCTTTTGGCGACTAACTAGCAAGTCAGCCTCAAAAAACAAAGCTAGCTAGGTCCAAAGACTGCTTGAAGTCAAAAGCATATGCTGCATAAATCTAGCTAGACTTATATGCAAGGACGAGGGTTTTGTGTGCCATAAGATACACCAACGGCATTTTCACAGTAAGAACTCGCAAAACCTCTGGTACCGTTGAGGGATAACTTGATATTGTTCATCACTATGTTCTTGCAAGGGCTGGTTCTGCTGCATTTCAGAATCACTGCTTCTTTGGATGAAGAAGTTCCCCGTATGTTATTATATGTCACACCACTAATCTGCACATTCGAAGTAACCTACACCAGAAGAAATACCACGTACTTTGTTGGATAAAATCAATGTTCACGTACTCAGGTAGTTAGTTTGTGTCAACATAAAAGTAATCGAAATGTGTTCGACTAAGAACCCTAGCTAGCATGTTGGTGTTGTCAAAAACTTTCAATCACGAAATCATACAGTACTCATAAAAAAGAGAGAGTGATATACATACCTGTTGATTGCAGGGAGGGTTAGGGCAATAATTCTGATCGATAATAATTGGATTCATGACATCAGTCATCACAATGTTATCATATATAATCTTTGAAACCTTCAAGGGATGAGATTTAGCCCATGTTTTGATTCTTAGACCATTGGTAGTCCCCTTTAAACCACTATCTTTCACATATACTCCTTCCACATCATTTTCATTACCATACCCTCCCAGACTTCCAATGCTGATTCCATGTCCCGGACCGCAGAAAATCTTAGAAATGTGGATCTCCCTACTTCCTGCCAATATGGCAATGCAGTCATCGCCGGTGCTAATAACCGAACGTGAGATTCTGATGCGGTAGGAGTTTCCGATTTTTATGCCATCGGTGTTGGGGCTATCACCAGGAGCTGACAATCTAAGTTTGGTGAAGTCCATTTTGTTGCATCCATAAACCTTAATATGAGCCATTTTGCTGTTGTATGATCTCAAGTGAGCGACGGTTGCATTTGTGACGAAGTAAAAACTCAAAGACTGGTCCATAGATATTTCAGAGACAAAACAAAGATGTTAAATTACGAGGAGCAATATGTTAAAGTACTTGCTTTCTTGTAGCTTAACAAAATGTCACTACGGTTAAAAAAAAAACAAGAGGAGCAATATGTTAAGTACTCACGATGGGGAGTGCCCTGCATGGACCATTGTTGCAGTTGTTATGAGGCCAAACTAAGGATCCTTGGCCGTCCAAGGTACCGCCTCCGGCTAAGGTTAACTGCTCCAAGTATCGGAAGTTTATCCAGTTTTCAGAGTTGAATGTTGATGGATCAGTCGAGGCTCTTAAAGTCCCCATAATCAAAAAGGCAATCGGACCATTGCAGGGACCTGAGAATACAACTGGGAACAACTTGAATATTCCTCTGGGAATCAAAACCTTTGCCCTTCCTTTCCATTGACACGCATCCTTCCATGCCTTCAAGAATGCCTAAATGCATCGAAAAAGAGTAAATACTCTCATCAGTTATATGTGTATTCACGAAAAACTTACCTGGCTTATTGATCAGTTACCGCAGATTAACCTACCTGACTGTTATCAGTTACTCCATCTTCAACAGCTCCATAATCCATCACATTGAAGAACTTGCGCCGACCTAGTTGTTCGGTTTGACGAAAGAGGTTAACATTCTGGCCTTTTGTTACCCATACCAACAAGAACATGAACAAGAAAACCCTAAACCCTAGAAATGAAGGTATCAAACTCATAATGGCTTTTCTTCAAGTTGTTTTTCTTGCTAGGTTATTCTTGTCCCAGAACATTGGGGCCTCTTTTACGTACCTTCTTATATAGCAGATGACACATGGTTTGATTTGTTCATGATGAAGTGATTAGAGATTAATTTGTTTCCCCTTTAGTGTGATAATCAATCATGGAATGGTTATCATTTTTCGTCTGTGTCTTGATTTCATTTTTCCCTATTCATATTCTAACGAAAGATATGAATCGTAAACGTTTAATTACGGTTGATCCAACCCTACTATTTAGGCAAAATCCGCAAAATATAATTTGTATAAGGCAAATATATAATTTTATATGGTAACTAGCTAGAATTTTGTGACACTGCATCAAGTCATTGTGGGTTTACGGTAACTTTCACTTAAATTCGTACGTTTTCATTATATTAATGTTAATAGATTGGGATATCTATTTCAATTGATTTGTATCTCTTTCTTCCTCAAAACTGGTTATTTGTAGAAATAAATTATCAATATAACAGAAATTGGGAATAAAATCAAGACAGAGACGAAAAATGATAACCATTCCTTAGGGAAACAAATTTACCGACCACCCTAACTTACCTATACCAAAATGCCCACCCATCTATCCTATTGACATGTGTCCTTTTTTTTAACCATGGTTTCTCAATGGTGTTTTCATAACCATGGTTGATAAATTCATGTTAATAAATTGTACAATTAAATAAAAAATGAGTAATTAAAGAAAGAGCCATAATAGTGCTGCGCGCGCTGGTAATTGAAGGCTTGTGGGTTTGTTAGGCTTTTTTGCTGATCAATGGTGCTCGCAATATTGACCAATAGTTTGCAGTTTTGCTAATGGTACGGTGCTGGTAATGTTTTTAGGCTTTTTTTTAACCATGGTTTTCTTATAAAATGCACATATAAAGCCATGATCATATTGAGACCAACAAGTAACCCAGAAAGAAGCCTTTGTATAACAATTCTAAAAAAAAAAAAAAAAAAACTTTGTATAAACCCAGAAAGAAGCCTTTGATGATTCATTCGAAAATCCATCTAACATGAAAGAAAACAAAGTAAAACTAATAGGAAACCAAGCCGGTGGTGAATCTTAAATTAAATTCATACCTAGAGACATCAATTTTCAAGTAACTTGTTTTACTTTCTGGGTTTTCAAATGTCCAGTGCACTACATTGTTGAATGGTGAACTTTTCATTTAAAGATAGAATCAAAGTGGCTGGGGTGATAAGAGAGAAAAATCATAAGATTAGTTTGATTAGTTATTCATTCATATATGTATATATTAGACATAGAAGATTTGATTTGAGAAGTCAATTCTCTATATGTATATATTAGACATAGAAGATTTGATTTGAGAAGTCAATTCTCTATGCCATAGACAAGATCATGAAGATATGAATACTTTCTTATTTACAGAAATCATTTATTGTAAATGCTTAAGCATGGTCAATAAACACATGTCAATATGATAGATGGATGGACATTTTAGTGGGCAAGTTAGAGTGGTCGACAAATTTGTTTCCCTGCATTGGAGGGGAAACAAATTAATCTCTAATCACTTCATCATGAGCAAATGTACCTCAAACCATGTGTCATCTGCTATATAATATAAGAAGGTAAAAGAGATCCCATTGTTCTGGAGCAAGAAAAACAACTTGAAGAAAAAAACCATTTTGAGTTTGAATGTACGTTTAACATCTTCATTTATACGGTTTAGGGTTTTCTACTACTATAAGATAGATCCTCAAAAGATTCACCAAATTATGGATTGCCTAATACATATTTTGGTGAAACTTTCCGACACCTAGCTTTATAGTAGTAAAGATAAAACTAGGATTTTAGACTAAAATTAACTGACGGTACCGGTGCTCCGAAGTACCATTTAGGGGAAGCTTGCCACCGTTTGTACGCAGAGGCCTGCTGAAGACACCAAGACCATGGCTCCCCTTCTCGCACGTCTGAATCAATGACTTGTGTAGAAAGGCTACACACTTGACGTTCCAGGAGACTCGATGACAATTTCCTTAGCAGCTGTCTACAATTGACTTTTTTTACGTGGCTTCGCAAACTTTACACACACAAAGACACTAACCCAAAAGTAAAAACTAAAAACCATATAATAACTAGAAAAACGCACACGCCACAATAAACAATATACCACAAGCATGAGCAGCCCAGAAAATCAAATCTAACTTCCCAGAAACTTTTACCCAATTTTCCATTCCCTTAACTTGGTCAATCAGCCAGAAAATGCCTAGCACAATCCTACATAGGACAAAGAGGCAGAGCCAAAACCAAAAGCAGGCTAGGCCTGCATGACTCACCCTCCAAACAAAAACACTGAAACTTCCTGTCAACATTCTCAACACAAGTGCTAATTAGGTGACCATTTCTTCTTCTTATACTTTTCCACCAAAGACCTGCGATGGCACACAGCATCTTCCCCCGCCCCCCATATTTTGGGGCTTGACCAGATTGCTGTCTTCAAATGCAAGACTCAATCTTTGGTTCTATATAAGACACCATGCACTTTGTCTATACACAACTCATATTGTTGATGTAAAACTTAAACCATTCTCTCATATTCCCTGCTCTTGCTCCTTGTTTCCGTAGATTCAGAATATCTAATTTGTTCCTCACGGATACTATAAGCACGACATCGCGTACATGATTTTCATCTTATACTCAATTACAATGGAGAAGACATCATCATCGACTACTGATAACGCATCATCTTTACTTTTCATTGTTCTGATTGACGCAATTATTACTATATTGGTGCACACAGTATCTAACTGGTTAGATAGCACCCAGAATTGCTCGTCAAAGTTCCAGTCTTTTGTCCAATCCCAACATAAGTGTTGCAACTCAAAGGTTCGGGATGAGAAGAGCTTGGATTCGGAGTTGAGCCAGCTGCCAAAGATATGTGAAAAGAAGGATGATGGTAGCATGAGCAGAGATGATGTGAAGATGGTGATGGGAAACTTGGGGATTTTTTGCAGTTCAGAAGGAGAGGAACTACCTGAATCATTCTGTTCCGATGAGCTTTCAGGGCTGTTTGATGAGAACGAGCCGAGCGTGGAGGAAGTGAAACAAGCTTTTGATGTGTTTGATGAGAACAAAGATGGGTTTATCGATGCAAGGGAGTTGCAGAGAGTTCTCTGTATTTTGGGCTTGAAGGAAGGTTCAAAGCTAGAAGACTGCCAGAAAATGATCGGGACATTTGATGAAAACAGAGATGGAAGGATAGAATTCTTTGAATTTGTAAAGTTCATGGAGGCTAGCTTTTGCTAAACTAACTTTTTCTTCCTTAAAATCTAATAGCACAGTTATCATTCCCGCATTCGTTTTTCTCCGTTTTTCTTCTAACATGTACCTTAATACTGTATATATTATAATTACTATCTGTATTAAACATTATCATTATGGTTAGTTTGGTCGATGACAAACTCGTAAGCACAAAAGAGCAAAAGAGCAATAGAGCAAGAGCAAAAGAATATGCACTATTCATCACATGTCAATATATACAAGCAAACAGAGAGCTATCTATGTGAATCCGTACAGAATAATTCATCGATGTACCTTGATAGGACAGGAGTCGTCTACAGAAATCATATAATCTGTAGAAGTTTGGAGCCAGCTTAGATAGGCAAAGTACTTAACTACTTAACATCCAATTTTGAATGGTAGTTGGTATAGTGAAATAACTTGGCCCTCACTCAGTCACTGTATTCTGAAACTTCCTTCACGTTGCCTTGGATTCTTCAGGTGACTAACCCTGCTAAAAGTCGTAATCTGGAAATTAGAAACTCATTCAAAATCTTTTGCTATCAATTAAATAGAAATGTAAGTATTAAGCTCATAAGTCATTTACTCTAGAGAGCACGTAACTCACTTGCATTTCGTGAACTTCTGCATAGCAAGTCGCAAGTTCAGTAGGCTAGGAGCAGCCACACACCCCACACTCATAGAGGCTAACATGGGGTAAGTGGGTAACCTCTATGACCAGAAAAGATGCAATTTCCTTCTCTGGTAATTAAGATGTTTACGCCTCTCATCATTGTCACCAGTAATCTGCACATGAGCACCTCCCGTCTTGGAATTGATGGAATCTATTGGTATCTCTAACAATTATAACCCTGTTTGTGACCTTAGAAATTAGTTTCACAGCAACATGGCAATCGTCACATATCCTGAGGTTCTTAATGACACGAATGGGCGCTTCTGAAGGTGTTTTCATGAGTCCATATGCTATTGCTAGCTTCTCACTGTGAAAACTAAGGTAATCTGCCTTTTGTTCATCCTCCACATCATGTAGCACTGCAGCAATATCTGGCACATATCCCAACGGTTTAATCTTGGCCAACAATTCCCCAACCTTTTCATGTATCTGACTAGACTCCGGGTGTGTCTTATCATCGGAAGAAAAGATATGGGTTGTATTGCTTATCTCTATCCAGCTCACTCCAGGCTCTTTCTTGATGTTTCTGTCCCTTGTCAATTTCCGGATATTCACAACTCCATCCCACCTCCTGGCCTTGGCATACATATTCGACAATAATATATATGTACCCATATCATTAGGATCCATTTGGAGAAGAACCTCTGCTACTCGCTTACCTAAACCGTAATTTCTATGTACATGACAAGCATTAAGCAAGGTTCTCCAGGCAATAATGTCCCACTTGACTTCAGTAGTTTTCATATACTTCTCAGCTTCATCAAGTTGTCCAGACCTGCTAAGGAGCCCGACAACACAGGTATGGTGCTCCAGTCCAGGTTCAACACCAAACTGTTTCATTAGTTGGTTTAAATAATAGAAACCCTCCTGCACCAAGCCCATATGAGCACAAGCGGAGAGAACGCCAACAAAGGTAATGTGGTTAGGACACTCTCCTGCTGTCAACATATCATGAAACACATTTAATGCTTCCCTACCAAGCCCATGATGGGAAAACCCAGATATAATTGCATTCCAGGTCACAGAATCTCGATAAGTCATGTCCATGAACACTTCATTTGCTGCTCGAATGTTTCCACACTTCGAATACATGTTGATCAATGCATTCCCAACAATGATATGGTATTTGAAACCTGACTTCCTAACTCTAGCATGTAATAGATCTCCATGTCTCAGAGCAGACAACCCTGCACATGAGTTAAGCAAGACAGCAAACGTATATTCATTTGGACAAATATCTTCAAGTTCCATTTTTGACAACATACCTAATGCTTCCTCAAAGTACCCATTCTGGAAATAAGCAGCCATGACTGCAGTCCACGAGAATATGTTCCGTGTTTGCAAGCCATCGAAAATTTTCACTGCATTCCAAACCTTGCCACATTTCCCATACATATCAATGATTGCGCTACTAAGAAACACATCACACTTCATACATGCCTTCAACATTCTGCTATGCACTTGCAGACCCAGTCTCAAATCCTTAAGCTGAGCACAAAGGCCAAAAACAGTGACATATGTAACACTATCCCAAGCCATGCACTCACCGACCATCATACCCATAATCTCCATTGCCTCCCTCACATGCCCATGTTCCAATAACCCATTCAAAACCGAATTACACGAAAAAACATCATAACCCGGCACAGTGTTCAAAACCCTCATTGCCCCTTCCATCTCTGCACAACTTGAATACATCTGCAAAAGTGCATTCTTAACATACTGATGACACTCCAATCCAGCCTTCAACACATACCCATGGCACTGCTTTCCCTCCTCAACTCTCCCACTATCCGAACAAGAAGCAAGAGCAGTTGCGCAAACATACTCATTCGGGCAAAGATTTTCCACCAAAACCATGGTCTTGAACAAGCCTAGAACTTCAAAGGCAAGCCCTTTGTGCAAGTACCCAGCCATTAAGGCACTCCAAGACACCACATTTCTATGGGGCATTTGATCAAACAGGTGGTGGGCACTTGAGATTTGATCACATTTGGAGTACAAGTTGATGAGAGAGTTGGTGTGGAATATGTTAAGGGGTTGTGAGGTTGGGTTGGAAATGATGAGGTGGGCATGGATTGCTTTGCCAATTGTTAAATTGTTTGTATCGGCTGCGTTTTTCAAGAGCTTGATTGGGTCTTCAAAAATGGCGGGTATTTGTTTCGGTTTGAAAAGAAGTGGCAAGTGGGAGTGTCGTAAAAGCTTCATAGTGGTCATTGCCTTGCTTAACCTCCTAGCGGGGGAGGCAAGAAATGTTGCTCAGTTTCTTTTTATTTTATTTTTCTTCGAGATGTATTTGGATCAGGGAGAGGCAGACAGCAAAATCTTGATGTCACAAGATTCAAAAAGTTTTTAAACATAACTTTATTATCATATAATTTTTAGTAAACTACTTACCAACTAAATTTCAGTTTACAAATACATCATTTACACATTATCTTATATATTTAAGGATAAAAATTAACAAATTAGGACAAACTAATGTCTACATGTCATTTGTCACTACGTATTTTACCAAATTACCCTTCGCTATATATTCTACTGCTACTATGGACGTGCTACTGTCGTGTCGACGAGAGATGTGTTACTGCCGTGTCGACGAGAGATGTGCTACTGCCGTGTCGACATGAGACGTCTTACTGCCGTGTCGACATGAGAAGTCTTACTGCCGTGTTAACTACAGACGTGCTACTGCCGTGTTAACGAGAGACGTGCTACTGCCGTGTCAACGGAGACGTGCTACTGCCGTGTCGACGAGAGACGTGCTACTATCGTGTCGACGAGAGACGTGCTACTATCGTGTCGACGAGAGACGTGCTACTGCCGTGTCGACCGGAGACGTGTTACTGTCGATCGGAGATGTGCTACTGTCATGTCGACCAGAGACGTGCTACTGCCGTGTCGACCGGAGACGTGCTACTATCGTGTCGACCGGAGACGTGCTACTATCGTGTCGACCGGAGACGTGCTACTATCGTGTCGACGAGAGACATGCTATTGTCGTGTCGACCAGAGACGTGCTACTACCGTGTCGACGAGAAACGTGTTACTGCCGTGTCGACCGAAGACGTGCTACTACCGTGTCGACCGAAGACATGCTACTATTGTGTCGACATGAGACGTGCTATCGCCGTGTCCACCGGAGACGTGCAGCTGTCGTGTCGACGAGAGACATGCTACTGCCGTGTCGACATGAGACGTGCTATTGCCGTGTCGACATGAGACGTGCTATTGCCGTGTCGACCAGAGGCGTGCAACTGTTGTGTCAACCAGAGACGTGTTACTGTCGTGTCGACCGGAGACGTGTTACTGCCGTGTCGACAAGAGACGTGCTACTGCCTTGTCGACCGGAGATGTGTTACTGCCGTGTAGGAAGGTGCAACTACCGTGTCGACGAGAGACGTGCTACTGTCGTGTCGATGAGAGACGTGCTACTGTCGTGTCGACGAGAGATGTGTTACTGTCGTGTAGGAATGTGCTACTACCGTGTCGACGAGAGACGTGCTACTGCCGTGTCGACCGGAGACGTGTTACTGCCGTGTCGACCGAAGACGTGTTACTGCCGTGTCGACCGAAGACGTGCTACTACCGTGTCGACATGAGACGTGTTACTGTAATGTCGACCGCAGACGTGCTACTGCCATGTTGACGAGAGACGTACTACTGCCGTGTCGACCGAAGACGTGTTACTACCGTGTAGGAAGGTGCTACTACCGTGTCGACGAGAGACGTGCTACTGCCGTGTCGACGAGAGACGTGCTACTACCGTGTCGACATGAGACGAGCTACTACTGTGTCGACCGCATACATGCTACTGTCGTGTCGACGAGAAACGTGCTACTGCCTTGTAGGAAGGTGCTACTGCCATGTTGACGAGAGACGTGCTACTATCGTGTCGAAGAGAGACGTGCTACTGTCGTGTCATTTTACATAAATTTATTTGAAAAAATGGGTATTTAGTCATTTTGCCTATGAAAGTCTAGATCAGATCTAATACCATTAGTTTGGGTCTGCGCTTATGTCCTAATTTGTACAGAAAATATTGAAAATTGAGTTTTTGTGTTTTAAATTTGGTCATGTGCTATTATGTAATTTTCTCTATAATTTTTTGTTAGTGCCTCCATTATAGATATTATAATAAAATTTTGAGAACTTGCTACAAGTCCATAATGTAATCTTCATTTCCGCTTGCATTTATGGTAAAGCTGCAATACGACTTTTAAGTAAATGTCGAAATGCCGTTTAAACAGGAGGGTACCATCGTAACTTCTAATGAGCTGTTAAAATCTGTTTTGATTGAGATAAAATGAAAGGGAGTAATATAACTTTATGCATTTACAGTTTGACCAAGTGGGAGACCTCCCTACTTAAAAGTAAACCGTTACACGTGTTAACTTTCCCTTCCCATGTACTCAAAGGAACTACACACGGAGTAATTAATTATTTTCTGTACCGGAACACCACCTGGCACCGGTGTTCTTAGCCAATTATATAACTTAATTTCCTGTGAAAACCAACAGGGGTTGAAAAAAAAAATAGGTAAATAAATAGACCAATCAGAAATAAGATAAAAACACTTGGACCAATAGTATTAAAAGAGACCAAATGTCACGTGGTGTTCCGGTACAATTTATAATTTCTCCCATATATGAAACTATTTTGAGTATCACCATGTGGAGAGGCACATGCTTTTCACCAGAAGTCCAGAACCCATCTAGTCTCATATTCCCTTCCTTCTATATTGCTCTGATCAGAGCCGTATAGTGATCAGCTTAGACTTCACTGTTTCTTTTGGTATGCCCTTTCAAAGTTGTAACCGTCGGCCGCCGCCTATGTCGCCGCACCTCAACAAAAGTTGAAAACCCTGACAGAGGCACTCACCCTAATCACCTCAGCCGACACAATCGCTATGCAAAGGAGGAGCGCCGCTGCAGAGATATGCCTTCTAACCTTTTTGCCATGCTCTTCCTCTTATTTCCTCCAGACTTCCTCCTCAGGGGGAGCGATTCTCTTTGGCCGATGTCGTTGGCTTCGGGCGCTTGAGGGTTTTGATCAAGCCGGTGAGGAGGATTTGGGGTACCTGAACCTTGTGGACCGGGGAGGTGGAAGCCATGGTGGAGTTGGGATGGGCTGGCTTGTGCTGCAACTTACGGCGGTTGGTCTGGGGATGGGCATGTGGGTTTCGGGGGAGACCTTAAGTCTTCACTTGACGGGTCTTTGAGAGAGAGAAAGAGAGAGAGTCAAAACTAGTTAGCTGGGGATAGGGGGTTTGGTTTTTGTGATAGGTTTTTTGATCTAACAACAGTTAGTTGATAAATTTTCCTATATACTCTTTAGATTTGAATTATATGGCTGACATTTTGCCACGTGACGAGAACCCACTCTAACGTACGCTACTGTGTGGTGTAGTCCAACGTTTCCCTGTGTTTATACGAAGTTTCTTTTTCTTCTATTTGTAAATATAAAACTTTTCTTTTTTACTAGTGGGGTGGTAGTTGGAACAATTAGAACCATCGGATTCAAAGAATATAAATGATTTGTGAGTCGTTTTATTTTAAAAATGATAACCTATAAAGTCTGAAATTAGTCAATAAGGTCGGCCAAAAATACTATAATACATCTCTAGTAATGCATATTCATAAAGTTATAGCATTTTTAAAGTTGACTCAAAAGTTTCCTAGTGCGCCAAATTGAATTATGAGTACCTAGGAGGCGCTAGGAGTTTGCAAGGACTCTCATTTCCTATTACCCATCTTCTTCTATGCCTGCATTCGAACATCTTTAATTAGTTCTTCTTAAGATTCTATAACAAGCACCAGTTACCAATTTATGGGTACCATCTTCTCCGTCAACTTATCATGTGATGCCATTCTTTCTCGCTCATGTGATGCCACTGTTTCTCGCTTGTTGGGTTCAATATTCCGACGAGCAGCATATGTTCGTAAGCTCGAAATAAACCTTCAACATCTGAATACTTCCTTGGAAGAATTGAAGTGTTTACAGAATGACGTGAAGAGAAGGGTTGCGGTTGCTGAGCAGCAGCCGCACATGAAGCAGTTGGACCAAGTGCGGAACTGGATTTCAAGGGTGGACTCTATTGAGGCTCAAGTAGGGGAAGCTGTCGACAGTAGCAGTCAACAAACAGACAATTTGTGTTGTGGAGGCTGGTGTTCAAAAAACTGTTTGTCAAGCTACAAGTATGGAGGGAAAGTGGCTAAAATGTTGGTGGAAGTCGCCGACTTAAAGAGCAAGGGTCTATTTCCAGAGGTGGCTGAAAAATTGCCTGAATCTTCAATCAATGAAAGACCTCTTGAGCCAACTGTGGGATTGGATTCAATGCTTGACAAGGTTTGGAGCCATGTTGAAGATGCGGAGGTGGGAGTGATTGGCTTATATGGGATGGGAGGGGTAGGCAAGACCACCCTCCTTACCCAAATACATAACAAATTCCAACACACTGATTTTGATGTTGCAATCTGGATAGTTGTCTCCAAAGACCTCAGAATCGAAGCGATTCAAAATAGAATTGGAGAAAAGATTGGTTTGAAAGACCAGACATGGGAGCTTAAAGATCCGGATGAAAAAGCCGATGCAATCTCAAGCCTCCTGAGCAGAAAAAAGTTTGTGTTGTTCTTGGATGATCTATGGGAGAGAGTTGATATAACCAAAATTGGAGTGCCATTTCCTGATCAACACAACAAGTCCAAGGTTCTCTTCACAACTCGTTCTGAGGATGTGTGCGGAATTATGAGCGCCCAACAAAAGATTCTTGTGGAGTGTTTGCCATGGGACGAAGCGTGGAACTTGTTTCAGGAGAAGATTGGCAAAGAAGCACTTCTAGTTCATGCTGATATTCCTAAACTCGCTGAAGCTGTTGCAAAAGAGTGTAGCGGTTTACCTCTTGCGCTAACCACAGTTGGTCGAGTGATGTCTTGCAAGAAGACACCCCAAGAATGGAATCATGCGATCAAAGTCTTGAAGAAATCTAGCTCTGCGTTTTCAGGTATGGGAGACCAGGTGTTCCCTCTCTTGAAATTCAGCTACGATAATTTACCTAGTGAGAAAGTCAGAGCATGCTTCTTGTATTGTGCTTTATATTCTGAAGACTCTCATATATCTAAAGATAGTTTAGTATGCTATTGGATGTGTGAAAATATGTTAGATGAACATACTCATCTAGAGGAAGCAAGAGATGAGAGCTACCATATCATAGGTACCCTACTCAATGCGTGTATGCTAGAAGAGGCTAGTGAAGGTCATGTAAAAATGCATGATGTTGTTCGAGACATGGCCTTGTGGTTGGCTTGTGATCCAAAGAAAGCAGATGATAGTTTTCTTGTGCATACAGGGGCCGATTTGATTGAAACACCAAAAGCCGAAAAATGGAAGAACTCAAAAAGGGTATCATTGATGGCTAACCACATCAAAGAATTGGTTGAAACACCGAACTCTCCATATCTGTTGACTTTGTTTCTCAGGAGTAATCATCTGCAGAAGATTGCTACGGGCTTCTTTGACTCTATGTGTAATCTACTAGTTTTAGATCTGTCTTCAAATATGGATCTCACTCAACTGCCCGTTGGAGTTTCAAGCTTGGTTTCACTACAACATCTCAATTTGTCTTGCACTGGTATAAGAGAGTTGCCGATGGAGTTAAAGTGCTTAGAGAGGCTGGCATACTTGAATTTTGAGTATACACCAAATCTTCATTCTCTTCCACCAACCATACTATCAAGTTTTCGAATGCTAAAAGTTCTGAGAATGGTACATTCTGGTGCTCATTATGAGGATCAAAATCATTTTGATGATGAAAAAGCGATGGTAAAGGAATTGCATGGTTTGAAGCACCTGGAGGACTTGACATTGGACATTAGAAGCACCTCTTGTTTTCAAAACTTTATCAGCTGCAATGTACTGACGTGCTGCACCCGACTTCTATATCTCCTGGGTTATGACAATCATTCGAGCACTCTTGATATATCATCTGCAGAGCTAAAACATCTTGAGCAGCTTAACATTAGGGGCTATCCTACAACGGAAGAAGTAGTACTGGACATTGATTGGGCAGGAGGACAAGCAAGTTATAATCCTCGGAACTCAATAATGAGAATCCACAGCTGCTTCCATGGCCTTCAAATGATAATGATACAATACTGTGACAATCTCAAGGATCTGACACAGCTCTGTTTTGCCCCAAATCTCATATCTGTATATGTACTCTGCTGCTCTAGAATGGAGTCAATAATCGATATGAAAAAACTTGGTGGAGATGCAGATGTGGCAAAAGACTTCAATATGTTTGCGAAACTGATATATCTGGATATTAGATGTCTACCCGCGTTGAAGAGTATATACAAAACTGCCTTGCCCTTTCCATGCCTACGCTACTTCAATATAGATGGATGTCCAGAACTGAAGAAACTGCCACTCGACTCAAGCAGTGCTCAAGGAGGAACCAATCTCATCCTCAAAGGAGAGCAGAACTGGTGGGATGGGTTACAGTGGGAGGATCCTCTTGCACTAGATTCCTTTCGTCCCTGCCACATGACTTGGAGTTGACGTGAGAGTGTGGGAGGTCTCCATGATATATGGCTGCAGGGACCAGTTTGGATGTGCTTTAGTTCCAGAGCCACCTGCCTGATACTTCATTTGTGTTTTGTACCACTACCATGTAATATATTCGCATCTACGAGTGAGAGTTTACATTTGATTGGGATGGAAAACTAGAACCCTGTTTGAAAATTTATGAATTTAATATTTCAATAAGATTATTCTGATCAAATTTAAATAGTTTGCAGAACTGACCTTCAACATCAGGTACACCCAAGAGAATTTAAGCATATTACTTGCATAGCATGAACCTCTGAATAACAGAGCACCAGGCATAGAGTCTTCATTATCTGGACCGAACCTTTATGAATTATGATGCTGCAAGTCCTTTGGTATTTCAAGAAACCAGAACAGGTGGTGGGCACTCGGAATTTGATCACATTTTGAGTACAAGTCGATGAGAGAGAGAGAGAGAGAGAGAGAGAGAGAGAGAGAGAGAGAGAGAGAGAGAGAGAGAGAGAGAGAGAGAGAGAGTTCGGTGTGGAATACGAAGAGGGATTGGGAGGTTTGGTTAGAAGTGATGAGATGGGCATGAATTGCTTCGCCAATTCTCTAGTTGTTTGTAGCAGCTGCGTTTTACAAGAGCTTGATTGCGTCTTCAAAAGAGGCGGGTATTTACTTTTGGTTTAAAAAGAAATGGCTATATGAAGTTTCAGGGTTTGGGCCTAAGATCTTCGTGAGTTTTCTGAATACTACATGTGAGAATAGGCCCATAATTTGAGCCCGATATCAAGGTCCAACGTGGCGATTCTCTCACGACACCGTCTATTTGACGGATAATTGAGGTTCATATACGTGTTTAATTTCTAAACTAGTTGGAGATTGTGAGTTCGACTCATACAGTTGTAATTTACATGATAAAAAAAAACATGAAAACATGAAAGTTTACAAATAGATAGAAAATTCTATTAAACTAGTTAGGTAACTCAACATGTTGAATGCAACGAGAGTCATTAAATTGACAATTAACAAAAGACTGATTTATCAAATCGGTGGCACGAAATGCAGCATTAAGAAGACAAAGAATGTGTTCGACTTGGTAGAAAAAGTCCAATTTGAGTACTTGACATGATTATATACGGGTGCGTCTATTGCCACTCCACAAATCACTTTCCTCACCTCATATTTTTTTCACACCCCACTCATATAATTTTAATTGTAAGTCTATTTTGTTCACCCATTAACAATACCTAAAATACCCTTTTATCAATTCTACTTTGTTCATCTTACATTCTCTTCTCACCCTACATATATTTTGATATATTTTGTCAAATTCATATTTGCTCAAGGTAAGTAAAATCACTAACTGAACAAAAAAAAATCGCATTAAAATATAAATCTCAGTTAAAGAACAAAAAAAAACTCTCAAATTTAACAACTCAATGGTATCAGTCGATATCATGATGCACAATGTTTGTAAATATATCTCTAGTAGCAACGTCTTCTATATTTTTGAGTTCTTGAACTGATCTATGTGTTTTTCATAAATAAGGTACAATAGTTGTCTATGAGAATTTAGATACAAAGTCGACATGAGAAATAATGAGTAAAAACACAAATAGTTTATCTCATCTTCAGGTTAAATGTTGGTGTCTTCAGACTCATGACCGATGATAAATTTGGGTTAAAATTTATGAAGTTTGTGTTCATCTAAAACAAAAAGATAAAAAAGAAAAAAAAAACTGTAATTTGTAACAACTTATTGTCTCTTACTGTAATTTTACATCAAGGTATTTTAGTATTTTAATAAATCAACAACATATGGGGTAAGTAAACTGGTTTGTAGGGTGACAATAAAAGCATCCTTATATATTTGTGTTCATAAGTTATCGGTGCGTTGTGTTCATAAGTTATCGGTGCGTCAAATCAGATAAATATTGTGTCACAGTTAGATAGAGATTACGGGACAACTTTATGAAAACTTCCCCACAGCCCTCACATTGCTTCCCATCTCGTAACAAGGGATCTTAGGTAGTGTCATGAATCAAAATAGAGCGACTTGTTAGAGGTGACTTCATTAAAACAAGGGCCATAAGAAGTTGCATATTGCTGGCACACTCAACAGCCAACCCAGCTGGCTCACACCGTTGGGTGCACTATTAGGTGCCCTTTAACTCTCACTCACCATCAACTAGTCCTAGAGGACCAACTCATAAATCTTTCAACTGAATCACCTAAGCTAAATGTAATGGTGGATTCAGAAAGTCTGTTATGTGATGAACATTTAGGATGTGACGCTCTTTCAAGATTTCGAATAGGATTTTGAAATCTTCGTGAGATTTGACGCTTTTAAATTTTGAAAAATTTGAAAATTTGAACGTCAAAACGTTGTTCAATTAAATGAAACAACAAGTTTAATTATCACTATTTCACAGCACTCACTCCACCACTGATTCTAGCTACTGTCGGTGTCTCTTTGTTTTCTGCATTTGCTATATATAAACCAAGTTTTACAGTTCTCACTTGGCATATCTTCCTCCAAATCTATCTCCTACATTTTACTTGTTGAATTTTCCAATATGGGGGAGACACCACGTTGTGTCCGATCCGTACTTTGTTGTTTGTAACTAGTTGAATGTAGGGCAACTACTTCACTCTGATAACTACAATTGCAAAGCTAAGCAGCAGTACAGCACCCTAAGACTTCACCATCTCCATTAAAATCCATGAAACAAGTATATCACTGTCTTTAGGGTGTTCTTCATTTTGCAGTGGTGGGTCTGGAGAAGTAGATGAATCATAAGCTTTCATAATAACCATATATCCATCCATTACCAACTTCATTAACAGCTTTAGCTTTCTCAAACAAGGACAAGATTTTTTTCCACAGAAAACTCACAAATTCACAATGACTACTAGACAAAGTAGCTAAAGGCTCAACCTTTACATTCTCAGTGAAAAGTGCATGCAAACTATATAAGCAGCAGCACAAGTTTATTACAGTAGAGCATTACACAAAGCAATTAGCAAATTTGCCTAATTATGGCTTTTGCTATAGCATTACTAAGAACTAAACAACTCCTCTATTCATACTTTCATAGTGACTTCTTGAATTAGCAGCAGGTAGTGAAATTCCAATACCAAACTGCCCTGATAGCATTATCACAATCTCTCTCTTTCTCTGTCTTCAACATCCTTAAACTGCAAAAACCAGAATCAACTGGAGAAGGGCCTTTAAAACAAGCCCTTCTCATATTGACCATATAGCTTCAGCTTCAGCAAACTTACTCCATATAACTTAACAAAGTGGAAAAGCAGCTTCAAATACTAAGCACATAGCTAGCTAGAGATTGTTCAAGTACTTAATAACGGTACTGTCTTCCTGCGTATGTCTGACCAAATGACCAGTTAGGAGGGGCAACATTGTATGAAACCAATTTGCGGCCATCGCTGGTTGTGACAAGAAAAGAAAGGCTTTGTCCATTGAGGTACGAATTGCTTTGCCAGTTTTGTCCCCAGTTTCTTGACATCATTTGCCACCGGGTTCTTGAACCTTTGATGGCCACAGATTGGACATCTCCGGCACCGCCGACGTTGGTCACCAGCACTAGGTTGAAGTATGAATGTCCATTTATAGTGAACCTTATGCCTCCTGCTCTCCTGCATCTTACCCTGCAAAATATGCACATAAACAATAAGCCTTAAAATATGTGACACTCATTACAACTGAACTGTGTGACAAGAGAATTGAAACATTAGAGAAAATCTATTCACCTTCTGTATGATACAGGAACAACTCCAGCTCTGTACTGAGCAATCTTAAGGAAGACAGGCTGAGAGAGATCAAAGTGTTGCTGTGGAGGGTCGCACCAACCCCCCGGCGGGCAGAAGTTAGTGGCAGTGACAACAATGGTGCCAGGGAGGCACCATTGTGGGTCATTCACACACCTGAGCTCATAACATGCTCCACAGCTCAAGCCATTGTTGAACAAAGCAGTGCTTAGAGCTGCTGTGTTAGTCCCATAGCCTTGGCTGTATAGATTGCCATAGCCACAAGCTCCACCTATAAAAATCAATGCCCAAAAACACTAATTAGTACAGTAATACAACCAAAATTCAATTCTTTACAGAAAATAAACCATACAAGTCATGCATGTTAGACAAGAAAATGAGAGAACAGAAGTAGATTAAGCTCATACAACCAAATCAGAAGTTTGAAAAGCAAGATTATAAGCATTGTGTGAAAGACATACCCATAGTACCAGAAGCATCACCACCTCCATAGAAGGTTGCATGAGCATTGGACCAACCAGAATAATAGTACCCATTAACAGAAGAGAACATAGACATAAACCCAACTAGAAGAATCCCCAAAAAAGCAGCCATTTTGTCCTGCATACAAAGATATGTGAACTCTTTTAGCATCACTATTATAACTGCTACATAATCAGATTTATTGTTCTGCAATATCATAAGGGGAGAGAGAGAACTATTTACAGGGATATGAGCTAAGCAGAAGTGGAAGAAATGGAGAGGGAGTTGGGTTTGATCATTTTTTTGAAGAAGAATAAATAGAGGTCGGTCAACATCACACCTGAATTGACAACCTGACAAAGTTTGAGCTGTTGGGACCAAGCAACTCTCTGCTAAGTGGTTTTGGGACTCTCATTTCTCTGTAGAAATAGGAATCAATGCATGCATAATTTGTAGTTTTGGGACTGAGAGCGGTTTTTATGGTTTAAACCGCGTGGTTTTCAAGTTTCCATTTAGCAATTTCCATGAAACCCCAAGTGTCTGTGAAGATGGCAGAGTAAGTTTGGCTCAACCAGCTAAACTAACTAGAAGTGAAAGGTTTGAGATGAAATGTATAACTTTAAGCCAAGAAACGAACAATGTACATCAAATTAACACTCTCAACTAAATATAAACAAGATAAAAGATTTAAACTCAAAACCTCTTGCGGTTTGATCCTAAGTTAAATAATAACTGTGTTCTAACGACTTCAATCGTGAGGGAATCCGCCGACAAGTGATATCAAGCTAACACCAATGGTGATGGTAGACTTTAGAAAATACTCAACTGTATTGTTTATTCCATGTTGGGATTTTCTCTTAATTAATGGAAAACAGTTCTTGTAGTTGTAAACCAAGTAACTTCAATCTTCCATTTGTTGTGCCTGCAAGTAGGTCATCAAAGTTTTCATCTATTTGGTACCCAGTATCACATAACAAGATTTCTTAGAAATGTCACTCATGTCCAAACATTGATGGGATAGGAGCACATGTATAATGTTCCATGCTGTCATCACTAGTTTGGGGAAAGATACACTCATTTATTACATGCCAAACTTAGAGACAGAGAGTGGGTGCATTCAAATCTACATTTTATCTTGTTGATCATCAACTCTTGTATTGCCAGCTTTATAAACCAGTACAAGGGAAACATCGAAGAAAATATCAATTAAGTTAAGATGTTCGATAAATTATTTCAAAGAAGTCTTAAAACATGAAAATAACCATATATTAAGTAAAATACACAAATAGAGGCACCGTAGATGCCGTTTAGTGTATTAGTTATTGTCACTGATTTGTTTGGCTTTTACCGAATCTCCAACTATGCTTTTTGAAAGTGTAAATATCTTGGGGCTCTAGTATTGTCAGTTTCCGTTCTAGGGTAACGTTAGCCTTGTCCAATACATAGCAATAGGGACAACCATTTGCTATGTAGTCATGTACGTGGTTGTCTTCTACCTTCATGTCACCAGAACTTTAGTCTGCATCTCTGCTTACATTTGAAGCTCCAAAGTTCATAAATAATGGAAAACTACTTGTCCAGTAGTTAGCCAGAGAGGTGAAAATTTGGCGGGTCTAAATGTGATTCAGTCTTCACCACCCTTTATCTGAGATTCCTGCAAAAGCTAGCAAACACTTAGGTCAAGAGCTATGAGTTTTGGAATCTCTATCTGCAATCTAAAGTAGTGTACATTTTCAAAAGGCACTTGAATGTAATCAGAAATGTAAAAGGAATTTCAAAAGCAAAGATTTGAAAGTAGGGAGGAAAGTTTAGATATACCTAGATATAAAGAAGAGGTTCTCTAAACATTCTGCAAAGTGAATATCATTACCATATCTATGAGAAGTTGAGAACACAAAAAATCAGACTCAAACTATCTCTATTACATAAAGAATGAGCAATTCAAATGGTGTCAAACCAATTCAGCCGAGGAAGATGTGGGATATTCTTCCATTAACCGAAAGTACTGCTGCTGAGAAAACAATTGACAGTGCCAGCTCTCAAACAAAGAGGCCAGAGTTAGGTTGTTTTCTTCACATTACGGATAAATCATTTCAGCCGGAACATGATCAACTGCCATTTGAATCAACCAGATCAAAAGGTTACGGCGGAAAAGACTACCCATTAGAGTTGCTCTTACTTTTTGCACGTCTTCACGCTAGGAGTATTCTCTAGCTTTCGGGTAAGTAGGCACTTGGTTTTTCAGCCCTTTGCTAAGCATCTTGGGATTCTTGGCATTTTAAGCAACTAAAAGTGACCCTAACTTACTGACACTGACCTAATTAACGGCAACATATATAAGAACGAAGCGTGATCATCAATCAAATACATAGTTGTAGTTTGATGCAGATAGTGCATATATATGTGTGATGTGTCCGTACTCCGAAGTATACCTTGCTGTGCACATTACACATGCATCTGCGTTTTTGAAAGGGGCAAGTGAATGCGATAGCCATTAAACTTCTGCTCCTTTCGAATGTGACGTAAAGCCTAATTCATATCCCATGTGTCCACAGAATGCGACTGTACGTGCTGTGTGTGTTATCCAGAAAAGCTTGTAAACTAAGAGCTACTTGTAAGTTGTAACTAATTAACTAAAAACACATGCAACTGTTTGCTGCATTATTGCTAAGATTGCACGTCTAGCTAGTAGCTCCATTTCGAACAGACAGGAACCCTAAATAGCTCTAAGTGCATTTCTAGACTATGCAAGTTTTGGCATAGCATTCAGGATCCTGGCATCGATAATGAAATGATGAATCTGTGGACTGCAGCTAAAAGCCTAAAAAAGCTGAATGTGTCTTTGAGATTCCTTTCGGCAATTAGTATTGTTCGCCCTGTTAGATATGTGCTTGTAGAAAAATGTTAAACAAACTTGTTTGCTAAATTCTCTCCAACTCTTAGAACTGATTGATCGAGTTTTCGATAATGTCATACAGTTTACAGTGTTGTATGTTGGATCTCTCTCTCTCTATCTCTCTCTCTCTCTCTCTCTCTCTCTCTCTCTCTCTCTCTCTCTCTCCAGCATTCGTTTGATCGTTTTCATGAGCAGAAAGAAAACTACGCACAGTATTGGATGCATCTGCATGTTACTTATTGCATGAACATTACGGGTGTTCGAATTACTTCTATTGCTGCACAGTGAGTAAAGTAAACTAGCTAGCTATGTTTATATATATTGAACAATTTGCAAGATTAATGGGTTGTTAACGTGCAGTACAGTGTTAGTAGAGATCGATTTGCCATATTAATCGAGGAACAGAAAATCCACTACGTACCGACACAGAAAATCAAAACACGTTTTCGATCTTCGATTCCCACTTCTCCTCAAGTACGCAATAAAAGAAATTGACGTTTATGGTATGATTGGTACCACTCTTGATGTGCAAAGGTGATGAACACAGAAGCTTCAATATATCACAAAGACTGACACAAGATCCATTAAACAAAATTTAAAGAGAAAACAACAATATTAGACAGATTAAGCAAACTGTAATGTACGTATGAACCGAAGGATCAGTGAGATCTTCGATCTTGTTAATTTACTGACATTTCTCAGTGAGCTTTGCAGGAAACAGATTCACTGAGGCATGCATATACTATAATGCTAACATCAGACCCCAATCAATGCTACCTGGGTTTGATTAATCTTGGCATATCTCGAGGTGTAAACCCTCACATGAGATCAGTACATATGGGAATGCTACTACCTATTGTGCTGAAATATTCAAGTCTCTTATTATAAGAATCAAATACATCAAGAGGGATTGAACTAAGCCGAACATTAAAGTGATTGGTTGTGTAATAGAGTTCACGCCGAGTGGGTGAGACTATATTAGTCTCTTGATTCTCTTCATATTAACGGGTGATGATGAAGTCGAACCAAGCACGCTCCCTTGGATGGTTGCAATGAGGCCTCGTGGATGAGAACCACGATACCACATACTTGGTGCACAACTGTGCATTTGGTGGAGTCTGAATCAAGTTGCTAGCTTGAGACAGGTTAACATCGGGATGTCGAAATCCTAGATCGGAGTTTGGTCAGCTTTGGCTATACACAGTACATATGGCACTACATTTGAGTACCCACAACAACTGTTTCACATGGTTATGCCCACTGTAGGAAGTTGAAGGTTGAACCCTGCGACAACACAACGCTGCTCTTGGTTTTAAATGAAGTAGGGCAACACGGAATTGACCTTTCATCTCAGGCTTTTGCAGTTTTGGAGAACCAAATAAACGATCATCATTCAGGTCCTGCATTGCAGAAGTTCTGGAATACGGAGAAAATAAAGCTTCTCCTACCCGAAAATTGAGGAGTATTCGCCAAACAATCGGAAAATCAGTACGGTATGGACCATTTTGTAAGATGGCAACAAGGTGAGGTGGGGAAGCTTCCGATAGAAATTAGGATATCTTTGTAAAATACTGAATCAAATGTCATAATCAAGACTTAAATCACAAGAGATTCTAGTCAAAGCAGGGCACTGCAAATTGAATTTGGAGTGTAAATTCTTTCCAATTCCCGACAAATTACCACCAAAAACTCACAAGATAGGGCCAGCAATAACCAGCATATAGGTTTACGAGGTGGAGAAAAATACATCCCATTATTCAGGATTGGCCGTAATAAGAAGGTGAAGCACCAGGAGGTCGAACACCTGGGGGTGACGCACCACCTGGTCGCATATGCGGTGGAGCACCTGGTTGATGCATTGGTGATGAGCCCGGAGGCATAGGTGCTGAGGCATATACCGGGCCACCTGATGATGTGGGATATATCTGACCAGGAAAGGTGCTGGGAACAGAAACAAACGATGGTCGGCCAGCTTGCATGTTTGGATCCCATGATGGCACTTGTCCAGGAGGACCTTCAGCCGGTCCAGCTGCTGCAGCACTATATTCATTTCCATGGTACACTGGCGCAGCCTGAGCATTCTGCCAAGCTGCAGGAGCTGCAGGGTAGCCAGATTGCACCGCAAGCAAACTAGCGTCTGGGATTGTATAATCTCTACTTTTGTCACTATAAGCCTGCAAATAAGTATAAACAAAACTAGATCAAAATCAAAGGCAAGACTCATAAACATATTCACATGAACAAATTTAAGTGTAAAGAAGCATACATTTAAGGACCAAATCGTTTATCGACCAACAGATCCACATGATGTCTTTCAGTTTTCCTCTCATTTTTATTCTGAACATTTTACTTAAAGCATATATTTTATACCTTTACATTGAGATCAGTATGACGAGAGTATGATAGATGAAGCTTACAATAGCCACCATCATATATGCAGTGCCCCTCTAGAGCTTCTCTGGCAACGGCTGCGGTAGCAATATCTGCAAATAAGGACTCACGCATGAATGACAACCGAATCTCTCAAATAAATGATAAATGAAAAGCGCTTTTAGTTATGTGAAATTAAAAGGTCGCATGTCAAAGGGACATACCAGGGTATTGAACTAATGCCTGTGTTTGACCATTCTTCTCGAATATAGCAATTTTTTGTACAGTGCCAAATGCTGAAAATACCTATAACATGTAAAGCAACAATGAGACATCTGTAACATCATCTTTGTAACTTCAGCACTTGAAATACACAAAAGGAATAAGCCCTAACCGTGTGAATAACATCCACAGTGACAGCATACTGCATATTTTCAATGGAAGCCAGAAGCACATTACTCTCCATCTCTTTCTTCTTTCCATCAGGACCTACTGCAGGCTGGAGATAACAGCTAATTAGCGGAAGTTTTGGCTTAGAGCCTTAGATGCTAGTGCTCAATAATATAAATAAAATTAAATATTCTTTAGACAATAACATACCTGTACAACTCCCTCAATTGCAGTGGGATTTACAGGTAGGTATGGATTCGTGTAATCCCTGAAGTATCAGTAAAAACAAAACTAATACACATTATGCCAAATTATACAATCAAACTGCCTCATAAAGTAGAAACGCATCATAAAAGAGAATTATAAGGTAATGATGGCTTATATTTGAATTTTGAAGAGTTTAAAAATTATTCCTGTGAATTTAACAACAAAAGCAATACAATTGGATAATTGCTGAAGGCAAGTCTCTTATGATACTTTAATTAACTCAAAGTACCAGAGACAATAAGCTTTTAAAGATGCTATAACCATCAAAAGAGGATTTTATAGGTTAAAACTATGTCACCAGTCAAGTCTGAAAACTCAATCCAGCATGTTTTAGAACATACACATGACAGATATTCTTTCCAACTTTCACTGAGCACACTGGCAGCAGAGATGCATATACATATTACCCAGCTTACATAATAGATGCCATGTTAAAGTTTACATCCTCTTAAAGCAAGTAAGAAACATACATCCAATACAAACTGATACACATAAGTGAATCAAAGAGGGTTTTTTTTTTTTTTTTGTCTTCGTTATCCCAGGAAAAAGACTAACATATTCCATTAGGCATTTTATGTCCAGGCTAATACCTCGAAGAATCTTTTGCCAACATTAATATGAAAACTGTCCATATTCTGACAAGAATACATCTCAAACACAGACAAGGATAACAAAAACATGTATGGCAAGAAAATTTATCTAAATGACTGAAGCGATAGCAGAAGCAACTCTACAATAAAATAACAAATGCATTAAACTAATGCATAAGATCAAGGAATTACTAAATGTCCATGACAAGACATCTGTGTTCTGGTTACCAGGCGCACTAACCCCTAGATGACAAAAAACACACACACCAATTAGCAGTTCATATAACATGCAACAACAGTAGCAAAAGAGTCGAGAGATAACCACAACCAAGAAAGGAAACACGAAGACAAAAAAGTACATCAAAACAGATTATAGATGTCTTCGCTCTTCTATTACCTGCTTCTGTGTGACTGGAACTTGATGTTCAGATCAGTGTGCGCAGAATACGAGATACGCAAGTGACATGAACCGACATGCTCTGGAAGCAAGTACCTAAAGGTAAATGATCACATCACAAAGTTAACAGCTCACAAACTATTCCAAAGATACGGAAATTAATGAGGGGAAGTACGATTGGAGGATAAAACAATGGACAGTGCATACCTGGGTATACTTCTTCCATCCAAGGCGTTCCTCGCCGCAGATGCAGTGTCAGCGTCACTGAACTGAATCAATGCCTGCATTATCATACAAAGTGATAAGAATGACATACCAAGAATGCAAGATGTTTGCGGTACTAAGAAAGTTCAAGTGCAGACCTGGAAGCCGGCAGCCTTTTCAAAAGTAGCAATCTTGTGCACAAACCCAAAAGCAGAAAACACCTGAAAAACAAAATAAGTCTCATGGCTCATCACAAACACATCATATGGACAGTGAAATAATACATCATCAGAAACCCCCAGATGAAAATACCATGGGACAACAAAGTAATTCAAACAGACGAGTTATAAGTGCAGAATGACACCTGTGCATATATGCGTGACCATAGAAAGGAGTATGACGTACAAGATAATAATTCCAAACTGCCTCCAAGAAAAGAATTTAAATAAGAGACATCACCATATGTGATTCAACCAATTTAATAAAAAAGACATAAGAACAATTGTAATGTGACAGATTATCAAGAATACCCATGATTCAGATTCAGCATTTTGTGCTTATCTATACTAGATACAAGATTTGCAAAATCTTACAAGAGACAGCCAAAACAAGATGACACATTACCAAAACGCACTTACCAAGTGAATGACATCAATGCTGACATCACCAGCTTCAACACCCTCGATGGTAACCAGCAACACATTCCCAGGAACATCTCCAGGGCTTTTGTTGTTCACAATTTCATGTCTATTGGAATACTGGATGTAAACTGTTTTCCCCCGAACTTGAGCGGGCTCTGACGACGACGCATAATACGATACCATATTTATGGCCTGGTTTAGGTCTGCCTGCAAAAGTAATCATCGCCTTCAGCAACATATCTACCCAACAATGCTTAAATAAAATTATCCACATTTATAAAATTACTCAACTATAATGTACTATAACAAAAATGTGATTCTTAAAATTGACATGAACTTCTGTTTTCGGAAAACTAAGCCATAGAGTTCAGGCAAATTCAAACAACGCATTCCAAATCTTCTTACAACCAACTATAGCTCCATACAAGGTCTCATATCTATGAAACCAACACAGATAACCAGCAATACAAAAACCCCCAATTACTGCAATTCAAGACCTTATAACCCTAATGTAGATTAGCCCTAACAAATTGAGCTGCTGAAATTGGATGAGGGACGTACGAATTCGACGAAGGCCTGGTTGCGATTGGCGCCGACGTTGCATTTGGTGTTGACGATCTTCCCAAAATGCTTGCAGAGCTCGACGAGCTCCTCCTCGGCGCATTCCCAAGGGAGATTGCGGAGGTGGAGCACCTTCGACGGCGTCTGCGTGTACCTGAACTGCGGCGTCCCCGAGGTCGACATAGAAGAATCGGCGGTGGCCGGAGATTGATTTGATCGAATTGGGGTTAGGGTTTGGGTGAGAGAGAAAGAAAGAGATGTGGGTTTGTTTTCGATTGGATTGGGTTTGGATATCGGGCTCGTTATAAAAAAAAATATATCACTTGTTGAAAAAAAGTAGATGAAATTTTGTTTTAAACGAGTTTATGGACTATTAATTCAGCCGAGTTACATAGCATAAGGATTTAGTTTAAATTTTTAATTATAAATATAAATGATTTAAATTTACCGAAATGCATTTTGCAACGAAACTATATATAGATAACTTATATCAAAAACATGAATTTTTTTTTTTAAAGTGAACATTTATCCACGTTAGATACGTGTTAGTACAAGAGATATAAGTATAAGAGAATTAACAATGACAATCCAAAACCTAATAAGAAAAGCCAGAAAACAAAAACGCATATGTCATGCATGCAGTTTTCACTAAGGTGCATACATATACTCAAAATCGAAAGAAGTTGAAAAATGTCATCACTTCTTAAACCTAAACTAGAGGTGACCTCTGATGGTCACAGCCACCTTATGCGGGGTGAAACTTGGGCATTGGAAAAGCAAATAACTTTATGGCTTTATAACTTTCTATTATGTAGCCATGTTTTATTCAAAGCAAAATGAAGTAGTCACTGATGTGTTATTTGCTAAATGGCTATTGTTAGAATATTTAGGTGATGTAGGGTCTCCTGATATTGATTTAAAGTGTTTTTACATTATAGGGTTTAAGCTTAATGTCCCTCCTTCATTTTGCATTATACAGTTTCATTAATGATAACGGCATGAAGACTGTCTTTTAGCCCTTATTAAAACTTAGAAGTGACCTCATTCAAACCTTGCTCGAATAAACTCAGTAGGACAAAACTCTGAATAAAAAAAAGAGTACCATCAAATAAAATGTTGTGACATAGACCAACTCTGCAACAATTGTGAACAAAGACCATATCTGACTAAGATAGGCACACTTCTTCTGTCAAACTGATGTTTGTAACCGCATGTGTTACAATGTTTGCATATTAGGGTAGTAACTACTTGTGATTAACCGTTTAAAAGTCAAAACTTCATGTAACCGTTCACAAATCACGCCGGCGAAACAGACCATCATAAGAATCAGATCTTAAAGGGAAAAGACTGCAGGGTGTATGAGAAAATAGCTTGCAAGATAGAGACAGAGATGTTGGGGAGATTGAGTCGATGAAGATCGATCTAGGCATGAACATAATTTGCTTCAACTAGATTCAGAAATCCTTTCCTGTATCTTCGTCAGCCAATGCAAAACGAGAATATATAGATAGAAATTAATTTAGCATTTGTAAACGGTTAATATCAACCCACTATTTATAAACTGAACTCTATCTCCTTGCAAGGGAAGAATAATAGCCTTGCATACATGATCCGAGTTGCAAAACAAAACTTTTCATTCAGTTATGGATCTTGAAATTCTTTGACTTCAAAGACGAAATGTATGGGGTTGCGAAGCTCTGCGACGTCTTTAAGAGGCTACACACGATATGGAGTTATCATGTGTAAGCTTGTCACTTGAAATCCAGAGTATGATCCAATCAAAACTGTTACATCAGTGTTTGATTATTCTACATTCCCTAAATACGAAAAACAATGATCACATAACTAGTGTTGGGTCACTTACACTAACGATCACATAACAAGTCTCGGTTCATTTATACAGTATATCTAAAAACGATTATCAAACACCTCTGCTTCAATGTATTATTACGGTCACCAGAACAGCTAAACCGTCTCACTTCTATATATATATTTAATTTTCTCCAATACCCTATTTGTTCTAATCCATAATTCACTTAGGTAATTAATGTAATTAAATTCTGAAAAATAATATGAGTAGGCATCCAATGTATCAGTTTGATTAGTTGCTCGATCATATTTATAAATTGTTATCACTCTTAGTTTGCAGAGACAGCTTTCTATATGAGTATGAAATCATGCTAAATTCATGTTCACAAATCAAATTCACAAATTGAACATGCGACACCTGAATTAGGACTTCTGCATTCTTCTCTTATATGCCTTTCATGTTCTTGACTTTGGATCTTATATGGATCATTATGTTTCAATGTGTGTCCTTCACAATACTACTAAAACAATTAAATCATGCATTAGTATACTGGCTTTTACATATTCTTCCTTTTTTTTTTCTTTTTTTTTGTTGATACGACATAATATATTCTTCCTTTTATCTTTCTGGTTTATAGGATGAAATCTGAGTCTTATTACCCCCATTCTCGTTGGGCCTCACAATGATCAGGCCCGTATCTTAAAATACGTCACTTTATTATAATCTTTAAGGACAGTTAAATATGTCACACTATGACATAAGAAATAAAAGGGCGGTCAAAACCCTAGAAATCTAAATCTAAATCGGGGAGAGAGAGATATATAGACCTCAATCTCCAAATCCCCCGAAATCCCCAGTCGCAGTCTTCACCGTCGTCGATTTCAATTTCCGATCATCGATGGCCGGCCAGAGAAACAGTTACGGCAAGCGCTCCCATTCGCAGTCGGATTACTCCGACAACGGCGGAGGCGGAGGAGGAAAGAGACGAAACAACGGCGAGGAGAGAGAGCAGTTCATCATCGATGCCGAGGACACAGTGTACCGCTACCTCTGCCCGGTGAAGAAAATCGGTAGCATAATCGGAAGAGGCGGCGAGATTGTGAAGCAGCTCAGGGTGGACACAAAGTCCAAGATTCGGATCGGCGAGACTGTGCCGGGCTCCGACGAGCGAGTCGTGACTATCTACAGCGCCAGCGACGAGACGAACGGCTTTGAGGACAGTGGAGAGTTTGTAGCTCCGGCGCAGGATGCTCTGTTTCGTGTCCATGATAGGGTTATTGCTGAGGATACTCACGCCGAGGAGGAGATGGATGCGACTCATCATGTCACGGCAAGGCTGCTGGTTCCGTCGGACCAGATTGGCTGCATTATTGGGAAAGGAGGACAGATTGTTCAGACTATTCGGAGTGAAACTGGTGCGCAGATTCGGATACTTAAGGATGATCACTTGCCTGCTTGCGCATTGAACTCCGATGAGCTTGTGCAGGTATAAGAGTGCTGAATTCTACTGTTATTTGGTTTAAGATACTGCCGGATTGTATTTCGAGTTGATTGCTTGGACTGTAAGGTTATGTAAATATGCACATTGCGATAGTTTGATCCTTTTCGCTATCATAAAGTATCTGTGAACTATTTTTTATTTTATTTTTATCTGTATAGTTGTTCGATTAGGTTGTTTGTTAGCTTTGGTACTTGGATACAGGATACGCCTTTCCTTACATAGTTGTATGTGTTATTTGTGAACCTCAGGTATCAGGTGAAGCCCCACTTGTGAAGAAGGCTCTTTTCCAAATTGCATCTCGCCTTCACGATAATCCATCTCGGTCTCAGCATTTGCTTACGTCTTCGGTGCCTATGTATGCTTCTGGTGGTTCCCTCATGGGTCCAACTGGTGGAGGGCCTATAGTTGGACTAGCTCCAATGATGGGTCCTTATGGAGGAGGTTATAAAGGTGATGCTGGAGACTGGTCACGGTCATTGTACTCGGCTCCTAGAGATGAAGGTTCTTCGAAAGAATTCTCTCTTCGCATGATTTGTCCGACTGCCAATATTGGAAGTGTGATTGGGAAGGGTGGTGTCATCATTAATCAAATCAGACAGGAATCTGGGGCTGCTATAAAAGTTGATAGTTCACAGTCTGAAGGAGATGATACCTTAATAACTGTTACTGCAAAGGAGGTGAATTACTAAGTCCCGCTGTTTCATGTTTTAAGCCGTATTGTGGAGGAATATTTCATTACAGATGTGTCATGTCACTAATCTAACACTTGCTATTTCAGTTCTTCGAAGATCAATACTCGTCAGTTGTAGAAGCAGCAGTACGTTTGCAACCCAGATGCAGCGACAGAGTTGAAAGGGATTCAGGAATCCTCTCATTTACAACCCGCATACTTGTCCCAACCTCACGAATTGGCTGCCTGATTGGTAAAGGAGGAGCTATTGTAACTGAGATGAGGAGAATAACTAAAGCTAATATTCGCATACTTTCAAAAGAAAATCTTCCCAAAATTGCATCTGAAGATGATGAAATGGTGCAGGTGATGTCTTTCTCATGGTGCTTAAGTTTTTCAGATTTCTATATTTAGTTGTCCAAGTTTGTATCTCTTAATTAAGCTGATAAAAACTTCCTTATTTATAGATTTCTGGGGATCTTGATATTGCCAAGGAAGCTCTTATACATGTTGTGACGCGATTGAGGGCAAACCTTTTCGACAGGGAAGGTGCAGTATCATCTTTCCTTCCAACAGTTCTGCCTTATCTTCCTGTGGGTGGAGATGCGGCCGATGGTCCAAATTATGACAGTAGAGATGGTAAACGACATGGACGTTATGGTGGTTATGGTGGCTCAAGTGATTTTGCAGCTAGTGACAGTTATGGAAGTTATGGGGGTTCTCAGGTATGCTTATTTTATATTTATTAGTAGTCCATTGTATATTGGTGAACTAATACTTGCTTGAGTGTCCCTTCTTTACTTAGATTCATCGCAGAAAATCATCTGTTTTTGAATTGTAAACCAATGTTTCTTAATTAATTTGGTAGAAGATATTTGTGATACACACTTTGTGCATCAATCAAGGTCTTCTGTTAAATCTCTTTTGTTATATGATATCATAGGTGGGCGGTAGCGGCAGCCCCTATGGAGCTTATGGAGCTTATTCTTCTGGACGTACTGGTAGTTCTGGGTAAAACTCCAATGATTCTCTATCTACTTGGCTTGCCCTTTCTTACTTTTGGCTTTGCTGATCCCTTGTTAGTTTTTACTTTTTCTTATAAATGTGCGTGCATAGTTGTTGATCTCTAGTCGAATATTCATATTAATGAAATCTTGTAATAACGTTCTATGATTCTTTCACGGTTGTCTTCAATTGCATTGATCCTGATTCGAAGCTTATGATATCAGGTTATCTAGCCAGAACCCTGGTTCTCGGCGGAGAAACTATGGTTACTAGAATTGATGGTACCAGCAGGTAGACTATGGTTGTCTTTTAGATATTCTTGTCTATTATTATAACTGGCAGTCCCCCTTGTCCAGTCATTTGATAACATAACCTATCCAATCTCCCTAATATAAAATTCTGATGCTCTTGTTTTACCTTTTTTGCCTTTCCCATCCCATTAAAACAGCTGAGTTCTATGAAGCCTGAAGCTAGCCTACTGCCTGCCTAAACCGGAAGATGAACCAGCATATGATATAGTCCTGGCCCACCTTGACGCATCTACTTAAAAGGCCAAGAAACCAAATATACCAAGCTTTACTATCTGTGTTCCCTAGAACCTAGTTAGCCAGCATGCCTATACGGCTGTTTTTCCCTGTACACTGCTATGATTATGAAGCCATATTACTTCCGACTTTCCCTTGTGCTACAGTTTATTCTTTTATGCATTCCAGCTATGTGGTTTATTACTATGGTTTTAATTCCTGTTTTGCTTATGGAACTTAACCATTTCCTTTGTGATGTGGCAGATTATCGTATCTGATTGCAGCCATTTATGATTTTATTTTAGCAAATTGTGGAATCAACCTTTATGATTGCAGCCTTTATGATTTGCATTTCTCATTAGTAAAATATATCTGCATTGTTTTTTTTTTTTTTTTTTTTTTTAAGACTACCAATTTGGAATCTCATTTAATTGTGGTAAGACACACATCTATGCATATCTAAGAGTATCGATTTGCCGTCCCCGCTTTCTGCTTTGCAGCAATTTTTTTGAAATGCTTGGTTGTGCTTATAACTTGTTTTCCTGAATCTGTTTTGCTGCATGCATTTTTTAAACTGATTATTAAAGTGTTAAAGTTTTGATCTTTTGAAATAAGATTCATTAAAAAGAATTATATGGGTGGTAGTGTTCAAAAATCAATTCTGGTTACTGATCATAGATCACTTTTGAAGACAGCATTTCTAGAATGCATGCATTATGCTACTGGATAGAGCAGGTGTCTGTTTGAAGCTCGAATAACTACATGGTGGCCTGTGGATTGTGTAATTGTAGATGTGGATCTGCCACAATCTCCTAAGCTATCTTCATCTCTCAGCTTTAAATGGGCACCTGGCTTATCATGTAATCCAAATATGTTTTAATCGAGTTTTGCTAGTCTTGTGCAATTTTTTGTTGTTGATATCGAGTTCAATGTCCTTAAAAGGTTGGTGCACCAGTTAGTTGATGTACAGGTAAGTATCGGATTTTCTGAATGGATGCATGAAACTTTGGTTCAGGAGTTCAATTTGGGAACTTTGTGGGGTTTGTTTTAACTTGGATCCAACTGGTAGGATGATTATCTACCGACAGGTTCTATCAACGTTGTTGGACATCTTTTGTTTGACGGTCGATTTGAAGCAAACTTATCCTCATTTGGCTTAGTGCATTGCTAATGCTTTACGGGTTGTATTTATCGGGGGTATTAGCTCTACTTTAGTTTGATGGAAGTTGATGATGGATCTGGTTGTATTTGTGAGGGAAGTTGATGATGGATATGACCAAAAAAAAGAAGTTGATGATGGATGGAGATACGGTTATGTTATTTTGCAATTTTAAGAAACTATTTAAATTTGAATCGTTGTTGTGGTACACCGTACGTGTGTGTTTGTTTTCTCTCTTTGAGCCTTTGAGATTATCGTGGATGATCAGTGAAGTTGGATCTAGATTTCAAATTTTATTATGAACTGCATGTTTAACCGACTAATGAATAAGGATGAGAGTACGATGATCGGTGATTTGAAAATCATAAAACGTTTTGAACTAGTTTATCTTATCTGCATTTTAAATGAGCTTGTGTATCTTATCTGCATCTCATTTTGAACCCATTTCGATTTGAAGTTCGGAAAAATACAACCCAAGAGAAAACTCCACTATTTCACTCTTGAGAGAAAAGAGATCGTTATGCAAAGATAATAGCAATTACGAACTAGCTCTCATTTCCAAATCTGTAAGATAGATGCTCTATTTATTATCCGGTACACCGACTTCTTAGATCCTGAAAGTTTTTCGGTATATGTGACACCAAATTTAGTAAATCACCTCACCTAACTCGCACTGCTACTCGATAGAAAAGAGTACATCAAGTTTCAGAGGAGCCAATACCATTGAAGCTAAGCAATCAAATCGAAAGTAATGCCTCTGACTAGTGCAGCTGAATTAGAGCAAGCTCTTCTGAAAAAGGAAATCAGAAAGTGCACTTGATGTTGATGCATCTTGATGCTTAGACCGCTCAGTTATATCTCTTGGTTTAAGCACCCATGCTTAGTCACATCCATTCATCTATGAACACGCTGATTTACTCCATCTCTGGTCAGACCCTATTGGATTCAGATCGGACAGTTCTTGAGCTGCTCTACTGCTACAGAGGTCTGAGCACCATTTAATATATTTATAATTGTTGAGAGCAACTTCTGAGTTTAGTTGCTTATAAAGAGTGTCCCTTATCTATTGCTGCCTCCAACCCTCATTCGTCCAAACACTGCCATTAGGGCTTTGCACCCAATAGGGTTTCTTCTTCTCTCCCAGTTTCCTGTGTTTTGTTTTCTTGTAGAGACAGAGAGAGGGTGCTTGGTTCCCTTTTCTTGCTATAGAATGTTGTCTCTCTTCTTTGGGAAATATGGCAACTTTTTTTGTTTTTGAGTTCTCTGGCAGTTTGGCTCTGATTGATGGGTTTCGATCTCTTCTAAAAATGGGTCATCGAATGTCTTGCATGTGGGAATGAGGTGTGTGTTGCAGCCAAGGATGACTTGCCGGCATGGTTCAGTTACATGTATAAAGCATTCATGCATATTTATACATATGCTAGAACGTAGCATATATGATATATGAACTTGGGTGACATGTGTATATACATGTTACTGTGAGTTCCGATCGGCAAGTCGTCTCTGGCTACACTATTGCCTCCTTTTCTCATGCTAGATTTGAGATGATGATGATGATGGGTTCAGCTTCTACAATATGTTAACGTACTAGTGAAGGGTTAGCTTGACTCAGGAACACTTGAAAATCTTTATACTCTATTGATCTGTCTGTTTTGTGAGTAGTTCTTTTTCTTTCTATGTATGAGTTGAGTTTGATTCTTTGATCAGTTGTTAATTTTGCAGATGGAAACATACAATTACCACCAGCTTGTGGGATCGATATCTAATTTTTTTTGGTCTTTAATGGATCGAAATCCCTTAAGAACTGCAATGAGGGGATTGTGGATATTTCTTTCGTTTCTGTATATGAGAAAATCATGTCTTGTAAACTTTGAACATGCAATTTTCATTTTATGTTCGTTATGTACGCATTGGTGTTTTAGTTAGCCTCATGAATGTTTCCTATGATTTGATACGGGATCTTGAAGTCTCAACTTCTCCCCAACCTCTTAATCGAGTTCTGGCATTGAGAATCTCAGCTCAAACTACATTACCTTATCTCACTCCGGATCACAGAGAAGATTAAATAGTACATGAAGATGTAGTATTTATATAAATCACAAGAAAAATAAAATATGCCTCTTAGTTAAATCCGTACTTAAACCACCCTATGCTACAAGTTACAACCATTAGAGGATGATGACTCCTGCAGCACGAGTCTTCACTTCTTTCAGACTCTCAGTTGCCCTCCCTCTCTTTTCCCAGCCTGAGAGTTCATCACGCACATCGTCGACTTTCTCATCCTCTGCCGGGTTCTCATCCTCGTTCCCATCCACATAACAACAGACCATCTTGATCCACCTTCCATCACCGTCGTAGTATTCCCCACATGGACCAATCACCATTGGCTCAAGCTTTTCTGCAATTTCAAGAATGCAAATGGCCAACTCATACCACATACCTCCGATAGGCAAAGAGTTGTGTAAGGTGACAAAATAGGTCAAAATCAGCAGGAGTGTTGATGCGTGACAAATGCTTTAGGGTTGATGCGTTCAACTCTGAAAGGATCCAGTGTGGAAAAACATAACGATTTTCAGTGGGAGAAACATAATGCTCTAGTCTTGATTTTCAAAGTTGCCTCTAAATAGCTGAAGATCGAGCAATCCGACGCCCTTTGTAATTGCTAAACGAATCCATTTGTGAAGATCTTCAGTACATTCTCCATCCAAAAAGAAGCCACTTTGAAAGAATCGACCTTGTTGCCATATTAGAGCTCCAAAAATCCATTCAAACGTCTAACAAAGCATGTCTCTCAAGTCCCGAGTCGACGGACCAAAACTGCAAAACACTATTTTCCTTCATTTTCTACAACAAGTTGATTGTATTTGGCCCCTAAAATGTTTGGAATGTCAAATACAAGATTGGGGTATGTTAGTGTTAGATGCTTCCAAAGGTGCATCCACCGGCATGACACCATGCTGGTCTCAACTCTCAACTGCATCTTTTAGTCTTAACAATGAAAGTATGAACAACAAAACCAAATACGGCAGCTCAGTAATCCGACCCAACCCTCAGCCTTAAAGTAAACAGTAAAGAGCACTCTTGGTTACTTGGTTTAGATTAAATGGCACCACCAATATGCAAGGAAATCACTATTGGTTAAGAATCTGCTGATAAGGCGCTAATCTTGCAGGGTGGAAACTCAAAGCATACTTGTAAATGGTTCTCAGACCATTTGGACATGTTAAGTACAACAGTGTTGGAAGAAAGGCGTGCATAACTGCACTGTGACAGTGAGTTGCTAATTGAGGATAATGAAAGAGCTGAAATCAAATTCAAATATTTCTGAATAACAAAACATAACTATATATAAAAGTTGACAAGAAATTCGGCTGAAGAGGTTGGCACCCATATTGCCTTGTACTACAACATTGACTGCCATGCATGAGTTAGAAATTACTACACAGGCAGCAGATTAACAGCCTGAGCTCAACCTGCATACCTTATTTCATTCCGGATCACATAAAAATTCATCATCAAGATCATGAGATTGTACTATTTCCTAGTTCTTTCTAGTAGCTACTCGAAACGATCTACGAATTACAACCATCAGAGGATGATGACTTGAGCATCAGTCTTGACATCTTTCGGCCTTTCTAGAACCGCTGCCCTGCCTCTTTCTTGCCAAAGTTCATAAGACACCTTGTCCACATTCTCATCTTCTCTTATGTGGCGTCTTACCTTTGGGGGGTTCTCATCCTCATTCCCATCCTGATAACAACAGGTCAGTTCGCACCAGGATCCATCACCTTCGTAATATGGTCCATGTGGATCAATCACCATTACCTCAAGTTTGTGTTAGGACCATTATGCTATACATATATATTACTTTGGCTAGTATGTTGATTTATCAAATGGCTGCTTATCGGGTCGGGTCATAGTAATGAGTTTTAGGGTTGGTTGTAAAGACAACTATATAAGGCAATGAGTTTCATATAAGAGTTTATCCAATAAACATGAATATTTCTTAACTTTATTTCTTTTGATTTCTGCGATTTACTTTCGTTTCTGCTAGATGGATTACGATCCCATCAACTGGTATCAGAGCCGGTTCCGACGTGGAATCTGCCAACTCCCATCATTTTCGTCCCACCCTCACCCGCCCTCGTTAACCAACCGCTGCCGCCGCCACCACACTGTTCACCTCATTTGATTCCACCATTTCAGTCTCCCTCAGTCCCTGCTTTCATTCCCAATCCTGCGGTAGTGCAAATCTGCATTGATGCTTTTACTGCTTTCCGGCAAAGTGTGGATGAATGCCAGAAAAACTTTAGGGAGGATATGCAGAAGATTCAGGAACGACTTCAGCACAGTCGCCATATGATTCATGAACGTGGCCGTCTGATTAGGGAACTTTCCCTTACGGTTCCACCTGCTGAAACCGCCGCAACCACTTCCTATAGTGGTCCACGGTCTGCTCCGACGCTTTCAAACCCTCCAACATACACCTCTGATTCCCCTCCACTAATCCACCCTACCCAACCCATTTATCTCCATCGCAAGCAGCTTAGAGTTCTCCGCCGTCGAGTCTCTATGGCAGCAACACGACGACTTTTCAAAGCCACCCGAAAGCCATATCTGCTCTCTACTGTGGGTAAAGACGCGAGGACCCAGCTGAACCGCAAAAAGGGTCTTTGGGCCGTCAAGGCACAAAACGGCTATGTCTTCTTTGAGATTATGGAAGAAATTCGTCAGCTTTGTGTGGGTACCAAAACTCCAACCACTTCTCCTCGCTGGAACACTGGAACGGTCAGAAACAAACCCCTCTTCTTCATCACTAATTTCCGATGTTTCGGAGCCAATGGAGGCTCTCCACTCCAGGTCCGCAGTCGAAGAGATCAATCAGCGTGGCCCAGCTCTGCTGTCTCCCGGCATCACCTCCTGGTCTGGTAACACACATATCTCTGAAACGCCCACTAGCAGAGTTCATTCTGAACATGATTCTCTTGGTGTTATTTCTGTGAGTGTTACTGAACATGTTGATGAAGATGAAATTAGCGGGGTACTACCGAAAACAAGTGACGTTAGTCACTCTTATCAACATGCTAGAGTAGTGGAAATCCACTGTGGTGAGGTGAAATCTTCAATTAGTCGGATTATTGCGGTTGGTGCTGGTGATATGGGGCACGAGCAACGGGAAGCCGACATTGCTATGGGAACCAAGGTGTCTAACTCTGAACTGAAACAAGAATTGGGAGTAGGATATGCAAAAGGGAACGAGGCCACTTGTGACTGTTGCTGTGGACTTTAACAAGTGCATTCATTCCAAGGGTGATTGTTCATGTCATCCATCTGATTTTCGTTATCAATTTCACTCTAGCACATCTGTTAAGGCTAATATTGTCGTTGAGATTAGTAGAGTGACTCCTGCTATTGAGTCCGAATTTGCAATAGTGATTGCGCCGCTGAAACCGGAGGCTGTTCACACACATGGTTCTAGTGTTGACAGTCTCATCTCTGACGAGGACAACCCTTGTCCTGGTTCTACTATGGTGCAGCAGATAGCAATGACGGATAAATTTCATAACAAAAAGTTTGCTCTAGTGTCTGGCTTTTGCAAGTTGGGTAATTTTGATGTCAGTAAGCCTTGTTTTGACTGTCATTACTTATAAGGGCTTGCTGAATGATGGTTTTGGTGAAGGAAATTTCTCTACTGGCGACAAATTTGTAAAGCTAGTGCCTGCCGAACTTGCCAGTGAAGACAATGCAAAGGATGTAGATTCTATTGTTACAGAAGGGCTGAAGCTAGACAATGAGATGGTGATGTGTTCTGCTGACGCGCAATCTGAAGCACGGTTATTGCAATGGCTAGTTCTTTGTTATTGTGTCTCAACGAAACCTGTTCACTTTCCAAAAGAGGCATTCGATAAAATAGGTGCTATGAATCCAGCTTCATTGTCTCAGGTATGGACTACATTGAATTTAAATCTTCAAGGTGTTAGAAGAGCTTTGGAGAGTTTCTTGTCTAGTAAGCTTAAGCTGTATTGTAATTTCTTGAATGCTAAAGTTGGAAAAGAGCATTGGCCTACTGATGCGTGGGTTGAGAAAATGAAAAGGGATGCGAATCATTCTCTTGATAAAGGGTTGCATAGTGAAATTCGAGTTTGTAATCTCCAAGTGGCTACGCTGTTAGCAGATGCTACAGGTTCAATTGTTCTCAAATTGTTTCATATCTCTGCAGTGGTTATTAGGCGATTGGAAGTGAGAAAGATTACTGCTTCATTGTCATTGCTGAAATTTCTTTTTCTTCCCCAAGTGTTTGGAATGAGAACTACTGATATTTGCTATGCACTACCTTGTGATTATCATTGCAATTATTTGCTACTGATAATTGGTGGTAAGGAACAATTTCGGAATACAATTCCCCTGAGTTATTTCCTTCCACTCCTAAGATTTGGGAGATCTTACAAGTCAGATGTCATGCTCGCTTCTACAACTCAGTGCATTGTGACAGTGAAGCACGAGAACATATTTTCGTCCACTGGTGCCAACAATGATCGAATGACATGGTCTACCTTTGTGCATCAACTTAAAAATTTTGCAAAACTTTCAGTTCTCATGGGGTACCACTTTCAGCAGAGTAGTGTACTGCCAATTAGAGCTAAGGATGTGTTAGCAGACATCAGTAGTGGACAATCAGGTTGCATGCTATTTATTCAGCCCTTATTGCACATGTTCGTGGATGAAAGTTATGTGTCTGATGACCCTTCAGATCAGAGTGACCTCTTCTATCAGCTTTCATATGTCCAATGCATGTTATATGACTGTAATGACACAGAAAAATACTTGAAGTCGATAAATAATGGTTGCAGTTGTTAATTTCCAAGCGAGACATTGGCATGCTTCGTTCGATATTGGTAGCTAGAGATGTTGCTACACCAGAGTTAGATATCCTTCTTGTGACCCATGTCATCAATTATGACTGTCCGAACAGCATATATGATTATATTCACAAGTCTAGCTGTATTGATATGTTAGTGGAGTTAACCAAGGAATCCATGCGGGAGGTTGTTAATTGGCTTCATGATGATGCTAAAAAGCCATGGTCTTCGAGACTGAAAGCTAATTGGTCCAGTCACAGCTCGAATGACTCACCTGTGTCGTTCCCACTATCAGTACTTGAATTCTCTAAGCCTGCAGTCGGCACTAGGTTGAGGTACTCTTCTGGTAATCGAACTGTTTTAATGCCTATTGTTGTTCTTCAACCTGTTGTGCTCCCACTTTTCGATGCTGGGTTACTGTTGCTTCATGACCATATGTGTAGTAGTGGCAGCAATACTTCACTTTCTATGTCACCATATTTTGCACTAGGAACTACCTCACGTGTCTCTACATATCCGAGTCTTATGCTTGCCAATATGTTGAACCACGAGAAAGCAACACTTGATGTTATTTTCCCTATGGATATCTTCTATGTTGATTATGCGTTGACAAGGATAGAGATCGCCACATCTTGGATTTTGCTCTCTACACCACTGTTTTATTTAACAGTGTGGGTTCTTAACTTGCACAGTTGGATTGGGATCAAGGCACACTTATTAATTGAAGATGCCTTCTTGATAACAGAGATTACGTTTGGAAATGAATTACTCATCATTCTCAGTGGAGTTATGGCCATTGGACATGTTTGTCATATTGGTGCAACCTTGCAGATTAACTCTTTTCTACACATGGTACTCCTTAATATGTATTGGCTGGACACACATGTGATTTTACAGGAAACTACTGATACATGGGCATATTTTCAAGTTTCTTTTGACTCTACTCTTGCAAGGGTCTGGCAAAATGCCAATGAAGGTTTTCACATGGTGTACTGTATCTTACGCTGTTCAACTGTGATACTCCTCTTGTTATGGTTTTAGTTTGGTCGAGATATTTGCGACTGGTTTATGTTTCAGAATGGGATTTGCTGATTATGGACTCAGGTGCAACAAAGCAGTCCAAAGCTGACACGCTCATGGTAAGAGATGTTCAAGGACTTATTTTGACATGGAGTTGTTCTGAACACGAGAAAGCCACCAAGAGTATGATGTTCGAGCCTCGACTTGCATGTATAGTGGATGGTCATGTGGGGTTGCCATTCTTGTACATACTTATTCACAATATAGCACGCCAGCGAGCCTTGCTATTCCATGTCTCTACAATTCCTCTTGGTCTCAGTGGTTATGCTAGCGGAAGACCGTCCATAATGACAATTTTGGCCAAGGTGTCTGGCTTTGCTGAGCTTGTGAAGGGGCTCTCCATGTATCAGCTTTACATCACGAAGTATGGGAATCTTTCTACTCCTAAACAGACTGCTCAAGTGCTTTTGAGTCCTACCTCTAGCGCAAAAAATTGTAAGATGTTGCATAATAGTATTATCTCCCAGATGCCAACCTACAAGGAAATGCTTACTTCTGTGGAGGAAGAACTATTGGTTGAAGCAGGTGTGATGATTAGTGCAATCCAAGAGCCAAGATGGATATCTGCTGAAGTCTTCGTCTGTGCGTCTTTACCGGCTTTTACATGTTCAAGGCCTGAGGACATGCCTTGTTTTAAGGGGGGAGGGATGTTAGGACCATTATGCTATACATATATATTACTTTGGGCTAGTATGTTGATTTATCTAAATGGGCTGCTTATTGGACTCGGGTCGGGTCATATAGTCAATGAGTTTCTAGGGTTGGTTGTAAAGACAACTATATAAGGCAATGAGTTTCCATTGTAAGAGTTTATCCAATGAACATGAATATTTCTTAACTTTATTTCTTTTAATTTCTGCAATTTACTTTCGTTTCTGCTTGATGGATTACGATCCCATCACTTTGTTGCAATTTTCAGAAAGGAGATGGCAAACTCTATTTCAAACCACTTACCTTGGAACCCCTGCATCTTTATTCTTCTCAAATGATTATGAGAGAATGTAGAAAGATTCCCCATCTCTCCTTGATAGTCTGTTTCTCGTACTGTCATTACAAGTTCTTCCAAAAGCGGTGCAGCCCTGAGAATATTCAGAGCACTCCCAAGTTCAAATTTAAGATGATCGTCATCATCCGGCTCAAAATAAAGGATAAGTTCCTCAAAGTTGGAAAAGTTTGGGGCATATATATGATGGATATCATCAGTGATCTGCAGATGAAGAGTGCTGAGCTCAGGACAAGAAGTGATTTGGGTAAGCACATTAGGTAATGGATCTTGATCCAATATCATATGAAAAAATGTTACTAGCTTTGGAGTTCTCATGAGAATCTCATTCTTATACCTAACATATTCCAAGGAGGAGAGATTTACTGCATCGATCTCTAGTCTTCCAAATAGGTAACTCCCAAGCACTTTCAGATCACGCAGGTGAAGCAATGGACCAATAATCACATTTGAGCCCACGCGTACGTTACATCTGTACAAGGTGAGGTTTTCGAGAAGCGAACAAGCGGAGGACAGATGTGCCATAAAATCTGGATCGACTTCGACATCATTCAGATAAAGAGTTGTTAGGTGAATGAATCTGTCAAAATCAGTAGGAGGATTAGAACACAACGATACAATGACAAATGCTTTAGGGTTGATACGTTCAAATCTGCAAGGATCCAGTGAGGAAAAACATATATATCTTCATCAGCCCGTAAGTAATCTCTTTTTAATCGAAGATCCAGCTTTTGAGCTCCCTTTGTGATTGCAAAGCGTACCCATTTGCCAAGAGCTTGAGTATCTTCTCGATCCAAAAAGAATGCCACTTTGAACGAGTCTAGCTTGTTGCAAGACAAGAGCTCCAAAACTTTTTCCACACGTTCTATATAGCACCGTCTCTCGAGATCAAGTGCAGCATGCTTTTTCCAAAAACATGGAGAAGTGGAGTATTTCTCATATGTTTCATCGAGTGCAGGATACTTGGATCCAAAAATATTTGCAGCGTCTAATTTAAGATCGGAGGACCTTGTCTTCCAAAGATTCGTCCACCGACGGCATACAATGCTAGTCTCCGCTGCATCTTTAGTTGTTAAAAATGAAAGTATGTATGACATAATGCAATCCGGCAACTCATTTATCCAATCTTTTCTCTCCCCCTCAACTGTATCTACATCACTGTTGTCCATATATAAAGTTGAACAAAAACATATAACAGCGTAGAATGTTCGAGTGTGTGTTGTTGTTTGATACCCCAAGGCCCTTGATACTAGAATCCTCATGAATCGAGGAAATATAATGAGCTAAGGATTTGTTCCTTGGCAAGAAAGGAAACGAAACCGGAATTCCTAATACAAAATTGGGTTTCTTTTTTATTCATGTAGATTGTGACGTCACATTGGAATATTAACGCAGGCTCTAATCTGGATTTCTTGTATGCCATGTCAGCTTGTCACATAAGATAGGTTTTAGGTGGTTCACCTAACATTACTCAATTTTGTAAATGGAAAACTCAAAGCATACAAACAGCTTGTTGGATGTTCGCTGTTTAGCCTCATGAGTGTTTCATATCATTTGATATGGGTTCTTTTGATCTGTCTATATGTGATTTCATTTTGTGAGTATTTCTTTTTCTTTCTATGTATGAGTTGAGTTTAGATTCTTTGATCAGGTGTAAATGGAAAAATAGCATGCCACCAGCTTGTTGGATCAATATCTTCTTCTTTTTTCTCTATTTTTTCATCTGCAATTTCACTTGTGGGTATTTCTTTCGTTTCTGTATATGAGGGAATCATGTCTTGTAAACTTTGAAGTTTGAAGATGGAAATCATAACCAGGTTATTGCAATTTTCATTTTCTGTTCGTTATGTACGCATTGGTGTTTTAGTTAGCCTCATGAATGTTTCCTATGATTTGATACGGGATCTTGAAGTTTCAACTTCTCCCCAACCTCTTAAATCTTAATCGAGTTCTGGCATTGAGAATCTCAGCTCAAGCTACATGAATCATACATGAAAATGTAGCATTTCTATAATTATCACAAGAAAAATAAAATATGGCTCCACCAAAACTATGTTCTTCCAAAAGAGGTGCAGCCTTGAGAATACTCACAACACTCCTGATCAGGTCGAACTTTGCTGGCCTGACGAGATCCAAGTTCAGTTTCTTGAGGTTTCTAAATGTCGTAAGAGTTTGGGGTGCCAGATTACCACCTATATGCAAATGAATTGACTCGTCCTTAAAATTTAACAACACAGTAAGTATCATGGCACCACCAATATGCAAGGGAATTACAAATAGAGGACTAAATTAGGGTAGGGAAGAAAAAAAATATCAAGAGGCTCATTGACTAACAAATTAACCATGTAATGTGATAAAGTAGTCTGTGGTTCACATCCAAAACCAATTGGCAATGGGTGGAGTGGCTCAAACCCTTATAAACCCACAGGCAAGGTCCTAATTCCCGATGTGGGATATATATCTCAACACGTCCCCGCACGTGCGGCGAATCTTCAAGCCTAACACGTGGAAAATATTTGGGGTGACGTGAAGTTCGTGTGGCCTCTGGGCTTCACACGTGGACGTGGGTAACCCGCTCTGATACTATGATAAAGTAGTATGAGGTTTACATCCAAAACCAATTGGCTATGGATGGATAGGCCTAAACCCTTATAAACCCACATGCAATGTCTCATATTCCCGATGTGGGATTGATATCTCAACATAATGCATATCATTTTGTAAGGAGTGCTTCATGTCATCTCTATATAGTTGGTCTTGGAATCTATGGGGGGATTGAATACCGAATACGCATATACTGCAACACATGTACAATATATAATTGCTAATTACGCATACCAAAGTTTAGATTCTGCCTAAGGCGCTAATCTTGCAGGTGGAAACTCAAAGCATACAACTATTTAAGCAGCTTGTTGAATTGGCACGAAAACGTTCTGGATCTTTGCTCTTTATTAAAGAGGAAATACATTTACAATATCACTGATCTCGAACAAAATTGTGCATCTACATCAATACATCAATAAAGTTAAACACAAACACCATTCCATCTCATAAATTGTTCATTCATGTATAAGGGAAAGCAAGGATACAATTCTAACTAAGAAAAACCGGCTGAAAGTGAAACCAACTCGGGGGAGATCGAAGAGATGGAGCTAAAAGGATATGAAACCTTCCTTGACAACCAAGCCAAACATGAGAACGAGGAGGCCGACTGTGATGCACTGAGTTGAAGACACCACAGTCTGAGAATAAGCAGACAAGGTGATCGTTGCACCCGCCAAGCCGATCATAAGAGCACTCACGTTCTGATTCATTTTCGATCCTCAGAAACGACTGAGATGGGAACTTGAAGCTTACAGATGAGGGTTTACGTTTTGATTGATGAGGAAAAGAAAGAGAGGTTGAGCTTCTTATCTGCGTTTGGAGAGGTTAAGCTAATCTAAGGTCAACTCTTTACTAGGCCTTGCATCACATGAGAATATGCCTCTTGAGTGTTCATAAAGAACCCTTTAGGTGGCTCTTTTTTAAATTCTTGAATCTTAAGATGCAATGCAAAATCATCCATTTATACAGGAGTGAAAAAAATGCCATTTACTGCAAGTGAAAACTAGAGTAGAGAGTATTATTACAGGTAGACTGAGAAGTCTAATTGTAAAGTCTTCGTCAAGGTCCTCCTCCAACTCCGACAAACTTTCCTCAATTATTCTATCCAGCAAACTTTCCACAGTCGGTCAGTCCTCTTTGATCACCAGTGGATAAACTCTCTTTGATCCGAGTTCGTGAGTGGAAGATGGCAGCTCAATTAGTGCTCACTTTCGCTGCTGAGGGGATTCTGACCAAGGTGTCTTCACTTGCCGCTCAAGAACTCGATCTTGCATGGGGGTTCAAGGCCGAACTGGAGAAGCTCGGAGAGTCCGTATCCAGCATTCAAGATTTCTTACGCGGCGCTGCGGAGAGACCAGATGATCAGGGCAAGGCAGTAGAGAAATGGGTCAAGAAACTTAAACAGGTAGCTGAAGATGCAGATGATATTTTGGATGATTTCAACTATGAACTTCTCCGGCGCAAAGTGGAGCTGCATAACCACATGAAGAGAAAGGTACTCAACTTCCTTTCTGCCTCCAATCCTCTTTTGTTTCGTGTCAAAATGGCGCATAAGATTAAGAAGATCAATGACTCCTTGGCGGAGCTCAAGAGTCAGGCAGCTTTCATCAACTTGGTTGCCAAAAAGGAGATTCAAGGCAACGACCAGATCGATTGCAAACTAATTCATATTTTGAGAATGGTGAAAAAGTTGTTGGAAGGGAAGACGCTGTGACAAAGATAGTTACGACGTTGATCAGCTCCGACAATCAGCAGCAGAATCTTTCAGTTATGGCCATTGTGGGAATGGCTGGACTGGGGAAGACGACTCTGGCTAAATCAGTGTACAATGAACCCGCCATAGATAAACACTTCCCTAAAAGAATATGGGTGTGTGTGTCTAACACTTTTGAAGTGGATACGATTTTAAGTCAGATGGTAGACTCTCTAGTACCAGAAAAGGCTGGAATGAAAAGCCAAGATGCATTGCTTAAAGCTCTGAGAGAGGAGATAACAGGGAAGAGATATGTTCTGGTGCTCGATGATGTTTGGAATGAGGAGAGGGAAAACTGGGATAGCTTGATGAGTGAGTTGTCAAAGCTGAATTCTAATCCCGGAAGCTGCATTATCGTCACCACCCGTAGCACCGGTGTGTCAACTATTGCGGAAACACTCCCCAGACCTGAGTTGAGAAATCTATCAAAGGAGGAATGTTGGTCCATTATAAAGCGAAGAGCTTTAAATTTAGACGAAAATGGTTTCATTGATGCAGAACTAGAAAGAATTGGGAGGGCGATTGCTGAGAAGTGTGGAGGGGTACCTTTGGTTGCAAAGGTACTAAATTTCATATGATATCAAGTTATTAACGAAAATTCCACTTGTTTCTTTTCATTGAGAGCACGATATATTACATATATATTTGCTTTGTAGATTTAATTCAAATTATAACTCTAACTCATATTGCTTTCTTTTCATTTGATCACGAGGCCTTAGCGTTCAGTAGATAATATTTCTGTTTCTGAAATAACATACAAGGCAACGGATGTGGACACAGGAAAAAAAACAGAAGCCAAATAGAAAAAGTTAGAACTATAAGAATATGATTTTAATCTCATAACCATTTTAACGTTTGACTTAATTTGTGTCTTAATCTTACATCTAAACTCTTGTATCATATACTACAGGTTTTGGGAAGCCTACTGCGCTCAAGAGCTAGTAAAGTTGAATGGTTGTCAATTCGAGACAATAGATTATGGGAACTACCTGAAGAGGAGGACAGGATCATGAAGGTACTGAAGTTGAGTTTTGATAATCTGGAGCCATCGCCTTTGAAACAATGTTTTGCATATTGCTCAATGTTGAGAAAAGATTTCGAAATTGAAAGAGATAATTTGATCCAGCTTTGGATGGCTCAAGGATTACTCCAGACTTCAACTGTCGAAAATCATCATGAGATGGAGTATACTGGCAAAGTATATTTTAACATTCTACTAAACAATTCCTTAATTCAAGAGGTAATTGAAGGAGGCAGTATTACGAAGTACACAATGCACGATCTTGTGCATGATCTTGCAGAAAAAGTGTCCAAAAGTGAGCGCTTGACACAGGAGTCGAATGATGATGTTCGACATGTTGCACGTTGTCCTCCTTCAACACTAGAAAACATGTCAGAAGTAACTGTTGGGAGATTGCGCTCACTATTTTCAAATGACCAGGTCCCCGAAATCATTTTCTCCAAGTTCAAAGCAATGCGGGTCTTAAGTTTAGATACAGCAGATATAGAAGAGTTGCCAAATACATTTGGCAAGCTGAAGCACTTGAGATATCTAGACCTCTCAGATACAGGAATCACAGCACTTCCCAAGTCAATTGGCAAGCTCTATAACCTTCAAACATTGCGAATGCAGGATTGTGATCTGAACAAGCTTCCAAGGGAGATGCAAAACTTGATCAACTTGAGGCATCTTTATGTTGATAAGAAGATAGAATTTCCGGCAGGAATGTTCAGGGGACTAACTAATCTCCGGACATTGTCTTGCTTTAATGTGGGCGAGGAGACGGGTTGTAGAATTGAGGAATTGGGTGGCTTGAACCAACTGACGGGTATGTTAACTATTCGTAATCTGGAAAAGGTAAGGGATGAAGCGGAAGCGAAGAAGGCAAAATTAGAAGAGAAGAAAAATGTAGTGGAGTTAAGTTTGGTCTTCTCTGCAGACCGAATAACCAGCAACATTAATGATGAGAATGTACTCAAAGGACTCCAACCACACACCGAGTTGGAAAGCTTAGTGGTTGAAGCCTTCATGGGTGATAGATTTCCTTCATGGATGATGAGAGCCCCTTTGCCTCTCAACAATTTGAAGAAGCTCGTCCTAACTGGCTGCCGCAAATGTGGAGAACTCCCGATACTAGGCCATCTACCGTTCCTTAGAGATGTGGAGATAAATGATATGGATAACCTAAAACGCTTTGGAAGTGAAATTTATGGTTATGACCTTGTTTACGAGGCTACACGAGAGAAGGAGACGATAGTCTTATTTCCAGCACTCAAAACATTAAGCATTTACAAGTGCCCTGAGCTCATTGAATGGATGGAAGCACCCACAAAAGTAGAGGTGTTCCCTTGCTTGGAGGAGTTGACGATACGGAGTTGTCCAAGAATTGGGTTCATTCCAATTCCCTACAGCATGGCATCCCTCCGCAAACTGCGGATTGACAGCTGTTATGCATTATCTAGTATTGGCCAACTCGATCATTGCACCTCTCTACAGGAATTGGAGATTAACAGCTGTTATGCATTATCTAGTATTGGCCTAGAGGGCCTTTCATCCCTCCGCGAACTGCGGATTGACAGGTGTAATGCATTATCTAGTATTGGCCAACTCGATCATTGCACCTCTCTACAGAAATTGGAGATTAACAGATGTAAGGCATTATCTAGTATTGGCCTAGAGGGTCTTTCATCCCTCCGCGAACTGCGGATTGAATTCTGTCATGCATTATCTAGTATTGGCCTAACATCCTCACAGGGCCTTCCATCTCTCCGGGAATTGAGTATTATATTCTGTGGTGGATTATCAGCCCTACCGAGCGGGATTGAAAACTGCACCTCTCTTGAGCTATTAAGAGTATTCAGTTGCAAAAATCTAGCGACCATTTCGTTTACACGAGTCCTCCCATCCCTCCGTAAATTGCAAGTTGAGTACTGCGATAATCTATCTTGCTTGGCTGTCCCGGAGTACTGTCCCTCGCTTCAGGAGTTGAGTGTAAGCCACTGCCCCAAGCTAGCATCCATTACATTTTCTACGGATTTGAATCCATGTCTTGAGGATTTGCGTATAGAGGACTGCAACGGTCTACAATCTCTTCCAGATTTCCGCAGTTTCACATCCTCCGTGTATTGTCTATTGCGGGGATAGAAAGTCTGGTGAGTGAGTTTCTATCGACAGGGCTGAGCTGCCTCGCTCGTCTGGAGAACTTGGGGTTAGGTCCTTTCTGCGAGGACCTCGACTCTTTCCTGATTTTCAAGTTCCATCCCAACAACTTGTCTCATTAATGTTGATCGGGTGGCCTAAGCTCAAGTCTCTTCCTCAACAAGTTCAACACTTGACTTCGCTTACAAGGTTGACTATATATTCTTTCAATGGAGTGGAGACTTTACCAGAGTGGCTGGGCAACCTTGCATCTCTCGTGGAGCTGTATATTGTTGGGTGTGATAATCTCAAGTATCTACCTTCTCTCGAAGCAATGCAACGCCTCACCAAATTACAGTGTCTATCTGTTTCTTTTTGTCCACTTCTAAAACAAAGATGCACCAAGGACAGCGGCGAAGAATGGCCCAAGATTTCTCACATTCCAGATATCAATCGTAAGCAAGCTTCTCTCTGACTGTTCTTTTTCTTTGTTTGGTCTAAAAGGTTTTCTACTTTGTTTGTATACGCTTATTTATGGCTCCACTATGATAGGCGCAAAAACACCTACAAAGATACCCTATTATCAACTCAATTATATCAATGTAGTAAACGACAAATAGGGGTCATTACCCGCAGAGGATTGGTGATACTAAGACTTAAACACACAAGAGACACGTAAACCAGAAATCTGGCAGACTCGACCTAGGAGCAGAAACCTAATTAATTAGCTAATCTAGACTCAACCAAAAATTATGAAATTAAATACACAGTAACTAGACACAGTGGCGGACTACCACACAAATTTTGAGGGTATTCGGAGTTGGTTTGATTGGTGAACAAAATAGATAAAACAGAAATACTGCTGAAAACAGAATATTAAAAAGTGAATATGGATGTAAATATGAGAGAAACAATAGCTAGGAACTTCTCTCCACCACTAGATACGCTTCAATCACCCCAAAACAATGTCAATGACTAAAGATGAATGCACTCACAGTTAAGCCAATGTCGTTAGGTCATTAACCGTATTACGTTCTCTTACTTGCCATGTTAAGTGAAATGTCGGTATCGACTTAACTATATCCCCAATTAATTGATCTATGAAATGTCGGTATCTAGACCAAAATAATTGAAATCATAAAGATCTAAGAACGTTTGAGTAGCAACAAAGAATCTAAGGTCAATGTCGGTAGCCTTAGATTACCAAGAAATCACTTCACACAAGTACCTGGAAAGAACTTGTTATCTCTCATAGAATATGCAACGATATGTCAGTCATAAACACATTCAAAAATAATAAACCCTAAAACATGCATCAAAGTGTCGACTCAATGAAACATGCAATAGAATTATCAATGAACAATCAGTGAAGAAATTCTCATCTAAAATTATTAAATCAATTGGGGTTCGAAATCGAAGACATATCTAGGGCTTTGATCAGCCTCTAACTACTAAGGAGTTTAGTTGCACATAATCTTGATTAAGAACATCAGAGAATACATGGAAGATGAAATAAGGGTGGAGAAGAAGAAAACTTGATTGAAGAAGATCTTGCCGATCGAGTTCTTTTTCCTCTCTTTTCTTTCTTCTCTTTCTCTCTCTTTTTCTTCCCTTTCTTTCTTCTCTTTCTCTCTCTTTTCTTCTCCCTGGTTCTTTCACGTCCTCCCCTTTGTTTGGCTCCTCCCTTGTATAAATAGGTTAGTGAACCTATTTGTCACGTCCATCACCAATCCAACTAGGATTAGGGATCCTAATTAAGCCCATTATCTCCTTTTCTTTGTTTGACTTCAAAAAACACCTAAAAACAAATAAAGTTAATTAAAAATAGGAAAACATCACAAAATAACTAAGTAATAAGAATAATTAGCATGATAAAAGTCACACAAATATGCGACTATCAAAATACCCACACTTAGCTTTGCTAGTCCTCGAGCAAAACACTAAACTAAGACTCTGAAAAGACTCAACAATAGCACAAACTACAAAACTCTAATGCCCTTAACACTTTGTCTCAGCAATCTCCCTAACATTGCAACACCAAGATCACATGATAATTCAGTTCAATCCACGGAATTTCGAGTTAATGTCAATACATGACACACATGTAACATGTAGGACGAAGACATAATCATGGTGAATGTAAAGCTGTAGCATGCAGTAAACAAGTTAAGATTCAACCTCACATGGTATGCTATAAGTGTTTCTCTCAACATATGTCTAAGGTTTTCACTCAACTCAATTACTTGCTAAATGGACCGAACCATATGCTTAGCTCTTGTGACTTATCTCCACAGATCAAAGGTTGCCTATCTTGAGGATCAAAAGGACTTTATAAGGTTGTAATGGGGTTAAGCTCATAGGTTTATAGAACAAAAGGGATATGGAATTCAAACAAGTTCTAAAACCTAGTAGAGCATCAATGAAGAGGCTTTTTCGAACTCTACAACCATTGAAGCATCTTCACCATTGAATTCTTCCAAATATATCACCATTGTGGCCGAATTTCATCTTGTTGGGCCTTCACCTCATTCTTTTCATCTACAATTAACCTGGGGTATCAAGCTAGACATCACAAAAGAACAAATATTTTTTTGTCGATTTTCTTTTTTTTTTTCAATACAACACAACTAGCTTGATATCCCACCCTTATTCCTTTGCTTCATCTTCGCAATCTTCCACCTTGGTCTTCATGTATATGCCTCATGTACAGCTCTACTAAGTTCTAGAACAAAGGTAGAGATATAACTATTCTAAGGTTCAAGGTAAGGTTGTGCGGGGGTGATGACAAAAAGACCATAATGTAAGCTCAAAGTGGTTAACTAAGGGGTGCACATCTTGTGTACACAACATATGGGTCACAAGCTATATATGGCAACGGTGGTAGCTCCTAAGTGCCTTATCACTTCCCTAATCAAGATATATAATGACTATAAGCTTTGACAAGCACAAGAGCAAGTTCTAGTAATCTCTAGAGTCCATTAACTTAATCTGCGGCAAGCAATTGACACACAACAAAGAAAGCATGTAAAATCACATTTAGGCTCAATCGCTCACAGGTTAATGAATCTCAACTAAGTTTAAGCATGCTGAGAGATCTGTACCATGTTAACTCGTTTCTACATCCACTAATATTAACACATGCATCATATATCAAGATTAACCAAAGAAACTCAAATAACGTAGTCACATGTTTCACTCTTAGTCACAATTTAGAAGATATAAGCACATCATAGACTAGTTAAGGGCCCACCCCAACAAGACTAAAAGGGTTTAGCAAAAGATTTCTTTTACAAAAGCAAGACTTTTGTCCAACAAAAAAAGATTTTCTTTTAATCATCTTATCATGAAAACATCTTGGTTTTCTCCTTGTAGATTCTATTGGACTCATAGGCATTGTTGCGAATCTCATCTAGCTCATTCAGTTGTAACTTCCTATGAACACCGGCATCATCAATATCAAAGTTAAACTGCTTAATAGCCCAATATGCCTTGTGTTCAAGCTCTACCGGAAGATGACAGCCTTTTCCATAAACCATTCGATAAGGAGACATCTCAATCGGTGTCTTGTATGCCGTCCTGTATGCCCACAACGCCTCATCTAAGCGTTGACTCCAATCTTTCCGGGTTGGTCCAACAGTCTTCTCCAAAATTTGTTTTATCTCCCTGTTGGATACTTCTACCTGCCCGCTCGTCTGAGGATGATAAGGTGTTGCCATCTTATGATGAACATTGAATTTCCGTAGCAAAGCTGCAAAAGACTTGTTACAAAAGTGGGAACCTCCATCACTGATGATGTACCTAGGAGTGCCAATCTAACAAACAGTGATTCAAAAATTTCAAAACAACAGCAGCATCGTTAGTAAGTGGCCACTGCCTCACACCACTTTGAAACATAATCAACTGCAAGTAGAATATAAAGATTTTGCTGAGAGCTAGGAAAATGACCCATAAAGTCAATACCCCACACATCAAAAATCTCAACAACAAAAATTGGGTGCTGGGGCGTCTGATCTCTAGGACCTAAGTTACCTATGAGCTGACATCTGGCACATGATTTATGGAACTCATGCGCATCTTTGAACAAAGTTGGCCAGAAGAAGCCACTTTCAGGAACCTTCATTGCAGTCTTCTTTCCAGCAAAGTGACCTCCCTCTACATGTGAGTGACAAAAAGTGAGTATAGATTGAAATTCAGTTTCAGGAACGCACCTTCTTATCAACAAATCTGGACAATGTTTCCATAGATAAGGCTCATCCCATACATAATGCTTAGCTGTCTTCACCAACTTGTCCTTTTGAGCTCTACTGTAGTCGCTTGGTACTCTTCCTGACACAAGATAGTTAACAATATCTGCATACCAAGGCTCGGAAACGTTGAGAGCAAAAAGTTGCTCATCTGGGAAGCTATCACGCAGAGAGGCAATGAGTCATCCCTCTGTGTTAGATCCATGTGTGATCCTGCTCAGGTGATCTGCCACCACATTCTCAGTGCCTTTCTTGTCATTGATCTCAATATCAAACTCCTGAAGTAGTAACATCCATCTAATCAACCTAGGTTTTTTCATCCTGTTTAGTCATCAAGTATCTCAAAGCAGCATGGTCAGAAAAAACAATAACTTTAGTTCGTAACAAGTAAGACCTAAACTTTTCTAACGCAAAGACCACAGCTAAGAGTTCCTTTTCCGTAGTTGAGTAATTTAACTGTGCATCATTTAAAGTCCTGGAAGCATAATAGATGACATGGGGAAACTTAGCTGGACGTTGACCCAAAACAGCACCAACCGCATAATCAGAAGCATCACACATTAATTCAAAAGGTAAAGCATCACACATTAATTCAAAAGGTAAGTTCCAATCAGGTGCCTGTATGATGGGTGCGGTTGTCAGAAGCTCCTTGAGCTTGTTGAATGCCTTCAAGCACTCATCCGTGAAGTTGAAAGCTACATCTTTATGGAGCAGTGCACATAATGGTCGGGCTATCTTGGAAAAGTCCTTGATAAACATGAGATAAAATCCTGCATGTCCAAGAAAAGATCTCACCTCCTTCACAGTTGAAGGAGGAGGTAAAGTACGCACAATATCAACCTTGGCCTTATCAACCTCAATCCCCCTAGCAGATATCACATGTCCTAAAACTATACCTTGTTCTACCATAAAATGACACTTTTCCCAATTCAAAACAAAGTTAGTCTCAACACAACGTTTCAAAACCATGGATAAATGATGCAAACACATGTCAAAGAATCACCAAAAACAGAAAAATCATCCATAAACACCTCAATGATTTTTTCAACCATGTCTGAAAAAATACTCATCATGCATCTTTGAAACGTTGCAAGCGCATTGCATAGGCCAAAGGGCATCTGCCGATAAGCAAAAGTGTCATAGGGGCATGTAAAGGTGGTCATCTCCTGATCATCCTTGTGTATGGATATCTGGTTGTACCCTGAATAACCATCCAAAAAACAATAATATGCATGCCCTGCCAACCTTTCCAACATCTGATCAATGAACGGGAGGGGGAAGTGATCTTTGCGTGTGGTGGCATTGAGCTTGCGGTAGTCAATACACACTCTCCATCCTATTTGCACACGTTGAGGCACCAACACGTTCTCATCATTCTTTACCACTGTAATTCCTGAACGTTTGGGAACTACCTGCACAGGACTAACCCACTTGTTGTCAAAATAGCATAAATTATACCTGCATCGCGGAGTTTAATCACTTCTTTCTTGACAACTTCCAACATGGGAGGGTTCAGTCGACGTTGAGCTTCTCCTGTTGGCTTAACTCCCTCCTCCAAATGTATCCTGTGAGTACACAAAGTGGGGCATATTCCCTTGATATCTGCTACTGTCCATCCAATTGCTTGCTTATACTCCCTAAGAATAGACAATAGCTTATCCTCTTGCAACTGTGAGAGCTTTGAAGAAATTATGACCGGTAAAGTTTCACCGTCTCCAAGAAAAACATACTTCAAATGCTCAGGTAGAGGTTTGAGCTCTAACTCGGGCGCTTTCTGAATAGATGGAGCAAGCACGTTAGTTGAAACCGGAAGAGGAATGACTTTACGAGGCATACCTGTCATGTATGGCAAAGATTCAAATGCCTCCTCCATTGCATAATACTCCTCCTCCATCTCAAGATCGTCAGTTGAAGCAATCTCAAATATAGGCTCAATTCGACAGGTTGAGGAATTTCCTCAGCAGATTGAACCGGTTGTGCTGGAACTTTCTTTTTTACCAGCCATTTCGATGACTTTTCGCATGGGATCCTCCCCCAATGAGTACTGAATGAACTCCTGCACAAAACTCTCAAAAACATCAATAGAACAACAAGATTACATATCATCAGTATTTGGGTGCTTGAGGGACTCAAAGATGTTGAACTGGATCTTTTCTCCAGCTACTTCCATGCTAAGTGAACCTTCATAACAATCAATTGTGGTACGAGTTGTTCTTAAGAATGGTCTACCAAGAATCAATGGTATCTCAGAGGGCATCTGTTCACCTTCCATCTCTAATACAAAGAAATCCGCTGGAAAAATCAAATCACCAACTTGCACTAACACATCTTCTATAATACTCTAGGGTAACAGTTAGATCGATCAGCAAGTTTAATGGTTATCCCAGTAGGTAAAAGTTCTCCCATATTCATTCTATCATACACAGCATATGGCATTAAATTTATGGAGGCACCTAAATCAAGAGAGCACTAGCAAACCTGTGATCACCAATAGTGCATGGAATAGTGAAACGTCCCGGATCACCTAACTTTGGTGGCAACTTTCTTTGCAGTACAACGGACACCCTCTCACTCAAGGCAACTGTTTCGGTTCCTTTGAATTTTCTCTTTGTAGTGCAGAAGTCCTTGAGGAATTTGCATATTGAGGAATCTGCTTGATCACATCCAACAATGGAATATTCACCCTAACCTTCTTGAAGACGTCTAGGATCTCCTTGTCCTTTTCCTCTTTCACCTGTTTCTGTAACCTGCTAGGAAAAGGCACATTAGTGATAATCAAAGGTGAGGTTAAGGGACATACCGTGACTGGTTTTGATCTTGACTCAACTTTTGTTCTAGGTGCATTCTCAACAGGTTGAGAGAATTCCTCAACGGATTGGGTTGGGGTGCCTAGACTAACTTTTGATGGCTCCTCAGGCACGATCTGCTCTAATACAGGCTCTTCCCACTTTCTTCTTGGCTTCTTGACCACTGGAACTGCATCCACCACCTTCCCACTTTTCAGAACCATTGCATTGACTTCATGTTGACCCTTAGGATTAGGAAGAGTGTTGCTGGGAAGACGTCCTGGGTTGACTTGAGCAAGAGTTTGTTGGATTTGGCTCACTTGGCGCTCTAACAAGTCAATTGCCTTCCCTTGTTGCTGAGTGGTGGACTTGATCTCTTGGCGGAAGGCACTGCTTTCCTCTCTTTCCTTTTTGCTATCAAACATTATTTGTTGCATCATAGCTTCCAAAGTTAAAGTTCATGTTGATGTCTGAGCTGGAGCCTGTTGTTGTTGAGGCACACGTCTTTGGCCAAATTGCTGCCCATCCCTAACAGGTTGTCTTTGTTGGAATCCAGGTGGAGTAGTTGGAGGATTGAGCACATTATTGCTTCGGTAGCTAAGGAATGGATGATCTCTATTCCCATTATATGTGTTGGGCTGCCGATAAACAAAATTCAAATCCTCCTCTTGGGTGTCTTCCTCAACTGCTCTGCACTTAGGACAATCTTCTACAAGGTGGTTCTTAGCTGAACAAATAGTACACACTACTTGAGATGCAGCAATGGTTGCTTTCTTATTCACCTTCATAGCACTAGCAATTAAACAGTCATTCTTCATAGAACTCAATCTCTTCTCTATGACTCCATCTATGGTAATGGCATTCAAGGATCTTCTGCTGGCACCCATAGATCGGTCCTGGACTGAAACTGTCTTGAATTCTCTGCTTGATTCTCCACAATTTCCTTAGCTTCAGCTCCAGTCTGATTCCACCAATTTCCTTCACAAGCTGAATCAAGTTTTTGCCTGTTGAGTGAATCAAGTCCTTCATAGAAATACTCCATTTGAGTGTTGAGATCAAACTTGTGATGGGGGCATTGGCGTAGTAGACCCTTGAATTGACTCCACGCTTCATGTAATTCATCTCCATCTCTCTGCCTGAATGTACTAATCTGCTTCTTTAAATTCTTGGTGCGAGAGGCTGAATAGAATTCCTTCATAAATGCAGCACACATATTGTCCATGAGTCAATAGATTGGGAAGCCAATGAGTTGTACCATGCCTTTGCTTGCTCTTTCAAGGAAAAAGAAAACAGAATAAGTTTCACAACATTCTCATCCACCGTCGCTGACTTCTGTATTCTGCACAGTCATTACTGGAAAATGTCACTTAGGCGACGGAATTAAAAAATTCCGTCTCCTAAGTGGTACTTAAGCGACGGAAATTTCTACTTAGGAGACGAAACAGTTTCCGTCTCCTAAGTTGTCTTAGGAGACGAAATATTTTGATTCGTCTCCTAAGAACGACTTAGGAGACGGAATTTCATTCCGTCGCTTAAGCACTACTTAGGAGACGGAATATTTTTACTTAGACGACGACATTTTGAAAAAATAAAAATTAAAAAATTTATATGAATACTTAGGAGACGGAATTACATTCCGTAGCCTAAGTAGAACTTAGGAGACGGAAATATTTACTTAGGCGACGAAATATTTTCTAAAATAAAAAAAACAAAAAATTATGAATCACTTAGACGACGGAAATAGAACATTCTGTCACTTAAGTTCTAAAAATTTGAGCGCCCATCTTCCCGCGTAAAATTTCATGAAAATTCAAACCAAAATTTTTCAAAACATATCAATTCTTTTAAATCACACACTCACCAACCTTATTAATAGAACTTAAGCGATTCTCACTCTGGGAAACACATCTTTTCCCAGAGCTCTCTCTCTCTCTCTCTCTCATGTCGGCCTCTCTATCCATTCTCACCACTCTTTCCTCCGCTGCCACCTTCAACTGCACCACCCCACCAACGCCACCTCCAACTGCCACGCACTCATCGACTTCGTCCCCACAAACACCACCACTTTCAACGTCGTCAAGACCCTCTTTAACATCACCCGGCCACCTCCGCACCCTCCACCTCCGCCTTCTCGCCGACCCACCACCGGTGATGTAGAACAGATGGCGATAGAGATTGAAGAGCAGATCGATCGAAACAAGTCTAAACCCGGTCCAGATTTGGCGTTCGGTGTCTGATTGATCATTATGATACCTTTCTGGAAGCGGAACGGCCCAACGAACCAAACTCGTCGCTTCGCCACGACATATGGGCTTTTTAGGCCATCCGAGTCCGTTTAGGCTTCCAAAATGCGTATTTAATTGTTTTCAGTAATTATTTTTAATAGTTTGTTTTTGATTTGGTGGTGGTGGTGTATTTGGGGCAAATTGTTGGCATGAAATGAAAGGGAGATACTGTATTGAAGTTTACTAACCCCCAGTAGAACATTACTGACCCCCAGTAGAACTTTACTGGGGGGCAGTAAAGTTCCGCTAGGTTTACTAGGGGTCAATGAATTTGTTTATTAGGGTAATAATTGATATATGTTGTGTATAATTGACATGAAATTGAAATGGAGATACTGTATTGATGTTTACTGACCCCCAGTAGAACATTACTGACCCCCAGTAAAGTTCTACTGGCAGTAAACTTCCACTAGGTTTACTAGGGGTCAATGAATTTGTTTATTAGGGTAATAATTGATATATGTTGTGTATAATTGACATGAAATTGAAATTGAGATACTGTATTGAAGTTTACTGACCCCCAGTAGAACTTTACTGGGGGGCAGTAAACTTCCACTAGGTTTACTAGGGGTCAATGAATTTGTTTATTAGGGTAAGATTTGGTATATGTTGTGTATAATTGACATGAAATCGAAATTGAGATACTGTATTGAAGTTTACTGACCCCCAGTAGAACTTTACTGGGGGGCAGTAGTAAACTTCTACTGGCTTCACTAGAGGCCAATAAAGTTGTTTATTAGGGTAAGATTTGGTATATGTTGTGTGTTGTGCCCTGAAATTGAAAGAGAATTATTTTTTGCAAGTTTATTGGGGGCGTTTTTTTTTTTTAATTCTTTTTCAGCCTTTAGCGACAGAATTCAACTATTTCGTCTCCTAAGTGGATAATTTTTTTTATTATAAAATAAAATCCGTCGCCTAAGTTCTTAGGAGACGAAAGTATTCCGTCTCCTAAGAACCACTTACGCGACGGAATTTCAGGTTCCGTCGCCTAAGTTCCTACCTCACAACACTTAGTCGACGGACATTCCGTCTCCTAAGTACTTAGGAGACGAAATCTGTCACTTAGGAGACGAAATAATTCCGTCTCCTAAGTTCTTTTTTCCAGTAGTGAGTGTTGTAAACTCATTAAGATGGTCTTGTGGGTCTTCAGTTTGAGTGCCTCTAAAGTGTGGTAGATTCGAAATCAGAGATGGGGGAATTGAGTAAGCCCCTAAATCGTCTGGTAGCACAACTGGTGAATCTGTTGCACCTGTTCCCGGAATAAAGGACTCCTTAAGTTTCGTGGCCATTGGTCTTGGTGATGGTGGAGGTGTTGGAATATGTTGCTCTTCCAGTTCCTCGATCTCTGAATTAGAATGGTGTTCAGGCTCAGAATCCTCACCACCACTGTTACTCGTGTTCACCTGTAGTCTCTGCTGTTTCCTGTTTTGTTTTGCTGCTCTCTCGATCTCTAGATCAAATAACAGTGGTTCAGAGTTTGTAGAGTGACGAGTATGCATACAGAATGCTCCTGCACACAAGTATAGACGTAAGACTCAAAAGAAAATAAAGTAAACAAAGCAAAACTAAAAACAAAAGACACTTTTAAGACTTAGAATTAAACAATCCCGGCGATACGGCGCCAAAATTTGATAAGCGCAAAAGCACCTACAAAGATACCCTATTATCAACTCAATTATATCAATGTAGTAAATGACAAATATGGGTCATTACCCGCAGAGGATTGGTGATACTAAGACTTAAACACACAAGAGACACGTAAACCAGAAATCTGGCAGACTCGACCTAGGAGCAGAAACCTAATTAATTAGCTAATCTAGACTCAACCAAAAATTATGAAATTAAAATACATAGTAACTAGACACAGTGGCGGACTACCACACAAATTTTGAGGGTATTCAGAGTTGGTTTGATTGGTGAACAAAAATAGATAAAACAGAAATACTGCTGAAAACAGAATATTAAAAAGTGAATATGGATGTAAATATGAGAGAAACAATAGCTAGGAACTTCTCTCCACCACTAGATACGCTTCAATCACCCCAAAACAATGTCAACGACTAAAGATGAATGCACTCACAGTTAAGCCAATGTCGTTAGGTCATTAACCGTATTACGTTCTCTTACTTGCCATGTTAAGTGAAATGTCGGTATCGACTTAATTATATTCTCAATTAATTGATCTATGAAATGTCGGTATCTAAACCAAAATAACTGAAATCATAAAGATCTAAGAACGTTTGAGTAGCAACAAAAAATCTAAGGTCAATGTCGGTAGCCTTAGATTACCAAGAAATCACTTCACACAAGTACCTGGAAAGAACTTGTTATCTCTCATAGAATATGCAACGATATGTCAGTCATAAACACATTCAAAATAATAAACCCTAAAACATGCATCAAAGTGTCGACTCAATGAAACATGCAATAGAATTATCAATGAACAATCAGTGAAGAAATTCTCATCTAAAATTATATAAATCAATTGGGGTTCGAAATTGAAGACATATCTAGGGCTTTGATCAGCCTCTAACTACTAAGGAGTTTAGTTGCACATAATCTTGATTAAGAACATCAGAGAATACATGGAAGATGAAATAAGGGTGGAGAAGAAGAAAACTTGATTGAAGAAGATCTTTGCCGATCGAGTTCTTTTTCCTCTCCTTTCTTTCTTCTCTTTCTCTCTCTTTTTCTTCCCTTTCTTTCTTTCTTTCTCTCTCTTTTTCTTCTCCCTGGTTCTTTCACGTCCTCCCCTTTGTTTGGCTGCTCCCTTGTATAAATAGGTTAGTGAACCTATTTGTCACGTCCATCACCAATCCAACTAGGATTAGGGATCCTAATTAAGCCCAATTATCTCCTTTTCTTTGTTTGACTTCAAAACACCTAAAAATAAATAAAGTTAATTAAAAATAGAAAAACATCACAAAATAACTAAGTAATAAGAATAATTAGCATGATAAAAGTCGCACAAATATGCGACTATCACACTACTATTGTGATCACTACTTAATTGTCTTGTTTTTTCTGTAAAAAGTCTTCTCAAGCTGTGTGCGTGTCTAAAATATATAATAGAAATGGTCTGGTTACCTCTCTCTTTTTTTTCTTATACTCGGAATTGACAATTGAGCTTTTTCTTATATTCAGTTTGATTGAAGATTTGAAGCCATGCAATGCCTCAGTGAAGTACCCACGTTTACATCCAAGTTCTAAGAACAAGTACAACAAGTTGTTGAAATCATTGTATACCACTACTTCTGGCCTCTTCCCTTCCTGTGTTCCTCTTTGATTATTTTTAACAAGTTTTCAAATGGACTGTTCTTTTAGTTTCTGATCTATAGGGTATTTACTTGCTGCATTTTTTCTTGATGGATGGCTTTATTGTTTTGTCATAATTTGTACAGGCTCTATTATGTGCTCAAATGGAAGAACAAGTAGTCCAACTGATACGCACTAGGTGTGCAAACTGCGTTTCCTATCTGCTGCTGCTGGAACAGACTTCTGTTACACTTCTCAGTCGTGCACTCTCTTGGTGTTTCTCATGGGGATGCTTGAACTATAATGAATGGAGCACATAATAGAAATGGTCTGGTTACTTTTTTTTTTTTTTTTTTTTTTTTTCCTATACTCAGAATTGACAATTGAGCTTTTTCTTATATTCAGTTTGGGTCTTGTGAGTCCCTGCAATCATTTCTTCATAACCGGTGTCCCCACTTCCTCCAAGGAACACGAACATGTTTGCGACATTCAATCTCCAGCGTACAAAAAGATACCTATTAACAATCAGGCAAAACATGGTATACAATCAAATGGCATTGCTATATGTAAAGAAAAATGGAACACTATCCCCAAGTTGAAAACAGAAACAGTATCTGAGAGCCTGTGCTCGTGTTGAGCAGAACAATTTGCATTCGTGTTGAGCTCCTGCAGTACATTGGATGGCAGCGTAGTCCGCGCATCCTGAGTTTCTGCCTTAAATCATCAACTTTCCTTGCCTGCAAAAACAAACCATTTAGAAACTTGCTCCAAAAGTAAAATCAAGCCCTCTCTAAATTGCCCACACTCAAACTAACAAGTTTTCTTTACCTTACTAGGATCCTTGATTAAGTATGAAATGCAATGGGAATTGCTTGATTTCAAATCTTCTTCAATTTGGTTGGAAGATCCCGAATTTCGTTCACCATCAGGGGCATTTAAGAGCTTCCAAATGGTTTTCTTTAATCCTTCACAGCCCCATCGGTAGTCAATGTGTGACAAATAATCTGGATCTGGAAAAAGCCTTCCATCTTTTTCTGTATAAGTACCAGGGTAGTAAACCTCGCTTCCACTGCTACAAACCAAAGCATCAAACTCATTTGCCTGAATCTTCCCTGATGCCAAAAAATCTACTGTCTCCGAAGCCGGCATAGCCGGCATAGCCGTCAGCAGAGCAAACCCTGTAAATCTTGCGCTTTGAGAATCTAGTCTTACAGCCTTAAATATTTCTTGCACAACTTGAATAATTTCTTATCAGGCGCTCCAGATTGGTCATAGCAATCAAGTGCTATGACAATCAATTTTCTTCTACATCTTAACAAAGGATACTTGCTGGATACATTATCCGGCAGCTTATTTCCGTCTTCATGGTCTTTTGGACCAGAATCTGACTTCTTCATCTTGCTTAGGACACACTTCACTTGATCTTGCACCTCATGGTCGCCAGAAGTTGTAGTCACATCTAGAGATTCATTCAGTGAGGATTTGTCCCCATCAACTGAGAGCCTAAGAGACATATCTTGCATGTCCCTGAGAGAGTCATTGAAGGACTCCTCAGCAGCCATTTCATCCTCCGGAGTGTCAGTCTGCCACTGTGGATATCTCATGCGCAGGCTGCTACCCTAGTCAAGTAGGTTCGGCAGTGTTCAGGCCATGAGAAAAGGTGTATGTTTTTCCATCCATTCTTTCTACAGTCAACCCATAAATTCTTTTCCGATAACAACTTCAGCAATGCATTAGCAATTGATTGCTGATCATGAGGGTTGACAAGCAAACCATTATTAAGTGCCTGAAATTCACAACATGGCATAAGAAAAGTAACCTGTAAAATTTAAATGAAATTACTGTCTTATTTCTCTTAGCTTCCATGAATTAAACAGTTAGAGTGAAGAAAACAGATCGAAAAGTAGGAACCATAACAACTTCTATCAAAATTTGAATTTTCTCTCACTATGCTGCCTTCTTCCTTGTATATTAATGAGGTGTAGAACAGATTCACTTCATAACAACTAGCAAATAGAAGGTATGTTAAACGTTTGATCCTCGGTTAGATAAACGAAAGATTCTTTGACAATCTAAGCATGATGCAACGTGAAGTAACATTGTATGATATATATAGGGAACTAAAATTTACACTCCTAATTTTACAATCCACACTCCCATTTTCCTTTTTTGGTAATTTAAATCTTGTCTTTAGTGACATGTGATTTGTTTTTTGTGAAAACTTTACCGAAAAAGAAAAGATGATAGTGTGGATTGTAAAACAGGGAGTGTAAATTTCACCTCTGTATATAACAACGTCTAATAACATTACGCGTCGAGTTTAGATTCTGCAGGTCGAAACTAAAGCATACAAGCAGGTTGTTGAAACTAAGGCCCAATCTGAGTATTATAGATATATATGCAACAAGGTACGTACCCGCACGCTGCTGCGGGTTGTAATAACGGTTATTAACTACCTTTAATGCTTTTGTTTGAATGATTGATACCAACCATCAAAATAGATAGCACTAAAGCAAGATACTATCATAAAGCAAGAATCAAAATAGATAGAATTTATGCAACATACTTACATAAGAAAAGATCAAAGATATGAAGTGTTAGAAATTTAATGTAGAAATAAAACATGGATATTTGTTATACTGTAACAGATAACTTGAACTTTAATGTTCAACATGCCTGAAAGTTGCTTCAATTTTTTTTTTTTTTTTGAAGGCAAGTTGCTTCATTTACAACTGATAATTTTTTTTTTCCAATTCAATCTAGTTATCCGCTCAAGAACCCAACACAAAACCGAATTTATATAATTAATCTGATACCTCCAAAATACAACACACTTTGTAACACTTCAACAACACGTTTTCAAAAATAACAGAAACAAACTAAACTGACCTTTCGCTCTCTAATACATCGTTCCTTTCAAACTTAGATAGAAAGGGACAGGGAGTCATCTATTCTGTCAGTACTCTTGCTTTTACTGCCTTCTCAGCCAACTGGTTTCCTTTGAGTTCAGGGACGGGCAAAAGATTGCTATGAGGCAGAGGAAGACCATTTCTGATCCAAAAGTATCACCATTAAATATATGCTCACACCTAATCCGCTTCATCATGAAAACAATTCTTAAATTGTGGCATGTCATTATCAATTCAAAGGCTTACTCCACCTCAAAGTTTCAAGAGATATCAGCGTTCTCTAAAGAACGTTCATGTTAAATAAATAGTCTCAAATCCAAGAAAGTTTGACACATGACTAAATACAATTAAATAGGTAAACAAACTTGTTTTCGTACTTGTATTAGAATATGCTCAAATACTCGGTTCTTTCCATACGTTTGAATACACATTAGATGCTGCAAAAAATGCCTCCATCCATTAGTACTGCAATCAAAACAACACTTCAAAATTCAATTACACACACGAAAAAGCTCCAAACTGAAACCAAGTTGCGGTAGCAATGATCTCTAAACTCACATTTGGCATTGTACCGGTGTGAGATTTCTTCTATTGAGGTATATCCATTTATGTTGACTTCTTGATGCGGTAAACATTTGCATTGTTTGTCGTTTAAACTCATACGATACACTAATAAAGAACATTTGTCATTATTTTTGTACCATCTTGCTCGACATAGAACAAACTCACTATCAAAACTCCAAAACAAACCCCCAAAGCAAAAAAAAAACTAAAAAAGATAAGATAAAAATCTTTACCTTTCCTTCAGGGATATAATATTAACATCATATCCAGAGAAGACATTATCACTAAAAGGCAACCAAACTGACACAGAAACTTTCATCCAATTTCCAATGAGGAAACCCAAAACAACCTGCATAAGAGAAAATGAGCACTCAAACAACGTATAGTAAACAGTTTCAAACCAAGTTTAGTAACAGGATAATATGCAGAAGTTTTGACACAGGACTAAATAGGATTAGACAGGCAAACACGCTTGTGTTCATACTTGTGCTATAATCTTTTCTCGCTTCTTTCCATACTTGTGAATACACATTAGATACTGCACCCAATGCTACAATTCATCAGTGCAAGATCTGCATCAAAGAAAATGAGCACCCATCAGGAATAATAATAATGCATGGATCCCCTTACTTCTGAATCTCTCCCTTTTCCCTCTACTATGTTTCCTTTGCACAATCAATCGAAAAAAAGAGGATTGAGTGCCTGAATTGAGTACTACAGTTCTATACTGAAATTATAATGAAATCAAAATATAAAACTCAGTACTACAGTTTTATACAATAACAGTGATCAATTTTCCTTTTTTTCACTATGAATTAACCTTTTGAAGATCAGTTTTCACTCAATTGCTCAATAATTTTATACAACAACATTAATTAATTTTTCTTTTTCCGACTATGACAAAACCTTTCAAAATCAGTTTTCACTCCCTCAATAGTTACTCTGTTATCTTTATCAGTGTGCCACAGTGTAAATATATCCCTGACTACCCACTTCCTTCACACTCTGCAATTACCATCAGCAATTGCAGAAAAAAAATTCACAATAATTACATATTTTCTGAATCACACATCAACGCGATAGTAGTCAATGATTTACTGAGACTCATAACATGATCAATCAAATATGCTTACCCGTAAGTCCTTTTTTACTTAAACCATGGAGCAATTTCTGCTCTTGTGACCATGGATGTTCTGCAGTCACAATAGGCAAAACAAATGATGATGCAGAAGCATTTATCCATGTACTTCATAGGCAGGCATAGAACACAAAACTTCATGTCAGATTGATTTTCATATACAAAGGGGTTTCTCCAGTTTTAAAAAAGCCTCACAACTCATTGCATTCAAGTAACTCTATCTGAACTATACTAAGCATCAATGCTAAATACTGTCATTTGTCTTTGCTGCCCTTTTAGTCTTGCACATTTCAGATTTCGCTTTTGCCCATTGACAAACCTCAGTAACTCTCAATTATCTCAATAAGTGACTAAACAACGCAAGACCAAAATACTAATACACTGGCAGCTTTCAATATAAACCAAACCATTGACATGCAAGTAAAATATAGATAAGTAAATACCTAACCCAGTTTTTGGTCGACACCCTTTGACTCCTTATCACTGATTCCTTAAACACTAATTTGATTCTTCTCCTTCAATTATTTTTAATATTGTAATATGAAATATATATATACAGAGGAGCTCAATTAGGAATGCTAAACTTAGCTTTTCGGAGATCCAAGCTTTTATGGGATATCTTTCAAGTATGGTGGCTGATCAAGCTTTATATATAGTTATCATTGCAATGAGTAATGAGTTGTGACTCTATGAGTTGTGAGATAGAGTTACTTGAATGCAAGTAATGATGATCACAACTTCATGTCAGACTATCTGATCATCATTACTTGCAATGAGTTATCATACCCAAGTGACTCTATCTGATCATCAATGCATTCAAGTAACTCTATCTGAGCTATTATACAGGGGAATAGAGAGAGAAGCTTACTTTAGATGATATTCCGCTTTGAGATTGATGATCATCCATGGACCATGGCTTCATCTGGATATAGACGAAGACAAAAACAACAAACCAAAATCAGATCACAGAATAAGAGCATAGAGAGTTAAACGTTTAAATTGAGGAAGAAGAACAAGAGAGGAAAGCTCAAAGCTCACCTTCGTAGATTGCGGCGAACGGTGTGTGTCTGTACGACTGAGGGCTGTTGTAACTTGCAAGGTTCTTTGGGCCTGGGTCGGGTTCGCTTATTGCGCGGTTTAAGGCCCAAGCTGAGCATACATATATGCAATGAAGCTAAACCCTTGCTTTGCATTGATGAGAGGAAGCATTACTACCATTGCTCTGTACAATGAGCTACTTCAAGTTTTGTCTACCTCTTCACTCCACAAGCCTTACATCAAACAGGTTGGTTCTCTTCACTCTCTGTTCTCATCACAATCATATTCAACAACACAAAACACCAACACCCAAGTAGATTCATCTCCTAATTGTTTCAAAGGTATAGCCCAATCTGTCATTTTGAGATGTCCCCAATATTTTGACAAGAGTAAAGTCCAGGACTTTGCCAATGCTTCTCTAAAAGACCTTCTTTTGGAGATTTCAGGTTTAGTGCCTCAACTGACTCGTAGGCTTAGGCGGGTTTCGGAGCCCAAACCCGAAGATGTGCTTGAATTATTGCTGGGTTTTGAATTGCAGTGTGGGAAAGTTGGATTTGATGCTAGAAAGGTTGAGTCTTTGTGGGGAGTTTTCAAGTGGGTTAGTGAGAAAGTTGAGGGTTTTAAGCATAAACCTCATTCATGTGAGGTCATGGCCTCAATGCTTGTCAGAGTGGGATTGATTAGAGAAGTTGATGTCTTGCTTTCCACAATGGAGAGTCAAGGAGATTTGTTGGATAGTGGAGAAATTTACAGTGATTTGATTGAAGGGTATGTTGGTGTTGGTGAGTTAGTTAGGGCTGTTGCGGTTTATGATCGAATTAGGGGGAGTGTAGTGCCATCATTGCAGTGTTGTGGTGTGCTACTTGATGAATTGGTGGGAATGAGGAAGACCCAATTGGCGTTTCGAGTTTGTAGTGATATGGTGGAGATGGGTTTTGATTTGAGAGATGTTAAGAAGGCCACATTTGAGGGTGTCATTAGGCTGCTTTGCAGGGATGGGAAGATTCAGGAGGCAAGAGATTTTGTCAAGGAGGCTATGGCTTTCGAAATCAAGCCTAGCAACTTGGTTTTAAATGAAGTTGCTTATGGATATTGTGAGAAGAAGGACTTTGATGATTTGATGAGTTTTTATGCTGAGATGAAGTGTGCCCCAGAAGTTGTGGCTGGGAATAGGGTTATGCATTCTCTTTGTAGCCATTTTGGGACAAGAAGAGCAGAACCATATTTGCAAGAGTTGGAACTTTTAGGCTTCAATCCTGATGAGGTAACCTTTGGGATCATTATTGGATGGAGCTGTCGTGAACGGAAACTAAAAAGTGCTTTTCTTTACCTATCAGAGATGTTGAGAAGACACCTAAACCCCCATGTATGCACCTATAATGCTCTTATCAGTGTGGTCTTTATGGAGGGAATGTGGAAGCTTGCTGGGGAAGTCTTTGCTGAGATGTTAGATAGGGGGACTACACCTGATTTGTCGACTTTCAGGTTTCTTTTAGCAGGCTATTGTAAAGCTAGACAATTTGATGAAGCCAAAAGGATAGTTTTTGATATGGCAAGCCATAGACTGATTCAACTCTCTTCAGATGAGGATCCACTAACCAAAGCATTTATGGTTCTGGGTTTCAAGCCATTAGCTGTGACACTGAAGAGAGATAATGATGTGGGATTTGCTAAAACGGAGTTTTATGATAATCTTGGGAATGGACTTTATTTGGATACAGACCTGGATGAGTACGAGAAAAGAATGACTGGGATCCTAGAAGATTGCATGGTACCCGATTATTACTCTCTTATGAAGAAAGAATGCACTCGGGGAAATTTGAAGGGTGCATTGGTTTTGGCAGAAATGATCCGGTGGGGACAAGATTTGTCATTGTCTATGATCTCTGACTTACTGAAAGGGCTTTCTGCATCCCATTTACATACCAAGGAAATCACCAGCATTGTAGATAAAAAGCTTCACTTGGTAAATCAGCTAGACCAAGAAACTCTGAATTTTCTTGCCCAAGCATACAGCAAGAAAGGATTGACATATAATACAAGGATAGTAGTGAATGGAATGATAGAAAGGCATCTGAAAATCAACAACGAGACTTACACTGCTTTAGTAAAAGGTTTTTGTAAGAAAGGAAACTTGAGGGAGCTGAATGCTTGCTGGAATCTTGCTCAAATTGACGGATGGTTACCAAGGCCGGAAGATTGTAAGGCCTTGATTGAATGTCTTTTCCGTCATAAAATGCTAAGAGAAGCAGTGCAGCTTCTTGAAAGCATTCTGATATCCTACCCAGACTTAAGGTCAGATATGTGTCATATGATCCTAGACAAGCTGTTTGTTACAGGTTGTACAGGAATTGCAAGCACATTGTTAGAAGAACTTGAACAGCATGGCAACATCCTGGATCAGATGGCTTATAACAGTCTTATTAGAGGATTGTGCAAGGAGAAGAATTTTCGTGTAGCCTTTACAGTGCTGGACAGTATGCTGGCTAAAAATTTTGCTCCATGTTTGGATGTTACTGTGCAGTTAATTCCTCGGTTGTGCAAGGCTGGTAGATTTGGAAAAGCGGTGCACTTGAAAGAGATTGGTCTAAGAGAGAAATCATCGTTTTCACTTACTCTAGATCATGCATTAATAGAAGGCTGTTGTATTTCAGGGAAAGTTACAGAAGCAACCACTCTACTACAGAATATGCTGTTAAAGGGGATACATCCTGATGCTGAAGTTTATAATTTTCTGGTTCAGGGTCATTGCAAGGTTAATGACTTAAAGAAAGTTTGGGAGTTACTTTGTGTTATGACAAGAAAAGTTCCAACATTTCACTCTCAACTTACCGCAATATGGTGGGTTTGATGTGTCTGGAAGGTAGAGTTTTTCATGCATGGAACTTGACTGAACTTATGATTGGACAAAATGATCCTCATGAGCTCAGCATCTGCAATATTTTGATATTCTATATTTTCCCAACAGGGAATACTTTGCTTGTGAAGAAAGTTGTAGAGCGGTTGCAAGATAAGAAATTGCTACTTGATGAAGTAACTTACAACTTTCTTGTACATGGGTTTTGTCGATGTAAAGATGTGTTGAGTGCCGAGGACCATCTGTACACCATGATCTCTAAGGATTTCAGACCAAGCAACCGCAACTTGAGAAAAGTTATAATCGGCCTATGTGATATGGGGGAGATTGAGAAAGCCTCAGAATTGAGTCGACAGATGGAATTGAGAGGCTGGATTCATGATTCAATTATTCAAAACGCAATAGTTGAAGGCCTTCTTTCTCACGGTACGGTTCAAGAAGCTGAAAATTTTCTGGACAGGATGGTAGAAAAATGTTTAATTCCAGAAAATGTCAACTATGATAATCTAATCAAACTGTTTTGCTCGTATGGAGGACCGGTTAAGGCAGTGAGCCTTCTGGATATAATGCTGAAGAAAGGGAATGTTCCAGATTCTACCAGTTATGATTCCCTCATTAGTTCTTTCTGTGCAGTTTATAATCTGGAGCAAGCTATGGATTTTCATGCCGAGATGCTGGATAGAAATCTTAAGCCAAGCATAGGCACTTGGGACATTCTGGTCCAGAACCTTTGCCAATATGGAAAAACAGCAGAGGCAGAAAGGCTTTTGAAGTCAATGGTTTGTGCAGGTGAAACAGTGACCAGGAAGATATACTTGTCTGTAATTAATACGTATCGCTCAGAGAACAATCTTGGAAAGGTCTCGGAGCTCATGCAAGCAATGCAACAGAGTGGTTATGAGCCAGACTTTGAGTCACATTGGTCTCTCATAAGGAATTTAAGACTTTCTAGTGACAAGGACAATGCAAACAGCAGCAAGGGTTTCCTGTCAAAGCTTCTGTCTGCAAGTGGATTTTCTAGGCAAAAGTATTCCAAGGCCAAACAAGAGTAACACGGATTTGTGGTTCAATCATTCTTTTATATGGTCCAACAAACTTCTGTAAAGGGTGTTGATGCCAAAAAGACTGGGCCACCCATCGGGATGCCCAGATGGATCAAAGGGTGGAAGGATCTGAGTGTCTTCGGGTAAAGAAAGAGCGAGCATTCTGCTGTGTTAATGTTTGGGGTAAAATCTCTTACAAGAACTGGAATCCAGTGGTACATAAACTAATACTCTGCTTGGTTGCATTGTTAAACAACTCGAGGTAATGGTCATGGATCCATATGGAAAGCTCTATTACTGTGGTGGCGCAGGCAGACCAATATTGGATGAAGTTATTATGTGAAGGGGATCAGGGGAACGAGAAAAATTTCCTGCATGGGATAGAGGACGTTGTGGATTTGGAGTTTTGCAGTGGAAACAAAGAGCCAATGTAGTTGTCCGAGAAAGGCTGAAGGAACAACTAAGTTGCCCAGGTGATAATCCTAGTATCCTACATTGGTTCTACTGTTGTACTTGTAGAGCATATGCCTAGATACATAACTACGTATGGGCATGTACCTACGTGCCTATAGGTTATTGTAGCATGTATGTATGTCCTTTGTAGTATGTATGTATCGGATGATATATCTATATATGTTCCAGATACAACATTGGTACATTTTTTTGGTACGTGTTGACTGTTGTACATCCGTTTACTTCCACATCAACTTCATTACTCTTAACTTAACCCCATAATTTTTCGAACACTGTTTGTACTTTGTAAGACTTAAAGTTGGAACAAGATGTTAATAATCAAATAAAAGACCTAATAATTACATCCAATTTGGAAGCAGATTAAGATTACTTTTGGAACCATCAACGGGGCCAAAAGATTTCCAAACTGGCTCATCAATAACGTATGCTACTAGAGCAAGATCTGGCATGCAATTACAGAGTGGCCACATTCAGGCACCCAGCTTCTAGTTGTGCTCTACTGTTCCCTAGTCTGCTACTGCTAGCACCTAATTTGGGAATTGCCACTTAAATGGTCATGACAGAATAAGGATTTTGACATGACCACATTAACACTCAAGTTAATTCTGCATTTACTAATATAATGAACATCGGTAAGAATTTTACCTAAAAACTCCGAAAGGCACGGTCATTGGTCTCCCAGGTCTGACAAAGCAAGCAAATGGCTGTCGCATGTAAAGTTCTGAAAATTAAATGAACCACTGAAAACAAGCTTTTTGGAAAGAAAAAACAATGATTGCACGAAACATGAAAGGAAAAGAAGAAAAAGAGATGGATTAAACAATCTTTCTTCCATCTCTACAATGACAGCATGACTTCAAATTAAATAGGAAGGCTAAGAACATACCGATCTAGTTCCGGCTAAATGCCTCAGAACCACTGTATATGCATCCACCATACATTCTGCTAAATATGTGAAATTCCTGAGAATTTGGAAAATGAAACTAATTAGCATCAAGCCAATGAAGGCCGGAGAAGCCAATATATTCAATGCAAGTCACTAAAGTATACTCAGTTCTGAACTCTTGTGTGGAACGTACTGAAGACATTCTGTCAACAATTTAAGCACATGCATTGCATCAACAAGAATCGAGCAACAAAGAGACGCCACTGATGATACCAAACGCCTCGTAAACATAGACGTCTCCAAAAAAGGTATCCTCAAAACCGAATAGTTTAGAAACGGTCTCAAGAACTTGCGTACTTCCACCATTCCCAACTGCCTATTCTTTGCCGTAAACAGTAACAGCTGCTGCACAAGTTCATCCTCCACATCGCTTCGGCACGAAATACCCTGAAAATTCAAAATCACACAGTTCAAAACCTCTCCATAATCTACAAGCATTGCTATAAAAAATTCACCAAATTCAATTCCTAAGCTAAACTATAGGCTCTGAGTAATCAATCATGGATTTCCTTTACCTTAATGAAGGGATGAGACTCTGTGTTGGTGAAGCACCAGTCGCCATTGCTCTTCCGAAACCCTAACCGGACCAAAAACCCCAAACCTTTAACGAAGAGGCTGACGAACTTGGAATCGGATCCTTCGAGCACGGACTGGAGCTCCAGCAACCCGCGGCGGACATCGAATCCGGATTTTCCGTCGGCGACGAGGCCGCAGAGCTCGCGAACCGATTGATCGACGACGGCCGGGGAAGTGGAGTGGAGGCAATGGGAAATGGCGTCACGTCCGGGTTCGGAGTCGGAGTTTAGGTGCTTCGGGGCGGATCGGAGATTCGAGAAGATTGAAATCACGGCGTACTTTTGGAGGGAGGGTTTTCTCCAGTAAGGGAAGAGGTAAGACGAAACGACGGCGTTTGACATGGACTGTGATTTTGTCAAGATGGAAAAAAAGTGCCAAGTATCATTCTCATTGAGTAAAAATGGTTATTCCTCTTTTTTCTTTTTTAAAGAATTAAGTAATTGGGTATGTTAAACCTTTGAATTTGTTATAAGGGCATTAATACATGTGATTTGCTATTGATTTTAAGAATTTTAATCTATCAACAAAATCAGATTTTTTAATTTCAAACACCCAACTTAAACAATAAAAAAATCATAATATTTTAATGAATTAAATAAACTAAAATGGACTACTATAAGAGCAATAAAGAGTTTATGGCCGTTGACCAAACACCGACAACTATTGACCGGACCAGAGTCCGGCGTCCGTTAACCAGAGTCCGATGACCATTGATTGGACCTTGCGATAGGAGGGTCTATTAGGGCAGTATGGGGTATGTCGGGGAATCTATAAGGAACAGTAGAGGGTCGGTTGATGGGTTTGTTAAGGTCGATCGATGGGCCTATTGGGGGGCAGTATGAGATCTATTGAGGGCAAAAGGGGCTCTATTAAGGGCAGTAGGGAGTCTGCCAAGTAGGGGCAATAAGGCAATAATGGGTCTATCAAGAGGTCCATTAGGGGCAATAAGTGTTCTGTCATAGTATCTATTAGAGGCAGTATGTATGGGGTATGTTACGAGTTCTATTGGGGGCAGTAGGAGATCTATCAAGGGTCTATTGCCCAGATAAAATTAAATCTCGCACTTTATCCTCAATCGAACGTTATGCCTCAATTGAACATCTTATACAATAGAACATTGGTTGTTCTTAACCTTTTTAAAACCATTGCTCTCAAAGTTGTGTATCAAAACACTTCATGTCAACAAGAATGCAGATTAAGATGTTTGATTTATAGGTTTAACGATTTAGAAAAATGTATAACATGCAAACAAAAAAGAAACTATTTACTTCTGAAAAAGAAAAAGAAGAGAAGAATCAAGCATCCACAGCTACTAGTGCTGACATTTAGACTCTTCGAGGCATGATCGCACCATACCCGGATCCATCAGTATCCAGACTCTTTGAGTCATTCACCATTTTCAAACCCGGATCCATCAACAGCCAGACTCGATTGCGGTTGACCATCTCCATCCCAAACCCACAAACCCAGAGACGCTTTCGTCCCTCTTTCTCTTCTTCTTCTTCTTCTTCTTCTTCTTCGGAATTGGAGTCTGTCATGAACCCCTCTCTCTCTGGCTTATGCCCAACACTCGCGATGCTGCTACGCCCAACAAAACAAGGTCGGACTCTTAACTAATATTATTGCTTGCATAATCGAAATGTTGTCTATGAGTGTTTCGTATACAATGCATTTCCATTTTGTTGTTGTCTGCGAATGAGATAGTTAGTAATGTGGATGACTTGATTTGGTTAGTTCACTTCTGTTGTCTAGCTGTAACGACCTTGTGTCTGTCATGATCAGGCGTACTTGTATATCTGTCACATTGATTTAGAGAGGCTTCTGGTTCATGCAATTTGATTCAGGTACTCTTCAATTCACTCCGTGCATACTGCCTTTTATGACTTTCTATTCTTGCTTCAATATGAGTGTACTTTGTGCTAATTGCTCTGTGTTTATACGTTGATGAGAGAATTAATGTCTGAGATTGAATGGCCTGAAACTAGGGGACTAATAACGGATGATTATGTTTTAGCAAAATTGGTTAGTCATTAGATGTTGTTCTCGACTGTTTTAGTCCTGGGTACCGGTTAGTTAGAATTCATAGGAGGTGCGGTGTTTGAAGAAAGAGGATTTACTTTTCCAAGCAGACCGGTAGAGAGGATTTGTCTTCAGCTCAGGTCCTTCTTGAAATAGACTTTGAAGATACAAAGCATCCCCGGCTAGCTATTTTCAGGAAGACTAGTCAGGGAAAAGGTCGATTAACTTTGTTTGAATTGCTTATACGTGGTTTCTCATTTGACATCAGTTGACCTTTAAAGTGGGAGTGCGTCCCACAGATGCAGATATTTGCGCACATCATATGGTATCCAAGTTCTCTTAATGTACTAATCACCCTAGGGTTCTAGTGTAGAAGCAAGGCTAATATGGTGATGAACTCGTGATTTTAACTGAATTTTTCATGTAACGCGTGACTTATTCTTTGTGCAATAGTGAATTTTGCACACAGCAATTTTCCAAATCTTTCAAACTTATGTTCTTTCATCCATTTTACAGGAAGCTGTCCAGGGACAAGAGAGATGGAAAGAGTTAAATAAGTTGATGTTGTCAGTGAGCCTCTAGACTTTGACTCCCATATGAGATCCGCAGCATAATTGTTAATTTTGTAAGTACTTATCTTCATTTTTTACATTTGTAATTGATTACCACATAACAGAGTAGTCTTGTCCCAATACAAGCAAGTTGACATATCCAAAAGCATTTCCTGCTCAATTTATGAATTCAAAGATAAACTTGTAGTAAGAGATGCAACATTAATTTTCTGGCTGTCTTGAAAGTGTTTTAAGAGAGAAACTGTAAATTCTTGTTTTGCAGCCGGCTGATAACTCCAAGGAGCACAATTGCATTCTTGATGTGCATTATGTTCAGACACTACTTGCTATGAGATAAATTCCTGTTTAATTGATGAATAGAATTTGATTTATTTCATCTATTAGGTGAAAACTGTACAGAGCCTTCTTCACCATAAGTCTTTGCCACCTTTGTTGTAGGTATCATAGGTCAGATATACTTATGAACTAGGGATTAGAAGATTTATTTGAAATCATATGTCAGCAACATTTTTGGTCACATATATATGGTTACTGATTCATGAACACTGAGAGATTTTGGTTTTAAAACCCGAATAGACCAGAGAAGAGTGCCAGGACACTAGCTTAAAGTGTCCTGGATAGTACAAATGGATCAATTCTCAGCATATTTCACATTGCAGAATCATAGTCTTGTTTTGCTATGCTTTGAGTTCTTTTTCGATTCAGTTAGTAGTTTGTTTCCGAACTGTGTATGCGTCTAGTCGCTTGACATTGCATTGTTATAGGTTCATGTGTTACATTCTTCTCAGATGACATGCGGCTAAAGATTGATGCAGTTTCTTGTGTGATGTTGCAGAAGTAAACTGATGCAGCCAGGTGAGATAAAAGAGTACCAAGTTCAAGCTTTGCGAAGGAAAATTGAAGATTGTGTATATACTATTAGTGTAGATTTTTATGCTTGTTAATGCGGATTACTTCTCAACTGCCTTTCTCAATTTCAAGTTTAGGATCTCATCACCCTGATCAAAGTTTCATCTTTTGTAACAAGAATATTCAGCACTATGGAAAAGCAAGCATCACTCCTTTCTGTGATTTCGTGTGTACACTTCAGTTGATATATGTTAGAGGAGTGGTTTTCTGTTAAGTTCTGAGTGATAGATTTCCTTGAATACCTTAAAGTTCTTCCGATATTTTGGGTTGAAACTAGAGAGGTAAGGTTCACCTTGTCTATCGGATATGGTAAGTTTGGTTTTAACCAAAACCCGAAACCCGTTTACTGTTTCAGAACTTGACCCTGTCACTATGTGACGTGATTGGAAGGTGACCATTTTCAAGTACTAGGGACAGAAGCCTTTCAGTATCAGACTTGAATGAATTATCACAAACATTGCTGGTTATATCCTGTTGGTTATCACATTTACAACAACAGGATCAGTCTGAATTACCACAAACATTCTAATTACCCCATTGCTGAATCAAAATAAATAAAAAATAAAAACAGCAATTTACTATTTTAATATTTACATTTTATTTACTAATATATATTTTTTTGGTACATTTTCTCTCTTTTTTTTTTTTCTTTTTTCTTCTTTTTTTTCCTTTTTCTCCTACCACATCCAAATACACTTGAATTGGGAAAAAAAATAGAGAAAAAAATTACACAAAACTCTACATTTTTTTTAATTTCCTTTTTCTCAACACGAAAATACGTGTTTTTTTATATTTTTTTTTTTGAGCCGCGTCTCTGATTTGAGCAGTTGATCATTTGCCGCCGGTATCCCCTTTGCCGTTGAACCAGACCTTTAAACCATGAACAAGGAGCCAGCTGGTCACGGCGCCGGCGACTCCGACGCCGGCGACGCGAATTGGATCTTTGATCTCAACTCGGAAGTTGACATTCAGGTCGACAGACACCGGCTTCAGCTTGAAAGCCTCAGATATCTTGATGCCGTGGTTGTGTTGATGCTGATCGTCGGCCTGTGAACAGAACACGAACACGACGAAATTGAACATCATAAACATGACTAAATCGAACATCAAACATAAACACGACTAAATCGAAGATCTAAATCGAACATCAGTTAAAAATTTAAAACCGAACAGAGACGAAATCAAACTTCAATTCACGACTAAATCGAACATCATAAACAGGACTAAATCGAACATCAAGCATAAACAGGACTAAATCGAAAATCAATTTAGAGCATTAAGACTTACATTTGCTTAGAGGAGGGAGGAGGAGAGAGAGAGTGAGAGATGAATGTGTGTGTGTGTTTGAGAGAGAGAGAGAGTGGGAAATGTGATGTTGTGTGTGTTTTGATTTAAGTTTGAATAGCTTAAATAGACGCGTAGAGAGAGAGAGAGAGAGAGTGAGCTTTTTTTTCTTTTCAATTAATGAAACTTTTTGCTTCATTTCAGATGTTACATTTGGAGTGAATTTGTATTACATGTTAGCATGTATTTTGAGATGCCGAGCACTTCATGTACATGTCGATCAAAGCTCTAGCTACTGTGAATTCTAACTCGAAACCTTTTAGGCCAATTGGCCGGTGTGCAGCTTCATGCTTTTCCGATATGTATATATGTGCTTTAAGCAACTCAGTGCATTGCGAACCAAGTTATAAGTATATTCTCTAGGTTTAACAAAAAGAGTTTATTACCTGCTCCTCCTCATAGGAGATCGATGCGAGGTGCAGAAAGAGAGAGCAGCGCTGAGCTCGATCATGGGATTGCATCCATGTGGTTTTAGGCCTCGGCACTCCAGCAAACTAGAAAATATGAGTTTCGGTTGTTCACAAGTTATAATCCTGAGACTAGACAATAAGGAGCTCTCTTCTCATGTACGTGACCTGACATTGATTCAATAGCTAAGCAATTGAAATTTTGTTGCCTGCCAAGTGCAATTGTGGATTCAATAAAAGATTATGCTTTGTGGTGAAAGCATTGCCAGTATATATGTTTCAGAGTATAATATATAAGCCTCTATTATCAACGAAATACACTATATCCACAATATAGTAGCAGGCTGAGCAGCCCTAACCTCCAAGCTATCACATCTTCAATTGAAAGAGAGGATGAATAAGATGAAAATGTGCCACAAGCTGTTTACAGGTCGCGATTCATCGTATAGGTAGCACGCACTCCCTTGGCCAGTGTGGCCTTTGAGTCTTGCAAATGTCAAATAGCCAGTGTGACTACACGGCCTAGCCTTGACTACGGGAGCACTTGTAGTTTCCTGCTCATTACTTCAATCACTTGATCGCTGCCGCCTCCTACATGGTAGATATCCCAACAGAACCACCTTTCTTCAACCCGGAAGCTATCCATTTTCCCTTCTCGAACTTCATATGTGCCAAAGAGTATCTCAAATGTCTGTATCTCTACATACAAGCAGAAGATAAGGGATCTTAGAGGCAAATTCCAAATACTTAAATTAATTAGGAAGAGTTAGGGGACGCAAATTCCAGTAAAAAATCACACACACACACACAAAATGTACAGCACGAAGGAAATAACTACATTAAAGCTAACCTGTAATCTTTGGTCTCAAAGTCTCTGTTGCTCGTTGCACCTGCTCAATGCACGGGAACAGGAGGAGCATACAACCCCATCTTGTTTTAACATTTTCTCAACTGAAGGGATGGCTAGCCAGGGTTGGGGAAGGTCCAGGAAGACAGAATCCGCTATCCCAAATAACTCATCCGGAAATTCTTCACCCTGAATATCTCTAATTCCTACTGTGACCATGTTGCTTATCCCCGTCTTTTAAAAGTCCTCCTTATAAAATTTAACATCATCTCAGCATGCCAAGACATCTAATTCGTAAATAACCTTCTTCAATACAATGGAATTTGTAAGAGCTCTATAAACTAGTCTCACAGGTTCTATGTCTTAAAAGGAAAAGCAACGATATTGGCTAGGCTTAGAATTAAGGTGATGTACTTTCTATCTGCATCACCTAACCGAATTCAGGATGAAATTTATCTCCTGCAACAAAACTATGGATCACACTCCCTGCCTCAACTACACTCTGCCTCACCATTGGCGCACTGTGGAAGACGTTATCTGCAGACTTACAGAACCATTGTTAGTCAAAGACATTAGAATACCACATTATGTCTGTGACCCAAAATATATGCCAAGCTCTTTTATGTCTTATCATGCATCTAGTCTATGGCATGGTACTGGGAAGGCTTGTAGAGCTACCATGAAGAAATTGATGAGAACATGAAGGCTTCTTATTCCACAAGAACGAAAGCACTTTTTTCTCTTTCATATAAACATGTGGCATTCTATTAAGTGGATTATGAAGCTAGAATCAGGATTGGAGTCTTAGTTTCCAGTTAAGTTAGACATGAAAGATCCAATATATGAGTTCAAATTTTCAGATTGATATGTTGTTAATTAGATTTTCACATGCAAGTTCAGCGCATGAGTGATTTGGTGATACTGCTACATGATAAATGAATGAATGCATCTGTGAATTTCAACTGATAAGAAAACAACATGAAAAAAAAAAATGCTATGAACACTGAAAATCGCATCACTTGAAGATATAACATGAATGTTACAGTGAAAGTATATTGGGAAAAGAAATAGAAGAACGGAAGAGAGGAATTTTGGGCAACGAATCAAGAGGTCAATGGTGCAGAATCTTACCCAACTATTGTTGCTGCTGCTAAGTAGAATCTTTGTAGGACTATGAATAGACTATGTCGCTGAAAGCAGCTTCTCCACTATTTGCCAAATTGGGATTGGAGATCCATTTGATTCCAGATATCTAGTTTTTGAACAAAAGAGTTTATGAGTATCAAAGGCAAAACCAATACTTTTTGACAACTGAAGAGGCCAAACTGAACAGCAATTAATCACAGATGAACCACAAAGCTAGTTTTGTTACAACAATGATAGCCCGAAAAGTGTAAAGACGTTAGTTTTATATCAAAATTAGCTTGAGCATGATTGAAAAGTGTATTCATGAAACAACCTAATTCACATCATAGATCAGCACGCAAATGAAGGGATGTGGGCTGGTGATTTTACACTTCATAAAACTCCACCTTACATCCTTGTACCCCATCTTCCATTGCATTTCTTTTTCACCCCTGCATTCACTCTATCGCTCCTTTCACAACTATATCTGATTATCTGCAATCCCACTCCCACCTTCCATCACTCTAATACGTACTTCGAGACACAGTTGGTTTGGGCTACCGGGAGGAGTTTCATTGTAGGTTGACATTGATTTTTGTTGGAAAATTTAACTGTATATGTTTAGTTGGTCTACTAACACTATACTTTCCAAAGCTGCCATAAGCATTTGAGTCTGGATATTGAAGTTTCAATATCATCAGAAGATCAGGCATTGAGTTGGTGATAATACTCGATCAAAATTTCTAACCCATTAACGACTCCTACATATCAACATCCAAAATCTCCAAAAAAGTAAAATAAAATAAAGAATATATATATTGTGGGTTTCGGTAATTACATATTTCCACGGGAAACACAACCCCAGTTAAGAATCCAAGTGCTGCTGCATCTGCCAAGCTGAAACACACAAGACCCAGAGACATTAATCAACAAAAACCAACAAACCCAACCCAATCAATCCACAAAACCAATTGATTGTATACAAGAGACAGCTCGGTGTTACCTGAGTAGTGAGAGAGCTCGTTCAAGTGAAGCTGCCGTTGCCGCTTCCCAAACTAGTGAGAGAGAGAGCTCAAGCTCTTGCGCCCTTTTTGTTTATGTTTCTGTTTCTGTTAGGGGCTAACACCAGGCTGAAAGGTCAGTTTTGACCATACGTATCCGGTTTATTTACCCGGCCCTTTCCAAAAACTCCCGCAAAACAATTCCCGCCATATACCATTAAAACTTCAAAAACCCACAAGCTTCACTCGCAAGCTTAACCACATTTACCAAAACACCCTCCACCGAACCTCCATTCAACACGCCAGCGGCCATTAGTTTATAAAATATTTATTTTATGAATATTTGCCATTGAACCCGAACATGTCTACAATGTGATGTTATTTTATAGTGGATTATATGTAAGTGTATATCTTTTAAACCAACTGTATCTAGCAAATAAAATTTTAAAAAATTGGCCGTTGGATATGATCGGTATACTAAAACACAGCTGTGGTAGAAAATTCATCCGTTTTTGTCATTGTTTGATTCTCGATCTAGTGGATACTACTTCGGTCAACCCATTAGTTTATAAACATTATTTGGTTTGACTGAAAAGATTAAAGTCGAAAAATGAGCGAAATTTCATAATTTTTTTACCCAATGTCGATGGTATCACTCTCATATCATTCAAATGTTGGATTATCCTATTTCACACGTGTCAATGATATTCCTCTTACAAAAAGACAAATTACTAAATTTATTAAGTTGAAAAAGGTAGCATTAGTCAGTTCAATGAATATTGAAACGGTGTCGTTTCCTTTTTTAAAAAATAATAAGAAGAAGGAGACGATTTGTAGGGTTTTACTTGAGAAACAATCCGCTTGTAGGTTAACATAAAGTTTCTAGAGAGAGAGGGTCTACCTTCTCTCTAGAAATTTTCTCCAACCCAACCATAATTTTGAGACCGATCTCAATCTCTTCCTCCATCTCCACCCACTCAATCCCACCCATCCCCACTCTCTGCACGCAAGGCCTTTCCTTCGTCTTCCCTTCTTTTCTCCACCAGTTTCACTCATCTACAATCTCCTTTCATCTCTACTCCGTACTACCCTCATGGGCTATCAATTGATGAGAGCAACTCTCATCTTCTCCGCTTGCACCCCATCTTCACCTCTTATTCTCTCCATCCATACAACCCAATCATGCTAATTTTTCATCAATTTTCTTCTACTCTCGTCCAGATCTACTTTCAAAATTTTCTTTTTGTTCTATTTGAATGGGATTGGCTGCTAGTGGTTCCAGATTTGCATTGTTCTACACCACCAAACGAACTTACGCCCGTTGGTGAATTTTCGTTCTACAAAGGCGTGTGGCTTCGATTGCTTCGGCAATCACACTTGGCTATGTTACTTGGTGTTTCTTAGGCGTCCTTGAGCCCTTTTGTCTCAATCGGTGTGGAAGGATGCAAGTTAGTATCATGGTGGCTGATCTTCTTCAAGCAGCAATATGGAGGAGGTGGCGGCGGTAGAATTCTTGGCGAGGAGCTGTTGGAAGCTTGGTGGCAGCTAGCTAGTATTCTAGGGTTTCTCTTTTTAATTATGGGCTAACTTGTATTTGGGTCAAGTTTGTTAGTTGTTTTATTTGCCGGGCTTTTGTGCCTCTTTGTTGGGTCTGTGTGCCTTTTTTGCTAAGGTCTTATGTACCTCTTTTGCTGGGGTCTATTGTACCTCTTGTACTGTATTGTGGTGTATCTCTTGAAACATTTAACACATTCTAATTGGCCTTTGTGCCTTTGACCAAAAAAAAAAAAAAACCCGCTTGTAGGTTTAGGAAACATATTTGGCCGCCTCCCCTCCACACTCGACCAAGAACAGCACTGCCACATTCAAATTGCCTCTAGAGAGGATGAATTTCGGACGACCCTCGACAATCGCCGAACAACCCCCTCTAAATTCGATATGTTGCCCAAATTCGATTGGTTTTGAGGTTGAAGAGGAGAAAGGTCGAAATTCAGGGAAGATCGAGAAGGAGATAAGGCTACTGAATTCGAGGCTAGAGTTGCTGAAACTCGAGAAGGCGGCGGAGAGGGTGAATTAGCGGCAAGCATAGAGCACCCACGTCTCCGCCGTCGAGAGGGTGAATTAGCGGCAAAGCGCCCTACACAATACGGAGTCTATCAAAACGTTTCAAATCTATTTCACTGAAGAACGGGTTTGAAGGTGGAGTACATCATGTGGATTTGAACGCGTTTGTGCACATTTTCTGATACGAATGCGGCGTTTTTGCTCAGGAGCTTGAAATCGATGAATTTATGAATGGGTTGAGGCTAGAAACCGCATGCAAACCAGATTCTGCGCATTCTCTACTGAGGTGAGAGTTTAAATTCATGACCTGCAACATTGTGTCTCCTGCTTTCTTTTCATGTTTTTGAGATTTGCTTAACAGCCGTATTCGAATTCATTAGTCAGGAACACATGTTTGCTGAGCCTGTTTCGATTTCATATCGTTCAGTATCTGTCTGGTTTAGTTGAACATCGGTGCACCTGTCAGTTACGTTAATGTTTAGTTCAGAGAGTATCGAACCCAAACGTATTTGATATCAGCTGTGATGTTCACTCATTCATCTGGACTCGTAGATGTAAATCCACTAACATTATTGAAATAACAAGAATCCCAGAAAGTTTCGAGAGATATGAAGATCTCTGTTCATCCATTTCCATTCGAAGCTAAATTGCAATAGTTCTAGTTTTATTCATGGGCAACAGTCAGAAAAGATTTAGCTGGCGAGGGCTATGTAGTGTTTAGGCGTTAGACCGTAGCTTCTATGCATGATTATCATTTTTCACCCATGATCATAGTAACTAGAACCTTGCACATCTTCAGTTAGAGGAAAACTGGTGAGGGATCCATACTGTTTAGGCGTTGGACAGGGTAATTGAATTCTTGTCAACATTAAAGCACATGACCTCATGATCATATATTTGAAATGCTTCTTCAGTATGGATTATATCAGATTATATTCTTATACAATATCATGGCCTTGCGATATCTATGTCAATCATTTTTGTGTAAATAAATCATATTTTATGTTCTTGCATCTGATACGAAACTTTCTGCAGGGGCCAGAGGCAGGAATATAAAGCATGTCTCTGTTGTTAAGGACGTATGTTCTGATTATATTAACTACAGCATTCTTGGCACATGCATGAGCTTGCCGCTTCCATATATATATATATATATATATATATATATATATATATATATATATATATCAGTTTGGTCAATATACTACCAATTATTTATCTCATTGAAAAAACATGCACGAATTTTGTATTGGTTTTGTCATAATAGGTCAAGTAACAAATGTTCAAGGTAGATATGGTTATTTCAAAACAATATTTTTGGCAATGCCTTCAATTATTTGTCTGGAAGGGCTTTTTGTGTAATTTGTGTTGATTCTTATTTCTCTGAGACAGCCGTACTCTTCAAAACCTGTAATATCTTCTCATATGTTGGTGTAAATACTATGTGATTTGTCAGAAGTGTATAGCATGAAGTGAGCATTGCTATTCAAATTGTTGTCTGATGCCATTTTGTCAAAGAGATTTTGATGCATTATGTAACAATTAATTTCCAAAAGCAACAAACTGTTGTATTCACATTTTTTAGTTTTTTAGTTTTTCTTTTTTGTGGCGAATCATCATACCTCTGATGGTGAGGAGGAAGAAGTTTCATGATTTGGCAATGGAAAAAGTAGAAGAAGGGAATGTTAGAGCTGCCACTGAGCTCTTTCTGCAGGTATATTAGACTGCATAGTATATCATATGTCAGTATATACTACAGCTATACTCTTCTACCCGAGTTCAATTTGGGAATTGATTTGGATATGTGACTTTTGCATTACTTTAAGTTATGTATTACTTGTCATCCATTTTTGTATGCATTGCTTGGTTTTGACGATTACAATAACCAGACTAGTTTCTCCTGAATCCCTAGGTATAAATTTGTTGACTTATAATGGTTTCAATTTCATTCAAACATACCCAGTTGTTCATGTTTGTCAACGCATGACTATATGGAGAGTCCAGAAAGCATGTTAGGAATATCAAATGTGGTTCAGAGTTCCACGGATGGTATTATAGGATACTATTTCCTTCCCATTGTCTATCTGAATATCTAATGTGTTTGCTCATTTCTTGTAGAGGGCGGTGAGTGTAACTCCATCTATGGCACATGAGCTGATAAAGGCAATTACTTTCTAATTTTTTAGGTTTATTTCTTACTTTCTATCAAGCTTGAATTTAATTGTCATGCCATTGCCTTTTAATTTGGTATTTTGAATCGAACCTCATCCTGGTTGCTTTACTTGATGCACATCCTTTTCTGGTCATTCTGTTCTTATTATCATAGGTCATTGCCTTTTCATTTATCTTTAACCCAGAGTCCACAAGTAACATCTCCACTGTTAGCCTTCCAGGTTATGAGATCAGAGAACATTGAATTTGTTGTACTGAAACAGCAGAAATACAAAAAAAGGAGGCATACTAGCTTATACCAATATACATTCCTTTTCCAAACCATTTGTTGGACATGGACTTAAATCTGAAGTGCAGATTTCTCTGTCGTGCCTTTACTCATGCATCATTTCTCTATCGTGCCTATATATATATATATATATATATATATATATATATATATATATATATATATGTGTGTGTGTGTGTGAAAATGGCATCTATTAAATTCTTGTTTTATTCACTGTCTGATAATGTATGCATGTTAGGTTTATATCTGCATGTTGAAATATTGTTGTGTAACTCCAAATGAATTAGGTTAATTTTGTTTTGCTGATCTAATTGATCTTTTTTTAACTTCAAAACCCTCTTGATAAAAATACTTTTTCTTCTAAGTAACCAAAACGTTTAATACAAGTCTCATCATCTAGTAGCTTATTAGCAGCTAGCCTTAAAGTGGCTAACTTCAAAATCCTTTCATTATAGATAAAGCAAAATATCCGATATGGGATTTGATAGAACTTCTTTGTTGACTGGCCAATTCATCATCTGGTTTCTTTGTCCCATTGGGAAAGAATAACAACTATTGCACAACCACTAATTGGGAGTGTGATGTTATTACACTTTCCCCAGTCTAGTACTGAAGCTTTGAACTTTGACAATCACCTATACCTTAGCTATCCGCTTCATATCTTAGTTGGACCAGCATGTATCTAAATGAGCTAGTACATATATATGGTTCCTCTCTATTGCGCAGATTTTCTCCTTCCATTTTCTATCATTTCGATCCCTACTTGTCCATGCATATATGGATTTTTTCCTTTGATTTCATAATCATCGTAATCCATCAGAACTTCAAGCGGTGAGATATGTAACTTCATTGCAATATAATGGTCCAACTAGTTTGATGAGATCCACAATATGTTTATATTCTTCAATTAATCTTCAGTACATGTATATATGATCGTTGAAAAGTAGGTATGAAACAGTAATGCATGAGAAACTTAGAGAAGACAAGCTGGATGAGACTAGCGTGCGTTAGGCTTGAGGTGTGGAAGATATTGTTAACATTAGAAAGTCTTCTAAAGAAGAATCAAGTAACACGGTAGAGTTGCAGGACCTAGAGGCTTTGTAAACTCTTCACAATTTTGGAGGCATACAGTTGTCTTTCATACTCTGCATTATTGTTTGATGTATTATTCCGATTACTGTGTGATACACTACTGATATGTAGTGTGTTTTCACTTTAATAAAAAAAAAAATCAACTCATTTGTATATTGTTAGTAAAAACAAATCTAGCAGCAAAGTGCGAGCACCATTCTAGTCAATATATACTGTTGATCGGCTAGAACAATATGAATGGCTTGGCTGGTGTTATGAGCTCCTCAAACACTAATGCTTGACATGAAATCTATCTAATGCTTCTTTTTGGTAAGCAGTTTCTTGAACCAGTAGGCAGACATCTTTGGATATCTCTTTAGGTTGGTGATTGGTGAAGTCAACATAGACTATGCCAAACCTTGAAGTGTAACCCAATCTCCATTCGAAGTTGTCCAGCAATGACCAGGCAAAATAGTGGCGCCTTCATCAACTGCCTTCTTCAGTTGCTCCAGATAGCTTCTGTAGAAGTCGATCATGTTGGTGTCGTGCAATGCCTCTTGGAGCGTCTGGTTTCCCGGGTTGTCCAAGCCTTCAAATCAAACAACATGCATGAATTGATGTACTGCTGGCAAGGAAAAACAGAATGAAGAGAAAAGGAAGAGGTTTTTGTATAGTACCGTTTTCAGATATAAACACAGTTGGGTTCTCATAGTGCTTTTTTATGTACGTTACATGCTTGTACAAACCCCATGGTACTTGGTAGAGCCAAGAAGAATATGCTTGCAAAATGCTCAATATATGGATCATACATCAAAACGAAAGGAGTGAACTGAAGGCCTAATTTCAAGTGACGAAAGCAATTTATGTGTGTTTAGATTGAAATTTACTAGAGGACCGACAAGCACTCCATTCTTCTCATCTGCAAAACTCATGACATTCTCCCTAAACCCAAAGACGCGCTTGTCATCAACGAGGTATTCATGAGATGTATCGTGGAATTCATCTAGAGAGAATAGTTTATCAAAACCCAAATCAAGCTTGGCCTCCTGAATACAATTTCTCTTTGTAAAAGCTTCTCAACGATGAGTAAAAAAAATCACACGCGCACACACATGCACATACAAAAAGAAGTATCAATTGCACATAAGATCAGGGTGCGCAGTTTAAAAACAAAAAAACAAAATCCTTACAATTGCACAATCTAGATATATTGATCAGCTTTCGTGGTGCACTAATCAATTGCATGTTTTTCAAGTTTTTGTAGACCCAAACCAATGTCCCAGTGAGGCTTTGTTCTTGCCGATTAACAAGACCAAGACAGACATTGACATGAAAAAGAAACAACACATGGTGCCCTTAGAATACGGCTGAATCTTGTTTGGATCGACACTAGCCCTCTTAGTCTTTATAGAACTGTTTTGTTCCTCCGAGTCGCTTGCTCTTTCAGTAATTCCATGAATAGTCAAATTAGTCTCAACTACGCAAGTATCAAAACACACAATCCGACTTGCATAATCCAACGTAGTGAAATTCCAACCATAACCTAGCCCGCCAATAGTGTAACACCACTTGACTGCAAAAGCACAAAAGGGACATGTAATTAGAGGATTAAAATAAAGACGAAAAAATCGAATATAGGTACTTAACATGCAATTATGTTCAGTTTGTAACGATATATATAGAGCAATTAATAACTATTATAGGTGGAACGAATTATTTTTAAACTTGATATATTTTCTTTCAATCATCGATTACAATTGACCGTGATATAAAACATACACCGGCAATTTCATATATAGAAAACGGACCAAGCTCATGCACACAATTCAGTTTTGTTAATAGTTACAAAACTAGCTAGCTAATATATACCTGGATCTGTTCGGCTCCAGTAGAGGTCACTACACAATGGATGTACAATGCGTATGGAAAGCTCTGCAAATACTTTGGTGGCAGGAGGAGTTGCTTTTTGATCAACCAATTGCAAGTAAATACCAATATATCTGTTTTGCTGGTCAACTCCCTTGGGATAGAGTTGTATAATCCTGCATGCATGCAACAATACCAAGATGAACAATGTATCCTACATTCCTACTCAAAAGTTTAGCAAATATAATGATAACAGACTTAACTATGTATATGTAGCTAGTGAGGCTTAATTAGCATACCATTTTTGATCTTCAACAGTGAATGGTTCTGAGGTGTAGTAAGGATCAGTTAAACTTGAAAAATTCCAAAGCTTCCAAATATGCTTGTACGTTTTGGGACTTTTTACCCTCGATATACATTCTCCCATTCCTCTTCTTGTCTCTTTACAAACAAAGACCTCGGCTCCAAAGACGCACTTGTCATCAACGAGGTATCCATGAGATGCATCATGGAATTCATCTAGAGGCACTAGTTTATCAAACCCACATCAAGCTTGGCTCCGTGAATACAGTTTCTCCTTGTAAAAGCATCTGATCGATGAGTAATGAAAACACACACACACAAAGAGTAGTATCAGAAAATCAAACAGCAATATATGAACCTTTTTAGCATAATGAGAAGTATGTAGTTATCGTACTGATGATCATGAAGTACTATATGAAACGTACCTTCAAACACCATGTAGACATTCTTATTCTGATCGAGCAAAAACAATCGGAAGTCAACATACACTTCCCAACCCATCTCAAGTGAATTTGCTCCAGCTATCTGCAAGTAAACAGAGATGTGGTCTTCCACCTTCTTCTTCTTGTTTCCCTTTGGATAGATGACCAGTTTCCTGTGCGCATGCAAACATGTTTGTATTATTTTTTTTAAATTAATATTGGAGGAGCGTAAATACTTATAAGAAGTGCATTAATTATTAATTCATCGCATCTACGTACTCTAAAAAGTGTGTGTGTGTGTATATCATATGATCGAGAATATATAGTACCATTTGTATCCACTAGCTTTGAACTCCTCTGATTCATATGCATCTTCTGGATCACTGCTATAACGATCCAGAAATTCACTTAACAACGAAAAGGATTCTATATTTAGACTGCAATGAGTTGGTGGTGAATCTGAAGGTGATTTAAAAACACCTGAAGCTGAAACAATTGCAACAAAACAACATCAAAGGTAGGTAAATACAGTTTAGTCGTGTAAAAAGTCGAACAGTTTCAAGTTATCGAGTTATTATTATGCCGAGTATTAAGAATACACATTAGAATGAGTTACTTACTGGGAATAGATGATAGCGATGAATCCATATCGACGATCACGTATACGTACTCTCTACGGCACAAGAATCTAATATAGATCTTTGTAGTTGATGGAGTAGAGTTGTATATATATATATAGACATCGATCAAGGAGCTTTTTCCTATGTTTTATAAGAATATATAGTTATTCCTTAACAAGATAAGAATCCCTCCATGATTCCAATTAATGTGTCCTCCTACGTACTTACTTGAAGCACAAGTACTACCTTAATACCATGCATATATATATTCCCCGATTACTACTTGTTCCACAAGAATTAAGTATGGCAATTGTTGCATGTTAATAGCAAAAAAAAAAAAAAACAATTATCTTGCAGAATTAGGAATAAATCTATAATGGATCAATTTAGATTCTCTCCCAAATTTGGAACCACGATGTGGGATTATATCCTCGGTTGAAGCTTTTGACCCTGGGCATGATCTAAAACTTTTTTTTTTTTGGGCTTGATCAATTTGAAGCAACGTAACTGACTGTTCATGTAATTGTTCAAATCCAAACGATTCTCCCTCGCCTTGACTCATCAATCCCTCTGACTCCTCCGCAGGCTCTTTGTCATTCCCGCCTGGTTCGTCAACCTCTTGGTCTTCGTTGGCTTGCTAGAGAAGGGTGCCAAGGAATTTGGTTTTGAAACCAAAAGGAGAACCCCCAAAACATCAAAGAAAGAGAGCATTAGACATTAATTTGCTGGAGAAACAGTGCATATGCAAATACATGCGAAAGAGAGAACATTAGTTTAGACAGATGAACTTGTATATTAGACACATACTAATAAAACTAGTTTGTGTTTCTGGTATTGAATGACAACAATTGACTAATTTTATTTGGATGATACACCATGTTACAATTACTAAAAAGGTAGAGGAAAGGAGTTATGTACACTTCTGTTAACCATGATTCTCATCTAAAAATACAGAGACAACTACAATTTGAGCAAAAGAGAAAGTAACAGAGAAATGAAAGTAATAAAAATCCTGAGAAACCTTGAATCATATCGTACTAAATTCTAACAGCCAAATGATAGTTCAATTACAAGGTTCACTTAATCTTTATTGTAATCCCCATTTAAGATTATGGAAACCCATGTACAAAGTGCATATATTGTCCATAAGTAATCAGAAAATTGCATACCTTGTAGTCATGTACAAAAGCTAATTGTAAACTTTGTCATAGCAGTCTCTCTCTCTCTCTTTCTTTTTTCCTTATGTTCCTGCAAATTGTGAAGTTCTCAAAACATCCTAGGATTATAAACCAAACAAGTAAATTGAAAGATACTTGGTCATCGAGGTCTAACAATTAAGCAGCAGGTTTAGGTATTTACTGGCAATAATTGACTAATTTTACTTGATTGATAATTTGATAAACCATCTTAGAAGTGCCAAGAACAAACAATAATTATGGAACTTGAACTGAATGGACGTTGCGAAATTTTTTTAATGAAACTAATCGTTGATCCTAGATCCCAACAATAATATAATTCTAACCTACTATAGATCAAAAGGCTAACAAAGAAAAGAACATAAAAGAGAGTTTGTACATGTGAAGTTGAAGCAGGTAAGGGAGCTGCTACACAGGTGGTATGTTGGAGAAACCTTGTTTTGTATCCTTTGTAAGCATAGTAAGCAATCCCCGTACTCCCATTTGCAAATTTTATCATCCAAATCCACCTTCTAAAATCTAACTACACCTTGGTTGCTACATTTGCTATCTGCCCATATAATTGCCAAGTTAGGTTACTACTTTCAAGCTTAAACTCCTTGATTCAGATTCATGCACTTCATATGATGAATGCTCAATTACTAAGACATGACCAAAAACACCCATGTTTAACTTCTCTACAATCCTAATAGCCAGTGAAAACAAACAAAATTTGCAGAAAACAAACAGAAAAAGCAAATCCTCAACAAGACACATTTTGTTGCTTTACCAAAATGTAGCAAAAAAACAATCAAATCAGCAACAATAGCTACAACAATTATTTACATATCCAAATGCATACACCACCCTAGTTCATAATCCAAATTCATAATCTCAATTCTTCAAAACTCACCAAACTCAAATTCAGTAAGGAGGTGAAGCTCGACAATTAGACAAACTTTGATACCTGAGTTGAATTCGACGGTCGCCGAAAACACAGAACAAGGTCGGAAAAACTCAGAAACTTCATCTTTTCGATTCTCTCTCCCAAGTTGATGTATGTACAAGAAACTGCAATAGGCTTCGCGATTTAATGGCCTCCAACTCCGAACCCGACGACTCCTACTACCCCTCCCCTTCCCAAAACCGACATCCATCTCACCCTCCCTACTTCTTTAAGCGTCGGTGATGTGACGAGGAGGGGGGACATGACAGGCCTTTACGGATCTGACAAGGTGGAGTGGATAATGCCGCCGGCGAGCGCCGTTGACTAGAGCGGCCTAGAGACAGGGGATGGAGAGGGAGATGAAGCGGTTGAGCACAGCGAAGAGGAGGCATCGGCTGAGGGGAAGCGGGGTTCGCCGGAGCTCCGACGGAGTGCATGTATTTACGATTGGAGACCGGAGCTCCGTTCACGATCCATGTCGACGATCGTCGGCGATAGGAGAGAGAGAGAGAGAGAGAGAGAGAGAGAGAGAGAGAGGAGACTGAGAATCGATCATAAACAGATGAAGGAGATCGGAGAGGAGGTAGAATGGTACTATAAAAAATGTAAAAATAGACATTTTTATCATTTAAAAAGAATGGTAATATAAAAAGTGTAAAAATAGACATTTTTATTATTTAAGATGTTACGAGGTAACCATCTTATCATGTAACACGTTTTAATGATAACTTTTTTATCATGTGAAACATTTAAAGACTATTTTATTATTTGTACATTTAAATGATAGTTTAGTGTTATATCGCTAAAAAATAACAATTATCTTGCAGAATTAGGAATAAATCTTAATGGATCAATTTAGATTCTCTCCCAAATTTGGAACCACGATGTGGGATTATATCCTCGGTTGAAGCTTTTGACCCTTTTTTTTTTTTTTTTTTTGGGTGTGAGTGGTATCAAAAACCAACCACAATGATGCTCAGTAGTCGACTTTCGACATTTGATTTTGTAGGTATTTCGTGGCAAGGCACTGTGGCATGAAATTGATCATTTTGGTTTTGAGAATAATCATACGAGGTTTCGTTGGAGATTTATCATAGACTAGATATAAATAGAAGTGTATGAATTGGAGGCAATCCATCATCTACGGAGAAACTCCCATTCTGAACTCCTGGCTTTGCCCTAATTTTGAAGCAGGGTAATGTACAACATGTTTTCCCAAAACAAAGTTTTTCTCGTTTCTTGCTTTCCACAGATCTCAGAAGTTCCTCCCATTTTTTTTTGTCCGACTGACTCAACAATCCCAAACTTTGCTTGAAAAACTGAGATGATATATTGAGTAAACATTTAGCCAATCAAGCTTAAAGCCTTGATGTCTATCACTATATTTACCTCATCAGGAGAAAATTAAACCTATACATGCAAATGTGGGCAACTGTTTTAAAAAAGCTTGTTCACCAATTAGGCAGGAAAAGAAAATACCTAACGTACTGTTTTTTAAATTGACAAGCACTTGCACGCTCCAGATTTTCAGCTTCTCACAAACCACTGCTTAGTAAATCAAGTGGCTTCTGATCCTTGGGGATGAGAAATTTGGAAATTGATCATTACTTATTTACTTTCATCCAATCACTGAGCTTAGAATATTATCTCTCAAGTAAGAACTTGAGAATTTCTTGGTTGGTTTCCTGACTTCGATCCTGGTCATTTGGTTATCAGAAGTTCATGCACTCTTCTTTTCAACTGCAGTGCAAAAAACTCCAAGGGAAATTTCATTTAAAAAAAATGATGCTGCAGAAGCATTTATCCATGTACTTCATAGGCAGCATAGAACACAAAACTTCATGTCAGATTGATTTTCATATACAAAGGGGTTTCTCCAGTTTTAAAAAAGCCTCACAACTCATTGCATTCAAGTAACTCTATCTGAACTATACTAAGCATCAACGCTAAATACTGTCATTTGTCTTTGCTGCCCTTTTAGTCTTGCACATATCAGAATTTGCTTTTGCCCATTGACAAACCTCAGTAACCCTCAATTATCTCAATAAGTGACTAAACCACGCAAGACCAAAATACTAATAAACTGGCAGCTTTCAATATAAACCAAACCATTGACATGTAAGTAAAATATAGATAAGTAAATACCTAACCCAGTTTTTGGTCGACACCCTTTGACTCCTTATCACTGATTCCTTAAACAGTAATTTGATTCTTCTCCTTCAATTATTTTTAATATTGTAGTATGAAATATATGTATACAGAGGAGCTCAATTAGGAAGGCTAAACTTAGCTTTTTGGAGATCCAAGCTTTTATGGGAAATCTTTCAAGTATGGTGGCTGATCAAGCTTTATATATAGTTATCATTGCAATGAGTAATGAGTTGTGACTCTATGAGTTGTGAGAGAGAGTTACTTGAATGTAAGTAATGATGATCACAACTTCATGTCAGTCTCTATCTGATCATCATTACTTGCAATGAGTTATCATACCCAAGTGACTCTATCTGATCATCATTGCATTCAAGTAACTCTATCTGAGCTATTATACAGGGGAATAGAGAGAGAAGCTTACTTTAAATGATATTCCGCTTTGAGATTCATGATCATCCATGGACCATGGCTTCATCTGGATATAGACGAAGACAAAAACAACAAACGAAAATCATATCACAGAATAAGAGCATAGAGAGTTAAACATTTAAATTGAGGAAGAAGAACAAGAGAGGAAAGCTCAAAGCTCACCTTCGTAGATTGCGGCGATCTGTGTGTCTCTGTATGGCTGAGGGTTGTTGTAACTTGTAAGGTTCTTTGGGCCTGGGTCGGGTTCACTTATTGGGCGGGTTAAGGCCCAGCTACAAGCTGGGCATATATATATATATATATATATATATATATATATATATATATATATATATATATATACATACATACATACATACATACAGTTCCTATCCAGAGCGAAGCTTCGCTCTGAAATTAAAGTGTGAAGTTTCTTATTTGACTCACTTTTTCGTCATATTTTCACATCTTCATCGTTCAGATTATTAATACTAATGTATAGATCATTCCTACAAAATTTCATCAAGATTAATGATCGTTTGGGTACCGAATTAGATCAAATTAATGAACAGACCATAAATTTGTCTAACCAGAACTGTTTGTGTAAATCACGATTATGAACACCCAAATGATCATCAAATGAGATGAAACTTTGCATAAGTGATCTATGCATTAGGTTCTACAAACTGAACAATGGAGATGTGAAAATATGACGAAAAAGTGAGTCAAATAAGAAACTTCACACTTTAATTTCAAAGCGAAGTTTCGCTCTGGATATGGATTGTATATATATATATATACACACACACACGGTCCGGACGTCCAGACGGGTTTTCCGTCCGGATTTCCGCCCATTTCTCCACCATTCCAGCGCCGGCGACTCCGTTTCTTCTCCCCGGCGTGATCGCAGACCTCCCCCGACGATGTTGGAATGAAGAAGAAGGCCGGAGAGATCGCGATCGGAGGTCCATGCAGCAACCTCACTCAAAACTTCACGACCGATCATGGTGGACCTCCGATCGCGATCTCTCCGGCCTTCTTCTTCATTCCAACACCGTCAAGGGAGGTCTGCAGTTGAAGAGTGCTCAGCTCAGGAAAAGAGGTGAGTAGGGTTAGCACATTAGGTAATGGACCTTGAAGCCATCCCTTGAAATAAAAGCTTACTAGCTTTGGAGTTTTCATGAAAGAAATATCCGTATAATATCCATCAAAATCCAAGGAGAGATTCACTGCATTGATCACTATTCTTCCTAATCGGTAAGACTTGAGCACTTTTAGATAATGCAGGTGATGCGATGGACCAATAATTAGATCTGAGCACACGTTACACTTTGTCAAGGTGAGGCTTTCAAGAAGTGAACAAGCAGAGAACAGATGTGCCAAGAAATTTGGATCGACTTCAACATCATTCAGATAAAGAGTTGTTAGGTGAATGAATCTGTCAAAATCAGTAGAGGATTTAGAACACATCGATACAATGACAAATGCTTTAGGTTTGATACGTTCAAATCTGCAAGGATCCAGTGAGGAAAAACATATATATCTTCACCAGCCCGTAAGTAATGTCTAAATAATCGAATATCCAGCTTTTGAGCTCCCTTTGTGATTGCAAAGCGTACCCATTTGTCAAGAGCTTGAGTATCTTCTGGATCCAAAAAGAATGCCACTTTGAACGAGTCTAGCTTGTTGCAAGACAAGAGCTCCAAAACTTTATTCACACGTTGTATATAGCACTGCCTCTCAAATCGAGGAGTCATGGATGCAAAAGTAAATGAACATCACTCTCGAAGTCTCGATTCGAAAATGGCATCACCAATATAGATACATACACACTAAACCCTGAAACTGTACATCTAAATGTATATGTATATTACTGTGCAAAAATGGGTATAGCAATATTATCAGAAATATAGAGAACTTTCAAGACACAACCAATATTTCCATTATAGAGAGAAGCTTACTGTATATGATTCCCCTGTTCGACATTGATGATCATCCATGGACTTCTCTTGGAGATTGATTCCGAGGTTCTACTAAACTGGATAGTGACCAAAACAAAAACAACAGACGAAATTCAGATCACAGAACAAGAGCATAGAGAGTTAAACAACGGCGTTTAAATTGAGGAAGAAGGAGAAGAGAGGAAAGCTCACCTTTTGTAGATTGCGGCGAAGTGTGTGTGCAACGGCGGAGCCAGGATGAAAGTATCACCTGGGCTAATAATAACACCCAGAAATTTTTAGCAAAACCAATATCTAGAGAAATCATTCAAATAGAGGCCAGTTAGAAGAGTTCTTCCACAGGCCAGTTAGCGATTCAAAATCCAAGTTTGTAAAGAATCAAACTTTAAGCACAGAGTTGAGATATTCTGAGAAGAACGAGCAGCCCAGAAAATTGAAGGACCCCGCGGTTTGGATAGAAAGGAACCGCTGATTGGGGAAATTGGGTATAGTGGAGAAGAGGGCTAACGGCGATTGGGTTTGTAAGTGTGTAAGGTTCTTTGGGCCTGGGTCGGGTTTTCTTATTGGGCGGGTAAGGCCCAATATCATCGATATATATGCAATGAAGCTAAAGTCTGTCTTGCATAGATGCGAGGAAGCACCACCACCATAGCTCTATACAATGAGCTGCTTCAAGTTTTGTCTACCTCTTCGCTCCACAAGCCTCACATCAAACAGGTTGGTTCTCTTCACTCTCTGTTCTCATCACAATCATATTCAACAACACAAAACACCAACACCCAAGTAGATTCATCTCCTAATTGTTTCAAAGGTATAGCCCAATCTGTCATTTTGAGATGTCCCCAATATTTTGACAAGAGTAAAGTCCAAGACTTTGCCAATGCTTCTCTAAAAGACCTTCTTTTGGAGATTTCAGGTTTAGTGCCTCAACTGACTCGTAGGCTTAGGCGGGTTTCGGAGCCCAAACCCGAAGATGTGCTTGAATTATTGCTGGGTTTTGAATTGCATTGTGGGAAAGTTGGATTTGATGCTAGAAAGGTTGAGTCTTTGTGGGGAGTTTTCAAGTGGGTTAGTGAGAAAGTTGATGGTTTTAAGCATAAACCTCAGTCATGTGAGGTCATGGCCTCAATGCTTGTCAGAGTAGGATTGCTTAGGGAAGTTGAAGTCTTGCTTTCCACAATGGAAAGTCAAGGAGTTTTGTTGGATAGTGGAGAAATTTACAGTGATTTGATTGAAGGGTATGTTGGTGATGGTGAGTTAGATAGGGCCATTGCGGTGTATGATCGAATTAGGGGGCGTGTAGTGCCATCATTGCAGTGTTGTGGTGTGTTACTTGATCAATTGGTGGGAATGAGGAAGACCCAATTGGCGTTTCGAGTTTGTAGTGATATGGTGGAGATGGGTTTTGATTTGAGAGATGTGAAGAAGGCCACATTTGAGGGTGTCATTAGGCTGCTTTGCAGGGATGGGAAGATTCAGGAGGCAAGAGATTTTGTCAAGGAGGCTATGGCTTTCGAAATCAAGCCTAGCAACTTGGTTTTAAATGAAGTTGCTTATGGATATTGTGAGAAGAAGGACTTTGATGATTTGATGAGCTTTTATGCTGAGATAAAGTGTGCCCCAGAAGTTGTGGCTGGGAATAGGGTTATGCATTCTCTTTGTAGCCATTTTGGGACAAGAAAAGCAGAACCATATTTGCAAGAGTTGGAACTTTTAGGCTTCAATCCTGATGAGGTAACCTTTGGGATCATGATTGGATGGAGCTGTCGTGAACAGAAACTAAAAAGTGCTTTTCTTTACCTATCAGAGATGTTGAGAAGACACCTAAACCCCCATGTATGCACCTATAATGCTCTTATCAGTGGGGTCTTTATGGAGGGTATGTGGAAGCATGCTGGGGAAGTTTTTGCTGAGATGGTAGATAGGGGGACTACACCTGATTTGTCGACTTTCAGGTTTCTTTTAGCAGGCTATTGTAAAGCTAGACAATTTGATGAAGCCAAAAGGATAGTTTTTGATATGGCAAGCCATGGACTGATTCAACTCTCTTCAGATGAGGATCCACTAACCAAAGCATTTATGGTTCTGGGTTTCAAGCCATTAGCTGTGACACTGAAGAGAGATAATGATGTGGGATTTGCTAAAACGGAGTTTTATGATAATCTTGGGAATGGACTTTATTTAGATACAGACCTGGATGAGTACGAGAAAAGAATGACTGGGATCCTAGAAGATTGCATGGTACCCGATTATTACTCTCTTATGAAGAAAGAATGCACTCGGGGAAATTTGAAGGGTGCATTGGTTTTGGCAGATGAAATGATCTGGTGGGGTCAAGATTTGTCATTGTCTATGATCTCTGACTTACTGAAAGGGCTTTCTGCATCCCATTTACATACCAAGGAAATCACCAGCATTGTAGATAAAAAGCTTCACTTGGTAAATCAGCTAGACCAAGAAACTCTGAACTTTCTTGCCCAAGCATACAGCAAGAAAGGATTGACATATAATACAAGGATAGTAGTGAATGGAATGATAGAAAGGCATCTGAAAATCAACAACGAGACTTACACTGCTTTAGTAAAAGGTTTTTGTAAGAAAGGAAACTTGAGGGAGCTGAATGCTTGCTGGAATCTTGCTCAAATCGACGGATGGTTACCAAGGCCGGAAGATTGTAAGGCCTTGATTGAATGTCTTTTCCGTCATAAAATGCTAAGAGAAGCAGTGCAGCTTCTTGAAAGCATTCTGATATCCTACCCAGACTTAATGTCAGATATGTGTCATATGATCCTAGACAAGCTGTTTGTTACAGGTTGTACAGGAATGCAAGCACATTGTTAGAAGAACTTGAACAGCGTGGCAACATCCTGGATCAGATGGCTTATAACAGTCTTATTAGAGGATTGTGCAAGGAGAAGAATTTTCGTGTAGCCTTTACAGTGCTGGACAGTATACTGGCTAAAAATTTTGCTCCATGTTTGGATGTTACTGTGCAGTTAATTCCTCGGTTGTGCAAGGCTGGTAGATTTGGAAAAGCGGTGCACTTGAAAGAGATTGGTCTAAGAGAGAAATCATCGTTTTCACTTACTCTAGATCATGCATTAATAGAAGGCTGTTGTATTTCAGGGAAAGTTACAGAAGCAACCACTCTACTACAGAATATGCTGTTAAAGGGGATACATCCTGATGCTGAAGTTTATAATTTTCTGGTTCAGGGTCATTGCAAGGTTAATGACTTAAAGAAAGTTTGGGAGTTACTTTGTGTTATGACAAGAAAAAGTTCCAACATTTCACTCTCAACTTACCGCAATATGGTGGGTTTGATGTGTCTGGAAGGTAGGGTTTTTCATGCATGGAACTTGACTGAACTTATGATTGGACAAAATGATCCTCATGAGCTCAGCATCTGCAATATTCTGATATTCTATATTTTCCCAACAGGGAATACTTTGCTTGTCAAGAAAGTTGTAGAGCGGTTGCAAGATAAGAAATTGCTACTTGATGAAGTAACTTACAACTTTCTTGTACATGGGTTTTGTCGATGTAAAGATGTGTGAGTGCCGTGGACCATCTGTACACTATGATCTCTAAGGATTTCAGACCATGCAACCGCAACTTGAGAAAAGTTATAATCGGCCTATGTGATATGGGGGAGATTGAGAAAGCCTCAGAATTGAGTCGACAGATGGAATTGAGAGGCTGGATTCATGATTCAATTATTCAAAATGCAATAGTTGAAGGCCTTCTTTCTCACGGTAGGTTCAAGAAGCTGAAAATTTTCTGGACAGGATGGTAGAAAAATGTTTAATTCCAGAAAATGTCAACTATGATAATCTAATCAAACTGTTTTGCTCGTATGGAGGACCGGTTAAGGCAGTAGACTTCTGGATATAATGCTGAAGAAAGGGAATGTTCCAGATTCTACCAGTTATGATTCCCTCATTAGTTCTTTCTGTGCACTTTATAATCTGGAGCAAGCTATGGATTTTCATGCCGAATGCTGGATAGAAATCTTAAGCCAAGCATAGGCACTTGGGACATTCTGGTCCAGAACCTTTGCCAATATGGAAAAACAGCAGAGGCAGAAAGGCTTTTGAAGTCAATGGTTTGTGCAGGTGAAACAGTGACCAGGAAGATATACTTGTCTGTAATTAATACGTATCGCTCAGAGAACAATCTTGGAAAGGTCTCGGAGCTCATGCAAGCAATGCAACAGAGTGGTTATGAGCCAGACTTTGAGTCACATTGGTCTCTCATAAGGAATTTAAGACTTTCTAGTGACAAGGACAATGCAAACAGCAGCAAGGGTTTCCTGTCAAAGCTTCTGTCTGCAAGTGGATTTTCTAGGCAAAAGTATTCCAAGGCCAAACAAGAGTAACACGGATTTGTGGTTCAATCATTCTTTTATATGGTCCAACAAACTTCTGTAAAGGGTGTTGATGCCAAAAAGACTGGGCCACCCATCGGGATGCCCAGATGGATCAAATGGTGGAAGGATCCGAGTGTCTTCGGGTAAAGAAAGAGCGAGCATTCTGCTGTGTTAATGTTTGGGGTAAAATCTCTTACAAGAACTGGAATCCAGTGGTACATAAACTAATACTCTGCTTGGTTGCATTGTTAAACAACTCGAGGTAATGGTCATGGATCCATATGGAAAGCTCTATTACTGTGGTGGCGCAGGCAGACCAATATTGGATGAAGTTATTATGTGAAGGGATCAGGGGAACGAGAAAAATTTCCTGCATGGGATAGAGGACGTTGTGGATTTGGAGTTTTGCAGTGGAAACAAAGAGCCAATGTAGTTGTCCGAGAAAGGCTGAAGGAACAACTAAGTTGCCCAGGTGATAATCCTAGTATCCTACATGGTTCTACTGTTGTACTTGTAGAGCATATGCCTAGATACATAACTACGTATGGGCATGTACCTACGTGCCTATAGGTTATTGTAGCATGTATGTATGTCCTTTGTAGTATGTATGTATCGGATGATATATCTATATATGTTCCAGATACAACATTGGTACATTTTTTTGGTACGTGTTGACTGTTGTACAATAAACTAGCCGTAGCCTGTAATGGTTGTTTCTAGCATATGCAATTTTCAGGTAAGGTGCGCAATCATGCATCGATGTGTATGACATACTATGTAATTCAATCAGAGTTTTGGCTTAATTCATTCTAATTTTTCATGGTGACGATGTAACTTATAATTTTTTTTTCCTCCTGTTCTTTTGGTTTTTTCAGTAGCTGTGTTCACGAATTGTATGCAGTATATAAAGAGTTTAAACATTGTAAGCCGTAATTTGAAAGATCTTGCTATTTTTAACTCATAGATATGTGATCATATATATACGAGCATAGTGCAAAAGCTGCGAAGGTGGAGTAGAGAGATAATCAATTCTGAATCTGGTTTAGTTTCCAGCATTAGGCATAGCTTTTAGGATAACATAAACCCGAAAGGCACACCAACTCTAACAAAATCCACATTGTTATTAACAGAGAACCAACATTCAAGATCCAAGCACCATTTGTCCAACTGCCCCAATTATTTTCCACATTTCACAAGCTCCCTCCAACATGATAAGGTCCCTCTTTTGATCTGCTTCATCAGAGATAAGCATATGGATCTGTTTCCAATTCAGTCGTTTGTTCACTATTCCAAATTTGGGTCCTAGAGTTTGGTGGAGTTGGAACTTGGAAGAGGTGGTGATCTCATTATTGGACTAAAAATATATGAACAACAAAGCAAGTACGATTAGGTAGTCTTTTTAACTCTCTGAATCATGTGATAGGTCCTCGCTGGAAGAAACTTTCCTATTTTCTAAGGGTTTTTAACAGTAAGGTCCTGAATCATGATGCAAAAGCAGACTTTGTGGGTTTTTTAAGTCAATGAAGCTACTACAACACCCTATTGGTTCATTAAGACAATGCATGTATAAATACCACTAGGACTATGCTCTTCCATGCACAGCTCAAACGTTCAAAAACACAGAAAATACAAGAGTTTGTTTAAGAACCAACTCCAGAGAGAAAATGAAGGGAGCAGCAGCTATGGAGATTGGTGAGTCCAAAATCGGTTCAGCCCCAAGAAGCGGGGTGAACAGAGGCGCAGCGATACTCGACTTCATTCTAAGGATAATTGCGTTTCTTGGTACCTTAGTGAGTGCTATAGCTATGGGAACAACCAGGGAAAGACTTCCATTCTTCACACAGTTCCTTCAGTTCAGGGCTGAGTATGACGATCTTCCAACATTTACGTATGTGTTACCAACCTTCGAGTTTGAATTATGCTTTTCATATTGATATGTTTGGTTAACATTGCTTAACTCTGCTTCTTATGATGACAGGTTCTTTGTGGTTGCCAATTCCATCGTATGTGTCTATCTGATGTTTTCCCTAGCTCTTTCCATCTTCCACATCCTAAGAAGCCATGCAAAGAACAGTAGAATTATCTTGATCTTCTTCGACACGGTAATAACTAAATATGATCTTGTGTAGTTCAATCGATATAACTTGATCTGGATTCATCATATATATGTGTGAAACAAATTTGGGAAGACAGTTCATGCCATATTACTCTTAAAATGCATCACACTCTACCCAATTTTGGACAAATATATGAAAGTTAGAAACGAAAGATGAAACATTTTTTCAAGGTGTCCTAACTGCTTATCAAGCTGCCCTATTGTATTTTAGCATACAACTTTGATAACATACTTTGAAACATTCTAGATTTCTACTTTCAGCATCAATTATTATTCTTCTTGGATACCAAAATCCGCAAGAACTGTGCCTTGCTTTTAAAGTTATCTAACCGAAATGGATTTGAACATACCGTTATGCAGGGAATGCTAGCTCTTCTGACATCAGGTGCCTCGGCCGCCACAGCTATTGTGTACTTAGCACACAAGGGGAATGCCAAAGCTAACTGGTTCGCAATCTGTCAACAATTCAATTCCTTCTGCGAACGAATCTCCGGCTCTTTGATCGGATCTTTCGTGGCAATTGTTATTTTCGTTCTCTTGATCTTGATGTCAGCTGCAGCCCTTTCTCGGCGTTGAGTGTATGCACACATGTGTGCGTACCAATATGCATCAGTTTGTCAATTAGTGTGTATTTCCAAGTGACGGTTTGAATGAGTGCGACTCGTGTGCCATTTAAAATGTGGTGTTTCTCAATTTCATATGAAATGTTTGATGTAATCCGATTTTTCTCCTTGATCAATTATTGTATCTCAATCTGATTCTCAATTTGAGTTCATTCTGGTGAAATGCAAACACAGTAGATGTTATTAGTGCGCACTTGTATGCTTCATGATACTGAACTCAATGATTGTACATTGTACAACAACTTACAGGGAGAAAAGGCTACAATTACACTGCTATATACGTTGAAATTGTCTAATAAATTTCGATGTACAACACTCAGAAGACTCAATAGTTATGAGATTAAAGAATAGACACCAATCTGAGACTTAATATCATCTGTTTAACTTAGATTTGGAATCCAACAAAAAATGCTTGAGAGCATTACCATCTGCTTCAACCATGCTAAAGCCAGCCTCTTTCTTGACCCCACTGTCGTCCATTACCTTTCTCACCTCCTCAGCCCCATGCCACTCGCCTCGTGAAGCATATATGTTTGATAGTAGTACAAAATCTCCACTTTCATCTCCTCTAATTTCAAGTAGCCGCTCGTTTGCACGCCTGCCCAACTCAACATTTCCATGAACCTTACAAGCCCCAAGAAGAGTCCTCCAAACAATGGCATTGGGTTGCATCTCCATATTTTCAATGCAGTCAAATGCTTCATCGAGTAGCCCTGCACGCCCTAAGAGATCCACCATACACCCATAATGTTTTATGTTTGGCTCAATTTTGTACTTATTCCTCATGAGACTAAAATATCCACGCCCATCTTCAACCTTCCCAGCATGACTGCAAGCTACCAAGACTCCGACAAATGTGATCCCATCAGGCCTAACTTTCAACCTCCGCATCTCTTCAAACAGATTGACCGACTCTTCAGCATGGCCATGGAATGCCAACCCTCCGATCACTGAATTCCATGAAGACACATCCTTCTCCCTCATTCCCCGAAACACTTCAAGTGCCCTTTCAATGCTGCCACACTTGGAATACATATCTATAAGTGCATTTCCATGTATGATGCTTATCTCTCCCGAACCCATCTCTAGCAGAGAAGAATGTATTCTTTTCCCAATTTCTAACTCTCCAACATCTGCGCAAGCAGACAACAAACTCAACATTGTCACTTCATCAGGCTTCTCTCCCAAACTTGTCATCTCCTCAAACATCTGCAATGCCTGCTCAACACACGCACAGCGCACATACCCCGCGATCATTGCATTCCAAGTCACCACATCTCTTCTTGGAACCTCATCAAACAACTTCCTCGCACTCTCCATCTCCCCTTGCTTCGTGTACCCAGTAATCATCACATTCCAGGAAACCAAATCCTTAACAGGCATTTCATCAAAAAGCCGCCTCGCGGCATCCAGCTTCCCTCTTCTAGCATATCCCGCTGTCAATGCCGACCACGCCACAACATCCCTCCTAGCCGAGCCATCAAAAAGCGCGGTCGCAACCCTCAAATCCCCACATTTAGCATGAAAGTCAATAAGGGTATTCCTCACAGAGGCATTTGACTCAAACCCAAAGCTCACAACCTTGCCATGAATCCCCATTCCCATTCTAACCCAACAAAGCTTATTGCAGGCCTTGAGAACAAATGGGAAAGTGAAGTCATCGGGCCTCGAACCCCGGTTCTCCATCCGGGTATATAACACCACCGCATTGAGTGGTCTCAAGCTCTGAGCTGAGCCTCTGATCATAGTGTTCCACATGAACGTGTTTGGTTCAGTAATTTGATCGAACACCTTGTGGGCATAGCCAATGGTGCCTGAAATCAACATTGCGCTTGCGAAAATGAGTTCTCCGAGAGCGGAAGGGTTTGAATTGAAGCCATGGACGACCATGGAAGCATGGACTTGCTTGAGAGCTTTGAGGTTGGTGCATTTTTGAAAAAGGGTTGACCGTTGTTGACGGTTGGCGCTCCTGTCGTTTGGTCTCTTTCTGATCATCACAGGTTGTCTCTTTCACTCCACTTGGACTATTTGTACACAACTACACAGTCATTGGGCTTTAGCCCAAGTTTTCTTTTGTTTTAGGCACCATGTTTGTGGAGAAAATGAAATTATTGTCACAAAATTATGACTCTTCTAACGGAACAACATTTACTTTATAATTGTATCATCGGCGCGCCACGATAGAGAAAGTGATTTTGGAAACGATAGTGTGGTTGGAAAAAACTCAATGACTCATATCAAACTGCTTATAGGTGTTATCACTTAACGAAACATAAATTTGTACGTTTTATCACGGTGATGAAATATATGTAGTCTATTATGATTATGATAATAAGTCGTATTATACATCAACCTTGTTAATGTTTCGACTTATGAGGCTCTTATTCAAACAAACTGAATGGATTAAGAAGGAATCGGAGACCAAAAGAATGGGAAAGAAAATGAATTGGAGTGAGAATGAGTCGTTCATATTGCATGTTTACTTGTCTAAGGAATGAATGATAAGGAATCAAAATAAAAATGAAGTTGATTACGAAAGTACCCTTCTAATACAAATGTCTATGGTTCTTGTACTTGGTAATTTGGGGTTTTTATAAAATTATGAGATCAATTTTGGAAAATGATTGATTCAGCCATGAATGAGATCTAATACCAACCCCCACCAAAGAATGAAAATGAGAGAATGATTCCCTGTTTTATTATGGGACCTATATATTCTGATTCCCCCTTCCTGCTAGTAAACACATTTTTAGAGAAGAATGGAAATGATTCCCTATGATTTCATTCACTTTCGTTGTTAGTAAACGCACCCTAAGCGGCAAGGCTAGAACTCTAAATCTTCAACGTGGAATATTAACAGTTATAAACTAATCCCTCCATCTTCTACCTCTCGATCAGTCTCTCACCACATACCATTAAGACTTACAAAATACTTCTGTATATTAAATCCACAATACTCTAGCTACCAAGTCTCACATTACGTCAATATACCTCAATTATTTCGAGCATTTCTGAACCTGCTGTATGTAATATATATGCACTTTGTTCTTAAGAAATCAAACTGATGTAGTTGCAGATCAATGATTCAATGCAATATTTATATAGTAGTAAGCAGTACAACTACCCACATCAGAAAAAAATTTCAACACCATGCCCACTATCATCTAACATGACAATCTGTCAAACAGTCTTAATCTTCTGGATTCTCAATAGATATAAATAAACCAGCATTACAGTTTTCTGATAAGAAAAATAGGAATTGCTAGAACCCATGGCTGTCATAAAATCAAGATCCAGTGCTGCCTTGATACCCATGGTTTCAACCATATAACAACTTCTATGTCATTAAAATAAACAAATTTTGAGAATCAAATACATATACTGGTCGTATATGATCAGTTCATTTTAAAAATATATAACTCAAACTCTTAGACTAAGTTAGGTCATCGTATCTCACAGAATAAAAAGATTGTAGTTAATTAGTTAAATAGAAGTCACACACGACGAGTCACTTGGATATACTTGTATATGTTATCCTTCAAATTATACCTCTCTAAATCCATATGTTCACATTGACTTGAACAATATATCAATGACATCTATATATTTAGAATAAATGCCACAGTAATTTTCTTCCTCTGAAAATAAATAAGTTGGTACCGTTTCTTCTCCTAGTTCTACCTATTTCTGCCATTATATTCGTCCCTGATAAAAGTTCATCAAGCTATGTTCTTAATGGAAGTGACAAATGATAAAGATAAACAACAAAATCAAAGATGCATTACGCGGTGTGGGTTTTGTTCACGTTTTTATTTTCACGGTTCTTATGTGCTAATCAGTTTGTTAATCGACTCGGAAGATATTTTCTTTTTAATCTTTCTTTTGATCCACACCACTCGAAAGAAAATTTAGAATATCATATGCCAACTGTGTTTCCACTTTTGATTAAGCAGAGCAAAAGCGCTCTATGGACTTTCCCCGATTTGTTAGTGAATTGTTTGAACTTGGTCTCTAATTGAACAGATATTTTGAAACCATGTTCCCAGAACGCTTCCAACAGTGAACAGTTCATCTCAAATCGTCTGAATTTAAGTACAACAGCAGAGCTTAAGCATTGCTACAGCTACCTAATATTGGACCGACTTTTAAATCAAGATAAGATTAGTCATGAATCATGATCAACAACTAATTCATCTAAAGGATGTAACATTGAATCTCATTATATATTATATACTTGCTTGGTACTTTTGATCTCATACGACCCAATGTTTCGAGTTTGAAATATTCTAGCTCAACCTCTGATATAAAAACCGGTACCACACTTTTGATTGCTCAAATTAAACACATTCATTTCATGTCACAATAGTCAAATACATTAACTCTGACTTCCACTGTTTCTTAATTGGATGGTAACAATAACTACATAAATGAATCAATTTTGACTGGCTTTCTCAAGATCATATCAAACAATTTCAAGTTGATGATTTGCCGTTTTCTATAGTACTATAGCCATGAATGGTACTAATGTATTGTTGCACTGTTACCACATCTTATCATAACTCGTAAGCTATATACTTGTAGTATAGATATTGAGAGAGACCATTACAACAAAAAAAATGTCTCGTTCGCGTGTACAGTGCGATAATTAAATTTGCGTACAAAACTCTGTGAGTATTTAAAACAAGTAATATCACACGAAACATTGTATACATTTTAATAATGCCGCGAATGGTACGGAAACCTTTTCTTAATTATGCTTACCCCTATAATTGTCAATTAAGAAACAAACCACTTGATGAACATAAGCCAATAGTGTAGAGGCTTAGGCTTGTGGGTAGCGTAGCTACTCTCTAATTTTCTTGTTCTACTAATTAATCTAATTAAAAAGTATCAAACCAAAAATTCATTTTTGTCAAAATTTTCTGCGAGCCCTGTTCCTCCAAGTGTGTTGTCTCAAACGTGGTCTATTGTCGGAACACAAGAAGCAAAACCCAAGCTGCCAACTCAGCCCTTGATTTCGCGGTCAACGTAAAGTTCGGCACGAAGCTTGTCCTCTCAGCCAATCAGAACTCGCCACCTTGATTTCCCCGTCGGCGATGGCGGCACTGGCCATTCCCTTTTCTCGGACTCCACCGGAGGATAATGTTATTATATTAAGGAATTGACCGCATCAGCAAATAGGAGCCGTTGGATCATCAAGAGGTTGCCAAGATGGCTGGAAACCCTAAAAATGGATTAAGTTTGCAGAAGCACGCATGCAACTGCATTATTTTAATATTTCCTGAAAAGGAAAGGGTTAGATTAATTGGTATTATCGACCTTGATTAACAAATAAAGAGGTTAATCATAAACAAAGCGAAATTCATTTTGTTTAAGACGGTTTTACATGGTCGAGAAAACTTGAGCTCTTCACAGATAGTAAAATCTATTGCACAGTTCTAATTTGAGAAACAAAAATTGATACTGTGGCATATATAGTCCATAAAGTCAGATAAGAAAAAAAAACATATTATGACTTTATAATTAAATTGATCTCTTCTCTTGTAGGTTTATCATTCTTTCCGACTTAAAAATAATACAAACCCTTTAACCTAACGAACAAAAGAAAGTATGTTAAATGGGTGATATATCGGTGCACCGTGGTTTGGTTGGTTAAGGTGTTTAACTGATAAATTTGAGGTCACGGGTTCAAACCTCACAGACATATATAGGGTGTGTGAGTTATTAATAAAACGTTTTTTGTTTTTTGAAAAAAAATATATGTTAAATGGGGTGATTTGCATATATATTAGTATAGCAATCAAACTTTTGCGAGGGCAAAAAAAACGCATCCCTAGCTAGCTCGTGGACCATTACTAGTAATATATGTACGCGTATATATAGGTTTCTAATCTCTCTTTTTCTTAGAATGTAGGTACTTATTCTGTATGCATTTAGCTGAATTTAGAGTACATTCTCACCATTTAAACGAACAAGATAGCTCTAAGTTATGAATTGTAGCGCGTATGTTGAATGGGAGATATGGTTATCCCACAAAGCAAGAGTACGTACACACTAAATGCATAGAAAAAATTGACAAGGACTAAATGCATTATCTAATAGCTTGGGGCACTAATGCATTATTACTAGTAATGTAGATCTTCACTCTCTAATGCTTGTTATTTGCCAATGGATTAGTTTTGTTCTTGTTCAACTCAATAATAATTTCGATTCCATGACCTTAGCTAGGATTTGTATCACTACCAATGATAAAACGAGGAAATATTCCTACTCATTGGTGAGAACGCGTATATATATGATAATATGAAACCCCATTTATCTTCAATATATAGGTGAACCCATGCTCGTTAAGTAATATTAATCATGAACTACAGTTACACGTACGTTAGGCGGGGTCATTAGGGTCCATTTTCTTAAATAGAATTAATCGCTTTAAGACCAATCGATCATTCGTGTTGTAGGCAAAAGCTAAATCTTGGATGGGTTGCCATTGAGTGAAAAAAAATAAAAATAACAATTACTAAAACTAGCTTGGAAAGTTCAGCGGGAGATTTTGATGCCTCACTGACTTATCCAAAACGACTACGCTGAATGCATGTATATATAGAACTTTGGTATGCTGCTATTGTGTTTTGGTTCGCATGAGCTAACCATAGCTATGAGTTTGTTTGGCTAATTCCAGTTGCTGCGCAGCAAAGCTAGTTGTTCATGAATCACACATGTATTTAGACCATGATCGACTACCGGAAAAAAAAAAACCCGAAAGAGTGTAATACTTTGGGACACATGCATCATCATTCTGTAGTTGTGATGATGATCTATACCTGTAAGATGTATATATTACCAGAAGGGAGAAAGGGCTAGGTTCACACCTCGCATGCATATGAAGAAGAAGAAGTAGTGAACAGAAAGACAATGTCGTCACACATAGCATGGTCTTGTTTGTCTACTAGTCTAACAAACCAAGCAGTCCTTCGCATGATAATAAGATGGAAGCTAAAGCTTTTTCTTTTCTTTGAAATGGAAGTTGCTACGATCTGTGTTAGAAATGATATATGAAAGTATGAAACAGCTAATCTATTAGGTGGACGACGAGTATAAAAGAAGACTCGATCTATCTTTGGTTGATGTTGTTAGTTTTTGAGAAACAATAGAACTATTAATGATAATGAAAAACCGGGTCATTTCCTACTATTTCTAATGTGTGCCTATATAAGTGAGAATCAAAACCATAATTTTTTTTTAAAAAAAATAATCAAACCATAATATTTGCAATTGAACTCATGTCTATAAAACTTGTTTTTTTAATATTATTTATAGCTAATATTATCGTTGTCTTGTATTATTTGATCTAACGACATAAATGTCATATTGATAAGTAAGAGGTAGTATATATATACTAGATCGTTGTTGTAATTTTTAGTTCTTGATCTAAAAGAAAAACACTATGTCGCCTTCACGTTCATACAAAATGTTACGAGCTAATGTTTGTATTCTAACCTGCCGACACATACCACCATTAGAATTGTAATCATGAGATTTTATAGATACGTAAGCTAGGTAAATTAAGCTTCCTTGACTAGGTTGAGCTCATGATGCCAATACTTGGGCCTGCAGTCCAACCTTATTAACTTTTACCGCTATATTTCTAGTACGATTAGTCATTTATTTGGTGTGTTTGCATGCAAAGATATTGATATTCGATACGGTACATTACCTTTTTTATTATTTGAAGTTTCAAACTCATTAGTCACGATTTAATGTAACACATAATAAAAAACGCTAGTAAATCAGCAACCATTTCTAAATATCTAGATCATCAAAATCTTTATTTAGTGATCGAAGCTTTATACATTTCGACGGAGAAAATCCGGTTTTCTCAACAAAAGTAACTAGTTTTTCTAATGACCTAGATAGCAAAATCTCTCTTTACATATGCATGAAAATAGTTAACATTACACTAATTAATCTGGATTAGAGAAAGAGTTTCTTTTTTCCTTTGCTTAATCTGTTCTTAATCTGTATTCAGAAAGAAGAGTTCATAAATTTCACATTTACATAGATGCAGGTCACACAAGTCAATTGCTAGCTCATCCTGGTCAATAAAAATGGAATTTATTACAATAAAAGTTAAAAGGGAGAGCTGGATGTTTGAAACTATCCACCAAGTTGCCTTACACCCCACGCTTCTTTTTTCTCACAAAAGCACTATATAAGGATGTTCTCTACCTCTCTACCCAAATTTTGTTTTCTTCAACAAACCCCTCTCAATATCTCAGTTCATAGTTTTTTCTTCTCTCTTGTTTTTATAATAGCATAGCTCTATATATAGCTAGCTTACCTTATCTGACAAATTCCCAGAGCTTTTAGCCTTGTATCGTTTGCTAGGTCTCTCTGCATATATTAGTACTCTTCGGTAGAATCAAACCCCTTTGCAGTTTCTAGTTCCGTAGGATCTTCTTGGTTTTCTGTGTTGATTTCGGAGTTTAGAGATTTCAAATCAAGCAAAATTTTCTTAGGCTAACAGTTTTTTTGAGTGTCAAGCAGAAGAAATGGAAAACGTTTCTGCGTTTATCAACGAAGATGAGCAGATGGAGTTGCCTCCTGGATTCCGATTTCACCCGACGGATGAAGAACTTATAAGCCACTACCTCTCCCCGAAGGTGCTTGACAGTGCCTTCACCGCTAGAGCTATTGGGGAGGTGGATTTGAACAAGTGTGAGCCTTGGGATTTGCCTTGTAAGTCTTTGAAAACCAAAACTACTTGCCTCTGTTTTCCTCTGTTTTCAATTTTGTTTTATTGTGATGTTTTCTCTGATTTTGTGTTCTGTGATTGTTCTATGAAGGGAGGGCTAAAATGGGTGAAAAGGAATGGTACTTTTTCTGTGTGAGGGACAGAAAATACCCAACTGGTTTAAGAACTAACCGGGCGACTGAAGCTGGGTACTGGAAAGCCACAGGCAAAGACAAGGAGATTTACAAGGCCAAAGTCCTCGTTGGAATGAAGAAGACTCTGGTTTTCTACAAAGGAAGGGCTCCCAAGGGTGAAAAGACCAACTGGGTCATGCATGAGTACAGATTGGAAGGCAAATACTCAGCCTATAATCTCCCGAAAACAGCCAAGGTATGAAATTTCATCTTGGTTTTTGTTATCTTTGCTTCCCCTGTTTTCCTCTGTTTCTACAATTTTCTGATTTCTGTTGGTTTTGTTTTGGTTTGCAGAATGAGTGGGTGATTTGCAGGATTTTCCAAAAGTGCAGTGGTGGGAAGAAAACTCATATTTCGGGGTTGGTGAGGGAGAGCCCTTACGGAAATGATCAATTCCGCCCTTCTTTACTGCCACCATTAATGGATTCACCACCCTACAACAACAGTGACACAAGAACCACCACCGTGGGCGGCGAAACATCGCATGTGTCCTGCTTCTCCGATGCAATGGAGGATCAGAAAACCCACGATGACGTTATCGACAGCTTCAACAACAACAACAACAACATGAGCAGCAGCAGCAACAGTCATCTGTTAGCTTCTTCTTCATCTTCATTTCCGTTCAAGTCCTCGGTTCAGAACTCTTACTTCTCCAACCAAATCCCACCGAACACCGGAAATATGCAGTACCCGGATTCTGGCTTTATGCAGGATCAGTCTATTATGAGGTTGCTGACTGAGCCTCAAGCTCCAAGCTTAAAGCGCAATTCATCAAATTATTTGGGGGGTCAAGATGTTCCGTCATACTCAGCTGCTCCTATGGACTTTGATTCCATCTGGAATTACTGAACTCAAAGATGTGAAGGCCGAAGATTTTCTGGGAAAATCTAAGATCATTTACAGTAACTAAATTATTGTGTTCTTTGTATAGATTAGATCCTCGTCATTGAAGCACCAAGAAAGTCAGTCATGTATGTGAAGGCAAAAACAAGTTGTTTTACTTGAACAAATGGTAATCGAATGTAGTCTTGTGTGTTGATAACTTGATATAGTGTAAACTCAATTCGTTATTGGTTTGATAATTCTTGTGATTTGGTAGATTAGTTATACAGTAGCAAAGGTGACATATATGATTTGTGTTCTTTCTCTTCAAGTTCAGTCGTTAGGTCACCAACCAAGAGTTCCTCGTTGATCAATAATTAGTGGCAAACTACATGACGTCCATGCCATAGAAAGCCATAATTCATCGGCCAAAAGAAGAAAGACATGAAAAATCTTATCTTTAAACGAAGCAAATGTGCTGATCGATAAGCATATTTCCCCTCATTTTCACTTTGGATACACTAATCCAATACTGGCTCATTTACTTCTCAACATTTAATTAAAAATCAAAGAGCATTTATACGAGTTTTGAGTTCCAAATATTACAATTAGAAAGCAAAAATTGATACCAATGGATTTAAACAATAATTGAAATGTGTATCTATTACACTACTTTCTATTAAACAATAATTTTCTTCTACGTTAAGAAAATTGTGAAACATCCCTAAAGAGAAAATAACGATACACCCCGGTGTATTGGAAGATATCCATGCACTAGGAAAAAAGTTAAAGATATTTGGTCCCTAATGGATTTCGTCAATTATTATTTGAAAACGTGTTTAAGTTTATCTAATACCTATTTTACTCAAGATTATCCTCGTGTATTGAGCGAAATGTGGCGATGGAGATTTGTCTTGCACGTTAAGATAAATAAAAGCATCATTAAGCGAAATTTGGCAACATTGTATTGAGCGAAATTTGCGATGAAGATTTGTCTTGCACGTTAAGATAAATAAAAGCATTATTAAGCGAAATTTGGCATCATTGTATTGAGCGAAATTTGGCAACAAAAATTTATCATTTATGTTTAGAAAAACGTGAAACATCTCGCTAAAAAAAATAAACAATGTATCAGATCCACACATTAAAAATCTCATCAAGATTTTGAAATATAAATGTTTACTGATAATATAAGCTGGTGACAGATGTTTCACAAAGATGAGATTAATTGTTTAAAACCTATCTACATAAGAGTCTTCGGTACATCTTTCTTTAAAGAGAGACAACCGATACACCTCTTTAAAGTGTATCGGATCATATTCGTGAAGCTTAAATAAGTTGTGGTTCTTAAACATTAATTTGTAGGGATGGAGCATATTATTGACATATGTTTAGGTTATTTTTATCGCTAGAGTCTTAAAATGTCATTAAAGAGATGTGACTGGTACATTAGATCATATTCATGCATGTTCAATTACTTGTTGTCATCGAGACATAACTTGGTAACGAGCTTATTGTAGACAATGGATGTTTAATATATATACGAGACGAGACATATAAAACTCATCTACTTGTATAAGTCTCATACGTAAAGGATTATAGCAGAAGTTTATAGGATTGTTCATCCGAATTAATTTGGAACTAGTAAGCTATAAGCTACGAATAAAAATCATGTTTTTATAAGTCTTGGGTTTAGGCTCTCCAATATTTAAATTGCTCCACCTCCACGCACAACATACCGTGTATGACCTGTAACACAAGTATAGTTGATCAAATTGCTGAAACAATTTTCCAGAAAACTTAACGGTCCCATTATGGAGGAAATGACATAAGACATAACGGTTTCTTTGTACCATGACACCATGTTCTACGTACTGTTGTCATCTGTCACCCGTAAGAATCCACTTACAAAGCATAATGTTATGCATAGTTTACATCTCAAATCAAGTGTTCTGTAATCCATATTAACGAAGTAATTCGCTACCATTTGTGTTAAACCTAACACAAACCTTCTACCAAAACCAGAATAAATTTCCTAATAATGACGCTAGCATATATAGTTCGTATATATACATCGAGTTGTACGAGCTAGTTTGAGGTTCATATATAATGACATACTGTATGGTGTAATTAGCTAGTCTAATGCTTGACGGTCTCTTATTGTCTTCGATAGCAGTTTGCATTCAAGATTGGTGTTTACAGCTGTTTTGATGCTCCAAATTATATGGACTACTTGTATGTTATATCTACCAGCTTTCATTTGGTTTGTACAAAAGATGAGAATACTCTATTTTCTTTTCTTAATTTTCATCTCGTATTTTTTTTTTTCGAATTATGTAATTTTTCTTGTTTTTATTAAAAAAAAAAATTCAGTTATACGAACCCTATTCGTAATTTCAAGCCTCGCACGAAATAATATATCCATGTCGATCATTTCTCGAATATATATAGAAGTTGAATTAGTTTCTGGATTTTCTCTATTCCATTTAAGCTTGTCTGGTACCGCAGAAAGATACAAAAGTATATAGTTTATATTTTGGAAGTATACATGTATGTATATACGTACCTAATTACATCCTTGGTATGAAGAATTCGGTATCTGATAGAACAGTGCTAGTTCGTCCCTTACTGTTTCATCACATATCGTTAGTGGTTGAGTTACGTCAAACAACATATCCTCCAATACTTTTCACCCACTTGGCCTCATTTTATGTGACTATGCAGTATGCCCACCAGAGCATGCTCATTCCAAACTGTCGCCGAAATCCATTCTACTCTTGGTGCATGTATCAAGAACAAGAATCCAACGTCCATAATACATGGAAAAATCGTGACAAAACGTTGTTTAATAAGGAGGTATTAAGAGTTTATGATTTATATCATCCGATTGTATTTATTTTATAGATTACTGATCATAAACCTTATCTTATCGTATTTATTTTAGACCGTTATCTCTTTAAGCTTAAGTTTTTGTTGTCAATTGCGTACCGATTTATCTGTTTAGAAGAAGAAATTATAATTAATATCGGGTTAGCAGATTGTTGCTCTTGAAATGAAAATGAAGGGATTTAGGGTTTATGAGCACTAAGAGCAAGTCCAACAACTTCCTTATATATATTTTCTATATAATAAGGAAGCAAAACTCAAAATCTATAAAAAATTTGTATATCAAATCCAACAATTTCCCTATTTCAAATATTCAAATATTTATTACAACAACAATTCTCATTTATTATAATATAATAATAAATATAAAAATATAAAAGTTTATTTTTTAGAATAAATTATGTTTTCTTTCTTATCTTTGAGCCTTGAAGAATGTGCAACATTCAATTCTTCTTTCACTAAATATTTTTAAGGAATCTGTAAATATAGAGAAGCAAAGCTTCTTTTTCATCTTTTTTTATATTTTAGAGAATGAGATAAGAAAACTATTGGAGTGAAAAATGACCTCATATTCCTCAAAATAAAAAAATTAAGAAATTTAAGAAATCTGTTAGACTTACTCTGACAATTAGCTAGAAAACGATAGAAACCCACTCTCCCTTTCTCTCCATATTAAATCAGTGTGGACGCTTTCGAGAGAGGAGGAATTTAGTGTTAGGCTGCCCATGCAAGAGTGACGTGGCAACTAAGGAAGAAGATAAAAACGTGTAGGTCCCATATCCAAGCAGCTAGCGTCATCTCCACCATTCACGTGGCAGGTGGAGAGGCTCGCCACGTCATTCTGGTACAGGTTTGTCTTGTGTGCTAACCAAACAGGTTTCACCAATTGGCACGTTGGCGCGAAAGAGTTGGAGTTTTGCAGAGAGAACTGAGCTCACGACGTTTCATCATCATCTTACTGTGAATGAAAGAATGAACGTGAATCTGGGTTGTCTGTTTGTTTGAAGTTTGATGGCCACAAGAAACACAGAGCTAGATAGCACAAATCCAAATCCTTATCTACCACAGTATAATGGTATATACTTGGGAATCAGTTTACTGTGATTATACGATTAATTCTACAAATTTGTCTTCATACGTACGTATACAAAGGTATTTAACAAGTTTCTTTGTTTTAAAAGAGGGTAAATCGCTTTGATGAAAGGACCGCAGAGAAGGAACTAAATGTTTAGAACATGTACTTCGATCTGGAATTCTGCATCTTTAATTTGCTTGGGTTTGATTTCTGTCTTCTGCTAGCTAGGGTTATAAGACATTAAGACAGCGAAGCTGGTTTGGTCTTTTGCTTCAATGAGGTCGAATAACAGTGATCTGTGATCATGAAGTTCGTATATGACATCCTAAATCCTACATCGATGAATGGAAATTAAGATGATATGATACATAAGATCTAGATGTGTATAGAAATTCTCATTCATTAGTTTGTTGATAAGATTATAACATTTAAGAACCCAGTTGGTGGATCCATAACAAACAAATCAAGGTGATGATATGATTTTAGGGTTATAAATTTTGTTAAATGTGTATCCAGTGTAATGAATTAATGATGAGCTATATCTAGTTGATGAAAGTAGGATGAAATAGCGTGGTACATTTACTTGTTTTCAGGATAAGATAGAAGAGGATCGAAGTGAAGCTTATCTTGTTGCTTAGCTAGCTTTCTTTGTTCTTTTTATGGTTATGTACTGCAGGCAACTACTTTGTGTATCAACAAGGACTGAAAGTTTGCCTCGTTTGTAAAAGTTGATGAGAACTCTTTTCACTCTATATATTCGTCGCAGCAGGCAGACGTAAAAGTTGATAAGTTGTGTAGAAGCTGACCATTTTGCACAGTGCAAATGCATTGAACTAGTACGTTTCATTTTCATTCTTTCGATCACATTCATTTGTATCTGGAAATTGAACAAGCTCTGAAGGACGATAAGGAGTAACAGATATATTATACAAATCATTATTGGAAACTTGTTGATCGATCAGATCATCAGGTGCATTATTGATATTGCCTTTCAACACGGTACAAATGTAGCTATAAGAAGTAATTCATCAGATGTGAATTCAAAAGAGATCGATGTATTGAAATTTTAGGCTCGGCACAAGTGATGAATCGAAGATGCTAATTAAGTTAAGATTACACCAGATCATAGTCAAATTCCAAGTAGAAAAGTGATATTGGGATCATGGGATTGGTTGCAGCCCACTTAACCCTGTAATTAGAAGAGAATGCCACTATATATAAGAAAAAATTTCGTTTTTGTAGTTCAATTGGGAAATCACGGTAACTAATTAAGAGAGCTAGCTGCATCTTGCTTTGTGAATGTGAATATGTGATGGTGCAGCACTTCTGCATGCCTCTAAAGAGCTGGACAAGCTACAAATTAGTACAAACTACTACAACAAAGAGTTCGCACTCTTGTTTTCATTACTTTCTCAATACTAGTTCGTAATATGTACATGTACGTAACAATCCATGCATGGTTGAAAACTTGAAATCCACAAAGTTGAGTTGTAACCTAGTTTGCACTTTGTAGTCCTGGAGATTAACATTGACGGATCTGTCTGCTTGGATTTAAGTTGTTTGGATTTGCTTGGATATTTTATAACCATTAGATGGAGTAAAATGACATAAGGATGACATTGTGGTCTTAGATTATACTCAATCTAATGGTTAGACGTTATTCAAGAAAATCCAACAACATAAATCCAAATAGAGAAGTCAAATTAAACATTAATGGTGTTGAATGAATTGAACTCACGTTGTCGGTCTTAGATTGTACTCAATCCAATGGTTAGAAGCTATTCAAGAAAATCAACAACATAAATCAAATAGAGAAGCCAAATTAAACATTACGGTGTTGAATGAATTGAACTCACGTTGTCGGTCTTTTTCCTTTTTGGAGGACATCTCATCCTCATTGCCATCCCTCTCACCACCGAACCTCCAATTCCCCATCTTCACCCTCTCATCACCTCAAGACCACTCCACCATATCTCATCCTCACTTCATCTCTTATCACCGAGCCACCTCTCCTCAACACCATATCAAATCACCTCATCCTCATTTTCATCACCTCAAGGAGACCATCTATATTTGAGATTTGGGTAAAGAAGCCATAAATCAAGCCTTGTCACAATTATATTGCTCCATAGCAATTTGTGGCTTCTTCTTGTTACTTCTCACTCATCTTCACCTTTATCTCATTTGTTGATATATTTTGTTGTTGATTTGTTGATGGGCTGTGAGCAGTCTATTTAGGAAGCTAGGGAGGGAAAATTCGTACTTGAAGCCCGATCTGTTGATTCAATATCTTCCTCTTGAAAAAGAAAAAAAAAAAATAACAAAAATTATTTCCAGCAAATGAGAAAATCGAATAGTGTGGGCTTAGAAAAGGCCCAGAAGACATACACACCGCCCAAATAATATAGAGAGGAGTCGAAACAATGCCTTGCAAGCCCACATACATATCGATATTCCCATTCACAGAGAGAAGGAAAATCTGCATGTTGATGTGCGACGACTAACCCTCACAGGTTACATCAAATAAATGATTGACAAAAAACATTTTTGGCTAATCAAATAATTGACAAATTTCTTCATATATAAATGATCATCCACCGCTGAATCGATTGCTCTATCTCAACAACCTTGTGCTAATGATCATTGATTATCAGATATATTATGCAATATATATTGTGCTAGCTTTTATTGTTTTGTGGTATTTTAATTTCCAACAACAAAAGAACATGATAATTCAGGTGATCTTCACAAGTTGCTCCCCATTTCCATTTTTTCCTTCTATTAATGCAAACATCAAATCAATATTATGCTTTATGGGTCTTCATTAATGTCTCTGTTATGCAAATCTAAAAAAAAAAAACTAAAGTAATAGTCTCTTATTGTAAGATAGATTTACCGACACTTGCTTAGCTAGTACTCGTAAGTCGTACCAATGGTATACGAAAATCAACACTCCATTTATTCTTGAAAATGTCTATCTTCATTTGCGCATATATATGGGTCGGATTACTCATGCCAACGGATAGATGGCGGTATAAAACTTTTACAGAAATCATAAATTGTATTCGATGTACACTACTTATGTGTGTTATATTTTCACTAAATTAGTGTAACTTAATCGCAGATTACAGTTAACCTTGCAGTAATCCATTCGGTAGTTGCGATGGACCAAACAAATTAACACCACTAACATGAACAAAGATAGCATATGAGTGAGAGGTAATTGGAGTCATATGTATGTACCCTATAGATTGGTGGAATGGACCATGCATACTTCCATTTCAATTTTACATACAAATATAGCAACCACGTTGCGTTTCACTACTTTGACAAGTGTAATGCTACTCAATTTAAGAGGGACTTTAAGAACTTGTTGGACCATAGACGATGCAAATAGAGCTGGCAGTGATCGAGTAGAATTTAAGAAGGTGTCCCCATTAACAATGGTCAATATCTTGATCGTCTTCTTCCTTCTTGGTTTAGTTAATTTGCAGTAGTAGTCACTCCACACACGCCAATGTTTTTCAGAGAGTTTTCAATAGGGGGCCCTTGTTTTGTCTCTATTCAAGATCGAGCTTCAAATTATCCAAGTTCATCCCCACAGAAACCGTAGAGCCCATCTCCATAACTACGTTCTTCATATGCTTCAAAAGATTACCAAACTAACCTTCCCTCTGAGTTCCAGTGACACTGCGATGGTTTATGCATCTGTAGCAGCAGCAGCGGCTAGGTCACAATCACCCTCATTATGTGCCCAAGTACCTCTTTCGGCAGGGAACTCTTTTGGACCTGGTTCAGTAATGGCTACGCAGACCCACCACAAAGATTAATAAGCTTACACTTACCTACGCAACCAAGCAATGCCATCTTTTTTTCTGGTGATGATATGATCTGTACGAAGAAATAATTTATGTACTGCTGTGTATTATGATAGTATTTTACAAAGAATTGATACTGGACTAGTCATGAGTTTTAGTCAATGGTGTGTTTCTGATTTTGAGCTATATATGATAACCAATTTATGGATCTATTACTAATTACTTATGCTGCTATAGTCTGCTAGAAGAATTATGCAGCATGCATGAACAGTATCAAATTTATAGGTCATTTTTTTTTGTCTGCGCAGTATATGGGCTGCCTAGCTATTCATTATTAACTGGATAACTTTATATATAGTAGGCTGCCTTGTGTAAGAATAAGGCAAATCCATCGAGTTATGGATCAAGCAGTTACTTATTATGTGGTTAAATGATTCAACTTAAATCAGACTTGTAAAACTTGGAAGCCATGCATCCAACCCTAACCCTAGTCGAGTTGTTTTCCGTATGTAATTCTATTCTAAAGTCTCGTACACTATGTTGAACTGAGATAAAGAATTACATTAAGAATGGATAAAGCTATAGATTAGAAGTCTTAGATTATGCTTACATACAGGGTAAGGAATTTTGAATATAGGAAATTCCATCAATTATCTGCATAGAGTTTTCTCCACACAGCAAATCAGTTAACTGATCGAAACTTTGCACAGGTAAGTAACGGTGTTGCTGAAGCCAAAACGTGTTGTTATTCCAAGGGCAACCGCCTATATAATCTCACCCAACTTTGCAAACTTTTATGCTACAGAGACTTCTCCAACTTAAATGCGTTTGACGGGTTTGACAGAATTGAATATGATCGATCGACAGTAACTGAGACTTCTTTGTTTCTTGCAGTCAATTATTTCTGCAGCAGCCAATAACTTCGAGGAGATGAGATATAGAAATCACAGAACAGTAAATTTGATATATATGTCTCCGGACATGGTTAAAGAAAGATCAGAGAAGATGAAAAAAGAGAGAAGCTAGCAGGGTCATTGATTCTTTGCTTGCTAGTATGAAAATCTTGCAGGGATCAACGACGACCATATATTAATGAGATCGATGATGCATCACACTATGTAGATAGGTCACTAAACCAGATCGATGAGGACCACTGGGGTCTCTGGTTGTGCTTACATTAAATCTTTACCTCTTTTAGTGTTTGAAACCCTAAAGCAGATATTGGGGGAGATCCTTTTCGACCAGTAAGAGCTAGTGTTAAATTTGGCGTAGGAATAATTACAACCTAGAGGCGGCCAATGATCTTGTTCTAGGAGTTATTATGAATCTATATATATATGCAGCTGCTGCTAGCTAGCTAGCAAAAGTTACTCAGATCGATCTTCTCGATCTGAATTTGACTTTTATTAATGAACTGTTGCAGCCTTGCAGGCTAGGGATAGTTTCTTCGGTTTCTTGTAGAATCTGGGTTTGGTCCAATGGGCATTTCATTTTCCTGATTTTTCTTGCAAGTTATAATAAAAGTTGCTCATCTTCTCGTTTGAAAAATAAAACAAGTAGAAAAAAGATGAGCATATTCAGTAGAAATATACAATTTTCATCATCAGTTTGATATATGCATGGTCCACAACTCCACATAGAATTAATTCATACTAAGTCTGGTTATTGCAATAATGCGCAGTGCTGATAATATTATTAGGGACAAATTCTTTCCTCAGTCTTCATTTATTTCTCATCTTGTGATTCTAGTCTACCTCTCTTTATACGAGGAAAATATTTTATACATAACAACAAGATTAAGATAAAATCCATGAGATCGGAGGCCCTCGTCCGGCGGCTCCTGTACGTGCTGCTTGACTTCTAGCCTTGCCGGTAAATGGTGAGTGTGGCCGGATGGGAAAGATTGAAGGGTCTTTTTTATATGATCGAGCGGGTGTAACATGTTAAGATAAAAAAAAATACAACAATATTATCTAGATTTTGATTTTGAACTGAGCATGAAAAATACAACAAGATAATGAGTAGAATGACATTGTAAAAGCAATTGCATATGTGTCGGATATACCACCATGCCAATTCATTACCATCCGTCGATAAATATGAGAAACACCAAGAGAAATAAATAAGTGATCGAAGAGAATGAATATTTAAGTTTGAATTGAAGAGGGGGTTCAATAATGTAGAGGGGGTGGAGTACTGCTATTCCCTTCTTAAATGATGAGTCTACTGCATACTGAAACTGCAGGAAATGAGAGTTTTCATTGCAGAAATTTCAAAGATAATAATAAAAATGAGAACAAAGAAAGAGCAAAAAATAAAAAATCTTGGAAACGAGGAGGGAGGTGATCCTATATATGCAATTATTCTTGGTAATGTCTGCCAAGAAATCCAGTCCTCTGTCCTGTACCTTTACGGGAAAAGACAATGAAAACCACAGAGTCTCACATAGTAAGAAATAAAAAGGTAAAACTAGGGCAAGAACCAAGGGTAGTTCTGTCATTAGGAGTTATACATATAGGACCTCTCTCTCTGCCAGAAATTAAATTTGTTTATCCCATTCATGTCGCTGACCTTTCTTTCTCATCGCTCTCTGCCCATTTCTTTGGTTTAATTTTGCAAAACCAAAGACTCATCATGATGCCTTCTCTTTCGACCTTCGTATAAAGATCCACAAGCACTACCTACTTCTTCCTTCACTTACTACTCATCACTCTGCTCAGTATTGATTCCAGTACTACTTGAATCTATCTGAACTACTCTGAAGTAGTCGAAATGGGTCGGTCACCGTGCTGTGACAAAGTCGGGTTAAAGAAAGGTCCTTGGACTCCAGAAGAAGACCAGAAGCTCTTGGCTTATATTGAAGAACATGGCCATGGAAGCTGGAGAGCCCTGCCAATCAAAGCTGGTGATTTTCATACCACGTACTCTACTAATACTTCTTAGTTTTCAGTTTGGTTCTGAGTAAAACTTTGTTAATTTCATCGTGTAGGGCTTCAGAGATGTGGAAAGAGCTGTAGACTGAGATGGACTAACTATCTGAGACCAGATATCAAGAGGGGAAAGTTCAGTTTGCAAGAAGAACAGACTATTATTCAACTCCATGCCCTCTTAGGCAACAGGTATAACCAAAACTAATAAATCTCATATTAACTTGTTGTTTCATAATGTAGATCAAACTTCTTTTCATCTTACTGATCAGTCTCACTTTCCTCTGCATGATCAAAAATTCAAACCATGATTCTTTCTAATTTGCTTAAGATGCAGAAGTTGTGTATTTTGACAAGTACTTCATCATGTAGCTAATTACCTATTTTCTTCATTTTCAAAACCATTTCATGTTGCTAATTACCTATTTTCTTCATTTTTTCAAAACCATTTCATTGTTTTGATCTGCAGCACTGCAAATCCAATACCATATATATGATTTTCCTGTAGCTAATATAGAACTGGAAGAGCTTTGAATGTGTAATGACTACTCGCATTTACTTTTCAACTACTCACTACTATAAATCTAACCTATCATCACCTGTATACATTCGCGAAATTTCATTTTTTGACCTATGAATTGACTTGTCATTATTTACTGTTTTTCCTGACACATTTCCAAGTTCATTTATTCTTCATCTTCACATCATGAAAAAGAAGCCCTGGATCTTCAAAATGCATCTCTTGAAAGTTCAGACTTTTAAACAATATGATATTTTTCACTTATCTCACTCGTAAAATTTCACTTGACACTTACATTTCCGGATTGCCAATAACTGGTTTTTACTACATATTCTTGTAGAGATCGATGATATATGCAGCTAGGTGTTTTCATATATAGTTTTGCTGTCTCCAATTACTAAGACGTTGCTTGTCTTATATAATTTAGGTGGTCGGCGATAGCAACTCACTTGCCGAAGAGAACAGACAATGAGATAAAGAACTACTGGAACACACATCTCAAGAAGCGCTTAGCCAAAATGGGAATCGATCCGGTCACCCACAAGCCGAAAAACGACGCCCTCCTCTCCGCTCACGACGGTCAGTCCAAGAATGCCGCCAACCTCAGCCACATGGCTCAGTGGGAAAGCGCCAGGCTCGAAGCCGAAGCCCGGCTCGTAAGAGAATCCAAGCTCCGTTCACACAACTCCCTCATCAATCAGCTCGCGGCCGCAGCTGCTGCTTCAACTTCTTCCTCATCAGCTCACCAGTTGCTTCTCATGAAGGGTCAGAGTCTTGATTCTCCAACATCTACACTCACTACTTACAACTCTGAGAATGTGGCACAAGGGATTATGCCATCGTCGTCTATGATTGAGTTTGTGGGTTGTTCCGGTGCTTCTTCCGGCGATCATCACGATCAGACGGCTGCAATTAACGCCAAAGAAGAAGGGGACATAAAGTACACGACTGGAAACTCGGGTTTGGGAACATGCCGTCATCATCAACCCATTTTGGCCTTCATGACAATGTCGCATGGACTAGTTCTAATGAGCAAGTTCATCATGATCGGGGAATTGGCGGCATCGATGAGGTAGCGGATCAAGAAGGGTTTACCAACCTATTGCTCAATAACTCCGTTGATCGTGATCAGAGTATGTCGGACGGCGGCGGCGGTTGTGATTCGGAAAACGGTGGTAGTGCCGGGAGTGACTATTATGAAGATAACAAGAATTACTGGAATAGTATTCTCAATTTGGTGAATTCTTCTCCCTCTCATGATGACTCTCCAATCTTCTAAGAGAAGTGTGTTTGTCTTGATTAGTAGAAGTTTGAGTTTTCTTGGTATAGGATTAATGCGCGGTATTGCCAGAGCAGATTTTGGTTGCTTATGCAATGATTTTAATTCATAGCTAGAACGAGAACTACTAGACCAAAATTGTAATAAGATGCTTGACATGCATATCTGCATATGCTTTGGCTGTATTAAGCTCTCACTTGCATGAAATGTTAATACTACTACTTAATTCACCTTTCGACTTTTATATATATACATATATGTAATGCCTTTGGATCTTTCTCTCAATAACCCATTATTCTGCTTTTGCTTAATTACTTGTATTGCAAATTAATACAAACCTAATTCATAGAATCAAATGAAAGCAGATTCGTTGATCTGATACTGTCACTAGATCAAGATCACATTTTGAGGATGTTGATCTGAACTTAGGAAACGTAACAATTCAAAAACGTACACATATATCTTGATGTAACATTTTTGTCAATTAATTTGTCCTTTCTACTCTTCCTAATATTCCATCTAACATTGCGGCTTTCCTCAAAAACATCTAACAATGCGGCAATAGTACTGTGAAATTTAATGAATACTAGGTTAATGGCTATTGAAATTATTTTGAAAAAGGCCAGGATTAACTAATATCAATTTCATCGATCATATAATTAGATACATATGGGGTTCACTGGCAAACTATAAACTTAGAGCACCTTTAGCAATACTAGCCATATTTGAGTTAAATTTTCGTCAAATTAGTTAAAATGTTATTTTGACCAACCACTTTAGAAATGTGTATGCATCAATGCTCTCTATTTTAGCTAGCATTACATTAATATTATTCTTCAAATAAAGATTAAATAATTTAATTAAATATATTTATATATCATCTAAAATATCTTAAAAGAATATAATAAATTATAGCTAGCCTCAATCATTTGTATTTAGTTAGCGAGATAGCTAAAAGTTATAATAGTTCAAGTTTAGCTAATCTGCTGGAGCTCCTAAAACATCCAGAAAAGCTAAACATGCTCTTTAAAATAGCTAAGGAGTTAAAGTAGAGAGTCTGCTAAATATACTTTTAACTCTTAAGAATGGTTGAAATGTACGTAAGAATTGTTTAAACACTGTAGTTACATTGTTTGGAATGTGTGACACTTATACGACTTCAACAAAGTTTGCTCCTGAACCAATATCTCTCTCTGACTATAGAGATATCATTCCATGATAAGTTAATAACTATAGTGTCCATGACATACTAATTAAGCAATGGAAAGCAATATAGTCCAAATGTACTGAATTGACTACTCATCTACCTAATTAACAGAGCAATTAAGCCTTTGTATTGTCGATGATATACACACATTTTGCACACAATATTGTTAAGTAGAGTCAGAGCAAGATTGTAGTTGAGATATTGCGTGCAGGCACGAAAAAGTCGACACTAATCCCTCTAACAAGTGTGCTGACGATCATTAATCGAAACAAGGTTCAACTCCGATCCTTAAATCTTTTTCTCTATAATCGATCATTTCCCTTTCATGGTTGTCCTTTTCTCAAAGCTATATTAGGTTTCATTGAGACCCCAAAATCAGATGGCATCATGCTTATAATTAAGCTAGCTTTGTAGAGATAATATCATCATCATTTACTAAAGAGCACCAGATATTGCAGAATGATATGCATGACTGTTCTTCTACCACCACCAAATTTGGTGCTACATACAAATATATGGCATCTATTGTAGCTTAATTTAGCCTTCTATTGCAAATCCAATTAATGCTGAATAATTGATATATCGGACAATTCTTCGATTCGTAAAGTGGAGAAAATGTTGATGTGTAAAAAACCAAATATTTTTTCACTCAAAGCAATATGATAGAAACCAAAATTATTAATCAACGGGAAGGAGTAAAATTTAGATTGAACAAACTCAGTTACGGTCTATTCTCATGAAGGCTCCTCCAAGCCATGGCCATCCTCAATTCCTCATGCCCATATTTAGCTTCTGTTGCCTAACAGTGCACACCGTAGATCGATGATCCTAGCTTTGTCCTTGAAAATAGATGTCATATTGAACAGATTAAATCATCATGATGACACGCATATATCAACAATGGTCCAACAAAAACTGGTCCATTTCACCACCTACAATAGCAATTTAGTGTGTGTGTGACAAACAGATCGCAAATTTATATATGGACCCCCGTTTTGGTACTGATCTTTGGTCTGCTTATTACTAATCTGATGAGAAAAGAAAATGGAAATTAGCTAATGGAAGTAGATGATTGATACGTCTTCAACGTGTATGCTACTATTTTGGGAGGAGGAGAGGGATAGGGGACAATCACGAGCAAGATGATCCTTTGATTGAATGGATGTCCCTCTCTATCTAATCAGAGATCTATTCCAACATCTTATTTTTTTGCTCTCAATTAAAGAAAATAAAGCTTCATGAATGTGACAATACAAGATAATTGTGTCGTATTTCTTAGGCTTGAGTGCTTCACTAAACAAAGTACTAGTCACATCTAGGTTTCAGGGTTTTGAAAGAATATTTGAGCAGGTTCTGATGGCTACTTCGTTCCTAATTTTGAGAAAACTTGTCACAAAGAAGCGTAATTGGAGTCCCGGTTTCACCAAAACATGATCCCTTAGAAATTATGCAGATAGAAACAAATTTAGATGAGAGTATAGTTTCAACATATTCAACTTTACTCAATTTTTTGTTGTTGTGAGAAGTAGAAGTTGTGTATTATTAAACAACTCAGATTAGCACAACGGATATATATAAGTACATTGGATAATCAGTGAGGTCTGTCTTTTTATACCCAAAAGGAATGCATGAAACAAAGCGTCACCAATTATACAAAATTTAACCTCATCAACAAGTTAGAAAGCAAACTCACCAATAATAACAATGTACGTAGCTAAATTTGTCCAAAGGAAACTTTGAGGTTGATTCAAGATCGAGTAAGCAGTGCAAAGAATATGCGAGAGGTTGGCAAACTTTAATTGCCATGCATTACACTTTTATTTTTCAAAGCAATTTCACCAACTTAGGAGGACTCAAACTACATGCATTTAAGATTTAACATTTACAAATTTCCCTGGTCTTCTCTTGCTCTTTTGTCGGTGGATTTTACATTTGTAAAATCACCCATGTAAAACCACCACATACGTGGAGCAAATTTTTTGTTCATGTTCCACAAAAATATATATATACCGGTAACGGGTGTGTATGTATATCTCACATATGTTAAAGAAAAACGTCTGTCGATCTTATATAGTATAGTATTAAGTTAATGCATCTCATGCATCAACTTTTTGTTATGTACTCGGGTCATTTCAGAGATGGTGGTGTGTATGCACATGAAGAAAATAAGAAACTAAAGAGTCACTCTCTCTGGTCTCTCATTGACTGAGATCGGAGAATGGTGAAGATCAAAGCCAGTCTGGTGTTTGCAACTTGAAATTAAGCTGGCTGTGGGAGTTGTGGATGGAGCAATGGTGTGATCGAATATCCTCCACAACTTAGATGCCAGAGACAGATCTCCTATTACAGTCTTCGTTTTTCTGTTTCTCTTTGTTTTCTTCTTCATGCTCGGTGCATATAAAAACTGCACATGAACTCATTTATTTCAGTGGTATAATGGCACTAGCTACTTCACCTTCACATGGGTCTTTAATCGCCTCGACTGCAACTACACACCAGAACATAATAAATATGAACGACGAAGAGAGCACCTGTCGCCATTGTTGTCCAGGGTGGGATCGATTCGTGGTTTAGCATCAACTGTATAAACTGATGCTGCAACTCTATCATCACTTTGTACCAGTACCCTTTCTTTGCCTTCCAAGTTCGACGTAGTAAGTAGGGTTTTCCATGACCATGAAATATCTGGACCTTGTTAAATGATGATGATGCCATAGAAGCCTCAAAGCCTCACTGCAGTACTTGAATAACTGATTTACAGGACGAAATAAATGGTACAAGAATTGAGTGAAACAAATAATTGTTATACTACTGATCATAGAGTTGAGCTGATTCATCCTCATGGTAGAATGATACAGGGTAACGAATTTTAGGTATGAAGGGAGAAGGGTCCAGCATTGACCTGCCTCATAAATAGAGTTCCAAATGAAGCAGGCAGCGACTGCATTCTGGAAAGTGTTCATAACTATCTAGTATCATTAGTCAAGACAGGGTTCTTTTGTGAAGGTAAGATTGGAGCAGGGGAAAGCTAACGCATCCTCTTTCAAGTTGAAAGTTAGATGCACTGCAATGCAAATGGATGTTGAAGACCACAAATTTGAAAATATACCCAAGCGCCCAGCTTGCTGCATTTTTGGACTACTACACAACAGATTCAAAGTAGCAAGTACAGCCCCTTACAGTTACTATGTAGTCAAACAGTACGAGTTTATATAACTAGTGCTTGATGATCCTTATTCCATGAGCGTTTAACAGACTTTCTACGGAACTCCATCCACACTCAAGAGCCTTGATCAAGCTTCCAAATGCAACAGATCCTTACATCTCTTGTTGATTGATATGATTTCTTCGCAGGGAGAAAAAATCCTCCTTTTTCCTAAATGCAATAGAGCTCCTTGTAAGACACAATTCTCTTGTTGATTGAATGATTTCTTCAGTGCGAAGAGGTATTAGCTTGTTGAATGCAATAGTTGCTTCGTCATTTTAGTATGAAAGTTGCTCGGCCAAAACAATAACAATGAGCTTTCCTTAACAGCTGACTGCCTGGATGTTTTTCTCCTGTTCCAGTGAGGAACTCATACATTCCGGTGAGGGAAGTTCCTGTGATCCAATTAAAAACACATTTAATACAGACACTGTGACCTGTTTTTATATTGATAAATTCTAACATACAAAGTCATCAATTCAGCATAGTCGTTGCAACCATGATAAAGGTATGTAGTCCGCCAATTCATGGGCAATCCTCAAATTAGCATGAACCTGAACCCCAACCATAATATGGAACATGCAAACCCAATCAAATCCAGTACTTTTTCTCTTCAAAAATACAAAACCCAGCATACAACCAGGTCTATGAGTATCAATTCAACATTTAAGGTCAAAATCACTAGCAAAATGGAGTTTTAAAAATGATCAAACAAAGACTATTGGACCATGTAAGGGCATTACTGGCAGCACTATCACTAGAAGTTTAAGCTGCAAAGCGGATCCCAACATTTATTTCTGCTCATTGAAATAAGGCAACCAATCATTTTATTGTCATAGAGCCTAGGTAAAAGAGCAATAACAAGACCTAATTCTAGCCGCAGCACTGATTACCTTTCACACTATATTGAGTTAGATTGCAAAGGACAGTTAATCTACAAAGTAATACAGTCCCAGTCCCAGGCCTCTCTAAAGTGATAAACTCAAGCAAATTATGTATCTTGTTCTAGTGACATTAATGTGACTTCATAAGTAATTACTGAAACATGTGTGGGGATATATGGCAGCAGATACATTAGAAGTTCAAGCTGCAAAGTGAAACCCAATATCTATATCTGCAATTCAGACCAGGCAACCAATAGTTTGATGGTCATGGAGCCTTGGTCTAATGCAATACAACATCAAACATGATGCATTTCACAAAATCAGTGAGCTCTTTCACATCTGAGCCATAGCTCTGGAACTAGACCTATCAATAATAAAGATAAATCGAACTAGGTTCCCTTTTCTCTTCAAGTATAGTGATGAATGGAATTACAATGTGAGGGTCTTACTGGCAGCATAACACTGGAAATTTAAGCTGCAAAGCGGCTCCCAACATCTATTTTTGCACATTGATAAGAGGCAACCAATAATTCCATAAGTCATGGAGCCTAGGTAATAGCGCAATAGTCCAACCTTAATTTTGTTTGTTCACAGATTAACTAGACTAGAGTAAACAATTATAACCACAGAACTCCAAAATTTGCAAGAAATGATATTCCTGCAGCAGCGAGGGTTCTTCCTCCTCTTTCTGCCCAGGAGTGTCTAAAAATGTATATTCTAGTGTTCTGACTGACTTGCAGACACCCTATTTGTAAATTCTTCATGCGTAAACCTAAACAGAGGTGTAACAATTAGATCAAACAAAAAGCAATGGGGCAAGTTGAATCGGCTAACTGAAACGATACGACTGAATGAGCTAGAAACGAGAACCCATTTCCATACCTTGAAATCTCCATGAGCCAAATTCATTGATGAGGAAGTTTGAGATTTCTAACGCCCTTGATGTTTCGGCTGCTGTAGAGAGCGCTTGGGACTCAGAGAGACCCTAGAGCTGTATATATACAGAGGTTTCTAAATTAGGGCATTTCATATAGAGGTGGGCTCTTGGTTCTTCCAGCCCATAAAAACATGGGTGGACTGACGACGACAGCCCAATTTTTTCTTTTTCCTTAGTGAGTCAGCCCATATCACTTCCAAAGTCAAATTTGTGTTCAATATTCAGTTTTAAGTTTTAACCCACCGTGTATATGTATTATATCATTTAATCTTGACAACTCACATATGTATGTGTAAACACACATCGTGTGCTGAATATACACTGCTTGTTCAGTGGTTTAAGTACATTTCTTTTCTTCTAGCGAAACTATTTTGGTCATCTCGTAAATATTCACAACTCAACCAATATGTCATGGCGGCCTCAATTTTGTATAAGGTAATGAACGAGATAGAATATAAGGGAATCACTGCATAAGATTAAAGGGAAAGAATGAACAAAGAAGGAGGACACACAACCAAAACATTACACTTCAAAAGTCAAGCATAATAAAATTCTAGCTAGTTATTGAAAATGAAACCGTGGGAGACCCAAACAATCAATCATGTAGCGCAAAATGATAAATGAAGGAGGCGAATCTCATCACACAATTCCATAAAAAGATTAAGCATAATTTACTAAAGCACAAGCAACTCTATTTCCTTCATGTATGAGAGGACTAAAATGTCATCATAGAAATCTAGAACAAACGATTATTCCCCAAAAGTTCGAGATTTCAACGCCTCAGTCAAAACTTCCAAGCTAAAAAATGTGATTTGTGCATTTGAGGATCAACTTGTACCTTTATCGATTAGGAGACATATTAAAGTTCAATACAATCCCATTGAGGTGATCATGGCCAACATCAACAGGCAAAAGACGTTTTCTAAATGGCCTTATTCTGTTATTCATCATACACTATATCAATAAGTAAAAATAAGAAAAAAAAAGTCCCATGATTAACGATCATAATCCTTATTCAATTTCATAGTGCACCAACATTATCATATATCCAAGACCACTAACCAAATCGAAGTTTTGATAAAATTGGATGGAGGTTGATACGTGACGAGTCTTTTTTGGTGAGTAGAATGCTCAAAGCGAGATATTTTCGCCATAAGTCATTCCTTAAAGCTGAAACCGGGAAAAATCCTTCAAGTATCTGGAGGGCATTGCATTCTCCAATTCATTTGCATTCTTACTTCTTAGCAGAGAATTGAATGTAAAATAGAACCAAAGCTAATCATCACGCTTTTACATTCATCATCTCCGTACACCCAAAACGGAAAAACGCCAATTACGTGAGCTTCGATCTTTCAGTTAAAATTCCTCTACATCTCTACCATAATTCACAACAAGTTCATACCACCAAAGGAATCTTATAAATATGGAAGCACCATGAGGCTTGCAATACGCTACTAATCATATTTGGATTGTTCCCAAACAAGCCCACAGTACCTAACTGCAAAGATTATGTGCTCCATTCATTATAGTTCAAGCATCCCCATGAGAAACACCAAGAGAGTGCACAAGTGAGAAGTGTAACAGAAGTCTGTTCCAGCAGCAGCAGATAACAAACGCAGTTTGCACACCTAGTGCGTATCAGTTGGACTACTTGTTCTTCCATTTGAGCACAGAATAGAGCCTGTACAAATTATGACAAAACAATAAAGCCATCCATCAAGAAAAAAATGCAGCAAGTAAATACCCTATAGATCAGAAACTAAAAGAACAGTGCATTTGAAAACTTGTTAAATGTAATCAAGGAGGAACACTGGAAGGGAAGAGGCCAGAAGTAGTGGTATACAATGATTTCAAGAATTTGTTGTACTTGTTCTTAGAACTTGGATGTAAATAATCATGTGCAACTGCAACGTCAAATACTCCTCAAGCGCATGTATTCCCTGACTTTGGAACCATAAACATCTAACTGAGCTTAATCGTCCTCCTAGTTCTTTACATTTTGTAAATGCTTCACACAGCTTTTCCAAATCTAACAAATGCATGTTTTTCTTGAAACATGAAAGCCATGTCCATCAAAACGTGGGTACCTCACTGAGGCATTGGCTTCAAATCTTCATAATCAACTGAATATAAGAAAAAGCTCAATTGTCAATTCCGAGTATAAGAAAAAAAAAAAAGAGGTAACCAGACCATTTCTATTATATATTTTAGACACGCACACAGCTTGAGAAGACTTTTTACAGAAAAAACAAGACAATTAAGTAGTGATCACAATAGTAGTGGAGCCATAAATAAGCGTATACAAACAAAGTAGAAAACCTTTCAGACCACTTACTTGTGATATCTGGAATGTGAGAAATCTTGGGCCATTCTTCGCCGCTGTCCTTGGTGCATCTTTGTTTTAGAAGTGGACAATGAATAACTTCTAGACGCTGTAATTTGGTGAGGCGTTGCATTGCTTCGAGAGAAGGTAGATACTTGAGATTCTTACAAGTCGAAATTCTCAGGTCCACGAGAGATGCAAGGTTGCCCAGCCAGTCTGTAAAGTCTCCACTCCATTGAAAGAATATATAGTCAACCTTGTAAGCGAAGTCAAGTGTTGAACTTGTTGAGGAAGAGACTTGAGCTTAGGCCACCCGTTCAACAGTAATGAGACAAGTTGTTGGGATGGAACTTGAAAATCAGGGAAAGAGTCGAGGTCCTCCCAGAAAGGACCTAACTCGAGACGAGCGAGGCAGCTCAGCCTGTCGATAGAAACTCACTCACCAGACTTCTATCCCCGCACATCCCCAATACGCAATTCACGGAGGGATGTGAAACTGCGGAAATCTGGAAGAGATTGTAGACCGTTGCAGTCCTGTATACGCAAATCCTCAAGACATGGATTCAAATCCGTAGAAAATGTAATGGATGCTAGCTCGTGGCATCCGCGTACACTCAACTCCTGAAGCGAGGGACAGTATTCCGGGACAGCCAAGCAAGATAGATTACCGCAGTCCTCAACTTGCAATTTACGGAGGGATGGGAGGACTCGTGTAAACGAAATGGTCGCTAGATTTTTGCAACTTGATACATGTAATAGCTCAAGAGAGGTGCAGTTTTCAATCCCGCTCGGTAGGGCTGATAATCCATCACAGCTCCAAATAATCAATTCCCGGAGAGATGGAAGGCCCTGTGAGGATGTTAGGCCAATACTAGATAATGCAAGGCCAATATTCATTTCGCGGAGGGATGAAAGGCCCTCTGGGACAATACTAGATAATGCATTACAGCTGCCAATCCACAGTTCCTGTAGAGAGGTGCAATGATCGAGTTGACCAATACTAGATAATGCATTACAGCTGTAAATCCACAGTTCCTGTAGAGAGGTGCAATGATCGAGTTGGCCAATACCAGATAATGCATGACAGCTTTTAATCCGCAGTTTGCGGAGGGATGAAAGGCCCTCTAGGCCAATACTAGATAATGCATTACAGCTGTTAATCCGCAGTTCCTGTAGAGAGGTGCAATGATCGAGTTGGCCAATACTAGATAATGCATTACAGCTTTCAATCCGCAGTTTCCTGTAGAGAGGTGCAATGATCGAGTTGGCCAATACTAGATAATGCATTACAGCTTTCAATCCGCAGTTCCTGTAGAGAGGTGCAATGATCGAGTTGGCCAATACTAGATAATGCATTACAGCTGTAAATCCACAGTTCCTGTAGAGAGGTGCAATGATCGAGTTGGCCAATACCAGATAATGCATGACAGCTTTCAATCCGCAGTTTGCGGAGGGATGAAAGGCCCTCTAGGCCAATACTAGATAATGCATTACAGCTGTTAATCCGCAGTTCCTGTAGAGAGGTGCAATGATCGAGTTGGCCAATACTAGATAATGCATTACAGCTGTAAATCCCCAGTTCCTGTAGAGAGGTGCAATGATCGAGTTGGCCAATACTAGATAATGCATTACAGCTGTTAATCCACAGTTCCTGTAGAGAGGTGCAATGATCGAGTTGGCCAATACCAGATAATGCATGACAGCATTCAATCCGCAGTTTGCGGAGGGATGAAAGGCCCTCTAGGCCAATACTAGATAATGCATTACAGCTGTAAATCCGCAGTTCCTGTAGAGAGGTGCAATGATTGAGTTGGCCAATACTAGATAATGCATTACAGCTGTAAATCCGCAGTTCGTGGAGGGATGCCATGCTGTGGGGAATTGGAATGAACCCAATACTTGGACAACGTACTATCGTCAACTTCTCCAAGCAAGGGAACACCTCTACTTTTGTCGTCGTCGTTGTGGGTGCTTCCATCCATTCAATGAGCTCAGGGCACTTGTAAATGCTTAATGTTTTGAGTGCTGGAAATAAGACTATCGTCTCCTTCTCTCGTGTAGCCTCGTAAACAAGGTCATAACCATAAATTTCACTTCCAAAGCGTTTTAGGTTATCCATATCATTTATCTCCACATCTCTAAGGAACGGTAGATGGCCTAGTATCGGGAGTTCTCCACATTTGCGGCAGCCAGTTAGGACGAGCTTCTTCAAATTGTTGAGAGGCAAAGGGGCTCTCATCATCCATGAAGGAAATCTATCACCCATGAAGGCTTCAACCACTAAGCTTTCCAACTCGGTGTGTGGTTGGAGTCCTTTGAGTACATTCTCATCATTAATGTTGCTGGTTATTCGGTCTGCAGAGAAGACCAAACTTAACTCCACTACATTTTTCTTCTCTTCTAATTTTGCCTTCTTCGCTTCCGCTTCATCCCTTACCTTTTCCAGATTACGAATAGTTAACATACCCGTCAGTTGGTTCAAGCCACCCAATTCCTCAATTCTACAACCCGTCTCCTCGCCCACATTAAAGCAAGACAATGTCCGGAGATTAGTTAGTCCCCTGAACATTCCTGCCGGAAATTCTATCTTCTTATCAACATAAAGATGCCTCAAGTTGATCAAGTTTTGCATCTCCCTTGGAAGCTTGTTCAGATCACAATCCTGCATTCGCAATGTTTGAAGGTTATAGAGCTTGCCAATTGACTTGGGAAGTGCTGTGATTCCTGTATCTGAGAGGTCTAGATATCTCAAGTGCTTCAGCTTGCCAAATGTATTTGGCAACTCTTCTATATCTGCTGTATCTAAACTTAAGACCCGCATTGCTTTGAACTTGGAGAAAATGATTTCGGGGACCTGGTCATTTGAAAATAGTGAGCGCAATCTCCCAACAGTTACTTCTGACATGTTTTCTAGTGTTGAAGGAGGACAACGTGCAACATGTCGAACATCATCATTCGACTCCTGTGTCAAGCGCTCACTTTTGGACACTTTTTCTGCAAGATCATGCACAAGATCGTGCATTGTGTACTTCGTAATACTGCCTCCTTCAATTACCTCTTGAATTAAGGAATTGTTTAGTAGAATGTTAAAATATACTTTGCCAGTATACTCCATCTCATGATGATTTTCGACAGTTGAAGTCTGGAGTAATCCTTGAGCCATCCAAAGCTGGATCAAATTATCTCTTTCAATTTCGAAATCTTTTCTCAACATTGAGCAATATGCAAAACATTGTTTCAAAGGCGATGGCTCCAGATTATCAAAACTCAACTTCAATACCTTCATGATCCTCTCCTCCCCTTCAGGTAGTTCCCATAATCCATTGTCTCGAATTGACGACCATTCAGCACTGTACTAGCTCTTGCAGCAACTTCACTAGCTCTTGAGCGCAGTAGGCTTCCCAAAACCTGTAGTATATGATACAAGAGTTTAGATTTAAGATTAAGACACAAATTAAGTCAAACGTTAAAATGGTATGAGATTAAAATCATATTCTTATATTTCTAACTTTTTCTATTTGGCTTCTGTTTTTTTAAAATCATAATCTGTTTTTTTTTCCTGTGTCCACATCCGTTGCCTTGTTTGTTATTTCAGAAACAGAAATATTCTCTACTGAACGCTAAGGCCTCTTGATCAAATGATGGAACTTTCAATATAGTTAGAGCTATCTTGTATTATAATTTCAAGTGAGATGCATCCAAATCAAAACTACAAAGCAAATATATATGAATATCGTGTTCTCAATGAAAAGAAACAAGTGGAATTTTCGTTAATAACTTGATATCATATGAAATTTAGTACCTTTGCAACCAAGGGTACCCCTCCACACTTCTCAGCAATCGCCCTCCCAATTCTTTCTAGTTCTGCATCAATGAAACCATTTTCGCCTAAATTTAAAGCTCTTTGCTTTATAATGGACCAACATTCCTCCTTTGATAGATTTCTCAACTCAGGTCTGGGGAGTGTTTCCGCAATAGTTGACACATTGGTGCTACGGGTGGTGACGATAATGCAGCTTCCGGGATTAGAATTCAGCTTTGACAAACAACTCATCAAGCTATCCCACTTTTCCCTCTCCTCATTCCAAACATCATCGAGCACCAGAACATATCTCTTCCCTGTTAGCTCCTCTGTCAGAACTTTAAGCAATGCATCTCGGCTTGTTCCACCCTTTCCTGGTGCTAGAGAGTCTACCATCTGTCTTAAAATCGTATCCACTTCAAAAGTGTTAGACACACAAACCCATATTCTTTTAGGGAAGTGTTTATCTATGGCGGGTTCATTGTACACTGATTTAGCCAGAGTCGTCTTCCCCAGTCCAGCCATTCCCACAATGGCCATAACTGAAAGATCCTTCTGCTGATTGTCGGAGCTGATCAACGTCGTAACCATCTTTCTCACAACGTCTTCCCTTCCAACAACTTTTTCACCCTTCTCAAAATATGAATCAGTTTGCTCTCGATCTGGTCGTTGCCTTGGATCTCCTTTTTTGGCAACCAAGTTGATGAAAGCTGCCTGACTCTTGAGCTCCGCCAAGGAGTCATTGATCTTCTTAATCTTATGCGCCATTTTGACACGAAACAAAAGAGGATTGGAGGCAGAAAGGAAGTTGAGTACCTTTCTCTTCATGTGGTTATGCAGCTCCACTTTGCGCCGGAGAAGTTCATAGTTGAAATCATCCAAAATATCATCTGCATCTTCAGCTACCTGTTTAAGTTTCTTGACCCATTTCTCTACTGCCTTGCCCTGATCATCTGGTCTCTCCGCAGCGCCGCGTAAGAAATCTTGAATGCTGGATACGGACTCTCCGAGCTTCTCCAGTTCGGCCTTGAACCCCCTTGCAAGAGCGAGTTCTTGAGCGGCAAGTGAAGACACCTTGCTCAGAATCCCCTCAGCAGCGAAAGTGAGCACTAATTCAGCTGCCATCTTCCACTCACGAACTCTCTGAACAATCAACAGTGTAAGTTGTGCTCCGATCAAATATAAACGCAGATGTGTAGAAAGAATTAGATACCTTTCTTCCCTAGATAGGGGAAAACTAGTGCCTAAAAAAGTCGAGGAATACGAATAGGTTGGATCTGGCAAGGTAAGGTAAGAATAATGCTCATCCTTCTTGATAGGCTCATCCTTCTTAATATTCTAAAGTTGTTGTAATGCTTCCATGATAGGCTCAGGCTCTCTATAAGGGGTGCAAGAGCGAGTTCTTGAGTCGCAAGTGAACACCTTGGTCAGAATTCCCTCGGCAGCAAAGTGAGCACCAATTCGGCAGCCATATATCTTCCTCCTCACTGGAACCGGAACAATTCAAGCAGCTGTATTTGTGCTTAGATCTAGCTATCAGTAAAAGAAAGAGATGGAACGAAACAGAATGCAAAGTTTTCTTGTGGTAGAATTCATGGCACTCTCTTTTTGATAGAGAGACCATAACTTTTTATCTGTAAAGAATACGACTTTTGAATAATGGAAGACATATTTGATCAACTTTTCCCCACATGATGAGGGCATGGCTTTACAGAACATACCCAACTCTGAGCTGTTTCAAATGTCCCACTTAATAAACGTTTTGAGATAGCCCTTCTCCCGTGTCGGCAAACAAGAGTAACTTGCATATGAACAACCTCATTTGCAGTCAAGTCAATTTTTGAACAGTATTGCTATCTCGTCTAGAGTTGAAGTCGTCCCTACAAATTCAGCCTCATCTTTCTCCAGCTTTGCTTGCCTCGTCTTCATTTCTGATAAAATGATCAAGGTGGAAGAAAGAAAATCATTAAAACAGACCATGAGAAAGTTCCTATTTAAGATAAGATATCATCACACTTAAACCAATTAATACCTGATGATGCAGACTGCTTATCATCCTTCATGAGAGGCTCCTCCGAGTTAAATGCCAACAACTTTTTTACAGTAGAATCTAGAACCCTTAATCTGGTCAGGTAAGAATAATGTTCATCCTTCTTAATAGTCAGAAGTTGTTGTAATGCTTTCATGATAGGCTCAGGCTGGTGGATGAGTCTTCCGGAACTACTACATCTTTCCACCTGGTCATGTCAACTTCCATATCAATAGTAGTTCCGTTGTCATCCATGCCAGCTCGATAATGATTTTTAAGAAATTTTCTGTACTTGGACTTCTAACAGTGTCTGCAAGAACACAATTACAAAGCATTGTATAAGGACACTACATAAACAACTACAATCGGACGCACACATGGAGTACTTGCATGTAACTAAATGCATAAAACCTACTGAAGACACCAACTTCATATTGCAAGAACACCCTAGTTAATTATATGTAAGATACAATAGTCTGTGACTTGGCCCCTAGCTTCCTTGAAACTCTATAATTTTCTTGCCAGTGTTAATTGACCAATAAATTGATGGTAGATTACTGATGTATCTAAGATACTAAGTCATCTAAAAGGTTTTCTCACAAGACAAGATGCATTCTATGAGAGTCTTACTCAGCGTGTGAAAATGCAGCTGTTTAGATGTGAATATCAGCAAATCCACCCCGTCCACTCCATCAAAGTAAATTCTCATCACTAATTTTTGAGTATCCATGACCTCAAACAGCATAGCATAGGTCTCTGTTGATCTAGAAATCAGACAGAGAAAAATATGTTCAGATAAGATACTTCCATGGACTACATATTTCATACATAACAAGCAAACACTTCGAAGCCAAAAGTCCAAACAGAAGGATTAGATTAGTGTTCTGAAGTCAGAAGGATTATCTAGATACTGTTGGATACTTTATGAGATAATATGAAACTATATATGAACGTACGAGATCATTCATGGTAAAGAGAAGGCTTACTCGGCTTTTAGAGAGAAGTGATTAAATTTGCTCAACACGAGACTCCCACAAAGCCAGGTACGTACATCTTTCTCTTGAAACATGAAAGCCATGTCCATCAAAACGTGGGTACTTCACTGAGGCATTGCATGGCTTCAAATCTTCAATCAACTAAATATAAGAAAAAGCTCAATTGTCAATTCTGAGTATAAGAAAAAAAAAAAGAAAAAAAAAAGAGGTAACCAGACCATTTCTATTATATATTTTAGACACGCTTGAGAAGACTTTTTACAAAAAAACAAGACAATTAAGTAGTGATCACAATAGTAGTGGAGCCATAAATAAGCGTATACAAACGAAGTAGAAAATCTTTCAGACCAAACAAAGAAAAAGAAAAGTCAAAGAGAAGCTTACTTGCTTATGATATCTGGAATGTGAGAAATCTTGGGCCATTCTTCGCCGCTGTCCTTGGTGCATCTTTGTTTTAGAAGTGGACAATGAAAAACATATAGATGCTGTAATTTGGTGAGGCGATGCATTGCTTCGAGAGAAGGTAGATACTTGAGATTATCACAGTACCAAATTCTCAGCTCCACGAGAGATGCAAGGTTGCCCAGCCACTCTGGTATAGTCTCCACTCCTTTGAAAGAACGTATAGTCAACTCTGTCAGCGAAGTCAAGTGTTGAACTTGTTGAGGAAGAGACTTGAGCTTAGGCCACCCGATCAACCGTAATGAGACAAGTTGTTGGGATGGAACTTGAAAATCAGGGAAAGAGTCGAGGTCCTCCCAGAAAGGGCCTAACCGCAAGTCCTCCAGACGAGCGAGGCAGCTCAGCCCTGTCTGTAGAAACTTCAATTTGTCACAATAATCAACCCCGAATCCACCAAGGGATGTGCATTCCTCTAAACGTGGAATTCAGAAATCCACAACTGCTCCAGAGACACCGGGATATGAAACTCACTCACCAGACTTCCTATCCCCGCACATCCTCCAATATACAATACACGGAGGGATGTGAAACTGCGGAAATCTGGAAGAGATTGTAGACCGTTGCAGTCCTCTATACGCAAATCCTCAAGACATGGATTCAAATCTGTAGAAAATGTAATGGATGCTAGCTTGGGGCATTGGCTTACACTCAACTCCTGAAGCGAGGGACAGTATTCCGGGACAGCCAAGCAAGATAGATTATCGCAGTACTTAACTTGCAATATACGGAGGGATGGGAGGACTTGTGTAAACGAAATGGTCGCTAGATTTTTGCAACTTGATACATCTAATAGCTCAAGAGAGGTGCAGTTTTCAATCCCGCTCGGTAGGGCTGATAATCCATCACAGCTCCAAATAATCAATTCCCGGAGAGATGGAAGGCCCTGTGAGGATGTTAGGCCAATACTATAAATCCGAGTGGGATGAAACCTGAAAGTCGACAAATCAGGTGTAGTCCCCCTATCTACCATCTCAGCAAAGACTTCCCCAACATGCTTCCACATACCCTCCATAAAGACCCCACTGATAAGAGCATTATAGGTGCATACATGGGGTTTAGGTGTCTTCTCAACATCTCTGATAGGTAAAGAAAAGAAATTTTTAGTTTCCGTTCACGACAGCTCCATCCAATCATGATCCCAAAGGTAACCTCATCAGGATTGAAGCCTAAAAGTTCCAACTCTTGCAGATATGGTTCTGCTCTTCTTGTCCCAAAATGGCTACAAAGAGAATGCATAACCCTATTCCCAGCCACAACTTCTGGGGCACACTTTATCTCAGCATAAAAGCTCATCAAATCATCAAAGTCCTTCTTCTCACAATATCCATAAGCAACTTCATTTAAAACTAAGTTGCTAGGCTTGATTTTGAAAGCCATAGCCTCCATGACAAAATCTCTTGCCTTCTGAATCTTCCGATCCCTGCAAAGCAGCCTAATGACACCCTCAAATGTGGCCTTCTTCACATCTCTCAAATCAAAACCCATCTCCATCATATCACTAAAAACTCGAAACGCCACTCGGGTCTTTCTCATTCCCACCAATTGATCAAGTAGAACACCACAACACTGCAATGATGGCACTACACGCCCCCTAATTCGATCATACACCGCAATGGCCCTATCTAACTCACCATCACCAACATACCCTTCAATCAAATCACTGTAAATTTCTCCACTACCCAACAAAACTCCTTGACTTTCCATTGTGGAAAGCAAGACTTCAACTTCCCTAAGCAATCCTACTCTGACGAGCATTGAGGCCGTGACCTCACATGACTGAGGTTTATGCTTAAAACCCTCAACTTTCTCACTAACCCACTTGAAAATTCCCCACAAAGACTCAACCTTTCTAGCATCAAATCCAACTTTCCCACACTGCAATTCAAAACCCAGCAATAATTCAAGCACATCTTCGGGTTTGGGCTCCGAAACCCGCCTAAGCCTACGAGTCAGTTGAGGCACTAAACCTGAAATCTCCAAAAGAAGGTCTTTTAGAGAAGCATTGACAGTCAATGACAGATTGGGCTATACCTTTGAAACAATTAGGAGATGAATCTACTTGGGTGTTGGTGTTTTGTGTTGTTGAATATGATTGTGATGAGAACATAGAGTGAAGAGAACCAACCTGTTTGATGTGAGGCTTGTGGAGTGAAGAGGTAGACAAAATTTGAAGCAGCTCATTGTATAGAGCTATGGTGGTGGTGCTTCATTGCATATATATCAATGATACTCAGATTGGGCCTTACCCGCCCAATAAGAAAACCCAACCCAGGCCCAAAGACCCTTACAAAACTTCCACACACAGTCACCCACCTAATTTCCTCAATCAGCAATTCCTTTCTATCCAAACCCTAATCCGCAGGGTCCTTGACAAGAGTAAAGTGACATTGACGCCGTCGCAGAGAAGCAGTAACGCCTCTGATCGCCGCCGCCGGTAATTCTACGCTCTAATTATTTTCAAGGGTTTATTTGTGAGCTTAGAGACTCTGAAATTCTTGGTTTTTTTTTTTGTTGTCGTTTGTTTTGCTGTTTTAGGTTCAATTCAGTTTACAGTTTAACCAATTTAGTTATAGATATCAAATTGGAAGAAAAATGACATGTATAGGAAGATTTTTTGCGCCTGTTACTAAAATTATAGCCCTTTTTTTAATTTTTTTTTATTACTTAGTAGTGTAGTGCAGAGGAGGTATTGTTTTCACTTTACTGTTATTCTTATGTATCTGTTATAATTGGTCTCTTTTCAGAAATAAATACAATTGAGTTCTGATACCATGTGAGAACCCAATTTGAATGAGTTCTCTATATATTGGTTATTTCAAGTTTAGAGTCTCATCTACATTCTCGCACACAAGGTTTTGCTAAAATTTTCTGGGTGTTATTATTAACCCAGGTGATACTTTCATCATGGCTCCGCCGTTGCACACACACACTTCGCCGCAATCTACAAAAGGTGAGCTTTCCTCTCTTCTCCTTCTTCCTCAATTTAAACGCCGTTGTTTAACTCTCTATGCTCTTGTTCTGTGATCTGAATTTCTTCCGTTGTCTTTGTTTTGGTCACTATCCAGTTTAGTAGAACCTCGGAATCAATCTCCAAGAGAAGTCCATGGATGATCATCAATCTCGAACAGGGGAATCATATACAGTAAGCTTCTCTCTCTTTGAATAGCTTAACACACAAACACTTACCTTTAATGGAAATATTGGTTGTGTCTTGAAAGTTCTCTATATTTCTGATAATATTGCTGTACCCATTTTTGCACAGTAATATACATATACATTTAGATGTACCGTTTCAGGGTTTAGTGTGTATGTATCTATACTGGTGATGCCATTTTTGAATCGAGACTTCGAGAGTGATGTTCATTTACTGTGTTGATTGAATTTTAAGGCAGTGGGCGAGACTAAAGATTGGATAAATGAGCTGCCGGATTGCATTCTGTCATACATACTTTCATCGTTAAGAATCAAAGATGCAGCGGAGACCAGCATTGTGTGCCGCCGGTGGAGGAATCTTTGAAAGACAAGGCCTTCTGATCTTGTTTTAGACATTGCAAATATTTTTGGATCCGTGTATGCTCCAGTTGTTGCAAGACATGAGAGATACTATACTTTTGCATCCATGACTCCTCGATTTGAGAGGCAGTGCTATATACAACGTGTGAATAAAGTTTTGGAGTTCTTGTCTTGCAACAAGCTAGACTCGTTCAAAGTGGCATTCTTTTTGGATCGAGAAGATACTCAAGCTCTTGACAAATGGGTACCCTTTGCAATCACAAAGCTGGATCTTCGATTATTTAGACATTACTTACGGGCTGGTGAAGATATATATGTTTTTCCTCACTGGATCCTTGCAGATTTGAACGTATCAACCCTAAAGCATTTGTCATTGTATCGATGTGTTCTAAATCCTCCTACTGATTTTGACAGATTCTGACCAAGTGAAGACACCTTGGTCAGAATCCCCTCAGCAGCGAAAGTGAGCACTAATTCAGCTGCCATCTTCCACCTCACGAAGTCGGATCGAGTTTTTCCACTGGTGATCGAGTTCTACAATTAGATTTGAGAGGACTGAGGCTGTGTGGCTGTTATCTTACTTCGCTGGACAGAATAATTGAGGAAAGTTTGTTGGAGTTGGAGGAGGACCTTGACGAAGACTTTACAATTAGACTTCTCAGTCTACCTGTAATAATACTCTCTACTCTAGTTTTCTCTTGCAGTAAATGGCATTTTTTCACTCTTCTGTATAAATGGATGATTTGGCGTCGGAGGTGTTGTACCGGCGGGTCACACCGGAGAAGATTTCGGAGCGGAGCAAGGTGTGGACTGGGCGGTGGGTACGCCGCCGTTTTGAGAGTATTGTGAGGAATCCGGTGAAGAAGGCGAGGGTTGAGATTAGTCTTAGTGGGTTGGTCCGGTGGTGGATTTGGGAAAGGAAGAGGATTGGAGGCATTGGAAAGGGTGGTGGAATAAATCCGAGTGGGATGAGGATTATGTAATGTCTAATTCAGGGAAAGATGGCCGCAGCAGGGCACGGCCAGGTGTTTCCTAGAGTGGTATAAATCCAAGTGGGATGAGGTTTTTATATTATAGCACCTTGATTTTACTGCATCAAGAATTGGAGATAAGTGGATTAACCAATAGAGTTAACACCGGTCCAATGTTTGAAGTGAGAGAGTTGAAAGATCAATGCTACTTCGTGTAGTTCAGTTTGGACCTTTTTTGTGTATTTGAAGTGTTGTTTTGGCTGCACTAATGGACAGCAGCATTATTTATAACATACTGTGATATGCAAAGACATATCTATATGAAATGTTGTTTTAGTCACCGTAAATAATTATTGAGACAATTGAGAGTTACTGATGTTTGTCAATGGGCAAAAGCAAAATCTGAAATGTGCAAGACCTGAAAGGGCAGCAAAGACAAATGACAGTATTTAGCATTGATGCTTAGTATGCAACTTATACGAAATTCAGTTTTGTGATGGAGTACGTGCTTCTAAAAGACTGTACATCAGAGTGCTTCTATTTTTATTTTTTTCCCTTTAATTTAATGGGTCTGTTTTGCTCACTTAGGAGCTTCACTTGGCTTCAGATAGAGTTACTTGAATGCAATGAGTTGCGAGGCTTTTTTGAAACTGGAGAAACCCTTTTGTATATGAAAATCAATCTGACATGAAGTTTTGTGTTCTATGCATGCCTGCCTATGAAGTACATTGATAAATGCTTCTGCAACATCATTTTTTTTTAATGAAATTTGCCTTGCCTATTGTGACTGCAGAACATCCATGGTCACAAGAGCAGAAATTGCTCCGTGGTTAAGTAAAAAATGACTTACAAAGCATATGTGATTGATCATGTTATGAGTCTCAGTAGATCATTGACTACTACCACGTTGATGTGTGATTCAGAAAATACTGATGGTAATTGCAGAGTGTGAAGGAAGTGAGTAGTCAGGGATATATTTACACTGTGGCACACTGATAAAGATGACAGAGTAACTATTGAGGGAGTGAAACTTGATCTTCGAAAGGTTTAATTTTTCTCGTTACGCTTAATGGTGTAAACATTTGAAATTTAGCATTTAGGTGAATGGAAGATAGAAAAAATAAAAAATAAAAAACCAAAGAGGAAATGAAACTTTTTTTTTTTTTGAAAAAAGGCCGGTGGCTGTCCTTAAGCCTTGATTAATGAAACCATAGAATACAAGGAGGACATAGAGCCTAAACCTCAAATTACAATAAGTAATGTATTATAACATGCACCAGTTAGCATCGGCTACTCTATTTGCTTTGACAAAGCGGTGACATAATGGAAATATAATTGTACTATGGACAAGCATTGTAACAAAGGTGTAGCTTTCCTACTATGTAGCCGCACAGAATCATATCCGGCGACTCTCTGTTTCATCATGCCACTAGAAAGTTGCGACCATTTGTTAAATCTTGCGACACAATTAGTATTAATATTAGTGGAAGATGAAACTTAATATCAAGATTAAAAGCATGTAAAGAGGAAAAACAAAATCAAGAACCAACACTTGTAAGACGTGTTTGTTACTCGAGACTTGATAGGATCAGAAGAGACTCTCCAGTATATCAAAAACTAACTTGTGCCTGACACCACACCTCTATTAAATGAGCATATGAAATCCAGAAAACAGTATCGACGCCTTCTTCTAGGACGACACCAAAAACCAATTGGGCATTTCCAATCTTCGTTTCAGCCTCGCATCGTCGTTCTTAGAAAAATTATCATTCTAAAGGTATTTATTTATAAATGAATTCAATAATTCAAGAACAAATTTGGTTCTTTTATGTTGCCACTGTGGATCCACGTCGGCACGAATCCAACTGGGGTTTAGCATCCATTGTTGTTTGTTACACCTTAAAAAAAAAGAGAATAAACACTGAAAACTATTACGGAAATAGAAAAAGGCGGGTATTAAATCCCTGGACCGTAGACCAACTCAAACCCTCTAACCACTTTTCCGAAAAATTAGAAACTCTCGCTCCAGCTAAAACCCTGCTCTCTCGATCCCTCATCATCTTCCTCACTCTCACCACCATGGGCGTGTACACGTGTCCTAGGGTTTTCACCACCTCCTCCTCCTCCTCCACCTACTGCTGCCGCCACCACCCCGACCTCGCCACCCGCGCCGCCGTCAATCCCCGCCCCGCCTTCGCCGCCGGCCGCGTCGACTCTACGACGCCTTTTCACGGCCTATCCTCACTCATTCTCCGCTTCCCTCCCAACTTCGTCCGCCAGCTCAGCACCAAGGCCCGCCGCAACTGCAGCAACATCGGCGTCGCGCAGATCGTCGCGGCTTCGTGGTCGAACAAAGACTCCGACCTTTCGGCGGTGCCGGCGGCTAGTGCCGTCGATGCCGCCGCCACCGCCGCCGATCTGGTCTTCCCGGCCCAGATCGGGCCCGAGGATGACCTGGCGGCGGTATCCGCCAATGCCGCTTCCTCCGCCGCCGTGGATGCGGTGTTTGGGAACGGTGTACAGTTAGGAGGCTTGCCTGATTTGAAGGACGCCTCGTTTTTAAGCTCCGATGGGAGCATCGCAATTCATGCCGGTAATTAATTTTGTGTTTATGCGTTAATCGCTTTGATTATTTTCAATTCGATTGGTTTTTGCTTTGGCTTAATTCATTTCTGAATGATTATGCTATGATTAGCGTGTCAACGATTGGATTTGTGTGTGTAGGTGAAAGATTGGGTCGCGGTATAGTGACTGATGCAATTACAACCCCGGTGGTTAATACTTCTGCTTACTTTTTCAAGAAAACTGCTGACCTCCTTGATTTCAAGGTATGCGATTATGATAATCGTTGCGATTTGTCATCTTATATAGCTCCTGTGCTTGGAGTGAGGAATGCATTGTGTGTTGTTTGATTGATGGTTGTGTGGTCAACGATCATTTGGCTCATTTATGCTAACTTTGTTGCAGGAGAAGCGCGCGACGAGTTTTGAATACGGGCGCTATGGAAACCCAACTACCGTGGTTCTTGAGGAAAAGATTAGGTTGGTATCTTGGTCATTTAGTATTCCATAGCCTGCTTGTGGTTTTAGTACGCTTGGCATCTTTGGAGAATGTTTATTGAGGCAGAGCTGTGTTTTTGTATGATACAGTGCTCTTGAAGGAGCGGAATCAACACTGTTGCTAGCTTCCGGAATGTGTGCTAGCACAGTCTTGTTGATGGCTTTGGTTCCAGCTGGTGGGCATATTGTGACAACAACAGACTGCTACAGGAAGACTCGGATATTTATTGAGACCATCCTTCCCAAAATGGGGATCACGGTATGGTTTGCTGTTATTACTTTTGGAATGATGAGTTATCCTGATTTTCTAGTAATAGGGTACTTGCTGCTACTTGTCAAATTATTGGTAATACTTTTGTTAGTGATTATACTTGTTACCCTATATGCAGGCAACAATTATTGACCCTGCTGATGTTGGAGCACTAGAAACTGCACTGAATGAGAATAAAGTTAGTAACAAAAAAATTTTGGATCGGTTTCTAATTTCTGTACGACTCAGAAGATCATGGGGATCCTTACATTATATTGTACCTCTGTGCAGGTTTCTCTTTTCTTCACAGAATCTCCTACAAACCCTTTCCTAAGGTGTGTGGACATTAAGTTGGTTTCAGATCTTTGCCATAGCAAAGGGGCAGTAGTCTGTATAGATGGCACTTTTGCCACACCTATGAATCAGAAGGCCCTTGCTCTTGGGGCTGATCTTGTTGTGCACTCTGCAACAAAATATCTTGCTGGCCACAATGATGTAAGGCAGTTGATATCAATGCAAGTCATTTGTGGGAGTGCAAATACTTTGGTTGTCAATCATTGCTAAATGAGGCATTAAGCAAGTGCACGTATTCTATTTCAGGTCCTTGCTGGTTGCATTAGCGGTTCAATGAAATTGGTTTCCGAAATTCGTATATTGCATCATATTTTGGGTGGTGCTCTTAACCCGGTGAGTTATGTTCAGCAAGAAGTATTGTGGGTGACATTTTGATCTACACTAATTATTCTCATAGGTCATTATGAGGGATACTGGTCTTAGTTTCTCATAGGTCAAGCATAGATGATTGTAGATTTTCCACTTTTGCTTAAGGATTTTGAGCTCTATTTGTTATGGAATATCCTCATGAAACTTGAGATTGCGTGATGATAACTGATGTATGTTTTTCCTGCCAACAGAATGCTGCATACCTGATCATTCGAGGCATGAAGACTTTGCATATTCGTATACAGCAACAGAATTCTACTGCATTGAGGATGGCCAAAATTTTAGAGGCACATCCTAAGGTATTCTTTTTTTTTCCATAAGTTTCTGATTTTGGTTACTCACATCTGTTTGGTATATAGAACTTTGGATTTACAAACTGATGTCATGTATGATGCTATCCAGGTGGCGCACGTCTATTATCCTGGTTTGCCAAGTCATCCTGAACATGAGCTTGCCAAGAGGCAGATGACTGGTTTCGGTGGTGTTGTCAGTTTTGAGGTGATTTTAATCCGCAGACTCATCATCTTCTGTGTGCTCATACTATTGTCATTAGGTTAACATAGTGTCTTACTTAACTTTGCAGATTGATGGAGACTTGAAGAGAACAATTAAGTTCATTGATGCCCTGAAAATACCATATATTGCCCCCTCCTTTGGTGGTTGTGAGAGCATCGTGGATCAGCCAGCCATAATGTCTTATTGGTATTCCCTTTTTTCTTAATCTTATGGTGGCTAATGAATTCAGTTTTCTAATGTCTTTTTGAAAGAGAGACCAAAATTTCTTATATGCCAAATTCTGTTGTGGTTTAAGGTGTGTTAAAATGTCTCCATCCAAATGTGATAAGTTAGGTAGATTACAATCTATTAGACTAAGATCAGGTTTTACCGAAAGTTCATTTCTAAAGCATGTATGGGTGCCTGGAGGTGCTTTGGCACTGCATAACCGATTCATGTTGCCTTTAAGTTGCCAAAGTTACTGCTTACAATAATTCTCTAAATGATAGTCTTTACACTGAAATGGTTGAAAAATATTTTTGCCATGTTGGTATTTGCAACAATGAGCAAAAGAAATGTCTCCTTTTCCTGACTGCTTTTTGTACCATGCTTTTGAAACAGGGATCTCAGCCAGTCAGATAGGCTCAAGTACGGAATCAAGGATAACCTGGTCCGTTTCAGCTTCGGTATCGAAGACTTCAATGATCTTAAGGCTGACATTCTGCAGGCCCTGGAGAAAATATAGAGCGAGCCGGCCACCTAAGATGCGGATTCCTGTGTAATTTTTTTTTCTCTGTTGTTCTTTTGGTGTTTCAATTGATGTTTGATCACCAAAAGCGGTCGTTATCGATTCCATTAGGATCCAAAACCTGTCGAATTTCCTTTGTAATCTGCTCTTAACAATTCCTTATCATTATCACTATGCTGCTTTCGTTTAGTTTTAATGGTTCGAGTTGAATGAGAATTTAGGAAGAAAATCAACATCAAATAAAACGATTTGCAATTTGTCTGGAGGAACCAAATTTACTTGTCTGATATGGACATCCCATTTCTTCCATTTCAAGCTTTCATTGTGACGGATTAATCAAATGAATGCAGACTCACTCACCCATTTCATATTCTGGGTAGTGAGAATATGCGTCGGAATTTTTCAAATACGTCATTGAAAACCAAATGTTGATTGGATTACACCATAAACAAGATTTGGCTTAATCAGATAGTGTATTACTAGTGTCCATAGAATATTTACACCCACAGAAACAAACATAAAAATCAAGATATGCGCCAAACCCAGTACTTATCAACAAAAAGGGAAAAGAGCCAAATTAGTACCAACAAGAAATGCACTTGCAGGTTTGAGGTTGAGGCTGCACGTGTCTAATGTCAGTCTTTCAGGATTAAAGTTGCAAGTTTGTTCTGACAACGGTGGTCACCTAAACTTTTTGTAAAAAAAAAAAAGAAAAAAGAAATGCACTTGCAAATACTGTGCACCCTGCCACACTTCCTAATAGAGTAAAAATCTTCAAATGGTATTTATACTTACGCATTTACCTTACAAAGTTGATAATGAGTTTCATCGAATTTGTGTTACTTCACGGCTAATCTTTTAGAAAGTTTCCGAAATTGCTTCTACATTTATAAGTAAAGAACCTAATAGCCTAATGGTTCGTATCAAATTCTTTTCTTTTCAAAAGAAACAAAAACATTCTTATTAAACTCGGACCTGCTAAGTACAAATACTAGAGATTGTTACAAGAAGTCAGCCACGATCGAGAGTCAAGCGACTCTAGGCCTTTTAAAGTAACAGCTTAGGGGTTAGAGAGTATCATTTCCTTCCAAAATCACAACGTACGTTTTAAGTAATAAAAAGTTCCGATCATAGTTGTATCTTGTATAAACATGAAATTAACCGATAAATACACCTGAAATACATAGGTTGACATCCACTTCCTAATATGCCAAATTCCACCCCACCCTTTTTGGATTCCCTCAAACTTTACATCATCATCAAACAATGCGAACCATGATTACCACCACTGGTTTACACACATAAACAACACAAAACGCAGTCGGTGAAAATTGAAGAAGGCAATGAAATTCGGGAAGGAGTTCACGAACCACTTGGAGGAGACAATCCCGGAGTGGAGGGACAAGTTCCTCTGCTACAAGCTTCTCAAGAAGCTCCTCAAACGCCTCCCCACCTCCACCGTCGATGCTCTGCCTCACCCTTTTAATCTCAATCGACGGCTCTCCGACGCCGACGCCGGTGGTGGGACCGGTCCCAGCCGGCCCTTGGGGGAGCTGCAGGATTGGTTCGTCAGGATTCTCAACGACGAGCTTGAGAAGCTCAACGATTTCTACGTTGATAAAGAGGAGGACTTCATTATTCGCTTCCAGGTTGACTTTTTTTTATTTTTAAATTTGTTGGTTTGATTTTGATGCATGTGAAAATTAAGAATTGTGAGATTGAATTGAAATGGGTGATTGACAGATTTGATTTGCATGTTATGGATATTGATAAAGTATGAATCTTTTTCTCTTTGTTGAAATTTGATGAGACTTGGAGTGATATTACATTATACATAGGGAATGAAAAATATGCAACTTTTGCTGATGTAACAAATTTTGAAGCAATGAGAATGAATATTCATGTGGGGGAGTGAGTTTCTTGCAAAATGACAGCGACACGGTACGGATTTATGTGTTAATTCTGGGCTGTTCAGTGACTGATACTAATGTTAGGAGTGGAATTAGGGGTGAGACAGATACAGTCTCACCGGAACAATATGTTTCTGTAAATGTTGTGGATGTGGAATACTGTTGAGTGGCAATAGAGCAGAAAAGAGTTCTAGAAATGGTTGAATATTTAGTAAGAGATTTTCTCATGAATCAGCAGTAGAGTTTTGGGAGTAATTAGTTTGTATTTGTGTCCTGTGGTCCTTTTTCTTTCCTTTTCTTGATTAGCTGATTACGTTTGGTTGAAGCCCTACGATATTAAATGTGTCATCTTTTAAGGGTCTGCTTGGAGGCTATGAGCCAACTACTGGTCATTGCATGCCATTTATATTGCAATGTTATATTTACTTCTTTTTTGTCTTTTAAACTGCATTAATAACAGGAGCTGAAGGGAAGAATCGAGGTAGTTAAAGAAAAGAGCAGCAAAGATGGGGTTTTTACTTCAGAGAGTGAGTTCAGCGAGGAAGTGATGGACATTCGTAAGGACTTTGTCACCATTCATGGGGAGATGGTGCTTCTCAAGAACTACAGCTCGCTAAATTTTGCAGGTACATTTTTTCTTTCTGCTCCTAGATTTAACTTGAATATGGGAATGGTGTCCTACTGTGCTGTTTTATTCCAAGTCTATTATTTGGTGAGGTTTAAGTAGTTGGCTATTGCTAAAATAGTTGTATCTACTTTAATAGGGCTAGTCAAAATTCTAAAGAAGTATGATAAACGAACTGGAGGATTGTTGCGTCTACCTTTCACACAACTTGCTCTTCGTGCGCCTTTCTTTACAACACAACCTCTGACGATGCTTGTCCGTGAATGCGAGGCAAATCTTGAGCTTCTCTTCCCATTGGAAGCAGAGGTCATTGAATCTACCGCAAACATGCAAGACAATTCCAAACCACAATTGAACAGTTTGGCAACTGTTGCATCTGACACACCTTCAAACCAGGAGGCAAATGTGGATATATACCGTGGAACAATTGCTGCAATGAGAGCCATACAAGGGCTTCAAAAGGCAAGCTCGACTTGGAATCCATGGTCATTTTCAAATCACTTACGAAATCAGGATGATGAGAGTACTGGAGCTGTCACAGCCGAGAACTCTGCTTCAAACTCTGTAGCTACCTTGCACAGTGAGGAGGAGGCCGATGACGAGGATAACCAGTCAGTTTAATAGTTTCCTTCGTATTGGTTGATTTTGTACATTCTTCTTTTCACTTCTTGCGAGTCGCAACACATTGAAATCTGTTTTGGCAGGCTCTGGCAATAATTAGAAAGTTTTTCGTAGAAAGATTTTTTATTTGAAGGACATACTGATTTTATTGCAAATAATCCTAAATATAATCAAGAAATTAAGTAAAAACTCTTGGAGATGCTCTCAAATCCGTAGATTTCATTCAAAAAGATGAACAAGCTTTAGACAACGTTCGTTGTACTTTTCTAATAGAAGACCCGGGTTGCAACAGGATTCTCGTTCCTAAAACAATTAGGATACGTCTACACCCTTTGCCCTAAAAAACGTTACATGAGCCCAAAACACGGGGGAAAGTTGAATTCAATGGACAACCAAGAACAAAACTACCGGAACTTGACTGACCTTCCCGACGACATCACCGTTTCGATATTATCGCGGCTGGGAGTGTACAGACAAAGCAAACGCAAATCCCCCAATCCTTATTTTTGTTATTTGCTAGAGTAACAGCAAGTTTACTGTGTGGTTTAGACAAAAAACAAAAATTGGTGGAAGAATGATATGTCAATTGTTACGGCCTTTGGATTAGATAGAAAGTCCAGATTTTATGAAATTAAAGTAAATTCACACTCTCCTCATTTTAGAGGAGTCGGATCCTAGTTGAACACCGGCAGATGAGGGGTTTTTTTGTTGTCCTTTTTAGATACCTTTGTCTTCAATTTGAAAAGACTGAACCCTAGCAAACTTTTGCAATTCATTTCAGATACTTTTTATCATCAAGAAGAGCATAACTTACGCAGAGAGGTAAATTTTGAAATCCCAGTCACAATAGGATTCTTATTCCTTAACAATAAGGATACTTCGGCGGAAAACCCTGTGACCTATAAGAACGGTACATGCTGCATTATGTTTCCTTTACAAACTTAATTAGCTAAAAAACACAAGACAAAGTTGTATTCGATGAACCGAAACAAAAAAAAGACCCGCACGAACTGGCCTGACCTTCCAGAAAGCCTCACCGTTTCCATATTATCACGGCTGGAAGTGATCGAGATTCTGAAGACAGCTCAGAAGGTATGCAAGACCTGGCATCGAATCTGCAAGGACCCGATGATGTGGCGCACCATCAACATATGCGATATTTGGGTTTATAACAACTCCACATCATGGCATAAGAATGCAAAGAAGATGGAAAAGATCTGCCGCCACGCGGTTAATCGTGGCCGTGGCAATGTCGTCGATATAAGTCTCGAGAACTTGGGCTCCGATGGCCTCCTTTGGGATATCACTAGCAGATCGAAGAAAATCAGACGCCTCCGTCTGGTGTTACCTAATATAACACATAATGGACTCTCTTTAGTGGCTTCCAAACTTCCTTTGTTAGAGGAACTTGAACTTTCTTACAGTGCATACACAACTGAAGCTCTTGAAGCCATCGGCAGGCACTGCCCTCTTTTAAAGTCACTGAAACTGAACAAGCGACATGATATTCCATATGTCCGGGACGGGTGTAAACTTGCCCGACGACACCACCATTATCAGGTTTTTGAAGTAAGAAGAGTAGCAAGGGATTACATGATGATGGTGATGCACTTGCTATAGCAGGAACAATGCATTGTTTACAAAAGCTCCAGATATTTGGAAATAAGGTGACTAACATGGGATTACAAGCCATACTTGATGGTTGTCCACGTCTTGAGTCACTTGATCTGCGTCGTTGTTACAATCTTAAGGTGGAAGGATATTTAGAGTTGAGATGCCTTCAACGAATTAAACAGTTGCGGCTTCCTGATGATTCTACAGATGACTATGAACTTGTTTCCACAGATGAAATTGTATACGAACTATACCGGACTTCTTATAGAAATAGAACGTCTATATGACGTTATTATTTTAGAACCCATAGAACCTTATTCTTTTAGAACATTATTCTTTTCCAAAACGTCTTCGTTATAGAGTTATACATCTTTTCGGTATGTCACAAATATAAGGGTCATTGATGCACTCTGTGCTAATTGGTGTTTGTTAGAATACTTTGGATGGACTAATATTTCAAACCATGAAAGCTCATGTCAAAAGCAGAGAAAACGGGAATTGTGGCCAAAATGATTCGATGCCAGAAAGGGCAATGAATCTACAGGCTACAACTTTCATGCCAAGAGCAATAAAAACGCTAATCAAGGCTGGTTGAAATAATGTGGGGCATTTTCGTTTTCTTTCTGCCGATTTCTCTACCTGTTGCTATAGTGTACTTTCTCGTATTAATTTGCTACTTTCTCCTGTCATCTCTCTTCTATGGTATAAATGTTTATCTGCTCTTGCCACCATCATGATAATAGTTGAAAGGTAGGGGTACAGACTTGAATGCTCGATACTTCCCAACATTATTCAAGTGCTCATTCTCCAGCCTGTTCAGTAATAGAACACAAATGCTTTGCATTATTTCAAGTTGTAATTTAGTTTTAGCTTTAACCCCCTAAATTGGTGAGATAATTGAAGACTGGAAGGCTGAAGGGGAAGTAAAACATACCGGAAGAAATTCCAAATGCCACGGCGAATTATTTCTAAACAGGCAACTATTGCAACTAAGGCTGTTCTATGGATGAATGGTGCTTCTCGAAATCCTAGTACTGATTGCATCCAAGCAAGTCTGAGTAGAACATTTAACACCTGCAGTTCACAAAAATTAGTGTCGAATGAGAAGGAAAGAGTGAAAGAAATGATGGTAGTAGAACAATTTCAGAGAATATAGTCCCTACCATGGCTACAAAGTAAACACTTTTGTTTGGTATAAGGAGTTTATCTCTGAGCCAACGGTTTTCAGAATTCCGTTGCAGGAGACCCCAATCTATCACAATATCCCAGTAAGTACTGACAACCGTTGCAACAATTGAGCTAGTCATAGCTAGGATCTTCCATGTCATCCCTTTTTTCATATCAAAACTTGTTCTCATGGCAACTGCGAGAATTGTTGAGAAGTATTTCAGCCCATTTAATCCTTGCATTCCATCTTTCTCCTCCACCAAGCGTCTCAGACACTAGAACAAGGGAATGCACGCAGGTAAAATCATACAATAGACAAAGAAGCCTAAACAATAGACTGTGATTGTGTCATTGCTGCATAAAACTTGAGTTTTGACCAGCGAATACCTGAAGGGAACGAATCCAATATGGGATAATTGCTACAATGAAGTAGAAAGTTTTGTATACATTGCTGTCTAGGCAGTTGTGTGATCTTTTTAAAAAGTCCCCCCAACCATAATAGCAAACATAGAATTCCAGACTCCTGAAGGCCTGAACCTGAATGTTAAGCGGCATTGAGTTGATTGTTGTGAGAAAACTACATGAAGTTCATCAATAGAAGTATACTATGTTATTAGGAAGTTCGAATCCTAACTACCTGGCTAGTAAGCTGATCTGCCAAGAAAAAATCAGGGAGGGTAACCTACCAAAAAGAACAGAAAAAAATTTAGTAGCTACACTTCAGTATATTTGGCTATTATGTCTAAGTTGAAGAAATTTAACTTCAATTACCTTGTACAGAGGAGCACAAACACAATGTACTACAGCTTGGATGAGGAAAAAGCGGCTGGAACGATACATTATGTTGAAAGGACATAAAATTATACCAATCACAACCTGCAAATGTGATATTAATGAATAATGATCATAAAGCAAGTTTTGATGTTAATGATTTTTGTCTGAATTCTTACAATGACTAGGCCCAAGGGGACTAATTCTGTCCAGGCTTCGAAGGTTTTTGTTCTTGGGTCCATCTCCATATCCAAATTCGAGAGAACACCAGCCAATGCAAGAACTGCAAGGCCGGAGCTCATGAGGAAAGACTGTCTGTACCCCAATTCTGTGCCTTTTTTGAAGCCAAAGATGAATGAATAATTTACTCGGTATCGCCTCCAGTAATATATGTTTGCTGAGAAGACGACTATATGAAGGACTATGAATCCAAACAAGCTGGAAAAAAAGTTCCAGAAAAGTTTTACTTTGAACCCAAACTCAACCATATATGTTACTGACTAGTGAGGTTATACTTTCGCCATTAGTACACATAAGTAAACTCTAACCTGTAAAGAGGGAATATGTTTTCCATGTACAGGTTACGCCCCTCACTTTCAAGGAGACCTCTTGCATGTATAAGCACTATAATGGCTACTACAAGAGCAACTGAACACCCAGAGAACAGTCCTGTAGATCAAGAACAGTAAAAATATCATCAACATCTAGTTTTAAGTTCCTCCTCAACATTGACACCTCAAAAGGTTTGTAAAATATTCGACACTGACTAGTACATTTGCTTCTGTGAACAATCCGTTCTTACCCAAGAAAAATGTACTTCTATGCTTCTCCCTTCGGGCTGTTGGTCTTAATGTCTTCATTCCTTTTCTGTGGTTTCCGTTTGCGAAGTGCTTTATGAAGGTAGTCTCCACCCTTTCCATAAGCCTAGTAACCTGTGAAGGCACAAAAAAAAAAGATGGTTCACTATGCAAGTTTCAGATGGGGATCATATATATCTCTTGGCTTGATAGTAGACAAAAGGTTGAAGAATAACTAACATCATCACACGTCCCAAGATAAGAGGTTTCCATCATGTGCAAGTGAACCTTTGATGCATTCCTCGAAGTGATCTGCAATAACACAGCTGCAAGTAATTACTAATAGGCCTCGGAACATATGGCATCTGGTTCAGATTGATGAACTGGAAACAAAATGAGCCAACCTTGTCATGCTTCTTCATGATCTTTGAGAAAGCCAATTGGTTCAAGAAACTGTTGCATCCATATTTAGCAAATGTTAGTCATACACCCTACTGCATAAAACGAAAGAGCTGAAATCTAGTTTTTGTTCTAGCAGTACCAGTAACTTTTCAAAAGCCGAAGCTTTTGGTAGAACTCACTGAAAGCCTGTTTCATTTGCTCTTCTGCTTTCCTCAGTTCCTTCTTGCTGAATGACAAGTCTTGTTTATCACTGTTGAGGCAGCCTTTCAGAGTTGACCTCGGAGTTTTGGGCGTGACATTGATCTTTACATGTTCAAGAATCTCCAGTTGAGGAGATTTAAATCCCTCAACACCTCCATTGGCTTCCTGCTTTCTAGTTTTTGGTTCATTCTCTCCTCTCTCTAAATTTTCCAACATCTCAACTTCCTCAATCACATCCATATGCTGCCCTCCTTCACAATCAAAACCCACATTTAAAAACTCTATGAATTAAACAAGAAAGCAAAATCCAATACACAATACAAACCAATTCCAATGAAAAATCATATCATCAAAGTATTACCTGCTCTTCTACCATTGATGGGATGAACAGCACAATTTGGACCATCCCCAAAATCCACCATTGGATTATCAACCTTGAGCCTCAGAGCAATCAAAGTATCCATCTGCCTACTCAACTCATCAGCCTCCTCCACCACTTCTTTCACCTTCATCTTGTAAAACCTCACCACTTTGTTGAACTCATCATCAAGCCTATTGAAAAACTTAACCTCATACCCTCTTTCCTCATCCGAGACCGTCACAAATGTATGGTACCTCCCATCCTCTCCATCTTCACTAACAAGAATCTCCTCATCCTCTTTTGCCCTCGGAGACTCCCTATGCCGACTTGTCAGCCCACTAAAGGCCCTGTAAAGAGAAACCCTTCTATTCAAAGCTGAACCATTTGGAGTTGAAGCCATTGATGTTGGTGTTCTGGTCTGTACAAAACGCAAGAGGTCTTTCAAGAGAGCCTTGAGTGAGTTGTAGTCCAAGTAGGCTTCTTGCCATTCCGGCACCATTTGAGACACAAACTCCTTCCCAAACTTCATCTTCTTCCACTCTGAAAATCACCACTGAAGATGACGCTAAAGCTCAAAATGATAATGACAGAAACAAATGATGAAAGCAAAAGACGTGCAAGTATGGAATGTTGGTCACACACCACCGTACCACTTTATATCTCTGTCAATTATGGCCTTATTGGAAGCTTCTGTACGTCTAAAGATTCACCCTTTGTTTCCTTCTGTCTCTGTTGTGTTCATGTACTTAAAAAGGTTGGATAAACAATGTGAGGCTGGCACGAAAATGAAGTGAATATTGAATTGGGTACCTCAAATCACGGTCTATGTTTCCCAAATCCCAGATTAATACTATAAAAAGATTTATATAATGCAAAAGATTGTCAAAGATTGCAGCTTTAACTTTTGTTCAATAGAAATTTCAGATATCAGCTAGGTGGAGATGATGGTCATGGATACATAATACATCACCATACTGGATATGAGCTGATTCCCATTTATGGTTAGGTCTAATTTCTGGGACAGTTTGACACTAATAATTAGAGTTGTTCAGCTGTCTTTTTTATGGAGGCCAAACGCGATAACCAACTGGAGTATGAGCATTTCCAATAATCATTTCGATGTTGAAATATGAATGCATGTACACGGTTTGAATAGGGTCTTAAAATTTCTATTCTAGCACGTCTTCTTTGAGTTATTTCTTTTCCTAAACAGAAAAAAACAGAGGGATATAACAAGTTGTGTTTCTAAACTAATGTAGAATGTGTTTACTACGAAATCACTATGAAAATTTGTTGACCAATACTTTCTTTGATATACAGTATTTAGGAGTTCTTAGTTCAACTCATAGATGACCAACTCTTGAATAATAGAAAGTAACATAAATATGGCGTACACATCTATTAAATTTTAAGGTCTCATTTGGTACATACTTAATAAGGAAAAAAAAAAAAACAACAATGAATTTGATGAAATTTTAAAAAGATAATTTATTCCTAGAAACCAAAAACTGAACTGAATATACCAAATTATCCATATGTGACCGAAAAATTAGTCCAAAAATTAATTAGTTTCGTACTATAAAATTAACAAGTTAGTTCAAGAGCGCTACTCAAAACATGTCATAGAAGCTAATTTCATCCTTTTTCTAAACACAAAAATCAAACAAACTCATTACTCATACATGAGCTGACATGTCAAGACATCATTTGTTCCGGGAAATTGACACCACATGCTATGAAATCAGTCAGTTTAACAAACACAAACAGATCTCCTCCGTTTGGAGTCTCTCTCTACCGAGAAGCTCAAACTCCGATCAACAAACATTGTCCTCGATTCTCCACATTTGTCTCACCCCAAATCAAACCCTCATTGTTTCCTCTCATTGGAACCCTCAGTTTCTGACACAATGTCGCAAATATTGATCTGTACAATCTTGACATTGGGGTTAATGTCAACAATGGCGGTTTCTATGCGGTTCGAGCTTCAATCTGGCCAAACGAAATGCATCTCAGACGAAATAAAAAGCAATTCAATGACTGTGGGCAAGTACTCTATTGTTAATCCCAATGAGGGCTTTCCTCTTCCTGATTCGCACAAGCTTACTGTCAGGGTAAAGTAAACCTTCCAAACCCTCCAATGCGTTTCTGGGTCTGTGTTTATATCTACATTCTTATCAAAATGTGAATTGGGTTGTGTTTTGAGACCTTTTGTATTTGGGTTTTCTGTTTAACCTTGTTTTGGGAGATTGGTGTGATAAAGGATTGATTTTTATTGAGGCAATGCAGGAAATGAATGTGGAAAGTGATTCAAATGGTTATAGTGTTGTGTGTTGTGGTCTTGTGGATGAATGTGGAATTGGGTTTGTTGAGTGGTTATGTAAAGTTTGTATCTTTGGGAATGTTTTGGAGGTTTGATGTGGTGTTTTGTTGCAGGTGACCTCACCTTATGGGAATAATTATCACCATGGGGATCTTGTGGCTTCGGGTAATTTTGCCTTCACTGCGGCGGAGACTGGTGATTATTCGGCTTGCTTTTGGGTAACTGATCACAAGCCAAAGGCCACGGTGACTATTGATTTTGACTGGACAACTGGTGTTGCTGCTAAGGACTGGTCCAAGGTTGCCAAGAAAGGGCAGATTGAAGTAAAAAATTTCATCATACGCTTGCATTCTTGTTCTTGGTGTTCTTCCCTTTATTTCAAAATTTTAATGTGAAGGAAAACTAGGTTCTTTACAGAATAGGAATGTTGATCATCGACCGAGAGTGTGAACTGTGAAGCACAAATTTCATCTGTATAAATCTGATACATTTACAAAACACACCAAGTAATTGCAATTGTAAGCAAGTGAGCAACATGGAGTCTTATTGCTAGAGTAACAGTTCTTAAAGCATTAGAATTCGAACATTGAAATATGCGTGCGAATCAGACAGAGTCCACAATGTACTAAGATCATGTGCTAGCTTTAGTGATGGGAATTTATGGTTAAATGTGTTTTGCTGATATTATTTTCATTCCTTGTGCTAGCTGATGGAACTCGAGCTTAAAAAACTGTTTGATACTGTGATGGCCATTCATGATGAGATGTTTTATCTTCGTGAAAGGTACATAATCAATGAAACCTATAGTGTACTCAATTAAACTTTTCTTTCTATAAATCTTCCTTTTGTTTTTGGTTTTGCCATTAGACTGGTGCTTATAATTTGGTTCTTCATTTGGCTTCACTATGACTACCAGATTTGTTGCCTATCATAATTGGTTTTTGGGTAATAGATCTTAGTTCTTTGATTTAAATCTCTCCTTTCAGATTGGTACTGTTTGGTTTACGAGGAAGGCAAGACTTAGGGTTATCTTGAGATGGAGCGAAACTTGATTAGATTTTGTAGTCTGTTTCGGGGTTTGTCAGTATTATAGTGGAACAGCACCAACATTTTTCATCTTTAGAAGCTTTTGCTTATTTAATGACCGATTCAAAATATTTGACGCCAGTTCTTTTGATATCCCTAGATTGAGAAGTATTTGCTAGTTCTTTGTTTTTTCATTTTCTCTGTCATTTTCTGGTCTTGGCGGTTTCAGGGAGGAAGAAATGCAACAACTTAATCGATCAACTAACTCCAAGATGGCGACTCTTAGCTTCCTTTCCCTTGTAGTTTGCTTGTCTGTTGCTGGTTTGCAATTATGGCATCTCAAGATGTTCTTTGAGAGGAAGAAGCTCCTCTAGTTCCACCATTTTGCCACTTGTTTAACTCATTCGTGCTGCAGTTATATAGAATTATAGATCCTATTTTCTTTTCAGTAATATGAGGCCAAATTTTGAAAGTTCGGCAGTGGTTGATTCTACTGAGAGAGGTTAGCTGCTAGAAAGGATTTTGGATCGTAATACACTCTTGTACTTCGTTTTTTTTTTTAAACTAGCTTTATATACTTTTCCACTCTTACAGAGCAAGGAAACTAACTAGTCACAAAATCTGTAGTCTTCATTGTTATTCAAGCTACTGACTTCTCTATATTTCCCTGCACTTTCAATATTGTCAACACCTCATATATATGGATAATTTCATTTTCTTCTTCTTTTTTTGTTACAATTTCATTTTCTTCTTTAACCAAAGCAATCATATTGAATCAACATACAAAAGCAATCATTAATTTTAAAAAAAAACATACAAAAGAAATGGTGGAATGGACATGAAGTTTGTGTCTGTCATTTGTCGTATTGATTATGTCATTCGACGAGTGAGAAATTGTCCATCATCGCAATAATTATGTAATTTTGTTAATTTTTAAATTTCATTAATACGTGAAATGACGTTAATATTTTAACTCGTTCACGAAAAATGAAAACTAGTTATATTCTGCTTATAAAAAATAAGCGACTAGCACAATGTTACTCCTAGTTATCTACCCTACATAAGTTCACAATTTTAAGTAACGTTACTAAGAGCCTGAGGCAAGTGAGATCAAACCAATGCAACAACAATGGCAAGCAAGCCTGAGCTCCAGGCTCGCTTCCATGGCCCAGACCTGTCTCTCCATGAGACAGCTCAAGCAAATCCACGCCCGCGCAATCCTCTCCAATCTCCACAACCACGCCGTCGTCCTCGGCAAGATGTTCCGCTTCGCCGCAGTCTCACCCTCCGGCGACTTAAACTATGCCCACCAACTGTTCGATCAAATGCCCCAGCCAACCACTTTCTTCTACAACCTCCTCATCCGGGGTCACTCCAAAAGCTCGTCGCCGTGGCTTTCAGTGGTTCTATTTAACAAGATGAGGCTGGACTCAGTCGACCCGGATGAGTTTACCTTCACATTCCTGCTGAAATCGCGTTCGAATATGAGAGTGGACATGGGAAATGATGAGATACATGGGGCTGTGTTGAAGTCTGGATTTTCTTTGCACTTGTATGTGCAGAACTCGTTGATTCATTTGTATGCGGGGAGAGGGATTCCCAGTGCGGCTAGGAGAGTGTTTGATGAGGCTGTGGCTGCTGATGTTGTGTCGTGGTCAGGTTTGGTTATTGCTCATGTGAGGGCTAATGAGTTGGATTTGGCAAGGCGGGTGTTTGATGAAATGCCTGAGAGGGATGTTGTTTCGTGGACTACTATGATATCGGGGTATTCACAAGCTAAGTGTTCAAGGGAAGCGCTCACGTTGTTTTGGAAGATGAATTGTGAGGGAGTAATGCCGGATGAGGTTACGATGGTGAGTGTGATATCAGCCTGCACGGATTTAGGAGATGTTCAGACCGGGATAAGCATCCACCGGTATATTGAGGAGAATGGGTTTGCGTGGATGGTTTCGCTCTGCAACGCGCTGATTGACATGTATGCAAAGTGTGGGTGCATGGACCGAGCATGGCAACTGTTTGATAGCATGAGCCAGAAGAGCTTTATTACATGGAATTCTATGATCTCGGCATGTGCAAACCATGGCAATGCTGATGATGCATTTGGGTTGTTTGAGTGTATGGTTAGTGCTGGTGTTCCACCTGATGGGGTCACATTCTTGGCCCTTTTAGTTGCTTATACACACAAAGGGTTGGTGGATGAAGGGCTCAGGCTATTTGAGAGAATGCAAAGGGAGTACAGAATCGAGGCTCGCATTGAGCATTATGGGTGTGTGGCAGATATGTTAGGTAAGGCAGGAAGATTGGAAGAAGCATACAGATTAATTAGTAGCATGCCGATTCCAGGTAACGATGTTGTTTGGGGAACACTGCTTGCAGCTTGTAGATCTTATGGCGATGTTGATATGGGTGAGAAGGTTGTAAAGAGGCTAATAGAGCTGAAACCGGATGAAGGTGGATACTATATTCTCCTTCGCGATATTTATGTTGCAGCAGGAAGGATGGCAGAGGCTAATGATATGAGGCAAACAATGATGGATAATGGTGCTAGTAAGACTCCCGGAAGAAGTTGGGTTGGAGCATAAGGCTTACATCCAAATGCTTCCGCAGAACTGCACATTAGACACCTCCTGCATTGATGGTTATGGATCTTAGAGACCAAGATGGAAATTGAATGAATTCGGCAGCTAATGTGGAAAACTGACTACCAAGGATACTCGGAAATTAGACCAAGATTCAGAAACTTCATAATCCAACAGGAGTAGCAATTCAGGATGCTTTGGTCATCAAATATAGCAGTGCAGAGCTGGATGAAATGCAGCCCGAGTCGAAGAGTTGAAAGTTTGCTAGCCAAAGGAACTATTGCCGGGTAGAGATGAACCGTGAACGTTCATCAGGACGGGAAAGTACATTTAACTGTTTAAGTTTCATATGGTGTTTGTCAATCTTCAGAGGTCAGCCATTCCAAATGGAGATAAAGAGCTACGTTTCAGAACCAAGTATGACGATTGTATTATAGACTGGGGAAATGGGTATAGAGCGTATATGGATAGTGGGCATACTTTGTACTTCAGTCTATAAAGTTTCAATTATGGCACCGCAAAATCTTGATCTTTTAAATCAAAATTTACAGATACCCTATTTAGCAGAAATTGAATGGATAAAAGGAGCATAGTGCTATATCTTCTGCTTCTGTGTTCTTCATAAATGGAAATGTCTCAAGTCCATATAACATAAGTGAAAGGATGGGGGCATCTTATCTAAAATAACTGCATATAATAAAGGGCACTCCCCAGAGGTCTGGGATTTTATTTCGAAACAAAACACACATACTTGAGTTTGAACAGGCAAATGCCTTTAAGAGTTTAGAAACTCACACATGTAACATAAAGTCACTCAAAGGAATCCAAACATGTAATATAAAGCCACTTAAAGGAATGCAAAGTCATAATATAATCCAAACACGCATCAACCCTTATTTAGGAGCTCAATATGGCATGAATCCCATCAACAAGATGATCAGTATAGTGATCATTCATCATCATAGCTCTTGCGATGGTGGTGGCGACGTTCCTTTTTCTCTTCATCATCATCTGAGTCGTCATTTCCCTGCCATAAACAAAAAATGAGATCAAAATAAGAGAAAAGATCTACAATGAAGGAAAAGGAAAGAGCGTACATTTCCATTCGTTCTACCAGAAACCAAACTAACATTCTGCGTTTATCTGTATACATCTATTAGATTCTGCACCCAAGAGGACTTGCAACAGAATCGATGGTTTTCAAGAATAATTTATCCAAAAAATCCAGACAATAAAGTTGTTCAGGACATAGAAACATAACAGACCAATAGTCATTTTAAAGCTTGTTGAGACACGATTGAGAACAAAATGTTCCTTGGAACTGCTTACAGCTACTATCAAGTTCAACTAGTAAAAAGAACAGAGGAACAAGAAACCTCAAGGGAAAGGAAAATGCGTCTGACAGAAAATCGCATCAATTCATGACCAAACCATCATAATTCAACTCACATGCATTGACCAAACTCTAAGGTCTAATTCCTTCATAAAGCCATATACAATCTTCAACTGAATCATATAAGGCAACATGTCGCTGATGTAAACTGCTGCACTATGAAAGTACCATGCACATGGCCAGCATTAGTCTATACATAAGACGTCACAAATGTACTATACTACTAAGTATATAATTCACTGTTAACAAGCTATTTCCTGATGAGCTAACTCTACGCATCAACACTCCAATACTCCAGAAGTTATCTAAGGAAACTCATCAAGAACAGGAAATGCAGACACTAATGTGCAAAGCAAATCACTAACAACACAAACATTATGAAAGCGCAAAAACTGTAAAGGACATTTAAAGTCTGAGATTCTCACATATTTCTTGCGGCCATAGCCCTCTCCACCATGTCCCCGACGATGCTCAGAGTCCTCATCATCACTGCCACGCCTCTGATGACGACGCTCAGAATCCTCATCATCACTGCCACGCCTCTGATGACGACGCTCCGAATCCTCATCATCACTGCCACGCCCATAGCTAGGCTTAGGCTTGCGGTACTCCTGCTCCTCACCTCCTCCATAACTCGGCCTCCCGAACTCCTCAGTCTCAGGTGTCTCATAGCTAGGCCTGCCATACTTAGGCCTCCCATACTCCTCAGTCTCCGGCGTCTCATAGCTACTCGGCCTCTCATAGCTTGGCTTCCTTGGCGGCTCCTGATACTCACTCCTCCCATAACTAGGCTTCTCCTCAGTCTCCTCCCCTCCATAACCACCAGGCCTTCCAAACCCAGGCCTCCTCGGCGGCGATGAGCCACCGCTCTCCTCCTCCTCTCCATAACCACCAGGCCTTCCAAACCCAGGCCTCCTCGGCGGTGATGAGCCACCGCTCTCCTCCTCTCCATAACTCGCTTCCGGCCATAACCCGACCCGGCTTCAAACTCGGGTTTCCTTCCATATCCGGATCCAAACTCCGATTCTGGCGCCTGGAACTCCGGTTTTCGCCCGTAACCAGATCCAAACTCCGGTTCCGGCGCCTCGAACTCCGGTTTCCTCCCATAACCCGATCCAAACTCCGATTCGGGCGCCTGATACTCCGGTTTTCGCCCGTAACCAGATCCAAACTCCGGTTCCGGCGCCTGATACTCCGGTTTTCGCCCGAAACCCGATCCAAAGTCCGATTCAGGCGCCTGGTACTCCGGCTTTCGCCCGTAACCGGATCCAAAGTCCGATTGAGGCTCCTCGGATCCATACTGAGGCCGACCGGGCCTGGATCCATACTCCGATTGAGGCTCCGCGGATCCATACTGCGGCCTACCAGGCCCAGATCCATACTCTCCTCCACCTTCACCGCCGTCATGATCGGGTCTTCCACCTCCACCGAATCCGGGTCGGGGCTTGCGACGCTCGTAGCTGCTGTACTCGTTGTTGAGAGCCTCGTCGGCGTAGGCGGAGGGCTTGCTGTAGGAGGAGAGATCGGGGCGTTCGTAGTCGTCCTGGTCGTCGGGGGCGGAGGAGCTGGGGTAGCAAGTCTCCTCGGAGGGCGCGAGGGGGCGGCCGTAGGTGAGGGCTTGGTCGTATCCGCCGCCGTAGGGGGTCGGATCGTACTCGTCGAAGTCGTGGACTTCGTCTTCGCGCGAGTGCGAGTAGTACGGCATCGTTTTGGGGTGATCGGAAATGGTTGAATTGATGAGAGAGAGAGAGTGTGGAGTGGGATTTTAGGGGAGGGATTTTTATAGCGAGGATTTTTGTATTGCCGCGCCGTGCTGGACCTTTGGTGAAAAGACACGTGGTGAGCTTATCTGGATCTGTAATGACCGATAATTCCGAAAAATACAATTATATCGATAAAAAGGAAAGAGGAAATAGAAATAGAAAAAGGAAACCATCTATACTCAATTTTAAATTGTTTATGTCGGCAAAGAAAAAGATACAAGCGAAATTAAACATTAAATTGTTTTTTTTCTTTTTTTTTTTTATATAAATCATGCTTTTAGTAAGAGCTCTAATTGACGGATCTTGATACCTTAATATCGTTGTTAAAATTTAAAACATTCTAAAAAAGACTCCTGTCAAGATTTTGAAATAAATCACTTGTGATATTTCTTTTTAGTAATGGTGAGAATGTAGGGTCGAGATTATTTCAATGAAAAACAATATTGACAAGATTTGATATGTTGCAGCATCGTGTCTCGGCCAAAACGTGTAAAATTTTGCCGATAGTATATACTTTTTTCAAATGTGTATAGTCTCATTGTGTTAATGTGTCATTAAGATTAAGATTCTACGGATCTTTTTCAATTGACGACAATCACAACGCTCTAAAATCTTAAACAAATTCTTTTTACGCTTGTTTTTCTAATTTTTCCATGGATGGGGTCATAACTTTCATTTAACTTATAATGTCCACAAACACTCCATTGTTTCGGCAACCCAAATGGGGACTGCTTAATGTCCACAAACACTACATTATGTCTTGGTTGATCTTGATCATATAGTCAAGAGCGAGCATACAAATAATGTCACACATGAGATAACCAAACGCCTCACTAGATGCATCCCCAACCACCTAGACACACAAGTATTTGGAACTTGGAAGATCAAAACGAAGTAATGAAATGATACAAGTCATTATTGGTTGGTCTTGGCCATGCCGATGTGATCGAGGATAAATGTCTTTAACAACAAACTTAGTGGGATTAACATTCGCCGATATCATTACATTTCTTGGTCATGAATATTTTGCATTACAAAGATGATCAAGTTTTCCATTATGGTTCTTCGAACATAAGTTTGTAACAAGTGTTAGAGAGGTATGGTACCTTGTAACAATCAATAAGTTTAACAGGAAATAATGTAACAAGTGTACATGGGATATGAACTTATATCAAAACAAATTGAACAAGTGTCATCAATGAACACCGCCGGGGCAAAGACATTTTGGTTGACGTCCGTCATTGAATTGCTCCGTTGCTGCTACAACAGGACGTGGACCGCCACCAACTTGAGTTTTTCTGGTAATCATTACACTTAATGGTCAGTTAAATTCATTCAATGTATATTCTAAATTGCAATACAAGTAGTTAATGTAAGGTTTTGGTTCTCAATTCTTACATTCTTGCGACCATAGGCTCCTTCACCAGCCAGAGTACGCTCTTCCTCTTTGTTAGATTCACTATAACTCTCTTGGCTTTCTTGTGGTTTTGTTTCTTGATCTTGTTTCACATCTGGACTTTCGAGCTTTATCTCATGTGACCGTCGGATATAACTTTTGTATTCAGATTTTAACTTGTTTTCTTCATACGCCTTTGTGTCCGACGATGCGAATTTTGGTGGGTCGTAGTTGTTATCATTTGCCAAAGATGTCGAGTGATGATAACATATCTCTTCCGTGGGCGGTAGAGGACGTCCGTAAATCAATCCCATGTCGTATCCACCTTCATACGGTGTTGGATCATACGCATCAAAGTCGTCTGCCCCATCTTGGTTCGATGTATAGTATGTGTGGTAATGCGTCATCAATTTACAGCTACAAAGACAACGAAGATACAAATTTTTGTTTACAGATTTTGACAAGAAGAAAAGAATGTGAGATCGGCTCTTGAATCTTCAATTTCTATGGACAATGAAAGTGTTGACAAAAACAACACCTCCAAACTTTGCGCTGGGTCATGTTTTTTTCTTGTCTAAATTGATATTGACATGTGAAATTAATACGCGTAGACGTTACTACTTATAGAAAAACATATAAAATGGATAGACTTTACCACATAACATGTCGTGGTACTTCTAATTACCAATGTTTTACACATAAATACGCATCGCAAATGAAATTACGAAAATTTTGATAGTTTAGAATATTGTTTAGTTGTTTACTTGTAGAATTTGGAAAATGAAAATGGAGGGCAAGATTCCAAGGACCATGATTGACGTTATTCATCTGTATAAATCTGTCCCTGTCAGGTCTATCTCTGCGTCTTATCTCCGCTATCGATCTCATCGCCCAAACTCTAACATGCAAGTCAAGACAGTCTCTAAAGTCCACCTCGTATTTTAAGAAACTCACTTATAAACAACACCCGTTCTCATCGTACTCACATTAACCCCCTCAAAATGTCGGCCTATGTGTCAATAACTGTGTCACAGGACGGCTCCGGTGATTATCTCACCGTACAGGAGGCCATCGACGCCGTGCCTCTATGCAACACGTGTCGCACTGTGATTCGTATCAGTCCCGGCACCTACCGGCAGCCGGTGTATGTCCCCAAGACCAAGAACCTCATCACACTCGCGGGTCTGCGCCCGGAGGAGACTGTGCTGACGTGGAACAACACCGCCACCAAAATCGAGCACCACCAGGTGAGGCAGTGAGGTTTTGGTGCTATTGAGTTGGGGTTGTGACACGTGTTGGGGTTGAGAGGGGTTTTGGGTTTTTGTTGCAGGCTAATAGGGTGATTGGGACTGGGACTTTTGGATGTGGGAGTACAATTGTGGAAGGAGAGGACTTCATTGCTGAGAATATCACGTTTGAGAATTCTTCTCCTGAGGTAAAGCTCAGTTCTTGGTTTGAAATTGGTTTCATTTGATTGATTTAAGAATGCATCTTTTGATTGCGTTTTATTAATTTTAGTGGTGTGTTAAGCATTTAAGGTTTTGGGATTTTTAAGTTTGTACTTTGTAGTTTATGGTTATGATTGGTTAATTGGTTTGAGTTTGATACTTTGATTCTATTGCTAGTTGTTCATTTTGGTTTAAGTGTGTTTTGAGAATTTTAGTCAGGAGAGAAAGATGGAGAAATTATGATTGAAAAGAAGAGAGCTTTTTCACTTCTTTATATTGGTTGGATGTGTAAGTAGAAAAGGTTGAAATCTACAAAATCTAACAACATGCGGATTGTTTCTATCCGAATGGAGAGAAGTTGAAAGTGTGAGAAATGATGATGTGAACTGGAGTAACTTTAGAACCTTCTGTTTGTCTCGTATCATATTCAAGCTTTGAACCTTATAAGTTTTTCTGCATTGCATATGACTTTTTCTCTGTTTCCCTTTGGTAGGGTTCAGGCCAAGCTGTGGCAATTAGAGTAACAGCGGATCGGTGTGCCTTTTATAACTGCAGATTCCTTGGATGGCAGGTATACTCATTATTTCATAGTGATGGATAGATCATAGACTTCATGAAACACTTATGTACAAATTGCAGGCAACCCTGTTGTTCTTCTTGCTTGGTCTGTTTTATTTAATTTGCTGCTTTATCTTATTATTTGCTTCCGCTAGTTGAGTGTTTCTTTATGGGAGTGGAAGGAGATCCATTATTTGAGAGTTATTCTGTAAAAAAAATAATTTCCTGCTGGATCTTTGCGTATGACATCTGGTTATGACGGCAACCTAGATGTTTGCATCTGTAGTGCACTTGCTTACAATGGACTCTTTCATTTATGATAAGTGAGTGTAGTAATCACTACAATTGATTTCTTTTATTTATTTTCAATTTTGACACAGGATACACTGTACTTGCATTATGGAAAGCAGTATTTGAAAGATTGTTATATTGAAGGAAGTGTAGACTTTATTTTTGGTAATAGCACAGCTCTTTTGGAGCATTGTCATATCCACTGCAAGTCAGCAGGTTTCATAACTGCGCAAAGCAGGAAATCATCCCAGGAGACAACAGGATATGTGTTCCTAAGGTATGCAGGCACTAGTTTTTTTGGTTTCTTTTTTCTTCCCCAAGTTATCGACTCTTTGAGTATTTTGATAGGGCAGTTAGATTTTTCTTCTGTTTCATTACGACTTGCAATCTTGAGATATGTTTTCAGAATCCAGATGATGTTTGGAGAAGAAAATAGCTTGAGTGATTTAAAGCACTTTAGTTGCACTATACCGTGTTTTAGTTGCAAAGTAATTGTATAGCAAAAATCCTGATCTAAGTTAATTGTCTGGTGTTTGCTTTTTAATCTTTTATTATTATTATTATTTTTTTGCTTTAAATCATTACCGTTCTTTTCTTGTTCTTTATTGATGAACTATCTGTTGAATTGGTGCAGATGTGTAATCACTGGAAATGGAGGTGCTCCATACGCATTACTGGGACGACCATGGGGACCTTTTGGAAGAGTGGTCTTTGCATTTACATATATGGATGCATGCATCAAACATGTAGGCTGGCATAATTGGGGCAAAACAGAGAATGAAAGAAGTGCTTGCTTTTATGAATATAGGTATGTCATGTTTGTATGGTACTTCAACTTGAGAGAGCCTTGAATGTTATTGGTCTGAGCCAAATACAGGCGTGACATGATCAAACATGTGGTGAGATTGTAGATAATTCTGTACTCTAGACTAGCTTGTTTAGTAATGGACTTGAGTAGTTGGGAGAGACCATATACATTATCACCTCAGTAGTAAGTTCTTAGTTGTTTGATTTGGGAGTAGTATCTATACATAACACGAAACAGAGCTTAGAATATATACATTTAGTCTAAATATTTGAGTTGTTCATTCCTTTGTCGTACAAATATTAACTGAAATGTTTGTGCTTTTCTTTTTGGTGGAAAATAATATTATGCCCTCAAGAGAAAGTACAAAATCTGAACTTGGATGTAGAAAAATATCTTGGAAGTTCTGGTTATTGTTTTCGTTGAAACATTGCTCTCCAAGTGAGGACTTGGAGTAGAATTTGATAAAGTTGCATTATTGAACCAATATTGCAGGTGTTTTGGACCTGGTAGTTGCCCATCAAATCGAGTGACATGGGCTAGAGAACTGGTAGATGAGGAAGCAGACCAGTTCCTCCAGCATTCTTACATCGACCCAGACCCCCAAAGGCCTTGGCTTGCTCAGAGAATGGCCCTAAGAATACCATATTCTGCATAGAAGTTTAAATCAGAATTACATGGGGCAGACCCCCAGCAAATGATAAGAGAATATATAGATATCATTCTAGGGCGAGTGAATAAAGTTACAGTTTCAATTTTGCTTTGCGAAGATATTGAAGGTATTTCATGGTGTATTTTAATTTAAGCTTCCTAGCAGATGTAAGTGCGTGTATGTTGCAGAATTTCAGTTTTGATTTGGCTAAATCAGTTTAATGTTGCAGCAGGATTGGTTTTCAGCTTTAAGAAAGTAGTATAAAAACACGGCTCGCTGAATGTGATTTCTGTTCTTTCGAACTTATATCTAACTGATGAAACTTGTGCATTGTGATTTCTGTTCCTCAATTGATTCAGGTATTATATGCTGATTGCATTCAATTTTGGGACTTATTTTGTTCAGTAACAAAGACATGAACTTTTATCCCTTATGTAGTGAAGGAGGGTGGGAAAGGAAACTATATATGTAAAAAAAAAGAAAAAGAAAAAAAAGACACGACTTTGTGTCACTACTGGCCTTTCATCTTCTTTTGGTGAGGCACATGTTTAGAGTTCAAGAGGCTCATTCAGAGCACGCAGTTGGATATGGTTAGTAGAACTTGCGTTTATAATGCTCATTTTGAGTACACATGTTGCGTATGGTTAAGATATGTAGGAGACCTTGCAACTTACTTTTACTTGCGTCGTGGTCACTACTAGACTGGTATTGGGTTTTTCACTTCTTAGCTGCAACTCTGCAAAACCGTGATATAAACATTAGTCAAGGTAGAAGAACTCTACAATGCATTTAGTTGACATGAAAATGGTCGAGGCAGTTACTTCATGCCAACCCTTGTTCGTTCTTGGTAGTGGTATGCGCTTTCGACCAGAAAAATTGAAGGTGAAGCTGAAGGACAACCGTTGCCATTATGCAAAAGCGGTATTGAATTCCAAACAACAGCCGAAAAAGGATCATAAGAAGCCTCTAACTGTGAACCTCAGTACCACTATTGATGCACCTCTGTACGAGTCTCCTGAGGTATTACTATTCGTATTATCCTTATCTTATTGAAGCACTATATTGTGAATGATGCTACTTTAGCCTGCAGGCTTCATTTGATCAATATATGGAGGATCAACAAAGGGTTGTTAAAGCTATTTTTCCAGGCATAAAAGATCAGCAACTTAAAAAGGTTGCTAATGATATTTTCGAGTTCTTTCATTAATAGTGTTTATACTTGATCTGCTTTTGACAGTATTTCAATTGAAAAACAGTTATACTAATCAAATTGATGTATGCAGAAAGAGTGGAGGATTCAAATGCCAACCATGCAATTCTTGTTCCTGTCTATCTACTTTGCATTCTACATCAAGTTAAGATACAAATCCATGGGGAAAGACTACCCTCCTCATGTTCCTCATCACATTCCCAAGATCATTGAGCTTGAACTTGTAAGCAAATTGTCAAGTATTTTTTGTAGAATTTGATGCACTCACTATATCAGTGACATGTTTTCATTTCTGTCCTTTTTTCCTAGACAAGATGGGAACTTGGGGGGATATCTGAGGAGTACCTGCCACATGACTTAAGCGTCTCCCTCAAAGGAACCATATATCTTGATAGAGAGCAAGGAACACAAAGCAGGCTTAGAAACCACTTCGACATGAACTTGAGCTTTATTCCATCACCTCTGCTTGGTTGGCTTCCTCGTAGTGTTATGCAGGGCCTTATAGAAGCGGTTAGTAATTCGACCAACTCCATTTCCAGAAAACTGCAGTATTTGATGATTTTGATGTAGAAATGGCAAGTAGTCATTTCAAGCCGATTGATATTGACTCTCTATTTTTGTCCTATGGACAGCTGGTTAAGAAAGCGATGGTGGATTCGACATCAAATGCCAGATTGCTTGAAGACTATAACAAATTCAAGGCGGAGAAACTCAAGAAAGTTTAGTTAACTTTTTTCAGTTTAAATAGTTATATAGAACAGATAGCCTATTTCTTATTTGGTGAAAGAATTTGTAAGGTATATCTTCGTACAGGATAAAATTCAAAGTAATACAGATATATTATTTGCAGACTTCAGTAAATATTGGTTCTACTTGTAATGAACTTATCAAATTTAATCTTACTAATAAATCAAGCATGGTTCAGCCGAAGGGGAACAACAAGGAATGTTGGTTAAGTGAACTACCTTACCAGAATTGGATCTGGGATTTTTGGAGTTCGAATCTTTGTGAATATAGATGAGTGTACGTAGTAGCATTTGGCAGCACACATTAGGTTCCATGTGGTTAGGTTCAAATGCTGAATTTGAGCACGCAGCTGCACATGGTTAGGTGGCACTTACCTTTGAGGATGCTCAATTAGTGTCACATATGGTCAGGGATATGCCAGTTAACGAAAATGGTTTCTGTTTTACTTTGCTGCAAAACTGCGATATAAACATTAGTTATGGCAGAAGAAATCCACAATTCAATTTAATCAACAGGGAAATGGTTGAGGCAATTGCGATACGCCAACACTTGCTCTTTCTTGATAGAGGTATGCATTTTTCCTCGGAAAACCTGAAGCTGATGCTGAAGAAGAAGCAGCAAGAAAGGCATTGCCATTATGTAAAGGCGCTATCCAACTTGAAGCAGCAGCCGGAGAAGGATTACCAGAAGAAGCCTTTAACCTTGCACCACAGTATCAGTACTGGTGCCCCACTTTATGAGTCCTCCAAGGTAATCCCTAAAATTTATATCTACAAGTTTCTTGAACATAAATGGTTAGTAATGCTACTTTGGTTTACTGCAGGCTTCATTTGATCAATATATGGTGGATGAACAAAGGGTTCTTAAAGCCCTTTTTCCAGGCATAAAGGGAAGCAAAAAACTTAACAAGGTGTGTTTATATCTATGTCATTCTAGAGTTTGATGTTACATGTCAAGTTCTTCCTTTCCTCATGTGCTTGTATTCGAATTTTTAGTTCTGACAGTGTTACTGTCAAGAAACTCGAGTGCTAATTAAGCCACCTATGCAGAAAGAGTGGAGGATTCAAATGCCAACCATGCAGTTCTTGTTCATGTCTGTCTGCCTTGTAATATACATCAATTTTAGATACAAATCCAAAGGAAAAGACTACCCTCCTCATGTTCCTCATCACATCTCCAATGTCATTGAGCTTGAAGCTGTAAGCAACTAAGCATACACATTATGCAACTACATATTAGACCAAAAAGCTAACTTCCCTCCTCATGTTATAAATGCTTTGATGTACTTAGTAGATCAGTTTACATGTTTTCTTTTTCATAGACAAGGTGGGAACTTGAGGGCCTTCCCGATAATTACCGGCCGCGTGACTTTAGCATATCTGTTAAAGGAACCATATATCCTGATAGACAGCAAGGAAAACAAAGCAGGCTTAGAACACAGGTCGACGTAATCGTAAGCTTCATTGTTTCACCTCTGCTTGGTTGGGTTCCACACAGTGTTATGCATAGCCTTACAGAATCGGTTAGTCATTCGTTTCCAAACCACTGCATAAATATTATCAATCTATGTATGTTTGATCTGCAAGACTGCAAGTAACCTTTTAAAGTCGATTGACATTGACTATTGTTTTCTATGATCAGCTGGTGAAGACAGTCATGGCGGATTCGACATCCAATGGCAGATTGCTTGAAGACTATGATGAATTCAAAACGAAGAATGTTGTTTAGTACTTACTAAGTTACTACTCCATGAGAATTCCTTGTTCCAAAAGCTATCTCTTGATACATTGTATGGCAAGAATTGATTTATATGTAAAAAGAAAAAAAAGATGAACATAGTTGGAGATGCAGGGGATCGAACCCTGTACTTCTCGCATGCAAAGCGAGCGCTCTACCATTTGAGCTACATCCCCAACTGAAAAATGATGCTGAAAATACCTTACATGTAAGCGTAACACTCAACACAATGCAAATATTCATCTTTGAAGTAACTCTGTCCATGCTCGAGAAAAGACGGTCATGCATTGCTGATTAAGGAAAAATCAGCAATCAGAAGCACAGAACAAAGCATTATACGAAAGAGGAGGAAAGACATGAATTAACCTGGGACTGGGGTTGGGACATTAGAAAGTTTGGACAAATTTAGTGTATACACGGCAGAGAAGTACTGTGTATGATACAATCTTAATCATTCATAACTATGTATACGTAAATACACGAGTTTAGCACTGTCAAACTGGGTGCGATGATGACATATTTGGGTATAAAAGAGAGAAGCCCCTAGCCCTAAAAACATACTGGGTCATAAGATCCAGAAACATTCATAAAACAAGGCCCAATTACACCTTGTTTCAAAAGCATACAAGAAATTGTACCATACGGAGCGAGCCGCCAAACCCTATTGGTATCGGTTATCAACAAATTCAGGCATATGTTTATTGAGAATGGCGGCAGAGGAAGAAAATACGACGTCGTTTAAGAGTTTGGGGCTGTGCGATCAATTGGTGGAGGCCGTTGCTGAACTGCAATGGAAATCTCCTACCCCTATTCAAGCCGAGGTGATTCCTCCTGCCCTCCAAGGTTGTTCAAACTCTGTTTCGCATGTTTCTATATTATTTATTCTTTCTTTTAATCTTGAACGTTCGTACGTAAAGATAGACGGCATGTGCTAAAGATATATTCATATGTAAAGATACATGGCGTGTGCTAAAGATATGCTCTCTTATTTATAGATATTTATGTGTTTCTCCTAACACAATTAGGGAAAGATTTGATCGCACTTTCCCAAACGGGTTCGGGTAAAACTGGTGCCCTTCCCATATTGCAAGCTCTAATCATTTCTCCGGCACCCTTTCTTTGCTCTGGTTCTGTCCCCGACAAGGTTAGATACTTCAATGTTATCGGGAAGTTGTGAAATTAATTTGTTTCTTTAGATTCTTTACAAAGAACAATGAAAAACTGACTTGCTCGAGCTGCAGGGAGCTTGCACTTCAGATTGTTCAGCAGTTCGAAGCTCTCGGGTCTGCGATTGGCCGCAAGACTGTAGCGGTGAGAATTTGGTGTTTATAGACTATGATTTGCTTTGCATTGTTGAATCATCATGTATTGTGTGTGTGTGTTTTAGTGCTTTTCTCAAGCAGTCATTGTCTATTGAACGTCTACACTCTCAGTTTGTGGCCCTTTGGATAGTTATATTGTGATTTTTCCTAGTTGATCTAAATGCGAAATCTGATTGGATCATTGCATGCTTTTGATTCATATCAAGTGTCTAGATTAGTTGGATGCTTGATTCTTTGTTTGATTTCTCGAGGTTCAAACCACAAACTAATGAATTTTATATATCAGCTTCGTAAAGTTGTTTTGTAGAGTTCCAAGTTATATATGACTTATATCAAGTAGAATTTTCTGGTTGTTTGGCAAACAACTTAGATACTTTGTGTACTGTAAAACCTATATATTGAACATGACTAAATTTGGAAGAAAAATTGAGAATGACAGAATCTTATGAAAACAATGCAAGATTTATAAGATATTCAGATTGTTTCATCGATCATTAGATGATACTTTTGTCTAGCATCTTCTATCCATCCAAATAGTAACACTAAATGGAGCAGGTTTTAGATGAGGCAGACAGGTTGCTTGGTGAGGAGGTTTCAGAAACCAACAAATGAAATACTAAAGGTCATCCCTCGTGGTGGTGAACGGAGGACATATTTATTTTCTGCTACCATGACCAACAAGGTATATCTAAACACTAACGTAGATCGTAATGCTGATACTATTTCCAGTGTATACCATAGAATGTAGTGTAAAGAATCCCGTAAAGTGATGTTGATTGGGACATATATATAGTTTCTCTTTTCAGTTTTCATTGCCATATGGCACTAGAACGCCTCTTTAATTCTACCAAAAATCTGATGATGTTAGTGGTACTGTTTGGATGTTGCAACGTTTTAAAACACAAACTTGTTAGATCTCTTTGGAAAATTTTATATCATGAAATATAAGAAGTTTGAAGCAGTCTTGACCTTTCCTGCCTAGCTATATATATCTCTCATATAATCGCCTAGATGAGAGATAGGCAATTATGATAATTGTTATGCTTGTAATGTTGCAGGTCAAGAAGGTGACAAGGGCTGGTCTATGGAACCCTGTGAAGGTAAATATAGTTGCCTGATATATAAGAATATATATATATTTTTTTGGATAATTATGTTTATGTAAACATTGTTATCTCTTGTTTTATATCAGCTTGAAGTGGCATCTAAGTATTCTACGGTTGACACCCTAAAGCAGCAAATGATGACAGTGCCGGTGCAGTACAAGGTTGCTTCTTGTCTTGTTGTTCTTCTTATTTTCCAGTAATTTTAATTCTTTAGGTTATGCCTCTACACATTATTTTTTTGGAAAAAGAGGACATTTTTTGTTGCTGCTCTATCCGGGAACATGCGTCTCTTTTGCCCCCTCTTCAGATCAGCTTAAGAAAAGTTTCTGAAAGAGCATTCACCATTTTTCTTTTATGCATGTGTATTTGTTTTGAGTAGTAGATAGAACGTGCGTACACCTTATTTGCCTTTCGAAAAACATTTGACCAAAATTAAGAAAACCTGGTATTTGAGAAACATCAAAGACCAGTAAATTAACCTCTGGCGATGAGAGCTAGCTCCTGGTTGAAATGCACACATGAAACAATGAATGCAGGATAACAATTCAGACAAGCATTTTTAAAAGATAGGAATATATCAGTCTTACTACATGTCAGATATATTTTTTTTGATACGTCTTACTACAAGTTAGATGCATGTATATATATATATATATATATATATATATATATATATATATATATATAACGCAATTTCGTGCAAATCAAAGATTTGCAGTTTTAATTTTTTGCACGGAGTTCCTGTCTTGTTGTTTACTATAACATGATAATCGTCATTGTGCATATACGGATGTTATCTCGTATATCTTCTTACTCAGAAGTGCCAATGCACAGCAATCGTGTTCACTGAAAAATGCTCAAAAACACCCTTTTTGGCATGTATGCTTCAAAATCTTGGCATCAAGGCCATCGCCCTCTGTGGTCAAATGAGCCAGGTAAATTACTGTTAGTAACTTGTTAGTCTTGCGCCCTTGTGGGCATTGTTTTGAAGCATATATGTTTGTTTAGCTGGTATTCTGGAGCTCATCTAACCTTGTTATATGTGATAATCCTTCTGGCAGTCAGAAAGAATTGAAGCCTTAACTATGTTCAAAGCTGGACAGTATAACGTACTTGTTTGTACTAATTTGGCAAGTAGAGGATTGGATATCCCATCAGTGGATATGGTTATCAATTATAATGTGCCTGCGAGTCCTAAGGTTAGACACACCTTGTTTATATACACTGAGTAGGAAGAACTGCTTGCGCTGGACGATCCGGTTTAGCAATCTCTCTAGTGAATCAATATGAATGTGGGAATTTGCAGAAGATAGAATCACTTATTGGAAAGCTAAAATCTACATGTTTACGTTGTTACTTAAAAGGAAAGTCTTCCAAATGCTTACAGTTTTGTTAAACGTCCAGGGAAAAAGTTACCAGAACATCGAGCCACAGTTGAAAAAATAAAAATAGAAGCACTCTGATGTACAGTCTTTTAGAAGCACGTACTCCATCACAAAACTGAATTTCAGATAAGTTGCATACTAAGCATCAATGCTAAATACTGTCATTTGTCTTTGCTGCCCTTTCAGGTCTTGCACATTTCAGATTTTGCTTTTGCCCATTGACAAACATCAGTAACTCTCAACGGTCTCAATAATGATGCTGTCCATTAGCGCAGCCAAAACAACACTTCAAATACACACAAAAAAAGGTCCAAACTGAACTACACGAAGTAGCATTGATCTTTCAACTCTCTCACTTAAAACATTGGACCGGTGTTAACTCTATTGGTTAATCCACTTATCTCCAATTCTTGATACAGTAAAATCAAGGTGCTATAATATAAAAACCTCATCCCACTCGGATTTATAATCCTCATCCCACTCGGATTTATTCCATCACCCTTTCCAATGCCTCCAATTCTCTTCCTTTCCCAAATCCACCACTGGACCAACCCACTAAGACTAATCTCAACCCTCGCCTTCTTCACCGGATTCCTCACAATACTCTCAAAACGGTGCCGCGTACCCGCCGCCCAGTCCACACCTTGCTCCGCTCCGAAATATTCTCCGGCGCGACCCGCCGGTACAACACCTCCGACGCCAAATCATCCATTTATACAGAAGAGTGAAAAAATGCCATTTACTGCAAGTGAAAACTAGAGTAGAGAGTATTATTACAGGTAGACTGAGAAGTCAATAATTTTTGGAAGTAAAGTCTTGGTCAAGGTCCTCCTCCAACTCCAACAAACTTTCCTCAATTATTGTGTCCAGCAAAGTAAGATAACAGCCACACAGCCTCAGTCCTCTCAAATAATTGCAGAACTCGATCACCAGTGGATAAACTCTCTCTGATCCGAGTTCGTGAGTGGAAGATGGCAGCTGAATTAGTGCTCACTTTCGCTGCTGAGGGGATTCTGACCAAGGTGTCTTCACTTGCCGCTCAAGAACTCGCTCTTGCATGGGGGTTCAAGGCCGAACTGGAGAAGCTCGGAGAGTCCGTATCCAGCATTCAAGATTTCTTACGCGGCGCTGCGGAGAGACCAGATGATCAGGGCAAGGCAGTAGAGAAATGGGTCAAGAAACTTAAACAGGTAGCTGAAGATGCAGATGATATTTTGGATGATTTCAACTATGAACTTCTCCGGCGCAAAGTGGAGCTGCATAACCACACGAAGAGAAAGGTACTCAACTTCCTTTCTGCCCCCAATCCTCTTTTGTTTCGTGTCAAAGTGGCGCATAAGATTAAGAAGATCAATGATTCCTTGGCGGTGCTCAAGAGTCAGGCATCTTTCATCAACTTGGTTGCCAAAAAAGGAGATCCAAGGCAACGACCAGATCGAGAGCAAACTGATTCAGGTTTTGAGGATGGTGAAAAAGTTGTTGGAAGGGAAGACGATGTGACAAAGATAGTTACGACGTTGATCAGCTCCGACAATCAGCAGAAGAATCCTTCAGTTATGGCCATTGTGGGAATGGCTGGACTGGGGAAGACTACTTTGGCTAAATCAGTGTACAATGAACCTGCCATAGATACACACTTCCATAAAAGAATATGGGTGTGTGTCTCTAACACTTTTGAAGTGGATAAGATTTTAAGTCTGATGGTAGAATCTCTAACAAAAAAGCCTGGAATGGAAAGCCGAGATGCATTGCTTCAAGTTCTGAGAGAGGAGATAACAGGGAAGAGATATCTTCTGGTGCTCGATGATGTTTGGAATAAAGAGAAGGAAAAGTGGGATAGCTTGATTAGTTGTTTGTCAAAGCTGAAGTCTAATCCCGAAAGCTGCATTATCGTCACCACCCGTAGCACCAATGTGTCAACTATTGCGGAAACACTCCCCAGACCTGAGTTGAGAAATCTATCAGAGGAGGAATGTTGGACCATTATAAAGCAAAGAGCTTTAAATTTAGATGAAAATGGTTTCATTGATGCAGAACTAGAAAGAATTGGGAGGGCGATTGCTGAGAAGTGTGGAGGGGTACCCTTGGTTGCAAAGGTACTAAATTTCATATGATATCAATTTATTAACGAAAATTCCACTTGTTTCTTTTCATTGAGAACACGATATATTACATATATATTTGCTTTGTAGTTTTTATTTGGATGCATCTCACTTGAAATTATAATACAAGATAACTCGAACTCATATTGCTTTCTTTTCATTTGATCAAGAGGCCTTAGCGTTCAGTAGAGAATATTTCTGTTTCTGAAATAACATACAAGGCAACGGATGTGGACACAGGAAAAAAAAAACAGAAGCCAAAGAGAAAAAGTTAGAAATATAAGAATATGATTTTAATCTCATAACCATTTTAACGTTTGACTTAATTTGTGTCTTAATCTTAAATCTAAACTCTTGTATCATATGCTACAGGTTTTGGGAAGCCTACTGCGCTCAAGAGCTAGTAAAGTTGAATGGTTGTCAATTCGAGACAATAGATTATGGGAACTACCTGAAGGAGAGGACAGGATCATGAAGGTATTGAAGTTGAGTTTTGATAATCTGGAGCCATCGCCTTTGAAACAATGTTTTGCATATTGCTCAATGCTGGGAAAAGATTTCGAAATTGAAAGAGATAATTTGATCCAGCTTTGGATGGCTCAAGGATTACTCCAGACTTCTTCAACTGTCGAAAATCATTGTGAGATGGAGGATACTGGCAAAGTATATTTTGACATTCTACTAAAAATTCCTTATTTCAAGAGGTAATTGAAGGCGGCACTATTACGAAGTACACAATGCACGATCTTGTGCATGATCTTGCAGAAAAAGTGTCCAAAAGTGAGCGCTTGACACAGGAGTTGAATGATGATGTTCGACATGTTGCACGTAGTCGACCTCCTTCAACACTAGAAAACATGTCAGAAGTAACTGTTGGGAGATTGCGCTCACTATTTTCAAATGACCAGGTCCCAGAGATCATTTTCTCCAAGTTCAAAGCAATGCGGGTCTTAAGTTTAGATACAGCAGATATAAAAGAGTTGCCAAATTCATTTGGCAAGCTGAAGCACTTGAGATATCTAGAGCTCTCAAATACAAGAATCGAAGCACTTCCCAAGTCAATTGGCAAGCTCTATAACCTTCAAACATTGCGAATGCTGCAGAATTGGCATCTGAACAAGCTTCCAAGGGAGATGCAAAACTTGATCACCTTGAGGCATCTTTATGTTGATAAGAAGGTAGAATTTCCGGCAGGAATGTTCAGGGACTAACTAATCTCCGGACATTGTCTTGCTTTAATGTGGGCGAGGAGACGGGTTGTAGAATTGAGGAATTGGGTGGCTTGAACCAACTGAAGGGTATGTTAACCATTCGTAATCTGGAAAATGTAAGGGATGAAGCGGAAGCGAAGAAGGCAAAATTAGAAGAGAAGAAAAATGTAGTGGAGTTAAGTTTGGTCTTCTCTGCAGACCGACTAACCAGCAACATTAATGATGAGAATGTACTCGAAGGGCTCCAACCACATACCGAGTTAGAAAGCTTAAAGATTAAATACTTCATGGGTGATAGATTTCCTTCATGGATGATGAGAGTCAACAATTTGAAGAAGCTCGTCCTAACTGGCTGCCGCAAATGTGGAGAACTCCCGATACTGGGCCATCTACCGTTCCTTAGAGATGTGGAGATAAAGTATATGGATAACCTAAAACGCTTTGGAAGTGAAATTTATGGTTTTGACCTTGTTTACGAGGCTACACGAGAGAAGGAGACGATAGTCTTATTTCCAGCACTCAAAACATTAAGCATTTACAAGTGCCGTGAGCTAATTGAATGGATGGAAGCACCCACAACGACGACGACAAAAGTAGAGGTGTTCCCTTGCTTGGAGGAGTTGAAGATATACGATTGTCCAAGTATTGGGTTCATTCCAATTCCCTACAGCATGGCATCCCTCCGCAAACTGCGGATTCAAAGCTGTAATGCATTATCTAGTATTGGCCAACTCGATCATTGCACCTCTCTACAGGAACTGTGGATTTATAGCTGTAATGCATTATCTAGTATTGGCCAACTCGATCATTGCACCTCTCTACAGAAATTGAAGATTTCCAGCTGTGATGCATTATCTAGTATTGGCCAACTCGATCATTGCACCTCTCTACAGAAATTGGAGATTTCCAGCTGTGATGCATTATCTAGTATTGGCCAACTCGATCATTGCACCTCTCTACAGAAATTGGAGATTTCCAGCTGTGATGCATTATCTAGTATTGGCCAACTCGATCATTGCACCTCTCTACAGAAATTGGAGATTTACAGATGTAAGGCATTATCTAGTATTGGCCAACTCGATCATTGCACCTCTCTACAGAAATTGGAGATTTACAGCTGTGATGCATTATCTAGTATTGGCCAACTCGATCATTGCACCTCTCTACAGGAACTGTGGATTTATAGCTGTAATGCATTATCTAGTATTGGCCAACTCGATCATTGCACCTCTCTACAGGAATTGAAGATTGACAGCTGTGAGGCATTATCTAGTATTGGCCAACTCGATCATTGCACCTCTCTACAGGAACTGTGGATTTATAGCTGTAATGCATTATCTAGTATTGGCCAACTCGATCATTGCACCTCTCTACAGAAATTGGAGATTTACAGATGTAAGGCATTATCTAGTATTGGCCAACTCGATCATTGCACCTCTCTACAGAAATTGGAGATTTACAGCTGTGATGCATTATCTAGTATTGGCCAACTCGATCATTGCACCTCTCTACAGAAATTGGAGATTTCCAGCTGTGATGCATTATCTAGTATTGGCCAACTCGATCATTGCACCTCTCTACAGAAATTGGAGATTAACAGATGTAAGGCATTATCTAGTATTGGCCTAGAGGGCCTTTCATCCCTCCGCGAACTGCGGATTGACAGATGTAATGCATTATCTAGTATTGGCCTAACATCCTCACAGGGCCTTCCATCTCTCCGGGAATTGAGTATTATATTCTGTGGTGGATTATCAGCCCTACCGAGCGGGATTGAAAACTGCACCTCTCTTGAGCTATTAAGAGTATTCGGATGCAACGGTCTACAATCTCTTCCAGATTTCCGCAGTTTCACATCCCTCCGTGACTTGGGGTTAGGCCCTTTCTGGGAGGACCTCGACTCTTTCCCTGATTTTCAAGTTCCGTCCCAACAACTTGTCTCATTATGGTTGATCGGGTGGCCTAAGCTCAAGTCTCTTCCTCAACAAGTTCAACACTTGACTTCGCTTACGAGATTGACTATATGGTTTTTCAATGGAGTGGAGACTTTACCAGAGTGGCTGGGCAACCTTGCATCTCTCGTGGACCTGAGAATTTCGAATTGTGAGAATCTCAAGTATCTACCTTCTCTCGAAGCAATGCAACGCCTCACCAACTTAGACCTTCTACATGTTTCTGGTTGTCCACTTCTAAAACAAAGATGCACCAAGGACAGCGGCGAAGAATGGCCCAAGATTTCTCACATTCGACGTGTCAAATGTAAGTAAGCCTTCTCTCTGACTGTTCTTTTTGTTTGTTTGGTCTGAAAGGTTTTCTACTTTGTTTGTATACGCTTATTTATGGCTCCACTACTATTGTCATCACTACTTAATTGTCTTGTTTTTTCTGTAAAAACTCTTCTTAAGCTGTGTGCGTGTCTAAAATATAATAGAAATGGTCTGGCTACCTCTTTTTTTTTCCTTGTACTCAGAATTGACAATTGAGCTTTTTCTTATATTCAGTTAATTGGAGATTTGAAGCCATGCAATACCTCAGTGAAGTACCCACGTTTTGATGGACATGGCTTTCATGTTTCAAGAGAAAGATGTACGTACCTGGCTTTGTGGGAGTCTCGTGTTGAGCAAATTTAATCACTTCTCCTCTCTAAAAGCCGAGTAAGCCTTCTCTTTACCATGAATGATTTGGTACTTTCATATAAAGTTTCATATCATGTCATAAAGTATCTAACAGTATCATGTAGATTAATCATCCTTCAGAACAATCATAAACAGTAAGAACACTAACACAATAGGCAAGCTTGAAAACAGATTATTTCGTAATGATATACATACCTGAAAACAATTTCTTCTGCAAATCTCTGTCTGAGGATCCACAAAATGGTGGGGACTGAGATTACTAAGGTGTTTAGAGAATACGGGGACCCTGGACATATTTATAGTGATCCTAATACTAAAGCAATTAGGTCCTCCTCTTTATTCTGTATCAATGTAATTTCACCTAGAAGTTAGCTAAGTTTCCCAATACGAATAAAAAATTCTCATAGTTTCAGGACAGAAACTTTAATGAAATCTTGAGCACTTCTTATAAGTAACCATATGCATATTGTTAGAATCATAATGTGGATAATGCAAGTCCAATTTTTCATTATTTCAAAATAAATTAATCATCGTCTTACACTTAAAACAGCTTTCCAATTGTTCACTTTTGGTTTTGCTTTAGTAGCTAGCGAAATTTATGCGACCCTAATGTTCACACAGTAAGTAGTAATTCTAATTGCATAAAGAACATGGAGGACAATTGAGGTCATGGTTATAAATTTTCTGGATGTAGCTAGTATGCATTTGTTAGATTTGGAAAAGCTGTGTGAAGCATTTACAAAATGTAAAGAACTAGGAGGAGGATTAAGCTCAGTTAGATGTTCATGGTTCCAAAGTCAGGGAATACATGCGCTTGAAGAGTATTTGACGTTGCAGTTGCACATGATTATTTACATCCAAGTTCTAAGAACAAGTACAACAAGTTCTTGAAATCATTGTATACCACTACTTCTGGTCTCTTCCCTTCCAGTGTTCCTCTTTGATTACATTTAACAAGTTATCAAATGCATTGTTCTTTTAGTTTCTGATCTATAGGGTATTTACTTGCTGCATTTTTTTCTTGATGAATGGCTTTATTGTTTTGTCATAATTTGTACAGGCTCTATTCTGTGCTCAAATGGAAGAACAAGTAGTCCAACTGATACGCACTAGGTGTGCAAACTGCGTTTGCTATCTGCTACTGCTGGAACAGACTTCTGTTACACTTATCAGTTGTGCTCTCTCTTGGTGTTTCTCATGGGGATGCTTGAACTATAATGAATGGAGCGCATAAGCTTTGCAGTTAGGTACTATGCCAACGGGAGTGGCGATGCCATACGCAAAAAGGAAGAGACTCATAGAATGGCAGAGGCATGGGCTTGTTTGGGAACAACCCAAGTATGATTAGTAGCGTATTGCAAGCCTCATGGTGCTTCCATGTTTATAAGATTCCTTTTGGTGGTATGATCTTGTTGTGAATTATGGTAGAGATGTAGAGGAATTTTAACTGAAAGATCGAAAACTTGTGAGCTTTGGGTGTAATTAGCGTTTTTCCGTTTGGGGTGTAAGCAGATGATGAACGTACAAGCGTGATGATTAGCTTTGGTTCTATTTTACATTCAATTCTCTGGTAAGAAGTAAGAATGCAAGTGAATTGGAGAAATTCTTGAACAAGTAAAAATGATATTGTCACTCGTAATCGAAAAAGCTAATCATCACGCTCATCATTTAGCAGTTTTCTGTTTAATCAAATAGGGGCCAACCTGACTGATCAAGTACAATACCTTAAGATAATTATGGCTGGTGGACAGTAAAGAACATTCGAGTATGTATACATCCATATATAAATATCTTTTGCATGCTCTCCTATATATTATCTCACCAACCAGGTTACTTGTGACTTGTGAGGACCAGTTGGCTAGCTGCATTCTTAGTAGTTAGTACAATAGTACTAGGCCGTGTTTAGATGGGTTTCATTGATTCTCCGCCTTTATTTTGTTTCTTCTCAAAGTACATAACTCAGGTTCTAGCGACATCGTAATCACATTCCAGCAGCAGATTTGCTGACTTGCTTCAAAGCAGTCGCAATCTCATCAGCTGTTGGAGCTTGCTCATTTACAATGGCGACCAATGGGCTCTGAGGAACAATGTCGTCTCTCACATAGCTTCCTGATGTTCTTAGCAGCTCTTCAGAACCCTTTCCCACCACCCCTTTCATGATTATGGTCTTGTGAGTCACTGCAATCATTTCTTCATAATCGGTGTCCCCACTTTCTCCAAGGAACACGTACATGTTTGCGACATTCAATCTCCAGCGTACAAAAGATACCTATTAACAATCAGGCAAAACATGGTATACAATCAAATGGCATTGCTATATGTAAAGAAAAATGGAACACTATCCCCAAGTTGAAAACAGAAACAGTACCTGAGAGCCTGTGCTCGAGAAGCAAGGAACGGAACAATTTGCATTCGTGTTGAGCTCCTGCAGTACATTGGATGGCAGCGTAGTCCGCACATCCTGAGTTTCTGCCTTAAATCATCAACTTTCCTTGCCTGCAAAAACAAACCATTTAGGAACTTGCTCCAAAAGTAAAACCAAGCCCTCTCTAAATTGCCCACTCTCAACCTAACAAGTATGAAATGCAATGGGAATTGCTTGATTTCAAATCTTCTTCAATTTGGTTGGAAGATCCCGAATTTCGTTCACCATCAGGGGCATTTAAGAGCTTCCAAATGGTTTTCTTTAATCCTTCACAGCCCCATCGGTAGTCAATGTGTGACAAATAATCTGGATCTGGAAAAAGCCTTCCATCTTTTTCTGTATAAGTACCAGGGTAGTAAACCTCGCTTCCACTGCTACAAACCAAAGCATCAAACTCATTTGCCTGAATTTTCCCTGATGCCAAAAAATCTACTGTCTCCGAAGCCAGCATAGTCGTCAGCAGAGCAAACCCTGTAAATCTTGCGCTTTGAGAATCTAGTCTTACAGCCTTAAATATTTCTTGCACAACTTGAATAATTTTCTTATCAGGCGCTCCAGATTGGTCATAGCAATCAAGTGCTATGACAATCAATTTTCTTCTACATCTTAACAAAGGATACTTGCTGGATACATTATCCGGCAGCTTATTTCCGTCTTCATGGTCTTTTGGACCAGAATCTGACTTCTTCATCTTGCTTAGGACACGCTTCACTTGATCTTGCACCTCATGGTCGCCAGAAGTTGTAGTCACATCTAGAGATTCATTCAGTGAGGATTTGTCCCCATCAACTGAGAGCCTAAGAGACATATCTTGCACATCCCTGAGAGAGTCATTGAAGGACTCCTCAGCAGCCATTTCATCCTCCGGAGTGTCAGTCTGCCACTGTGGATATCTCATGTGGTAGGCTGCTACCCTAGTCAAGTAGGTTCGGCAGTGTTCAGGCCATGAGAAAAGGTGTATGTTTTTCCATCCATTCTTTCTAAAGTCAACCCATAAATTCTTTCCGATAACAACTTCAGCAATGCATTAGCAATTGATTGCTGATCATGAGGGTCGACAAGCAAATCATTATTAAGTGCCTGAAATTCACAACATGGCATAAGAAAAGTAACCTGTAAAATTTAAATGAAATTACTATCTTATTTCTCTTAGCTTCCATGAATTAAACAGCTAGAGTGCAGAAAACAGATCGAAAAGTAGGAACCATAACAACTTCTATCAAAATTTGAATTTTCTCTCACTATGTTGCCTTCTTCCTTGTATATTAATGAGGTGTGGGACAGATTCACTTCATAACAACTAACAAATAGAAGGTATGTTAAACGTTTGATCCTTGGTTAGATAAACAAAAGATTCTTTGACAATCTAAGCATGATGCAACGTGAGGTAACGTTGGATGATATATATAGGGAACTAAAATATACCCTCCTAATTTTACAATCCACACTCCCATTTTCTTTTTTTGGTAATTTAAATCTTGTCTTTAGTGACATGTGATTTGTTTTTTTGTGAAAACTTTACCTAAAAAGAAAAGATGATAGTGTGGATTGTAAAACAGGGAGTCTAAATTTCACCTCTCTGTATATAACAACGTATAATAACGTTACGCGTCGAGTTTAGATTATACAGGTTGAAACTAAAGCATACAAGCAGGTTGTTGAAACTAAGGCCCAATCTGAGTATTATAGATATATATGCAACAAGGTACGTGGGGTTGTAATAACGGTTATTAACTACCTTTAATGCTTTTGTTTGAATGATTGATACCAACCATCAAAATAGATAGCACTAAAGCAAGATACTATCATAAAGCAAGAATCAAAATAGATAGAATTTATGCAACATACTTACATAAGAAAAGATAAAAGATATGAAGTGTTAGATTTAATGTAGACATAAAACATGGATATTTGTTATACTGTAACAGATAACTTGAACTTCAATGTTCAACATGCCTGAAAGTTGCTTCATTTTTTTATTTTTTTGAAGGCAAGTTGCTTCATTTACAACTGATAATTTTTTTTTTCCAATTGAATCTAGTTATCCGCTCAAGAACCCAACACAAAACCGAATTTATACATTTAATCTGATACCTCCAAAATACAACACACTATGTAACACTTCAACAACACGTTTTCAAAAATAACAGAAACAAACTAAACTGACCTTTCGCTCTCTAATACATCGTTCCTTTCAAACTTAGAAAGGGACAGGGAGTCATCTATTCTGTCAGTACTCTTGCTTTTACTGCCTTCTAAGCCAACTGGTTTCCTTCGAGTTCAGGGACGGGCAAAAGATTGCTATGAGGCAGAGGAAGACCATGTCTGATCCAAAAGTATCACCATTAAATATATGCTCACACCTAATCCACTTCATCATGAAAAAAATTCTTAAATAGTGGCATGTCATTTTCAATTCAAAGGCTTACTCCACCTCAAAGTTTCAAGAGATATCAGCGTTCTCTAAAGAACGTTCATGTTAAATAAATAGTCTCAAATCCAAAGAAAGTTTGACACATGACTAAATACAATTAAATAGGTAAACAAACTAGTTTTCGTATTTGTATTAGAATATGATCAAATACTCGGTTCTTTCCATACGTTTGAATACACATTAGATGCTGCAAAAAATGCCTCTATCCATTAGTACTACAATCAAATCAACACTTCAAAATTCAATTACACACACGAAAAAGCTCCAAACTGAAACCAAGTTGCAGTAGCATTGATCTCTAAACTCACATTTGGCATTGTACCGGTGTGAGATTTCTTCTATTTAGGTATATCCATTTATGTTGACTTCTTGATGCGGTAAACATTTGCATTGTTTGTCGTTTAAACTCATACGATACACTAATAAAGAACATTTGTCATTATTTTTGTACCATCTTGCTTGACATAGAACAAACTCACTATCAAAACTCCAAAACAAACCCCCAAAGCAAAAACAAAACTAAGAAAGATAAGATAAAAATCTTTACCTTTCCTTCAGGGAGATAATATTAACATCATATCCAGAGAAGACATTATCACTAAAAGGCAACCAAACCGACACAGAAACTTTCATCCAATTTCCAGGAACAAATGAGGAAACCCAAAACAACCTGCATAAAAGAAAAGGAGCACTCAAATTAATATCCAATTAGCAAAAACAACTTATAGTAAACAGTTTCAAACCAAGTTTAGTAAACAGGATAATATGCAGAAGTTTTGACACAGGACTAAATAGGATTAGACAGGCAAACACGCTTGTGTTCATACTTGTGCTATAATCTTTTCTCGCTTCTTTCCATACTTGTGAATACACATTAGATACTGCAGCCAATGCTACAATTCATCAGTGCAAGATCTGCATCAAAGAAAATGAGCACCCATCAGGAATAATAATAATGCATGGATCCCCTTACTTCTGAATCTCTCCCTTTGCTCAATAGTTTTATACAACAACATTGATTAATTTTCTTTTTCCGACTATGACAAAAAATTAATTTTTCTTTTTCTGACTATGACAAAACCTTTCAAGATCAGTTTTCACTCCCTCAATAGTTCTCTGTCATCTTTATCAGTGTGTCACAGTGTAAATATATCCCTAACTACCCACTTCCTTCACACTCTGCAATTACCATCAGCAATTGCAGAAGAAAATTCACAATAATTACATATTTTCTGAATCACACATCAACGCGATAGTAGTCAATGATCTACTGAGACTCATAACATGATCAATCAAATACGCTTACCCGTAAGTCCTTTTTTACTTGAACCATGGAGCAATTTCTGCTCTTGTGACCATGGATGTTCTGCAGTCAGAATAGGCAAGGGAAATTTCATTAAAAACAAATGATGCTGCAGAAGCATTTATCCATGTACTTGATAGGCAGGCATAGAACACAAAACTTCATGTCAGATTGATTTCATATACAAAGGGGTTTCTCCAGTTTTAAAAAAGCCTCACAACTCATTGCATTCAAGTAACTCTATCTGAACTATACTAAGCATCAATGCTAAATACTGTCATTTTTCTTTGCTGCCTTTTAGTCTTGCACATTTCAGAGTTTGCTTTTGCCCATTGACAAACCTCAGTAACTCTCAATTATCTCAATAAGTGACTAAACCACGCAAGACCAAAATACTAATACACTGGCAGCTTTCAATATAAACCAAACCATTGACATGCAAGTAAAATATAGATAAGTAAATACCTAACCCAGTTTTTGGTCGACACCCTTTGACTCCTTATCACTGATTCCTTAAACACTAATTTGATTCTTCTCCTTCAATTATTTTTAATATTGTAATATGAAATATATATATATACAGAGGAGCTCAATTAGGAATGCTAAACTTAGCTTTTTGGAGATCCAAGCTTTTATGGGATATCTTTCAAGTATGGTGGCTGATCAAGCTTTATATATAGTTATCATTGCAATGAGTAATGAGTTGTGACTCTATGAGTTGTGAGATAGAGTTACTTGAATGCAAGTAATGATGATCACAACTTCATGTCAGACTATCTGATCATCATTACTTGCAATGAGTTATCATACCCAAGTGACTCTATCTGATCATCAATGCATTCAAGTAACTCTATCTGAGCTATTATACAGGGGAATAGAGAGAGAAGCTTACTTTAGATGATATTCCGCTTTGAGATTCATGATCATCCATGGACCATGGCTTCATCTGGATATAGACGAAGACAAAAACAACAAACGAAAATCAGATCACAGAATAAGAGCATAGAGAGTTAAACGTTTAAATTGAGGAAGAAGAACAAGAGAGGAAAGCTCAAAGCTCACCTTCGTAGATTGCGGCGAACGGTGTGTGTCTGTACGACTGAGGGCTGTTGTAACTTGCAAGGTTCTTTGGGCCTGGGTCGGGTTCGCTTATTGCGCGGTTTAAGGCCCAAGCTGAGCATACATATATGCAATGAAGCTAAACCCTTGCTTTGCATTGATGAGAGGAAGCATTACTACCATTGCTCTGTACAATGAGCTACTTCAAGTTTTGTCTACCTCTTCACTCCACAAGCCTTACATCAAACAGGTTGGTTCTCTTCACTCTCTGTTCTCATCACAATCATATTCAACAACACAAAACACCAACACCCAAGTAGATTCATCTCCTAATTGTTTCAAAGGTATAGCCCAATCTGTCATTTTGAGATGTCCCCAATATTTTGACAAGAGTAAAGTCCAGGACTTTGCCAATGCTTCTCTAAAAGACCTTCTTTTGGAGATTTCAGGTTTAGTGCCTCAACTGACTCGTAGGCTTAGGCGGGTTTCGGAGCCCAAACCCGAAGATGTGCTTGAATTATTGCTGGGTTTTGAATTGCAGTGTGGGAAAGTTGGATTTGATGCTAGAAAGGTTGAGTCTTTGTGGGGAGTTTTCAAGTGGGTTAGTGAGAAAGTTGAGGGTTTTAAGCATAAACCTCATTCATGTGAGGTCATGGCCTCAATGCTTGTCAGAGTGGGATTGATTAGAGAAGTTGATGTCTTGCTTTCCACAATGGAGAGTCAAGGAGATTTGTTGGATAGTGGAGAAATTTACAGTGATTTGATTGAAGGGTATGTTGGTGTTGGTGAGTTAGTTAGGGCTGTTGCGGTTTATGATCGAATTAGGGGGAGTGTAGTGCCATCATTGCAGTGTTGTGGTGTGCTACTTGATGAATTGGTGGGAATGAGGAAGACCCAATTGGCGTTTCGAGTTTGTAGTGATATGGTGGAGATGGGTTTTGATTTGAGAGATGTTAAGAAGGCCACATTTGAGGGTGTCATTAGGCTGCTTTGCAGGGATGGGAAGATTCAGGAGGCAAGAGATTTTGTCAAGGAGGCTATGGCTTTCGAAATCAAGCCTAGCAACTTGGTTTTAAATGAAGTTGCTTATGGATATTGTGAGAAGAAGGACTTTGATGATTTGATGAGTTTTTATGCTGAGATAAAGTGTGCCCCAGAAGTTGTGACTGGGAATAGGGTTATGCATTCTCTTTGTAGCCATTTTGGGACAAGAAGAGCAGAACCATATTTGCAAGAGTTGGAACTTTTAGGCTTCAATCCTGATGAGGTAACCTTTGGGATCATGATTGGATGGAGCTATCGTGAACGGAAACTAAAAAATGCTTTTCTTTACCTATCAGAGATGTTGAGAAGACACCTAAACCCCCATGTATGCACCTATAATGGTCTTATCAGTGGGGTCTTTATGGAGGGTATGTGGAAGCATGCTGGGGAAGTCTTTGCTGAGATGGTAGATACGGGGACTACACCTGATTTGTCGACTTTCAGGTTTCTTTTAGCAGGCTATTGTAAAGCTAGACAATTTGATGAAGCCAAAAGGATAGTTTTTGATATGGCAAGCCATGGACTGATTCAACTCTCTTCAGATGAGGATCCACTAACCAAAGCATTTATGGTTCTGGGTTTCAAGCCATTAGCTGTGACACTGAAGAGAGATAATGATGTGGGATTTGCTAAAACGGAGTTTTATGATAATCTTGGGAATGGACTATATTTGGATACAGACCTGGATGAGTACAAGAAAAGAATGACTGGGATCCTAGAAGATTGCATGGTACCCGATTATTACTCTCTTATGAAGAAAGAATGCACTCGGGGAAATTTGAAGGGTGCATTGGTTTTGGCAGATGAAATGATCCGGTGGGGACAAGATTTGTCATTGTCTATGATCTCCGACTTACTGAAAGGGCTTTCTGCATCCCATTTACATACCAAGGAAATCACCAGCATTGTAGATAAAAAGCTTCACTTGGTAAATCAGCTAGACCAAGAAACTCTGAACTTTCTTGCCCAAGCATACGGCAAGAAAGGATTGACATATAATACAAAGATAGTAGTGAATGGAATGATAGAAAGGCATCTGAAAATCAACAACGAGACTTACTCTGCTTTAGTAAAAGCTTTTTGTAAGAAAGGATACTTTGTGTACTGTAAAACCTATATATTGAACATGATTCTAAAGCTTCGATCAGAACCTTTTGGATCAAAGTTTTGCCGGTTTTGTTGTTTAATTAAAAGTCATTTATGTTGCCTAGCTTCCTGATCTAATCCTTTCAGCTTGTTGGAGGAGTGAGTGAGGTGCAACAGTCCAACAATCTTGCAAAACTGCCGCATATTATTGTAAGTTTTTATTTTTCTAGCATCAAAGACTTGGTTTCCTGTTTGAACTTTTCCTGGAATATGACATGGGTTACTTGGGGCACCATGACTGGTACTCCAACCTTGGCTCAGGGCAGTTTCTCTTCCCCTTCGTGCCCTGCAGAACCACAAACGTATTGGATCATGTTTGCATTTCTCAAGTGTGTCTGACTATCTGTTTCAAAATAGTTTACATTCCAGATATCAACATATTGGCTTGTGAGTATAGAATGTCTTCAATTGATTTTCTTAATTGTGTTGATTTTTTCTTATTGCGAAACACAAGTTGTATTTCACTATAGGTTGATTGGCATCAAATCTCCGACGTAGTTAAAGCTATGGATTGTCAGTAGGTTTGCATAAACTTATAACTATATGTTTGTTATTGTTAACTTTTGATTTTTTTCCTTTGAAGGTTGCAATACCTGGACGCCTCCTTCATCATTTAACCAAGACAAGAGGATTTTCTCTTGACAGTATTAAATTTCTGCTAGGATTTGATTATTTTGTCAGCTTCAGGGTTTATTTTTTGTTGAGTAAGGTAGTTGCAACTTACAGATGGAATAGATGGTATGGACATATAAAATTTAGACCACTAGATGCAGTTGTTATAGGAGGATTGAGGAAGACTATTGATTAAAGCAATAATGTAAAATATCTAGACATGGGGATCAAGACTAAATTTGGAAGAAAAAATTGAGAATGACAGAATCTTATGAAAACAATGCAAGATTTATAAGATATTCAGATTGTTTCATCGATCATTAGATGATACTTTTGTCTAGCATCTTCTATCCATCTAAATAGTAACACTAAATGGAGCAGGTTTTGGAGGAGGCAGACAGGTTGCTTGGTGAGGAGTTTCAGAAACCAACAAATGAAATTCTGAAGGTCATTCCTCGTGGTGGTGAACGGAGGACATATTTATTTTCTGCTATCATGACCAACAAGGTATATCTGAACACTCAAACATAGATCGTAATGGTGATACTATTTCCAGTGAATGTTGTGTAATGAATCCCGTAGAGGGATGTTGATTGGGACATATATAGTTTCTCTTTTCAGTTTTCATTGCCATATGACAAGAGAACGCCTCTTTAATTTTACCAAAAATCTGATGATGTTAGTACTTTTTGGATGTTGCAACGTTTTAAAACACAAACTTGTTAGATCTCTTTGCAAAAATTTATGTCATGAAAATATAAGTAGTTTGAAGCAGTCTTGACCTTTCCTGCCTAGCTATATATATCTCTCATATAATCGCCTAGATGAGAGATAGGCAATTATGATAAATGTTATGCTTGTAATGTTGCAGGTCAAGAAGGTGGCAAGGGCTGGTCTAAGGAACCCTGTGAAGGTAAATAGTTGCCTGATATATAAGAAATTTGTTTTTTGGATAATTATGTTTATGTAAACTTTGTTATCTCTTGTTTTATATCAGCTTGAAGTAGCATCTAAGTATTCTACAGTTGACACCCTAAAGCAGCAAATGATGACAGTGCCGGTGCAGTACAAGGTTGCTTCCTGTCTTGTTGTTCTTCTTATTTTCCAGTAATTTTAATTCTTTAGGTTATGCCTCTACACATTATTTATTTTTTTTGGAAAAAGAGGACACTTTTTGTTGCTGCTCTATCCGGGAACATGTGTCTCTTTTGCCCCCTCTTCAAATCAGCTTAAGAAAAGTTCCTGAAAGAGCATTCACCATTTTTCTTTTATGCATGTGTATTTGTTTTGAGTAGTAGATAGAACGTACACCTTATTTGCCTTTCGAAAAACATTTGACCAAAATTAAGTAAACCTGGTATTTTGAGAAACATCAAAGACCAGTAAATTAACCTCTGGCGACGAAAGCTAGCTCCTGGTTGAAATGCACACATGAAGCAATGAATGCAGGATAGCAATTCAGACAAGCATTTCTAAAAGATAGGAATATATCAGTCTTACTACATGTCAGATTTTTGTTTTGTTTTTGATACGTCTTACTACAATCCAGATGCATGTATGTATATAATGCAATTTCGTGCAAATCAAAGATTTGCAGTTTTAATTTTTTGCACGGAGTTCCTGTCTTGTTGTTTACTATAACATGATAATCGTCATTGTGCATATACGGATGTTATCTCGTATATCTTCTTACTCAGAAGTGCCAATGCACAGCAATCGTGTTCACTGAAAAATGCTCAAAAACACCCTTTTTGGCATGTATGCTTCAAAATCTTGGCATCAAGGCCATCGCCCTCTGTGGTCAAATGAGCCAGGTAAATTACTGTTAGTAACTTGTAGGCTTGCGCCCTTGTGGGCATTGTTTTGAAGCATATATGTTTGTTTGGCTGGTATTCTGGAGCTCATCTAACCTTGTTATATGTGATAATCCTTCTGGCAGTCAGAAAGAATTGAAGCCTTAACTATGTTCAAAGCTGGACAGTATAACGTACTTGTTTGTATTAATTTGGCAAGTCGAGGATTGGATATCCCATCAGTGGATATGGTTATCAATTATAATGTGCCCGCGAGTCCTAAGGTTAGGCACACCTTGTTTGCTATTTGCGTCATATATAATTAGCCATTGTGAATTTGCATTTTGCAGCACCTACATTATACGAAGCCACTTTTAAGTTTGTCAAATTATAATGTTCCCTTTGTCAGTCACTCACAACAAACTGAATTGCTCTTTCGTTGTTAATCTGGTGGATCATTTTCATTTGCTTCCAACTTCTGTACAGAGGTTCATTTTCACTCACTAGAACATGTTCTGTGTTACAAGTTTTCGTTTCTTATCTTCTGTCTTATCATAAATTATTTGGAATTCTGAAATTGTATCCGCCTGTTGTGATCTCAATTGCTAACTACGGTTTAGCAATCTCTCTAGTGAATCGATATGAATGTGGGAATTTGCAGAAGATAGAATCACTTATTGGTAAGCTAAAATCTACATGTTTATGTTGTCACTTAAAAGGAAAGTCTTCCAAATGCTTACAGTTTTGTTAAATGTCCAGGGAAAAAGTTACCAGAACATCAAGCCACAGTTGAAGAAGTCATGCAACTTGGTGAAAGTGCAAAGAAGCCACAAGATTGGCGGCCAAGGTAAGTTTCCCCTAAGTTGGTTTCCTTGTCATTATCAAGAATCATAGATTTCATGGGATAGATTTAGTGATTTACATTCTTTTTGGCTTGATTAATTAGCCTGTAATTATCAGTTTAATCATTGTTAGTTTAATCATTGTTGCATATTATCTACATTTGCAGAAAATAAAAGAGAGTGGACAGAAGAAGAGGAAGTGGGGAGGAGATGATGATGATGATGATGATGATGCGGAGGAAGATGTTCTCAAGTATTCAACTCACATGGATAGAAAGTCCTAGAAGTGCAAACGAAGGTACCAGTAAGATGAGAGATTGGCTCCAATTCAGCCAAATTCTGATTTGAACTGAAGGAGTGGGTTTCATCATCACATTTGCAAGAGAAGGACACAACCTAACTAAATTGGATTGTATATTTAGATCTTGTTCCTTGAGGATAGTAAAAGAGAAACATAAATTTACAGAACCATGGTTGTTAGAACATATAAGATAGCATCCTAGTAACAAAAAAACATTCTGGAACCAAAAATGCCATCTATTGACAGACATGAGAAATATTAGCTACTATTTCGGATTAAGTAAAAATGCCATCTGTTAAGAGAAATTGCAAAATGCCATCGATCCAGACATGGAACCAAAAATGCCATCTATTAAGAGAGATTGCAAAATGCCATCGATTTAAGTACCATGTCAGATTTCCACTTGGCTGACAAGATTTACCTGAAAAATAAAATAAACGGATAATTAAGAAACTACATGATACAAATCTAGGAAAGAAAAAATCTGCTTTGCATATCATTAGTTAGTTAGTTACACTTTTGAATAAGCACCATAAACCAAAGAAAAAGTAATGGAAAGAAGAACCATTTACAATTCTCTGAGGATTTTTACTTCAGATGTTGCTTTAATAATAATTGAGCGTCTCATTTCTCTTTGTTTTATCATCCTTGAATTCTCATGTTAACTAAGTTTTTCAATAACGCAAAACTAGAAATGGCACATATTTCTACCCTCATCCGGTTAATAAGAAGGGAGCAAAAAAGAGCAACAACCATTGAGCCCATCTCCAGCAAATGTCAAAAATTACTTCCCATCCATTACCATTACTTGTATAATCTACAACTATGCTGCTGATGCTAGCTCCAAATCAAAAACTTGCATACACTTAACTAAATCACACTTGTAGCAATTAATGAATAATTTTAGCATGTAACATTCCCAAAATCTATACATTTAAACCAACCAGCTTGTAGACAATAGATTGAATTGTTTGCTGTTCTAGTAGATTATTGTTGTGAAGTGTGAACAGAAGAGTTAAGAATTCTGTTAGGAAAGTCACACCAAGAGGGTAAGGTGGTAAAGGCATAGACAGGTTGAATCAAAGCATTACACAAGCGACTGTAGACTAAGGAAAAGTTAGACCAGGCAGGGAAGCCAGATTCAGTATAGTAAGTGGTCATTGTACTGAACTTCTTATGACATGAAAGAGTACTTATAAGTCCAGCTAACTATGTAATTTCTCGATTCTACTATTAAAAGAGTGATGATTGTGCTGTTGATGCTCTAAACAAAAACTTGCATACAAGTAAAATCACATTAATCAGGAGCAGAATGAAAAACTCACAATGTTGATATCATGTGTCTGCAGTAGTGCCTGTTAGTGGTGAAACTAAGGTCTCCCTGTAAATGGCAGCTCTTCGAAGGCCCAAGTCAAGCTCAAAAACAGTCCTTGAGATGGTTTGATCAACTAATACCAATGAGTTTTCTTTCTCCCAAAACTGTTCCCTAGACACCGAATCAGCATCGCCATACGGATCGAAAACCCTATGCATCAAAATTTCACCACTCTGCAAAATGCACAGGGGCCGAAACCCCTCTTTTTCTGACTTCTGTAACGGACGCCACGAAAGATTGTATACGTACACAATTATCTTATTTCTGCAAGATTGTATACAACTCCTCTTTTTCTGACTTCTGTAACACAAACGATCTTTATATTCTAAAGCACCATAGAGACACAAATGCTCATCACCCAGCAACTTAGCCGAGCCCCTCGAAATCTGAATAAGTCCGTTACAGAAGGACTTGGTAGCAAATTGGAGTCTCCGGTATAGAGATTACAGAGGAAAATCCCAACTCTTTGGTGTTCAAAACATACCAACCTATTGCATGAACCCAGAACCCTAATGAGGTAGCTCTTTTTAAATAAGGTGGACCGTTAATCCCGAGGCCCACTGCAGCTATGACCGCCTAGCCACGCCTCAGTTCCTCCTAGCCCACATAAGGCCGAAGTTCGGGTTTTTTTTTTTTTCACAAATAATAATATGAACTGGGCCTTTTGTGGATTATGCGGAACGAAGACGCGGCTAGGCGGTCCTAAGTGTAGTGGGCCTATGCGGGATTTACGGCTCACCTTTTAAGTCAAGTGAAACCGACCCGGTTTGTTAAAATTGACCCGACATTGTTATTTAGACCCGATTTCTTAAAACGCGCGGCCTTTTGTACCTGAGAGAGAGAACCGCGACTAAAGAAGAAGCTCTCAACCTAGTGGAAAAATTGGATTCTATATTTAGATCTTGAGGGATAGTAGAAGAGAAACATATATTTACATAACCATAAAAGTAAGGTTGTTTTTAGAACATATATAAGACACATATGAGATAGCATTTTAGTAACAACAAAACATTCTGGAACCAAAATGCCATCTATTTCAAAAAGGAGAACATGACAGACATGAGAAGTCTTGGCCACGAGAGATTGCAAAAACGCCATCGATTTAAGCAAGTACCATTGCGGATTTCCACTTGGATATGACAAGATTTACCTGAAAAATTATGTAAACGGGATAAGAAACTACATGATACAAATACATGAAAGAGAATAACCCTGCTTTGAAAATCATTAGTTAGTTAGTTACACTAAGAAAAATAAGCACCATAAACCAAAGGAAGTAATGGAAATAGCACATATTTGAGGATTTTCACTTCAATATGATGCTCCAATAATCATTGAGCGTCTCATTTTTCTATGTTTTGTCATCCTTGAATTCCCACGTTAACTAAACTTTTCTATATACGCAAAAGTCAAAACTATAAACAGCCCATATTTGTACCCTAAAATCCGGTTAAGAAGGGAAGCAAATAAGAGTTGCAATCATGTTAGAGAAATCAAAGGTATGTGATGAGCCCGTCTCCAGCATTTAAGTTAAAAAAAAATAGATTGTATTGTCAAAAATTAGTTCTCATTACCATTACTTACCAATAAAATCTACACTACATATGTTGCTGATGCTCCAAAACAAAAACTTGCATACAACTAAGTGAACTAACTAAATCACACATGTAGCAATGAATGATTTTAGCATGATGTCACATTCCCAATATCTATACATTAAAAACAACTAGCTAGTAGACAAAATATTGAATGTTTACTGTTCCAGTGGTCCGTTCTTGTGAATAGAATCACACGAGTGAAAAATTCTGTTAGGAAAGTCACACAGCCAAGAGGGTAAGGTACAAAGCATTTCACAAGCGACTATAGACTAAACATAAAGTTAGAACAGGTAGGGAAGCCAAATTCAGTATAGTAAGTGTGGTCACTGCACTGAACTTCTTATGACATGAAAGAGTTATACTTATACCGCAGCTAACTATACATGTAATTTTCTCCGAGTATACTTTAAGAGTGATCATTGTGTTGTTGATGCTCTAAAAAAAAAAAACTTGCATACAAGTAAAATCACATTAATCAGGAGCATAAGGAAAGACTCACATTAATGTTGGTATCATATGTCTGCAGTACTGCCTGCTGTTAGCGGTGAAACTAAAGTCTCCTTGTAAATGGCAGCTCCGAAACCCAAGTCAACCTCATAAACATACTCCCAGCTGGTTTGATCAACTAATACCAATATGCTTTTTCTCTCCCACATCTCTTGATTATAGTCATAATAATCAAATTCTTCATACGGATCATCAAATGGATCAGGATCAGGATAATCAAACTCATACGGATCATTATACACTTCAGGATCATCAAAGGAATCAGGACCAGCATCAGGATAATCAAACTCATACGGATCTTCATACACTTCAGGATCATCAAATGGATCAGGACCAGGATCAGGATAATCAAACTCATCAGGATCAGGATAAGGATATTCAGGATCTTCAAACTCATCAGGATCATGATAATCAAACTCATCAGGATCAGGGTCAGGATCAGGATCATCATACACATCATACAGAATCCGATGCATCAAAATTTCACCATTCTGCAAAATGCACAAGGGTCTAAACTCCTCTCTTGCTGACTTCTGCAACGGAAAGTGTATAACTCGAGTCCACGATTCCTTGACCCCATATTCCTCCATCAACCATACCGATACAAAACCAGGGGCACCATCCTTAATCTCATACACGCACAGATGATCTTTATACACTAGCACACCATGAAAAACACGATCATGATCCAGCAACGGAACTATCTCCTCAAACATCTCCTCCGCCACACTGAAGGACACAATTCTTGATCCTCGCACAAGCCAATGTAGAGCTCCATTGAACAAGCAGCCTTTGCCCTGAACTCCAGCGCAATCGAGATCCCGAATGGTCCTCCACGACCCGGATTTCAAACCAAAAACGTGAACTAGGCTACGACCTGTTATGACCTTGTAATCATCAGTTATGGAGTCATAGCCGAACCCATAAAGATCTAAACGATGGGACTCAATAGGAGGATTTGGCAGCAACTTTGAGTCTCCCGTGCAGGGGTTACATAGGAAAATCCCAACGCTTTCGAATTCAAAACATACCAACCCATTATATGAACCCAAAACCCTAATTATTTTGTACCCAACAGGAAACTTTACCGGAAACTGGAGCTCTCTGATTGCAGAACGGGCATAAAGCTTCTTCCCTGCTTCAAATTCTATTGATAGCGGAGGATTCTGTAGAAACAGGAGCCTGGAGTTGTTGTTGATTCCACTCTCTGCGTAGCTGAAGTGTTTCTTCACAAAGTGAGAATCGGCGATTAGGGCACACCATGATTTGCAGACACACCGGAATCGGAGTAAAGATTTGACTGGAAGCCTTGCCAGTATCTCCGAAACTATTTCTTCGCTGAAGTAGTCCCTCCGAATTCGCTTCACCACATCACCGCCGGGGTCCTCCGCCATGTTTCTCTCGGTATGTTTATGCAGAGGAGACTGGTGTTGATGTAATACTCGTAACCGTGAGAAAGAAGGAACGACAAAAACAAGAAGGAGATAAAGAGAGAGAGGAAGGAAGAGACGATCAACACGAAAATGCTCTGATCTCGAGGGCTTATGGCAGGTGTCACAGGGTCGTGCTAACAGCGGGCTAGCTTACTGGTTGCATGGTAAAAAAGACGAACAGTATGGGGGAAAGGGTAATTCGACGCGGTAAACATACAGTATCTGATGGTCAACAGTCTCAACACGCATTGCCTTTGACTCACTTCTGTAACTCTTTTTCTTTTCTTTTTTCTCTCTTCCATTTCAATTTTTTTTTTAACACATTGCCTTTGATAGGCAATATTCTTGTTTACACATTTAATTTAGGATCATCAGCATTGTCATCTATATCAATGTCGCGTTATCATCTATATCAATGTGATCTAATCTTGATTTTTTAGTCATTACGTTAATATATGTAGCTACATGTCGTGTAATAAAGAATTTCTGATAAATAAGAGATTATATGATGTTAAATGTGACTGTGATATTACATGTCTAATGAAGGTCATCTTTTTGGGCAGTATCTATAAAATCCTATTTTTTGTAGGCGAGAGATAAAGTCGATTAAATGTAATTTTGTAATATATTTAACTTCAAGAAAAACCTGAAATCAACATCAATAATTCTGAGATATGACTGCTGGTAGAGAAGAAAAACATTCCTTAACGTTTGAGCATTGCTCGGTTACAAGATCTTTCGAATTTGGAACATAAACAAATTCGAAATAGAAATGAAATAACCAACCATAAATTAAGGTTAAACAAACATTCAATTAATAGATTTATTTCGATCTATATGTCTTAAAATTGCCTGCTGCTTCATAGGTCTGCCCAAATTGCCAGTTTCCAGGTGCAACATTATTGAACACAAGCGTCTTCTGATCACTAGTAGTGACTTGGAACGATAAGACTTGCCCGACTAGGGGGACTTGTCCTCCGACAGCCCAAAGTTGTCCCCAGTTGCGGCTCATTGGGAGCCAATTAGAAGTAGGTGTTTTGACACTAATCGCTGTAACATCACCTGCACCAGCAACATTCAAAACAGTTGCAGTAACAAAGTTGGGGTTTCCACTAAGCTGAAACCTAATCCCTCCTTGCTTAACACATGGGGTTCTTCGAAACTGCACTGGAATTATCCCAGCTTTGGCTTGAGCAATTTTTACGAACATGGGCATGGACAAGTCGAAGTGTTTTCTTGGGGGGTTGCACCAGGGATAGAAATGCGGATCGTAGTTTGGAGGGCAAAAGTTTGTTCCAGTGATTTTGATAGTGCCAGCATTAGGGATGCACCATTGTGGATCATTGACACACATAATCTCAAAGCAAGCACCGCAAGTTAGTCCATTGTTGAACAGTGCTGTGCTGAGTGCTGCTGTTTCGAGGCCATAGCCTTGTTGGGTGAGATCACCATATCCACAAGCCCCCTCTGTTAAGATGAACAAAGAAAGAGGTTGGAACTTGAACAACTACATAATCCTAAACCAACGAAAGATGTTAGAAGTATATATCAGCATCATGGTTTACTACTTTACTTACGCATGGTTTCTTTTCCAGTCATGTCACCGTAAAATGTGGCTGATCCGGCCTCCCAAGGAGCATCGGCCATGGCATGCACCAAAAGAGTGCTGATGATGAACAGTGACCATGTGCATGAGTTCTGAAACTTAACCATAGCTATATGATACTGAGAGAATTGAACTAGAATGTCTGATGCAATTGCAAGCTTGTACAAACCTCATGGTTATGGGGTTAATTTATAGGGTCAGGCTGCATACATAATAGGTATGCATGCAGGACATTTCCTCATTAAGCGAAAAGAGATTATTTGATTTAAATAGGCTGCACATAATAGGTATGCATGCAGGACATTTCCTCATTAAGCGAAAAGAAGTTATTTTGATTTAAATAAAAATGAACAAGGAAAGAAACAATTTATGGTCCTTTTTTTCCTTTTCTCTTCAAAAAAGAAAAACCTATGGTCCTTTTGATTGACAGAGATGTTTTGGTTTGGCAATGAAAAGGGGTGAAGGATATGACGCTCAGTTTTTGCTGGAGTGCTAATTACAAAGAACTTCCGATTATAACAATTTGGTATTCAATAGAATTTATTGATTTTGATAATTAAGAGGCACAGCTCAGAATTTCTTAGTGAAATGTTGGATGTTTAATCTGATAGGATTGTGTTTATGTCACATAAGCTCACACATAAAGTGGATTTTAGCTGGTTTTCTATAATATGATTCACCTAACATTGTTCTGTATTTTTTGTTGTTGTAATACATACCAAATATGTTAAAATCCATTAACATCCACCATTTTATCGATCAAAGCTCGTAACTAAATACCAGGAGATCAATCTTAATAGATCTTTTGGAAGTCTTTGATTGAGTGCATTTAGATTTGTAGAAAATCATCTAAAATTTCCATTCAACATGTCGTCACATGAAATAATAAAACATTTTCGCAAGTTTGCGAGTAACGAAATGAAATGAGATGTTGGCATTTGAATCTTTGTAACATAAAATGATATAATCTCTAGACTAGATGCAGATCCTTAATAGCGACATTGTTGCAGCAGTTAGGAATCACTTGATGATAAATACTGGTGAAGTGATCTTGGTAGAAATGTCATTTTTATCATTTATGCACACTTGGTTGAAAGAGTAGGAGTATACTATCACCAATAATCAGAGCAAGAACAAGAACCTTGCTTGAAACAATGAAATCGGTTGCGATCCCTGATGACGATTTCTCGATCATATACAAGAGAAACCAGTTTCATAGCAGAATGACAGTCTTGGCAGATACGTAGATTCTTGAATATATGAAGCGGCGAACCTGCTCTTGTGCTCATAAGTCCATAACAAACTGCCAGCTTTTCACTGTGGGAGAACAATGCCTGTTCTAGCTCCTCCAAGTTATCTGCAATACTCTCGTCTGTATTGTCAGAATCAGAGAAAACTTGACAAGCGGTATTTGGTACATAACCAGCCACTCTCAACCTTTGTATCATCTCATTCAGTTTCATGTATATCTCTGCTGTCTGCCCGTGCGACTTGTCTCCAGCACTGAACTGATGAACATGGCCACCAACATAAACTGAGCTCATTCCAGGCATCTTTCTTATACCCCTATTCTTAAGACCCTGCCTCAACAAATTAGCCTTGTCCTTCTTTCCACCCAAAGCATACATGTTTGAGAGAAGAACATGATACTCTGTGTTTTGGGGATCTATCTGAACCAGGTCTTGCAGAAGGCGTTCGCCTAGTTGTGGCTTTCCATGGACACTGCATGATCCTATAAGCGAACCCAAAACAACCTCATTTGGAGGCATAGGCATTGTCTTTATCAAAGTCTCAGCCTCTTCTAAATGGCCAGCCCTACCTAGAACATCCACCATACAAGCGTAGTGCTCTATCGTAGGTGTTACACCATATAACGCTTCAAGATTCTGAAAGTAATGGCGACCCTGCTCAACAAGGCCCGAGTGGCTGCAAGCACTCAGCAAAGCAGTGAAGGTCAAATCGTCTGGCTTGGCCTCTTTCAGCATTTGAGGAAACATCTTCAACACAACTCTGCCCCTTCCATGCATTGCCAACCCACTAAGCACAGCGTTCCATGTCACTACATTCCTGTACTTCATCTGCTCAAACACTTTCAATGCTATATCTACTCTACCACATTTTGCATACATGTCTACCAGAGCTGTGCCCACCATAACATCCATCTCACTCCCCATTGTCTTACAAGCATAGACATGAACCCAACTGCCCGTCACCACATCTCCCGATTGTGCACAAGCCGATAAAAACGAACAAAGCGTGACATAGTTCAATCCCAAAGCACAACCGAAAACCATTTCTTTCAGAAGAGCAAACCCTTCCCGGACAAGGCCAACACTCACATACCCAACAATCATAACCGTCCAAGCAACCTCATTCCTCTCCGGCATTGCATCAAACACCACCCTCCCACTTCCCACACCTTCCCATCTAACCACACCATCCAAAATCACAGTCCAAGACACAACACTCCTCTCCCCCATTTCCTCGAAAACCCTTCTCGCCATACCCAATTCGCCGCACTTGACATACATATCCATAGCCGCATTGCACGCCTTGACACTAGAACTCAACCCCACCTTCACCATCAACCCATGTCCTTGCACACCAATCTCAACCTCCCCCAACCGAGCACACCCACCGAACAAGCAAACCACGGCAATGTCATCCACCCTCACTCCCTCTCTTCTCATTTCCACAAACAAACCAAGCCCATTTCGATGCATGCCGTGCCGAGCAAGGCATCCCATCAGGATAGTCCAATCCACAGTGTCTTTGTGCGACTTGGGAATTTCATCGAACACTTGCGTGCATGAACTGGACTTCCACAAGCAGCATGAAAATGGAGCAGGGCATTGTAGATGAACGAGTCTGCCGACGCGGCGAGCCCGGTGGTGATGATGGCGGCGTGGAGCTTCTTGCCCACGTCGATGGAGGAGCGGCGCGTGCATTCTCGGATAAGAGAACGGAGGTGGCGCGTGGAGAGTGAGGTCAAGGCAGTGTGTGCTGACCATCTCATTAGTCATAAGAGGCGCTCTTTACTGCTGGATAGAGAGAATACTACTGAGGAAACTTGATCAGCCTTTTATTGAAAGCTAGTTCAGTTCAGTTCAATCTGAACTGGAAGCCGAATTCGCAATTTGCCAGAATTTAGCATCAGTGGCCGGAATTTTGTTTAGTTAAGATCCGAGTAACGACAACAAGCAAGCATTTCTTTGAAATAGTGGAATATGTCCAACAAAAGAACGAATCGATATCTGTCATAAATACACTCAAGCATCACCATTACAAGAGAACTCAATTTGCACACTCGGAAAAAAAAAGGAAAAAAAGAAAGGAGAAACAAGAAAATGAAGAAATCTGTCAGTTCGGGGGACGACAAGCTGAACAAGAGGAAATCTGTTGTCTATCTAAGTTTGAAGTACAAGATCAAGGCGATAGCAATGACGAGAACCACAATAATAGAGCTAATTATCCACTTGTTCTTGCTCATCCGCCTTGTCATGGATGTCAAAATTTTCTTGCTCTTACCTATGTTGTCATCCACTCCGTGAAGCTGCAATAGAAGAGAAAATAGTCAAATTGGGTGTAGTGACGACTGTTGACGATTGTATATTGTATAGATGGCAAATTAGTTGTATCGACTTTTTCTATGGTTTCTTTAGAAAACTACTTATTGTAAACCAAAGTCCATTGAAAACAATGAGCACTCCTGAAACAATTCTAACAGTGATTGGACAACCTGGGTCCAAAAGGTGGCATATTCAAGAACACAGAGCAAAAGGACGTCAAAAATGATACATAGCCTAAAAAGATAATTACCGTGCCATGAGCGTGTAAGAGAGACTGTCGCTGTGAATGCAAATCTTGAAGGATTGAAACACCAAGCTCTTCTGTTTCCAGCATGGTTCTTCTACTGTTCTTAACTCTATCACTGGTCTTGTCTAATTTCTCTGTCGTCGTCATCAACCGTGTTCTCTGATCTGCTGATGCCTGATGCATTTGCATCAAGTATTGTTGTTAATTATTGAAAATAGATGCAAATAACCATAGTAGTAGCATCAAATGTTGCAATAGCAGAAAATAAAGAAACAAAAGAAAAGGAGCTTGGTGATGAAAAATTTACATAAAACTATATATGTATCCTTTGTGCTGCTTATGACTACTTAAGAGGTAAAGAGTAGACACGCAATGTTCCACAAAGATGCCTCTTTGGATAATGGTGAGAATGTTCAGAATCTACTTCTGGAGTAGGTAAATTAGATGACTATAGCTAATACTGAATAAAAGTTTGATGCCCCTCACGATAATTGAAAGATACAAAATCCTAGTTGATTGCATGACAAAATCCATGAGAAACTCACTGCCAAGTATTGAATCACCCTGGATAAACTATTCAAAAATTAATAAGAAGCTATAAAGATTTGACATACCGTCAAAGCATCAGCCATGCCCGATTCCAACAACTCATCCCTGGCAGATGCATTTAAGTTGCCAGATACAAGTCTTTTAACTTCGCTTTTCAGATTGTTCAGATCTGATTTATATTCCCGCAACTTAGCAAGAAGCACAGCCTTGACATTTGGCTGCAAACTTCTTGCCTCAAGGTCCATTTTCTTGATCTGAAATTATTGAGAAACATCACATTCAATACCAAGCCAATGGAGACATAACCAATCTTTGCAAAGAGAGTAAAGCGATTAATTACCAAAGATTCTGCTTCATCTATTCCAGCCTTTACTTCAGATATCTTTTGCTTCTTTTGCTCTGCAAATCAAAATAGACAATTGTGAATATTCAAAGTAAGTATCTTTTGGCTCAAAAAAAACAAAAAAAAAAAGGTTCACAGCAAAAACTGTAACCAAGTCATGATTCCAGGAAAGGTAGAGTTTTTCTACATCCCCTTACTGTTTTTATCAATCCATTTATTTCATCAATACAGACTGTTTTACTGTTTTATCAATCCATTTACTGTTTTTATCAATACAGACTTGTGGTAAAAAGATACTTTCAGTAAAAAAAACATAGTTCAAATGAATCAGAAACACTAATCTATGTAGAATGGGGACTCATTCCCCTTCATATACCATTCAAACTATTGAAGATTTTGATGGTATTATGTTCAGCAGATTTGATATTAGGCATACATGACCTACACAATATTAGACAATTGTAAGAACGCACTACAGTTCCTTTCTTTCTTATTTCTTCCTCTCAGTAAAATAAACCATAGGCAACTCCCTCATCACAACTCCCACTACCAAGTACCCACACATCCGCTGTGCGCGATGTTATTCAACCCAGTGGCACATAATCAGCCTAAGCTAGCAACCACTACAACTACAGCTACTGATCCTTTTCACCTTAAAGAAACAAAGCACTAGCACAATACAACACACCGTTTCGGAATAAAAATCATACCAGTTAGCCTCATCTAAAACCTAATCAAAGACAGACGGCCTAAAAGTAATACAATTGACTCATCTAACTATAAACCAAAAATCGGAGAACACAATCCTGGCATAATAAAGGCATAAACCATGAGCATAACTACTATTGCTTAAATCAATAAAAAAGACCGAAACTTTAAGCATCAGATCAATCCAACCAGCATAATCAGATGAAATTGAATCCATAAAAAAGGGAGAGACATAGACTAACCTCCATGAAGCCCACCAGCTATTGTACACTTCTTGCTGAGATTAGCGGAAATCTCGCTGTAATGGCGCTCGTATCCTTCGAATACCTCACTCATCTTGCCCTAAATTAAATCTCTGCAATTCAATTCAACCAAAATCCAAACCTCATCAGAAAATCGAATTTCAATTGATGAATTATGACACTAATTACATCGATCTGCGATTGATCGTGTCGATTGCACGAACCTGAGAAGATCGGAGAGTTGGATTGATCGCCGGAATCGACGCCGGAGGGCGGTGGGGCGGTGTTGGAATGAGAATGTGTTCTAGATGATCAAAACGACAATATGCGCGTGAAAGAATTGGAGAGAGAGAGATGTGTGCGCTCTACAATTATGTTGTCCACGATGAGATAACATTACCCCACGTGGTACGCTCCCGTTTTATACTTTAGCTCTAGCCTTTGACAGCTGGCTGCCACCCGAAAGGGTATTGATTTTGTGTGCACCCCTACAGATAAAAGGCTTGTCTTCGAATTGAATTCTTATCGAAATTTTATATAGAACTACTACGCCATCACGTTTTTTTATTTTATAAAGATTTTTATTGTTATTAATATTGGAAAATAGCAAACTTTAGTTTCAAACTTTCAATCTTAAACATGCTTCCAAACATGTTAATATCAGATTTTCATATAGACGTGTTGCGTGTCACCATATGATTTCGTTGCAATAAAGTTATGAGTGAGTTATAGCAGGATCATTGCAAAACGACCAAATATTAGACATAGTGAGTTATAGGCTTATAGCGTGTCACCATCTAATCAGCATAATTTACTCAATGATTTCGAGTTTTATTTGAAGAATTAGACATTAATAGCAGGATCTCAAATTTTTTATTTTTAAAAAATTGATATTGTTTATGGTTTGAAGTCAGCCATACGACCAAATATTATTAAGTAAAACAGGAACAAAACGTTCCACTACAACTCTTAAAGACTATTACATCTTGAACAAAAAAGTACAAAATATAACCTATCAGTATAGCCTCTTACGACCCTTATGGTTCCAACTAGGAAAAAAATGCTTTTGAAGTTTGAACCATAGCTTGGGAAAGTTAGATATTTTGGGCCAACATAATCCAGTGGGTTACATGAAAAGGAAGTGAACTTGTAACCCGTCCTGCTCCGTAATGAAAGGCCACATGGCGGGAGCCAACGCGCCACGGTGGGCATTATCGTCCATTATTAAACAGAACGTCGGTTACGTTTACAAAATAGAATATACCTAACCTGCTCACACTGCGAACTACAATCATACACGCTTGCTTTCTTAAATCAAAATCATAATGCTCTGGGATTCCAATCCTATTTGTGTACTAGAAATCACGCAGCTTCTTTGAATTACAGGATTTTGAGATATGATCCTCTCGGCGCTGTTAACCTCTGTCGGAATCAATCTGGGTCTGTGTTTGCTGTTCTTCACTCTCTACTCTGTTCTGAAGAAGCAGCCCAGTAACGCCAAGGTCTACGCGCCGCGCTCCGTCGCTGCGAAAGAGAAAGAGAAAGAGTCATCGTCAGAAACAGAAGCAAATGGGTTCAATTTCGAGAGATTGTTGCCCACTGCGGGCTGGGTGAGACGGGCATGGCAGCCTTCTGAAGATCAGTTCTTAGCTGCCACCAGCTTGGATGCTGTGGTGTTCATGCGCATCTTCGTGTTCAGGTTAGTTTGCGATGGAGTTACGGACTAGTGTGTTAGAGGGTGTATTAAATGCTGAGTTTGATTTTTGATTTTGTTTTTTTTTTTTGGGGGCAGTTTGAGGGTGTTTGGGTTTGCTGGGATTATTGGGGTGTTTGTTCTTCTGCCGATAAATTTCCTGGGGACCCAGCTGGAGGTGGACTTTTCGGATTTGACCAGCAACTCCTTGGACTCGTTTAGTATTTCGAACGTTGATGATGGCTCAAACTGGTATGTGTTTGGTTTATTGTTGGAAATATTGATATGAGATTGTAATGGGTGTTGTAGTCTTTGATAGTTGGATTATGTGTTTTCCAATGGCTCAGTTTTCATTCTAGTGCTTACCCAATTTATTGCCTTTGTTAGTTGGTGTGTCTTTTGGTGAAGTTAGAGTTGGATGATTAATGAGAGGTGAGGGCTGCTTGAGCTTAGGTCTGTGTTGAATCTGTCTACTTCCCCCTGGCAGATAATTTAAATAGGATGTATGCGTTCCTCCGTGTTTGGCATATGAGCTGGAGTTTTCACTTATCTATTGTGTCTGATTTGGAGGATATTGAATTTCATAGACTTGGCGGATATTGAATTTCCTGGCTTGCAGATTAGTTAATCTTTACTTCAGGATGTTCATTTTAATAGAGTTGTGAACGGATCTTTCCAAATTCATTTGTGTTTATCAAATTTATAGTAGGCATGTGGTAATTCTATTATAAGGAGACCCTGACTGTTCGTTTTGGTTTTCCAAGGTTATGGGTTCATTTTTGTGCAGCATATATTTTCAGTGCATTTGTCTGCTATCTTCTTTACAATGTAAGTTTGATTTTGGTTTTTTTCTATGGCTTTGTTCCATCGGATTTTGATGGTTTATTTAGAACAATAGAATCAAAAGTATTCAATTCAATTACTATGCAGGAGTACAGCTATATCTCATCAAGAAGAATTGCTCACTTCTATTCATCCAAACCTCAGCCTAATCAGTTCACAGTATTGGTCCGTGGTATTCCTGTCCCGTCTGGGAGCAGCTGCAGTGAAATCATTGAAAACTTTTTTACAGAATATTACTCTTCTACTTACCTTTCACACACGATGGTTCGTCGAACAAGCAAACTCCAACGTCTAACTGTAAGCCTCAGCATTATATTTTTCTTGTTTTTTTTTCTTTTTTAAAAGCTTGGGGATTTGTCTGTAATTGCTATCTGCATCTTTAGTTTCTTACACATTAGACGGAAAGCATCAAACACATTTGTACATTCGTAATTTTTAATAAAAGTTGTACCAGTAAAGACTTCCTGTTACATGAAATCTTCAAGAAAGACTTGTAACTTTTTCCTTTTTTCTAGAAAGATGCAGATAAGGTATACAGAACGCTTGCCCGTATCAAGTCAGAAAAGGATCCACAGCAAAGATTCAAGCGTGATGGGCTTTTTGGACGGAAAGTTGATGCTTTGGATCACTATGGAAAGAAATTGGATGATTTAGAAGATACTGTTAGATTAGAGCAATCATCATTGGCAGGAAAGGTTTGCTGCTATTCTTGTTCTTAATTAAGGAGAGCTTGACAATAATCCTTAGCATATGGTATAAATAAAATTCTCCTCCACTAATGAATTCCTTAGCATCAACTTAGATGTGGATGTTTTTTCTTTTTAGTTTTTGTTTTCAACAATTTACGTGTAAATGTAAAACAAAATATTTTAGGAAAGATCATTAGAGATGAGCAACCTCACACATACACACTCGTCCATTCTTGCTTTTTAATACTTCTTACTAGGTGAATGTATGAACAAAACATGTGACATTTTCTGATTTTTAAAAAATGTATCAGCAAGTTTAGGAGTATACTTCCAATTTATAGTCTAGTTGTTGATTAATCTGACCTTGAATTGATGTAGTCAATTGTTCCATGGTGCCAAAAAAAACAATAACAGGAAGTTTCAGCCGCTTTTGTGTCATTCAAGTCCCGACTTGCTGCTGCAGTAGCTTTACACATTCAACAAGGAACAAATCCCACAGAGTGGATCACAGAGAGCGCTCCTGAGCCCCAGGATGTTCATTGGCCCTTCTTTTCTTCATCTTTTATAAAAAGATGGATCTGCAAGCTGGTGGTGCTGGTTGCATATGCTGCTGTTACAATTCTATATCTCATTCCAGTTGTAATCGTGCAAGGCCTCGCTAATCTTTCAACTTTAGAAACCTGGTTTCCTTTTCTCACAAGCATACTGACTTTGTAAGTGCAGAATCTACAACTTTTAAAAATGAACTCTGATTTATTCCATGATGCTGAATTATACAATTTCTTTATTTGCAGAACAGTTGTCAGTCAAGTCATAACTGGATATCTTCCAAGTCTTATTCTTCAGTTGTTCCTTAAACTTGTTCCACCCATCATGATAGTGCTGTCATCTATGGAAGGGTACATCTCCTTCAGTCAAATACAAAAAGGTGCATGCATGAAGATGTTGTTGTTTACTATATGGAATATTTTCTTTGCAAATGTACTATCAGGAACAGCTCTCTATCGATTCGATATCCTTCTTGAGCCCAAAAAGATTCCCGGGCTACTTGCTGATGCTGTTCCGGCACAGGTGATAATACATCCAGAATATTAGTTTGTACTTTATCTTTCTGAAATGATAGATGGAGGTTTGAAACTTCATGACTCACGGTATACCATTGTTTTGCCTGTTCTTAAATTTAATTGACTACAAAGACATTTCAAGTTTTTAATTTCTCAGTCAATAGCATGTGATTTTGTTACTAACTACTTGCTGCCTTGCTGGTAGAATATCTTTGTACCTAAAACTTGTTCAGATACTGATTGTGGATAATACTTATGTTCTTAAGAGTGTATGTCATAGGATTTTATGATATCAATAAAACATTTGCGTTTGCATGTGTCCGTATCCGAGGAACTTGATATTTGGCTTAAATATAATAGTCGGAGATTTCGAAAACATTTTGTTATATCGTAAACAATGATCCAGGTTTCATATAGTCTTTATTTTGTTGCAGGCATCATTCTTCATTTCATATGTTGTGACATCTGGATGGACCAGTGTATCATCCGAACTCTTCCGCATGATTCCCTTGATTTTCAGTATTATAAAAAGACTATTTTCTGGAAAAGATGGTGATGAATTTGAGGTTCCTTCAATTAAATACCACAGCGAAATTCCTAGAATTCTATTTTTTGGAGTCCTTGGAATAACATACTTCTTACTGGCTCCATTAATTCTACCTTTCCTTCTGGTTTACTGCTGTATGGGATACCTAATCTACCGCAACCAGGTCCGTGGAACCTTTCTATTATCTCTTTTATATTGCGTAAAAAGTCCTGTTTATTAAAATTGTAGTTTTCTAGATTAGATCAACTATTTGACACCCTCTTGTGTTCTAAAAAAAGAATAAAAAAGGTATGTGATTAGTGACACAAAAGGGTGTGTGAAACTGTGAAATCATCTCCCTTGGTGAATTAACACTTCTTTAGAAGTGTATAAGAAGCGAGTCTATGTCCACTTCTATATAGTCTGAACTTCACAAATTTGCATCATCTCATTGTGAATTTGATATCTACTTTTCCATATTGATTGATCTGCTCGACTTAAACAGTAACCTGGTTTGTGTTCAACACTTCAACCACATTATTTCATCCTCTGTACCATCCAAATTGTATAGTTTAACTTTTTTTTTTGGTATAATTTTTTTCACCTATTTGGTTAATGAATTTACTGATACCTTTTTGCTAAACAATTTTGAACAGCTATTGAATGTATATGCACCCAAGTATGACACTGGTGGAAAATTTTGGCCTATAGTGCACGGTTCAACAATATTTTCCTTGGTACTTATGCACATCATTGCGATTGGAATGTTTGGGATTAAAGATCTTGCCTTAGCTTCTAGTTTGATGGTTCCTCTTCCAATTCTCACTCTTCTTTTCAACGAGTACTGCCGCAAACGATTTCTACCGATATTCGAATCATATCCTGTTGAGGTATGTCTGAACCAATGCTGTCAACTAATTCTTTTATATTCCAAAAGATTTAAATTAGCTAAAATTACAACTCTTTGTATGTTATATCTTAAACTAAGAAGTAGGGCCCAGTTGACAGTGCTAATCGCTTCTAAAACTTGAAAACTTTCTGGAAGTGGTTTTATTGCGTTTGGCAGAAATGGTTATTAGGGGAGCACTTCTCTGTATCGCACCTAATGCTTTTACGTGCTTTTCTGAAAAGCACTTTTAATTTTTCACCTTAATTTTGTTTTCCACAAATACGTGAACTTCCCACAAAATTGGTAGAAAGTAATAAAAACTTTCTAAAAGCACTGTCAAATGGATCGTTCATCTTCTGTTCTATCGCTTCAGCTAAGCGGTTCTTTACTGTATTTATGCAGTGTTTGGTAAAGAAAGATAAAGAAGACCAGAGTGATCCTTCAATGGATGCATTTTATGATAAATTAAGCACTGCGTATGAGGATCCAGCTTTGATACCGAGACGTCGAAGAAGCACAGATGGCCACAACTCTCCACTTCTTCCCGCTGAAGTCTGAAGTAAGCAATCTGTCTTTTTTCGCCATACTGACAACAGAAAACCAATAAATTATTCCCCGTGTCTCTATGTTCTTGTAAAATAAGTATATGATCTGTAATCTGTGTGTTAGGCTTGTTTTCAGTGACCATATGTCTTTGATTTATTCATTCTTGCTGCTGTATTATAGACTCAATTTTTATAAACATGTATAGAATACTCTTAGAATCTCATAGCCATAGGCAACTAACTAACTAACCTTTGGTTGCCCAGACTTTAAAAAACATGCTGATACTGAGGTTCCACCTGTCTTTGAAAGCACACCTCTTCTGCAAAATTCTTGGAACCATTCCATCTCCATCTTCTGGAGACAGGAATCTCAATTGAATTAGACCCTTTCTTTCTTCCTTTCTTATTTTCGTTGCGAGAATAATAGACCTTTACATATTTGTCAACCATACCTATTTTTATATCACATTCATTTCCTTATTTTCTGGGTTTTATTCCCTGTGGATAGCACGGCCAACATATGATAATTGAGCAAATGAGTTATTCATGCTGACGATTTGGTTCAGTTGTTTGACATTCATTAGAGAAAAAGACTGGTTTAGTTTTCGATCTTCCACGTGGAGCAACAAACGGGTTTTGACATTTTCTCTTAGGATCATCAAATTCTGGTTTACCCTGACGCAATCAGAGCTCCTTTCCAGGCAAACATCACGCTCAGATTTCAGCATCAGCTAAAAGTGCAGAAGTCTAATCTTTGTTTTTGTTCTTCATATAAAAAACGCAGAACAATGAAGAAAATGTTCATATTGATGAAGTGTGTTTTGTTATTTTCTTGGCCAGACCGTTATACATATTATAAGTTTGGTGGTTAAAAGTTTCTAATTTATATATCAATGTTTAAATGGTGAGCTCCAAAGTGGCATAAGATTGATTAAATATTTAAACTAGTGTGAACTTGATAAAGATTCGACTCTAGGACTTGTTTGCCTTTGTTTTTCTTACGGCACTGTGCAGCTTCAGATTTGCTACCCAATTTATCTTTGGTTTTCCTGCTTGTTTTTTCTGTGTGTTTTCTGTAATCTTCTTCAATGGTGTGTCCAATCTGACCTCGTTTTTTTATCCAATCAATGGTGTGTTCTACCTAAGTCGTCCTTCAAAAGATGTCATTATCAGACTTCCCTTACAAAGTTGATTACTGTTTGATCCAAAATGATCATCATCTTAATGTCCTATTACAAGAAAAAGTTGTCAATCAATTAGAAGTATTCATCATGGTATCTAATAAAACTGAAACATTGGGGCTTCCCTGGGATTTGTTATGTAATGAAGAAATCTTTAGTAGCTTGCAAAAGGGATTAAGAAAGATGTTTGAATAATAGTCTCAAAAATTCGAAGGAAGTATATCCAACGAAATTGCCGAACAAACTTCTTGATCTTGCATTTGTCAATTGTCTCAAGATGATTTAAGATATTAGTTATTACCAGCCAACAAAATCTACAAAACCTATCAGATATCACATTACAGATCAGTTGAGGAAAGTCCCACAATGTCATTTGTAAGATGATGAAATAGATAGGTTATTACATACCATATAACAAGATGATAATACATTCAGACCTAAAATGAAGATCATAATGCATTAACATAATGAAAGAGTTAAATATTCACCTTTTTGTTTGACATGCTCATTGTTGAGGAGGCTTTGGAAAAACCGTCTTTTTAACTTGATCATCAAAATGATAATATGGTTATTAGGGGAGTTAAGTTAATTATTGTATGGTTAACAATCCAAAGCAATGAGACTGACCTTATTAGTTAACATTTTAGCTATGAAAGTGACATACTACGCGGTATTTCCCAAGTCACATCACAGGTGAAAGATAATTTTCCCCCAGAAATTCCATGATTCTTGTGTCTGTGTTACTGTGTTTGTCTTTTTAAGTGGAAACTACTGGCATGGTTTGTCTTATAACTCAGATGAAGATATGGATCCTCTGGTTTTGTTTTGATGGGGGGATAGAACAGAAAATTGAAAGTATCGCCAAAACAAGTACTCAGGAAAGTAGTGCTGTTAGTATTTGATGGAAATCTCATTGTTTCTGAGAATATATTATCAGCATAAGTAGAAATGTACCTTTCTGAGATATGGACTAGTCTCATTGTAAAGAATGATTGCCTCTTTCAGAATTATTAGCAGTAAGAAACTATAAATCCTAATAGAAATGTTGGATGGGAACTAGTTTGTCCTCAATTTAGTGAAAAAGTTTCGAGATTGGTAAATTTTCTCAGTTGATTTGTGATGAGTAAATTTCTGAGATACCCCATTATCAGAAACAATGTACTGGTATGGACTATGGAAAATGATTATATAGTATGTATTGGCTAATTAGCCTCCATTTGTTCTTCTTGGAGATCATTTTGGTTGCTTTGCTAATCATTTGTTTGCTTCAGTAGAAGGGTACAATTAGTCCCTTTCTCTACAAAGATTACATCTATGCCTGTATCTTCATGGTGCTCAGAGATATTTCAGTGATTTATATTCAGAAAAATGAGATATGACTCATTCAAGCCTACAATTCCCAATTATGAATTGACATGGTGTCTAAATAATGTAATAGAAGAAACTAGATAGATTTAAGATATAGGCATCTTTGGCTGGGTCAAATATACCATTAAAAGTATTTTTTTTTCCCCTCAAACAGAAAAAAACCTCCATTGGTTAGAGTGAGGCTGGGGATAACAGAAACAAAGACATATGAACAATTAAGACCAGTTCAACCCTCTCCAATCATTTGACAAGATCTTTCAGCTTCCCAGCTCTACATATAAATTCACATGCCAACAGAACCCAAATCTCACAAAAGCATCTCAAACCTTCAGCTTCAAGTAAATCACTTGCAAGTACACAAAAGCCTAGAAGCTAAAAATAACATCACAACCAACATTAGACTATATGGCAAGGAAGAGAAAAGTTAGTGAAGGAGTGGAAGAGACCAAAAGTTGCAGTGAGGGAACCATGGCTTGGGATGAGATGGTGAAGGAAGCATCAGCTGCTGCAGCACTGGGAGGAGCAGCAAGAAGAGCTCGAAAGCGTTTTGTTGGTGTTCGCCAAAGACCCTCCGGAAGATGGGTGGCAGAGATTAAGGACACTATTCAAAAGATAAGGGTGTGGTTGGGGACATTTGACACAGCTGAGGAAGCAGCCAGGGCCTATGATGAGGCTGCTTGCTTGCTCCGCGGTGCCAATACTAGAACAAATTTCTGGCCTTGTTCCCCATCACCATCTTCTACTCCAGCACTACCCTCAAAGATCACAAACCTTCTTCTCCAGAGGCTCAAAGCAAGGAACAATAACACCTCTTGTACTGCTCCATCTGCTGCTCCTTTGCCTGTTAACCATCAACAGAAGCAGTATCAGGAAGAAGCTGCAGCAGAGTTCTCGGAAAACCAGTACACTGATTTCCTTAATGATCCAGAAGATTACATCACAAGCAACAATGAATACATCCCTGAGATTAGTGCAAGTAGCATCGACTACATGACATCAAGTTTTGAGTCCTGCTTGACTGAAAAGGAAGAGTACTCCACTGCAAGAGAAGCTGATCAACAAATGGACTATGGGAATTTGAGTGAAGTGGCTGGGACTACTTATAGCGGCGGGGATGCAAATTTTGTTTGTGCAGGATCAGAGGAAGATGTGGAAGAAGAAGAAGTAAATGGTCAAGTGGGTGCCATAGACTTCCAATTTGTGGATGATATTGGATCAACAGACTACTATTCTCCTTCTCCTTTTGAGATTGCTGAAGAGATAGAAGAGGCAGTGGAGCCAGAGACCTATGCAGATGAACCTTCCATGCTTAGAGCAGCCATGAAGAGGATGAAATATGAGAGGAAATTCTCTGCTTCTCTCTATGCCTTCAATGGCATACCCGAATGCTTAAAGTTAAAGATTGGATCTTCAACAACAGGAAACACAAGAATGAGAGAAATATCTGACCTGCAGAGGGCCTGCAGTAACAAGAACAAAGAGGAAGCTGCAGCAAAACAAGAATATGGAGGAAAGAAAGAAGATGAGAACCAGCAGACATCAACTGATATGGGATCTTCTTCTTCCTTCTCTTCCTTTTCTTCCATAAGTAGTGCTGTGAATGGTGATGGTGAGTTGTCACTTTGGAACTCACTTGATCTTCAGCCTATCTGCTTTTTGTCTACTAATTGATCAAGATCCTTTACCTTTAGTTTTAACAAATTCATGCTCTAATTAGTAATATTCCACAACATCTGGAATTCACCATTATTGATTCTTTGCAATTGTAATGAATGTCAAAGAAATAATGAAGTGTAATTTAAGCTTTCGATTCAACGCAATGAAGTAATTCCACTTCTCTTTATCAATTTTCAGGTCATGTTTGAATAACTTGAATCTGTGTTATAACTCATATGCATCAGGATAAATTACTGGTAGAAAAATGTGTCCATGCATGAATCATACAGAAGAGATTCACTAAAATTCATAGTTTGTTTGACAAGATAAGCTAAAATGTAGAGGTACAAACATAAAGATGTTGCCCTTTTTATTAAGTTTAGCCAAATAATAAACAAAAGAAGTTCATAATCCCTAAACAACTACTTTCTAGCCATCTAAATATTAATTCTAAGTTTCTAACTCCAAATTCTATTACTTCCTAACCACTGCTGTGAATCCACCACAGAAGATTGGTAAGTGAGTTCCCATCATCAAAGCCACCCAAGTTCTTAATCTTCTGCAAAGCCTCAGCCTTGTTGTATATCCCTTCCAAAGCATATGTAAAACCTCTCCATGCATCTGTAACTCCTTCCTTACTCAAAGCCGGTGCTGTCCACTCTACCAGTTCCTTAACATAGCTGGCATTGGAGAACAAGACCTCAGTGATAGGCGAAATCGGCATCACCTGAATTCTGACCCTGATTTCTTTCGACTCTGCTGAAGCAAACCAAAGACCGCTATCCCTCTTATTAGACCACACAATTCCAGTGATCTTGTTCTCACTTGCAAACACATCTTCATAGATGTTATCTCCTTGGTGCACATGCCACCACTTTTGAATTGCTTGAATTTCAAGTGCTGCAAGCAATGACGCAACGTCGGTGAGATTAGTGTCTCTATAGGCTAACCCCATCAATGCAGCCGAGTAGTAAGCATTCACTGACTCACTTGAGCTCTCTTGATTTCGTCCATCTGCAAATTCAGTTACCCCTCCAGCCCATGAATGCAAATTGTAGAGATCAAAGTTCCTCAACCGCGTATAACTTGAATCCGCCTGTCTGTTTAAGTTCATAAAATCCCCAGCAAGAGCAAGCTTGAGCCTTAAACTTCATCCCCCAATCCACGTCGAATTTCGCAGCTTCTGAAATCGCATACAGAAAGTAACCAATGTGGTAATAGTGATCATTATACATTCCAAACCCGTAATCTGCACCTTTATCAGCTGCTCCATTTTTCGTTACAAGTCCACCCCATTTACCTTCATACAAGAAACCATTCCCACTGAAAGTCCCACTCAACCATGGCTCAATTCCATCCTTCAAAAACTTTGTAATCACTGCAATATCATTAGAACCCACCTCTTCAGCAATCAACGCCAGCCTCGCTGCCTTGGCGAGCAATTTACCATATTCGTAAGAACCTGTTATCGATAATGGCGTCGAAATTAGAAGCTGAACATCACTGGAAAGAGCAGCATTTATTTCAGGTAATGCCTGTACAAAGTCCTTGACACCGGTAATCGAATGCCAAGAGATTGGAATAGGCTGTGTTTTCAGCACCCAAGAGTTTCCCACCACGCCTATGAGATCACCATCAATGCTTGTGTACTTGAAATAGTCAAGAACAGCGGCATGACTGTCCTGAACAGACAGAAGTTGTTGATGGAGAGGATGAGCTAGCATAAGCAAATCTCCATTACCTTTTTCACCCATCTATACTCCAATGTCGTTGGCCCTGTCAACACTGCCTCGCCCGAAATCGGGTAAGAAGAACTGAACTGGTCTAGAATTGCCTCAAGGTCCTGAGAGCCACTCGGCGGCAACATTGCAACTCTTATAACCCCGGTGAATGCGTCGGAAGTGATCAGTGATTGGTTGCTGATGGTGAGACCAATCGGGGAGGAGGAGTACACTAGAAATATCTGACTGTTGTCGAGCTTTAACGTGAACTTGGTGCGTTCAGCGTTTGAAGACAAAGAAGTGACTGAAAGAGCGGTGGAGATGGAAAGCGCGGTGGGTTTGGACACGTTGCATGTCAGGTAGGGGCTTCCCTTGACGAGGAAGAAGGTGAGGTTGGAGGAGGGGAAGTCTAGAGTGACACTGAGGTCACTAAAGGAAGAGACTACGTGGCGTTCATGGTTGTTTTGGGTGGCGGAGATGCTGAGTTGGGCGGTGAAGTTTTGATATATGAAAGATGGGGTGGCGAGGCGACTAGGGTAGGATAGAGAGAGGGAGGAGTTGGAGGATCTGAAGTGGTACGGGTGGAAATACTCGGGCTGGTCGCCATTGTTGAGCACAAAGTTTTGGAAGAAGGAGTTTGTAGGGAGTGGGGTTTGGAGGAGGTTTGGGGCAAAGAAAGGTGAAGGGTCAGGGAGAACTGTAGACTCAGCTTTCGGGAAGATGAAGCTGGTGGCCGGAGTTGGTTGTGGTTGGGACAGAAGTACTCTTGCTTGGGTTTGAGGGAGGGTGATGAAGAAACTGAGGGAGATGATGAGGAAGAATGTCAAGGGGGAAGCCATATTGCAATTGAGAGAACGTACAGTTGTGATTTGTGATTTTGTGATGAATGAGGTTCACCATTGCCGTTTATATAAGCAATGATGGTTTTTCCTAGCTTGTAGAGGAGAGAAAGGAAAGAAAGCTTTGTGCAAATAAATTAGGAATCCGAGAGCTTATAGGAAACGAAACTTTTTTGGCAAGTAAAACTGTTTTAGCGGGTTAGGGTTTTTTAATCAGGTCTAAAATATCGACTAGGTTCCGATCACTGCTCTGAGTTTCGAATATGTAAGTCGTCTGTTACATACTTGATTAATTCTGGAGTACATTATGATTAGAAACTAGAAAGGTTAAACACTCAAACCTTAGAACACATGATCTCTCTGCCATATCTTTCTACTAATTATACTTCCCTTAAGAAATTGTACCTGCCTGATCAATTCTGAAGGATAATACTCAAGGTCATTAAAGTTATTGATCCAGGGATTAATTAGGGATTTAGGGATTTTCGCAATATCTTTTTGCCAAACTTCCATAAACATTTTCATTCTACACACACAAAAATAAAATAAAATATAAAAAAATAAAAATAAAAATCTTCCATAAACATTACGAAATGAACTGTTTCTCATTTTTGATCATAAACGTACTTAGAGCTAGTGCCATATATATACATCACTTTGGGGGTAGACCACGTACAAAGTTAATGTGTGAAAGCATGCCAAATTTTGATGTTGTGTGACGAGTATTTTTTTTTTTGAAGCTATTAACCCATTATATATGAATGTGTTACTCTGGCTGAAGATCATAATGAATATGATCTCTTCAACTAAAAAAAAACAAACAGATTTGACTAATTGGTTAGAGCTAACTGCAGATCGACATGCCTAGTATTGAGCACTAGGTTCGGCTAGTGATCCTCTTACATATACATCCTTTTTGATAAGTCTCATAAACTTGCATTATCTATGAGTTGCTTCTTCGATTAATCTATTTAGGAAGGTGGGTTTCATTAATAGCTATGAAATTTATCTTCTAGTGTATGGAACTATCGAACTTGTAAACATAAGTAGCTGACTAGTGACAACAGCTATAGCAGACGTTGGTGATTACTCATTGTTTAGGGAAAAAATCATCGGAAAAAATCAAAGTGGCTTTATCAGCAATCTGGTAGGACTGGTACACCACCTTGTCCGATCTTGAAGCAAAATATTGGTTCCAATCTGGTATTACTGGTACACCAGCTATAGTACTTATCACCTCTCAAGAAGACTATAGCCTAAAACTTCAATTACATGAAACTAGAAAGAAAGTGTTGTACCAAAAGTTTTGGCCAACAATCCCGTCACCTATAGTCTACTACACAAGCATCAACACATTACAAAGGAATTGTTTTGAGCCTAAATTCATAAAGACGCTTTTACTTAGATTCCATTGATCATTTAGTTTGAAACATGATCGAAATCATTTTTCGAGTTATTGGATTCAAGTTTCAAGTTATAAATCATGTGAAGCTCCAAAAATGAGGCACACACAGATAACACCTTGTTTTTGTGTTACCCTTGTGATCAAAATTGAAGAATAAGAAGAAAAGAAAACACTACTAACACCCCTAAATAACATTTCAAGCAAAGTAATTCCATTCATCTAAGCAATGAACTCGATCTTCACATTACTACTCTTCTTACTAACCTCTGCTGTGAATCCACCACAGAAGATTGGTAAGTGAGTTCCCATCATCAAAGCCACCCAAGTTCTTAATCTTCTGCAAAGCATCTTGTTTGTTGTATATCCCTTCCAAGGAATAATCAAACCCTCTCCATGCATCTGTAACTCCCTCCTTAGTCAAAGCCGGTGCTGCCCACTCTACCAGTTCCTTAACATAGCTGACATTAGAGAACAAGACCTCAGTGATAGGCGAAATCGGAAGAACCTGAATTCCAACCCTGATTTCTAAAGATGTTTGAGGAGCAAACCAAAGTCCAGTGTCTCTCTTATCAGACCACACTATTCCTGTGATCTTATTTGCACTTGCGAAAACGTCCTCATAGATGTTGTCTCCTTGGTGCACATGCCACCACTTTTGAGTTGCTTGGATTTCAAGAGCTGCAAGCAATGATCCGGTGGCGGTGAGATTAGTGTCTCCATAAGCTAGCCCCATCAATGCAGCTGAGTAGTAAGCATTCACTGCTTCACTTGAGCTCTCCTGGTTGCGTCCATCTCCAAATTCAGTCAGTCCTCCTGCCCATGAATGCAAATTGTAAAGATCAAAGTTCCGCAAACGTGGATAGTTAGAACTTGGCTGCCTGTTTAAGGTCATGAAATCCTCAGCAAGAGAATAAGCTTCATTCTTGAATTTTAACCCCCAAGCCTGGTCAAGCTTTGCAACCACTGCAATTGCATAAACAAAGTAACCAATATGGTAATGGTGATCATTGTATATTCCAAACCCAAAGTCTGCACCTTTATCCACTGCTCCATTTTTCGTGACAAGTCCACCCCATTTAGCTTCATACAAGAAACCATTTCCTCCAAAAGTTCCACTCAACCATGGCTCAATTGCTTTCTTCAAGAACGTTGTAATGTTTGGAATCACATTATCACAACCCACCTCTTCAGCAATCAAAGCCAGCCTAGCCGCCTTCGCAATCATCTTTCCATAGAAATATGAAGCCGTTATTGATGATATTGTTTCCGAGGTTACAGCCTCAACATCTGTCAAAAGAGCGGCAGTAATCTCAGGTATTGATGCATTGTCTTTGATACCATTAATGGAATGCCAGGTGATTGGAATAGGCTGTGTTTTCAACACCCAAGAGTCGCCTACAACGCCAACAAGGTCACCATCAATGCTTCTGTACCTGAAATGGTCAAGAACAGTGACATTTCTGTCCTCAACAGAAAGAAGCTGAAGATGGAGAGGGTGAGCTAGCATAAGCAAGTCTCCATTCCCTTGTTTCTCCCAGTTATACTCCAAACCAAACGCTTCTGTGAAGAGGGCTTCACCGGAAACCGGGTAAGAAGAACTGAACTGGTCTAGCACCTTCTCTGCATCAGAACCTGGTGACAATGCAACCCTTATAACGCCGAAAAATAAATCGGATTTGATCAATGAAGGGTTGGTCTTGGTGAGACCAATCTTGGAGGACGAGTACAGGATCCATGTCTGGTTGTTGTTAAGGTTGATGTGTGCTTGTTCTGTTTTGTATTTGGAGACAGTGAGGTGATTGCATGAGTGGTGGAGATGGAGAGAGCTGTCGGTACAGACACATTGCACGTCAGATAGGGGCTTCCTTTCACAAGAAAGAACCGGAGATTGGAGGAGGGGATGTCCAAAGTGACACCGAGGTCACTGAAGGAAGAGACAACCTGATGTTGTTGTTGGGTTTGTGTGGTGGAGATGGTAAGGTCAGCTGTGAAGTTTTGGAGTATGGAAGCGTTGGATGGGATAGGGGTAGGATAAGACAGAGTGAGGGATGAGTTGGAGAATCTGAAGCTGTAGGGATGGAAATATTCGGCAGCGTCGCCATTGTTGAGTACAAAGTTCTGGAAGAAAGAGTTGGTGGGGAGTGGAGCTTGGAGGAGGTTGGAGGCGAAGAAAGGTGAAGGGTCAGGGAGGACAGTGGATTGGACTTGAGGGAAGAGGACAGCGGCCGGAGCTGGTTTGGATGGTAGTGCTCTAGCTTGGGTTTGAAGGAAGGAGAAACCAAGAACCAAAATGAAAATGTAGAAAGTCATCTTAGATGACAGCATTGCAGGCTGTGACGGTGAAAACTGGTTCAGCTATGGTGAGGAACTTGGAGGAGTGACTGGGAATAGAAAGTAAAAGATAGACTGGGCAAGAAATTATAGAGCTGAATGAGACGAAATAAAAGGAACGTGGAGGGGCCTGTTACAGTCTACGTTCTCCTGAATCTACTCTGTGGATGAGTATATGAGTTAATGAATTTATTAATTAAAGAACAAAAATAGGGATTAACTAAATTGACTTGATGATGATAAGATCAACATATATGAGGGATTTCACTAAATTGGTGGATTCCCCTTCCTTTTTCGTCTTCAAATAGTTGGCAGTATTATGATATCATCCCTTTCTACAAGATTAATATGCAGGAAAAGTCTGATGGAGTAAAATTGGAAGTAAAGCTCTTGGAGAAGTGTTGGGTACATTACAAATGCAAATCTGTGTCCGATGAGCACTGCCCAAGGCATCCATGAACACAAATGAGCCGAGACAACATCCTGGATTCAACAAAGAATAGAGAAATGTTCTCCAGAGAGAAGACTGCTTTAGAAACTTCTACTACACAGAACTGGCAAGAAAATTTGCATTAAAGCATCCTCCGATGAGATGTTAGTTCTTTCATACTGTTCGTGTTTTGTATAGGAGGAACCCCCATAAGGACAGACCACTTCAAAAACCCAAAATAGAAATGACTTGGCCAATACCAGTGTTAAAGATTGGCACAAACACAACTATTACCCATATAAAACTGGGATCAACAAGGACAAAGTAAAGCGACCCAAACTCAAGGAGAGATTATGTACAAACTGCAAGTTTTCTTTTCCACAAGCATCAAGACAGATTCACAAAGGAGCTGTTCTGGGACTAGTCATCTAGCTTTAAAGAACACGAAGCTGTGCAAGGAAAGCGGCACAGAGATCTAGGAAGAGAAACTGCGGACCCTGGACCCTCTGCAGATCTAGCAGATACTTCTCCTCCCGAGTTTTGAAAAGCTGTTGAATCCAAAAGAGCAGCAAGATATATCAGCACAATATTTGGAAAACGATAAAATTGAACAGTACACCTGTGCTACTTAGCATCATTGATAGCGACTATTTTCAATAGAAAAAATAGCAAGTTCCAGTACAGATTGAGATACTATCAAATCAGGGTTTTTCTACTTGGCCAATAAATCACCAGTTAAGTTCTTTTGAAAAACTGTAAAAGTAGAAATAAAATAAAAAGTGGAAGAGATGTATTTCCCGTCAAAGTTGCTTGTCAGTTTACCATTCTTGCAGCAATCAAGAGTAGTGTATTTCTTAAAAACAAAAACCAAATTGGTACGTCCTGACATTCAAGGAGCCATCAATATTAACATCTTACCTGCACTTCGAACTTGACAACATTGGGTGTCTTCATAATGCCATCATTTTCTATGATGCTGGATTCATCCCCAAAATAATGGTTATTGTTTACAGGATTGTCGACCATGCCTTCATGATGACCAGGTGCGCCAGGAACCCACCTACACTTCATGTTGTAGTGACCTATCTTCTTCCAACACACCCGCAGTTCTTGTAAAGCTTTAAGGACTTCAGTCATTATTTCACGAGGATGAGCCCTAGACTGCATGTATAAAGGCAACAAATTTGAACAAAAACCAAGAAATTATTGCTTCAGAAGTTGACACCACTCAACCTGCCTCTACATGCTCAGAATGACCAAGACAACTATGTGAACTCAAAATAAATACTAGACGTCATGCTAATCAAGCAACACAACCTATTAACTGCAGCTATAGCCTTGACTGTTCTAACATACTTATTAATTTAATTTGGTCACACTTATCACAGAGCAAAATAGATTATCAACAGGCTAGTCCATTTTCCACATAACAGTTATGAAGCCAAAGAAATATCAACCTGAAGTCCAAGAGCCCATTTCCTTTCAACAGGGAACTGCTGTCTAAATGGTGAGGAGCCCATTCCTTGAAACTCCATATATCCTGGAAGGCGGTGCCCAACAGGTGAAGAAGCAGGCTCACCTTGATGCATACGGTTGAAACCAGATTCCTAGACAAAAAATAAAAATAAAATGAATTAGAAAAGAAAATGGAAACCGAAATATATATCAAATGTAGCCAACTACTGAAGGAGATTCCAAAGTTGCACATCAATGAAAAGACCATAATGAAGATGAAACAAAAAAAAAAATTAAGCATTGAAGAAATTTACCCCAATCATGTGTGAAAAATCTTCAAAGACTTTACTACAATCATGTGAGATATCTTGATAGAGTTTTCTTTCATATTCAGAAATCATCATTTTACTCAACAATTTTAGTAGCGTCTCCATAATCAGTTATTAATCAGATATCAGCTAAAGGACTTTACTTTGGCATGAAAAGATAATATTTTATTTTCCAACCAATAGGTTGCTACTACATCAAGAAAGGGCAGTGAAACGGTACATACCACAGTCTCCTGAAACTCGGCCCCAAGATAGCCGCTGGATACACGAAACCGGTTGTCCAATAATAAGTAGTAAGCAACAGTTCCCTGAAACATGTTGCAACGCAGTAAGTAATAATATACTAGCTAAAAATCATAGAGATAATGAGTTTTTGAAATTCCCACCTCATTTTGTAATCTACCACGCAGAGATTCAACAAGATGGTTTCTGTCAAATCCCATCTTTACCACCTCCAGTAAGATTTCTTCATCAATCTGCGAAAAGCAAGGAAACACTTGAGCAACCTTTTATAATAGATGTATCCCCGCAACTTATATTATAGGAAAAAAAAAAAAAAAGGTCCAAAGAGTCCACAGTTTTTTTTTTATAATCACAGAGAAAAAGGCCGAGGTGTGGGATATGGACCATAGGTAAAGATAAACGGACTACAGGAACAGCAATTTTGATGACTGTCGTTTTGTCAGAGGGTGCATGAACGAGACTATGAAGCATAAATTTAAAATAAGGACTACAGACTGTCACTAGGAAATTCTTGGGGGGGGGGGGGGGGGGGATGGTATGGTGATCCATTACAAAAAGTACAGACCAAATATACCCGAACAGTTCTCAACGAAACTAGCTCCACATTTTGAAACAGAAGAAAATAACCAACCTTCTTCGCTTGCTGCATTGTATCTGGTGGGGGCACGGCTAAGTAACGAGGAAGATGAGCCTGGAACCATTTGTGCTGACGAATCTCAGGGATGGTCATTCGCTTCATTGGATCCACCACAAGCATTCGTGGGATTAAATCCCTTGCACCAGGTGACAAATGGCTTGGAAGAGTGTATATCCCGCCCTGTAGCCAATATTATGTTATTCAACAGAGACAGTATATAACCATTAAACAACTTGAATATATCCTAAAACTATGAGGTATAATCCGGAATAAATATAGGCATAAAGTTAACTTAAATTACCTTAATTTTCTTGAACAAGTTGGGAATGTTTTCATCGTCAAAAGGAAGAGTACCGCAAAGAAGAGCATATAATATCACACCACAACTCCATACATCTACTTCAGGCCCCGCATATAGTTTGCCAGAAATAACCTACACAGAGGGAAATCAAGACATCTTGTAACATAACTCAAGTTTTTCACTTAACAAATTTACAAGTCATCTAACACAGTACACGGTCCATACCTCAGGAGCAGCATAATTTGGGCTACCACAACTTGTCTTAAGAAAATGGCCATCACGCATAATATTGCTTAGGCCAAAATCAGCAATCTTCACATTGCATTTGGAATCCAGAAGCAAATTTTCGGGCTTCAGGTCTCTATGAACAACCATATTTCTGTGACAGTACTCCACACCAGATATTATCTGTCTCACAGGAAAAACTAAGATCATACATAACTGATATAAGATGCAAACTAATTGCAGAGAAAGATAACAAGACTGTCACACACCTGCTGAAAAAAGTTACGAGCTTCATCTTCCTGTAGCCTACCCTTCTCTACTATATAAAAAAGCTCTCCAGACTTCACATACTCCATAACAACATAAATGTCCGATGGTGTTTCAATGACCTCATAGAGTCGTATAATGTGAGGATGCATAAACAGTCTTAATATTTTGATTTCTCTTCTCACTGCATCAAAATGAGAACAATCAAATTCAAATGATAAACTACAACCATGGATGTTAGAGGAAAGCATACCTTTCTCTTCCATATCCATGTTCTTTATCTTCCGCCGGTTAAGAATCTTGATAGCAACTTTGTGGCCAGTTAATGCATGCTCGGCAATTTTGACCTTGCCAAAAGAACCAATACCAAGAGTTTTTCCAAGCTTGTAATTTGGTAAATACGCGTCTGCGCTGCTGCCTCCACGGCCAACTGCTCCATCCATTTTCCTATCACAGGGCATGACAAAAATTTCAACAAACATGCAAGAACCGAAAACAAAGACACAACTGTAGCTATTGTCTAGCGAAATACAAGGATATTATTAGGTTAACATCAACAATGCATCTTTCAGCTAAAGTTTACCAAAACAATGTTGGAGACACTCATTTTGTGCAACAAAACATTTGCTAACATATACATGAAAGTCAAGGTAACCAAGTGTTTCCATACGCTATCATTAAAAGGACACACTTCGACAGATAGAAAATTCCCACATCCTCGAGAAACTTGAGTAACAGGAACATGTATGTTCATTAATAATTCGCTCTGTTTCTACTTTAACCCTCTACTCTTAACTCTTATCCTATTATCCTTCTGCAAGCACAGAACAGCTAAAACCCCATTGGATTCCGACAAAACATTCATAACAACTATCTCCTTCTAAGTTTGTAAGTGGATATGAAGTTTACATTATTGTCTGACAGAACCAAAAAAGAAGATAGGAATCTGATTCATTCAAACCCCCATCGTAATGCTTCAGCTATCCCCAATTTACATATAGCTTCCTAAATCACAAACCAAAAATCATAGAAAGCCAACAACTTCAAGCTAAATACCCATCCAATTACAAAACCCAACTTCCAAATTAGAAACAATAAATCACACTCTACACAATAAGCAAAAAAAAAAAAAAAATCCCAATTCTCCCAAACCCAGAAACAAAAACCCAATTCAAATTAGACCCAGAACCAAAGGGATCTCATAAACCCAAAACAAAAACCAAACCAATGAACCATCCAAACCATTCATGCAGGAACACATAGAGAACAAGATTAATTAAGATTGAGAAGAGAATTACAGAAATTAGAACCCGAAACCGAAGTGAGGGATGCAAAGGTGAAAAGGGTCTCTGTGGAATTTGAAGGTGGGATGAATTAGGTTGCAGAGACCCCAAACTCGAATCGGAGAAGAAGCAGATTGGGGCGCCTTTCTTCTTTCTTTTCTTTATTTTTTACCTATACAACTTACACAGACTCCGTCACCATCATCATCAACTTGTTTATATTTATATTTTCTTCATTATTAACCGGGTGGAGTTACGGATTCGCCCATCGGATTTGGGGTAATGACGGCTGTGGTGGGTTTGTCGTGAGGGGTAGAATGGGAATTTTATGGGGAGTGATTATGGGAATGAGGGAGTTCGAGGTAGTTGTGGGGGCCGTTTTGATTCCAACTTCTATATTTTTACTGTTTTATCATTGTTCTTGATTCTTCAAAAAAAAAAAAAAAAATGCTAGTGATTTAAATTTATGCAAAAGAGAGATTTAGAAGACCGATGTGTACTTGCATAAATACCGATCGTATCGGAATCGAATTGGATTCGGGATTGGTGTTACCCTTGTACTTGGAAATTTACTTGGAGCCTCAAGAAGGTGATTATTTTGTTTGTAGAGATAAGACTGCACTAACTTGCTCAAAACTATATTGCTAGCTGAGTCAATTACAACTAAGATAGATGTGACATTCATATCAAGATATTCTCTAAATCTTTCTTTCATTTTCCTACACATCGCACATTCCTTTTAGACTGCCGGCTTGATGATGATCTCGAAGAGACGATGGATTCTATGAAACATGTAAAATATACCAATGACATTGTTAATCAGTCGAAATTCAACAATCAGAACTTCTTGGATTGCAACATGTTGAGTTTGCTATCTCAAGCTTCATCACTGTTCTAGTTAAATGAAGATAATATAGCTGCAACTGCCTGCAAGGATATGAACACAAAAAAACTTCTGATAGGGTTGATTCAGAAGGGGCTAGATAAACAGTATTACAACCTCAAAGCCTAGGAACAATCGTAGTATGAAGTATGAACAAAGTGGGAGTTCACTAGCTGTTTAAAAACGTCTGAGTCGTTTGCAAACGAGTCATTTCTCAATAAAGAAACAAACAAGCTACAAATATCTTTCATGTGGCTCTTTACAATGTGGATTCTACATGATCGTGTCTACTGAAAGTGTCACCATTACAGCATTATTCGCAAAAGTTTGAAGACAACAACAGCCTAGTAGTCGGGAATGGATGCAAAACGGAACCCCTGTGCACCTCTCCATGCATAATAAGCAATCCGAGTCTCATAAAAGCCTGCATCCATAAAATCATTCAGTCAATCAATCAACCTCCTACAAATATCTAAAAACAGCCAGGCACACATCCATCCCATCTACATTGTAATCATGCTCAGATATATTGTTTATGATTTTCTTTGATACACATATAGTTAATCAAGAGAAAATTAACATGGGAATATATGTGTGATAAAGTGATCTATAGGAAAAGTTTTCCGGTGCTTGGAATAAAGTCGTTGATATAAACTGTAAACTCCTTAAATTAGATATCACACGTTATATAACCAATAAATTGTAGAACTATTGAGTTCACAGTAAACCAGGTACAGATAAGTATAAAACAAAGTATATATTGACATACCTGGGAGGAAGGTGAGAATTCCTAGAGCTAGAAGGCCATAGGCTTGGGACATCTCCCCTCCCATGTGACCAGTGAAAATGAAATAGGACAGAAAGAGAAGCAATGATCCAAGAGAAAGAAGGAAAAGAGCAAGGCATATGGATTTCCATGGAACTTTATCGAAAGACCTTGGTGTATAGTCAAACCGACGGTCATTGCCCGTCCCACTATAATCATCGTCTTCATCAGTAGCAAGACGGCTGTACTGGACGTTGCGCCTAGATGCCATACCAAAGGAAGTTCAACAAGGCCTGAGATCCCTAATGAAGTGGACTTAGTAGCCTAAAACATTAATAAGATTAAATTAGTTTCAACAGACAAGCAAAACGCAGCCATGCATGCAAATAGAATAGGACAGTGAGCAAGTTAAACACAAATTTAACATTCACTTCCTCTAACCACTGCATTGAAGCTAATATGCCCAGCATCCAGAAATAGAAACGCAAGACCACAAAACACCCAAATTGCATTATCAAGTAGCAAGTAGAAATACTCCACAGTCTAAACCCATAAAGCACCATATAGGCAAGTTTCTTTGTACGAATTAAGAACCTATCAGAGACGAAACAAATTGCATCGATACAGAACTCCGGCACAAGCTCGGCTCGGCACATAGATTGTGTATGAAAAGCTCAGAATTCATAAAACAATAGAATACCCTTTTTCAGTTGTTTGCTTCAGCCAGACAAAGTTATATTCAACTCTTCCTATGAAGAGAAATTTTGAGAACAATGTACTTATGTTCTTACTTTATCTCCTCAATACATGTTCCCATTGATTTCTTATACTTCAATTGAAAAGCAAACCCTATCTCTAACACTATGCTCAGTCAATCATAACATTGTAAAAACTAGCAAAGCTTGGGGAGCTAAACCTACTCACAATTATGCAAAATCAATGATACACAATCAATCAAACATGCCTAAACTCGTCATGCTAAATAACCCAATTGAACAAATATAGCAGAGATCAAAGAACAAAAGTACCCAATTGAAACCAAGACTGAAACTTTGGTGTAGAATCCAATCCAAGTCAGCGAACCCATAAACCAAATGAGAAGAAAACTTAGGAAATCTACTTACCGGAGACTTGTGGGTTTCGACCTGAACAGCGATGGCAGGGCTGAAAACTCTTCTCTGCAAATTGCGCAAATTGGAAATTTGAGGTTGATAGAAATGAAGATGGAAGACCGAGTGCCGGGCCTGGTAATTGGATTTCTTTCTTAATGGGCCTTATTAATCTTAATCTGCCCAAGGAGGTAATATTATAATTTTATTTTTTTACAGGGTTCTCCAGTTCTCCTACTTCCTAACTTTAACATAACTAGTTTTTACCCTTGTATATTTGCATGTCTCACAAAATTACTTAAAATTAAAAAATAATAACTCACGGTTATCTATCTGTTGTCTCAAGTAGAATTACAGTATTCAATCTTGTGATTCCACTGTCTAATTCTATCCACGTTTATCTTCTATAATTATCTCTTTCTATTTATTTTTTTTGTTTGTTTTTTCTTACTATAATAATCATGAATTTTGTTGTCTCAGTCAACTTTTTAAAGGTAATTAGGCAGAACACAATTTAATGAATTTCCAAACCTGCTCGCATTTTTATAGTAAAGATGAACTTTTCACAAGAGAATGTGTTTTCCTCTAAAATGGACAAAGGTAATGTGCATCATCGTGTTCAGTTTCACATATATATGAACAAAAGGTTGTATTAAGTTGATATATATATAGTCATATACTGTAGATCATAAATGTGATTCTTCAAGTATTATTTAGTCGATTTGTGATGATACATGTATAATTTGAAGTTTTCAACCTATATATTTATATTGTTCATAGTGTGTGTTGGGCTTCGCTCTGGAATTAACGTGCGAAAGTCCTTATTTGACTCACTTTTCGGTCATATTTTTCGATCATACCCGGTAAGTGTCTAGATACATATCGTATGATCATCCTTACAAAGTTTTATCCAGTTTGGTGATCGTTTGCACACCGAATCAGATAAAATAAATCAATAGAACAAAATCTGTTCAAGTAGAACCGTTGGAGTAAATCATAATTATGGAGGCTTAAACGGTCACCAAATTGGATGAAACTTTGTAAGAATGATCATACGATATGTATCTAGACATTGACCGAGTATGATCGAAAAATATGACCGAAAAGTGAGTCAAATAAGGACCTTCGCACGTTAATTCCAGAGCGAAACTACAGTCCCTATCCAGAGCGAAGCTTCGCTCTGGAATTAACGTGCGAAGGTCCTTATTTGACTCACTTTTCGGTCATATTTTTCGATCAGACCCGGTCAGTGTCTAGATACATATCGTATGATCATCCTTACAAGTTTCATCCAGTTTGGTGATCGTTTGCACACCGAATCAGATAAAATAAATCAATAGAACAAAATCTGTCTAAGTAGAACCGTTGGAGTAAATCATGATTATGGAGGCTTAAACGGTCACCAAATTGGATGAAACTTTGTAAGAATGATCATACGATATGTATCTAGACACTGACCGGGTATGATCGAAAAATATGACCGAAAAGTGAGTCAAATAAGGACCTTCGCACGTTAATTTCAGAGCGAAACTTCGCTCTGGACAGGGACTATATATATATATATATATTATGCACCCATAGCCTTCTTCGTATATATGAAGCTTTCAGCAACAACTAGTCGAGTAAAGTAGAAGAATCTAATGAGTAGGTTTGGATCCTCATGCATATGTGAATCACTTGGAACTGGAAAAAGTGAAAAAGCTTTGCTGCTGCTGCTGCTGCTCCCTGAAGACCCTAATCCAATCCCTGATATCATGTGCTAATATGCTCTTGCTTTGCATTTTCACACAGATCCAAGTAGCTAGAATTGCTAACACATTGAACCTGCATACATATAATAAACAAAAGCTTTGCTAGCTCCAATACATATGCATATGATATATAAATCTTCTTAGTTTGTTATAGATATGATATGTGGTTTTGTTTTGGGGTATATGGATTGTTCTTGTTAATTCCAGATCGAACTACCTAGTGATCATATATGCATGTATGTCTTAACCAATTAATTCCGACTAAATATATAAATAACCCGACTTCGGTAACAATAGTTACATGAGAACGTGTTCGTTTTAAAAGGCTTGGTTGCAATTTAAGGATATAACATGGAGGTTTTATGTATTTGACATGTTTGTTTATAATTATTATTGACAATTATTCATCTCTCATTGATGTTTGTCACCTATAAACGACCATAGCTGGTCACCTAAGTTATTTCCATATATAAATCGTCTTCTTAATTTTATAACGCAGGAGCTAGACATATATGCATGTGCAGGTGATCAATAATATCATTAAGATTGATACTTAAAGTGCTTTATCACTAAGCTAACCCTTGGTACGAAAGTTGAATTTGAAACACATGGATCATTATACATGTTCCACTTTACAGAGGCCAAATAATTAGAGGAAAGTGAATTATTAATTAAGCACATAACTAATCATGGGGCACCATAATGTTATGTTATGTTATGTTATTAGATTTGCTTAGAACTACAACTACTGAATGTCACTTGCAATCTTGGGGAGTGACTAAAGAGACAATTAAGCGTTGGACCCTTCCTCATAATCAAGTATTAATATACTTAATGTGAGCTAGGTAATCTTGATCGAGATCATAAACAACATAGATTACTCCATCATTCCTTGCAAGCAGTAATCTTTGATATATTCCCACCATGCATGGTTTATATCTTTCCTCACCAATGTGTGACAAATGAAAACCATCCCTCTAGCCAAACTTGATTACATGCTTTATTGTTAATAATTGTCCAAAAGCAAACTGTTAGCTCCAAAGCTAGGCACATATCATAGTGCATGCTCCACTTTCGAGAGGCCAATACAAAGAGGAAAGTGAACTCTTGGGTAAAAATCATGAGGGCACCATCATTGCGTTAGTTGTGTTCTACGGCACTCACACTCATCAGTCATCATCATAGACTTTATATCATTTTCATCAAATTGCTTTTGCTTGTTAACCCAGGCAAGCTCACTTGGATATAAATGTAGTTAGCTAGCTTGATAAATTCCATCTACCCCAATCTCCATCAATTTCTCCATCACTGCTATGTAAATATCAGTGGGGTTTCAAGTGTTCACGGCTCTCATGTCATGAGCTTTCTATGGTACTACCAAAAATGAATGAGCGGTTAATTCACATTCTATCCAATACCCACGTTTTTCTCTTCTAAATTATCTTTTTAATTTATTTATTTTATAATTTACCATAGTAACCATTTTTCTTAAAATCTGAATTAACTTAATATGGTAATTTTAGCAAAACACAATTTGGTAATTTAGAGACTGCTCGCTTTATATACAGTAGAGATGAGATTTTGAAAAATTAACGACGTGGTAATTAAAATTAGAAACACTCATTTAACACAAAGTTCTTATTCTAGCAGGTTCATCTACTAATCTAGGTTCTATTATTCTAATCAAGAGGTATCCATTATGCATACTTTAGCAAAAAGAATTGTTGCTCTACGAATAAAATTAAAGCTTGCATTAGATACCCTATTGCTCAAGACAGACCGAGAACATACAAAGCCTCATAATCTGCTATATGCTTACAAATATGACATGTTTACTTTTGGTGTTTTGGTTGTCATTTTCAGAGTTTCAGTTTTGTTCTATAGAGATGCAATTTTAGAAAGTGAGCACATCAAAACACTATAGGATTGGGACATCGGGAGGCAGAGAAACAAAAGCAGCTGTATGAAGCTGTAAACCATATAATCATATCAAAGACAAAATACCAACTAATTATGCAAAAACAGGAATACAATCTCTTTAATTGGTTAGGGTCATATCCAATTGCTATATAAATATAGCCATGAGCTACATATGCCACCATGAACCGGCTCAATTCCAATCCTCACTTGCATGCAATAAGGGAATTATACAAGTCTAAACGAAAGTATAAACCCCTAAATAATTCTCAAATGGAACTTAGGCCTCGTTTGGTTGTGAAAATAAAAGATTTGTTTTCTGATGTTTGGTAACACAAGAAAATTATCTAGAAATTGTTAATTAAAATAATATATTGTGAGTAATAAATGCATGGAAAAAGAGATGAGAAAATGGTTCCTATGGATTTTGGAATGATCCACTTTTCCTTGCATTTTTCCAACATTCGGGAAAATATTTCCTTCCATTCAGCGTTCCTAAATGCGATTATCAACTTTTCTTTTTAATAGTTATTTTTATACGAACCAAATAAGGCCTAGTGAAGGGTTAAGGGTTAATCCTATATCCTACATGATGTTGTAGTTCCCAAAGAATCTTAGGGAAGGACCAAAGGTTGAATAAATTCCATGGAAGAATTGACTCCATAACTTGGAAAGTCAACATCATCAAATCACATATACTAAGTTAATTGAAAGACAATGAGATCCTAAAACCTTTTATTTCGAAAATCTTATATATACCTACATGTCATTGTTGTATCACGGCACTTACGCGTAATCATCAGTATTGTTTATGATATATTTTAATTAATTTTAGTTATTTGTCTTCGATTTAGTTTTGCTTATTTGTTATAAATAAATACATAAAATTTGAAATTAAAAGAAACATATTGAACTGTGAGTTAACTAGAATTGTTTAGATTATGTTTATCAAATGCGTTATAGTTTTCGTTGTGAGAAAAAACGATAAAAATAGAAATTATTATCATTTGAATTTTAGCCCATGAAGAAGATTGTAAATGTTACCAACTTAGTGGGTGGATTCACTTAGCAAGTAAGGATTTCTAAATACAAATTACATTCTTCCTCTCAAACCAAAAAAAGAGAAACTTTTGAAAATCAAAAAATACAACGAAAGGTGAAGACTTTTCCTTTAAAAGGCTCCAATCATGCACGACAGTAAACACCACAGAGTGACAACCTGACATTCAAAACAGAGCACACAAATCTGATATTTCCGATTTTTTGGTGGAAGAAAGACAGACGTGGAACCAAGGCCAATGCCTAGGAGAGTGTTTGACAACCTCAACTCTCTTTCAATCTGATATTGTTGGCCAGCGAAATCTCGGACACCATTGCTGAACTCAAGGACCGAGACGATCCCATTTACCAAAACAGAGGAGCCATTTCTATATTTCTATATATACACATTTACTTCCTATATCCTACCTTCTTTTCCTTTCATCCCTTTCCTCCAATCCAAAGCTTTTCAGGAAAAACAGAGCAACTTTAGCCAGCATTCGGACCCGGATCCGACATTGTCGGACCCATCCGCTCCCCATGCATTGATTCTCTCTCTCTCTCTTGTTTTGGGTTTGGCTCTGATTGTTGTTGTTGTTGTTTCAGAGAGAGAGGGAGTCTAAATCATCAATCTAGACACAGGTATGGTTTCTTACTTTCATTTATATCTGTTTCTGATTGCTTTAGATTTCTGGGTTTATATAATTTCTTTCAAAGTTTGAAACTTTTCTGCTGGTCTGTAAAGGAATGATATTCTTCTCTGCTTTGGTTTTTTAATGCATTGAATCATATTCTGCTGCTTTTGATTTCTGTGGATTTTTTTTTTCAGTGTTAAATTGTCGTTGTGATGATGATGAATCATTGGTCTTGTTGTTTTGTTTAGAGTAGTGTTTATGCATGATTGTTTTTCCGGTGGTCCTATTTGTTTGTCTTCTTGGTTCTGGTTGGATGTGGGGCCTGTGCCGTTTCTGCGACCTTTCTTTCGCCGGTTTTAATAGTAAAAAACAGAAGCTTGAGCTTCCTTGAAACTCAGAAGCTGACCCTCAAGGCCTCAACTACTTTATCTTTCTCTCTTTATGTATCTGTTTTGAAGATATGCAAACGTTTTGTGGGTGTGGAATTCTGAACTTTTAAGTGTCTGAAAAGGAAGCACAAATTTTTGAAACAGTAGAGAGGGACTAAGGATTTGGGGTTTGGAAAGAGTTAGCCTGACTTTGTTTTAGAAGGTATACACTGGATCAGACACTTGATTTTCATGTTCATTGCAGCCAATTTGATGTTCAAGTCCTAGTTTGGTATTTGAACTTACCTGTCAACTTTTGGCCTACTATTCTTTGATGAACTCATTGTATTCGTTTAGTCTTATATGTGTCTGTGAATGATCCTTGTGCTTTCTAAGCATTCTTTCATTCTTCTGTTTAATGTCTCGGTTGTTTCATGTTGTTAGGCACAAAAATTGGAGTTCTGTATGAACACATTTGTGTCGTAGGGACTTGCCTGATACAGAAGCTGCAATGGGTGGTTGTGTGTCTGCCCCATCTAGAACGATTGAATCACAGAAGAAATCACAGAAGAAAAGACTAAGGGGCTTTAAACGCCATGGGAAGACAAATGTTATTACTAAGAAGAGGAACAGTGATGGAGGAGCTCGAGTAGCAGATTATTCTGTTAGCGAGGTTGTACATATGGGGTTTGAGAATGGTGCAACAGCTACTTGCACAAGGTCCAAGGTTTCTAATTCAAAATTCCATGTCACCGAGCTGCAATGGCACCACACTCCATCTAATAATGCAAATGGTTTGTGCTCTCTTTCCCTTATGAAATAGAACTGTATTTTTGTCAAAATATTGTCAGAATAGTTAGTTTTCTGCTGAGTCTGACATGTTAGAATTTATTCATTTGCAGCAATTTGCCAAGATGAATCTTGGTTCGACTCCGTCAGTATTCTGGAATCTGAATCAGATGACGACTATGTTAGTATACATGGAGGTAATTGCCCTAACTGACTAAATGGTATCTTTCTGTCGTGTAGACAATTGTGTGTTGTATATCCACTACCATGGGCTTATGGCATAATCTGGAGTAACTTAAGTTGGTTCAACCTCAAGATGCGTAGTGAGATTTCCATGACTTACAATTACTGTGTCTACTGAATGCCTGGGTCATTAGTAGCATACCTAAGATCATGTCAAGTTTCATCTACATACTATATGGATAGTGTTCTTGGTGGTTTTAAATTGATTGAGGTGCCCCAGCGTTTCAGTATGTTGCTCATATCTTCCCTTATATCTACAAAATTCTGCATATATGTTTTTTTTTTTTGATATGAAATGTATATGTTGTACATTAGTTTTAGAAATCTGAAGCAAAGTTTATCTTTCTGAGATGGAAAAGGGTTTATGTCTTCCCTTATTTTACAGATAGCTTTCCAATAGCGGGCAATGCAATTGGGAATATCCCAGGTGGTCAAGTACTTCAGTATGAAAGGTCTGCATGCTTTGTTGATAATGGTTGCAAGTATGAAGAATACCAGAGCTATACAAAAATAGATGGAGGCAAAGTCATGGGGAAAGACGAACTCAAGGATTCAAATCAGTTTCCCCGTACTAGTATCCAGGGCTTGGACAGGAAGAAGTTGCTAGATCAATCTCCTCGAAGCTTTAAAGGACTGAGGGAGGATCGACGTGACTCTAATGAGAAATCTGGCTTGGCTCGATTGATACATTCTCTAAGTTTCAATGATAAGAATCTACACTCACAAACACTTTCTCAAAGAAAGCCATCATCAGTTTTCAGGCTTTCTTTTAAGAGGAGGTCCTGTGATGCAGAAGAAACCAATGAACAATGTAAGTGCTCGCAAAATTAAACTTTTTCTGTGTAGAAAGAAATTAAAATTTCTGCTCTTTGCAATTTCTCAAGGTCACTCATATGCTCACAATTACTTAATGGCCAGTATATGTAATTTTTATACATGGTACTTCTGGTTGTAGAATATGTTGTCTTTGTTGCATGACTTTTATTACACAGCTCACAATTGATTTATCTGCAGGTCAATCAAAAAGGTTTCTCAGTCGGCCTAGAGCAGGACTTGTCATTCCCTGTTGTAAAGTAGAGAAGATGACTCCAGGATGTTGGTCTGAGATTCCACCCTCCAATTTCAAACTCCGTGGCGAGAACTATTTCAAGTATATTTCTTTGAACCACCCTTTACTGAAATTAGAAATTGCAGCTAATGCCTAGTTAATCAGATCACAATTTAATTTTATATTGGCTTTACCATGTAGAGATAAACGAAAGGCACCTGCTGCGAACTACAGTCCATATACTCCAATAGGTGTTGATCTATTTGTTTGCCCTAAAAAGATACATCACATAGCTCAATATCTTGAGCTTCCAAAAGTAAACACAGATGTCAAAGTGCCTCCACTCCTCATTGTAAATATACAGGTATTTTTGCAAAACCTGATCATGTAGGTCTGTGCTTTTATTCCTGAACAGCTTATCATGATGTTCCTCTGTGCCTTGTTGCAGTTGCCTACTTATCCAGCTGCCATGTTTCTTGGTGATAGTGATGGAGAGGGGATGAGTCTTGTACTATATTTTAAAGCCTCTGAGAATTTTGATAAAGACATCTCTCCACAATTCCAGGAAAGCATCAAGGTAACTTCACTGATTTCTTGATTACACTTACTGCTCGGGACATTGAAAGAATCTAATTGTTCAGTGAGCAATTTTACACCTGTTCTATATCAAGTTGTAGTATTCAAATTTTTTCTTAGATATGACTAGATCCTTTACTGATGCAATGTGCTTTCACTTGCTGATATAATATTTCATCAAGAATTGGTGTACGTAAACTGATGATGTATTTGATTTGAATAATGCTTCAGAAAATGGTTGAAGATGAAACAGAAAAGGTCAAAGGATTTGCAAAGGATTCCACTGTACCTTTCAGAGAAAGGCTAAAGATCTTGGCTGGGGTGGTCAATCCTGATGAACTCAATCTGAGTTCTGCCGAAAAGAAGCTTTTACATGCATATAATGATAAACCAGTACTTTCACGCCCCCAGCACCAATTTTATAGGGTAAGACAAAGTTCTTTGATATTGTGAGTTACAGATGTTGAAAGTTACCATGTTTTCAAAAGATAATTGTTTGACTTCATCATGCTCTTTCACATGCAGGGTCCTAATTATTTTGAGATTGATCTGGACATTCATCGATTCAGCTACATATCGAGGAAGGGACTTGAATCTTTTAGAGAACGTCTACAAAATGGAATACTAGATATGGGTTTGACTATCCAGGTAGCCAGATTGTTTGTAGCATTTATTCATTTTGACTAGAAATGTTCTTCATCATCTGAAAATAACCAAAAACTTGCTAACATCGTCACGAACTCTATTTCCTCTCATTTTATAGGCACAAAAACAGGAAGAGTTGCCGGAGCAAGTGCTGTGCTGTATGAGACTGAACAAGATTGATTTTGTTGATCATGGTCAAATACCAAGTCTGATCACTAATGATGAATGACTTAGATGATTAGATGCAAGGCATGGAATATAGAGATGGCAGATAATCATGAAATTCGTGATCAAGCCGTCCCGTAAATCGAAGAAGAAGAGCAGATAATATTCATACCCAGGAAAGTCTTTGTATCATTGCAATAATCACTAGTTTGAGTCGATGTGACTTTACTACCCCAAGCAGCTTTGTATGTATTACCTTCATAAGCTGCGTAGGAGTTGGGAATTAGGACTAGGCTTTGATATTGATTCACATGTATGTAATCACACCGCTCTCCATCTACTAGTCCCTTGTGTTAATCAGTAAAATTAACTTATACTTCCGCTTATTAATCTTAAGTTCCCGAGTTATTTCATTTAACTGCCTCACCAGCTTCTAACTCTTATTTCAGTAACGAAAATAAAACCGAGAACTGAGAAGAGGAACAAAGATTAAAAAGTAAAAACTCATAATTCATAGAAGTATGAAATATATATTCAATTTTTCTGAAAAAATAGTGTCTTGCACAAGAAAACTGACATTACATAACAACAGAAGAACAAGAAAACCTGAGAAAAACACTAATGGAAAGCTTCAACTTTGTTTTTCAGTTCTCTGAGAAGATAATCGATGCTCATTACTCCCATAAGTTCATCTTGTTTATCTCTAGCTCGTACACTCACCTGGTCACTTTTGGCTTCCTTGTCACCAACAACTAAAACATAGTTGTATTGTGCCACCTGAGCTTCTCTAATCTTTTTACTCACTGATCTATCACTGATGTCAACATCAACATGATAACCATCGCGACGAATCCTTTCCTGAACCTGAACAGCATAAGCCTCAAATTCCTGTGTGACTGAGCAAACAATTAACTGCCGTGGACTAAGCCAGAAGGGCCATTTCCCTTTGTAGTGCTCCAAAAGTATACCAATGAAACGCTCAAAGGAGCCGAATACAGCTCTGTGAATCATAACCGGTTTCTCCCCCTTGCCTTGTTTATCTGAAGTGTAATGCAGGTCGAACTGCGCACAATCCGGTAGCTGAAAATCAAGCTGTATTGTTGCACACTGAAATTTCTTCTTCAAAGCATTACACACGCCGAAATCTATCTTTGGTCCATAAAATGCTCCATCCCCTTCATTTATCTGCCAAGGCATGCCAAAATCATTTAGTGCTTCTGTGAGAATCGCCTCGGCTTTATCCCATGTTGCTCTTCCTCCATGGTAACTTTCTGGCCTTGTGGATAGCTCCACGTCAAAAGAGAGACCAAATATGTCATATGTATACTTGATGAAGTCAAGGACACCCTTGAGCTCATCTTTCAGCTGTGACTCCCGACAAAATATATGAGCATCATCCTGCACAAATCTCCTCACACGAGTCAAGCCATCAAGTGCACCATTGGCCTCATTCCGATGCAGCACTCCAAATTCAGCTATCCGAAGAGGAAGTTCTCTATAAGAACGAGGCCTATGTCGAAACACTTCACAGTGACCAGGACAGTTCATTGGCTTCACACCATATTCATCTTCCTCAATGTCTAAAAGAAACATATTCTCTTTGTAGTGTCCTGCATGCTTAGATCTTTCAAACAAATCCATTTTGAACATGTTTGGTGTTATAACCTCCTGATATCCTCTTTTCAGATACTCCTTTTCCATGAACTGCATTAACTTCTTATAAATCCGAGTTCCGTTTGGGGTGAAGAACCAACTTCCGGGGCTATTTGGGAGACAAAACATGAGCTCCTGTGATTTAGCCAACACCCTATGGTCGTACTTTTTTGCTTCTTCCTGCTGCTTGATATAAGCCTTCAAACTATTTTCATCTGGATAAGATATTCCATAAACTCGCTGCAGACTTTCGCTATGTTTATTTCCCCTCCAGTAAGCTGATGAAGCCTTCAAACATCTAAATGCCTTGACAAAGGAAGTGTTTGGTATATGAGGTCCGGGGCACAAGTCCACCAAGTCGCCACATCTGTAAACAGTTATGGCCTTGTTATCTGCATGAAGCTCATTGATGATCTCAACCTTGAATTTATTATCAGAGAAAATTTCAAGAGCCTGTTCCACAGATACTTCAATGCGCTCGAAGCAATGTTTCGCCTCGACAGCCTTCTTTGCCAATGCTTCAATTTTCTTCAAGTGCTCATCTTTCAACCCCAAACCTCCGTAATATGCATCATAGTAGAACCCCTCTTGTTTTGTTGTGCATGGACCAATGCAGAGCTTGCATCCAAACTCGGCTTCAAGTGCATGTCCAAGAATATGAGCACTCGAGTGCCAGAATGTGTCACGGCCTTTGTTGTCTTCAAATGTGAATATCTTAAGCTCACAGTCACACTCCAAAGGCTTTGACATGTCCCATGGTGTCCCATTGACCTCAGCAACCAAAGCTTTCGAAGCAAAACTCTCCGAAACCTCCTCAGCTATGTCCAAAGGGGAAGTTATCCACTTCTTCCCTTCCTTCACCTCCTTCACTTGGCCATACCACAATGTAATCTTGATGGATTCTGCTGGTAGAGACTGAATGGGTTCTTCTTGTTCGGCCTGGATGGACTCGAAAAGTTTGATTTTTCTGCTGATAATGGCCTTCTGTTCGTCTTTAGATAGAGAAACCACGGCGGCAGCTGGTGGTGGTTGCACATTGTTTTCGAGAAGGTCCGCAACGGAAGCTACATCATCTTGTTGCTGATCAACGAGTGCTGCTTTTCGACCTCTGGCTCTTCCTAAGAAGTAGCCTCCTATAGTGCCAATTAGGACGAGACAAACTGAGGAAGAAGATGGAATAAACACCTTCAGAGTCTTCTGACGCATACTTGATAGGATTTCGATTCAATAATTTCGTTCGGTAAAAAACGGTTGTGAAGTCCGATTGCAGGTCCCTTTTTATAGAGCTTTATTATTCCTGTCTTTGTAAGGAATGCAATCAGGAATGTGAATCATATTCACAATATACTTTGTAACCTTGTAGGACATTATTTACATTGCACGTATAATAAGATTTTTTTTCCTAATGTTTCACATTAAAACAATATAACAACGTTCGTTTGCTTAATAGAGTTCTATGAATTTTGTTTCCCAAAGAATGTGATGTCTTGACTAACCTGTTATGCATTGCTGAAATCTACAAATTACGAACATCAGAGGATGATGACTTGAGCAGCAGTCTTTACATCTTTCAGCCTTTCTTGGACCGCTGCCCTGCCTCTTTTTTGCCAACAAAAAAGTTCGTAAGGCACATTGTCATCCACATTCTCATCTTTGCTTATGCCCTCTATTACCTCTTCAGGGTGCTCGTCCTCGTTCCCCTCCTCATAAGAACAGGTGATATTGTACCATGTTTCATCACCGTCATAGAATGATCCATGTGGATCAATCACCATTGACTCGAGCTTTGTTGCAATTTTAAGAATGCATATGGCGAACTCTATCTCAAACCACATACCTTGGAATCCCTGTATCCAATGACCAAAATGTCAAAATCATGGAAATATTGATAGTTCAGAAAACAGTTATATCAATGGAAATATCAGGGAAATTCAGTCCTTGCCTGCATCTTTACTCTTCTTAAATGATTATGTGAGAATGTACATAGATTCCTGATCTCTCCATGATACTCTAGTGCACGTACCTACAATATTAAAAAGCTCTGGAATATCAAAACAGAATACATAGTTTTTGACAAGTTGATGCACAATTCTAACGAATTGCATGACAGAATAGCCTGAATAGGGTTGTCACTTGTCAACCAATACCAAAGAAGTGATTCCCAATAACATTGGTAACTAACTTAAGAATCATAACAGTACAAAATTATAAATAAAAAGAGCAATTCCTTTTCAATTAAGTAATTCTTAGTAGTACTAGTTTACGGATATTGACAACAAATGTATTAAGGAAGTGGTTAAACCTTTATTTATTTATTTTATAACCTAACATAATGATTACTTATCCAGCCACCATTTTATTAGCCACGACACCTGTAACAAATGATAACTTTTGTCATGTGTGATATCTATTTCACATACTATCTCAAATTCTCAATTACAACATTTTTGAAATATGGCAACATTTTTGATAATGAATTTGAATAAAACATAGAGAAACATTACATAGTAGCACATGATCAAATTTAAAAACACAAAAATCTCTTGAGGACTCATTTAACCACTTTTAAGGACGCATCCCTTGCGGACTCATTTTGTAACTGAAAAAATTACCATGTTAAGGACTCATGTTAACCCACTACGAGACTAATATTACTACGAAGGACTAATCTAACTACTTTAAGGTAGTCGTATGCATATGTTATGCGCTAACAAATTATATTTCCCAGTCAATAACTACAGCCATATAAACATGTTTAATATTTAAAAAAATGACAGAATGTGGTACCCAGCTTTATCCTATGTTCCAAATCATTAGTTTACAAATAAAAATTTTGAATATCAAACCAATACATAAACATAAAATCTAGCTTTACTTTTGTTATTAAATTATTAAATTTGATATCAATTTGAATGATTAAAAAGATGAGACGCTTGGATGACTAGAGAATTTTTCTAGTACCTGAACTATTTTACTTGGCCATGTAAACTGCATTATATGTAATGATATTCACAAGCGAGCTCAAGCAGCCCACCAAAGACCCTAATATTTGGCAAAAAGAAATTGTGGACTGAACTAAAAGGAACTCCCGTGAATGGAAACCAAGAACATGAAATGCAGCAAATTGAAAATTTGGACGCAACCCTTTCCCACACCAGAATAGAAAGTAATTATTACTAACCGTCATTAAAAGTTCTTCCAAAAGTGGTGCAGTCCTGAGAATATTCAGAACACTCCCAAGTTCTAAGTCAGCCAGGAGGAGATCCAACTTCAATTTCTTTAAATTCCTCAATGTCAGAAAAGTTTGTGGTATATGTTCCTGCACAAATACATTGAGATCTAAAAGTTCATGTTCAAAAGAACTTTACAGGCATGTAATAAAAATAAAGCTTCACTTACGAAATATTCTCTGATCTGCAGATGAAGAGTGCTCAACTCAGGACAAGAGGTGAGCTGGGTTAGCACATTAGGTAATGGACCTTGAAGCCCTTTGAAAAAAATTGTTACTAGCTTTGGAGTTTTCATGAAAGAAATCTGCGTATTATATCCATCATACTCCAAGGAGGAGAGATTTACTGCATCGATCTCTATTCTTCCAAATACGTAACACACAAGCACTTTCAGATCATGCAGGTGAAGCGATGGACCAATAATCAGATTAGAGTGCACGGCACATGAGATCAAGGTGAGGCTTTCGAGGAGCAAACAAGCAGAGAACAGATGTTCCAAAAAATCTTGATCGACTTCAACATGACACAGAGAAAGAGTTGTTAGCTGAACAAATCTGTCAAAATCAGTAGGAGGTTTTAGAACACATTGATACAACGACAAATGCTTTAGGGTTGATACGTTCAAATCTGCAAGGATCCAGTGAGGAAAAACATATTTATCACATGCACTGAGAGTTCCATAACATCGAAGATCCAGCTTTTGAGCTCCCTTTGTAATTGCAAAACGAACCCATTTGTCAAGAACTTCAGTATCCTTTTGATCCAAAAGAATGCCACTTTGAACGAGTTCAGCTTGTTGCCCGAGTAGAGCTCCAAAACTTCATTCACACGTTTTATATAGCACTTTCTATCAAATTCACCACCCATAGGTGCAAGCCAGTGGTAAATCAGACGTCTTTCGGCGAATGGAGCATACACGGGTCCAAAAATATTTGCAATGTCTAATTCAAGATTGGGCCTTGTCAGTATGGTATGCTTCCAAAGGTTCCTCCATCGATGGGATACCAAGCAAGTATCAACTGCTTCTTTTATTGTTAACAATGAAAGTATGGATGACAGAACACAACACGGCAACTTATTGATCCAATCCTGGCTTTCACTTTCTACCTGAAAAATCATATAATTAGATATAGTTAGTTATAAGGAAATACATAAAGGTTTACAGAAATGGACAATGTCTGTCATCCTCTTAAGAATTTAGAGAAACGAACAGAAAAAATACTAGAAAGAGCACTCGGAAGATAGCTGACATTAAAAGTGTGACAAAGTAGCGTTCATGCTGACAGCTATGTAAGTGTGACTAATAAGAATTAAAACAAGAAAACCTGAACCAATGAAGTTTAGATTTAAGCTAGGCAGAAAGCATGTTGTTCTAGAGCATATGACAACAAAGCAAAATTACCGTAAAAAAATCCACTTAAAGTTCAATAACTAGCTATATTTGGCTAAAAAGGAGTGAAAATAACACAAAATAATTAAAAGGTATGAAAATAAAAAATAACTTTTCTACGGTCAAAATACGTTACGTATTCAAAATTCTATAAGCTAGCATTGCTGCAATAAAGCTACAAAATTAACTAGTCGTATTTCAACTCTACACCAATTAGCTAGTAGGGATATCTAGGAGTAATGAAGAGATGAGAGATGAGAGAGATTACCATATCTGATATTCCAACTATTCAACCGAGGTTCATATAAGTGGAACAGTGTTCAAAAACTTGAATCTTGACTACCTTACATTCAAATTAAAATCAAAGTCATCAGCAAGTTTGTACATGCTGTACTGAGAACCTAACTGTAAAATTATTACGCCATGACCAGTATGGAACGTTTGCACACAAAAAAAAAAAAGGATCCCAAAATAAAATATGAGAACCAAATCGCTCAGGCAGGGATAGGGACTAGCCCAATACATCGAAGAGAAGAAAATAAACACTCCCCCCCCCCCCCCTGGCTCCACATGCAAGCACAAGCGAAGCCTTGTCTGCAGGGAAATGAAGTCGAATGACACAGGTTACTTGAGTTTGATAAGTTAGTGACCTGTTTATGTGTTAACTCTATATCTTGTCGGGTGCTTGGTTATAAAAGAGGAACAAGCCTGCATATTGTTAATTCACATCATTAGCACAAAATCATGCCAATCGAAACATTACTGATTCCAATTATTACTTCAGCAATTCAGTAATTTATCACTTAACAAGACAACAATTCAATTGAACAATTCAAAAACTGTTCAAACCAAGTTTTTGCGGTCAATTCAATTCATTGTCAATTGTCCACAAATGTCTTTGGATTTCAATATCAAAATCGCAAATTGTTCATAGTCTCGTAGAACCCATAAACCTAAATCAACCAGGATCGGTTAAAGATTTCGACAGATTATTTCTGAAACAAATGCGACAATACCTATGAGATTAAAGATTCAAATACGAAGAGAGTAGATAAAGAAAGAGAGGGGTTGATACCTCCACGGTGATTGCTCTCGAGAGATTGAGTTGTTGTAGTCGCCACTGCTGCGGCCTTTTCAGCTGCACCGGAGAGTCTGTCAAAATCTTGAGGGATTTCAAAAAGAGATTTGTATTTAATTTACGTATTAAATGCACTGCACCCATAAAAATAACATTTTTTTATTATTAGATTTTTTTTTTACTCAAATTTGTTGAAAGAAAAATAAAACCAAAAATCAAAAAGATTTTCTAAGACTTATATAGATGACCATTGGTTAGGTGAGTCACTTGTGATTATCCAAGATGTACTCTATGAGGGTACATGATAATTTGTAATGATTCTATAGCACGGGGTTCAAGTTTTATGTAAACTTATTTAAGTATTATTCAATTGTACATATTTCGAAGGTATTGCACATGGATATCCATTGCAATAACTTTCTGACCGTCTCACCTTACTAGAGTGTCTTATGTGGATGATTATTGGTTAGAGCAAGTTCAAGAGTTTCTTTATATTTTCTATATAATAGGAAAACAAAACTTAAAATCTTTAAAAAGTTGATATACCAAATCCAACAGTTTTTCTATTTTATTTTAAAATTCAAATATTTATTACAACAACAATCCTCATTTATTACAATATAATAATAAGTATAAAAATATTAAAGTTTATTTTTTTAGAATAAATTATGTTTTCTTTCTTATCTTTGAGTCTTGAAAAATATGCAACATTCAATTCTTCTTTCCTTAAATATTTTTAGAGAATCTGTAAATATAGAGAAGCAAACTTCTCTTTCATCTCTTTTCCTATTTTAGAGAATGAGATAGGAAAGCTGTTAGAGTGGAAAATGACCCCATATTCTTTAAAATAGTGAAAATCAAATAATTTAGAGAATCTGTTGGACTTGCTCTTAAGTAAGTCACATGTATCCAAAATTTGTTTTATAACGATATTTATAAAGTTTCGATTTACAGTACGAGATTCAAGTTTTATGTCCTAAAAAGGTATTAATATGATAAACAAAACTTGAGCGTCGGCCTCCGAGTTTGGCCGGGCTCCAAATCACATTTAGAAAGAAAAAAAAAAAAAAAAAAGACAGAACGGGAAATGATTTCTCATTTATTTAATTTTATTATGATTAAAAAAAAAAAGTAGGGTTTCTTGAGAGCGGTATATATAGAAACGAGGGAGGAAGAGAGAGCAAAAACAAGCGCCCGAGGCCGAGCGCTTCCCTCTTGAGTTAGGGGTGGCGTGGTATTCCACGGGAGAGGTTTAATCGTGGCGCACGTTAGTGCGTTGGGCGCACATCAACAACTTGCTTGGGGGCTCTCATGTCCGCTCTCGCTGCTCCAGTCTTAGCAGCTTGAGAGCGTTCTGTTTCGCCCCACATTCTCTTTTCTTTCTTTCAAGATCTAATCTTTTCTTGTTTTCCTTCAATTTTATATATGATTTGTGGTCGATAGTAATCGAATAAAGCAGATGGGTTTTGATGTTCTAATACAAAGATGAAATTTTTATAAAATACCCAGTAAATAATTATTCAAGACCGATCGAGATGTAAGCAGCGGTAATTAGAGCACAAGCAGACCAGTTTTGCTTCTAAAAATTGTTGTTTGTTGGGTTTTGTTTTACTACATTGTTTCTCTATGGTGGAATTGTGTACAGTGTTTGTATGAAACTTATCTAAGGGAATCACTTATGAACACAAGAAATCTGTCATTTTGAGATCAATCCAACTATTCGAGGAGGGTTTTGATGACCTTGTTGGAACAAGCATTGCCGAAATTTTGACTGTATCATTGTGAGGGTGCTGGTTCTGCTTCTGCAATATGAGTAATGTGTTACCAGTGAACATGTTTGAATAGTACTCGAAGTTCATGGTAGAGGGATTGAGATTGGGGATGTTTACCTCTTTCGAATCTTGATCTGCGAGCCACATGACGAATTTGGCTCTCGGTTCTTCGCAAGTGTTCATCCAGTTTACTCTGTTGGGATAGTAATGGACCTGAGAAGTCGATAACATGTTTGTCTACTGACTTGTGAACCTAGGAAAGTTGTAAGAGAATAAGATCGTTACTGAGTGATGAACACTTGAGTGGTTGTTGTGTAAAACATGATGGTTCGTGATTGTGTGTAAAGTAATGCTTACCATGTTTTCTACATCTCCTTCGGGACCATCTCCAAAGAAAAGTTCTGATCCATCAAAAGTTCGCATCTTTCGGATTGCCTTGGCATGTTCATTCCCTGGTTTCGACAAGTCAAATGCACTCTTGGCGAAAGTTGTATCTAACACACTGAATTGGCTTTTCGAGCCATCTGAAACCATGGATTTAGTACTGAATTCTGCGTTTCGCCTTTTAGCCCATGCAAAGCCGCTTCCTCCTCCTGATTGTGCGCCTGCAGCAGAGGAGAATGTGCTGTCTCCTTGGCTTGCATTCAACTCGTAGTTCTCTGAAACCGTATCAAATGCTGCTTTTTGAGGCTCTCTATGCAGAAGGTTTGTTTTTGGCCTTAGGATATGGGGGTAGCCGCCATTGTTTCTACGAGTACTGTTATCATCTTGTCCATCCTGCATATTTAGGATACATTGAGTTATATTAGCTCGCTTATTGCTTCCCACTTCTTCCCAAATTGGAAGAGATGAGATATACCTCTTTTGGTGCTATCTTTGCTGAGTTGGTCTCTTGCAAAGTCTTTCGGAATCTCCTTGGTTTCCTGGCTGCTGTCTCTCGTGCTCGAGGACCATGCTTTTTCCTGAAAACAAAGTTTAGATTGTAGAATAAGTTGCCTGAGATTTGTTACATAATCCTCAGTTTGAAGAATGATCAAGTGACACATATTACTTCTGTGCATCCTCACGACTTTTAGCATCCATTTCCTTGGTAGGAGGATACTTTGGCAACTTTGATGGATCGCAAGCATAAGGCTTTGTTCTGAAATACTGCAAGAAAAGAAGCAATGCATGATAGAATAGTAGATCAGCGAAGGGCTAAGTTATCGAAATGTTGGAGAATGCTGTAACGAATCACAATGTAGATCCCCAATTTGAAAACAGGAGAACTTCTACTTGAAAATAGTTCTGTTACTGAGATCACATTTCATCACCATTATTACCTCAGACAGAAGCGCAGAGGAGGCAGTTCCGCGCTTGTAAGGTTCTACTGAAAGAAGAGTTTGTAACAAGCCTACCGATGTGGTTGGAAATTCCTTACATCTCTCCCTAAGAGAACTTTCATAAGAATACTGAGGTTTAAACATTGTTGCATGAGGAAGCTTTGAGTTCTTCCAGTACTCTTCAAGTGGAGAACCACAAAGCTTGAAAATTTTGTGTAATTGTTCAACCTGCAAAATGAGATTTATACCAATTTCAGCTGTAATATCCATGACATTGTGGCAGATTGGACTTTTAAGTAACAAAAACAAAATGTTGTAAGCACTAAGCGCTAAACACATTCCATCAACAATATAATCACCTCAGTTCTTCCTTTAAGAATAGGCTTCCCTAGATAGAGTTCTGCAAACACACATCCCACACTCCAGAGATCCACCGATACTCCATACTCCGTTGCTCCCATCAAGAGCTCGGGAGGACGATACCACAAGGTCACCACCCTACTTGTCAATGGTTGCTTGCTTTTTGAGTTTACCACATTTGCCAATCCAAAATCTGCCAACTTCAGAATCCCATCATTGTTTACCAATATATTCGATGCCTTGATGTCTCGATGCATAATACCTCTCATATGGCAATGCTCTACTGCAGAGAATAGCTGCCTCATGTAGCACTTAATCTACACAAAAAGCAAGAAAGATTCAACCAAACATACAAAGTCTCGTCCTTCTGCAAAACCCGGTTAAGAAGACAAGCAAAAACTAACCTGCACATCACTGAATTTGATGTCATTAGCAGCTACTAGTCCAGCCAGATCATGCTCCATGTACTCAAACACTAGTATATGCTACTCGATGATCGAGATGTTATAATCCCCTCCAGTTTCATAATGTTTGGATGATCAAGCCTACGAAGAATCATAATCTCCCGAGCCATAAACCTAATACTCTCTGGTTGAAAATTGTCAAAACGCACTTTCTTAAGTGCAAGAATCCTCCCAGTTTCAACTTCACGTGCTCTAAATACACTGCTGTATGTTCCTTGCCCGATCTACATTACATTCACAAAATAAACCAATCTCAAAATTGTTCCCCGTTTGATCAAAAACATAATGTATGAACGATGACAGATTACCTTCTCCAATTTTTCATAAGCGTCAGCTTTGAGGGGCACCCAACCGTAGATGGCTTCTCCGGCAGCGTTGCTGAGCCAAGAAGGCCAGCCGGCGGCGACTTGTTCAGCCTCCAAAGATCTATGAGAGAAACCCAACTTGAAGCTGAAGCCACCTTTCCCAGAGCCCTCTTTCTTGGACTTATCATTCTTCAGTTCCTTGCTCTTATGATCCTCAGCCGGCCTGTCCTTATTGTCCTCAACAACATTCTGATTCCGGTCGGTCTGATCCTTCTTGTTAATACTATTACCGTTCCTGTTACTGCTACTGTCTCTTCGTAATTGGGAAGAATAGTTGATAAGATTATTATTGTTATTACTCTGCTTGTTCTTTTTCTTGCTGCTCAAGGAAGGCGCAAGAACAACAGAGCCGTTCTTTGTCAAGGCCGCCGAGTACTCGATACATGGAGACCCCGAAGCCGCCCGTTTTGAGCTGATGCAACCCATTCGTCTCCTCCGCCGCCGCCAATTCCCGCCAGCATGGAATCTGAAAACTTACCGGCCGACTTGTATCAAGCAAGTAAGCAATGCCTTTTGATCGGGAAAGTGGAAGAGCGAGAGAGCTATGGGGAGTTCACCCCGCCATTATGGAACACACGAGCACCACGCCGGAAATGAATGGGTTGCAGCAGCTCTGTTGAGATCAGAAAATGGAAAGGATTGACGAGAAAGGGTAAGGAAGCAAAAGCAGAGGAGCCAAATTTTCAGAAGGGGTGGTCATTGTTTTTGTGAATCTCTGCCTCCCATTCCGCCAATGCTGCTCGATTTTGGCCAAATGTAGCATTTTCAGAACAAACGAAATGACAAATTGTCCGGAGACGACGTGGGTCCGAACAACTACTTCTTCTTCCTCTCTCTCTCTCTCTCTCTCTCTCTCTCTCTCTCTCTCTCTCTCTCTCTCTCTCTCTCTCTTTATTTCTGCTTTTTATCTCTGTTGCAAAAAACAGGTGGAAATGTGGTAACGGTTCCGGGATTGAGAGCCGTTAAATTAACACAATTTACATGATATCCCGTAAACTAATCCAACGATTTATAATGTGGTAGTTTTACAATACAATAGAAGAACAGGTTTGGTTATTTCGGTTTGTTTGCTCTGGTTTTGTCATGCTTTGGTAATTGGGTTGGTTAAGGGTAACGGACGCAGTCAAACAGAGACGGACATATTTGGATTCAAAGAAGAAGAAGAAGAAAAGAGGTTAAAAAAAATAAAGGGAAAGAGATAGGTGGGGTGTTTGTGTCATCATCTCAGTCTGAGGTAAGGTGATGGAGGTTGCAGGCCAACTGCCTAACAGCCCCACTGCACTGTATGATTGATTATATCTCAAACATACATGCAGAACAGAACTCATTAGATATTGTTAGCTTTTTCAACCTGAATTTTATGTATTAAAAGTAAATCAAGAACACTATCTTCCTCTTTCTGACCAAGAAATATAAAAGGAAAAGAAAAAAGAGTCCATCTTGTTACTCTGCAGTCTGCACAATTGTTTAGTGTAAATGATGAAGTTTAGACCCTTCTGGTTCAAGGATGTCGGTCAATGTTCCTCAGATTTGGGGTCAGCATCTATATGAAAAGCCATGCTGCTAAAGTATTTAAAACAAATAATAATAGCAAAGGAAGATTTCATCTAAATGGACATTTGGTCTGTTGATTTAGACCAAGCATGACAACGTTCCTTGGCATTTCAGATATACCCAAGTAGTTCCAGATCAAAGTTCCAGTCAAAATAAAACAAGATGGCAAATCCCAGCATGGCAGATGAGTTATCCAGCCTCCAAACTTTGATGGTTGGTTTATTGCTTTGTGCTAGTCACAAAACCAAAAGGAACAACTGGCCAAAAATTAAACAGAAGGAAACATATAGACTAAGAATGGCCAAGCCAAATAGCTACTGTATTTCAAAGGTAATACATATCAGTTGTATACACCTAGTTTCAGTGTGAAATAATTATATACTGTGACACTATATCTGCATCCAACATTTACAAACCATCCAGCAAAACTTATCAACCATCTACAATATATATTCTGCAGAAAAAAGAAAAGAAATAAAGAACACAGCTATTACACACCAGCAAACCTTTTTAGTTCCTTTCTTATTCATTATGCACCATGTTAGTTTGCTGTACTTGATCACTGATAACACCTTAATTACACAGCAATTTGCTCTTCTTTCAGCTGAAGAACTACTGGTCTCTGGTCATTATTGCCAAATTCTCTCCCTTTAAGTAGGGGATGCTTCTCAGCTGCCACAACTGTGGGTGCTTTGAACTGTGAGGTGTTATTGGCTATGTTGTGGCTGCTGTTTCTAGCTGCTGGAACATCGTGGTTGTGTTTCCCCTCGTATGTGGTTATGACAGCTTTTGGGTCATTAGCAGCCCTCTCAACATGCTTGCGCACATTGCATCCGGTGTATGTGCACTTGTAATAGCTTCTGAAAATATATAAATTTATATTAGAAACAGCGCTCGCAACAGAAAACCATACACCAAGTTAATAGCAATATAACAGAAAACCAGTTTTCATACACCACTAATGTATGCCAGGGATATCATTCTTATGACTAGCTCTTAGAAACCTTTTCATTTCTTAATCAATGATTTACTCCACATGGGAGTTGCGAGTTCAATCAGTCCCTAAAACTTTATCTCCAAGTCAAGCTTTATTTTATCTTTTATTAGTTCTTAATTTCTCCTCCAGTCTATGTACAATAAAAATGCAAAGCATACTCAGAGACTTCAATATCCTTCTAAAGGGGAGCAACAAACATACATCGTCACTTTTTAGTTTATCACTTTATCTATTCTTAAATCACCATATCAACACCAAGAGTTCAAATCTTAAATCAGCAAACTGAAAATAAGCAAATAAACGTGTTGAGGAAGTTCCCACCTTGGATGAGGATTCCCTTTGACTACTTTCTGCCCATACTTTCTCCACCTGTAACCATCATCAAGGAGATCAACTTCACTCCTTGTTTGAACTATTATTTTAGGCTCTGTCACCGTCTTGTGAGGCAAAGCTACCTCAGATGCGACACCATCAATGTTCCTGCAATCCATTATAGAAAATTTGATATTAAGAAGAAAGAAGGTTGAAATTCAATGAATATATACAAGAAAGGTTTGAGAAATACCTTCTCTTTGGATTAGGTTCATCAACATCCCCTTCTTCTCTGGTTTCCGCATCACCCAAGTCTTCACTGTCACTTGGTAACTGCACAGGAGCAGCTTGAGTATGCTCATAACCCCTCTCAGGCACAGCTTCACATGATTTGTTTGAATCTCCGACTCTTCTTTGTAAACCATTTTCAAGCTTAGGCTGTGAATCCATATGTCCATTCTGACCACCTCCATCTTTCACACGTTTATTAGGTTGAGGTGGCTCATGGTTATGTTGCCCTTTGTAGATAATCTCAGTTATTTCGCCGGTAGGTGAACGCTCAACTTTCTTTTTGACAGGGCAGTTCAGATGTGTACATTTATAGTAGCTTCGTGGATATTCACTGCCCTTAACCTGCTTCTGCCCATATTTTCGCCAGTTATAACGATCATCTGCAGGTTTATCGGTGGCATGGGATGAAGGGTATTTTCTATCAGAATGAGAAGCCTCTGATGTTTGTACCATGGAACTTCCAAGTTCAGATGTTGAGGGTGTTGTTTGCTGTTGAGAAGCTTCATTGGGGATTGAGGAAGCATTACTTGGCTGCGACTCTATGGGAGCTGCTAGTAATGAATATTGATATTCAGCTTGCATCTGCAAATTAGATTGAGCTAGTGCAGTGACATGTGCCAAGGCCTGCTGGTGTGATATTCCAAATGGGCTCTGATTGAAACAACGCAAGGAATCAATACCACATACTAATACAAGTCATCCCCTTATACAGAATAATACTGTCAAAAGTCAATAAGGTGCCAAGCACCAAAATCAACATATGTTCCACATCATCTGTGACATATGCAACAATGTTGAATGGTTAACTTTTTCATATGTTCCCCTTTCCCCAGCCTCAACATTTCATTTATATGGTTAACCAATTTGAAGAGCTTTAAACAAAAGAGAATCAAGATGCACAACTCGTACATAACCACGGCCATCATCGATTGTGAAATGTGATTAAAGATCTATGCTAACACACAGGAAAATGAAGCCTTAATTTGTTTTAAACTATAAATGCACTGCGTTTACACAGTTTTTGTCAATTCATAACCTAGAATCCAATATTTTTGTTCTTTCCTTGCATACCAATTCATGAAGAAAACCCTCACTGTGAATCCAGTATCAGGAAGCATCGCCATTGAATGCCAAACTTAATACAAATCAAAGGCATTACATGCATTCTGTACCAACACTACTTTCAATCGGTCCCATTCAAAATATAGACTTATGCTCACATCATCTTATGCTCACATCATACCACTACATAAGCTATGAACAAACTATACGAATTCCAGAAGGACATCCAAACAAACCATTAAAAACCCACAACTCCAAGATCACAAGCATCCAAGACCCCAACTTTTCAACATTAATAAACCCACAAACATCAAAACAAGCAAAAACCAACAACCACCCAGATCTTATCCTCACCCCAAAAGTACAGCAAGCATTCCACAGCAACAAAGTCAGCACCTTTAACCCTCCCAAACAAGTACATGACCACCACAAAACATAGCACAATTACATTCACAAATTACCGATTCACGACTTACCGGAGGTGCAAAGAACCCGGCAGGCGAGTTAAGCAACCCGGAGGGGCTCAACCCAGGTGGGACAGTAAACAATGGCGAGTGAGTCACCATCAAATTCATAGGCCTACTCTGCTTAAACCCAGAACTCTTCTCCCCTCCATTTTCAGACCCACCACCTTCATTCCTAACTGGGTTTTGGTTCTGCCCAAACATAAAAGGCCTAACTTGAGCCAAAGGTGACCCCATAGCTCCAGCAAGAAGCTGAGAGAAGGACCTGAACTCTGAGTCATACCCTGAGTCTGAGAAGAAGTTTGAGACCAGAGTCATCGGACCTGGGCTGGTTCCAGATCCGCCGCCGAAAAGGGCCTCCGCGGAAGGCCTCGGAGGGAGTGATATTACCGGCCGCTGAGGCTGCCGTGCTGAAATCGAGTCTTGGTGCTTAGCCGCCATTAAAGTTGGGAGCTTTACTGATGTGCTCTGTTTCTGAAATCCTCTGTTTTTGTAGAAGAAGTACTCTGTTTTTGGTATCTTCTTCAAAGTAAGTGCTTGTTTCTTCTTTCTTTCTTCCTCTGCAACTGCTCGGTTGGGTGGTTTTGTTCTCTGTGGGTTTCGTGCTATCCTGAATTTCAAGTGGGGATGAAAGTCCACGCAGCAGAAATGAAAAATGGACAATATAGCTGGTTTTAAATAATGGAATTTCTTTTTTCTTGTTTATTTAGGCTTTATATGACTTGGTTAAATCCAAATGGCAAATTTGATGAAAAAGTGAAATTAATTTAGGCAAAAGATGGATAGATGATGATGACTTTAATCTTTATTGCCCTACTAGACCGGCATCTAAGGTCGAGACAAACCCAATACAACAAACAAAGCTTAACTTTCTAGTGTCTGTAATAAGTTCTCTTTTTGTTCATGTGTAGGTGATGAGGTTAATCTCTATGTGTTGTAGATGAATTTGAGAAGGTGAGGAAAAGAACAGTTGATTTTGGGTTAGGAGAGTGATAAGTGAAGTGAAATCAAGAAAAAAGTGTTGGTTTTGACTAGGCATTTTCAACTTTTAAGTGTTTTGTATACATGAAAAGAGATAATATTGTTCGATTTAAATTAGAAACTCGACGAGTCGTATATTAAAACGATAAAGAGTTAACAATCGATTATGCTTTTTAGTATAATCATGTTTTTATTATGGTTAATTGTTTGAGAAATATTAGTACTTTGGTAGTATATGATTTTTAAACTTCTTGTTGTTTAGCGTCAATTATCTAAAAGTTCAGTGTCAATCTTATAGAATCGGGATGACGTTTAATATTACTGTCTAATGAATTTCTTAAAATTATTTATATGTTACTATGACAGACAATGAATCGTTATATTTCACTTTGACAAAAATAGAACAATATACACAAATGTCAAGAGACAATTTTATATCAAATCATTCGTGACTTTCTGAAAATAAGTAATGTCATTTTCTCTAAAAAGATAAAGGTAATGGTGTTGTGTTTGTGAATTACGATTAAAGATAAACTAATATCAAAATAATAATATTATAAATTAGTCACAACTCACAAGAAGTAGCTACGGGTCATGTCATATCATAATGAGGACCCAAATTTCTCAAAAATGTTATTTTCCCATCTTTAATCTTTTTAGATTGCATTGTCGATTTAATTATTCTTCCAAACCAAACATCTAACCTCCAGTCACCTTGTTGAGCTCATCCATGTCTCATCTAACCTCCATTTTCCTCTGACTTTTTAGACAATTAAATCAAATAAAATTGACTAGTAGCAAGTAGTAGACGGTACGTTTCATGTTCTTGATTTTAACTTCAGCATATAAATTTTATTTTGCAGCAGAACTTTCTAGTAACATGAATCTAGAACATTTTGATTTTCAAGCACGCTCGTATAATATATTCATTATAGCATTGACATTTACATTTACTAATTGTAATTTAAATTACGTGTTATTTTTTAATTTTGACAAAGAACATGCTCATGAATTTATTTATGAATGGATCCCAAGTTGGGGTTTGCTTCTGCGTCTTCTGTCCCATTTTCATATGAATGACTAATCCAAAAGCTGCTTTTAAGTTATACGCAAATTGTGGGTTTATATGTAAAATATGTCAAAATGTAGGTTGCCATATTAATAAGTTAGGAAGAAAAGAGGAGTGGTTGTATTTAATTTGATGTGCAATTTGGTGGTTGGGGACACATATATATGACTCATAGTATTAGCTGTATAGAAGCAAAGGACATGATCTCAATCAAGCTGTTCACGTCATTACAAATCGAAAATTCTTCTATGCACCTAGAATATAAGGGTGATATAACACGACGAGTTGCTTGACATAAAACAACATCGATCAAGGGCCCGGAGAGACTTGGCTGTTTGTCAACTTGTATGTTTCTTAACAGCTTTTTGTACATCTTAGTTTCATTCAAAAGGCTGTCAGGATTAGACACATTGGATTGAAGTGCCTCAGATTCATCCAAACTGGCCCTGAACAAAGTTTGAAGCTAGATGATATCTGGAAAGCTTCTAAATGTAGTTATTGCAACAGAACAGCTTTGATCTGTCTGCTACTAGAAGTCTAGAACCTATATGCAGAAGAACAGAACTCATTTTGCCTCCGCTTCGAATCTAGAAAGATATATTAATCTGGAAACCGTATACAAAGTAACAAAACAAATGTATACACATTGTAGTTTGAACAATGAAAGATGTGGGTTTCTGCAGAATCATGACTATAACACGAAAGGGGTTTCTACGCAGAAGTTGTGAAAACTAAAGAAGTGAGAGTCTTACTATGATTCTTAAGAGCTTGGCCTAACATTTGATTTTTCTGCATTTCCAGTCTTCCGAATGTCTTGAATGATAGTGTATAATGAGTTAATGACTACTGAAGTAGGTTTCGAGGCAGAAGATGTTGGTTTTGATCAGTTGATCACTTGTATCAGTTATATGCCATGCCTGCACCTTCATCATGGAAACTGCATTGTCTGGTGGTTGGGGATAAGTCAAGTATGTTCCTTATGTCGTTATCCCATGCCAATATTGTGGAACAATAAGCTATTGTAGGATGTTCATTACTAGGGAGGATTTTTGAGGTCGGAATCAGAGTGGTGTGGTCATAGTAATGAACTGTGTAATTGTCTAATTGAATTGTTCCAACCTTGTAGTATAATTCACTTACATTCTACACAAGTACTAAAAGTTCAATTTGTTGGTAAAATTTACTGTAGCTATTGTTGCAATTGTTACTTTATATCAAGGATATCCAAGTTTGGTAGAAACACTTGGAAATCTCTAGCATTACTTCAGTCTCCCTATCTTAAAGTGGCCTAGATGATGTAAGTAGACTCGATTTTAATTTCTGCACTGGATTGAGGTTAGTTTTAAGGAAGCAGATTCTGCGCTGAGAAGTAAAATAACCAGTGTTTGGGAATTATGTTCTTAGAAATGGGAAACTCTATACACAAATAATATACAACATGTCTTACAATAATCAAACATATGTAACTCGAGGGTCAACTCTCAACTAGTTCAAGCAAAAACGCAAATTGGCACATCAGATGTGTTTCTTTAGAATCATGACCAAAATGCAAAACGGGTTTCTGCAGAATTGTGAAGAACCATGGACAGAAGAAGAATCTGTATTTCCTTTCTCAAAGTATATCTACAAGATCAAAGTTTTGTCTCATAGAAATAAGTTGTAGATACAGCCAAACCTTCAACATCGTAAGTGCGAACTAGTCTTTGTCTCTTGCCAGGGGACTCAACCCAACAGAACTCCAGATGGAATGATGCGGATTCCGCTACATTCTTGCCTACATCACACGGACATCCCATGTACATGCCACCAGGCAATAGTGTCATCTGGTAACCTCCATTAAATGTAACCAAATTGTCTGACTTGATGCCCCTCCACGGCACATTAGTGGTAACATCACCAGCAGCAGAGGTGGAAGTAATGTCCTGATGGTATTGAACATCGGAAAATAAAAGGGGAGTAAGAAGAAGAAAAACACAGATACCTGAGGAAAACATAATCATCATTACAGTATTACACAGGCCTTCCTCTTTCATTTTGGGTAGTGAATTCTTTGTTATCTATAGTTCTATACCAACATGCCTGAAGGAAATTTATTTAACATTGCCCGAGGAAAATGATTGGAGTGAAAGATACCTGAATAATTTGGCCATTATCATCTATTTCAAGAGACGCTACTGTATCAGCTTCAGCCATTGTTGATCCATAAACACCACTTCTTTTTGTTGTGGAATGACCTTTCCACTTGCCAAGAAATGGCAAAATCCTGTCTGTGCCATCCTGAGATGGATAGCGCAGAAAACGACATAATTAAAAGAACATTACTACAAGCTTTCTGTGTATTCTGTTTCTAATATATAATTATATTCATAGCATCTTGAGGGTAACTTTTTTTTGTAAAAATTACCGCATTATTGTTGATGGAAGGAGGAAGAAGCACCCCATCACCTCTTTCCTCAAGGAAGATGAGAAGCATCTCGCTAAAACCTTTTGGGTCCATGATTTGGAATGCTCGTATTCGCATATCCTTTTCCAGTGAATATAGACAACTCTCACATACAATCGAAGGCTTACGGGAGGGAAGCTTTAGATTTCTACACAGAAAAGTTTGAAATGGACTTGGGATTAATGAACCGCTTAGTAAAAGCATACAAGTCTGCATATGAGACATCCTCACCAATTGCAGCCTTAGTTCTACACAAAAAAGGAAATAAGAACCATGCTTATACAGTAATTCCTAAGAACAACTTTTGAGAGCGAAAGCACTCACTTTGGAGATTCTTCACCAGTGTCATCTTCCCCAAGAACCCCTTGTCTTAACACAGTTTCTAACATGCCAGCCGTCTGGTACCTCAGAGAAAATGCTCTCTCATTGGGGAAGAAGCCAATCTGCAGGCTAATCACAATAGATATTCAACAGAAAACAACTGATCACAAAATCTAGTCTACATGTTATCTCTTCAATGTTACTAACACAGTTAAGCTATCCACAACTGCTTAGGAAATCCCCAGTTCCCCACCTGTTGATATTTGTCCACAGTGAACATGTTGGTTTCCTTGATTTTGTATTCCGCCCATTCTTCCTCATCTTCATATCCACTTGATGCAGCTTGTTTAATATATAAGCTGCAGAACATGATAGCATCATGCCACTCTACACAGTCAAAATTTGTCCTTGAATACCTTCATGTTTTAGATTTCTAATTCATAATGTAATGACTAATGAGTGAAACTGAAGCTTACGTTTGAATGAGACTGAGGAGTTCATCTTCTCCATAAGAACTTGCTGAAAGCTTGGTATTCACTTTATGCAACAGATTCCCTAAAGCATCAAATTGCTGAAAAAATCACCCAAACTGATCAATAATCTCAATAACACATAGCTGCCAAGAAACTATAAAAAGAGAAATAAAGATTCAATCTTTCATCAACTAAACCCAGAAAACCAAAAACCCAACAAGTACACTTCCATCTAGCTCACTAAAGTTCAAAACTTTGCAGCCAAACATTTTCATGGCCTAGTTTACTTACAAAGAAGGAGCCATTCCACTTGCCCAAGTTGATATTGACGAAGCTCTGAAGATTCTCAATGCTCATTGCTTCCTGGCTGGCCTTGAGAGCTTCTTCAACTGCCGTGGACGGCGACGATGAGTTGGTAGCTCGAATTCCAGGGCTCCAAGGTTTGGAAATGGAGCTGGAAAACGGGTTTGGGGTGTAATGCCTTGTGGAAAAGAGTTGGGTTTTGTTGAGGTTTGGTGAATTGGGTATGGGAGAGAGTGAAAGTGAATAGCAGCTGTAAGTGGAAGCCATGGAAACAGAGCAAGTTGGAGAGTTCAGAGGAAGAGAGCAAAGAATAGAGAAGGTTATATAATATCTTATCTCAAATGAGTCAAAGTCACTATTGCCCCCAGGATCCAATTTATTTACGGATACGTATCTGGACATATCAGAGATTTTACGACGCGTTTCCGGCGTTTTTGAGAACAAATTCTTAACCTGAATGAGACTGGGTACGCGCTGGTAGGCCAAAAACTCGCCAATATGTAAATAGATTGGAACGTGGGGGCAATAGTGACTTTTAGTCCCTAAGGAGCAAAATAAAGAGCTCTCCTCTGTGTTCTCCATTGAAGACCAAGATTCTGTTCTCCATGGACGTCTCTGACGACCACAACGGTGGAGTACGGGCCGGAGTTATCGATCTTGACGCAGTTGGGTTCTTTGCGCATGCGGTAAGAACAATTCTAGCTTCAGAATTGTAAATGAGATTGTTCATCAGCCTAGCACAATCCCAAGTCACATAAACATCACCATGAATACAAATCCCATTTCCTCCTCTCTATAAGCCAAACTTGATTGCAAGTCTATACCAACTAAAATTTGTCATCAAAGCAATTGAAACCACAATGAGGGACAGAGTGGAGACTTGAAAATAGTGGCAATGTCATTTCTCAAGTGACTGCACACTCTCTAGTTTATGCTACCTTCAAACCAAGAGCTTACATTTACAAATTACAACTCAAAATTTTGATCCTTGAATACTAAATAACTTGGTTATCTACTCGACTAAAAGGGCCAATGAGCATGGATTCTACGCAGACTTCTTAGGGATGTCGAAATCAAACTTAACATCAACAGAATCTGATGACATCCCGGTATCCTTGTACTCAACATTTGTCATGCCACCAAGCTCATCCACGGCTTGATGTTCAGGCTTCACGCACCGAACAGGAACTGTCACAGAGTAGACTGTGCCTGTTTCTGAATCTGCTGAGACGCTAAGCTGGACTTTGTCCTGTGAGTCTATCTCCACAAAGTCAGATAGAGCGCCCACAATGTTGCTCACGATTTTCTGCTTTGCACCATCAGTTACTGCACATCGATCAGATAACAGGATCATCTGCAAGCGTTGCTTGGCAATCTTTGCATTGGAATTTCTTCTAGTCGATGGTGAAGGAAACATTATCTTCCATGCCAAGTTTAGACGCTCAAAGAAGCTCATATTGATAGCATCAAGAAGAAAGCCTTCAGTTTCTTGGCTCACAGGTTCAGGAATAAGTTCACTGTCTTTTGCAATCTCGAACGATTGGTTATAGAGACAGTTAGACTTGAAACCTTTTGAATTTAAGCAGGTTGGTTGTGTCATCTCCCATGTGCTACCTAATCCTCCACCATAACAACCCTTAAAGGTTACCTGCATGAGAGATGATTGGTTATTGATCAGTCTGGTATATATAGCATTCCTCAAGATTCAAAGCCCCAATATTGAACAAATATGAGAGTATTATGTGCCTACTGGAGGACTATTGATGATTCGAATACAACGAAGTATTGTGAACACTTCATATTATTCAATGAGAGAACTGAGGGTGCTAAGCTTTAGTCCTAAACCTCTGGTTCAGATACTTTTCAGAAGAAACCAAAGCCAAATCCATACCAAATCCATACTTGTAGTATCTACTTCACAGAAAAGCTAATTAAATTCTAACAATAGGTCCTGTATGGCTGTACCTGTATCACTAAAAACTACAACTTTAAAGAGGCCAGAATAGGTAAAAAGGAAAAGGATGAATACAAGATAGTAGCAGTTTTACTTTCACATTCTACAATTTCTTGCTAACTATTCACATTCTTATTAAACCCCAATTTTGAATCTTTGATATAAGAGCATCATTGTTTCGCCAAAACCTCTAATTGATGTTTAATGGGTTAAACTAAGTCTACTTATTGTGAGAGCTTACTGCATGTTAAATTATCTCTTCTGCACTTAAAACTTTCACACACTATAGGAACCAGCAGCCATCAAGATCCAAAATTGGGTACCAAACCAACAAATGCCTACTAATATATGACGCAAATGAAGATAAAATGCAAAACCCAGTTAGATAATGCATGAAATTTGAACTATTTTGCAGAAAACAAAAAAATACTGGGATGCAAACCTTAGAAGGTTGGAAAGAGCTTCCCAGACGGTGGTGCTTAAAAGGACAAGAACCCAATGCCGCAGAGATACCAAAATCTCTAGAAATCGCCATTTCACTTTCACTTCTCAGAACGATATCAGTTCGGTTTTGAGCTGAAGAGTAGTGTGTATTTGGCGGCTGGGTCAACAGTTTCAGTCAACTAAACTGAGGGAAACTCAACGAGGGTGTTGTTGTAATTTAGATGTTATCAATATTTATACTATATACTAATTGTTAGATCTCGAACAGTACCCATATAGGCTCAAAAAAATAATAATTTGTTTTTGGTGTTTCTTGGCTTCTTGCTTAGCATGGCCATGATGTTTGTTTGTTTTTTAAAACTTAGCATCAGTTCGTTTGACGTGGCACAAACGTAGAGTTTCACACCGATTTAATAGTTCTTACGTGTTTATATCTAAGAATTAACCGATCTATAACTTCTTTCTTTTCTCATCTCCTGATACAGAGAAACCAAATTTATCCGAAGACATAATATTGATTCCATAATCGAGTTTCAAGGCCGATTTATTAGAAAGAAATTTCAGTTTGATACATCCGTGTTGATTCCCTTTGAATATAGACCTAATTTGAAGAACATGATACATATACAAGTCATACTTTTGTGTCATTTTGCGGATTTCATGTATTTCTAGATCGAATATGATAGAACGTCACTCAAATATATATATGAATTAATATGCTAAATGCATAGAGATACATAAGCACAAGCGAGCCAAAAACGTAAATGAGATAGTTCATCAGCCTAGCACAATCCCAAGTCACATAGACATCACTATGAATACAAATCCCCATTTCCTCCTTTCTAATTAAAAGCCAAACTTAATTGCAAGTCTCACCAACTAAACTTTGTCATCAAAGCAATTGAAATCACAACGAGGGACACAATGGACATCTGAGGGCAGGAAGTTAATGAATTGGGAGAAGCATTCGACGCAGCTGGAGCCAGTGCCGGAGCAAGCGGCGGATGTTCTTGGACAACAAGAGCAAGTTTCATTCCATGGTAGCAGTATCCTCCGCTTGAGAGGAAGTAGTACGGCCTAGCCTCTTTCAGTTCAAACACATCTCGCCCGCCACGGGTGATGTTGGTTATGAACACTTGGTCATTGCAGCTATCATAACTGGTCTTGTTCACCTCCAGCACATTGTAGTACCTCTTGTCGAAATTGAATACTAATTCGAAACACCACGAGAAGCATGCAATGTTAATACTGATGCTAAGCAAAATCAATGAACTAAATAAGCAGGTTAATTATGGAGTGCTGTATCGAACACAAGTATTACATGGACATGCACAAATCTTTACTGTACTTGTTTGCTTTTCCACTTTGGAATATTATTGCTTTCTTTTCTTTCTTCCTTGGTATCAATCATGTGTTCCTCCTTAGTTCCATACCTTACATACGAAGCTTTAATCGATCTTAACACAAAAATCTTTCATATGGTATCGATTACCATAAAACTAAATTACAGAACTTAACTAAATTACTGATGTTCATACATAAGACATGACTCACATGAGTCTCATGACCTAAATTCAAGAGAAAAGGCAAAGAAATTGAAAATATCATAATTAATATCATACCCTAAATTCAATATAGACTTCATGTGAGTTAAATGTATCTTTTTAATTAGTGATCTGAATATATCAAAATCAACCAAGTACCCTCTTCAGATTGAGAAAAGATTATAATTATGAACTTATGATGGTAATTCCAAGAGCCTACACACACACACACATATTAACTAAATATAATATGATAAAACATTTGAGGAACTGGAGGAGGCATGAACATGGATAGAACAAATTAAACACCAAAACCAACCATCCTTGACTTGTGAAATGTAACCTGTAAACTATATGATCCTAATTGTGAAAAAGATTCATACATATATAATCAGAGACAGTAGTGCATCGAAGAGAGGAGGAGGAAATTATGGTACGTACTGAGCCACTCGCCGACGTTAAATTCCTTATCGGCGGACCATTGAGTGTAATTGACGTTCGGGTTCCATCCCTGTTCGTCTCCCACCTTATACAGCTTGGCCTCAGCACTCGTCGTTAGAAACCCTACCACCACCACCATCACCGTCGCCGTCACCATTCTAACCTTCATCATTCTCACTCACACACACAAACAAACACCAGATCTCTCTAAACCCTGCAAGTTCTCTCTATATTGGTCTGAAAAGAGAGTATATGGTAAATGGCATATATGGTCTACGTGTGTATATATAAGGGAAGAAGGATCAATCTCGAATGTTACAATCTGGCTATTAGTGTTTTCAACTCTGTCAAAAAAATTTCAAAATTTACCGTATGGACCGGTCACATTTTACAGTCACTTTTGATCAGTCCAATCCAACACGTGGCGCAGCACCATTGGCTGTTGCATCTGTAACGACGATTTTGTGGGTCCAAGTCAAACATACCAAACTCCCATGTCTGAAGCTCTGTGTTTACTGTCAGTTAAAGCAGAACAAGAAGAAGAAGAGGAAGGAATTGTAAAAGGCAAAGCAAAAACCACGTTGTTACTGACAGTGGCTAGTGAGCAAAGTGAGATTCGTAATAATGGACGAATTTGAGAAAGTGAAAGTAAGAAAAGGAGAGCTAGCAGATGTTGATGCTCTTAAACTCCAAACCTCCTTGTGAAACTTGCCTTAGAATGAGTCCTCAATATATGGTTGATTGAGGTTTGGGACTTTAGGAGTACTTTTCCGTCAAGGTTCATATTGTATACAGCTCTTTCTTAACGATTAATCAAGGTTAAGGCTTTCTAAGTAAAGGTTGAATCTTTGTGGTAGACCCATGTCAAATTAGTGTGAAATGTTTAGGAACTAGCTGGGTCATTAGTTTGTCATTTTCGTTGAGCCCTAAACAGTGTCAGTTTCTTCTTCTAACTAGTCAAAACCGACATTGCTACCGCTATGAGGCGAGAGCAATTTTAAGCACGGCCCTTATTCAATGAATATTTTTTCACAAGCCAAGAACCAATGACTTCCTATTACCAAAAGAATTCTGATTGCGTCCGTCGTTCTAGTCTACTTCCACTAGACTAACCCAGGAGTATTGCGCCATCGTAATTTACAAACTGCAATATAAGACTTGACCAAAATCCTAAGTCGATACGGCTCTCATAGTCTCATTCATTCATTCATCTTCCCTAGAGATCATGAAGTTAGACAACATGATTTCATTGATTTGATTCATGTGACTGCTAGATTAAAGTTCAAATTGAGGCCTCTCTGCCTCAAAACACAAGTCGTTTCCCTCTTTCTGTCTCTAAACAGAAGTCGTTTGGTATATTAGATGGGAGCACATGAGGGGAGCACATGAGCACCATGCTTAAATCTCAACAAATTAAAAACACAACAAATCTCAACAACTCGCTGTCACCATAACCAATGCCACTAATCACTCCCGGTCCAACATATAAGTAAAGAAAACTGTAACCATCTTAAAGAATAACAATTGAAATTACCAACAGCACAATCTAATCCCTTGATCAAAGCATTGTCCATTAATTTCAGATCAACAACTCCACCAACATGAAATTTAAACAACACCAACAAATCACAAACCCAAAAAAGCAGCAAGAAAATCTAAAGTACAAGGATTAATGTGGACAAATCAATGGCTTAGCTAGAAGAGATTGTCTATAATGTGATTTGGATATCCTCACTGATTACTCATTTTGATATCCTCACCCATCAATATTAGCTCAGTTTATGCTAGCAGAACCTAAGAAATGAATCCCAAACTGCACCAATGGCAAAAATGGCTGGCAACACAAATTGAGATCTAAACACAGGAGATAATGGAGCGCTGCCCTTGCTCGTCACTGGAGCAGCCTTGGGAGGTGGAGGTGGGTTTTCGACCTTAACAGTCATCTTCATGCCACTGTAGCAGAAGCCCTTGCCACTCAAGAAATAGTAGCGCCTTGTCACATTTAGTGGAACCACATCTCTTCCGGCTCCAGTAGTCCAATTGTGAAGAGGATGATCTGAATTGCATGTCTCATAGTCTGTGCTGTTCACCTCTAGGATATTCTGCTGGTTCCTATCATACACAAAAACTGGGGAAAACAGATATGGTATTTTAATTAGTACTCAATTCATCTTTGATATCAAGTCTTAAGAATTCAGCAGTCTAAAGATGCCAATCTTCCAACTTTCCAAGTCTCAGTTTTTCACACACCAAAGTAGTATAAGAAAGTAAACTGCTACATAGTACTAATAAGGCATTGAATTTCTTCACAGCAAAAACCAGGAGCAAAAAATAGCACCAGTTTCAGATCTGAATCAGCTAGCATTTTATGAAATACTAATTCAGAACTTGAAAAGGAACCTCATTTAGTATGAAATCTATGGATATGAGTAAAAATATTCTTCCTTTTCCTACATTTTTCTCGGTATGCAAAATGAAAGCTTTACAAATCAAAGAACCAGGATTCAGAAACCACCCAAGTAATCTGATCTACTCTGTAATAAATTTGAGCAAAGTGTCTATCTTTGAGGCAAAGATTCTCTCAAAACAAAACCCACATATAAGCACATTGAAGCAAAACCCACTAGGCCATTTCCAGATCCGGCTCACTCAGACTGAACATGAAGCACAAATTGAACCAAAGATTGAAACTTGCAGCCATAAAACAACAACTTAGATCTGAAAGACAAACAATCAAAGAGAGTGAGAGAGCTTACAGAGCCAATCTCCATTGTAGAAGTGTTTGTCTTGGGCCCAAATAGTGTAGTTCACATTGGTAGTCCAGCCTTTGTTACCTCCCACAATAAAGCGAGTAGCTGAGGCTTCTGGAAGCATGACCAAAACCAAGGCCAAAAGCACCACAAACGCCATAGCTGAACCAGACCCAAAGCCAAAGCCTCTTCTCACACCCTCCATTGCTCTCTGTGTTTCTCTCTAGCTCAGTCTGGAACACTCTGGTTTTAGACTTTTGTTCTGTCAGAGAGAAGTTGTTTATAATAGGCCCTTTTATAATAAAGAAATGAATGTGTGACTCACTGTAGATCTGAATAGAGGCTACTTATCTTGAAATCTTGATGTTAGTTAATCTGGATTACTATAAACAAATGATCAAATATTTTCAAATTTACCAGAAAATAAAAAATTCTTGTAAAGAAACAAATTAGTGTTGAATCCAACAATTTAGGGGGAGTTATCCCCAATCTTAAATTTTATGACTACAGGACTACCTTGATCAACTCCATCAGCTTCAATCACCTTGATCAACTCCAACAACTTCAATCAATCCGAAATTTTCCCTTCAAAATATCAATCTTAAATTTTGTGACTGTTATTATTTCTTCATTGATGTGAACTCTCCCTAGCTTCATGTCTAATGCCTTGACTATGGATTACTTGTTTTAGAATCATGCAGTATTCAATATTTCAAACTAGCACGATTAATGAACAAATAATTTTCCAGCTGGAAGTAAATTTATACATTAAGGGTAATATTATATGCTTCACGTAACCTAATTTGAACATATTTGGCTTGAGTATGAGTATGTGAATGAGCATGTGAGGACATTAATGTCATGATATTGAAAGAAAGAAATTTTTTGCATAAAAATATTTAAGCCTTACAACATATGTGAAACTATATCATCTCTCGCTATTGTCACATAACTCTGAAACAAAATGATTTGGTGATAGAGACGTTGTTTTATTTATTTATTTTAAAGATGAGAGATTCAAAATCAAAAACTGAAATCTTCTACAATACCTTAATTTTGGTCCCTCTAGTTTTCTTATCATTATATCTGGCAATGGTTGTCATACACCAATCTGGAATAAGATTTCCGCAACATTTCACAAATTTGAGTAAGCATTGCATGAAATAATGCATTCTATTAATGATTAATGGGTAAGGAAGGCTGTAACCCTTTTCTTATGGGGTTCCCTCATTAGGTACCTATTCAAATTTGGATATGGCTGGGCCACAATCACCTACTGCCTTTCATGTGTAACGTTTATTGTGATTAGCATGAAGCTCATAGATTTTCCAGAAAGTTAAGTATCCAATATAGCAAGTTAACATTGAAAATTATAATCGAATGGTGTGATAAACTTATAAAAAAGGAGCCTTTTGAAAGTTTGATTTAGTTAATCCTTCCCCTTTTCTTGTCATTTCTAAGCTTTGAGGTGGGTTATGGCTCCATTGCTTGACTGAAATCTTATGTTACAGAACAGTTCAGAAGAAGTATTGAAATAGTTCATGCTCCTAGGCTCCTAGCCAAAGCAAAGAAAAATAGTTCATCTACCAATGACTAATGATAAATGGACAGCCTTTTTTCTTTTTTTTTTTCTTTGGATATGATAATAAAGTGCAACTGGGGTTTGATTTGTCGGGATTCCTCCCTATGTTCCCCCAGATTTAAAAGGATTTGGTGGGAAAGGGAGATAAAGGCCAGATCACTCTGTCTTCCATGTCCAGCTTTGCGAAGGTCACAGTTAATGATTGTTCTTGAAGCATTAGCTTAATGATATTAGTACAAATCTCCCAGTTGTTAACTTCATAAATTTGTATTTGTCCACAATATATCACATGATGTTGATTCTGAAAGTAACATACATGTAAACTAGGACAGTGAGACTTCTTCAAACAGAGAATAATTAAGAGGAGAGCAACATAAAAGTAACCCTCTTTAATTTCAAGGAGGCAAATCCCCTAAACTTCCCATAATTCCTGATTCCGGCGAAAAGACTCAACCTGTCCTCCCAATTATCTTCACAGCATTCCCCAATTAGGAGGGTTTGAACTTTTCTCAACTCGAGTTAAATGTTTGGGTACCCAAGCAACAATTTTGAAGCAAAAGATGAAAAGTTGGAAACAACAACTTTGTTCTTTTCTGAAATATAAACATCTGCAAGCAAGTCGAAGACCTTCATGATGAATGTCATTGCTGATCTTGTTCAACTTTTGCAGAAGCTGGTTTTCTTTCAACTTTTGGACTCGGAGAGAGCTTCATATATACCTGCATGGCAAAACCATTGTCACACAAAAAATGGTAGTGGCTAGTCACATTCAGAGGAACTGTATCTCTTCCACACCTCCAGTAGTCAGTTTTGGAGGGGCTGATCAGAAATGCATGCCTCATATCCACTCTATATGATGTTTGTTCATCGTAGATCTCTCTGCTAATGGATAAGAAAAAGATAGTTCTATCTTAAAGCACTCTCTTTGCCAATTCTTGCTCCAAAAATAGTATTCCATCCAAGAGAGAAAAAGGAAACTGCACACGCTACTGGCTCATGGCTATTTTTCAATCAATTATATAAAACTTGTGGACAAAGCATGGTCAGCAACCAATCACGAAAAATGGAAGTCAATCCATTGACGGTTATGGCTATGGTGCTTATTTCAAAACTTACATACATAGAATAGGACGGTGCTTATTATAATCACCCAATAATAACATGGCTGTATCCCTCTTAAAGATGAATTTAGCAAATTACAGATAACAGGCCATAAAGATGGGATATGTCTGAAAAACCACAAATTTTTGTACTTCAGTCAAATAGGTATTGGAGGTTAACTCTCTCAAATCTCAATCCAACCTTCTTAATAAGTATTCAACTTGAACTTGCTTTGTCAATGGCATGATCCATTCCCCATACAAATCTGCGACCAAGGTTGGTTTTATCTTATAAACCTGCAAGCCAGGTTGTTCCTCTTTCACTTTGTATACTGTAACCTCTTGCCCGTAAGTTTTGGCTTTCATTTCTACCCTCTTTATGATTGCCTCCTCAACAGTTGGATATGTCAACAAAGCCATCAGCTTGTCCCTATTCTGAAATATAAATAGCACCACCACAAGAAAGAGCTGTCTCAGCAAGCGCAAGAAATATCCAAAACTTTAGGATTCACAGTGACAGAAGCCAAGAAGATGTGTTCAATAACATGTACCTGTTCTTTAATGGCAGCTTCATAGGACTCTGGAGCAGTGCGGAACTTACACTCTGCCACAAATTTACCATAATGTATTCTCTTTGAAAGAGTCTGCCACCAACAGAAGAGGTCAGCACTTAGCATTTATGAAAAAGAAAATGTACTTTCCTAAATTAAAATTTACTTTTATCAATTTATGCAACAAGTGGACTCGTTACATAAAGTGATAGAGATTATGGGGTGACAGTGAGACAGACACAAGAGTAATAAATCCACGCCTTCACTAGAAATATGCTGCAATACATAAGTAAAATGAATACCTGCAAGCACATTGTGTCGCAAACAGCAGTTGATCCATTATTACCATCATCACCTTCCTTAACCAATCTTGGAAGAATATCTCTGAAATACATCTCCCAGACTTTGCTATTTATATTAATTGAATGGGCAATGGGATGTAATACCTGTTCGCAAGTAATATACGCGTGAGTTCAATGCAGGATTGGTTACCACCCAAAATCAAATAAGAACACAAATTGCTGCTACCACACAACAAGCTCATACAAAGAGAAGAGATACACAGAGAATACGAACATAGGCAAGCTATTATTGTACTGAGTTCTGTTTTAAATGATTTGCATCACTTTCCCAAAAGAAAAGAAAAAAAAGGAAAGAAAATAAAAAAAAAAAGCTGCTTTGCTTCACTGATAATCTTCTTAAATTGGACCGTAGATCATGAATAAAATTTGAAAGTGGTTTACTTTAGTTTTGTAAACAGATAGGATTGACTACCATGTTTAATTGATCTAAGAATGTTAAATAGCAGTTATCTCAAAGTAATATCAGGTTCTTGAGCATACTATACCATGAAATGACTAAGTTTACTGAATTTTAAACCATGCTGACCACAGTATTTTCAATCAGAATAAGACACATCCAAGTGAGCTATTTTTGTATTATAAGGTGTTTTCCATATGTGGCATTGACTGCATGGTAAATGTTATAAGTTCATAATGTCTCCATATATACCTCAGGGTATTTCAGAGGTGGTAACATTGGAGCCGGCAGTTGATCTGGAAAGAAAGGATGCTCATCAGGACTACTGTATCTACCCACCTGATTGCAATGAAATGTGAATAACAAAGCCAGCAACACTCTTTGTTCAACTATTCAGACCGTTCAGAAACAAGGTTTACATACCCGAGCATGAAGCTTTTCTGTTTCTTGAAGAATGTACTCTACCAATGAGCCCTGGAACCCATCCATAGGGAAAACATTGGGGTCATATGTAGACGCATTATGACAATACTGAGATCTTTCTAGAAGGCTAAATATGATGCTATCCTCCTGACGAATCAAAGAGTGTCTTATACCTTCGAGGGTCAAATTATCAGTTTCATCCACCCTATTCTTTGAGGCCAATGATCTACATATATTGGCAGACTCATGTTAGAATCTGGCCTAAGTAGATTAAAATCAAGTTTCTCCCACTTTATCCAGCAATCAAAAACATGCATATTGGTATGATGAACAACGGATTTGAGTATCTTAAGTGTATATTTCTATGAAAGACATGCCAAATTCACAGCAACTAGGTAATGCTCTGAGATAAGTACCTGAGTTGAGTGAGACCAACAAAGGAAAAAGATGATCATTACTGATTAAAACTATTAAAATAAAAAATTGAAAGAGAAGTCATTCCCCAAACACAGGCTCCAATACATCCAACAACTAATATTATGCAAATAAATGGACTTGAGTGCCTAGCAGCATATATAATTTGGAAAAAGTAATCACATTGAAGCAAAGTACTTAAGTTACCCCATACGAAAAAAGATCATGAATTGAGTAAAGCAATAGAAAAACAAAATGAAAGGGAGGCTAAGCATTCACCCAAGAACTGCAGCTCAGACTTCACGGTATTGTGACCTATTACTGAAGACTTGAAAGACTACTTTTTCTACTAGTTTAGGGATTGAACTATGCATGCAATTTGGAAATGTACTATAAAAATTGCTTATCTTAGATGTTCTTTCATTAATAAGACTTTAATCAATGCAGTTGATTTGGGTTTGTAAAACAGGCAAAACATGCAGAAATACACAGACATCTCCTGGAAACAGAACAATCCACAGATCCATTAAAGCAAAAGAACCAAACTTTAACAATTTGAGAGAAAAGGGTTGCTGTATTTGTACCCATTTGAAGTTGCGGTAGCCTGAATTGACAGATTGCCTTTCTTAGCTAAGCCTGAGCTGACGCATGTGAAGGTGTTACTTTTCCTCAGGGCCAGCGCGTTATTGAATCTTGAAGCTCGAGGAGCAGCAAGAATTGCAGAAGAAGAGGAGGCCCTTAACAGTTGAGCCTCCATTGGTTACAAAAAGAGAGAAAAGATTGAAGCTTTTGGTCCAAAGATTGAAGCTTTAATAAGCAAAACAAGATGGGATTAAGAATTGGGATTTTGGTGGTGGGTGGGGGGGTAGGTGGCTTATTGGGTTCAACTTAGTGGGTAGATTGAAACATGAGCATAAGCATGCTGAACCCTAAACAAAGATGACTATTCCATTAGTGTCTTTGTCTGGGTTGTCTTTGTGGTTCGATGTGGGACACAAGGCACTGAGTGTGAATTTGTGATCGCCTCTGGTTGCTTGGCTTGAGGTGGATTAGATATAGGACAAGGCAATGGATGCTTCTGCTGCCAACCCAAAGACATCTGCTATTCCTTTACATGTGAAATGTGGAATATTGTTGTGATTGTGAATGTTGTCATAGGAAAAATGTGGAATATTGTTAGCAACAATTTGATAATGGGGACAATTATGCTCGCATGGAATATTGTTAGGGGTTAGTGTCATAAGATGTTCCAAAAATTGGCCATTAGATCTCCACTTTCTTTGTGAAACTCTTAATAAACGACAAATCAAAAGTTGAAAGCTCATATCAAAAGAATGGAGAAGCTAATTGTTAGTCTAGTCTCTGCATTTGTATATGTACTTTTATAATGTCAATGAAAGACCTCATTTTATAATACGTTTGTGTTTTGAATTTATCAATGACACACATTATGAAAGTTTTGTAACGCTAAACCTTTATTAGTGGTTAAATGTTCGTCAGTTTCTTACAAAATTCACGAAATCGATTCACTTTCGGTTCAACTGGTTCCGCCGCGATCTAGAAGGGGGACAAACATGAGCTTTAGATTCCAAACTAACGCTTCGACTCTCTCAACCTAGTTCAAATCGCTTGACCATTGCTCCGCACTTTTCACAATCATAAGCTCGATCAATGACGACCAATTCTTTGACCAACCGAAAATACCTGACTCGACTTACTTTTATGAGTAACCAAGCATGAAAACGAGTCTAACACGAGTCGAACTCAAAACTTTATTTCGAGTCGTACTGAGCCCAACTCAAAACCCAACACCGGCCCAATACGTTGCGTGGTCCATGTGCCAGTGTTAGCCACAGCCACACTAAAACCATGTCTGCTGCTGCTTCTTCTCCACCGTTAAACCCAAATCTAACCACCGCCCATTTCCCGCCATGCAAATGTGCCTCCCAGTCCGCTCCCCCGGCTGGGTTTCCCGGCGACGTCTCCTCGACCAAAACCTCTCCGACCTCCACCGATGCACAAACCTCGCCCACATCAAACAAGTCCACGCCCAAATCCTCAAAGCCCATCTCCACCAAGACCCCCACACCGCCCCAAAAGCTCATCGCCGCCTTCTCTCTCTGCCGCCACATGGCCCTCGCCGTCAACGTCTTCAACCAAGTCCACCACCCCAACGTCCACCTCTACAACACCCTCATCCGGGCCCACATTCACAACCACCAACCCTCCCAAGCTTTCGCCGCCTTCTTCGACATGCAGGCCGGCGGCGTCTACCCGGACAATTTCACCTTCCCTTTCTTACTGAAAGCGTGTTCCGGCAAGGGTTATCTACACGTGGTGTTAATGATCCACGCTCAGATCGAGAAGTTCGGGTTTTGTGGGGACATTTTCGTGCCGAATTCGCTAATCGATACATACTCAAAGTGTGGATTGGAGGGCGTCGGCGCGGCGAGGAAGCTGTTTAGAGTCATGGAGGAGAAAGATATCGTTTCTTGGAACTCCATGATTGGGGGCTGGCGAGAGCTGGGGAGCTGAGTGATGCACGCCAGCTGTTTGATGAAATGCCTGAGAGAGATGCGGTGAGCTGGAACTCGATACTGGATGGTTACGCCAAGGCGGGGAAGATGGAGGAAGCGTTTGAGTTGTTTGAGAGGATGCCGCAGAGGAATGTGGTGTCTTGGTCGACTCTGGTTTCGGGGTATAGCAAAGTTGGGGACATGGGGATGGCGAGGATGATGTTTGATAGGATGCCGTTTAAGAATTTGGTTCCGTGGACTATTATCATATCCGGGTATGCTCAGAAGGGGCTTGCTAAGGAGGCCATTATGTTGTATGATCAGATGGAGAGAGATGGGTTGAAGCTGGATAATGGGGCTATTATTAGTATACTGGCTGCTTGCGCGGAGTCTGGTTTGATTGCGTTGGGGAAGAAGGTTCATGAATCTATTGAGAGGAATAGGTTCAAGTGTAGTACTCCGGTTTTGAATGCGTTGCTGGATATGTATGCCAAGTGTGGTGGCTTGGAGGAAGCGTACAGAGTGTTTGATGGGATAGCGAGGAAAGATTTGGTGTCGTGGAATTCGATGCTCCAAGGGTTAGCCATGCATGGACATGGTGAGAAAGCGCTTCAGCTGTTTTCTAGAATGGAGAAAGCTGGGTTTAGGCCGGATAAAGTCACCTTTATCGGAGTGTTATGTGCCTGCACGCATTCAGGGTTTGTGGAGGAGGGGCTTGATGTATTCCATAGGATGGAAAAAGAGTATGGGATTGTACCCGAAGTTGAGCATTACGGTTGCATGATTGACCTTTTGGGTCGGGGAGGGCGTCTCAGGGAAGCTTTTAGGCTTGTGCATAGCATGCCAATGGAACCGAATGCTGTTATCTGGGGTACCCTTTTGGGGGCGTGCAGGATGCATAATGATATTGAACTAGCAGAGAAGGCCCTGGATCAGCTGGTTAAGTTAGACCCATCAGATCCTGGAAATTTTTCCATCGTGTCAAATATGTATGCTGCCGCTGGTGATTGGGAAAACATGGCCAATATGAGGCTGCAAATGAGGAGCATAGGAGTCCAGAAAACTTCAGGGGCCAGTTCCGTCGAGGTGGATGATGAGGTACATGAATTTACAGTGTTTGATAGAGTTCATCCTAAATCAAGCGACATATATGGGATGATTAACAGACTAGGCAAGGACCTGAAGCAAGTTGATACATCCTCAACAAGTATTAGTTTATTACCATTAGAATAGGTACTCAAACCAGGCCAGAAACACTTCTGCAAGCCTCTTACATTGGTGAAAAAGATTCCAGAGAGAAACTTCTCACCAATAGTGTAAGAATATTTGTGTATACTTGTTGATATATAGAAGGGGATGGTGTGATTCTTGCTCATGTAACTATCATCAGTTGCCAGGATCATTTTCTTACTGTCTTACCGATCATTCTGGCTGATTTGATTGTAACCCCACCTTGATTTGTTAATGGAATCATTTTTCAACAATTTAACTGTGTAGAATCATTTTATTCATTTACTACTCACTAGTAGTAGTTTCAGAATTCAGAGTATGGGGAACAAGAGCTGAACAAATAACTGGCTATGAGTATCACACGTCATCACCCAGAAACAAGGACGAGGTCTTCGTCCTTTTGTGCCAAGTGTAAAGTCATATCCACTGGCCCATACTTTGGAAGCTAAAAGAGACCTCCAACATGGATTTGGATGGGATATGAATTATGGGATTGGATCAGACACAACCTTGTGGTGTACATTGGCCTAACTTACTGTATATATCAGTATCATCTTGCCCTTTATTCCTCGCCATCTTTGAACCTTTGATTACCCATCAAAACTCAAAAGAGCAAACAAACTTGAGCAGCAAAGAACCAGACATGGAAGCTTGTTTCCTTGCCTCAAATTCCTTCACCAAAACCTTGGAGTCTGCCACTTTCCCCAAGAGAACTCCTACTCAATTTCAAAGCAAAAGAGTTGGCATTCCATGTTCAACCACATGTAAGTTGCTCTATTTCCTTTGTTTCATATAGACCACTCTGTTATTCTTTTAGCATTTGTTAATTGGTGTTTGTCTAACTATAGGTTGCCGGATGGAGTCATCTTCACCGTCCGGTGATGACTACAAACCTTCCATTAATACCGATTGGCGATCATTCAGAGCAAAACTGGTAGCTGCAGAAAAAGCATCACTGCCCAAATTGCCTACTTCCATAGTTGGTGATCTAGACACTGTTGTAGATCAACCCAGCCCATCACTGTTGGTGATAAGTGGGCTCACACGATCCACGAGCCCGAAAGAGGCTGCCTACTCCTTGCCACCGAAAAGCTCGACGGGGTCCATATTTTCGAACGGACGGTTATTTTGGTGTTGTCTACTGGGCCTATGGGCCCATCCGGCATCATACTTAACCGGCCCTCCCTAATGTCGATCAAGGAAACGAGATCGACGACCCTAGATGTTGCCGGGACGTTCTCGGACAGGCCGTTGTTCTTCGGTGGGCCTTTGGAGGAAGGGCTATTCTTGGTGAGGCCCAAGAAGGGTGATGATAAAGTTGGGGGGAGTGGTGTTTTTGATGAGGTGATGAAGGGATTGTATTATGGGACAAAGGAAAGTGTGGGTTGTGCAGCTGAAATGGTCAAGAGGAATATGGTTGGGCTTGGGGACTTTAGGTTTTTTGATGGGTATTGTGGGTGGGAAAAGGAGCAATTGAACAATGAGATCAGGGCTGGTTATTGGAGTGTAGCAGCTTGTAGCCCAAGTGTAATCGAGTTGAGTAGTGTGGGAAGTGCTGGGCTTTGGGAGAAGATCCTTGGGCTTATGGGCCGTAGAAAGGTTCGGTGAGACGTTAATGTTTACAGTTTACTAATGTAATCGGTTACCTAGTGTACAAATTCTGTTTACTCATTTGTAAATAAAAAATGTTACCTTAAATGGTCACAACCTTGTAGTGGGAAACCTTACCTTAAAACATTTTTGTTATCGAGTCTCCTTATTATTTTGAGATATTATCTATGCGCTTATAATAATTTTGGGTTAAGGTTTCATGTTTCTCAACCTCATGTATTCTGCAGTTTCATTAATGATGACTAAGTTATAAAGGTAATACTGTGAATCCGTATTCCATTTTTCCTATTCTTTCTTAGTTGTATTTGAATATATATTTTCCTGTGCTAAAGTACCGTACTCACAGATTGTTAGGTAAGAACTTGAAGGGAGCTAGGTTGGCTTCTGTTATATGAATCTTTATAGAAACCAGTGGACAATGTTTACATACAGGCAGTTAGGCATTCATTAGTGGTAGCATAAAATTTAAGCTTCTGGCTTTAAGATCGAACACTGTAAAACTGACATGAGACACATGAGGACCAGCTCTCAGCTCACAACTCCAGCCATGCACATAAATGTTGGCTTCAGAAAATTGTGACAGTTTATTCATGTGACAAGTTTATACCTTTCACCATACTCCTTTTTATGTAACTCTGTACTCCCTTACAGAAATTTCTGCACTTCTTCTTCTGTAAGTTTGATTCTGCAGTACATTTATAGGATCTTGTGGATGATGCGAGTTCTAATATGTGGAAGGTACTGTCTTACCTGTTATAAGTTAGTTAGGTGAAAGTGTAGCTTAAATATGAAGAATATGGTTGAATCTAATAAATTCTAAATGCTCAAGCTGTTTGAACATAACTAAATTTTTTGTCTTAAAATTGATGCTAACTATTTAGGTTCTAATACCATGCACTTTATAATTGTACTCAAAAATTGGTTTTGGTCTTTTTAGTGTGGTTTCAGTTACATCACAGAAATGAGAAAGAGAAAGAGAAGAAGCTCAAGCTGCTTTAAAAAGAAGGTTGATCTTTGGTCATTTTCTGTTTGTTGTAATTCTAATGTGACTCGTTATCTTGAAGCATTTCCTAAAATTTTTCTTTGATGATTCTGAAATCTCTCTATACTTGATCCTGCTGTCCTCAAACTCCATATGAACTGGCCGTTTGATGATTCCGATGATTGGAAGATTTCCTTCCAAAATTGTGTGCTATTTCCAACTAAGATTATACCCTGCATACAAGAAATGTGTGTAGTTTTTTGGACAAGAAAGGGATACGATCTATTGCAACCAAGTACCATATATATAGGTCAAACTGCAATATGAAGGATAGGAAAATACCATATTAGTTAGATGCAATAGTTATTACACAATTCCTCTATTAACCTAATCCAAAACTACCATTGTATTGCCTTTGACTCTATGTCAAAGTTCGTATCTGAGTATTTTTCTAAAAAAAGAAACAAATTTAAGTGTGAGAGATTACATTGTTATTAATGTAAGAATTTTACCCACAATCAAATGACACAACATGTCAAAGTTGTTAACATGATTTTTATCCACGATAGTTTAGTTTGATTAAGTTATTATAAAATCAGGTAAAATCCGACGTCACGTGTTATAAGCTTGAGCAAAATTAAAGGCTTATAAAACAAGAAATGGGTGATTATCTATATGATTAGAGCCAGTTCTACGTTTCCAGAAGATATGAAGATAAGAACCAAATCCTGGTTGTCATGTAGCATTTCTAGTTAACATGTCAACGTCCGAACAACATTGTGAACAATCAATAACTAATAAAGAGAATCTAAATATCATTATCTTTAAACTTATGTACCATAATTGCCATGATGTAATATAAAACGTAAAACAAAATACAAACCCCCAAAAATAATATTCCCCCTCTGCTCGAGTTGACCTGATAGAAATGGAAGAAAATCCAATCAAATTTGGACAAAACTAAACAAGAAAATCTCTATTTTTGCTTTTGCATAATTGCAACGTAACTTCAATGCAAATTCCAATTTACTTTCTCTAATCTGGTTCAGGTCTTTGAGAAGCAGTATAGATTTTGATTGAGATCTGTTGTTAATCCCACGCGCTAACGAAGGCGCGTGGATAAGACTCTCCGACCAACTCAGACAGGGGGACGTCGTCATCGTACAAAGGAAGGTACTTTGCAAAGACAAAGGAAAATCTAACGTGCGAGAAACACGCGCGCGTGGGGTTTAACAGAGAGAGGCAGAAAGATCCAAGGAAGTAGGGTCTGAGACACATTAGGAAACTGTTAGGGTTGTTGTTTCAGTAAAACCCAGGTGTCTCCATCTTTTTAAGTACTTTTCCTACATAAAATATTGAGTTACCCAAAAACCATGGAAGGTGGAGAGAATCTAGAAAGAGAAGAAAAGAAAAAAATGTGGAAAAAAAGCCATATCTTTCACATCTTTGAAAAACCCAGAAAAAGAAAAGTCATTATTAAATTGGGGTAGGGGAGAAAGAAATCATTGAAACCAAAGGCCATAGGTGAAGCAAGGTTGTAATCTTAAATAAATTTTCATTTTTTTATATAAGTATTTAGAATAATGGCAGACCACAAGTTGACAAAATTGAAGTCATTTGTAGGAAAGATCTTCTTGTGTTTGGGATGTGGGATCCCTCCTCTATTTTCTCATCAGATTCTGGCCCAGCAGATCTGAAACAAAACTCTCTTCTCTCTCTGTGTATATTCTTCTTCTGTCTGGGGATAATTTAGGCCAAGTTTTCTGCAATCTTCAATGGCAGTAGAGAAGTACCCACTTCCTTGTTTGGCTTGTATTCACTGTTTGTCTCTGTGTGCTGGTTCTTGGAGAGCTTAAGAGGAGGATCACCATATGAGGTAGATTCTAAATTTTCTGTCTTTATATGGAATTTGATGGTTTTTTGGATTTGATTCTGTATGGCTGTCTTTCTATCTGCCTTTGCTTTGGTTTCTTGGTTACTCTTTGTTTTGATTTGATATCTTCCAGCCAGACATTAACATTGATTTGGGTAATTGATTTTGTAGACTACTCTTTTCATGAGGCCAAGTTTTTTCCTTTTGGGGTTTCTGTATACTGGTTTGTTGGGATATAGCTGGATATTCAGTCTTGCTTTGGACATCTGTAAATTCCCAGAAATTGTTTATTAGTTGAGACTAAATAAATTCTTCATTTCTGAGAACCATATAACATTTTAGGTGAGTTCATGGCCAAATAAGACAAATATATCTCTTCTTTTTGTCACATGATGTACCATCACAATCGAAATTTGGTAATTTTGAGCTGCAGTGGGGTTTTAGATGAATTGTTATCTCCTTTCCAGATGCTAAGAAGATCAGGTTGAAGATCTGCTCAACCCAGACGTATGATCAATGGTTTTCACTACAAATGAATGCTATTTTTCCCATTAGTTGTGCATGATTAGGTAACGGATTTTGGCCCTTTTTGCGGCTTTTAATGAAATGGTAGTTTCAGTAGGACTAATGGAAAGGAAAAGAAAGTGGAACCTTTCTGATTAAGTCTATCTGTTGAGCAAAGACTTCTGCTCACTCAATCAGTTAGTTTTCTGATATACATTTCACTCAGCATTAACATTGGCGAATTTGGTAGAGTTATTATTAACATTAGTTTTCTTGGAAAATCAATATTGTTCTCGAATCTTGTCAAAGTTTTGGAAGTACTCTTTCGCCTCTAGTTTCAAACCGTATTTTAGGTCTGCTGATTGTTTTGGTAAAAGATACCTAGTATTCTGTTTACTTCACTCTATATCTAAACCAATTTTGGCAATGTTTATCGAGTTAATTGCAGGAATGGGAACTGAAATACAGTCAAAGATGTATCTACCAGGATATTATTCCATACCGACTCTAACTAGCAATGTTGGCCATGGTGGATGGTCCCTACTCAACGAGAACAAATCCTTGACGAATGGGCAACAATATGACATACTCTCGATGAGGCCAGTTGTCGATGGATTTCATGAAAGCAGTAAGGAACAAGTGAGGCAAATGATTTTGAAGCATGAATCTATATTCAAACATCAGGTCTATGTTCTACAACCTTTGTTTTTTGTGCTCTCTAACTTTGTGTACCCACAAAATAGTTATCTGACACTTGAACATGTTTATCTCTCATTTTGTCGTTCAGCTCAATGAACTTCATCGTCTTTACGAAAGACAAAAGGACTTGATGAATGAGATCAAAAGCAAAGAGTTGCTCAAAATTCAAAAAGCAGCAGCAGCATCACAACTACCTCTTTTTTCATCTGGTTTTCCCTTGGTTGGTTCAGGTTACCATAGACCATCTATGTCAACTACTGCTATTAGCAGCCAATCATATTGTAATTCTATTGGAAGCACCCAGCCAACTAGTGGTGTCCCCAGCCAAAGTGGAGTCAAGAAGCTTCAGAGAAGATTGTTCAACCTGGAACTTCCAGCTGACGAATACATCAGTGATGGAGAGGAACCAGAAGGAGTTTTATCGGGACCATCAAACGAAACTTATCCTCCTAACAGAAGAAATGAGGCTAAAGTGTCATTTAATCACATTGGTGAAGCATTTGGCGATAACGGTGGTGCTTTGAGCTCTGGCTTGTATTTTGAAAGAAGCTTGTTGACCGGTCTGAAGGAACCCATTCAGATAGACAAAATGTCTCTCTCAACAGATGATGTGTACAGAGGTGTCTGGCCTTTTGCAAAGAAGTTTCCAGAGAACCCACAATTGGGGAAGGCTGGAGGAGTTAGTGATATGCATTTGAAGCATGAAAGCAACCAAAAGGAATGGTTAACAAATGCTCTCAATGCTGGTAAGAATTTAGTTATTTAATTTCTTGTTTCTTTATCATCAGAACTTGGTCTCTTTCAATCTCTAAAGACCATAATGTTTAAATGTACCTCATTTATTAGGTTTGCCTGAAGTGTCTTCAGAGTTAAACTAATTGAATTAAACGGTTTTCTTTTCAGATCAAACAAGAACTTCATTTGGTGGAAGTTTTGGCCTTCCAGATTTTAAGAAGCCTTGTGAACCATCAAAAATTGAAGCTAGGAAAGCATGTGAGCCTGCCAAGAGGACACTTTTTGGTATAGAAATCTCGGATAGAGATTTAAATTCATCTTCTCAGGCTTGTAAGTCTGATGTCGCCGCCATTTCCGAGTCACCTCCTACTTGGGCAAGATCTCCAAGTAGCTTGAGCAACAATTGGACATCAGTTCAACCAAATAGTTTGTTTAACACCTCCACACACTCAAATAGGGATTCAATTATGTTGCAGCAAAAACCTGAAGTTACCAGGGAAAGATTGCTTTTAGATTGCAATTCCAGACCATTCACTCCAAGTCTAAAAGCTGAACTGTCACACCAAAATGGTGCTTTTTTTCGCAGTAAGTTTGAGAGCAATGAGTTGCACAGTTATCAGCCTTCAATCGGCGGAGGCTTCCTCTATGCAGACAGTAGCCATAGTTCTGCTTCTAAAGATTTCACACAACATGGTGCTCAGTCGCACTATTCAAGTATAGGTTGCAGGGCAGATAATGAATTTGTGAACAGACTGGGGAACCAAGATACCCCACAAGGAAGACTGCATTGGCTTGAAGCAGCTTCAGTTTGTAATGGTCCACTTGCTTCAGCAGTTGACAACAATTCTGTTAAAGTTGGGTTTGTGAAAGGTGATACAGTTCATGATCCTACGCCACAGATGTGTAGAGAGAAACTGAAAATGCAGAATGACAAAGCTTATTCTGGGTACCATATAGACTTGAACAGATGTTTAACTGAAGAAGAAACTCGAATAGATGTGCAGGTACCATTAGTAGTTGCAAGAGATGTCAACTTTGGTGAAGCTTCTGAGCAAAGAATATGTAAAGAAAATTTTCATTCATCTCATGATGGCCCAATCAGGGTTGCAGCTGAGACTCTGGTTGCCATCTCATCATCGCAAGCTCGTGAGATGCAGGAAAAAGCTGCTGCACATGGTCTTGCTCAAGAAATTTCTGCTTGTCGTGAAGACAATGCAACAGTAATTGACAACTCCCTTCTGTGGTTTGCAGAAATTGCTTCTTCGAACGAACAAAATCTTGGACAGACGGATAATGTTGTAAAAGTTAATGGAGCAAGTAGTCTTTCCTGTGATGAAGATTCCTCTCTGGACTCAATGGATTACTTTGAGTACATGACATTAAATCTGGTGGAAACCGAGTTAGATCAGTGCTGCAACGTCACTTCAGACAATCCAAAAGAAGAAGTGTCAATGTCAAAACGGCCACAAAGGGGTGCGACGAGGAGAGGGAGGCAAAAGAAGGATTTCCAGAGGGATGTTCTCCCTGGTATTGCTTGTTTGTCAAGAAATGAGGTGACTGAGGATCTTCAAACATTTGAAGGGTCAATTAGAGCAAGTGGTGGCAGCTGGCAGTCAGGTTTATCCCAGAGAAATGCTGGTAAGGTTGGCGGGGGAAGAGGGAGGAAGCGTTTGGGAACTTGCACTCTATCTACTACCAGTACTGTGCAGGCTGCAGTTAGTCAGCCCCAGATGGAGCAGCAGCCTCAGTGTGGAGAGCTGCAGGAACTTGAGGAAAGAAGTATGGCAGTGACTGGAGGTTGGGGTAAGAGGACAAGGCGTCCACCGCGGCAAAGATATCCCATTGATAGTTCTCCTGTTTCTCAAAAATAAAGGAGGAGACAAGTCATTTACTGAGTGGACTTGTATGATTAATCATAATAAGTTTATAGAAAAGTTTGCTGAACTGAAAAGTGTAACATTACAGCAAGAGTGTTATAGAGGTGTTCTGATAGATTATATTTGAGGTTGTTTTGGGTGTCCATTCTGGTTTGAAATCGATTAGTGTCTCTTGATTAGTATATATCGGTTCTTTGGGTGTCCTGCTGAACCTACGTCAGAGAGTCGAGTAGTCTATGAGAAATTGGCCATGTATGAATTGTTTTTTTTCCTCATCCGAACAGGATGGAGAAGAAATCCATAATACCTGAGATTTTACTGAAGAAAATGAAACGAGGTGAAATAAGCCAATATCTCATCTGAACTAAGCCAAGATAACCAAAAAATTACAGCATAGAAGAAAGCTAAGCAAATCGAAACTTAACAGTTCAACTTCAAGAACAAAAGGCAATTGCAAGGCCCGGGACTTTAACAACTAATCCAGACATCCAACAGTTTAACTTTTAAAATAAGAAACCTTTTTCACTGTCGGACTGTTTGCTTCTATTTCTGGGAACAAAAAGGCATGGAGTATGACGTGTGTTGCTACTTGCTAGTCATATTAGAGACGATTATGAATGAAAAAGTGATGACGTCCTTAGTTTTCTTCATTTCTTGTTTTTTGAGGATGTAGTTTCCTTCATTTCACTACCAAAAGAAATGAGAAGCTCGATCAACATCACCATCATGCCTCACGAAAACGACCTCCTCCACTACCATTTAAGCTTTCTAACTAAGTCGGCTGACTGGGTCTCCAACCTCTACTCTTACGGAAACTTACGGTTGTCTCCTGTTGATTCTTGATTTTTGTAAATAGAGACGTTCAATTCTGTGGACAGTTTAGACATTTCCCTCTAACGTCAAAAAGCAACAGAGAACTGAGAGAAGGACGTTTGTATGGTATCCTCCACAGTAGGGCCACTTCAAATCCAAATCTTTGAAGTCTTTGTAAGTTTGTATGGTATCATCCACAGCCTACATTGGCTTGTTTCAAGTGTAAGAAGAGCTCTGCAGAAAGCTGTTCGTGGAATCGATGGAAAACGGCACATCTGTTTACTCTCAACCTTCACAAGTGTTAGTATATCTGCACCTGCACTACTGTTTTTGCTTTGGTTGTTCTCTTCCTTGTTTCTTTACTCTTGTTTTATCTTTATCTGAAATGTCTTCCTTAATTAGTTCAAATTTGCTACCTTGCTCTGGATACAGTACTTGCTACTTCCTTATCTTCTGAAATAGACAGACACTACATTAGGTGTTCTTCATGGAATGATCACATTAGGAGGTTGATTACAAATTTCTGCCGCCCATTTACCCCAAGGCCTCTGCCTGAATGCCTCGGTTCTCGATAAACCTCCAATAAGCCTAACTGTTCTTACACCTCCAAAAACACCAACGTACCTAGCAGAACTGAAGACACATGCCTAATTTTGTAGGGTAAACGATGGATTAGTACCAAGGCCTAAACTATAAACAGAAAATAAGCTCATTCAAACAGAGCTACTTTGTTCCATATTTGATATTTCACTGAAAATTAACAGGGACATAACATGAAAATCTCAAATACTGAATTGAAAACGAACCCAGATAGCATAGAAAGAAAGGGGCTATCGAATGATGATATAATTTAATTAAATTGTTACACCGAATCCATCCTTAAAGAAGTAAACAAAGAAACAAAGTTTTTCGACTAAATAGCAGTGTTCATATTCGCTCTAGTTAACTCAAGTTTAGTTTCAGTAATAACTTGTTAATGTTTGCTGTTTTTCTCCGGACATATGATGTATGACTACATTCTCCGTCATAAACTCTGGCATATGACACCAGTTCTCTTTGTTAATATGATATTCATTAGTTAGTAGCCGTGCATAGTTGTTCTGTTCTGGGATTATTTGCTATTCTTGAAATCCCAAAATCCAATGGGACATATTTGTTAGTTAAAGAAAATCAAAGATCTGTCACTGATATTGATGAAAATAGAACAAGGGGATCTCTGCTGCTAATTCTCTTATTTATAGATTTCTTCATAGTCTTACTGATCTATGAAGCTCACAAATTTGATAATACTTTCTTGTTAGCTCACTAACATCATGTACATAAAATTTCAATGATATTGCACCCCAATATTAATGTTGTAATGATCCTCACAGCAACAAAATAGAGGAGTTTGCAAATTGGAGAAGTTCTGTAATGGCATTGCACAAATGCATTTTCTTTCTCATCACCATTTTAGGCCTTTGCCTCCAACTGAAGTTCTCGACTGCGTCTCCATTTGTGCTGGACTACAGAAACACTGTCCTCATGAGGCTATTTATAATTGACATATCTGCTTACTGTGGATCATTTGGTGTAATGATTATCCAAACCAATCACAGTAACACAGACTTCGTTGAATTTATGAATAACATTAGCCTATTGCTTGGAACTCTTGCTTCTATTTTGGAGTTGCTCATCTTGTTTCCGCCTTTCGGATGGGTCACACTTTTCTTCTGGAGCATCTGTTTCGTTACCCTTGCGATCAAGTCATACCAATACTCGAAAACACTATGTGAAAGTGCAGTTGCAGCTCTTGTTGTAACCTTGGGTGAATTCCAAGTAGTGAAGCTGATGAAGGGCAGCTTGATGGGAAGTAGCGCAGTAATTGGTCGTGCTTATGACAAATTGAAGGATCTGATCAAGAGGAGGCGTTCTTCGGCAGACCATGATGAAACCAAGGACCAGAACAAGGAGCTACCGGTGTAACACTATACTGTGATTCCTATCTCTACCATGTAATTGAAGCAGCTAGCTATTGCCAACTATACTGTAACTGGACCAAGTTTTTTTTTTTTTTTTTTTTTTTTTTTTTTTTTTTTCTGATTGCCTCAAAATCATAACACTTTCTGTATAAATTCATTTGGAATAGGGGCTATATAGAGACGTCAGTTTCGCGGAAAAGAGCGGGAATCAACACTAGTTTTGCCTCTGGATAGTTTAGACCTGGCCCAATTTGGCCTAAACAGGCTTTTAGAACTGGATAGGGTCCAATAACAAATATCTATCCATCCCACATAAAAAAACTCTCTCTCTCTCTCTCTCTCTCTTTCAAAATGGTATATTTCTATTTTTTGAGAACTTGGTATAGTTTCTATTTTGGTTTCTCAAAAAGGTCAGTTCGTTTTATTTTTTTATTTTGGTTTCAAAATGACCTTTTCCAAAAGGAAGATCATTTTTCGACCAAAAAAAGAAAAGGAAGATCATTTTCTCGATTCACCTACCTTCCCGGCTCTCTCTACCGGAGATGAAACGACGACAATACCTCTCCGGCTCTCCCTACCTTTCCCACGTTCCCAGTTCACCTACTAGAGATAGGAAGTTGGCATATGTGGCAATTATTGAAAATGACTACAGTACCCCCACGTTTTGGTATTTCGAAAGGGATCCGACTTCTCTACTTGGACAAGCTTGGATCTGCTTGGACAAGCTTGGATCTGCTTGGACACAGCTCCTAAGCTGACACGTCATCTAAAACCAATCCAACGGATAATAATCAAAGGACTACGAAACACAATTTTGCACTGCCACACCGAATCTAGTCATTGCAAACACAATTCTAATCAAAGGTTCCCCCTCTTTTGTTTACTGAGATCCAAATTCTTCTGTGATTTTTACTTCAATAAAGTTATTAGTGATCCAAATTTAATTACCTCTCACATATTGTGGGTATGATCTCAAGAAGTCAACACAGGGAGGCCTGAGGTGGGTTATTCTGTATCAATCTTTGTGAATTACTTGGAAAGTTTGGATTTTTATGATGTTTGTGATCTGGGTATGGTCAGAAAGTGTTGGAATTTTTTAGGTTTTGGTTGAAATGGAATTATTGGCTCTGGAGGTTTTGCTTTGCTTTGGGTGTTTGCTTTTAGGGTTGGACTTTTTGGGATATGTGGTATCCGAAGACAATAATTCCATTTTACAAAAATTTGGCTTTGGGTGTTTTGCTTCCCCTGGCCCACCCAACTTTTTTCCACCAATGAGATATCAGTCTATGGAGGAAAAGTTGGCAGACGTGGCAATTCCATGTTTGAAGAAATTTCTATTAGTTCCCGGCTTACCAAACTCCGATGGTCCTTCACCAACCCATGCCGAATCAAAATCCAAATTCAGCGCTCTGACGAAAATGCCCTTACTTTGCTTCTGACTTCCATCCGAATTTTCACGCAGAATGAAAACATGTGGTCAGTTTCGTCATTTAGGACAGCAAATCCAACGGAAATGAAAACATGTGGTCAGTTTCGTCGTTTAGGACAGCAAATCCAACGGAAATTATAAAGCACCAAACTTCTTCTATCTCTAGCCCCCTTTCTACCATTTGAACCAAGACGAACACCGGCAACGAAAACTGGAGAAAGCTGTAATCGGAACTAATGCTGGAAATGAGCTCTCAGCGTCTGCACATGTTAGTATATCTATATACATCTTCTATTAATTCTTTCTGTCTCTTCCATTGTTCAAATTTGTTTGATCTCTGTTTCCTGTATGCTGTTAGCTAGCTTTTGGTTTCATGCATCATCTTTGTTGTTGTTCTTGAAATCCTTAGTAACTTATTTATTCCTTATACTTGATCATCATGATAACCAAGTTATGAGTCGTAGATGTGGATTGTGTAGAAATTCCCCAAACCATGTATACTGATTTCTGAGGCTGCTGTATTTAGATCTTGAATAACCCCACCTGCTTCAATCCCAAAATAGTTTGGAAGTGGTTGTGATTATCTTTTGGGCATCAGGCTCCAAATTTTCCATGTTTAATTTTGGCCGTCGTCGGAAGTTGTTGTGTACATCAGTACATGTTTCTATTCTCGGTCATATGCCTCTGAACTATTTGCTCATTTCTCATTCTCGTAGCGAAATTTACAGAAAATCTCAAGAAGAAAAGAAAAACGAAAAAATTAAGAGTCAAAGAAAACGAAAAATTAAGACTCAAAGAAAATCTCACATCATTTTTTAAACGCATAATCTACTAACTTTGAACTTTAGAATTGAGTATTGAAAATTCTAACCAGATTATTTCTCTGTTTGATAGCTCCAACACAACAGGGGAAGGTGCTCGTCGGGGATATTCTGTAGTGGTGATGCATACCTGCATAATATCTTTCATCACCATCTTCGGCGTAGGCCTCCAACTCAAGTTCCCAAATGTTTCTCCATACGAGACGGCCTACGGTACTATGATGATGAACCTCTTTATTATTGAGGTATGCTTTTACCTCGCCTCTTTAGTTGTGATGGCAATCCAAGCTGCTAGCAATAATAGAGTCTTGGAAGATCTGATGAACAAGATTGGCCTCTTGCTTGGAACTCTGTCCCTGATTTTAGAGTTGCTCGTTCTTATTTCACCCTTTGGATGGATCGTACTGTTCTTCTGGAGCATCTGCCTTCTATGCTTCCTGAGTAAGTCTTGGCAGTCTCTGAATACACTCTCCCAAAGTGCAGTTCTGCTTCTTGTTCAAGGCTTGGGAGAATTTAGACAGACGCTGATCGATTGGTATCGCCACAATATGAGCATCAGAAACAACGGGGGGCGCTACTGAGCTTCGGACCCAGAATCTCAACATCAGAAATGGCAGGCAGGCTGCAGAGCATCAATCCCAGGACCAGAATCACACCAGCGCGGCAGAGCATGTAATTTCAATACCTGATGACTCTTGATATACCCGATGGTACATTTTGTTGTAATAATTTTGACATATTATTCCACGATTTTGTAATTTGGACATCATATTCCACGATTCTGATGTAATAATTTTGATAAGTTTCGTTGCTGGACAGAGTTTGTAATTCATTTATTTTGATTTGGGATTTTGTTGTTTAAAACAGAGATATCATTTTAGCAAAAAGAACGCGAGCAATACAATTTGATTCAGTTAATTTTCAAATTATGATTATGATTAGAGTAGCTCAAGGAATGGGAGTATATTTCAGTTCATGACAGTTCCATAGGCTTTGATTCATATCAATCCCGAGAGCTGTAACCCAACTCATGTAATCTTCATCTTCTCACAGCTTCTATGAACTAATAGAGATGAAACTCCAGCGCAGCTCACCCAATCTATTTCATTAATTAAAAAACAATGGCTTATAATACCTACTACGCAGTATACTTCCATTTTCATTGTCTGGATTTGGTGCTTAAAACAGAGACTAAATTTCGCAGAAAAGAGCGGGTTGCAATATTTTGAAATTCCGATAGCGGGCCGAACCAGTATGGGCCTAATTCAACACAAAAGTCTTATTATAGCCCACGTATGCAAGCTGCGTTGAGATGATCCCAGCCTCCCAGGCTTCACTCTGAGTGGACACCTGTCCCTTGATGTTCCAGAGCAAGACGACATATGGTCTGTTTCTAACTAGATTAGGGTACACCATAACAAACTGTACTGTACTTGATAGAAGCCAAACTGACATAGCTAGGTTTCGTCACTCTATGAATACGTCAACTCTCATCTTCCGCCTCACTCGATCAGACCACTCAAACCCTCCCTACGTTCTCATCAGCCTCGACGCCTCCGGTTTCACCGGGGAGTACGCCGTCAAATAAGCCCTCAAGTTCCCAAAAAAAAAAAAAACATTACCGATCACCAAGGAGAGGTCGGGGCCGATTGATTGTGTATGGGATTGTTAGGCGCGGTTTGCTTATCCAGCGATGAGGGCTCCATCACCACATTCTGAAGATTGATCTTTGACTGAACACAGCCGATCACGGAGCGCCCAAGCGATGCAGAGAACATTGTGCTATTTTTCAAAAATGGTACGTAATTCCTTTCAGTCCTGCTAATGAAAAACTGCTCTTAGGCATCTCCAACTTGAAACTTGAAACTTAGGTTTAGGTTTTTCAAATTTGTGTCTCCAACCCAATACAACTTGAGTCTAAATAGGTATAAATTTAAAAGGGTTGGAGATGCAAAACCAATATGAGAAAATAAGTTTGAGCAAGTCAAATTTTAGATTTGAGTATAGATTATTAGACAATATTTTGAGATGCCTTTAACCAATTCGATTTTAATTTTCACACCGACAGTTAATACCTTTATTCAGTGATTAATTATTATTTCTTACTTTTCGATACTTCCCTCCGTTCTTATTTGTTATGTCATTTTTGGTAAAAATACAATCTTATCCTTTCATATCTAATGACTTTAAATTATTTTGCTTATATTCTATAAAAAATGTTTTTGAAACCATTTTTTTCATTACTCGTGCTTAAATTTAAAATGTGAAATATATATATATTATATATATATATATATAAAATTATACTCAGTTCGAAAATATGACTCATTTGAATATACACACACACACACATACATATTTTCTTAGGAGAAAATTATACATATATATATGTATCTATATATATTTTTTATATATATAGTTCATCCAATATAATTTTTTTATTTCTTTCTTAAAACGTTAGCCGTTGGATGCATTAAATGATCTTTTAGGGCTGTGATTAAAACAAACCCAAAACGGGTCATCTTGAAAGAGAATACGTGCGGGTTAGATTTGACCCGGGTAGAAAATAAGACTTATCTGCAGCTCTGCAGAGGAATGAAAGCGAAGAGGAATTGAGACACCAAAGAACATCGAATACGAAATCGGAGGAATCCAAAGGGTTAGCTCCGGCTATGGTCTTAGCAGCGTCAAAAGTAACCTCGTTGAGTCTCACCCAGTTGAATATGCTCATCAATCAACGAAGAAGATGCAAGAAGTGACCAACAGTTACGGAACTGTGTTTCCGGTGAGGATGGATTTTGAGAGGCAAATGCGTTCGTGATTTCATAGGCCTACTAGAGCCATACCCTCTCCAATGCTGGGATTAGTGATTGGTATTGTTTTTACTTCAATGTTAATTGATGATTATAGTATTGCTAGCTGTGAGGAGAAGAATGAGCCTATTTGGTAATGTCAAATGGCTATGCTGCTACAACAAGTGAAGCCTTGTTCTTGTTATTGTTTGTTAATTTGATTGAGGAACACATGGTCGAGTCGAAGAAGAGAGACATATGAAACTTAATGATACAATGGGAAATGGTAGTGATCCATTGTTTTACAGAAGTTGCTGATGAATTGTGATTTGAATTATACATCGAGGTTTTGACTGAAAGAAGAAAACAATGGTGGCCAATTATGTAGCAGGATGTTGTCTACCTTTCTTTACTAAAGACATTTGACTACTTTTACATCATTCTTCACATGAGAAAGGGATCATTAAGTTTTAGTTGGTGGATATTTTTTGGGATGTTTAGACGCATAGTGAGCAGCAAGTTGCTCTACATTTCAAGTTGCACCTTCCAATTTGGACAACTGATTTTGGGAGCTATAGCTTTGGCCTCAAACTAAGGGGCATAACTTAGCAGTAAGAAGCAGTCCAAGCATAGCTTGGATTGTGTATTCTAACATTGTAATATTGATAGTCCCTATAAACTCCATATTACCAGCAAGAAGTAATAACAACTTCTTCTTTTTTTAGAACAAGATCAAATGTACATATTCATTGATGTAAAATTGAAAACAAGAAACAAGTTTGTAAGCAACATGATTATATATTTACATCATGACCAAGATGCAAGCCGTTCAAATTTCTCAAATATGTAACTAGATACAATTTGTAGGCAAATTATAAACATCACAGAACCAGACTGCTATACTTTAAAAACTCATATCTGCAGCAACAATAACATTAGTAGTAACAACTGATTTCAAAGATATCTGACATTCAAAAACAACTGCTCTATTTTGCAGGCTTGAACACATCTGCTACTTCAGGAGTGTACTCTTTCTTTGTCTCAGCAGAACATGAAACTGACCCCAACCATGGTCTCTAATCTTACACCTTGAAACATAGTCTCCACCTTATAAATACATTATAAAACGATCAAACCACAAGAATAAAATATATAAGTTTACATTTTATATCAAGGCAGTGAATGAATGAGAAATACTTGATAATCACACAAAGAATCCACTCCAACAACATCGATTCAATAAAGACTTCAAAACATATAGCCTATATATTACTGAAAAAAAAATGCTCCCTGACATGTATGTATTCCCCACCCCCTAAATAAATACATGTATGTATTCATCAATCAAATTAACAAACAATAACAAGAACAAGGCTTCACCTGTTCGTAGCCGCATAGCCATTTGACATTACCAAAGAGACTCCTGAAAACAAACCATATAAATATATACTCTCTTCTCCTCCTCACAGCAAGCAATACGATAATCATCAATTAACATTGAAATAAAAACAATACCAATCACTAATCCCAGCATTGGAGAGGGTATGGTTCTAGTAGGCCTATGAAATCACGAACGCATTTGCCTCTCTAAATCCATCCTTACCGGAAACACAGTTCCATAACTGTTGGTCACTTCTTGCATCTTCTTCATCGATTGATGAGCATATTCAACTGGGTGAGACCCAACAAGGTTACTCTTGACATTGCTAAGACCATAGCCGGAGCTAACCTTTTGGATTCCTCCGATTTCGTATTCGATGTTCCTAGGTGCCTCTATTTCTCTTCGCCTTCGTTCCTTTACAGACCTGTAGATAAGTCTTATTTTCTACCCGGGACGAATCTAACCCGCACGTATTCTCTTTCAAGACGACCCGTTTTGGGTTTGTTTTAATCACAGCCCTAGAAGATCATTTAATGCATCTAACAGCTAACGTTGTAAGTCTGGACTTTTGAAAAGATACGGGCCTCCGTGTCTGAAAAGGATTTGTGTGTGTGTATATATATATATATATATATATATAGTTCCTATCCAGAGCGAAGCTTCGTTCTGAAATTAAAATGTGCAGTTCCTTGTTTGACTCATTTTTCGGTCGTATTTCCACATCTCCACCATTCAGTTTATTGATATTAATGCATAGATCATTCATGTAAAATTTTATTCAAATTGATGATCGTTTAGGTACCGAATTAGGTTAAATCAATGAACGGACCATAAACCTATCTAACCAGAACTGTTTGTGTAAATCACGATTATGAACACCCAAACGATCATCAAATTTGATGAATGATAGATTATATTTGAGGTTGATTTGGGTGTCCGTTCTACTTTCAATTTGGTTAGCGTCTCTTGATGATTATATTTCGGTTGTTTGGGTGTTCTGCAGAACCTACATAGCACTATATCAGAGAGTCGAGGAGTCTATGAGAAATTGGCCATGCATGAATATCTTTTTTTTTTTCCCTCATCCGAACAGGATGGAGAAGACATCCATAATACCTGAGGTTTTATTAAACAAGATGAAAGTTACAGACGATTTGAACTAAGCCAAACAACCGAAAAATACAGCACAGAAGAAAGCTAAGCAAATCGAAACATAACAGTTCAACTTCAAGAACAAAAGGCAATTGCAAGGCATTTTAAAGGGGACTTTAACAACTAATCCAGAGAACAGTTGAACTTTTACAATAAGAAACTTTTTTCACTGTTCGGACTATTTGCTTCTCGTACAAATACAAAAAGCGTGGAGACTGACGTGTGTTGCTGCTTGCTAGTCATATTAGAAACGTTACGTTGAATATCAATGAAAAAGTTTGTGCGATTAACCTTTGTTTTTCATGCAACTCTGAAATTTCTGATCTGATGTATTGTAACAACACTCGCATATTCACACTGCATAATAACTTGTAAAGTATAGGTTACGAATTACAAAACGATCAAAAGAAAGAAAATCTGGTAGCAGCAAGAAAATTGCAACTCATTGAGCACTAAGCATTTAACTCTCAGCCACAAAATTTCTCTACGTATTTGCAACCTTGTCCACACTGGGAGCTTTTCCTGTAAGGAAAAACAGAAAAATGAATGTTTCCATTCCGCAAGTTACTATAATTAACATTAACTGAAACCTACAAAAACATAAACAAAAGTACAATACATAGAAGATCAATCCATCAGGACTCCGTGTACATTTTCTTGAATTTTGGAAGACTGATTGTACTTCCACAAAAGTTTAACTATTACACCACATCTTGTATTACATATTAGACTATATGGATAATATGGGATAAGTGTACACCATAATTTGTCTGCAACAATATTGCTTTTCCAAATTGAGATATTCTCTTTAATTATGTCCCAGAAAATTTTGTCTGCTACTATTACACAATAAGGTTAAATTTCACATACATCATCAATTAAGATTCTCATGCTATAGCGTCAAAATTGTAATCACATCCAGACAATTAAAAATATAAATAAAAAACGAAGAACAGTGTTTGGCTACCTAGGGGAAAAAATGCAGCAAAAAAAAAAAAGAGCAAAAAAAAAAAAAGCAAGCAATACCCAGATGAGAAAAGACACAGAGTATGAGGGAGCACTACCTTTCTTGGCTCGATGACCTTCGCTCTCTCTGTCTCTCCCCGCCTCTCTCATCCTTTGTGTTTCAGCGGAGCAAAGGTGCAACGCCAGGCAAAACCCTTGTTTAACCTCTCTCTCTCGCGCGGAAGCATTGTCACCCTTCTGTCAAAGGAACGCCAGAAGAGAACAAAAAATACCTTGCCGCACCGTTTTGGGGAGAGAGAGAGAGAGAGAGAGAGAGAGAGAGAGAGAGAGAGAGAGAGAGAGAGAGAGAGAGAGAGGAAGTGCGTTTTAAGCGTGTGCAATTAACTATTGTTTGACATCTTAATGTATAAAACTTGAATGCTAGGGTTTGACGTCTTAATGTATGAAACAACAGCTTAATGTATAAAACAACAGCCTTCCACAAAACTAAAGCTTTGGGACCAACCGACATTTACTTTATTCCGAAAAGACTTGTAGACAGTTCTTAAAGAGTTAGGAAATTACTTGATAACATTTACATAAGAAATTATACCAACTTCATGAGAATATAATGGTAATGGGGATTCTAAGAAATCATATTTCCTCAGTACACTTTATAGCCATTACAGCTCTACACACCATCCAATCTCCTCATGTCAGGACCAAACATAAAGAAAGCACCAAATTAAAAACTATAAAATACAAAAAAAAAATGCTCAGTTAGCTATTGGCTTGCCAAATTCTCTATGCAGGTAGTTAAAATAAAGAATTTGCAATATTAGGAAGTGAGTGCATTATAGGCTGAGAAGAAATAGACAACTGCTTGAGAAAAATGTAAGGAAGTTCAATTGCAACCTGGAAAGAAGAAAAAAAAATTTGAACGCATAAGACAAAATGACAAATAAGAAAATTAAATCAGTTGTCACTCGGTAAGATGTACTATTGGAAGAACAGATATGAAAGAAGTTTTTTTGTTTTGTTTTTTTTCTCCTGCATTCAAATATGCTTCATACCTACCCTTCTAAAACATGAAGTAAAAACTGGTCACTATTTAGAAGATATCACAATATTATTTAACTTGTCAAAGATGTTTATGTGATAGGTAAGCTTTGTATCAAGTATGGTATCAAACAATCAACAGTCATCTTCTGAAGCGCAACCGAAATTAAACGCAGAAATTTAATGAGTGCTAGATCAGCTTTCAGTCTGTAATGTCACTTACCTTGCGCACAACAGTAACTATCAATCTAACCAAAAGCTGAAAATTCCCCTTACTAGTCCATCTTGTTGCTGCTTGTAGAAGAAGGTAAAAGTTTCCACATCATCAGAATTATGAAATTTACTATAAATTGCATTTAAGTTGCAACAGAACAAATTGGAAACTGATAAGGAAAAATGACAGTTCAATTTGCAAGAACAGTTGAAAAGAAGGTTTGCCGATCGATCAAAAAGTTGCAAACCAAAATTATGTACAAAAACAAAACATCCCCTTTTTATGCATAACCTGATTCATACACAAACAAAAGAAGACACCTCTAATGGTTCAAAATTAAATCCAGATTAAAGAAAAGAATGAGGCAATAATCAGTGAAGGCGTCAATCTATCATGTTCTAAAGATTAAATTATATGTATATGTACTTGTGATACTCATCTGTCTATAGTGTATTAGAAATTAACCTGCATAAAGTATCCTAGTGAGATTCTGGAGCACAGCCGCATCATGATCTTCCCTCCCTGAATGACAATGTCACCAATCTATTAACACAAACACACACACACATATAACACATCCAATTACTGCAACGAATTATACCTATATCACAGATCAATTAGGAATTCACTGTTCAATTCGGTAAAATACTAAACACAGAGAAGATACATACCATGTTATAAGCAAAACTGTCATAGGTATCCATGCCCTCGCACTGAACTTCCACAGCAAAACTTCCATACTTTCTCGGCTCCTCAATTAGATCGTCACTGCGAACAAAAAGTAGAGGCATCTTGCACAAAGCGGTCAACATTTGAAACGAATAATCAAAAGCAATTTAGAAACTAATCCTAAAAAACCCAGACACATGTTTCTGGATTGCGATGAAAGCTTCAGCAATCAACAAGAAGGAGCTTTGAAACTAACATGTAGACTTACGAAGCAGCCAATTTGATATAGCAATCCGTCCAGAATCAACTCGACTCTTCTCCGAAAACTCTTCGCCTTCGTTATTTTCATTCTTCTTTTCCTTTCTTTTCTCTCGTCTAATTCTTTTTCCTTCCCGTCTCCCTATCTTTTCTTTCCATCTCGGTCGTCAGTCTCCTCCCTTCTGCAGGAGAAATTTTTCAGTGCTACTGTAGCACCACGTGGCATTGCCTAGTGATGTTACGCTCCTATAAAAAGTTGCCACGTGCAAGTTAAGATTTACCATTTTAACGTCAATGCATCGTTACTTAAAAAACAAGCTTATCATCTCTAAAAGAAAAAAAAAATTAAACGAACCCAGAACAAACCAAGATTTGTGCTTTATGATCAAAGCTATCACGGTCATGGATTTGTGCCATCATCTTAGTTCAACCCAAATCAATAAAGTGGAAACTCCAATCCATAGAGAAACATGTTCTCTCCCAAATCCTAAAAGTACAGAATTGATACATTTAATTATCTGAAGATTTTGGTGAGCAGCACCAAGCATCTGCCTCCTCTGTTCAGACCACCATCAAACACCGGCCAATCTTCGTCGTTCCTATCAGACCGGCATCATTCAGCCTAGTTCCCAGACCGACGCACCGGCATCGTCCAACCTTATTCAGGAAAAAAAAAAAAAACTTCCGCCATCATTGCCGATAGGTATGTGGCAAGGATTAAAGATCTTCTCAATATTGATTGATGGATACCATAGATTAGTTCATTATTATTAAATCATTCTACTATTTCTATGTGAATTTCAAAAGGTAGGATTTATTGAGATTTGCTTGTGTTCTGGGTTTTAGGGTGCACCATCCTCATAAGAATGGTTTCGAGTTTGACTTGCGAGATTGATGTTGAATGGATTTTAATTTGAATTTCTTGTTTTGAATGATCAATTACATGATTGCTAGTTTTTTTTTTTTTTTTGGATACAAATTGATAATCCTAGTTCTTGAAACGGATACTGAGTAATTAGAAGAAGATGAGGAGAAGAAAAGAAGAACAGCAGATCCATAATTCTTTCTTTCTTCATGACGACAAACCCAGAAACTACAAAACCCTTAATCTTAACTATGGAGGCTGCTATCTTCATTTTTTATTTCATCTATTGATCATGACGGCAAGACAGTTTTTGACAAACGGAGAAGAGTTGAGGTTATTTGCTGGCTTTTGGCGTTTAATAAATAATACAGATGTCGATATCTCATTAGAGCGTAGCACCACTAGGCAATGCTACGTGATGCTATGGTAGCATTGAAAAATTTCTCCTTCTGCAGAGCAAATGTGCAACGCCAGGCAAAACCATCACAGACGCCAGATGTCGTCTTCTCTTCTCTGTGTACTGTCGTTATTTTGGCACACTTTGAGGGGCAAAATCGAAAAAATGGCACAGACGTGAAAAATGAAAAAAAGCAAGGACAGAAGGGCGACGACACTGTTCCGTGAACAGTAATCACCGCACAAAAACAAAAACAAAAACATACCGCACAGTAATCACCGTGAACAACAACAATATATACAAATGAAAAGGTGATGATGTCAGGTTATATCATACCGCACAAAAACAAGGAAAGCGCTGGAGTACGCCGTAGTATTGTACGCCATTAGTGGATCCTAGTACGTGGGGGCTCTTCATCGGCGGAGACAAAACTTGAGGGACATCGATGGGATTTCTGAGATGACGCTCGTTCCCGTCGTCATCGAAGCCGTCTGGTTAAAAGCCAAGGACCTTTATGGAATAGCCGGTGAGGCGAGAAGGGGGTAAATATGACGCGGAGGGAGATCTGCCACGTCTCCGCCACCAACAGGGCGAACTAGCGGCAAGCATATTGCAGCCGCGTCTCCACCATCGAGAGGGTGAATTAGCGGCAAGTAAAGCGTTCTGCCCATTAGGCGGAGATGTTGAAATGTTTGAATATCGATTTACTGAAGAACGGCCTACTTGAAGGAGGATACGAAAGAGGCATTTTTGCTCACCAGCTAGAAATCGATGAATTTATGAATGGGTTGAAGCTGGAAACTGCATGCAACCAAATCCTGCACATTCCCTCATGAGGTAAGAGTTTAAATCCATGGTTTCTGTTCATGTTTTGAGATTTGTTTAACAGCCGGATTCGAGTTCATGAGTCAGGAACACATGTTTGCTGAGCCTGTTTCGATTTCATATCGTTCAGTATGTGTCAGGTTTAGTTGATCATCGGTGCATCTGTCAGTTGCGTGAATGTTTAGTTTAGAGAGAATCAAACCAGAAAGTATTTGCTGTGATGTTCACTCCTTGATCTAGAGTCATATATGTAAATCCGCTAACATTATTGTAATAACAAGTTGCCTATCCAGATGTTAATCCCACAAAGTTTGCAGAGATATCAAGATCTTTATTCATCCATTTCCATTGGTAGCTAAATTGCAACAGTTCTAGTTTTATTCAGAAAAGATTTAGCTGGCGAGGGCTATGTACTGTTTAGGCGTTGGACCGTAGCTTCTACGCATGATTATCATTTTCACCCATGATCATAGTAAATAGAACCTTGCACATCTTCAATTAGAGAAAAACTGATGCAACAATCATAGCTTGCTATATGGTTTTGGTTTAGTTTATATTTCATTATGTCAACTCCTGTTTTGTTTATATCAATAGGAACCCGAGTATGTCATATGAGGTTTGATGTAAACTCCCAGACTATCACAGGATGGACCAATTGCTCCACAACTTTGACTGCTCCGCCACCGCCAGGTATTTACCACAATCACATTTTTTATAAGTAAATTATCAGTCTTTTACTTGCCAATTATCTATCAAACTTACCCAATTGTTTCCTGTTGCTTCTTGCAGCAACAGTAGACCGAAACTATTTCCACAAAGTGTCGACATGATTTCGTTTTTCTTTTAAGGTGAGTGCATATATTCACTTTAATCTTATATGTTCCGTAACTCTGAGTTGGGCAAGTTAGATATATCAGTTGATAATTATGGTGTTTTTTTTTGTGATGTATATGGCACTATAAATTTTGGCAGAGAAAGCTTTTGGGGATGATGGAAGCCTAAAGCAGCCAAAGGAACTATCCATTAATAAAGCTGGACACAGTTAGTTAACCTCGAATGTTATTCCCATAGCTAAAGTGTATTGTTTATTTGATTGAGACTAAATTTGTAGAGCATTGTGGGATATATTGATGCAGCATTACATGAGCTTGATCCAAAATTCAAAAGTTCTCCTATTTTGAGGAAGTCTCGGGTTTGTTATCCTCCTTGGCTTACAAAAGCCCCATTCCCCTTCAGTCTATGTATATTTTAAGGTATAAGATCTTTTGCGTTTAAGGTTTTCTAGATTGAGACATAATATCTTTGCATTGCTCTCTTAGATTTTACATCTTTTATGATTATTGATGCTTGAAACAAAGATGGTATTTACGTCTTTTATGCTCTCTTAAGGTTTTCTGACTTTTCGTGTGTTCGATTAGATATACCTTGTTGGAATTAGATGTACCTTGGTGTGTGTACATGTATGTTTAGCATTTAGAGACATAATCAGATTGGCAGTGTAAAGAAGGAAAAGTTAAAAATCTAGTTCACCGGAAATGAATTCACTAACAACCAAGTCATTCGAATAGGTTTCAATCAACTAATGAACATTTGTGGTGCTGTAAGTGTATAGGTAACCTGTATTTGATGAAATCTAATTGGGAATTGGAAGGTTGTGAAACTAAAAAGAGGGCTTTTGAGTATCAAATTTTGAACTTCATACACAGTTGAATGATCCTTTCATGAGAACAGGGCTGCAGGAGTACACTGGATAATTTCGCTGAGGGAGGATAGGATAGTATCAGGAACATATGCTGAGGAAATTTTTCCGCGACAAGTCCCCGGAAATCATGCCAGGCATCAACAGCTTCTTCACTGACCCAGCTAAATGACTAAAATCATAATGAAAAGGGGGAATCATTAGAGATGGTGATTTCAAAATTGCTTTTGGCAACTGGAACTGTTGTGGTTGTGTTAAAAATTAAAATTAACCCCCCGGTTGTCTGGGGTAAACAATGGCAATAAATTTAGTGGATGATGATTATGTACCCTGAATTTGGATTTGAATGGCGGATGTTTCCTTAAGCATCATTTCATATTGTTTTTTGGTTGCTGATAGACTTCAGATGTTCTTTACCTATGCTTCTGACCTCTTTTAATAAATCATGATAAAACTTGGTACTCCTCCGCATTACATGTCCTCTGTAATTATATTCTAGTGTCACCAGCATGCAAATGTTACTAAAGCAACATAAGAAGTTCATGACTAATATATGTACACCACACAAAAGATAAGCAAAGATGATCATAATAACACTTTTTGATTACAATTCAGTCAAGCTTGTAAAATCAGCACAAGGCAAGAAGAACACAACTGGGAGTAGGGAATACTTTTCAAATTAAAGTTTTAAACTAGAAGACTAGAGTGCTAGAGTTGGATTGAACTTTCTGCAGCAATCACACCGCTAAACCTTTAGCTTAGCAATTACTAAAGAGACTAAAATGTTTTCAGCAATGACAAAACCCAAGCTATGCTTAATTGCAACTCCATCGCTCATGAAGTTTATCCATGAAGTTGATCCATGTAATATGTCCTGATGTTAGCCAAAAAGTCACCCTCAAGTATAAGGGGTACAGTAATAGTATAGGGATTAAGAAAAGTTGTCGAACTAACGAGGATTGGATTCCTTTCACTAGCTAGGGTGTTAACCTTAAGAGAGCTAGAATATGCAAATGTACAATCACAAACCTAAACACACAAGGAAATCTAGGCTCATGGTGAGTATGTGCAATATGGAATAGTGATTTGATTTTGGGTTTTTGAAGTAGTTAACTAGACTAAACTAAATGCTCAAATGTAAACTAAATTACTCTAAACTAAACTAGTGGTCTAATGAATGATGTTAGGATTTGAATTGTCTACCACTAACCTCTCTTGCAAGTATTGAAGCAAATCACTATTAACGATGCTAAGCTAATCAACCAATTTCTCTCCTTGCATCCCTCTCGGGTATGACAAGGGACATGCTCTTTTTTGGTATCAAGCAACCCCTCTCGGGTGTAATACTTAACTACTTAAGTCATGCATTTCAATCCGGTTAAGCATCTAATGCATTACCTTAAGTGCATAAAGTTTGGAGATGAAGAAACTATGCAAACCAACCAATCTTATCTAAGTGATTGTAATTCACAACTCCTACATGCACACCTAGTGTGCTTTTTCATTTAAATTCAAGGTTACCAAGCTCTAACATTATCATGTCATGGCAAACACACATACTCAAAGTAGTAAATTCTAAGCATAGCAATTTAACTCTTGACCTAGCATGTATGAGTGTTAACTAAAATTGCATCATATCATAAAATAACATCAATCCATACAAGATTGGTTAGGGCTTTCAACCCTAACCCCAACAAAGTACTACTCACTCATAATTACATAAACAAACTCCATAATCAAATCAAACATCAAAATAGATCTAGAGTTTAAGGGAGAGAGTTGGCTTAGTGGTGTGTCGATTTTTCCCCAAGCTCACGTCTGGTGGTGGGTGTGATGGTGGTGATTCCCTCTCCTTCTTGCTCTTGAAAACTTGATGATGAAAGGTAGTGAAGTTAGATCTATGCTTTGTGTGAATAGGTGGAGTGGATGGAGAAAGTGATATAGGAAAGAGAGTGGAGAAATGGTGTAGTAGTGGTGGTGTTAATGGAGGAGTGGGATTAGAAATGGTGGTGGTGATGGAGGAGAAGGAGTAGTAGATAGATTGGGAGGAAGAGAAGAGGATGAGTTTGGATTTGGGAGAAGGAGATGGAGGTTTGTTGGAAGAGAGAGAAAAAGGTCTAGAGTGGTGAATGGGTGGATGGTTGATATATAAGGAGAAAAGATGAGTTGAAAGGTGAGAGAGAGAGAGAGAGAGAGAGCGAGAGCGCGCGAGCGAAGAGGAGCGATCCGGATGGAGAGAGAGAGGGAGAGAGTGAGAGAGAGGAGAGAGACGAGAGGAGAGAGAGAGAGTCGAGAGAGAGATAGAGAGAGAGAATTGGGCAATCTCTTGTTCCATCCGGATGGAGCAAAGGGAAGAGTGAAGAGAGAGTAACAAAAGTCAATAAAAGAAGGAGAGTGTTAGAGAAGAGAAAATAGTACATAATGATGGGCTATGAGAGAGTAGAGTAGCAAAGATGACTAAAGAGAGAGAGTGAAAGGCAATTAGCTTTTCCAAATGCATTGGGAACAAGAAGAGAAAATGTGTAGAGATGCTTTTGAGTCACCCAAATCAAGTGGACAAACATGAGAAGCATGTGCAAGGTGATACCTATCATCCAAAGGATAATAGCATGGATTTCATGTTGTTACTCAATCACCATTCTTCTCCTTGCTCCTCCTTTATGATGACCGGAAAAGCTATGGCACCACCCAAAGTGGTGGTGCGTCGCTACTTGTGCCGTCAATAATGGTGGTTCGTCGGAATCCGAAATTTACATTTTGCTCCACCATTGATTGTCATTCTTCATATCTTCAATTCTCCACTTCTAAGCCAAAAATGCATTTTCCTTCACTCTTGCATTTTACCTAGATAAATAGATAAATGATTAGTGAAAGCTAAAATAAACTCAAAAACAAGTTAAAGTCAAAGTTTAGGGAATATAAACATGTGTAAATTATGGTCTAACACCTGACAAAAAAATTAAGGAAAAAGCTCTCAATATTCATGGAAGGAGAACCAGTTTGTTCCATTCTAATTGCGCGGAGTAAAATTTTTTATCTTTCTTTTTCTTGCAATGATGGACAAAGAAATAACAATTACTTTCGACTGACTCATAATTTTGAAAGTTATATTGGGATTAAATATATATTTTGGTTAAGCATATAGAGAAAGATATACACTCACCGGATCGGTATAATCCATAAGATGGGTACAGTAGACCTATGCTTCTTCAAACTTTTTCTGCTCTCTGAAGTATTTAGCAAGAAAGAAGAGAGTTTCAACAATATTGGGTCCTTCCCTCTCTTCAACATTGTAATCTGGTTTGATCTGTAGCCAATCTAGCTACTACATGGTAATTTGTGACCTGAACAGGCAAAGGATTGGGCAGCTTTAGTATTAGGAAGTAGAAGATCATTACAATATACATACTTATCTGAAAGAGGGTGCATCTATCTAGATATATCAAACTTAGACCAGAATTTGTTACACAACCCTAAAAGAATGCTGATGCAAGTGTATGTAAATACTACTAGAACATTGTTGTAAGTACAACACAGATGAACAATGAAACTTTTCCGGTACTGAAGTCAACCAAAAGCCACTAAGGTTCATCCTAACACAAGACACCATAGGTCTCTAAACATAAAGGCATCCCTATATCAGATTTGTACCATCTTGAATTCACTAGTAAATATTAGAGGAGCATTGGTATCACTGAACTTCTAACCAAAGAACACTTTGGACCATACTTTTCACAAAGCACAATGCCCTCAAATAGAAGCTATAAATTATGAAATAAAAATTTCATATATCAGACTGGTGGTCATCTGATAAAGGTATACATATATGCTATGTTATATCATAATATAAAGATCAGTGTATATCGTGTAAACAAGCAAGTGTACAACAAGCAAGCATAGTGCAGTGTGGTGAGCATGGCAATGGCATAGTGCTACTGTTATGAATGGCAGTATGGCCTAATGTACAACATAGTTAATAATGATTTTACTCTATCAATGTAAATGATTTGTTTTCAGAGTGAAATTGTCAAATGCACATACACAGTGCTGCGACCAAAGCAACCAGATTTGGTGATCATATTAGATAATCTAATATATATTGGCCATATTGTTATCTGCTACTTAACAGATCAATCGCCGGTCAGCTAGTGTTAAGCTCCTAAAAGCATGACTCTAAGCAGTATAATCCCAAACTGAGTCCTTTAGGAAGCCTTGAATAGCATGTAAAGTTTAAGCAGGTAGTGTACATGGAAAAGATCAAGATATTTGCTTACAATGTGATCCCAAATAAAGCCTGAACCTGTTCCTTCAACTTTGCGTTAGAGAAACCTTGGGGCTTTGGCTATCTCAATGTCTTCCTGCAAACGAAGCACGTACAAGAGGACTGAGCTTCGATGCTATTCTCTCTGGGTTTCCGATTCCAGATCCAGACTATATCTTCGAATCATTTCGAAATCATTCGACTCTTATCTCCAAGACTATAACTTCGAATCCATCGAACCAAGGGTTGAGACCCGTTTGGGGATCGATGTCTGGCAAAATCTTCGCTTTGTCCTTCAGTCTAACAGTAAAATCAAGCAGTTACTGTGACGAGCTGAAGTTACAAAACTGCCCTCCGTTAACGACTCGTCTGGAGTACTGTACCACGCGAATAGTCCAGCTTATGCGTATAACTAGAGCAGAAAAAAGCAAGAAATGATTAGTTTTTGATGTACGTATAAAAAGTTCTCTATGGAGAAGAAAATGAACATGTTGTTGTTGAAATGGACTAGGAAAGGGCTGGGGCTTTTATATAGAGAATAAGAAGGAAAAAAAAAATAAAAAATTGGGAACATGGTTGGGCCACGAGGCCAGTATACATTTCCGGTAAAGGGAAAATAGAATCGCTAACGCCAGGAGTCGAACCTGAGTTGCAGTGAATCAGGCCTAAAAAAGCCATCCGCTGAGTGAACCAACTACTGGTGCTTTCACAGCAAAAAACCAGCAGATAATATATACTTTATGTAAAAAATTTCTACAGATTTCACTTCCGTGTGAACACAGAGTCCCTCCAATTTCAATGGATGAATAATGAAGGAAAAGCTAAAACTCATCACTTGCTTATGATGAAGGAACGAAGTATAAGAGATAAGTACGTTACTAAGGATTCCAAGAACAACAACGATGATGATGCATGAAATCAAAGATTAGCATTACAGCAGGAGCTAGCAGAGATCAAACAAATAGGAACAATGGAGAAGAGATAGAATAGATATACTAACATGCACAGAGTCTGAGAGGTAAGAGTAGAATTGATTTCCGGCATTAGTCCGATTACTTTCTCTACCGCTCTCGCAGTTTAGCTTGTTCTACTGTCACCAGACACACATTTTGTTTAAGGATGTCCAGTTATTAAAGGGACTTGTGTTCACTATGGAACAAGTCTCCCCCGTTAGATAGGCCGTGATCATCCACCTGTATTAATCAACGGTGGACACCTTTTGGACACCTTTCCTATGGAAAGTTAGCATTACAAAATGATAGGAAAGTAGCATACACCTAACAATTTTTTTTAACTGTACAATTGTGCTCAGAAGGGAAGTAGGAAAGTAGTTGTAAGGTGTAATGCTACTTTCCTATCACATTTTGAAATCAATTCTACTCTTACCTCTCAGAATTGTGCATGTTAGTATATCTTTCTATCTCTTCTCCATGTCCTTTTGAATAGCATCCTTTTGGAACAATTTTAAAAGGTTCTATTGTCCACCTTTACAGGCCGTTAGATTGTCCACTGTATTAATCAACGTTGAGAGACTTGCCCGGGGCCCGCGGTGTCCAAAAAAGTAAGAGGCTTCGTTTGAGCGGTAGAGAAAGTAATCGGAACTAATGCCGGAAATCAATTCTACTCTTACCTCTCAGACTGTGCATTTAGTATATCTATTCATCTCTTCTCCATTGTTCCTATTTGTTTGATCTCTGCTAGCTCCTGCTGTAATGCTAATCTTTGATTTCATGCATCATCATCGTTGTTGTTCTTGGAATCCTTAGTAACGTACTTATCTTTATACTTCGTTCCTTCATCAAAGCAAGTGATGAGTTTTAGCTTTTCCTTCATTATTCATCCATTGAAATTGGAGGGACTCTGTGTTCACACGGAAGTGAAATCTGTAGAAATTTTTTACATAAAGTATATATTATCTGCTGTTTTTGCTGGGAAAGCACAAGTAGTTGGTTCACTCCGCGGATGGCTTTTTAGGCCTGATTCACTGCAACTCAGGTTCGACTCCTGGCGTTAGCGATTCTATTTCCCTTTACCGGAAATGTATACTGGCCTCGTGGCCTCACCATGTTCCCAATTTTTTTTTTTTTTTCCTTCTTTCTCTCTATATAAAAGCCCCAGCCCTTTCCTAGTCATTTCAACAACATTTCATTTTCTTCTCCATATAGAACTTTTTATACGTACATCAAAAACTAATCATGCTTTTCTGCTCTATTTATATATTTTCTCAAGTATGAACAAGAATCCATATGTTTTGTTTGTTATCAAAAAAGTTATGCAAATTTTCTTATGGAATATATGTTTACGAGACGACACTTTTATTCTTCACCTCAGACTGTTAGAATCTCAAGACCGACCCTGGAAATTGGTTTGAGTAAAGTACTAAAGTTTTTATATGAAAACTCAAAGATATGTTTAAGTTGGCTATCCCTACTTCCAATGATTATCTCAGACTCTGAAATAAGTTGTAAGCTTGGAAATCAAGGATTGAAGGCAATATGTTCATGTAATGTTCATTTGTCATTTTACACAGTGACAGCAGTCGTATGTATACTGGGATCTAGATCAAACTTTAGACTAGAGAATATTTTGTTTGTTTTCAAATGAAGACTGGAGTATTCTAAAACACTATAATTTTCGGAGTAATACTCGTTGAACCACTTTTTAGGGTACCACATGTATTCCTCTTCATATGGCAGCATGTTTACCGTATATTGTTCTCTTAAAACTAAAAATGGAGCAAACCGGTAGGTTTGATTTGGTTTGGGGCAGCAATTTCCAGCAATGTATCCCATTTCTGCCCAGCTTTCTGCTTCTCTTGCCCTGCGGAGTTCAGTGCAGGCAACATGAGCTTGTAACAGCATTTTATTTTGTCGAGGATGTTAGGAAAGATTTTTGCTCTTATCAACTGCTCTGTGTCTATCTTTTATATTTTTCAATCAACTATGAAATATGATGCACTTCCAATCTGATTAATCTTGTCATGACCATATATAACCACAGCAGAAGTATGGAGAGAGACGGCCACCAAAATGCCAATGCAGGACTAGAGAGGTCAGTAAAAATGAATCTTTAATTAGATGAGGTCAGTAAAAATGAATCTTTAATTAGATGGTTTTCAATTTCTAGATAGTCGAAGTTGTATTCATTAGTGTATTGCTCAAAACACTCATCAAGTAGAATTGATCAAATACTCTAGAATAAGTTCTAATTAGTTATTTTCTCTGTCATTGTCACAGCACCAACACACCAGGGCAGGGTGCATCTCAAACAAACTATATAGTGGCATCGCATACATTTATACTTGCTCTCATCACCATCTTAGGCTTCTGCATCCCACTGAAGTTTCTAAATGGGTCTCCTTATGCAACTGTCACGGCTCTCGCCTGATGAACATATTCATTATTGAGATGTGCACTTACCTCGTCTCTTTAATTGTGATGGGAATTTTAGCTCGTCGTGATAATGCAGATTTGGAAGATCTCATGAACAAAATTTGCCTCTTCATTGAACCCTGCCCGTGATCTTAGATTTGCTTGTCCTCATCGAACCTTTTGGATGGTTTATAAGCTTCATCTGGAGCATCTGCCTTTTATGCTTCATGTGTAAGTATCACCAGTCTCTGCTAACACTGTGGAACAATGCAGTTGAACGTCTTGTTCAAGCCTTCAGAGAATTCAGACAGACGCTGAAAGATTGGAGCAGCCCCATGAGGACTAAACATGATGAAGTGGAAAAGAAGAGCATCAGCAATCTCAAGCGCGCTATTGAGCGTCAGCCCCAGAATCGGAACATGAGCATTAAGAGGCGAGCTACAGAGCATCAATCCCAGAACCAGAATCACACCACCGTGACAGAGCATGCAATAGCTATACCTGATAACTCTTGATACATATGATGGTACGAAACATTTGGACATCTGATTCCACGCATTTGTTGTAATAATTCGGATTTTTTCAGGATTGTGTGTAACCCATTAATTTTGATTTGGGATTTTGTAGTTCATAATAGATATATAACTCTGGCAAAAGAACGCGAGCAACACAATTTGATTCAGGTAACTGTGGCAATATGAATATATGATTACAATAGCTCAAAAGATGGGAGTAGGTTTCAATTCAATGACAGATTGACAGTTCTATAGGCTTTTGATTCACAAAAGCTGTTACCCAACTCATGTAAATCTGCATCTTCTGATTCTTCTCCCATCACACAGTGCAAACGACTGGATTTGCTACATCTTTCGTCTTTTCGTCGATGATTATTTTATAATCACTCTAACCTACCAAAATTCCCCAATTCTACCACCTTTCCTCTGCTAATTAACTACTAGTAGCCATAGTATAGTAGCTCTGGCATCTCCCAAGTTTGCTATATATACCTATATCTTCCTGTATAGTTAAAATCCATTCCTAAACCCTTACCCTAAACGCTCCCCACACCCCCATTTCTAATCTCTAGCTCCAAGCTGCTATTAATGTCTAGCCTTGCCCAGATCTTCAACGCCTCTACGTAAATTTACCGCATAGTGTTCTCTTAAAGCTAGAAACGGAGCAACCCCGGTGGGTTCTCTCAAAGCTAGACACAGATGCAAAATAGTTTAAATATTTAGTCTATGTGGGTATCAGAAACGATTTCTGGTTCAATGTGGAGGTAGGTTTGAAAGAAAAAGAAGGAATCTGGTATCCCAGTAGAAAACAAAAAAAATTCAATACGGGCAGTCCCTTCATTACAGGGCAGTTCCTCCTTTGGCAAGATGCCAGTAGAAATATAGGAAGCATATACCAATACAGGGCAGTCCCTCCTTTGGCAAACAGTGCTCTTTGTTATGTATAGCTATGTTCTCATCGCGTACGTCGACGTCGCCATTTCGCCAAACTTTCAGTTTACACTCGTAGTTTAAATTAAGGCCAAAGTTAATTATGCTATGGAAAGCTGTGGAATGGCAGACACCACTATTGTTATCTCTTCACCTTCACAAGGGTTGGTTCAAACTAAAGAATACTCTGTAGTGAAAATTGCATACATGCATAATTTCCTCTCATCGGCGTCTTGGGATTCTGCTTGCAACTCAAGTCCCCAATGTGTCTCCATATTCGACGATCTACGGCTCTCAGCTGAACGTATTCATTATTGTGACATGCATTTACATCCTCTCTTTGATTGTAATGACAATCCTAGCTGATAACAATGATGCAGATTTGGAAGATCTGATGATCAAAATCACCATTTTACTTGGAAGCCTGTCCCTGATTTTAAAGTTACTCGTCCTTATTGCACCTTTCGGAATGATCTTACTCTTCTTCTGGTGCATCTACCCTTGTGTGGTTCGTGAGCAAGTCTTACCAGTCTCTGAAAACACTCTACCAAAATGCAGTTGACCATCTTAAAGGAGACTTTGGAGAATTGAAGCAGAAGCTGGTTGATTTGAATCGCCGATTAATGGAGATTAATGCAATCCAATCAGTTGCTCGTGCCTCTCAGAAATTGAAAGACCTGATCATCATGAATGATGGGCGCGAGACAGAGCTTGAAATCCAGAACCAGAACCCCAGAAATGAGGTACATGTTTAATTTCTATAGCTGCCACAGACTTGATACACCTTATGGAATAAGAAATATGGACATTTTCTTCGGAAATGAAGGCTTTTTGTTGTAATAAATAACATGTATAACAATTTTTCAAGTTTGCTTGATGGATTGAGTTTGTAATATATTAGTCTTGATTTGGGATTCACGGGAAAAAGCGATTCAGTTAACTGTCGCGTTAGGACTAGAATAGGTCAAGGGAGGTTATTTTCAATTTTTTAACACTACTGCTATAGGCTTTGATTCATCTCAAAAGCTCTAACCGAACTCATGTAACTCTGCATCTTCTCCCAGCTTTCTATGAACAAATAGAGAAGAAACTCTCTAGTGCCTCTTAACCATCTATGCGGCCGGTTTTCTCGGCCTCTGCGGCGGCTTCTTGAGTCCCTCAAAAATGGGTTTATTAAATCCAACACGATCTTTCCGCGAATAATTCCCTATTCATTTGGGAATGTCCCAGTATTTGGAATTGGGGATGAAACAGAGACTTCAAACTTCGCGGAAAAGAGCGGGGGAGCAATATTTTAAAATTTCAAAAGTGGGCTGAACTAGCATGGCCCGTTTCCACCCAGAATTGTTATTGTAGCCCACATATGCAGTGGCCTCATTCTAGGAGTGGGCACCTTTCTCTCGAAGTGATAACACAAATGCACTCTCTCTATCATAAGCATCATTTTAGGTTGTGTGATGCTATGATGGAACGATCTCTACCTACCTTCTACTTCTTTTCACCGCAGTAGCAGTAGCGTGCGTCGTCCAGTACTACAGCGTCTCTCTATATCAGTAGGTAATAGGTGTATCTCCAAATTCTGTTAAAAGGGCTAGCTCAAGATGTAGTTGGAACTGTTGGTAGGATCAAGGTCCGTCGACCCCACAGTAGGAAGTTGTCTTCGACAGTTACTTTTCTTGATTGTGGCTGATGAAACTCCATCTTTTAATGTGTAATCTATCTAGAGACTAGAATCACTTATTTGAATGAATAGTTTGAGTTATCTTCTTCTTCTTCCTCCTTGTTTCTCTGTCTTTAGAATTATGAATTATCCTAACATCCTACCACAATTTGGTATGTGTCTCGTCGTCGTCACGTCGCCTTCACAAAATGCAAGAGCTGTTCATCGGAATGACCACTCGACCGACTGTTTAATTTTCGGCACAATAAATCTTTGTATCGTGTTTTTTTTGTTTATTTTTATTTGTTGTAACACGATTTATTAATTTAGAATGAAACATTATTATAAACCAGAAACTAAGTGAAACTAGAGAATAAATGAATCAATACTATTCGAGATGATTGTTTTTCTTAAACCTATCTTCCCTCTACTACATAAGAAATGGATTGAGATATGGAGGTGAGACGTAGGTCAATCTGGTTCCTTGTCGCTTTAGTTACCACCACCACCTCTTTTAACTATTTGCGGCGTTCAGCGACTCTATATAGTCCACCACGTCGGTCAATACGCATGGTCTGCATCTAAAAGATTCTACACTAGATCACAGTACCACCATAACAAACCGTACTTGATAAAACCCAAACCGACATAGGTTTCCATCGCACTTCATCACCAAAACGGTACCACCATATAGTCAACCCTCATCTCACTCACACTCTCAACCATGACGTCAGACCTCCCCATTCCTCCCTAGGACCTCATCATCCTCGGCGCCTTCGGCTTCGTACCGGCAAGTACGTCGCCAAAGAAGCCCTCAAGTTCCTCAACACTCCCTCCTCACCTCTCACACCTCTCTCGAGTCTCGCCTTAGCCGGCCGCAACTCCACCAAGCTCTCCCAAATTCTCACCTGGGCCGCCGCCCCAAACCCTCCACCGCCCTCCGTTCCCATCCTCACTGCCGACACCTCCGACACCTCCGACCCTCATTCCCTCCGCCGCCTCTGCTCCCAAACCCGCTCGTCCTCAACTGCGTGGGACCCTTCCGCCTCTACGGCGATCCGTCGTCGCTGCATGCGTGGAAAGCGGCTGTGACTATCTCGACATATGCGGAGAGCCGGAGTTCATGGAGAGGATGGAGGCGAGTTACTTTGATAAGGCGGCGGAGAAGGGTAGTTTGGTCATTTCAGCATGCGGGTTTGACTCTGTTTCCGGCGGAGCTCGGAGTGATGTTTTGACTTCAGAGGAATATAAAACTGCATTTCAATTTAAGAAGCCTTGTGAACCATCAAAAAGTGAAGCTAGGAAAGCATGTGAGCCTGCCAAGACACATTTCGGTATAGAATCTTGGATAGAGATTTAAATTCATCTTCTCAGGCTTCTAAGTCTGATGTGGCTGCCATTTCCGAGTCACCTCCTACTTCGGCAAGACCTCCAAGTAGCATAAGCCAACTGGATATCCGTTGAAGCGAACAGTTTGTTTAACACTAACTCCCACACTCTAATAGCGCTTCAATCATGTTGCAGCAAAAACCTGAAGTTATCAGGGACAGATTGCTTTTAGATTGCATTCCAGACCATGCACTCATGGTCTAAAAGCTGAACTGTCACACCAAAATTGTGCTTTCTTCAGCAAGTTTGAGGGCAATCAAACACAGTTATCGGCCTTCAATCGTCGGAGGATTCCCCTATGCAGACAGCAGCCAAAGTTCTGCTTCTAAACATTTTACACAACCTGGTGCTCAGTGGCACTATTGGAGTGTAGGTTGCAAGGCAGATGCAAGCCTTCAACTAACTAGCAAGAGACCCGCGCGTTGCTGCGGATCCATAACTCCTTACTGTCTGGGGCTAACATACTTGCAAAGTTAAAAAAAATGATTTGAATCTTACAATGTTTTTTGAATACCAATTGTGCTTTCATTGTCATTTCAAAACAGTTTTTTAGTGCCTATTAAGCTTGAATTGACTGATGTTTCAGCTCCAAAATGCTCAAAAAAAACTTTTTAGTGATTTTGTAATTGACATTTTCTTCATCACTGTTCATTCCACCATGAAATTGGTCCAACGCATATGCATGTCTATCTTGAAAGGTACCTTGATCCACAGTTGTGCCAGCATTGATCTCTTCATGGCAAAGTCCTGAAAGCAGCTAATGTTTCCTCACTGTCCAAGTCCAGAAAAAATCTTCTGACATTAGGTTTCCAAGCTGCATATATATATATATATATTATTATATATTATATATATATTATATATATATATATATTATATATATATATGTGAAATATAGCATATACTTTAAGAATGAATCATCTCAAAATGAATCTAATAAAGATCAAACTGAAAATGGAAGTGGGAATACAACTGAGAAGAAAACTGAGGACATTGCAGATTTGCAGAGCCCTGAGTACATTAAATGAATAACTTTACATCTCAGTTTTCATGTACAGATATCAGATGAAGTCAATTTCCAGACTTACTTTCTAAAATTTTTGCTAATTTTGCACATTTACTCAATTGTATTCACATTTACTACTAAAAATCTAAATCTAAACTTGTCAATGGAATAGCTACCAAACTTACAGAAACAATACTAAATATTATTTACCATATGTTGATAGAAAACTATTGAAAACAAATACTTACGGCAAAGACTCTGCTCTGCATGCACCAAGTTATAAGCTTCATTTGATTTTGATGACTTCACTTTTGTTGTGTTACTTGTATACAGTTTATTTCATCATCACAAAAATTTTTCTGTTGCTGACCTCAAATCTTTAAACTTGTAATTAACTGGACCTTGCAACATAAGGCAATGTGAGCTTTTTCCAAACGTTTAAAAAAACACGGTGACAGGCTCGATTAATACAATTCAGGTTCTAAATTGTTGCATTAATCTATATTTTGGTGCTTATATTAATATTTACAGAATCTTATATGCTTTAAAGATAGGATTGAGACTTGTGAATGTTAAAGTAAAGACTGGAAAGATTAGTAAGACAACAGATTTTAGGATTCTACATATCTAAGATCCAAAATTCCAAACTTATGATCTCAAAACTGAAAATTCAATGATGCTGTTTGTGTTGGACTTGGTATGAAATAGAAAGTCCAAAAAAGAAAGTCAAGCACGCTATTAAAACCCAACAGAACATATCGACAATAATTGTTCTTTGACATCCATTATAATCAAAAGCATTTGAATCATAATTCATCTATAAGGCCAATGATCATAAGTTATCATGCTAGAAAGATAAAGTTTCAAGAAAACGCAAAGACATTTCTAAATAGAGAGATTGACCCAATTGTATAAATAAGGCAAAGACCAAGTTGAGCAAGTTCTCTCAACTATGATCAATTAGAGTTCACACTGAAATTTATTTAAAAAAAAAAACAGTGAAATTAGAGTTAGCTTTACCTTAATGTGTCTTTCCTAAATCTTTAGCAGTAGATCAAGACTGACCGCTTTCCAAATCGTTTCCCTCTAAAATAGAGTAACACATTAGTCAGACATGTTATAAATGATTATTACAAAAACAATGAGAAATTTTCGGTTAATTGTGCTGATCTATCCTTTATTGCGGCAGCATTGCTATAAAACACAACAAAATTAAAAATGCAGTCAAGAACAAAAGAGAATAACAAAACAAAAAAAACAAAAAAAACAGAGTTGAAGCTTTACTTGTATTTTAGCAAAGAGTGTCATTAGCACCCATATGAGACTTGAGTACTATGTTAGTATCTAATTGCTTCCTCCCATGTCTTGCCTCACCGAAAGATGTATTCACTTGGTCAGTCCCCCACCACCTCCAGCTATCGGCATATACATTTGATGAATATAGAACATAAATTACACACGAACACATAAGCATGAAGCGATTATAAACAATCTAACTAAAATTGAAGATCCCAGATTCATTAGAACCCCCATATGCACTGAAAATGAAAATGGCTACAGCTACAGTAAAGTGTATAGCAACCTGAAAGCACCATGGAAAATCACCTAACATGTATTTGTTGCGTAAAATTGTCAAACTTTGATATCAATTTGTATCCAACGACCTCAAAACGAAACTTGTAAACTGAACAATAGCTCATCCTTGTAATATTTGCAAACCAGTAAAAGTTAAATAGAGCTACTGGGATTTAGCCTTTGAGGACAAAAACTAAAAAAAAAAAAAAAAATCAAACGAAAAGAACTAAAGTTGACGATGGGTATAATTCTGAACTCATGATGAAGGATCAAATCAAAATAAGAAGAAGAAAATGAACATCGAATGAAGAAAGTTTACCTCAGATAACTCGATTTGTAGCTTGGGTTGTAAATTGGAAATCGATGGAAGTAGCCCAATCTCGATCGATCACCCATAACTCAAACGACAGCGTTAACAAAATCCTTTCAAAATCAAAACCCGAATCAATTCGACAGCAATAGAAACAGAAAAGGAAATCACAATGGAACTAAAGATTAAAATTAGTGAAAAGGACAACCAAATCTTTCAAATTAATTTAAATGTCAGAGAGTTAAGAAACACTTTCCAACTGAACAATAAACCTAATCATGTGACTTCTTCAAACTATTAGTCCAAATGGTCATCTCATGAAAATAAAGTGGGGAAAAAAGAAAGGATTTTCATAGATCCAACACATGTTTGTAATTAACTTTCCAAAGCTAGACTGCAGAGATGATCAGATGCATACAGAAATTTGAATATACCTTGGCAAGATAATGTTCAATACTGGCAATGAGATTTGATGTGCTTTGGTCAAACATTAATTTTTTTCTTTCTTCCCGCTAAGCTCTAGACCCTTCCACAGATTAAAAAAACTCATAAGCATCCATACAATTAAGATTGAGAAATTGGTACCAATAATTAGAATGTGAAGAGCAGTGGTATGACTATCAAATTGACTTCTGTCAAATTCGGCCCGCAGAAGAAATTTGATACAACACAACAAATAGAACGTACACATTCAAATCCAATAGATAACCAATAACAATAAGAGAAAGTTCCAAAATTGAACAATATATTGAGGTTGAAAGAAAAAGAAATACCCAAAAAATAGTCAAAACATGAACAGGAAATTCAAGTAGGCCATTCATGAAAATGAAACACAATAGCAACAACAAAACCCTCATTTTAATCACTTGCAGCAAAAAGATGCAAAACCCACCGTTCTATCTTTGTTGTTAAGCAATATCTACTGCATTGGCACCTCCAAATTCTTGCAGCAACATGAGTTCAACTCCAACCTGAGCACATTCATGTGTCCTGATCATGAAAGATAATTGAAACAATAATATATTTATATTTTCTTGAGAAGGTCAGAATGAGATTGTAAGCGCATCTCTTTGGAACATTCTACGACCTTTATGCAAATCTCAACCGTTCTACTTAGAAATTTCTACAAACACCTAATAGGCATGTCCCATGTGTTTTCTTCAATTCCAATGACCCACTTAGCATATATAATAATCAGAACCTTCAAACTCATGAAGACAAAAAACTAATCCATGAGAAATCAGAAGAAACTCATAAAAAAAAAACCAATGAGTCAATTAATTTTCAAATGATAGGAAGAAACCAAAATACGAAAACACAAATCTAAAACCAATTACTACATTAGGTTAGTTTTTCTGATCAGTACTCTAATTCCTATACAGTTGTTTAGCTCACTACTCTAATTCCCAATATACTGATTTGGCTCAGTACTCTAATTCCTTTGGCATTGATCAGTACTCTAAAACTCAAACTATACAAACTTAATTTGGCTTGGATAACAATTTATGAGTAGAAAACTAACCTAAACTTGAATACTATATTGATCATACTTGAACTGTTAAAAAAACAAAAGGGAGAGAGAGAACTGATCGATGAAGAAGAAGAAGAAGAAGAAGAAGAAGAGTGATCGCTCGAGAAATCTAGGTCCAACGGCGAGATGCAAGCCCAAGCTCGATTCGTAACAAAAGTAAGGCGGCGCGAGGCCGCATGATATTTAGTTAAATATTTCCGTCTCTTTCTTCTGCTCTCTTCTTTCTCTCTCACTCTCTTCTCTGTCTGGGTTTCCAGACTTTCTCTTCTTCTGGGTTGGTTGTCCGAAGAGATGATGGCGTTGATTGGAAGAAGAGAAGATGATCTGCTCTGAGTTTGGACTGCTCGGATCTGAATCGAGCTTTCTGGTCTCTTTCTTCCGCTCTCTTTCTTCTGCTCTCTTCTTTCTCTCTCACTCTCATGTCTGGGTTTCCAGACTTTCTCTTCTTCTGGGTTTTTTCTAGAGTCTTCTCTTCTGTCTGGAATCGTTTAGGGCCTAACTCGGCCCGGCCCAACTGTGTTATAGAGTGTTAGGAACAGTAATTAGGAACAGTGTTATGAACAGCGTTTTTAGTTGTTTACACAGTGGACGGAAAATTATATATGGTAAATGTGCATGATAATGAATTTGTTAACGGACTGGGGAACCAAGATACACCACAAGGAAGACTGCATTGGCTTGAAGCAGCTTCGCTTTGTAACGGACCACTTATCATTAGCAGTTGACAACAATTCTGTAAAAGTTGGGTTTGTGACACAGTTCATGATCCTACGCCACAGATGTGTAGAGAGAAACTGAAAACGCAGAATGACAAAGATTATTCCGGGCACCATATAGACTTGAACAGATGTTTAACTGAAGAAGCTAGAAACTCGAATAGATATGCAGGTACCAGTAGTAGTTGCAAGAGATGTCAACGTTGGTGAAGCTTCTGAGGAAAGAATATGTGAAGAACTTTTCATTCATCTCATGATGGCCCAATCAGGGTTGCAGCTGAGACTCTGGTTGCCATCTCATCATCGCAAGCTCGTGAGATGCAGAAAAATGATGCTGCACATGGTCGAGATCAAAAAACTTCTGCTTGTCGACTTGTCGTGAAGGCAATGCGACAGTAATTGACAACTCCCTTCTGTGGTTTGCAGAAATAGCTTCTTCAAACAACCAAATCTTGGACAGACGGATACTGTTGTAAAAATTAATGGAGCAAGTAGTTCTGCCTGTGATGAAGACTCCTCACTGAACTCAATGGATTACTTTGAGTACATGACATTAAATCTGGTGGAAACCGAGTTAGATCAGTGCTGCAACGTCACTTCAGACAATCCAAAAGAAGAAGTGTCATTGTCAAAACGGCCACAAAGGGGTGCGACGAGGAGAGGGAGGCAAAAGAAGGATTTCCAGAGGGCTGTTCTCCCCGGTATTGCTTGTTTGTCAAGAAATGAGGTGACTGAGGATCTTCAAACATTTGAAGGGTCAATTAGAGCAAGTGGTGGCAGCTGGCAGTCAGGATTATCCCAGAGAAATGCTGGTAAGGTTGGCGGGGGAGAGGGAGGAAGCGTTTAGGAACTTGCACTCTAATCTACTACTAGTACTGTGCAGGCTGCAGTTAGTCAGCCCCAGATGGAGCAGCAGCCTCAGTGTGGAGAGCTGCAGGAACTCGAGGAAAGAAGTATGGCACTGACAGGTTGCGGAAAGTTCTCCTGTTTCTCAAAATATTACTATTATTAATTTTTTTTTTTGGTAAACTTAGAGGGACTAACTCACCGTCCCTCCACGAAAATTTATTGATAAAAAAAGGTACAAGAAGCTCGAGAACTAGATTATGTCAGCCATAAAGTATAAAAAAGCTCTGATCTTTTGTAGAGAAACAAGTAATTACATAAAAAAACATCAATGAACACATGACAAGACATTAACAAATACGAAAATTCAGGTGACTAAGTGCATCTCGCCGACAATGATCAACGATGGAAGGAGGAGGATCATCCTACCATGACATGTCAGTCAATGTCAACCCAATATTAGCAAGCGTATCTGCCACTTGATTACCTTCTCTGAATATATGAGAGGACCGAAAATGCATATGTGATATATGGTGCAAGCAATTACTCTAGGCCACCCGTAACCGCCAAAGAACAAGATGAGGATCCTGAAGATAATGAAGGACAAGAGTCGAGTCCACCTCAAGCCATATATGTTTCCATTCTCTAACCCAAGCTAACTCAATAGCTTGGATTACTGCCATGACCTCAGCCTCAACAGAGCTAGGAATATCAAGATTAGATGAAAAAACACCACGAAAAGAACCACGGAAGTCACGAAAAATACCACCATATCCGGCTCGTCCTGATGCACGCTGCCACGCACCATTAGTATTAATTTTCATTCACTCACCCAAGATTGGAGGATGCCAATTAACCTCAATAATACGAGGAGCTCTACGTGGGCGACATGAAATATTATAATTTTTCAGAACTCGTAACTCCTCCAAAGAGTTGAACATACAACTCGTAGCTAATCTACTAGCAGCTTGTATGTGCCTCAAAATAAGCCTATGTAAAGCATCCACACCAATGAAACGACCATCATGCTTCATTATGTTCCTTGCCTTCCAAATAAACCATAGTGTAGTAGTAAAACAAAGCAGCCACAATTCTCTAAGTTGTTGGCTACGGCCATTCAAACCATAGAATAACAAATCCATAATAGTCGATGACATAACACACCCAACTCAAGCTAAGATATCCAGCATCCCCACAAGGAATAAGCATAAGAGCATGAGAAAAAAATATGAAGCAATGGTTCACCCTCCAAGCCACAAAGGACACAATGAGATGCCAAGGAAAATCCCCGTCGTTGCAACACATCTTCCGACAATACCTTACCTCGTAACACTTTCCATGAATGAATAGAGATACGAGGATAATATATTTAGACCATATAAGCTTACCCCAATTTATCTGAGGAAGTCGCAGACGTAGAAAGTGAAAAGCATCCCTTACAGTTAGCTCACCAGATGCAGATGGAACCCATATCAATTTATCAGGCATATTTGGGGACAAAGCAATACGAACACCACTAATTAAATCACAGAGGCCTGAAAAATGTAGTTGAAACAATGAGGGAAAATTCCAAGCACCATTAAGAATGTAATCAGCTACCAACCCATCCATGAGAGCAGCCAAACCTAAAGGAGACAAGTCATTTATTGAGTGGACTTGTATGATTAATCATAATAAGTTTATAGAAAAATTTGCTGAACCGAAAAGTGTAACATTACAGCAAGAGTGTCATAGAGGTGTTCTGAAAGATTATATTTGAGGTTGATTTGGCTGTCCGTTCTACTTTCAAATTTGGTTAGTGTCTCTTGATGATTATATTTCGGTTGTTTGGGTGTTCTGCAGAACCTACATGGCACTATATCAGAAATTGGCCATGTATGAATATCATTTTTTTTTTTTTTTCTCATCCGAACAGGATGGAGAAGACATCCATAATACCAGAGGTTGAAAGTTACAGAAGAATTGAACTAAGCCAATATCTCTTCTGAACTAAGCCAAAATAAACCAAAAAAATACAGCACAGAAGAAAGCTAAGCAAATCGAAACATAACTGTTCAACTTCAAGAACAAAAGGCAATTGCAAGGCCCATTTTAAAGGGACTTTTCGACTAATCCAGACATCCAACAGTGAACAGTTTAACTTTTACAATAAGAAACTTTTTTCACTGTTTGGACTATTTGCTTCTGGGAACAAAAAGCGTGGAGACTGACGTGTGTTGCTGCTTGCTAGTCATATTAGAAACGTTACGTTGAATATCAATGAAAAAGTGATGATGTCAGATTGGTTATCTTTCTCTGATATAGGATTATTGCGGGGAGGGGGGCGACAGTTTGGGGCTCTGGGCAAGTATTAACAGGCCGTTAGATTGTCCACCTGTATTAATCAACGGTGAGAGACTTGCCCCGGGCCCGCGGTGTCCAAAAAGTAAGAGGCTTCGTTTTTTTGAGAATCACAAAAGTACGAGGCTTCGTTTTGTCTTTTTTTTGATGAAATAAATTCTTCTTCCTAAACAGGGGATGATGGGAACGTCTCCCCCTTTAATAACTAGACATCCTTAAACAAAATTGTGTCTGGTGACAGTAGAACAAGCTAAACTGCGAGGAGCGGTAGAGAAAGTAATCCGAACTAATGCCGGAAATCAATTCTACTCTTATCTCTCAGTCTCTAAGCATGTTAGTATATCTATTCTATCTCTTCTCCATTGTTCCTATTTGCACTGGCGGAGGTATTCAAGGACCTAGGGGTGCCATGGCACCCCTCCATATTTTATCTCTGAAACAAGTTGTAAGCTTGGAAATCAAGGATTGAAGCAATATGTTCAATGTAATGTTCATTTGGTCATTTTACACAGTGACAGCAGTTGTATGTATACTGGGATCTAGATCAAACTTTAGACTTGAGAATATATATTTTTTGTTTTCAAATGAAGACTGGAGTATTCTAAAACACTATAATTTTCGGAGTAATGCTCATTGAACCACTCTTTAGGGTACCACATGTATTCCCAATCATGTGGCTGCATGTTTACCGAGCAAACCGGTAGGTTTGATTTGGTTTGGGGCAGCAAAGTTCCTAGCATTGTATTCCCATTTCTGCCCAGCTTTCTGCCTCTCTTGCCCCGCAGGAGTTCAGTGCAGGCAACATGAGCTTCTAACAGCATTTTCTTTTTGTCTAGGATGTTAGGAAAGATTTTTGCTCCTTATCAACTGCTCTGTGTCTATCTTATATATTTTTCAATTCAACTATGAAATAGTGATGCACTTCCAATCTGATTAATCTTTTCATGACCATATATAACCACAGCAGAAGTATGGAGAGAGACGGCCACCAAAATGCCAATGCAGGACTAGAGAGGTCAGTAAAAACTAATCTTTAATTAGATGGTTTTCAATTTTCTAGTGTCGAAGTTGTATTCATTAGTGTATTGCTAAACACTCATCAAGTAGAAATGATCAAATACTCTTAGAATAAAGTTCTAATTAGTTACTTTTCTCTGTCATTGTCACAGCACCAACACAACAGGGCAGGGTGCATCTCAGACACACTATATAGTGGCATCGCATACATTTATACTTTCTCTCATCACCAACTTAGGCTTCTGCATCCCACTGAAGTTTCCAAATGGGCCTCCTTATGCAACAGTCTACGGCACTCGCCTGATGAACACATTGATTATTGAGATGTGCACTTACCTCGTATCTTTAATTGTGATGGGAATCTCAGCTCGTCGCGATAATGCAGATTTGGAAGATCTCATGAACAAAACTTGCCTCTTCTTTGGAACCCTGCCCGTGATCTTAGAATTGCCTGTCCTTATCGAACCTTTTGGATGGTTTATAAGCTTCATCTGGAGCATCTGCCTTTTATGCTTCATGTGTAAGTATCACCAGTCTCTGCTAACACTGTGGAACAATGCAGTTGAACGTCTTGTTCAAGCCTTTAGAGAATGCAGACAGACGCTGAAAGATTGGAGCAGCCGCATGAGGACTAAACATGATGAAGTGGAAAAGAAGAGCATCAGCAATCTCAAGCGCAAGCGCGCTATTGAGCTTCAGCCCCAGAATCGGAACATGAGAATTAAGAGACGAGCTACAGAGCACCAATCCCAGAACCAGAATCACACCACCGTGACAGAGCATGCAATAGCTATACCTGATAACTCTTGATACATCTGATGGTACGAAACATTTGAACATCTAATTCCACGCATTTGTTGTAATAATTCGGATTTTTTTCAGGACTGTGTGTAAGTCATTTATTTTGATTTGTGATTTTGTTGTTTATAAATTATAATAGATATATAATTCTGGCAAAAAGAACGCAAGCAATACAATTTGATTCAGCTAACTGTCGCAATATGAATATATGATTACAATAGCTCAAAAGATGGGAGTAGGTTTCAATTCAATGACAGATTGACAGTTCTATAGGCTTTTGATTCACAAAAGCTGTAACCCGACTCATGTAAATCTACATCTTCTGATTCTTCTCCCAGCTTTTATGAACTAATAGAGATGAAACTCCAGCCCAGCTTAACCACCCTATTTCATTGTTTGGATTTGGGGTGCTGAAAACAGAGACTAAATTTCGCAGAGAAGAGCGGGGTTGCAATATTTTGAAATTCCAGTAGTGGGCCGAACCAGCATGGCCCAAATTCAACGCAAAATTACTACTTGTAGACCACGCATGCTAAGATGTTGACTGTTGCAATCATCATTTTAGGCCTCATTAATACCTTACATAATACATTCATGACATGTATACAACACAAATAACATATTCTTTAGAGGGTATTCTGGTGTCTTTTAGGACTCCTTGTGGCAAAAGAATTACAACTGGAGTTGGTGTAACTTTGTAAAGGGAGTTTTCGTTTTTCTAAAAAAAAAGGTTTTATTTGATTATGAGGCGGGAGACTATTTAGGTAAGTAAAATTATTATTAATGGAAGTTATTATTTGGGCCCGAAAGGAATGAAGAATGATGTTTATGCAATAAACCCAGGCCCAGGCAATAACGAACTAGTCAACTAGTGAAATGACTAACGAGTTGAGAGGAACAAATAGTAGTTGGTCTAGAATCTAAATCCTCGAAACGAAACTATGCAAATATCCTGGCGGATCGGAGGAACCAATGTTAGTCGATATCTAAGCAAAGCGGAGCATTTGGATTTGATGAATCAACTTGTCACTCTTCCACGCCAGCTCTGACTCAGCCTCCGGTTGACGGGTTCAGCGAAGTTTCGTAGGTGCAAAATTGTTATCGGTTCTCAATTGCCAGAACTCTCTTGAGTTTCAAAGGAGCGCATGCACGAAGGAGTCAAATGCTGCTTCCATTCTTTTGCTGATATAAGGAATGACGGTGGCTATGTGTACTGGACTACCGGTTTGCTTAATTAGTAAACCTAGCTATTTTAATTGAGCTTGCTTTATGAATTATGTGGGATTCATTTAATTGAGACCAAAAAAGAATATATGCCATCTAATACATTTACACTATTGATGCGGTATCATTCTAACAGAACATACCGATTCTATCAAGATACATATATTACATATATTTGTTGTACGGACTTTTCTACTATAGATTTCATTTGTTTTACACCTTCCAACACAATCAACGAGGGGAAAGATGCAAATGGTATTTGTTGTTGGTGTCTTTATGGCTTTATGCCTCTTCCTCCTCTGTAGAAAAGACTCTTTTTTGAGATGGATGTCTTTCCTTCCTCAATGCCCCCCACGGCCCCACCCTGTAGAACAACAACACCAAGAAACTTCGGCAGCTGCCAAATTGGGGAAATGTGAGGTGGGTTTATATAATAAACCAGGATTATTATAATGAGACCAGGTTTATTTGGCCAAATCCAAATTAATACTAATATACTATACTATACTTGGAATTGAGCTTGCTTTATCATCTATGTGGCCAAATCCAACTTTATACAGTACTTGAGGTTTTGTTTAGAGTGATCTTGTCATTGTACTTGACTGTAATCAGTGTATTGTTTCTCTGACCCTTCAAACGGTCTTAAACTCATCTAGATGGTTAAATGTTAACCCTAAGATGGTTACCTAGGTTCGTTGGTGCTCCTCTATGGGAGAACCCACATGGAAGTTTATGGAGATCTTTTGTAGGATGACTCACAACATGGTGTTTGCTCTGAATTGGAGGCATCAGCATCATCGTCTCTGTTGGAGTCTTCTCCAAATTGGTCATTTTGTTTTTCTGCGTGTGGATTGCTTCTTAAAGAAGAAAAAAGAACATTGGGAGCGAAAAGAAAAGACAAGGGAGTTCTTCGTTTGCCTCAGATGTTGAGTTCGGAGAAAGATCCCGTGAAGCGATCCACAGCATTGCGCAATATCTACCTTCGGAATGGGTGAATTCCTGTATACTGCATATATATATGTATACACGATGTCTTCATGTATACTTCAAATCCATTCCTAAACCCTTACCCTAAACGCTCCCCATTTCTAATCTCTAGCTCCTAGCTGCTGTTTATGTCTAGCCTTGCCCAAGATCTTCAACGCCCTCTACAGTAAATTTACCGCATAGTGTTCTCTCAAAGCTAGAAACGGAGCAACCCCCGGTGGGTTCTCTCAAAGCTAGACACAGATGCAAAATAGTTTAAATATTTAGTCTATGCGGGTCTCAGAAACGATTTCTGGTTCAATGTGGAGGTTGGTGGTGAAAGAAAAAAGAAGGAATCTGGTATCCCAGTAGGGAAAAAAAAAAAAAAATTTCAATACAGGGCAGTCCCTTCATTACAGGGCAGTTCCTCCTTTGGCAAGATGCCAGTAGAAATATAGGAAGCATATACCAATACAGGGCAGTCCTTCCTTTGGCAAACAGTGCGCTTTGTCATGTATAGCTTTGTTCTCATCGCGTACGTCGCCATTTCGCCAAACTTTCAGTTTACACTCTCGAAGTTTAAATTAAAGCCAAAGTTTAATTATGCTATGAAAAGCTGTGGAATGGCAGACACCACTGTGGTTATCTCTTCACCTTCACAAGGGTTGGTTCAAACTAAAGAATACTCTGTAGTGAAATTGCATACATGCATAATTTCTCTCATCGGCGTCTTGGGATTCTGCCTGCAACTCAAGTTCCCCAATGTGTCGCCATATGCGACGATCTACGGCTCTCAGCTGATGAACGTATTCATTATTGTGACATGCATTTACATCCTCTCTTTGATTGTAATGACAATCCAAGCTAGTCGACGCGATAACGCAGATTTGGAAGATCCGATGAACAAACTTAGCCTCTTTCTTGGAAGTCTGTCACTGAATTTGGAGTTGCTTGTCCTGCTTTCACCTTTCGGAATGATCCTACTCTTCTTATGGTGCATCTGCCTTTTATGGTTCGTCAGTAACTCTTACCAGTCTCTGAAAACACTCTTTCCAAAATGCAGTTGAACATCTTGTTCGTTCCGTTGGAGAATTGAAACGGAAGCTGGTTGATTTGAATCGTCGATTAATGGACAGTAATGCAATCGCAGCAGTCGCTCGTGCCTCTCAAAATTGGACCTGATCACCAGGGATGAGGGGGCGGATGACAGAGCATGAAGCACAGAATCAGAACCACACCAGTGAAGGTACCTGTTGAATCTCTATAGCTGCTACCTACTCTTGATACGTACATCTTATTCGGCATTGAAAGCATCTCTTGTGATAAGGACACAAGAGCTTGGATTATCAGTTTCGAGAGCAAGACATAGAACATTGATCATGTAATTGGATCATTCTGAGTGAAAACAAGTTACAATCTATATCAATATATATCAGACTCGAAACCAGAAAGACAAGAGGATATGTTATAAACTCTAAACTTATAATTATAAGTACAACCTCTCATCTATAATTCATAATAAAGAGGATTTGGATCGCAGCAACTATATATACTAACTGGTAAATAACATCGCAGATCTGCCAACCTCCCATTCTGGTATATACCTGGTAATAACAGATATGCCAAGAACATATTGAAAAATTTGAAAAAACTATTGAAAAATTTCTCGCATTCTAGGCTCCCATTCTAGCGCTCTTTTTCAATAAACTAATGAAAAATTTCTCAGATTCTAACCCTCTTTTTCAATAAACTATTGAAAAATTTCTCAGATTCTAGCCCTCTTTTTCAATAAACTATTGAAAAATTTCTCGGATTCTAGCCCTCCTTTTCAATTAAACTAAGACACCTCTTCATGCGGTTCAAATCTAAGTCGGCTAAACTGAGCTTCAACTCTTTTTATTTGTTTTATTAACAGAATTCCACCCTTTTGAATTAAAGTAACTAATTTTGACGTAGGATAAGAATTCAAAAAAAAACAAAAAACAAATGAAATAAACAAGCACTTTTGATTAATTATGATTTGGTCCAATAAGAGTACAGATTTATTTTTGGGTCCAAAGTTCCCAGCTACATGAAGTCTGCCCTTTAGTTCCCAGCTACATGAAGTCTGCCCTTTAGTTCACACATGACATCTCTACATCTCTGGTCTATAAATTGATTCATCTCACTCCATCTTCTCGTCGGTTTGAAGTGCAATGATAGCCAATGAACAGATGGCAGGTGGTAAAAGATTATTTAACCAATATAAATGAGCATCCCAGCCTCACGTTGTCTATGGCAGGTGGTAAAAGATTATTTAACCAAATGAGCATCCCAGCATCACGTTGTCTATCTAATGTTGAAGAGAAGAAGTAAGGAATCTCAAAGAAGTAAATAGAACTGCAAAAAGCCGCTATGACAAGCTCTGCCGTTGATCTTCAGCATCTGGAGAAGTATGTTGTTAATTTTCCTTCTAGTTTTTATGCATTGACTAGACATGATTTTTTTGTCTGTTTTCTCTGGACAAGGCTCTTTTTATGTTGTTTCTTTGTTTGATTCCAAAACAACTAAACACTACATATGGAAGCTCACCCTTTCTTCTTCTCCACCACCACCACCGCCACAAACAACACACCAACACCACCACCACAAACACATCACCAGTTCACCACCACCACCACCACCACCACCACCACCACAAACCACCACCAAGGCACCAAGGCACCAACACCCACCCGCACCGTCACCATAAAAACAACACCACAAACACCATCACCACCTCTACAAACAACACCACCACAACCACAAACTAAACACCACCATCACCACCACTACAAACAACACCATCACGACCAACACCACCACAACCACAAACACCGGCGCCACCACCACCACGAAGTGCAAAACCCCCACCAATACTAACACCAGCACCGCCATCATTACCAACACCACCACCAGCATAAACCTACACCACCACCAACACCAACACCACCGCATTCCTCTGTTTTTTTTTTTTCTCTCCTAAAGCTTCGTCGTCCTCTTCGTTCCTGGTCCTCTTCTCCGGAGTTGCCCCATACGTCTCCGGTTTCGGCCCGTCCTCTTCTTATTCGATCTTCGTCATCCTCTTCCACGGCATCGTCCTTTTATGTTCTTTTACTGCTCGTCTTTAATCACCTCAAAGTTCACCAGAACAGTCTTTGCTCAGTGGCCCTGGATCAATAGAATGATAGTGTGAGAGATTGTTTTACGAAGAATTGGAGCGACTGAGCGAGTGGACCCGGCCGGAGGGAATTGGGCCGTTTTCTGGAATGGAATTGTGGTTGTCGCATTCAATTTGCATTTTGCTTATACGCCAATATCAATGCTGATTTTCTTTACCAGCCTTAAAACACAAAAAAAATTATTCAAACGTTCCAAAATACTAGATACACGTGTCCAACTCAATACACCATCTATTTACTTTTTTATTTTAACATTTTACTAGATATACAACCCCAAACTTTATAGACTACTCTCACACACAATACACCATACTTATTCGCTAAATACATATCTTTCTATTATTTATATATTATATTCTCTTATCTCGACTTAAAAAATGAATAACTAAATGATCGAGTTTGGGTTTCTTCTACAAAAACTCGATCAATAGTCATTCCTACCGGAAAGTTTATCATTGTAATCCAACTTGAACTACAATATTAATGTAGAGGAAGATAATTACTTGTGGTTACCAATTTCCCAGAAAAATAGAAACGAACAAAAAAAAGTATTCTCTCCATCAATCTCTAACTATTGCCTATCAGTTATAATTGTAGTTTTACAATTAGAGAAAACTCAGGGAAGTCATCGACTCATAAGTACTAAACCATAAACTTCTCAAGAAATAGTGCTTATATACATGTTTGATCTCTCCTTTTTCCATAGAACAGATCTATACTAGTCTAAAAAACTAAAGTTAAAAAAACATAAGCATTCTTCAGCCCTAGCTGCTAGGGTTCTAAGTTTGCATCTCTTCATTCACGTAAATGAAAAGAAAACTAGTATAAAGTATAAACTAGTAAAACTACGCATGTTTATTTGGTAAACATTTCTTATTTAGTATACATGTATATGTCTATTTCGGTAATTTAAAATACCCATAAGAAATCTGATTATGGGTATATAAAAGAGGATGTGTATTTAGTACGTATATAGACGTGTATGAATAAAATTTCTGTAAAGCATATGTTTGCTTTTCCAAAAAGAAGAAAAAAAAAAGATATAGTGGGGTAACTTTGCAAATAAATATTTAGTTGGGGAAAAATACAAAAGGCAAATCATATTACGTTCTTAACTTTGTCTAATATTTTCAGATTTTTTCACATTTTTTTACATTTTACAATATATGGGCAAATTGAGATGCTCAATTTTTTGGTGAACCTTTAACACCAAAACTTTGATCACAGTGGGATGTTGCTTTATTAATGTAACAGTGGAGCTCTGTTATTATGGTTTTTGACTTTTTGTTGGTAGTTGGTAAAACTCATATTATATCTTCAGTTCTTCACAGACTCATCTTTTGTGTACGTCCTGATCAATCATAACAGGAAAATGGAGGAGGCTACTCCACCGAGTTGGAGCAGTTTAGGGGACTTTCACCATGGAATGAGCGCCCTCTTTGCCTTGTTATTTGGCCTGAAGTACACAACAGGGATGGAAAATCTCATCACACTACTTGTTGTGGTCTTAGTTTTCTACTTTGGATTAATGTATGCTGCCAAAAAACTCAAAGCTGATCCCGCTCTCAAAGATTTTGGTGCATTCACAAACAACATTAGCATCTTCTTGGGGATTGTTGCCTTGATATGTGTACTGCTCATCATTGTTCTATCTTATGGATCAGTTCTATTCTTCCTATGGACCATCCTTACAGTCAGCGTTGCAGTTACAGTTGTGCTTCTTCTTCGCGTAGCCTTTGTGGAATCGAAGGAGGAACTGAAATGGATATTGGACCGCTTGATGGAATACTGTGCAAGGTTATATCATGGCATTGTTGCACTGCCTGAGTTGATTAGGAGTGACCACACGAAAGAGCATAAAGCACAAGACGAGAACCAGATGATGGAGTATAAAGCACAAGATCAGAACCAGATGATTGAGCTATCTCCTGTTTAATTTCTACCTACCTCGTACACTTGATGAATATCAGAATATGGTGATAAATATATGATACATTCGGACATTTGATTTAGCAAGTTACTGTAATAGCTTCTATTACTGATTTCTATTCTTACAAGTTAAATCTCAGGAAACACGATATTATACTCTGAGTTGCAACATCAGGTTCTGTGCCTCCTTTCACGAAATGCAGAAGCCGATCACCGGAAATGGCCACTTGACCGAGCACGAAGACATGGACTGTTTTATCTTTTGCCACACTACATCTTTAGTATCTTATGTTTTTGCTTTTCCTTTATGTACGTTTATTTACTTGGAATAAATAATAAATGAAATATCTCTCTTCTTACGTAATTAAATTCATGAGTATTAAATCGACTCTATATAAAAGTATACGTGAGACATAGCCAATTCCAGTTCCTTGTTAGTTAACTGCCACGACTTCTCATTTCTCTTAACACTGTTGGAGTCTTTTCCAGATTGGTCAATTTGTTTTTCTACGTGCGGATTGCTTCTAACATAGGAGGGGAAGAAGAAGGAAAAGAGTTACATTGGAGAAAAAAGAAAAGACAAGGACGCCATGCACTGATGCACATACGTGCAAGGGAGTTCTTGTTTGTTTTGATTCAGTTAAGCGAATTTATTAACGGGTTACTACTTGGGCCCGAAAGGCAAGAAGTACGATGTTTATGCAATAAATCCAGGCCCACCCAATAACGACAAGAATGAGAGAGTAATAAAGACAACTAGCTAGTTGACTAAAAGCATTCACCAGTTAGTTCTAGAATCTAGATCCAACGTCTCTATCTAGAATGGGAAGCTCCAAGTCAACGAAAGCAACCAAACATCGTAGCGGAGGAGGGAATGGCATTCGATATATCAGAGGAGGCTGTGGCAGTGAAGTTGAGGAAAGCGCAGCGTTTGCACACTCAGCCTCCGCTTTACCGGACGGACGGAAAATCTGTTATTCGTTCTCATTTGCCGGTCAGACACTTCTGAGAGCGAAACAATGCTGAAGACGTCGATCGTTGCCTCAGATGTTGAGTTCGGAGAAAGATCCCATGAAGCGATCCACATCATTGCGCAATATCTACCTACGGAAATGGGTGAATTCCTGTATACTATATATATACACACGATGTCTTCCTGTATACTTCAAATCCATTCCTAAACCCTTACCCGAAACGCTCCTCACACCCCCATTTCTAATCTCTAGCTCCAAGCTGCTATTAATGTCTAGCCTTGCCCAAGATCTTCAACGCCCTCTACACTAAATTTACCGCATAGTGTTCTCTCAAAGCTAGAAACGGAGCAACCCCCTCTCAAAGCTAGATACAGAAGCAAAATAGTTCAAATATTTAGGCCCAGTTTGAGACTGTTTTTGAATCTGTTTTTAGAACTAAAAGTGATTCTGGGTTGAATTTGAGATGTTTGGTATGACTTATATAACTAATTTTAGGGAAAGTGATTCTCCCAAAATCAGGTTTTGGAGAAGGAGCAATGAGGTTGCTTCCCGAATTGCTTCTGCGGGAATCTATTAGAAAACATGAGACTTTTAATGAATTTTATCTTAAATTCAACTTTGTCCTCATTTCTTATGGTAAAATTACACTGCCCACCAACCCTCTCTATATTCTCTTCATCGCCCCTATTCTACTGTTCTTCTGCTGCTCTGCCTTCAAATCTCTAATCCCTATTCAAGAAAAACCATTCTCACAATACTGTTGTGTATTATTGTTTTTCTAATACTTGCAATGACATTGTAATATATGTAAACTACAATCAGTACGGTCATGTATGTAATATTCTTATGTTAGCACTGCTTTCAAATCAATCAAAATTGCATATGCTATATTGCAGCTTGAGTTTGTTGTACAAGAGAAAACACGAATAGGTTTATTATATACACATTTTGAATTTGGGTCTTTTTTGGTAATTAAACAGAACAATCACTTTTAATACAATATCTACCAATATCTTTTTGTTCTCACAGCACTTTCAAAAATAGTTTACCAAACACTTCAGCTGATTCCTCTCACAGCAATATCAGAAGTGATTCTACTCACAGCAATTTCAGAAGTGATTCTGCTCACAGCACAACAATCCCAAACTGGGCCTTAGTCTATATGGGTCTCAGAAACGATTTCTGGTTCAATGTGGTGTTGGTTTTTTATTATATTTTAAAGATCCAAAACTATTATTATTATTATTATTATTATTATTATTATTATTATTATTATCTATTTTCTTTAAGTGTCAAAAGTCATCTGTTTTGTTTTTCAAGGAGTCATGTTTTTTTTTGTTGAGAAAATAGACAATTTCATTAACTTGTCCACAACCAGAAGGCACTTACATCAATTTGCCTACTTGAGACCAATAAGTCTAACTGATAACAAGTACTAACAAAGAGACATGTAGCCCTCATTACAAAAAAATGTGCTCAATTGAGCCTAACACATCTAACTTCCAACTATTCCTATCTAAATTCCATGTAGCGGTAATACCCGTCGCCTAAGGACCTCAATTGGTGTACAACAAAGTACAACCGAAATCTAAACAAGAATAGTCTTCCATCAGATGTCTAGGTAAGAAACAAGGAAATTAAGCTACCTCCTTGCCCTTTTTATTAAGGCTAGCTTCTCCTCGATCAGACTTCGAAGATGTCATGTGAGACGGAATAGATAATTTCTGGACAAACTTTGGCTCAGGTCCACCAAAATGCTTGCATAAAGGAATGAGCCCAAACCTAGGCCCATAAGCCCAGATAGAAGCCCAAACCTTACCAGCCCCAAACCTTTCTCTCTTCCAAGCAAACAACGATGCTCTTGTCGGCAACCACTTGCAAGCTTCCGGCGACCATGTTTTCCAGTCCTCACCTGGTCCAATCGGCGTCATCGAACCCAACCAGAAAGTCACCAGCTTACAACCCTCGTGTCCAAGCGACCCTGTCGGAAGGAAAGAGAAGTCCCGCCGGTAGCCAAAGCCAGAGCCGGCGAAGCTTGTTATGGCAGCGTCAACAGAGGCCATGGAGATTGTGAAAACAGATAGGCTTGGTTGAAAGTAGAGATCTGTGGATTCTGGTAGGGATACAATGCTAGGGTTTTGGAAGAACTAGATGAGCAAAGGCTCCTGGTTTCTGGGAGCAAACCGAGGCTAGGGTTTTTTAGACCAATAGAGCTTCGTGAATATACCAATCTAGAATAGCATTTGTTTGGCAGGAGTCATGTTCTTTTGAACAGGTAAGAAGAGTCTTTATAAGACTGGACTCTTCTTCATACAAGAGTACGACATCTCTTCTTTCTCTGTTCTTCTTCTTCTTCCTTCTACTGACTCTCTATCTACACCAATTCGTACTCTCTATTCTGGGCAATTGATAAAAGCTTGACATTCCTGTCTACCGTGAGCGTGTGAAGCGAATTAGACTTCCTGTGAGGTTTAAGGGTTGTATCTTGGAGTGCTTAGACGACCGCCAATACCTACACGAGGGGAGGCGTCTATCGCTTTAGGACAGCGACATCGTGCCTCCTTTGGATTCTCACAGGGCATACTTCTTTTTGGATTCTCACAGGCCATATTCTCTAACCCTTTCTCTTATTTGTATTTGTGTTTATCATATTGTGTTATTTCTGATTGAAATTGAATAGAATCAGTAGTATATATATTGCAGATTTCTAATAATCTAAAGCGATAGAAGTTTACTTTACTGAGTTCTATTTTGATCGATATAGAAAAGGGGTTTGTTTTGATTGCTGATTTGTGATTCTGAGAATTGGTATATATAGTTGAATAGTCTACTGTACTTATATGATATATAGTTAGAAATATTGAAACGGATTTGACATTGGTGGCGATTTGGTACATTAGTGTAGTATACCTATATCTATACTTGAAATTCTGCAGCAAAGTAAAGCCTATTGATTTGATCACAATTACCTGAGGTTGATTAGTTATCTGTAGCATATAAATATAGGCTTTGCATCTGTGCATTTGGTTTCTGGTTTTGACATTTTTGTGTGTTCTCACAGTGTGCTAGCAATATATATCTAATCTCTCTCTTGTTCTAGCATTTAAAATGACAAACTTAGATCAAGAAGCTCTTAGTGTCAAACCTGGAAAATTTAGTGGACACCATTTTCGAGATGGCAAAAACAGTTGAAATATTGGCTGTCTGTTCTTGGATTTATGTCTGCCATTGAAGGGCATGATCCAAACAAACCATCATCTTCTTGGTTTAGCCAAGAGGATATAGAGTATCATTGCTATAATAGAATTTTAAGTGCCTTGTCTGACCATCTTTACGATGTGTATCATTCTACAACATCCACAGCCAAAGAACTTTGGGATGCATTAGAGGCTGAATATGGAATTGTAGATGCTGGAGTTGATAGGTTTACTGTCTCTAACTTTAATAGTTATAAGATGGTTGAAACCAAATCTGTAGGAGACCAAATCCATGAGTACCAAGAACTTTTAAGAGGTATAGAAAAGAAAGGAACCAAGTTCAGTGAGGACTTTAAAGTGTCTTGCCTTATTGATAAATTGCCTCCATCTTGGAATGAATATGCTAAGTCTCTTAGGCATAAACAAGGAGAGTTCACCCTCCGTCAAGCTATGAATTCCCTTAGAATAGAAGAGAAACAAAGGGTAGATCAAAAGGGAAAAACTGAGAGTACCCCTGTTGTAAATTTAGTTGTGGGAAATAGAAACCATAATCAAAACAAGACTAGATTCCACAATAAAAATGGGAGAAATAACTTTCAGCCTAGGGGAATGAACTTTAAGAACAATAGAGTCAACCATAACAAACAATTCCAGAAGTCTAAGGATCAAGGGAGAGAGAAGATGTCTTGCTTCGTTTGTGGGAGGACCAATCATATGGCAAAGAATTGCTTCTACAAAAAGACTGAGGAGATCAAGTCTCAAGCAAATCAGAATGGTCCAAAAGCTCAAGTAAATATGATAGTGGAGCAAGAGTCCTCTCAACCATTATTCAAGTATGATCCTTCAGTCAATTTTACTTATGAAAGCAGTAAAACTTGGTGGTTTGATTCTGGAACTAACATACATGTGTGTCTTGACCGTGATTCTTTTAAAACTTACCAGAAATCGAGTGGAGGACGTGTAACTGGTTTCAACATGAACTCAGTCGCACAAGTATATGGAATTGGAGACATCGACTTGAAGATGGCATCTGGAAAAATCTTAAGCTTAAAGAATGTGCGACACATACCCACAGCCCTTAAGAATTTAGTTTGTGGTTCTGCTCTAGTGGAACAAGGTTATAGAGTTGTATTAGAATCAAATAAGGTTGTAATAACCAGAAATAATGTATTTATTGGTAAAGGTTTTGTTTGTGAAGGATTGTTTAAATTAAATTTATATCAAGATGTTGTTTCTGCTCAAGTTTTTAATCTTGAAACTTGTAATGTTTGGCATGGAAGATTAGGTCATGTTAATATGATGAAAATTAAGAAAATGATGGAACTGAACCTAGTTCCTAAATCAAACTTGGACCTGAAACACAAATGTGAAATTTGTGTCCAAGCCAAGCAAGCCAAGAAACCCTTTAAGTCTGTTGTTAGAACAACCCAGGTCCTAGAGCTTATACATAGTGATGTTTGTGATTCTAATAGGTCACCTACTAGAGCTGGAAATAAATATTTTGTTACCTTCATTGATGATTGCTCTAAATATTGTTATGTCTATTTGATTAAGACAAAGGATGAAGTATTCGACAAGTTCAAAGTTTATAAAACTGAAGTAGAGAATCAGATAGAAAAGAAAATTAAGAGATTGAGGACGTCTGATAGGGGTGGTGAATACACTTCAAATGATCTTAATGACTTTTGTGAAGAGCATGGAATAATACATGAAGTAACACCACCCTATTCTCCACAATGTAATGGAGTTGTTGAAAGGAAAAATAGAACTTTATTAGATATGGTAAATGCAATGCTTTTGAGTTCTGGTTTACCTGATAAATGGTGGGGGGAAGCATTACTAACAACTTGTTTTATTTTAAATAGAGTCATTGTTAAAGACAATGATGAAATTCCTTATGAAATTTGGAAAAAGAGAACTCCAAATCTTCATATCTTGAAAGTGTGGGGGTGTCTAGCCAAGGTCCTAATTCCTGATCCTAAAAGAAAGAAAATTGGACCAAGAACTGTAGATGCGGTGTTCTTAATTAGGTTATGCTCACCATAGTACTGCAAATAAATTTTTAGTTATAAATTCTGAAATTGAAGAAATTTCCAATAACACCATAATAGAATGCAGGGATGCAACTTACTTTGAAGATATCTTTCCTTTTAAGTCTAGAATTCAAAATCAAACAGTAAATAGAGTTATCTCTAATGCTAGTAAAGATACTGCTAGTTCTAGCAATCCTGCAGTTGAAGAAACAGAATCTCTAGAAGAAATTAGAAGATCTAAGAGAATGAGAAAGAAAAGAATTTTGGTGAGGACTTTGTAGTATTTCATATTGAGGGAGATCCAGCAACATATAAAGAAGCTATGGCTTCTTCAGATGCTCCATTTGGAAAGAAGCCATAAACAGTGAGGTTGAGTCTATTCTACAAAATCACACATGGGAGTTAACCAACTTACCTCCTGGAACTAGACCTATTGGTTGCAAATAGGTCTTTAGGAAAAAGCTGAAACCTGATGGTAGCATAGATAAGTATAAGGCTAGATTAGTAGCAAAAGGATTTACTCAAAAGAAAGGTATAGATTACTGTGATACTTACTCACCTGTCTCTAGTATCACTACTATTAGAACTCTTATAGCTTTGGCATCTATACATGATTTAGTCATTCATCAAATGGATGTTAAAACTGTATTTTTGAATGGAGATTTAGATGAGGAAATATATATGGAGCAACCTAAGGGATTTATAGTTAAAGGTCAAGAACATAAAGTCTGCAAATTAATTAAATCCCTATATGGTCTTAAACAAGCTCCAAAACAATGTCATGAAAAGTTTGATAAAGTCATTTTAGATTATGATTTTAAGATCAATGAGTATGATAAATGTGTTTACTATAAAGAATGTGATGCACAGTATGTTATATTGTGTCTATATGTTGATGACATTTTGCTGTTTGGAACAAGTTTAGAGATTGTGAAAGATGTGAAAAACTACTTATCAAAGAAATTTGATATGAAAGATTTAGGTGAAGCTAACATAATCCTAGGAATGAAACTAGAGAAGACTTCTGATGGCTTTACTTTAAATCAAGTTAGTGCAATTGAAAAGATGCTAAAGAAATATAATTATCATTCTTGCAATTATGTTTCAACACCATATGATCCTAACTTTGTTTTAAAGAAACATTTGGGAGAACCTGTGTCTCAACTGAAATACTCACAAATGATTGGTTCTTTGATGTATATAGCAAATAAGAGTAGACCTGATATATGCTATGTTGTCTGTAGACTTAGTAGATATACTCATAACCCAAGTCATGATCATTGGACTGCTTTAAAAAGAGTCTTTAAATATCTGAGTGGTACTTTAAACTATTCTCTTTGCTATAAAAGATTTCCTTCTGTAGTAGAAGGGTATAGTGATGCAAATTGGATTTCTGACAGTTTTGATGTAAAATCAACTTCTGGATATGTTTTCCTGTTAGGAGGGGCTGCCATATCTTGGGGTTCTAAGAAACAAACTATAATTACTAGAAGTACTATGGAATCTGAACTTATAGCACTAGATATTGCATGTACTGAGGCTGAATGGATAAAAGATTTTTTGCTTGAAATACCCTTGATTAGAAAGCCTATTCCAGCTTTTTCTATCCACTGTGACAACAAAGCTGTGATAGAGTTGGTAAAGCAAAAACATTCAAATAGAAAGATGAACAAACATATCCATGTTAGATATAAATCAGTGAGAAAATTGTTAAATAAAGAAGTTGTATCTTTAGACTTTGTGAAATCTGAAATGAATATTGCTGATCAACTGACCAAAGGTTTATCTAGAGGTGTTGTCCTAGATTTGTCGAGGGGGATGGGTTTAAGCCCATAAGGAAGTCACCTAGGGAAGCAACCGAACCTCTGTGATTGGAGATCCCATGAAAGAGGTTCAATGGGTACAAACAATCCATATTGCGTGACTTAAATTCCAGTACAATATACATATATGTATTTATATATATTCTGCTCATCCCTATGACATTAGTACTGATGATATGTGAAATAGAGGAAAGGTTTTACCTTGAATGAGATTCGAGGCGGGCATGCTCCCGCAGGGTACAAGTCACATGTACTCTTGGAGAAACTCACCTAAATGAGAGTAGTTGTGAGGCCGCAGCTATGAGAGATGGGCTTCTCTCTAGTAACTCTCATGATAATCAAGATAAGCGCAAGGCTATAAATAGCGCTACCCGCGTCAAAGGTGTATGTATCAATATTGTGTGTGTGACAATGTGTAATTTGGCGACAAGGGGTCTAGATCAAGACATAGTTCTCTATGATTCCTTCAAATGAAATTTGTTTACATTAAGTGTCGGTTCAAGTCCGGAAGACACCTACACCTATTACATGATATAAAGTTGCCCAGAAATTCTTTTTATCAATCTTCCCATATTTTTTTTAAGTTCTGAAAGTTTTGAATCTTGTGGGGGATTGTTGGTTTTTTATTATATTTTAAAGATCCAAAACTATTATTATTATTATTATTATTATTATTATTATTATTATTATTATCTATTTTCTTTAAGTGTCAAAAGTCATCTGTTTTGGTTTTCAAGGAGTCATGTTCTTTTGAACAGGTAAGAAGAGTCTTTATAAGACTGGACTCTTCTTTAGACAAGAGTACGACATCTCTTCTTTCTCTGTTCTTCTTCTTCTTCCTTCTACTGACTCTCTATCTACACCAATTCATACTCTTTATTCTGGGCAATTGATAAAAGTTTGACATCCCCGTCTACCGTGAGCGTGTGAAGCGGATTAGACTTCGTATGAGGTTTAAGGGTTGTATCTTGGAGTGCTTAGACGACCGCCAATACCTACACGAGGGGAGGCGTCTATCGCTTTAGGACAGCGACATCATGCCTCTTTTGGACAAGGAATACTTCTTCTTTGGATTCTCACAGCCAGATTCTCTAACCCTTTCTCTTATTTGTATTTATGTTTATCATATTGTGTTATTTCTGATTGAAATTGAATAGAATCAGTAGTATATATATTGCAGATTTCTAATATGTGGAGGTTGGTGGTGAAAGAAAAAGAAGGAATCTGGTATCACAGTAGAAAAACAAAAAAAATTCAATACAGGGCAGTCCCATCATTACAGGGCGGTTCCTCCTTTGGCAAGATGCCAGTAGAAATATAGGAAGCATATACCAATACAGGGCAGTCCTTCCTTTGGCAAACAGTGCGCTTTGTCATGTATAGCTTTGTTCTCATCGCGTACGTCGCCATTTCGCCAAACTTTCAGTTTACACTCTCGAAGTTTAAATTAAGGCCAAAGTTTAATTATGCTATGAAAAGCTGTGGAATGGCAGACACCACTGTGGTTATCTCTTCACCTTCACAAGGGTTGGTTCAAACTAAAGAATACTCTGTAATGAAATTGCATACATGCATAATTTTCTCATCGGCGTCTTGGGATTCTGCCTGCAACTCAAGTTCCCCAATGTGTCTCCATATGCGACGATCTACGGCTCTCAGCTGATGAACGTATTCATTATTGTGACATGCATTTACATCCTCTCTTTGATTGTAATGACAATCCAAGCTAGTCGACGCGATAACGCAGATTTGGAAGATCTGATGAACAGACTTAGCCTCTTTGTTGGAAGTCTGTCACTGAATTTGGAGTTGCTTGTCCTGCTTTCACCTTTCGGAATGATCCTACTCTTCTTATGGTACATCTGCCTTTTATGGTTCATCAGTAACTCTTACCAGTCTCTGAAAACACTCTTCCAAAATGCAGTTGAACATCTTGTTCGTTCCGTTGGAGAATTGAAACGGAAGCTGGTTGATTTGAATCGCCGATAATGGACAATAATGCAATCGCAGCAGTCGCTTGTGCCTCTCAAAAATTGAAGGACATGATCACCAGGGATGAGGGGCGGGTGACAGAGCATGAAGCCCAGAATCAGAACCACACCGGTGAAGGTACCTGTGAATCTCTATAGCTGCCACCTACTCTTGATACGTACATCTTATTCGGCATTGAAAGCATCTCTTGTAATAAGGAAATCCCAAGGAAATACTACTAGAAAAGGGTTCATAGAATACATATTTTTTTCTGTATCTTTTGTTTTAGGGGTTTGTATTTACAGTGCATCCACAAATTTGAAAAGGGTATTCTCTATTGTAGTCTCCACTAACTAAAAGCCACGTTTTGAACTTTGGTATCTCAATTTTTCAATTTTATTTTAAATTTCGTATTTATGTTTATTCTCTCTCCTATATTAAATTATTTTTTTTCACTATTATTTTTCTTTCGTTACGGTTATCAGTATCTATAAAGTTAAAAATACTAAAAATATAAAAGGATGTCATTTGCTCTACTTTAATGATACAGTTAGAAAAGTGTATCCAAAAAGGGTAGCTACTAGAGATTTTTCTAGTAGTGAAAAGTTTTCAACCTTAAGCTGTTGAGTTTGTAATACATTAATTTTGATTTGGGATTTGTTTGGGGTTTAAAGCTGGGAGGCAGAGACTTAGAGACATCACTTTCGGCAATACTATTCGATTCAGTTAACTATCGCATTATAATCTCTATTAATAAAGTCAGCAGGAAAATAGGATGGTTAAATTTTTGAAGTTCTGAAAAAACCCAGAGTTTATTAAAACTCTTCTATGTCAAAATATTGGTCGGAGGATACAATAGTCATTTGAAAATAAGAGCCAATACAGAAAAAACGGGAAGAGACTCAAGAGAGGAGTCTTATGCGGAAGAGAAGAGAGAAAGAAAAAAAGAAAAAGAACAAAAAGAAGAACGTAGGTGCACGAACTCCGGACTTCTGAAGAACCGCCAGTGCACGATCTTCATACTGCTGGTAACTGCAACAAAAACAAATGAATCAGAAGAAGCAAACGAAAAAGGAACAAACAGGAGAAGAAAGAAACAAAGACCAGCAGAGCAAAATCGAATCAACACTCATCATTCTCACAATCAGAATCAAAGCCGACATTAGGAGTAGAGGAGGAGATCAATCAAACTGGATGAGATTCTGAGAAGGTATGTTTTAAATCGTTCGCTAATTTTCGAATTCTGTTCTCCCTTGATTTTAAGACCATGATTAATATTTATGAACCTCAGAAGGTATGCAGAATTGATTTTTGGAAGGAAAGTAGAAAATGATTTCAGGATAGATACAAGCCTAGGACAAATCAATGGAGAAGGCTAGGTATGTGCACTTCAATTCTGGGTGAAATCCTGCAGTGGAGCAGTCAAAGTGAATAACACACTGTTCTTTGAGTTTTAATTTTTTCAGGAGCACAGTAAGAAGTTTGCTTGGACCAGTAGAGAAAAATCAAATGCAAATGGTAAATATAGTACGTTGAAGATTGGGGATTTTATTGTCAGCCAGGTTTTCGAGGTAATGGAACTGCTGAGACTTGGAACACTTTGATATATAGGATATTTTGTATTCTATTGTGATGGTTCTTATTTTTATACTTTTACTTCTTATATTGTGATCTCTTCATTAGTCATCTTTAAATAAGATGTCTTATGCAAAGAAGGGCGCCGTTAGTAAGATGGTGTTTTTGTTCAAAAGGTGCTTTATATATCAGTTTTACTCTCTACTTTTCTAGAATTACTTTACTAATTTCTCATCTTGCAATTAGTAGTTTCAAAATTTAAATTTTTCATACGCTCCTTCGAAATACTGTACAACTTGGGATTAAGGCTTATGGGGTTGAGCCATGTTCAAGTTTACATATGAGGAATGACTGACTAAGCCCTAAATTTATCTTTTGTCAAGAATTGACATCTCATTATAAGCTGCTAGCCTGCTATATCAGTTTTATAATCGCTACACCCCTTCAGTTTTATAATCCTTGATACTTTTTATTGTAAATTTTGGTTCAGTTCCCGTATGAGTTTTTCATTGCTTAGAGTCGTAGATTCAGTTATACATAATCTTTACTTTTTAAATAATTTCTTGTGGGAAAAAGCCTAATATGAGAGAGCCTACCGAATTAAGTCATTTCTTTTCTGTTGAGTTTCCTCTTTTGCGGTTTCAGTTCAGTTGGTTCACTGGAAGAGTTGGTTTGTAATACAATGCTGCTAATCAACAAGAAATAGAAACATTGAAAATGTTATGTTTAGAGTCCAGCTTCATTGCCTGTGCATAAAAGATTATCCTTACCTGCACTCGTGTGATTGGTGTCTAATTGAAACAAGCCATTTATGTTCATGTCTAAGTTGCTAGAATATGAGCATATAAAACAAAGAATTCATTGTACGTTTCTTTAGGCAAGCTATGTCTAATTTAACTAACGATCGTTTTCTAAGCTGTGTTTCTAAGCTTTTTTTTTCTTTTGATGCAGGACAGTTCACATCCTAACCTAATCTTCGGTGTACAAGTCAGGAATACTTGCTTTGAAGACAGTTTTGGTTCCGTTGGCAAAGAACTTTATTTGAGGTAAGTTTTGGTTCACTTCGACAAACAATGGACTTGCTTTGAAATATGTATTGCTATGAGATAAGTTTGGGTTAATCCATATTCTTGCCTGCATTCAACTGGTTTCATTTGTGACCAAAGTGTGTGGGTTACAATTACTGATCCATCAAATTAAGACCTATTGATTTTTCTCAATGAAGGATGTTGGTGATGGAAAGGTACTACAAAGGGTTTGTGGGATAGAGGGCAGACATGGAGAGTGAGGTGCTATTTATCAATTTAGTTACCAACACTGTTGTTGTTTGGCGGGAAAGTGGAACAAGTAGCAATATAGACATGACCTGTGACAGAAAATTTAAGTACATGCAAGATGCAAGATATATTAAACTGTGATATTAGCCAAAGATTTGTATTTTTTTTTTTTCAATAGTGGATAGGAGTCAAAGATTGATTATTCTTGGATCCTTGCAACAGCGGTGATACTTTCTCATTTTTGTTTACTCTTAGACTGCAAATAAGGCTAATATCATAGTTTTGAATAAATATGAAATTCAGTACACTTGGAATCACATGTGTTTGAAATAAAGACCTGGGACCAAATACGATTTTAATATATTACTGATGAAGTTTCACAAAATTTATTTCAATTTTCTGTATTGGGAGCTTGACTGCCATAACTATATGGTTCAGTAAAAAAAATGTGTCTTTTTTTTTTAAATGCTCTGCATATCATAAAGTTTTCTATACTATGATTTTCTCTATATTGTATTATTGGAGCTTTGTTAAATTAGACTTTACTAGGTTATATTAAGTGAGCATACTTATTATTGTTTGTTTTAATAAAGGATTGACGGAAAAAGGATTACAACTCAAAGTAGAATAATTGGTTGTTCACGAGACATGCCAATCTAGAAACTTTGAAAACAATATTTCACACGCGTGAGCGCGGTCCTTCCACACATTTGTATCAAGTCACATGCAAGTTTTAGTAGATACCACTATATTAATTAAAGGTACTTCATGACGAAAAAAAACATATGCACGCGCGAACGCGGCCCTTCTGCTGCACGTGCAGGAAGACTAGTGATTAATTATACTAGCTGAAGTGAAGACGGTAATTTTCGATTGGGGATTTGACATTCGGAATTTTGGAGCCGAAAATAGAGACTAAAGACTAAATAAATATTGGGTATTAGAAGGAGCGGGATCAATATTCAAGTGGGCCGGACCAACATGGCCCATATGCATGCGTGATGTAGTAAACCCCTTTTGACATCATGCAAAAATAACTGATCATAATAAAGAATAATCTAATGATTTTACACACTGGTTGCACAGTATATCCATGTTTCTGGGTAGAGTAATTATTCCCTCAACACCACGTGACACAGATTCATTGAGAACCAACGGGTGAAAAAAAAAAACCCGGATTCATACAAGAGTTAGAAGACAAAATGTGCTCGGTGCCATAGCAGAGAGTCAGTGACGTTTAAGTGTTTTACATGTATGAAAATTGGTGATGTAAGATTGATGGATTCCGCGTTTTTAGTTTCCTTGATTCTTTTTTCCTGGTCAGATTAGCATCCTTGATTCTACACTAAAAAATTGGAAAGACGTCTGCTATCAACAAATTAAGAACTGCAGAAAAAGACGTCCAGTATCATCTCCAAGTCGCGAAGACTAGGAAGATTACGCAAAATTACGCACCTCTCTTATGATCCTTGATTTCGATTCAACAGAAATCTTCAATTCGTCTGGACATTTTCGACATTTTCGTCTGGTGAATGTCGGATGCAACTAGACGAAAACGAAAACGCAAAAGCAGAAAAAGACGTCTAATATATTTTTATCAGATCAAACTGACGTCTGGTTTTTTTTTTTTTTTTTTTTTTTTTTTTTTTTTGCCTAGTGTCCACTACTTCTACATATTGTCTTCTCCGAAAGCAAGAGCTCCCAGAAAGCTGTATGTGGAATTAATGGAGGAGGGCACTTAAACTCTCAAGTCTCAACGTTTATCATTGTTAGTATATCCTCTAACTACTACATACTTTTGGCTTTGGTTTTGGTCTTCCTTGATTCAAATTTGTTACTTCTCGATCTCTAGATACAGTTCTACTTGGTTTTTTTTTTCCTGGTTTCTCTGTTGGTCGACCTAAGGATCATGTTTGCTGCTAGTCTTCAGTTTGCCAATATATATACAGTTCTTGCTAGTTCTTCTTTTTCTCCCCAGGATCACATTAAAGAGCTTGTAATTCAGAAGCAGAAAATATTCTCATTCAAATATTACCACTCTGTTCTGTAACTTCTGTTGGAAAAACAAAACCACTATGTTGGAAATTAGGCAGCTAGCTAGTTTATTCTTGTCTGGAACTTAGGTGTTATTTTTTTTTTTTTTTTTTTGGAATAGGTGTTATGGTTTTGTTTCCTAAGCTTGAGGTTTTTCTCGAGCTTATTTTCAATGAGGTATCGGTCATAGTATTTGTAGGTCACTATCAACAGATTGTATAGAGTCTGACATATTATGTAACGTGTCTTCTAGCCATTAGTTTTAGCAATATAATTTCTTCTACTCTAGTAAATTGATACGCACACCCATCTTCTTAGTGAACTAAACAATTAACAAAGTTTTTCGCTGAAATAGAAGCATTAAAGTATTCAGAATCTCTCTAAATTTGTAACTCTAGCGTCTTCAAATATCTTGTTACTCTTATTTTTCTTCTTCGGAAATGGACTTCGTCAAAGATTCTACATTCTGTGATATATATGAACTATGCATATATTTTGTATTCATTGTTATACATTCTCTTAATTTGTTAATAAAATATTCATTGTTAGCAACTTAGCATCATGCATAGATTTTGTATTTTTGAGAGCTCTTCTTAAATCCAAATATTCAGGGTGTTCGAGTAATTTGTTGATTAAGACCTCAAAGATATGTCACTGATATTGATGAAAATAGGACAGGGGACCCCTGTATCCCTGCTGATTATATATTTTGTTTTAAAATTTTTGTTTATAGTTTGAACGATTTATGGATCACTAATATTTACTTATACTTTTCTTGGTGACATCATAGACTGATATACATATAATTTATACTCAAGTAATACTCTCATTATTCATAAATTACGAATTTATGATCATGACAGAAACATAATGGAGGAGTTTGCAATTTGGAGAAGTTCTGTTCTGGCACTGCACAAGTGCATAGTCTCCCTCATCACCATATTAGGGCTTTGCCTCCAACTGGAGTTCGCAAATGCGTCTGCACTTGTGACTGACTGTCGCAGAACTATTCTGATGAAACTATTTATTACCGACATATCTCTTTACTTCGGATTATTAAGTGTCATGATAATCCAAATCAATCAGAGTAATAGAGACTTTGGTGAATTCATGAATAAGATTGGCGTCTTTCTTGGAACTCTTGCTTCTATTTTAGAGTTGCTCATCTTGTTTCCGCCTTTCGGATGGCTCACACTCTTCTTCTGGAGCATGTATCTGATGATCACTGCAATTGGTTCGTACCAACTGTCTAAAACACTATGCAAAAGAGCAGTTGCAGCTCTTATTCTAGCTTTGGGTGAATTCCGAGTGAAAATGATCTCACTAAATGGCCGCTTAATGGGATCAGTTGCTGGACTCGGTCGTGCTTATGAGAAATTGAAAGTTCTGATCAAGAGGAGCCGCTATTCGACAGCGCATGATGAAACCAAGAACCTCAGCAAGGAGCTACCTGTGTAACACTGTAATTTCTATTTCATGCTTTCGTTTTCAGTTTGTAATTCTGTACATAATTAGACCAAGTTGCAAAGATCTCTGCTTTTTAATTTTGGGTATTGGGGGGCTTAAACAAAGAGCGGGAAATTCACAACTGTTGAGTTCTGCGAATAGACCGGCCACACGGGCTCAATATGACAAACGGGCCGTGTCCGATTGGCCCGTTAACAAAATACCAGTCCATGCAATTGTCTAGTCGGTAGGAGTCCAGCCCAGGCCCAGTCAATAACGATCTGGTGAAAAGACGAGTTTCCTGAAGTATTGACTACTAGCAGTAGATTCTAGAATCTAAATCCAGTGACTGAAAACTCTCAATCTAGTAAACGGGCAACTGAAGTCAACGAAAATATGCAAGCATCGTCGTGGCGGAGGAGCCAATGTTGGTGGAGATCTGAGGAAAGCGCAGCGTTTGGATTAGATCAATCAACTGGCCCACTCTTCCGCGCTAGCTCTGACTCGGCCTCGGGTTGACGGGTTCAGTCGTGTGGATCGGATGAAAGATTGTTGTCCGTTCTCAATTGCCGGACACTTCTTTCAGAGCTAAACACCGCCAAAAATGGATGCTGAAGACGCTACTGAGTTGAGACATAGATCCCCAATTCACTTGGAATCGAAGAACAGCATCAGAAATGGTGGCAGTCAGCCATATGCGACGTCAGGTACGGTATCTCTAGCTTCAACCACTTTTGTATATGCAGGATTGATCGATGTGTGTTGAAACTGATAGAAAAATAGGAGGGCAAGGTTCTCTGCCCTTAGCAATGCCAAAATATTGTATTGTTGGAGGATGGAAGTGAGAGATCTCCGGTAGAAAGTAGAAAATCTGATAGAAAATCTGTTGATTAAGTAGTTGCGCAATGACACAATCAAGGAGAATGTTGAAAAGGTGTGGTGGAAAGCATGCTATGATCGAAAAATAGAAATGTAGCCGATCTGCAAAAGGTAGCCGACCACCTGAAACCCATCGAGTTTTAGAGCCGATCGTCGCCGCCGTATCGAACCCAAAACTCTCTCTGTTTGCTTTCACTCCATATTATTTCACACATTTTCATGTCTTCCTATAGCACACGCAAGACGCGCCCACCGCGCGTGCTTCATATCAGAGGTAAAAAAATCCTAATTTCACTGCGTCACGTCGTCACAGGAGACGCCGCCTAAACAAAGAAGTTTCTACGTTCTCTGCTAAGCGTAAACTTAAGGCGATTTAGAAACTTCTTTGTTTATAAGCGTTAAGTTAAAGCTACCACATACATCTCCAGCGCTTTCACGTGGTAGCAGGACAGAATTCTCCAAGTTTCTTTCTTTTTTACAGCGTGGTGAAAGTTTGCTATGAAGACTCAAAGTACAGAGCACTGCACAAAGCCGCGGGGATGGATATCGACTTTGCTCATAATCTTCGGGATTTGAACGAGTTAGTATAAACCTTTTTTTTTTCTGATCATGTAGAAACAATTTTTTTTGAAACTGTTGTTTATTTTGAGAGTTCAAATAAAGTATTTTCTATGGTCGGCAAACTCAAACTCGAGCAATCAGCTACGAACTAACATTTCTAGCGTCGTAGTAATGGAAGTAGGAATTTTCTATGTTTGAGATTCTGATTCTGCATCGCCTCGGCCTAGACAACCCCCCTTGGTGTTGAGCTCAAAGCTAGTAGCGAGGGAGGAAGCCGCCGGCCGGATGGCTAACCTCAGACTTTGCTGTTCTGGGCAAGCAGCAATCGGTTTCGACGCGTGAAAATTACAACCCTTTAAAATTTAGCAGATGTTATCCAGTGACGCTCGAGCTCAGATATTTCTGCGATTGAAATTTAGTCGTCAACAATAATTTTCAATTCCCAGCATTTATTGCCAGTTTATAATTGTTCGTTTTCCTTTATTTTGAACAATCCTTTTTTATTGGCATATACAACTCAATAGCAGAAAAAAAAAAAATTTCTCTTTCAGGGGGAGGTTCACGGCTATCATCAAGCCGTATTGCACCATTTAATCATCTCTCTCATGGCCCTGCTGGGATTGCTCCTTGAAGTGAAGCAGGCATCCGGGAGTAAATCTGCATTTGTCACAGATCATGTCACCATGCTGACGTTTATTGCTGTTTTGTTGATTTACATCGCATCACTTGCAACTCTCAAGTCATTCCAATCTCTCAATTCAGATTTGGCTCAATTCATGAACGACATCAGCCTCTTGTTTGGATCCCTCGCATCAATATTATTATTGCTTATGCTCATTCGAGCTTTTGGGTGGTTCACCCTCGGTTTGTGGATCATTTACTTTGTTCGAGACATTTTGACCAAGGAATCGTATAGGAAGGCACTTGTTTATGTGTTTAGCGAAGTGAACAAGCTGTTTAAAGGCCAAAATCAAAACGAGGCTGAGACAGATGCAGGAGAACATAGTGTTGACGAAAACGAAATGAAGGAGCAGAATGTTGCAGGGAACCAAACGGAGCAGAGTGTTGCATAGTGTCGATTAAAAGTATATACAGAGAATAATACGTACTGGCGCGGCCTTTATTTTCTCTCATATTCAAGTTTTTTAGCTGTAGGGAGCATGGACATATGTGTACTAGTCCCATTGAACATGTGTGTTATCTATTTGCAATTGTGTGAAATTTGATTCAGTTGTGTTGCCGCTTTATATTAGGCAGGAAACAAATACAGCTATCCTCCTACTTCAAAACAGTACTAAGCAGTAAGCACTGATGAAAGCCTTCGATATAAAGTCACAGCACCGACTAAACATTCCTAATGTCAATTTGTGGAAAGGGATAACTTTGTTTTTACAACACAATTCTCTTGTTAATGTCTGTGGTCGATTCTAAACTTAGAATTCAACAGCACAGCAGAGGAGGGTACTTCTCAAAACAGTTTCATAGGGGGGTTGCAGTTGAACAAATGCATTATCATCACCACACGAGGGCTTCATGGCTTCCACAGAATGCAGGAGCTGATCGATCATCGGGAATGGCCAACACAGCAACTAAGTGGAGGAGTTTGCAATTTGGAAAAGTTCTATAATGGCCCTGCACAAATGCATTTTCTCTCTCATCACCATTCTAGGCCTTTGCCTCCAACAGAAGCTCACAACTGCGTCTCCATTTGTGCTGGAGTCTGGACTACAGAAACACTGTACTCATGAGGCTATTTATCATTGACATATCCGCTTACTGTGGATATTTGGTGTCATGATTCTCCAAACCAATCACAGTAACACAGACTTCGTTGAAGTCATGAATAATATTAGCCTGTTGCTTGGAACTCTTGCTTCCATTTGGAGTTGCTCATCTTGTTTCCGCCTTTCGGATGGGTCACACTCTTCTTCTGGAGCATCTGTTTTCGTTACCCTTGCGATCAAGTCATTCCAATACTCGAAAACACTACGTGAAAGTGCAGTTTCAGCTCTTGATGAAAACACAACGGTGGAGCATAATGTTGTACAATTCTTCCCAGGTTGGAGGTTTCTGATATGTAGTACTTTGTTGCAGTTTTGTAAAATTTAATTCAAGCAGCAGAAAATTCATGTATATCAGATTGGAATCATTGGATTACTCTGAGTTCAGAAGTTGTCACATAGCGAGTAATATTTTTGAGAAGTGGAGACGAAAACTTTCAATAGAAAGGTAAGTAACAACATTATGAACCTGATATTTTTAAAAGAACTTGTCACATAGTACCTGATATAATAACCCATTCCGAAGTAATATTTACAGAACATACATTACGAAGAGGCTTGGATGAGCAACAACACCCGCACTCTGAGTCTCTGACCAAAAGAAATCTGAATTTAGATCGTTCATAATTGTTAGTTTTTTTTTTATACGATAATTGTTAGTTGATTGCATCGATGATATATATGATTTTGTGATTAGTTTTGTAAGTAATAGTCAAGCTCTCAAGCAACCTATAATTGATCAGGAAAACAGAGAGAAAAACAATATAAAACAAAGACATAATGAGACGAAATGTGACCGGCCCGGTTAAAGACGGCTAATCGGCCCTAACTGGTCTCTCCTCTTCATATCGGGATCGAAATGCATCATTTTCTCAAGCTGAAGCAGGAAGAGTGAGATTGAGCTCCGCACCCTTGTAAGGCAAAAAGCCGTGGAATGGAGGACCGCGCTTCTGTTATCTCTCAAGATTTACAAGTGTTAGTAATATAAACATGTTTCGTTTCTGTGCATCTTAGCTCGAAATAGCTTCATTCGCTCTTTGATCTCTTGCAGTTGCTATCTAAAGTTTATTTTACCTTATTTCTACTGTGCATTTCTGCCGAGGAATTCTCTGTTTGTAAGAGAGACGAACTTTCATTGATTTTCTTTAAGAGGTTGTTTAAAGCAGAGAGCAGCCTGATCATAGGCATGTGCAGCTATGATGCAAATCTCTTTTATGTCAAAATTGCAGTCGAACTGTAGATGCTGCCTTTGGATTATAAATCTCATGAGATACACTAAATTGCTCTGAGGCCTCTGCTTCGCTCCTCTGTGTATCTCATATGATGTGCATGCTGTTGTGCATTCTCACATTCCTGAGGAATCCGATCAAAGCATTTATTCCAATTCTTTCATAAAAGTAGCTTTAATCAATATTAATTAAATTAGCTTAGAATTAGTTCGAGGCTAGTTTAGAGCTGAGCTAGCTCTTGGTCTGCTTATGCTAGATAGTATCCAGCATTGAAGGGCTTGTGCCGGATAAAAAAGTTGAGAGGCCTCTGTTTTCCTCAATAGATATTGACTGGTTCTTGGGAGGCGCCAAAGTCTTTTCTATCGACATATATCTTTGTTTCCAATCGTATCAATTTGCTATTACTCATTTATGCTGTTCGATTTGTAACAAAGATTATACACATCCACTTCCTCATTTCCCATATCCAACACTTTCGATTGTTTAGGAAGCCCCTGTTTTTATCATTTTCTTCCGCACCCAGTGACTAACTTGATTGGCATTGATATAAAACAACTTTTAACCAAGTTACTTTTCTCTGTCATAGCACCAACACAAGGAGGGAGGCTGCTCTTCAGGGATACTCTGTAGTGAAATTGCATACATGCATAATTTCTCTCATCGGCGTCTTGGGATTCTGCCTGGAACTCAAGTTTCCCAATGTGTCTCCATATGCACGGTCCACGGCTTCAGCTCTGATGAACGTTTTCATTATTGTGACATGCATTTACATCCTCTCTTTGATTGTGATGGCAATCCTAGCCGATGGCAATAAACAGATTTGGAAGATCTGATGATCCAAATCACCATCTTACTTGGAAGCCTGTCCCTGATTTTAGAGCTGCTCGTCCTGATTTCAACTTTCGGAATGATTCTACTCTTCTTCTGGTGCATCTGCCTTGTATGGTTCGTGAGCAAGTCTTACCGGTCTGTGAAAACACTCTTCCAAAATGCAGTTGAGCATCTCAAAGGATACTTTGGAGAATTGAAGCAGAAACTGGTTGATTTGAACCTCCGATTGATGGAAAGTAATGCAATCGCAGCAGTTGTTCGTGCCTCTCAGAAATTGAAAGACCTGATCATCAGGAATGGTGGGCGAGAGACAGAGCATGAAGCC